>JAEOAD010000009.1:3615000-5095000 GCA_036365145.1 Orientallactaga sibirica
AAGATTTTGTATTTTATATCTGTCTTGACTATTTTACAAATGTTATGTAATTAAAAGTGACTTTGAGGGGCTGGGGCAATAGCTGAGCCAGTAAACTGCTGGCATCTAAATCATGAGGACCTGAGTTCTATCCACACAGAAATGTTAAATGTGGTGGAGCTGATAATCCCAGTGCTAGGGAGGACACGGGAGGATCTCTGGGGCTCACTGACCAGCCAGTCTAGCTTAATAAGCAAGCTTCAGGACCATGAAAGAGCCTGTCTCAAAGGAGGTGGGCAGCCTTCTTGAGGATAGCATCTAAGGCTGACCTCTGCTACATGCAGGAATACGCACACACGAGTGCCGCCCCCACACAAATATAGGTCTGCATCCCATATGCACACATAATAACAAGTGGCTAGGAATGGTGAGAAATTAAAAATTATAAAGAAGGACTGGAGAGTTGGCTTAATGGTTAAGGCACTTGCCTATAAAGTCAAAGGAGCCAGGTTTGATTCCCTAGGACTCAAGTAAGCCAGATGAACAAGGCGGTGCATGTGTCTGGAGTTCATTTGCAGAGGCTGAAGGCCGTGGCACATCCATTTTCTGTCTCTCTGTCTCTGTCTCTATCTCTGTCTCTCTCTCCCTCTCTGCCTCTATCTTTCTCAAATAAATAAATGAAAATAACATAAGAATTATAAAGAAAACACTCTAGCTCTATATACAAAACCGAAGGATAACAAAACTAAGGGATGAGATCATTACAGGATTATTCATATAGAAATGGAGACAAAGTTATCACGTGACACATGAAACAAAAGTAAAGAACTTTCCTGCTTAGAGGACTGTGTGGTGGAATGGTGCTGAGACCCTCTGACAGTGTGTGAGAAATGTGAGGGCTCCAGCCCTACCACCCAAACCTGCTGTCTTAAATCCGAGTGTCAGTGAGGTCTGGCAGGTGTTCAGATACATGCTGGAGCCAGTGTGCGCTGGGATGAAACAGAATGCCCCCAAAGCAGCAACACATAGCATCCCTCAGAAGTCAGCCAACGTACTTGCTTGAAAGCTGATCAGATATTGACTTTTTGTGTGTTTGTGGCATACATGTATGTGCATTTGCATATATGTTCACATGCATGTGGAGGCCAGAGTTCAGCCTCAGGTGTCTTATTAGATCACTTTCCAACTTTTATTTTTTTAGATACAGGGTGCCTCAGTGAACCTAGACCTCACATAGTCTAAGCTGGTGCGAAGCGTAATCTTGTCAATGCGATGCCGCCGGGCTTTCCCGTCTATAATTTAGGACGATATCCACTGAAACCATCATGGATGGACTAGAGAAATGGCTCAGTGGATAAAGCGCTTATTTGCAAAGCCTGACAGTTTAATTTCCAATATCTACATAAAGCCAGATGCACATAGAACCTTCCAGGAAGCAAACTTTTGGGCTCATTTGCAAAGAATTATCTAGATTGGGTTAAGTGAGGTGGGAAGACATGGATGTGGGCAAGACCATTCCTTAGGCTGCTAGAGTGGGGAGGAATTACGGCACCATATAAAAAGGAGAAAGTGAGCTGAGCACCAACGTGCATCTCTCTGCTCCTGACTATGGACTCCGTATAGCCAGCTGGCTCAGATGCCTGACACCAGCCTCTCCATCCATAATGTAGGACTATATCTGCTGACACCATAAACCAAAATAACCCCTCCCTCCTTTAAGTTGCTTCTTTGTGTTCGTGTGTGGGGGTGGGGGTGGTATTTAGTCATAACATGAAAAGCATAACAAATAGAGTTGGTGCCTCAAAGAGATTTTCCACCCCGATAAAAGCAGAGGTGATGTCCTTCTGTGTCACCTGATCGTGTCTTTTCTGCTGCGACTCTCAGTGTGAGGATAAGATGCTCAGCGCTGTGACCAGCACTTTATGCCTGTGAAGGAGACATAGATGCATGAAGAACATAGCTCACGGAGCTGGAAGGACCCTAATCATGGAGGCAGGACAGCCACATGTGTTTTGGGGGATAGTTAAAGGCCCTTTGCCTTTGGTCTTGGTCACTGCTCTATTACTTGTAGCTAGAATCATTCCTCAAGACCATTGAGAAGAGCATAGAGTTAAAGACAGGGAAAGAGTGAGAAAATAGGAGATTCCCTGTACAGAAATTTCACAGATAAACATTCAAAACTCACCAAAAGACTCAGACATTCTTGGTAATACTGCAGATTTGATTGAACACGTTATTTCAGATCTCAAAGGGTTTGGGCTATAGGTACCTTTTTTCTCAAAATGAAATAAACATGAAAGTTGCTAAGTCTGTAATTCAATTTGTTTTGCAGACAGAGAATAGGAATCACACTTGGGTTTTTGGTCTTTTATTCTAAAACCTGTTTATTTAAGTCAGTGATTTAAAATGACAAGCCTGGCTACTTTTTGTTAGGCACACTGCTTTTAAACCCTGTTTCAGGTTGTGTGTTAATGCTACATATTCACTCTACTGCCAGGGAACCTACTGAACTTGTTTCTGCACATAAGGAATAGACAGTAAAGTAATGTGGATAACAGTTTGTGCTTTCCAAAACTTCTTGTGATTAAAAATATTTCATCAGGGCTGGAGAGGTAGCTGAATGGGAGAAATGCATGCCCCATAAACCTAAGTATGATCCCAGAGCTCATATTAAATGCCAGGTGTGGTAGTATGTACCTGTAATCCCAGTACTGAGGAGGCAAAGACAGCTGAATTCTTAGGGTCTTCCTGAGTAGCCAGTATGACCTATTTGCTGAGCTCCTGGGCAGTGGCAGGCTTTGTTCCCCCCACCCAGAAAAAAAAGATGTATGAGTTTGAGGAATGATACCTGAGGTTATCCTCTAGCCTATATATGTGCAAATATATGTGTGCATGGACCCCCACACACGTATGAGTTACACATGTAGACTTGCATACATTCACCTGAAACACACACATATTTAATCATAGAATATTTTCTCTCATTTTCTTTCCTTTCCTCTGAACCCAAACAGAGTCTCTTTCGGAAACAGAATGGAAATTGCAGCATCTACTTCAGATTGGAAATGAAATTTTCTGTGACATTTCAATCATACTCTGCCCGTGTAGAATAACACCACTGAGGCTTCAACTACAGAAGAACGGGAAGCGTAATAAAAGGCAGGAATTACCAGAATTTTCAAAGATTAGGGTTTAAATCTTCTGATCATATGAGAATATTCATTGTATAATGAAAGAATGTATTTCAACACAGGTGGGTGGAAATCTTTATACATCTATGAACACATCTGCATTTTACAAGCATTGGATCCACGTAAATGACCCTGTCGGTGACCTTTCGTCCTTGTACTCATCCATTATGTCCACGCTGTCAAAGGTTAAAATAAAAGCTGGATATGTTATGTTTAGGCTTATTGGCTAGATAGCTATGGAAATATCTCAGACCAGATATGCATTTCTTCTGGATGTTTTACTTTTGTTTTCACTTCAGACATTTCCTTTCTTTGGAGGGGTCATATTTGTCTCCCATTATCCTCTACAAAGATATTATCCAAGAAATGGTTGTATGATATTCAAAGACTGATATAAAACATATTCACATAAATAATATATGCATATAACATAATACACTAAACACTACACATATACAGATACAGATAGATATAGGTATGTTTAATGTGTTTATTACAGAACATGAGAACCACCCAGGCATCTCGGTGACATGCATATGCTCACTCGCAGTCTGGTGTGGAGTCTAAGGCTCCATGTTTCTCACCAGCTCTCAGGTGATGACAACATTTCAGGGCCACAGACGGGGCTTTGAGGAGCAGCGATCGAATACTTTTCAGTTAATGGCACATAATCTATGCAACTTTCTCTGTATCTCCACCCTGCCAACAACGATAAGTGACAGGCCTCTTCAATTCTCCAGGGTTTGTTCAAGATAATGAGTTATGAACTAGAAACTCAAACCAACACAGGCTGATTACTCCAGTTTCCTTCTTATTTCCCAGACAGCTTTGCCCCTCCCACCACCAGCACACATCCTCAGCCAGTTGAGGCCCAACATTTGGACCCAACAAGCACAAATTTTGTAGTCATTTAATTTATTTAGACCATTATAAAGGCAATGAAGGTGTTAAATCTAAAAAAAATATTTCTGCAGGATATGACAGAAAGATCAACTTGGCTCTTCTTACATATCAGAGAGCACATGGTCATTTGCATTTTAGATATTAGGATGGTATATAAAGAGAGACATGTCTCCTTGAATGTATCATGTGCCATTCGTATGCCAGTGGCGTGCCAAGGAAAGGGTAATGTATCCACACATGATGGAGTGTAGGGTGGAAACAGGTACCAATTCTAATTCCTAAGTTTGTCATCATATAAAACCAAAGAGCATTTGGGGTTTGTTTCATTTTCTTCCCTTTTCTTCTTCTCCATCCTCCATCTCCTGCCTCCTTTCTTGCTTGCCACTGAGTGCACAGCTATAAACCCTCTAGGATGTGACTTCATTCTGATTCAACTAACTGAAAAAGTTAAAATCCCTGTGAGAGTCTGTGAGTAGCAGAAAATCCTGATTACTTGGCGTGCTGTTGGCTTGCTTGTGGCATTCATATTTAAGACAGAATCCCAACACAGTTCCAGCATGAGCATATGGCAGGCTTCCGTATGCAACCATTACCCTTCAGTCATTGCTCATTATGTTTGAATTAACAGTGACAGCACCCATCACACTTCTTAGATGATATTTCTATTTAATTCCCTATTGTCTATTAAAATCTCTCGGCTCCTGCAGAAAAGGCTACACAAAGAAAAGTCATATGGAGAGGCTCAAGGACCATCCTCAGATTACTTTGCTCATTATTTCCAAAACAAAGGTCCTGGGTGGAGGAGATGGCTCTGTGGATAAAGCATTTGGTGTGTAAGCATGAGACCTTGACTTTGGCTCTCCAGATCCCACGTAAAGCAGATGATTACAAGGCCGTTTGTGGCTAGAAGTGAGGGAGAAATAAGAAAATCTCCCAGGAGCTAGCCTGGTGGGCCCAGTACTGAATAACAAGAGCTCCTGCCTCTAAGCAAGATGGAAGGCTAGAATCAACGCCTGAAATTGTCCTCTGACCTATACACGCTTGTCATAGCATGGGCATGCCCACACTCACACACACAAACATGCATACTCACACACACATGCACACGTACGTGCATCATATATGCACACATACACACAGAAGAAAAAAAAAACAGATCCTAAAAAGTTGATTTTAGAAAATATTCCCACAGTAGTAGTATGACATAACACTTCCGGCTCTAATACAGTGTCAAAGGGAGAAAATGCACTGTTACATTTGGACCTCTGTCATAGCCAAGTGACACACAGTAGGAGCAGGAGTGAAGCTGACTAGAGGCTCGCCTGGGAGTGAAAATGTGGTTGCAGCATAGCGGAGCATGGCGTCCCTATACCAGGAGCATTAACAGCACAATCAATTGCCTTACTCTACACACCAAGCTGCCATTTCTTTGATCGGCCTGTATTAAGGCATGTTGTGAGAGGCAGCATGGACCACCACCTCCTGAAGACTCTCAAAAACCGTTTTACAGGGCTGGAGAGATGGCTTAGCGGTTAAAGCATTTGCCTGCAAAGCCAAAGGATCCAGGATCAATTCCCCAGGACCCCAAATCAGCCAGATGCACAAGGGGGCACACACATCTAGAGTTAGTTTGCAGTGGCTACAGGCCCTGGCATGCCCATTCTCTCTGCCTCTTTCTCTCTCTGCTTGTAAATAAATAAATAAATAAATAAATAAATAAATAAATAAATACATAAGTAAAAATTTTAAAAAAGATCAAATACTGTTTTGCTGAGAGGACAGAAAAGGTTGATATAGACGAGCTTCAAGAAAGTTTCCAAGCATCCAGTGAAGTTAGGACTCAGCCCCGAGGGTCCTTCATGAGAGCCATGTTAAGGGCTCTGCAATGAAGTATTCTGAGGTCGTGAGTCTCCCTGCTGTTTACTCATCATCCCCCATCCCAAATGACCACCATATGGGCATACATCCAGTGCTGTGCTGACCACAAACTGGGCTCCATCGGCACCTGTTTTGCTTTAGGCTCAGGGACCATTGCGGAAGAGGGGCGGATAGAATGGAAGAGCCAAAGGAAGGGTATGACTTCTTACAATGCAACTGCCCAGACAGAAATTGGCCTCGATATCCATGACCTTGCAGTGCCTAGCAATACCTTCACAAGACCCTCAAAAATAGAAGAAAAAAATGATAACATCAAATTAAAAGAGAGACTAATGGAGAGAGGAAGGGGATATGATGGAGATTGGAGTTCTAAAGTGGAATGGGGGGAGGGGAGGGAAATATCAGGTGGGTTTTTTTGTATGTAAGTATAGAAGTTGTCAATAAAAAATAATAATTTAAAAAATAAAAAAATAAAAGCATAAATATTCTTCAAAAGTTTGAAGTTACCCACTGTCACCAATAGAACTATAAATGTTACTGTACCTCTCACTCCACCCAGAGACCTCACTGGGTCCTAACGTATACTGTATATATATAATGTATCTTTTTAAAATTTTTGTTTATAGGCTGGAGAGATGGCTTAGCGGTTAAGGTGCTTGCCTACAAAGCCAAAGGACCCAGGTTCGATTCTCCAGGACCCATGTAAGCCCAGATGCACATGGTGGCACATGCATCTGGAGTTTGTTTGTGCACCCATTCTCTCTCATGCACACAAGTAAATAAATAAATAAAAATAAAATTTTAATTTTTTGTTTATTTATTTCTATTCAGAGATGGACAGACATGAGAGAAAGAGAGAGAGAGCACCAGGGCCTCTAGCTTCTGCAAACGAACTCCAGATGCATACACCACCTTGGGTATCTGGCTTTACGTGGTGGGTCCTGGGGAATTGAAACAGGGTCATTAGGCTTTGCAGGTAAAAGCCTTAATGGCTGAGCCAACTTTCTAGCTCCCCCCATGTACTGGTTTTCGCATGTGTACATGTGTGTGGCGTGCATGTACATGTGTTTATGTGTGTGTGTGGTGCATGTTCACATGTGTGTACATGCATGTGGAGGCCAGAGGTCAACACTGGGTGTGCCCCTCAGTTCTCAGCACTTTCTTCATTGTTCTTAAGAATCCAGAGTTCCCTATCATATCCCGTCCTCTCAAGCAAGCCAGCTTTCCCAAGTACTGGAATGACAGACGTGCAGTGCCATGGGGATCTGAACTCAGGTCTGCATGTTTGAGTGAAAGTGGTTTATTGAGTGAACAATCTCCCTAGCCCGCGACCTGCATTTGATTAGATGAAGACAACGCTTGAAGAGCTAGGCTTGTTTACCTAAGCACAGTGTGAGATCAAGACCTGACCCGAGGGCAAGCTAAGCTCCATCCATTTGCAACAGTCAGAGCACAGGATGATGACGTCATTTGTTCTTGTGGTTTTTTTTTTCTAATTCCCAAGATTTATGTGGAAATGGTCGTCTCTCAAGAAAGATCGGTGGGTGACAATTCCGTCATCCATAGTGGGGAGTGAGCATGCCACTTGTGGATATGCCCCTGCCTCCCCTGTGGCTAAGTGAGCTCATTCCATTTAGGATTCATTAACTCTAAGTGAATTCTGTTTTCAGGACTATTTATCGGTTATTGAGAACAGAATAACAGCAGTGATTTTCAGCAATAAAATAAAATAAAATAAAATAAGGCAAAGATTAAATGATAGCTTAAAAGTAAAGATTCCTTACCAAGCGCATTTCTTTATAGCTGTATATAATACACTCAATGCTTAAGTTCAGTTGTAAATAAATGTTTACCCTTTCTAGAAATAATAGTAATACTCGGTGCTAGTTAAAATCATTTATATTTTATCACTTTACATAGGAATTTAATTCCACACATCTAATAAACACTCATAAAATCTATATGTTGACTCAATGATAAATACACCCCCAAAGATATGTTCAAGCCCTAGGACTACAAAACATGCTTTATTTGAAAAGAGACTCTTTTATAGCGGTAATCTAGTTAAAATGAGATCATTAACTTAATGCTCTAAGCCACTATGACTACATTCTCATAAAAGAGGAGAAATTTGTATACACACAGGCACGGAGAGAAGAGGACATAAGGAGACAAGGCAAGGCTGGCTTCTGCTAAGTCAAGGAGTGGCTGAGGCCACGAGGAGCAGACACAGGCATGGGACGGATACCTCCTGGAGCTTTCAGGGGGGTCTCAGCACCTCGGTCTCTACCTTGAAGAACTGTGAGATTTCTACTGTGCCAGACCTCCCACCCAGGTTGTAGTCGTTTGCTGTCCTAGAAAATTAGTGAAACGTTCCTCTGATCTTACAGGTCCACACTGACCTTGCTCAAAGGCCCGTAAGGCATCCTTGGTCCAATGAAAATTTGTGAGCACTGCAAAGTTCCCAGCTGAAGCCAAACCCTGATGAATAGATCTGTGCAGAAGAGGAGAGGCAGGACAAGTAAGATGGGGGAGGGGAGGGGAGGATGAAAGCAGGAGGAAGGTGACCTGCAGGGGGAGAAGGAGAAAGGAATAGGAGGAAAGAAAAGGAGAAGGAAGGAGAGAAAGAAGACAGAAATTGTCTAGGCTCAAGCAGGGAGATGGAAGGAAAGTGTGTTTCCAGTAATGGCTGTGGGAGGGAGGAAGAGGAACTTAATCATTTGTGTGGATTGGAGGTATGGAGGTAGACCCAGAAGAAGTATATCCAGCCCATAAACTTGAAACATCTAAAATTTCAAAGAATAAAACAGAGAAACAGCCAGGCACGTGGGCACTCATGAGGCTGAGTTCGAGGCCAGCCTGAGCCTTAATTCCAGGTCAACCTGGGCTAGAGGAAGACCCTACCTTGAAAATTAAACAAACAAACAAAAAATAATAAATGAATAAATAAAAATTTTAAAAAGGAAAACCAAAAACCAAAACAAAACAGAAGGCAGCACCTGGCTCAGAATCCAGTCACTGAAATTTCCGTGTCTGAGGCTACAGGGACAAGCTGGGAAGAAAGGGGCAGTGAAGTAGCCTTCCTCCTAAGAGGACTAACTGAATGTATCCTGACTTATGAAATTTTTGGACAATTGTTAGACATTTATATGATGTATTTTGTTCATCATTCCTGCCCTATTTTTGTTAAATCTAATCTTTCTACTTAAAGAAAAGAATTTATTGCTTTGATCTGAGGCAAAAATGCATTTCCCTTAGAATCAACCTATTTATCCTCAAGGAACACAAGCCTTGATAGTAGCCTGGATTAAACTTCACTACTGATCACGTTCAATCATCCCTCTGCCATTTCTAAGAGAATTTCGTCTGTCATTCTATGAATTTCTAGGTGCCCTTCCACATATCAGGCAGAAACCTGAGAAAAGATTTTTCTTTTAGCTCCAGGTTTCTGACCTGCTTGCCTGAAATCAATCATTGCACATTTTTGTTAGTTCATTTGTTTATATATTGATTTATTCATTTCATCCATTTGTTCATTTAATTAGTCATGTTTACATGAAATTCCTCTTGGTGGCTGATATGGAAGCTGACTGCTGGGCTTTTTAAATGGTTGAGTTATTGTCTATTATTACAAAAGTGCCTGGTATTTAAATTTACATAATGAATATTCATAGGATATGATATTGTATCCTAGATAACTAATTTCAGGAACAAGTTGATTCTTTCTAAACAGGGGCTTGTAATTTCATCACATAAATGTATCAGTTTATGCAACAGCTGGCTATTAAGTACATATTAAGTAACATCTTAGATAGTGGGTCATTTACAAAATACTCAATTAAACTAAAACATCGTTATAATTTAAACTCAGACCTGGAATAAAAATGACAATGTTCACCTAATAGCTATTCTGGGTAGAGTCACAAAGATTGAGTCTCTGATTGTCTGCTTTTGAAAGTTTGAGCTAAATTTGATGCTATCATGGAAATTTAGCTTAATCTCTATTGAAAGGGAGTTGGGGAGGGGGTGTGACAAATCAGATTAACTAAGCTATCACGGTACAATTAATTGACAATTGAAAAAGTCGGCAGTATTCATCATGGTTATTGTAACACTGGTGGAGCTGTGGTGACAATATGCTGTGAATGGAACCTGTCCAGCACCTTTCTCCCTGATCTTTTCATCTAATGACCTGAATGGATGCTACCACTTGGCATATAAGAAAAGTGATGCTCAGAGAAGCAAGGGACATGAGTGTGCACGTGCATGTGTGTGTGGTTCACGTGTGCCTGTGAGGAGGCCAGAGCAGAGTGTCAGGTGTCCAGTTCTGTCGCTCACCCAAATGTTTTCTTGAGACGGTATCTTCTCTTCATCACAGCTGCGGTTCTCCAGTCTCCACTCCTCTCAGGCTCCACTCCTCAGAGCCAGGACTAGGGTTACTGTCAGGCAGTGGCAGCCATCAGCCACTTGTTCATGCACTCGGGTAGTGGGCTCCCCATGGAACTTCTTTAAGAGGTCACAAGGATGAATATGAACTCAGGTTCTACCATGCCCTCATCACAGAAAAACTGACACCAAAAAACTCACATTGTAGACGTGACATCACTAACTAGGCTAAACTTTGGGTAAAACTTTACATTCCCATTTCACAGAACCATAACATTTGCTTCATGCTCATGAAAGTAGCACTTTTCTGCAAACTAAAAAGCCCAAAAGAACAGTACCCCCCCAAAGTAAAAATAAACCTATAATAATCAGGGTGTGCACACCCCTTAGAATGTGTGTATGTGGTCTTCTGAGACTATCACTCCAGAACACAAATAGGTATTTCAATAAAAGGGAAAAATATGTGTACTTGATCACTGAAGGAAATAACAGATAGAAAATGGAATTCAGAAAAATCTACCAACACATGAGACTAGATAGCATCATTTCTACCCCCAACACCTTTCTTCTCAAACGACAATTGTCTCACCTATGGAACTGATGGCATATGTGCAATCACAAGTCTATCAAAGGCCTGGGGATGAGAGGATCACTGAATGACAGAAACATAAACCATCTAAGAGATGACACCCAGCAGCACCCTTACATTCCGTAATGACAGAAACATACATACACCACCTAAGAGAAGACACCCAGCACCCTTACATTCCATATAGAGGATAAAACTTCAACCCACAGAGTTTAAGGATGAGGAAACTAGTAAATAGAAGTCCTGTGGCAAATATGAATTATATGTTAACATAGGCATGAATTCTACTGATGAATCTTCAAATTCTTGTTTGTCCTCTATTTTCTTTTCTGCGTCAGCTGCTTCTCGTCCAGTGCTTCAGTGGTTTATCCATGTTTGGTGGTTTGAATAGATGGCCCCCCAATATATTCAGTGTTTTATTAGTTTATGGTTTGCATCTGCAGCCACCTGGCTGGAGGCAGTTACTGGGCGGATCTTAAGGTGTGGCAGTGGGTTTAGGATTTCAATCTAAAGATATGCAAAGTGTGCCTAGCTGGAGTTCCTGAGGTGTGCCTTGCTGTGTGGCTTTTGTTTGTGGCTTTTGCTCTCTTGCCTGGTCCTGTGAAGACAGGCCAGCTTCTTTGCCATTATGGAACTTCCCCTGGATCTGTAAACTTCAATTAATATCCCTTCCATCATAACTGTGCCTGGTCTGGAAGTTCATCTCAGTGAACCTGAAGCTGCCTGCTACGCCATGTAACTCGAAGGTAACTGCTAAAATGTCTATTTAACTCAAATTGTTAACCTGCAAAGTTAGAGCAACAGGGACTGCCCCCTCCATACTAATCCATTCTATCTAATATCTTAATAGGAAATTGAACTCTCTTCCAGAAACCATGGGTAGCTTTAGGAATAGCATCTCCTGACGTGACAGGATTTTGATCTGAGGTATCGCTTGCTCTACACTTTCTCTTCAAGCTAAGCTCCCTCCATTAGAGGGCTGGGAAAGTGCTGTGGGAGATGCTGAGTCATACCTCACCTCTGCTGAGTCACAGATGCCATATCCTCATTTTTCACCTATATGTGCTAAAATAAATGTAGGATGCTCACCAGATGAAAGAAAGGCATGTTACAAGTTAATATCATGTTAAGTATTTTTCTCACATATATTCAGAGAGGATTTTTGGAAAGTTTTCAAAAGAAATATCCAGGACTGACTGGAAATGAGCACGTGCCTAACATGTGTGAAGCCCTGGGTTTCATCCCCAGTACTATGAAGGAAGGAAGGAAGGAAGGAAGGAAGGAAGGAAGGAAGGAAGGAAGGGAGGGAGGGAGGGAGGGAAGGAGGGAGGGAGGGAGGGAGGGAGGAAGGAGGGAGGGAGGGAGGGAGGGAGGGAGGGAGGGAAGGAAGGAAAGAAGGAAGGGGAGAAGGAGAGATAGAGAAAGAAGGGAGGCAGGGAAGGAAGGATGGGAAGGAGAAGAATAGAAGGAGAAAGAGAAAAGAAATATACCAGAGAAAATGTGAAATATGGGGCTGGAGAGATGGCTTAGCAGTTAAAGCATTTGCCTGTGAAGCCAAAGGATCCCTGGTTTGATCCTCCAGGACCCATGTAAGCCAGATGCACAAGGGGCACATGCATCTGGAGTTTGTTTGCAGTGGCTGGAGGCCTGGGTGTGCCCATTCTCCCTGTGTCTGCCTCTCTTCTATCTCTCCCTCTGTGCTTGCAAATAAATAAATTTAAATTTAAAAAAAATCTTTAAAAATGTGAAATATGTGAAGCAGAAGAGAGGATCCTGGCGAATTCAAGAGGACTGTACATTTCCATTTATACTATCTTAATTTACCATCGTTTACACATTCTGATATAATTCTGACAGGTATTTTGATCCCTACATGAGCAGTAAGGACCCAGGTTGATTTAAAAAATGAAATAACTAATGTGTGGCTAGAACAGAATTAAAATACATCCTGAACTGCCCCTACATTGATCATAAAGGGCCCAGCCTCTTTTGCATATGCTAGCCATCCACTGGGGCAGAAAACAAAATGGTTCTGACTTTGTGGTCAGATGTTCTCCTGAAAGAACATTAAAGTGAGCGGGTTGGATTGTGCTAATGCTGTAACTTAAATTGGAAAAGGAAGGAAAGAAGTTGTACAAAAACAATAATGAGATACAAGGATTTCATGGTATATTTGTTTAAAATATTGTAGAGAGAATTACCTGCGAGTTACTTACTGAAATCAAATAAATTTCTTTCAATTACCCCCTTTTGTTTCTCTTTAACAAATAGTGTCATGTGGATGGGTTTGTAATGTCTACATATTAATAAAATACACACATCTCCATGAATTCAGTGACACACTAAACTTAATCCTTCACCCTTCAGCATGTGCACACACATGCACACACATGCTCACCTGCAAGGTGTGGGCATCTACACATGTGTTTGCATGTACACACACTGCCCTCATTTTATAACCTGAATTATTTCTTTTCTTCCGGAGGTTGCTTTTGAAAGCAAACACTTAGAAGCAGTCATGCCTTAGTAGGATAAGAACTCTTGAGGCACTTTTGAAATCAACTCAATTTCTCCTCCTGTTAGAGGAAATTGCCATAAAATACCAACTGTCGTTTTTGGCTAACTTATCAATGAGCTGTGTTTCTCTCTGTACAAGTCTTTACAATGTAGCACATTTCTCAGAATTATCTACACTGTTAATAAATATAAGCAAGAGGTTGGAGAGATGGCTTAGTGGTTAAGCACTTGCCTGTGAATCCTAAGGACCCCAGTTTGAGGCTCTTTTCCCCTGGGACCCACATAAGGCAGATGCACAAGGTGGCGCATGCATCTGGAATTCATCTTCAGTGGCTGGAGTCCCTGGTGTGCCCATTCTCTTGCTGCCTCATTCTCTCTCTGTCTGTATGTCTCTCTCCAATAAATAAATTTAAAAAAATTTTTTTAATGTGAGTGAGACCCACAATGGACCTCTGCTTCTCTCTTTAGCAAGTGGTAACAAAGCACCCCTCACAGCAGTGTGCTGTGCATGATTTAGCCAGTAAAGGCAAGCAAAGGATAAGATGCCTTTTACATCCCACAGCACTGCTGACAAAGGAATATCTGCTTCTGTCCTTGCGAAACAGAAAGCAAGCATGGAATACACACACCCCTGTGATCCAGCCAGATGTGCATAGAGTCAACCCTTAATTAAAAATC
Source organism: Orientallactaga sibirica (assembly GCA_036365145.1). Lineage (NCBI taxonomy): Eukaryota > Metazoa > Chordata > Mammalia > Rodentia > Dipodidae > Orientallactaga > Orientallactaga sibirica. The sequence goes on from JAEOAD010000009.1 coordinate 3,629,122, forward strand.
ACTACGGGCTGGGAAGATGTCTCCATGGATAGTGTTTGCCACACAAGCTTGAATCCCCAGAACCTACATAAAATGGAATGTTTGTAGTCTGTGTGTTGATAATCCCAGCAAACTTCAGGCAAGAAGGGAGGCAGAGACAGAAGCTCAGTGTAGTTAGCCTGGTGAATGCCATGATCAAGTAGAGACCCCGTCTCCACTCCGACAAGTGAGAGGATGATGGCTCATATCTGAAATTGTCTCTGACGTCCAAACATGCTGTGACATGCACATTGCTACAATCATGCACACACACACAAAAATAATAATATTAGAAAATATCACTTAGGCATATTAAACAAGGGACACTACTACTATTGCGATTTCAGTGGAACTCAAGGGCAACCTACAGCCACACTGCATGTTTCTATCAATGGACCTTCCTCTCTGGGATTGTACAACTAACACAGTCCCCATGCATATGAGCAGAGATACATAGGAAACCAGCAGGAAACTCCTTTAGGGCACAGAAAGGCAATTTTAATATTGCTCCCCATCCTTACAAACAAGTTTTGACCGTCTGCTTCTTCATGTGTGAAATGTGCATAGAAATATCTGAGTCAGAAGCTGTTGTGAGTCCAGAATGAACAACATGTAAAACTGGGTAGATAACAAAGTCCTCTGGCTGAGATGTCATGGAGGCCCGGGGCAGGGGAGCACGCCGGAAGCCACTGAGGCAGGAGGGTCACTCAAGCCTTGGAGACCCAGACTAAGCTAGACAACATAAGAAGACCTCACCTCAAAAAGAAACACTGGGCTGGGGAGATTGCTCAGTGGGTAAAGCACTTGCCTTGCATGCATGGAGAGTGAAGTTCAGATCTCCGTGAGCCACATCAATGCGGGTGTGACAGCATATGCCTGTCATCCCAGAGCTGGGAAAGTGGAGACAATAGGATCCGGTTGCTTGCTAACTACTTAATGTACCCAACTTGGTGAGCTCCAGAGAGACCCTGATCCAAAAATATATATAAGGTGGAGAGTCACTGAGGGACACAGTACACCTGCCACTGACATCAGACCTCCACATGCATCCACATACACGTGTCCACATACAAATGAACGTGTGTGCACCAACGCATGTTTACGATGCAGACATAAAGAAAGCTCACATGGAAACTCAAACTTACCCATAGCAATAAGTAAATATAAAATAGAGATGCATGCATCTATATATTTGTATATAGTTATATGATATATATATATATATAGTCAAAAACAATAAATAGGAAATTTTTGGGTTTGCTCTGATATGTAAAGAAGCTGGAAATAATTACTGCCATCCTGACAATGAGAAAAAGCTAAAAATAAAACCCTGAAAGTCTATGAATTTTCCTCCTCCCATGATAGAATTGAGGTTGTAAGCTAACCAGTCACCCAGCATGGCGGAGAGAGAAAGTGCCACATTCTGAGCGATAAACCCAACACTTTCTTCCCTGATGAAGCCTTGAGGGCCATAAGGGTTGGGAATACTTGAGTAATATTTTTTTAAGAAAATGCTGGAGGCAAAACACAACTACTTCAGCAAGGATGCGTGCTTGGGCTCACAATCTCGGAGGACCCCCATTTCCACTTGTATTTTACCCCCATAAGTATGTACATTACACAACAGGAATACTCTAGAGAAAAGAACCTGCAGCCTATCCTAGTTGTGGGAATCCTTTCTCTTTCAGTTTGGTCCACACTTCCTCTCTTACCTAGGGAGAGAAAAGAGAATGCATACTTAATAGGGTGGGTGTTTCAAAGAAAGCCCTTCAGGATGTTACAGCCAGGAAGGGGTCAGAAGCTGGGGTAGAGGACTCTGCACCTTGTATTGGACATTTCTAAGTGTTGCAATCAGACTCACTAGAGATTGAAATGCAATAGATTATATTATGCTGCCAGACATGGTGGTATATGCCTGACGCCCCAGCACAGAGGAGTTAGGAGGATTGCCACAAATTCAAGGTCAGCCTGTTCTTCAAATAGACAGTCCAAAGACCAGGCAGGAACTGGATATTAATCTCCTTTATCAACCCCTCCAAGAAAGAAAGAGAGAAAGAAAGAAAGAAAGAAAGAAAGAAAGAAAGAAAGAAAGAAAGAAAGAAAGAGAAAGAGGAAGAGAAAGAGAAAGGAAGAGAGAGAGAGAAAGAAAGAAAGAAAGGAAGAGAGAAGAAAGAAAAGAAAGAAAGAAAGAAAGAAAGAAAGAAAGAAAGAAAGAAAGAAAGAAAGAAAGAAGGAAGGAAGGAAGGAAGGAAGGAAGGAAGGAAGGAAGGAAGGAAGGAAGGAAGGAAGGAAGGAAGGAAGGTAGGTTACAGAAGGCTAACCTTCTCCTCTTTGGATCACCTTACCTCCATACCACAAGGTTCTAACCGAGCACTAGAGTATTACATATGATACAGGTACAATGCATAGACTCCTTCCATGGAAGGAGCACTTGGGGAAGCCCAAAATCAAGAGGAGAAAATAATGTCCTAGAGGACTCTGAAGCCATTGGTGCTCACAGCTACAGAAGCATAAGACACAGGCTGAGATAAATGATCACGCTGCAGTCCCATTTGCCTCTGGCTCTCTCACCCAGTGCAGTGCAACCAGCTTTCAATGACAACAAAAAATACAGAAGTGCTAAAACGAAAGAAAAACCTCAGCCTGAAGAAATGAAGAGAGTAAAAAACCGGATATAGAAAGAACATGGTTTTCACTAGAATTAGAAAATGTAGCTGGCACATGGCTCCTGCCATGCCCTCAGCACTTGGGAGGCTGAGGTAGGAGACTAGCCATGAGTTCAAAGCCAGCCTGAGGTGGGGGTGACTACAGAATGAGTTCCAGGTCAGTCTGGGCTAGAGAAGACCCTGTGCAACAACAACAACAACAATGTTGCAGTCAGGTTCGCATTGCTGGCAGAAATCACCTGACTAAGAGCAGCTTGTGGGAAAAAAGAGGTTTATTTTAACTTACAGGCTCGAGGGGGAAGCTCCATGATGGCAGGAAAAACGATGGCATGAGCAGAGGGTGGACATCACTCTCTGGTCAACATAAGGTGGACAACAGCAACAGGAGAATGTGCCAAACACTGGCAAGGGGAAGCTGGCTATAATACCCATAAGCCCGCCCCCAACAATACTCTGCGTCCAGGAGGTGTTAATTCCCAAGTTGCCATCAGCTGGGAACCTAGCATTCAGAACACTTGAAGTTTATGGGGAACACCTGAATCAAACCACCACAAACAACAACAAAAAAAGTGAATTTTGAGAGGAGGTTGCCTTATTGGGGATATGACAAGGTGACAAAAGGTGCATTCCCTAGGAATTGCTGGAAAACCAGTCTAGCCAGTAGGGGGGAAAAAAAGGTGGCAGTGCCTGAGGAACAACTAAGGTTCTTGCACATACACACCCATATATTGAGCACCTCCCCACATGCCTGCACACACACGTGCACTCACATACACACTAACACACATACACAAAAGAAACGGAATTTTCCAAACCTATGAGAAATGTAACAAGACCTAATGAGATTGGTGATATTCAACAGCAAAGTACTGTGACATAAGCAGAAAGACGGTACACTGAAAATAAAAATGACGTACAAAAAGCCATTATAACCCAAAGGAAGACTCCTTTGATGAGGCCATCCACACCCTGTGTCTATTAATAGATCAGATTCCATTAAAGACCAGGTATGTGAACATCAAAGGAGCTCATAGAAACTTCCTAGACCACCAGAGAAAGAGAAATGCTAATCACAGTAGCAGCCCCCAATGGTAGGAAGTTTTACCAAGAACACAGTAAAGAAAGCAGACGCTAGGAGGAGTATTTGAAATCATAATATGACTTAGAACATTCCACTATTAAAAGATCAAACCAAGGGTTGGAAAGTTGGCTCAGGGCTGGAGGGATGGCTTAGCAGTTAAGGTATTTGCCTGCAAAGCCAAAGGACCCAAGTTCAATTCCCCAGGACCCACGTTAGCCAAATGCACAGGGGGTGCATGTTCGTTTGCAGGGGCTGGAGGCCCGGGTGCACCCATTCTCTCTCTCTCTGTCTCTCTCTCTCTTTCTCTGTTAAATAAATAAATAAAAAGAAGGAAGGAAGGAAGGAAGGAAGGAAGGAAGGAAGGAAGGAAGGAAGGAAAACAAAGAAAGATGGCTCAGGAGTTAAAGGTGCTTGTCTGCAAAGCCAGACAGCCAAGGTTCTATCCCCAGGACCCACATAGAGCCAGACGCACACAGTGGCGCACGCAGCTGGAGTTTGTTTACAGCAGCAGAAGGCCATGGTGCACACATATTCTCTCTCCCTTGCTCTCTCTCCACTTGCAAATAAATAATAAATAAAATATTTTTTAGAGGTCAAACTACAAATCTGGAAACGTAGAACAAGAGGATCAATGCCACAAATGCCAGGCCTGTCATCCTATCATATTCAAATTTCAGAAAAAAACATACAGGATTGGAGAGATAGCTTAGTAGATAAGGCAGTTGCCTATGAAGCCTAAAGACTCAGGCTGTATTCCCTAGCACCATGTTAGCTGGGTGCACAAAGTGGTGCATGCATCTGGAATTCTTTTACAGTAGCTTGAGGCCTTGAGGCCCTGGTGCACTTATTTTCTCTCTCTCTCTCTCTCTCTCTCTCTCTCTTTCTCTTTCTCCCTCTCCCTATTTCTCTCACTCAAATACATAAGTAAAATATATTTTTAAAAAGAAAAACAAATTATTGAGAGAAAAAAACATTATAGCTGATTAATGTAATATTATGTTAAGAACTCATACGTCTGTAAAATAAGGGAGCATGGATGGATGTCAAAGGAAATCTTTCATTATTTTTTTCATTGCTCTTAATGATGACTATTTAATCCTGACAATATCAACTACAGTCACTGAGTGAGTCTCTCAGGAAGCAATTGGTCCATTCTGCTTCTCCTCCTCCCACCTCATCCCATGTCCATGTGGAGATCGTTCAGCAGTGACAAAAGGGAACCAGGCCACTCTCTGTGAGGGGCTCTCTCCTACCCATCACACAGTCAGAATCAGTAGTGCAGACATGCTGTTCACAGACAAGAGAAAACTGACCCTACCGAAAGCTAACCTTCCTGTCCTGCTCCAACTGACTCACGTGTAGCACACAGGAGAGCAGGCCCAGGACCAAAGCACTTGCCATGAGGTGCACTAAGTCTTAGAAATCAGGGAAAAGGAGCAACCATCCAGGGATGACAGATGTTCCACCCATGAAATGCATGTGTGCTGAGGGCCAGTGAGAGCTGCACCTGATAAAGGGAACGTACATTCCTGCCACTCCAGGGATCTTTGATTTTCAGACACCTTCACCCGTGTTGTGGTTTGAATGTAAAATGCCTCCATAGTCACATGGGTTTGAACACTTGGTCCCAGGATGTGGTTCTGTTTGGGAAAGTTGTGGAACCTTTAGGAGATAAAATCTTGCTGCAGGAAGTGGGTTACTGGGGTAGTCTTTGAGATTTTGTAACCCAGCCCCACATCCTGTTCACCCTCAGCTTCCCAAATCTACTTACAATGTGAGGAACCAGACTGCCTCATCTTCCCAGCCATAATGGACTATACAACCCCCTCCCCACAAAACATATGCTGAAACAAATAATTTCCTTCCATACGTTGCTTCTGGTCAGGTATTTGTTCACCTTAACTAGAAAGTACTATTAAAACATAGACTCCTGAGTTCACTGAGCTCAGAGGCTAGAGTCAACAAGCAAGAGGCAGATGATAACATGGGATACATAAGGTATGTAGGGTGCCCTGACCGCATCCCAGAGCGGCTCCATGCAGGACTAATGGAAGGGTTTGAGGAGAGTGTAACAAGTGAGCTCAATCTTACAGGGTGAACTGATAGCAAAAGTCCTTGCACTCTCAATTCTTCCGTTAAATAGCACGTAACCTCAGGAAAATTCCAGAACCACTCTACAGTTTGCAATTTCTAGCCTACCAAATGAAGTATGAAAAAGTGTTTTTAAGGGTTCTGTGCACATGATCTGTCGAGAATTTTATAAATCTGTAATGGAATGGTAAATATCATCTGACCCCGCCCCCCATGGTAGCCCTTCTAGTCGCTGAGATAAGGCACCTGACCAAAAGCAGCTGAAGGAAGGAAAGCTTGTTTTTTTTTTTTTTGGCTTATAGTCTAGAGGGGAAGCTCCGTGATGGCAGTAGAAACCATGACCTCTGCCCTAGCAAGTGAAACAAACAGCAGCAGGAGAGTGAGCCAAACTCTAGCCAGGGGAGCTGGCTATAACATCAAGAATCCTGCACCCAACGACACACCTCCTCCAGCAAGGTTCCACCTCCCAAATTGCCACCAGCTGGAAACCAAGCATTCAGAAGACATGAGTTTATGGGGGGCATCGGATTCCAACCACCACAGCCCTCACACATGCCAGTTTTTCCCCTTTGGTCTGATTTGTTTGGGCAATCGACAGTCATACCCTACACACTCTCCTCTATATCCTATCACTGAAAAACAGAAAGCAAAAGGAAAGTTTGCTTTCACTCAGCTAAGTTAGCTGTCTACTGTGGGTTATATTGCATTTTATGCACTGTTTATTCTGTCAGTCAATGAAAAGGTGCCATTCACCACCCTACCAACCACAGTGTGTGCAGACTCAAGCATGCACACAGAGGGGACACTTACGAGAGTTTCAGAAAAACGCTATTAACTACATTGCATTTCATTAGTATTGGAGGCATTTTGATGTATAACTTCAAACCGCAGACATATAGAACCTCTATGAATTCTACGAATGTAAGGAAGCTGTCATATTTTATGGTTAAAGGGCTCTTAGATGTGGTGAAAACAGACATGATGAAAATGCTGAGTCATTGTAGAAGACTGGTAACAAGCAGAAAAGTGAGACTGATGGAATAGTCTGGCTCCAACTCTGGGACAGAGATGAACTGTAGACCTGACATAGACTAATCCAGTTCTCCAAGACAGTCTTTCCAGACAAAAGCCATCCATCCTGTAAGCATGCCCGGCCAGAAAGGAGAGCCGGGAGTCAATCTACGGACCAGGCAAACCTCATCTTTTGCAAACTCACAGCCCTTGAACCAGCCCCTGAGTGCCAGGGGACTTTGAAGGAACTCTGCAGTCTCTCTGAATTTCAGTCCCCTCAAGGGAAATGTCTGGATTTTTTATGCTAATGTTCTTTGGAAGGCAAAGGAGAGAGTGAAAATAATAGAGGATTTTTGGTTATTATGATTCTGAAGACGTACGAGTGTGTGCACCCAGAGGCCAGGTCTTGATGTTAGATGTCTTCCTCCCATGCTCTCCACCTAATCTTTAGGACACAGGGTCTCACACTGATCTTGGAACTTAGTAATTCAGCTAAACTAGCTGGCCAACAAAACCCAGGGACCCTCCTGTCCCTGCCTCCCCAGCACTGGGATTGGAGGTGTGTGCCTGGCTTTGCTGTGAGTGTTGGAAATGTTAGTTCAGATCCTCGTGCTTGTGTTGGAAGAACATTAGCGAGTGCCCAACTCTCAAATATAGATTTGGGGGCTGGAGAGGTGGCTCATCGGTTAAAGGCACTTGCTTGCAATGCCTGAATCTGGGTTCGATTCCCCAAAACCCACATAAAGCCAGATGTACAAAGGTGTGCATGCACCTGGAGTACATTTGCAGTGATGTGAGGCCCTGACATGCCCATATTCTTCCTCTTTCTCTCTCTGTCTCATAAATAAATAAATAAATAAATAAATAAATAAATATTTTAACATGATTTAATGTCTTAGTAATATAGGTTCATTCAATATTCAAGTCTATGTTTTGTGGTAATAAAGACATCAGCTGAGGGCTGGAGATGTCGCTTAGCAGTTAAGGCACTTCTCTGCAAAGCCAAAGAACTTTGGTTTGATTCCCCAGGACCCACCTAAGCCATATGCACAAGGCGGCATATGCCCTGGAGTTTGTTTACAGTGGCTGGAAGCACTGGGGCACCCACTCTGTCTCTCTCTCTCTCCCTCTCTCAAATAAATAAATATAAATATAAATAATTTTTAAAAAGGCATCGGCTGAGGTTGGAGTTGGGGGTCAGTGAGCATGACTTAGAGTTCCAGGTCCTTGTGTCTTCAATGAATTGCTCAAAGATACACGATGATGACGATGCTCAGAGTATACTTCCAAGAGGAGAAGCAGGCCGCAACAAAGTGAGGGGAAAAGTTTAGTGGCAGCTCAGTGGTCCCGCTATGCAAAATGCAGGACTCTTATCTCACTTGGGAAGGATGGCGCGGCTCATTTCCGTAATGTAGACTCTCAGCTCATGCTCTACCTGCTACATGTAGTTCACATACAACCTCATATAACACAGGTCTCTCATGAGCATCTTAAATCTTGACATAGGGTTTTTATTTTAGTATAATGACCTGTAAGGTGCTCTCAATGTGTGTGAGCCAATTTTAGTCAGTCTCATCCAAAGTTTTCCAGTCTACTTTTTTATTTATTCATTTATTTATTTATTTATTTATCTATCTGAGAGATAGAGGGAAGATAGAGAGGGGGCAAGAAAAGGGGCGCTCCAGGGACTCTAGCCGCTGCAAATGAACTCCTGATGCATGTACCAATGTACATTTGGCTTAGTGGGTACTGGGGAATGGAACCTGGGTCCTTGGGCTTTGTAGTCAATCACCTTAACCACTAAGTGATTTCTCCTACCCCTCCTGTCCACTTCTTGGCCAAGTTGAGTGCCCCCCCCCTTCATATGCTAATTCTTTTTAAAACAATAGCTTGTTAAGTGTGTATGGGGGAAGCGCATGTGTGATCAGAGGACAACTTTTAGATCATTTTTTGCCTTCCATCTCATTTTTGAGATAGGGTCTCTCGTTGTTCACTGCCCCCTTCACAAACTTGCAGAAAATTCCCCTGTCTCTGCCTCCCATTTCATCCTTAGCACAGTGGGGTTACAGAAACCTTCAACAGCTTCTGGATGTTACCTGGATTCTAGGGACCTGGGCTCAGACACTGAGAAATATGTGGCTAGTGCTTTATGGCCTGAGCCATCTCCCCAATCCCCTCATATACTAATTTCTGGACCATATCACTCTAGTATGCTGTTTCGATAACAGTCCAGGGCAGCAAAAATCTCACAGTGAATAAAATCAGACATGACTATATAACCAAATAATCACATCCATAAAAATGAACAAGTAATTCTTACATGAGTCACAAAAAGGTGGGTGACACTGACAGTCACAGGAGGGGCCCACCAAGCTTTAACTGGAGCATGGCTGGCTCTCCTCTCTCTTCATTGGCCCTTGCTCTTTCACCTCAGTTTCATGCACTCAGCCAATCAAGGCCCTCGGGTCGTCTATATAGACCTTGGCACCTTGGCACACAGTCTTCCCAGTGTCAGACGCATTTGATGCTTGTAGGAGGAAGACCTGACCCATCTTGGGTGTATGTTCCTATTTCTGGCAGCCAGAGCCGCTTGTTCTCTGGAAGCTGGACTTGCTCCTGCCTCTGAAACCTGCCAGAGCTGCTCCCCACATCCAGACCTGATGCGACGCTCAGTCCCATACTTGATCTTGGCGTTGGGCCTGATCTGGACCCTGTCTACTGTGGTGGACTCATTCCTGTCTTGGAAAAAATCCCACAGCTCTCAGCTCCTGTTTCAACGGGACATTTGTGTCCATCTATTTCATGCTTCAGAAAGGTGAGACAAGAACCCAGCAAACGAATTAATCGAATCAACACCAGGGGAGACATATGGTCAGGTTACACTATCCCAAAAAGATGGCACATTTGGCACATTGGCACGAAAGGAAACAGCATAATCCATAAAACCTTACCGTCTCCTTTCCCTTCTCCACTACAACTGGTCATGAAAGCCTTGCCATGAACCTAGTCATGGATGAGAAGTTGCCCCAAGCACAGTCCTGAAAAATCCCAAAGTCTGTCTCATCCAAGGACAAGCATCGAAGAAGGATGAAGAAAAGGCCAGGGAAGAAAGAGACCATGGCCTTATGGACAAGGGGGGTCATGACTGGCACGGGAAGGCTGCCAGTAGATCAGCCAGTATCAACACTGAGAAATGCCCACATCTCTGAATGCCAAGGAGGCCACTGAGGTCCCCCGTGAAGAGGGCTGTGAACAGTGGACGCAAGGAGGGGTGCGGCTGCTATTGTTGGCTTCAATTCGAACCTAAGTTGTCCTAGATGCAACAACAGAATGAACCACAACCTACTTCTGAGAGAATTCCTTAGTGTTTGAGAGAGTGTGTTCCCTTCATGTTCGTGGAGTGTCCCAGAAAATGTGCTTTCATGATATTAGCTTACTCCCTGATTTATTTTTATTTTTTTGGTTTTTTGAGATAGGGTCTCACTCTAGCCCAGGCTGACCTAGAATTCACTATGTAGTCTCAGTCTCATGAAATGGCCTTGAACTTACGGCGATTGTCCTACATCTTCCTCCTGAGTGCTGGGATTAAAGGTGTGTGCCACCACGCCCAGTTACTGCATGATCTTTCATGGTGGGATTCCGCAGACCTCTGACAGAACGTATCATGGAGGCAACGCTGTCATGGCTGCTAGGAGCAATGGCCACGAAGGTGAGGTTATGCAAGCCAACAAAACTGAAGAACAAATAGTGTTATGGGATCCAGACAGATGACCCAGCAGCTCACACAGGATGTCTGTGTTGACAGCTCAGTCATAATCCTTCCCAAAACCTTTTCTTCCTCACCATGGCTATGTGGTGGTTCGATTCAGGTGTCCCCTATAAACTTAAGTGTTCTGAATGCTGGTCTCCCCAGCTGACGGCAATTGGAAATTAAAGCCTCCTGGAGGTAGAGCATTGTTGGGGCGGGCTTATGGGTGTTTGAGTGTTTGGCACACTCTCCGGTTGCTGTTGTCCACCTTATGTTGATCAGAGGGTGATGTCCACCCTCTGCTCATGCCATCGTTTTTCCTGCCATCATGGAGCTTCCCCCTTGACCCAGTAAGCCAAAATAAACCTCTTTTTTCCCACAAGCTGCTTTTAGTTGGGTGATTTCTGCCAGCAATGCGAACCTGACTGCAACAGTCTGAGTCCACACTTTCCACTCCCAAGATCACAGGGCACTTACTACCTCATTATCCTGTGGGAATTTGTTTATTTATCGATTTGGCAGAGCTGAAACTCAACCCAAGACCTCGTACACATCAGGCAAGGACTCTGCTGCTAAGCTACGTTCATTCCCAATGCATCCCATAAGACGTTAGTGAAACAAGTGAAAACTTTACCAAGCTTCCCACGCGTTGACATTCTTCATCACATAATAGCAGCCACGAGGCCAATGGAGGAAGAGAGAGGTCTCTCTTGCCTCTGTGTTATGAGGGGAAACAAGAAAACTCTGGCTCCATGCCTGTTGCAACCAATCCCCGTGTACAGGGTTTACACACGCTCCACCTGAGCAACTGACAGCTCTGCAAGGTAGTTCTATCTAGTCCCGACAACAGATGATGCAACAGTGGTCCAGGAGGTTACAATAATTTATTTACAGCAACGAGACTGGTGCATGGAAGAACTGAGATCTGAAATCGGAGACCTCTGCTTCTAAAGCCTTAGCTTTTGTTTCACCATGTCCATTTTCTCTAAACTCAATTGGAGAGCAATCTTGACGGCTAGCAAAAGAAGTGCAATATTGGCAAGGAAGGGGTATGTTATCTGCAAATAATGTTGTCAGACTATCAACTAAAAGTACAGGATTTCAGGTGGGTCATCTTTTTTTTTCTGGTATGCCTAATATAATATTAGCGACCTATCTATACTAAAAATCTATGGATTTATCTGAATTTTAACTGGGCTGCTGACACTTTACATGGCAACCATGTCAGGAGAGAATTTAAAACAATAATAATAAAACCATATAAAATTCAGGCTGGAGGGCTGGAGAAATGGCTTAGTAGTTAAGTTGCTTACCTGCAAAGCCAAAGGACCCAGGTTCAATTCCCAAGAACCCCCTTGAAGCCAGATGCATAAGTTTGCACAGTGTCTAGAATTTATTTGCAGTATGTAGAGGCCCTGGAGTGCCCATTTTCTCTCTCTCTCTCTCTCTCTCTCTCATATAAATAAATAAATAAATAAATAAATAAATAAATAAATAAATTCAGGCTGGAGAAATGGCTTAGCAGTTGAAGGCACTTGCTTACAAAGCCTAACGACCCAGGTTCAATTCCTCAGTACCCATTTAAAGCCAGATGCACAAAGTGGTGCTTCTGTCTAAAGTTTGTTTGCAGTGGCAAGAGGTTCTGGCACACTCATATATGCACTTTAAGTCATTTTTTCTGTATCTCTCTGTGTCAAATAAAATACACACACCCACACACACACACACACACACACATACTCATATACACATGAATGGAAAAAATCAAGTTAAAATGTACCTTGGGCTGGAGAGATGGCTCAGAGGCTAAGGCATTTGCATGCAACATCTAACAACCTAACTTCCAATTCCCCAGTACCCATGTAAATCCAGATGCACAGTGATGCATACATCTGGAGTTCCTTTGCAGTGGTTGGAGACCCTGGCATATCCATTCTCTCCATCTCTCTACCTTCTCTCTATCTTGGTGCTTGCAAATAAATAAATGAAACTGTTTTTTTTAAAAAAATATCTAAAACTTACCATGCTTTTTGTTATCAACACAGATCTACAATTCTAAATATTATCATTAATATGCATGTATGTCCATGACAAGGAAATTCCTCTATGTCACCCCTCTTACATGCTTCAATTCATCTCATTCATTACTATTCAGAGATGTTCTGTAGAATTTCCATGTTCTATGATACACAAGTAAGTCATGTTAATAACTTGGGGAAATGGCTACTACTAATCTCCTCACTCCATGAATCATGTTTCCATAAAGAGATGCAGCCCATGCACTGGAAGAATGGCTTAGCCATTAAGGTGTCTTCCTATGACACGAAAGGACCCAGGGTCAATTACCCAATACCCATGTAAGCCAGATGCACAAGGTAGCACATGCATCTGGAGTTTGTATGCAGTGGCTAGAGGCCCTGATATGTTCATTCTCTCTACCTCTCTCATAAATAAATAAATAAATAAATTAAATTAATTAAATAAATAAATAATTTTTTTTTTAATAAAAGAGAGAGAGATGGGAGTCCAGAGACTTGAGAGATTGCTCAGTGGTCAAAGGGACTTGATTGCAAGCCTGAAGACCCAAGTTTGATTCCTCAATACCAGCTGAAAACTTGACACAAAGTGAGGCATGTTTCTATGAATTTGACACACAACACTGAGAGACAGAGTTAGGAGTATCTGGAAACATGAAGACCAGATAGACTACAGTATGTGCATCAGCCAAAACAAAGCAACAATAATGATACACACTGCCTCAAAAAAGCGGAAGCAGAGAACAAACACCCCAAGGATATCCTAAGAACTCCACATATGCAGTGTAGACTCACAGCTACATTGATAATAATTAATAATAATAGATGGAGGCCCAGTTCCATTCTACTCTCCTTTAAATTTAGGGCAGTCTTGATCTTTGTTTGATGTATGCATTTGCGTGCACGCCACACACACACACACACACACACACACACACACACACACACACACAAAGGGAATTGTCAGAAATAAATTATTAGAAGCCACAGAGTCCTCCTATGCGTGTGGCATTCTTCCTACAGGGATTTTCTTTAAGAACAATCCCTTCAGAAGCCCCATGAGAAACATGGAGGGTGCTCTGTTGACAACCATGGCTGAGCTCTCAGCCAACAGCTACCTCCGAGTTTTGAGTTTCATTCATAAGTAAGTCCACAATCATTTAATCTTCAGATAGCTCAACCCCTGCCTCTGCCACTGCCCAAGTGCCTCTGCATAAGACCTACCCAAGCCAACCCAGTCACACTGGGCTCTCCGAAGAGAAGTCGGAAGCTGTTTTAAATTATGAGGGTGTCCTGGTGCTTAACAATAGATAACTAGACGAGTAAGAGTCTGTGAAATTAAAAGTGAAAGTTCTACTTGCAAAAACTTTTGTAAAGACCAATTAGAAACCTTCGTGGAGCTGCCCAATTCACCATTCTTGGAATTCATGTAGGGAGGAAAAAGACAATTTTGTTCAACTCAGTATTTCTTAAATGTTGTTGGTCACAAATCCATGCCATATACACATCTCGTTTACATTTTGTGGACGTGTCCTAGGGAACAGAGCTTAGAAATCCCTACATTATTCCATGATGTTTCCCATCCAAGATGGCTACGTGAAGGAGCTGTTGGTCTCAGATTACTAAAATCACAAACCTTGCTTCAAGAATAGTCTCTCCAAGTGTACTGTGATATAGAAATATTTGGATTTCACAATGTGGTGATTTGAATATAAAATGTACCCTCCATAGGCTACAGTATTTGCGTAGTTGGTCCCTAGTAGTGGACGCTGTTCTGGAAAGTTGTGGAACATTTAGGAAGTGGAGCCTGGCTGGAAGAAGTATGTCCCTGGGGGAGGGGGCAGGCTTGAGGTATTATAGTCTTGTCCCATGCGTTATTTGCCCCCCTTCTCCTTGTCTCCCAGCTAATGTGATTCTGGATTCTTGTTCCTGCCAGAGTTTTCCCCAGCATGATTACTTCTTTCTCCAGAACTGTAAGCTACATTAAACCCCTCTCCTTGCACAAGGTGTTTCTGGTTGGTTATTTTGTCCCAGCAACAATAAAGTAACTGATGCACACAGCATGGGCAATAGCTTTATTTGCAAAACAACGAACAGGGATATGGATTCTGATTGGGAAGAATAAACATATGGGGAGAAAGCTACTGGAAACTAAGATGGCCCATTCTAGAAAATTGGGGTACAAAATAGCTGGAGACAAGTGTTCCCTCTCTTTTGAAAAGGAAGGTGTTGACTATGGCCATACCAGCCTGAACACATCCAATCTTGTCTGAAATGATGGTGTTGGTACAGAAACCATTGTTTTGACACAAATTGGAGACTCCAGCTCAAGGTTTCAGAATCCAGCGTGAGCTGCTTGGCTTGGCTACAGTGGGTAAACTCATTCAAATCCTAACTTTAAACTGTGTCGTGAATAGAATTTTCACTCATAAGATAAATCACAGTTAAAGTAGGGGGAGTATTTGTCTCCACCCATGTGTCTAGAAAAGATTCTGAATAATAAAGCTATAATCCTCTATCACTTCTTTCCAGCTGACACATTTCCCCTCTTTAGTTCATGATGGAAGGTTAGAAGGGTTTTTTCCTCTTCTCATTTATCTTCTTGTAATAAATCATGAAGATGGCGTATTCTTTTGTAGGTCTTCTTCCCTACGAGTATCTTTTGAGTCACCTGCTTGTAGGAAAAGAAAATTTTATTTATGGATCCAGCTGAAATGCAAGAAAGTGAAAATCAAATAAATTGCTACAGTGCCTTCTTTTCAGTGTAGTTATCAGAGTATTTAAACTTTTGAGTCTTAACTCTGCTTGCTAGAGAGACCAGAAAGGAATCTACACAATGAAGACCTAGGAGACTCTGGGTTCCCTAGAAATACATATACTTAAAGAGAAATGAGGAAAGAGAAAGAAAAAAGAGTTAAGACTTGCACATGTTGGCAAGTATACCACTGAGGAAAAGGTACGATTTTGGCTAGTAAAATCAATTGAATTATGTTACCTGTTACTTAGACTTTGAGTACTATAAGTAATGCCATTATATTCAATCCATATCTCCTTGGCATGACCCTTCCTTACTAGAACTTCTCAATTTACCATCCACGCATATCAGGTTGTGATTCTCATTTCCTTGACCCAGTTCTGTGCTCACTTTTAATACCTTCAACAAAGGGATAAGGAAAACAATACCAACTCCATGTTTTCAAAAGTGAATTCAGAATGTAAAAGGAGCATCAAGCTGCACAATGAATATATGACACGTCTTTTAGGGGATGGGGGAAGTAGGCTCGGACCAGAATGACTTTGGAAATGACCAGAGACCCTGAGGTTGAAGACAAATGGAACTTCACATAGACAGATCCTCTAGGGAACAAAATTGTTTCTCGTGGCAGTATGCGCTCCCAGTTCTGATGCCTATGCACGATACTGAACATACAAGTGGTGAGGTGACAGGAAGCAGGATTGTCACTGTTAGAGAGGGAGGGTAGAGGCAAGCCAGGAAAGAAGGCTAGAACAAACTGTGGGACACCAAATTAAAGTTGAAGACATCAGTATGAAAGCACACAGGTGAATAAATATGGAGATGCATATGTATATGTATATGTATATGTATATGTATATGTATACAGATTTGTGTGTGCTACATTGTTTGGGATCAAACCCAGGACCTTACACATGCTAGACAACCTCTGAGCTACATCCTCAGCATTCCACATTTTCTTTTATTCATTCATCTGCCAGAAGACATCTAGGTTAACTCCTTATTATGTATTTTTATAAGTAAGGCTCCAATAAATATGGGAGTACAGATAATCTCTTTCATGTACAGATTTCATTTCCTTTGAGTATGTTTCCAGAAGTACAGTTCCCGGACCTAAGATGGTTATCATTTTAACTCTCCACACTGTTTCCCATAATGGCTTTGACCACTGACATTCTCAGCAGCAATATATACAAAGGTTCCTGCCCATCCTCCACAACCAGCTGCTGCAGTCGTTTCTTTCTGATCCTTGCCCATTCTAACACGTGAGGTGACACCTCTTTGGTGTTTTGATTTGCCTTCCTTGGTAAGGGACACCAAGTTTGTTTTCGTATACCTGTTGGTATCCCATTTGTGTTGTTGGAATGTCTTGTAAATTTGGAATCTTAACCCCATACCAGATGCACAGACTGAAACTTGTTCTCCCACAATTTAGATTGTCAGTTTCCTCTGTTGGCTGTTTGCTTTGCTGTGCAGAAACTTATTCATCTGATGCAGTTCCGTTTGTCCCTTTCTGCTATAACCAACTCTTGCAAGCATGCCCCAGTGAAAGGGAAAGCCAAGGACATCGATATTTCAACACATACAGTATTTGAAAAGTATCTTTTATGCTTGCTTGGGAAAACACTAGGCACTCCCTCTCCTGGTTGATTTCCCTTCTTTATCACTTTGTGTTGGGGCTGTTGTTAAAATTCCTTGGCACACTGGGGAAAGTTGGCAGTGGGAAGCAGTGGTTAAAAGACTCTGGTCCAGGGGGAGTCTGTAATATAAATGCGTGTATGTAACCATCCTGGCAGAAGAGAAGATATTTTAAATAAAGACACTTATGCAATCAGACTACTGAAACAATAAACCCCAAAGAATTTAAATTTCCCCAGAAACTTCATGCATGGGGAAGGGAAAAGTTGAAGTCTGATGCCAGCTAAAGGAGAAACTTGCCTCCCAGGAAGAGATTTCACACTTATCTTTCTAAATTTTTTTAATTATTTCTTTATTTGAGAGAGAACGAGAGAGAGGCAGAGAGAGACAATGGGCACATCAGGGCCTCCAGCCACTGCAATCCAACTCCTGATGCATGTGCTACCTTGTGCGTCTGGCTTATGTGGGTCCTGGGGAATCAAACCTGGGTCCTTAGGCTTTGCAGTCAAGAACCTTATCTCTCCAGCACCTTATCTTTTTTTTTTTTTTTTTTTAATGGAGCTTCACTTCTTTAACGGATTTTATGTTTTAATATTGTTACTTGTTTATTTGAGAAAGCAAAACAATAGATAGAGAGAGAGAGTGAGTATGGCTGTGCCAGGACTTCCTGCCACTGCCAACAAATATCAGATACATGTGCTACCTTGTGCACCAGGCTTTACATGCATACTGGGGAATTTTACCAAGGCCATCAGGCTTAGCCAGCAAGTGCCTTTAACTGCTGAGCCATCTCTCCAGTCCTCACACATATCTAACAACTCTTAGGACAGATTGAGAGCCGACACAATGATGGGTCAGTGAAGAACAGAATCACATTTGACCAGGATGGCTTAATCATGTATACCTGTTGCTTTCTATATAAACTTAAACCTCATGTCAGGACCCCAAAGATGGATTTGGAAGTCACTGGACCTCTTTATCTCTTCCTCTTTCCAGTGTGGCCACATTGAGTAAATCCTCTTCCTCTGCTTTGAACCATGACTTGTATCTTTAATTGGTTTCCAGGAAACAAGTGGCCAAGCCTAGCTTGTTTGGGCCTTGACTTTAACAACTTCACTAACACATAGAGCAAAGGCCTGAAAAGTGAACAAGCTATGTATGAATAAAAAGAAATTGGCCACATGCTCCAAAGCTTCCAGTAATTCCAGCCTCAAGAATCCAAGGTTAAACTGGCCTTTTTAAGTAGAGCACCTTAATTACACAATGAATCACTGATTAGAGGGTTTTTTCAATTTGATCAAAAATTTAGAGTGGATGGGAAGAATTTTTTTTGTTCCATTTCAATTCTAAGGAACACAGAGAAAGAAGATAATGAATGAATTTAACTCAGCACGACGCCAAATGAGAGTCTCTTTCAATGAATGGTGTGTGAAGTTGAAGGAGGAGGGAGGGGCTCCACAGTTAGAAGGAAGGAGACTTGAAAATTACACTTTATAGTACAATTGCTTTTAAAATTGTGGCTGATTCTGATCTGACTATCCAATTCTTCTTCATCCTTAAAGAAAACAACAAAGCAAGAGAAAACAGTCTCTGGTCTCAAAATAGCAGCCTTCAAACACTGAGATCCATGATGCATAAGACAACTTATCACTGCCCACTGTGCTGATTTCTAAGCAGCAATCAGTAACAGGCAAGAGAATTCTGGCAAATAAGTCACCCTCGAGTCACTCACCAGTTTAGAAAATCATCCACCAGTTATGACTCAGTGAGGATGTTCAGGGGCATGAATAAGTCACATATTTTGAAAAAAATAAAAATAAAAATACCAATGAAAAATCAGCCTGTTGCCGTTGATCTTCCTCCAAGAAACCCAGAGAAAATTGGTAAAAGTTCTCCCGTCAGGAATACAGAGATGGCTCAAGGGCAAACGTGCTTCTTGCACAAGCACAATGACCTGAATTCAGATCCCCAGGACACACACAAAGCCAGGCTCAGTGGCGAGTGTCTGTAAGCGCAGCCCGTTTATGGAGAGATGGGTGGTGGAGCTAGGAGAATCCTTCGAAGTGCACGGGTGTGCTAGCCTCACATACGCAACTTCAAACATCACGAGACCCTGCATCAAGCAAGGCAGAAGATGAGGACCGGTATTCAAGGTTGTACTCTGACCTCCCCATGTGCACCATGGAACATGCACACAAACACACATTAGCATTCATACACACGAGTATAAACACATATAAAACACACACACATGCACACACACACAATTCTTCCAGCCACTGCTTGGCTTGGATGTTCTGGCCTCTGACACACAATTATTTCTATGGCCATAGTTCTACCAACGAGACCTGCCCAGAAGCCATTGCTGCCGGTCCCTCATCACTATTTCTGACTAATTCATCCATTCTCAGAGATACTTCTTCCCCCAAATAGAAATGCTTGGGGGTCATACTGTCCTCGCTGGGTGCGTCCTGAAACTAGCACGTAACCGTTTCAGGGGTATAATGGTTCATAACTTGTCCCTCATGGAGCCCCAGCTCTCTTCGTAGCATCAGGCTTAGGTTAGACCTCAGATGAAAGCCGATCTTTGCCTAGATTTCTTTCCTTTCCCAATATATTTTTTAATTTGGTTGTTTTTGTGTGTTCTTGTTGTGTTGGTGGTGGTGGTGGTCATGGTGGTGTGCATCATAAGGTGCATGTGGAGGTCAGAAAACAAACTTTAGTTGTCTGTGCTCCACCTTTTGAGAAAAGGTGCCTTGTGGCAAGCCTCAGATTGCATCTGGCTTTATGTGGGCACTGGGGAACTGAGCCCAGGCTGGAGAGGTTTGTAAAGAAAGTAATTTTAGGGCTGGAGAGATGGCTTAGCGGTTAAGGCACCTGCCCGCTAAGCCTAAGAACGTCAGTTCCATTCTCCAGGTCCCACGTTTAGCCAGATGCAAAGTGGCACAAGGGTGCAATGCCGCACTTGACCACAAGGGGGCGCATGCATCTGTATTTCGTTCGCAACAGCTGAGAGGCTGCTGGCGCACCCATCTCTATCTGTCTTCCTCTCCCTCTCTCTCTCTCTGTGTCTCTCCAAAAAAAAAAAGATCTGGAAAAAGAGAGGAAAAAAGTAATTTTAACCACTGAGCCCCATCTAATTCCTTCACTCCTTAGAGGTTACACCTGAACATAATTTCTCAATAAATGTGTGCACCAGAATCCATCAGGAAGCAGGCAAGCACGAGGAACAGTTCATTCACCCAGGACACTGCTTGGCTTAAGCATGAAACACACCCATCTCCTACGCAAGGCACATAGCACCCTATTGGGAACCTGGGATCCCCTCACCTCCAAAGCAAATTGCAAGTACCTCCACCCCACTTCCAAGGACGAGCTCATTGACTCCTGCCCTTAGCCACCATTATTCATGACCAGTAGCTATTCAAAGATGTCTTTAGGAGGATCTGGGATCATAACAGCAAGGGACCATCCAGCCTGTGCCAGTTTTCAGTGCATGCACATAACCCGAATTGTGTCCTCCTAGTCAGCTTTTAGGAAGAAACCTCAGCTTGCCATCTCGTGCCTGTACATTAGGTGTACCTATGTCTGGAGTCATGTATTATGGGAAGGGACATGAGCAGTAGAGAAAATGTTATTTAACCCAAACCTGCTAATTAAATAAGAGTGGCAGAAATAGGGCTGGAGAGATGGTTCATCTGTTAAGGCACTTGAGTGCAATGCTTAATGAATGGGGTTCAATTCCCCAGTGCCCATGTGAAACCAGTTCATGTAAACAAAGTGGTGCATGCATCTGGAGTTCATTTGCAGTGGCCAGAGGTCCTGGTGCACCCATTCTTTCTTTCTCTCCATCTCTCTGTCTCTCTCTCTCTCTCTGTTTCTCTCTCATCCTCTTTCTTCCTGCAAATAAATAAAATATTTTACAAAGAGTTGCACAATGGAAACAAGCATAGCATTCATTATAATGCACTACTAAAAATAAACTATGTTTCTAAGGAAATTCTGATTTCCTTTTTATTGAAAGTTTCTCAACCATTACTTTGCACATTATGATAGTTTTAGAAATTTAATCATGGGGGTTGGAAAGGCAAGTTTCCACTTCAAAAGTTCATTGTACACGATGATCCATTCATTCACCTCAGCTCATGAAACCACTCACACATAGGGCAAGGTGCCTTCTATAATTCCAACACATTTAAGGAGGCGCAGACATTTCCACCCTCCCTTCTCAGTGATAAGAATGCCTGAGCAATGAATACACACAATTCTCAAGAATTCACAGCCTAGGACCCTACCCCATTGCTCCTTTTATACAATGATTTAAACTTTGGTCAACTCCCACGGCAAAAAGATTTTCAGATTTTGTTCATCCAGTCATGCTCCCTCCTCTTTTTTTCTGCAATGAACTTATGGATACAGTGACTTCTTAGGTACAAAACAGTGGAAAGAGTAAGATGGAGATCCATGACTTTGAAGAATTACAGGGGAGCAAAAACAACAAAAACTAGCATATACTCCAGTATTTGGTTGTCTGTCTTTTCTTCCCTCCTTTCCCCCCCTCCCTCCCTCTTTTTCCCTTCCTTCCCTTCCTTCCTTCCTTCCTTCCTTCCTTCCTTCCTTCCTTCCTTCCTTCCTTCCTCTGTCCTTCCTTCCTACCTCCCTCATTCCCTCCCTCACTCCCTCCTTCCTTCCTTTCCTCTCTCCTTTCTTCCTTCTCCTTCCCTCCATTTTATTCTTTCCTTCCTTTATTTTCCTTACTCCTTCCTTCCTTCACTCTCTTTCATTCAACTTTCCCTTTTGTTATGATTTAGATATTTATAAGGAGACCTTTTTAGAAAGAGATTAAGAAAATAAATAAATAAGACAGAAATAGATGGAAGGAAGGAGGGAAGGAAGGAAGAAAGGAAGGAAGGAAGGAAGGAAGGAAGGAAGGAAGGAAGGAAGGAAGGAAGGAGGGAAAATACAATCTAGCTCAGCCCCAGCCCAGAGTCCTGTGATTGCCGTGTACAATCCCTTGGCCTCAGGCTCAAGAATCTAACTTATTTTCCATGCATTTTGCTTTACAAGGAACCATGCGTCATATGGACTTTTAGTGTCTGCATTAGACTTTTCTCAAATCCCAGTGCCAGCTCAGTGTCTTTGTAAAAACCTATCTTGGTAAAACGTTTTTTTAGAATTCATTTTCTAAACCTATACTTCAAGATGAGACAGTGGAATTTTAAAGATATTACAAAATTAAAATCTCTGCCTGTTACAGTTTCTAGGAACTAACGTTGATCTTCATCAAATTATGCTAATTTACTGTACAGTGTTTAATTAAAACTTACCCCAGGCCATCTACTTACATGGTTTTATTTCTACAGCTTAAAACTTTCAAACATGAAAATGGCTTTCAATTTAAATTAAAAAAAAAAAAACACATACTTGTTGACTGAAGTTCATTAAGGGAAAAATTTACTTTATAGCCTCCGTTTCTACAACCTCAATTTTTTTTTTGTTTGTTTGTTTTTTTGTTTTGTTTTGTTTTGTTTTTATCTTCTCATCTTTGCATCTCTCTATTCAGGAAATCAAAAATGCTTCTTTAGAACATCCTTTCTCGGGCTGGAGAGATAGTTTAGCACTTAAACGCTTGCCTGTGAAGCCTAAGGACCCCGGTTTGAGGCTCGATTCTCCAGGACCCACATAAGCCAGATGCACAAGGGGCAGCACATATCTGGAGTTCGTCTGCAGTGACTGGAGGCCCTGGCGTGCCCATTCTCTCTCTGTACCTGCCTATTTCTGTATCTATCCCTCTCTCTCAAATAAATAAATAAATAAAATATATTTTTTTAAATAGAACATCCTTTCTCTTTTTTGAATAGTAAATATGGTAGGAAGTCTTTCTCATCCCTGAAGAATGTGGTCCAAGAGCCCCCCGGTTGATGCCTGAAACATTTGGTGCTTGTGGTTTGAATGTGAAATGTATCCCCACATAGGTCCATGTGTTTGAACACTTTCTCCCCAGAGCATAGCGCTGTTGGGGAATGATAGTAATAAACTATAAGAATGAAATACAGGACTGAACTATGGGAAAGAACTGTGGGAATATTTCTTATGGACCTTACATATAACTTTTTAAGAATATTGCTGTGAGATGCTTTCTCTGCTAAGCTCCCATCTTGTAACTTGCCCTGAAGTTAATCCTAGCACCTTGTCATCAGTCTGTTTAGAATCATGTGACTAGGTTTCCTGTGCCTTAATTTACCTGAACAGCACAGGTGACTGGTATGATCAGGCAATGTTAAGAGATGCTGACTGATAATAAGCTATGCTTCCTCCTTCAGCTGAGCCTCCAGATATGACACCAGCCTCTGAAAGCAGCATGACAGTAATCCTATTATTATTATTGACAACTTCCATGATTTTAGACAATAAACCACAATAATTCCCTCCCCTCTCCAACTTTCCCCTCCACGCTCCATCATATCCCCTTCCCCTCTCCATCAGTATCTCTTATTTTAAGATTTTATTTTTATTTATATATTTATTAGAGACAGAGAGAGAGAGAGAAAGAGTGAGAATGGGCATGTCAAGGCCTCTATCTACTGCAAATGAATTGCAGACACATGTGCCACTATGTGCATCTGGCTTACGTGGAACCTGGAGAATCGAACCGGGGTCTTTAGGCTTTGCAGGCAAATGCCTTAACTACTAAACCATCTTTCCAGCCCCATCAGTGTCTCTTTTATTTTGATATCATCATCTTTTCCTCCAGTTATTACAGTCTTGTGTAGGTAGTGCCAGGCACTGTGAGGACATGGATATCCAGGCCATTTGTGTCTGGAAGAGAGCATTGTAAGCAGTCCTGCCCTTCTTTTGGCTCTTGCATTCTTCCTATCACCTCTTCTGCAATGGCCCCTGAGCTTTGGAAGGAGTGATAGAGATGTTTCAGTGCTAAGCATTCCTCTGTCACTTCTTCTCAGCACTATGGTGCCTTTTGAGTCATCCCAGAGGTTGACAACAATCTTAGTGGAGACCTTGAGCTGGAACCACCTATCTCAGGAGAGAATTCAGAATAATGATGGTTACAGGGATAGCCACATGCCTGCACTTTTCTCTGGATAAACAAAACAACACTACCTTGTTTTTGGTTGCACAGCAATCTTGGGGATAGCGCTGGACTCGGCTATTCAGCCAACCAAGTCTTTTATATATGAATATTCTAAAATGTATGGTGCTTTCTCAAAAAGGGATTCAAGTAAGTAAATGCCTTTCCACTTTGTTTTATGTGTGTGTCAGCCACTGTATTTTCCATGGAAGGCTATAAACTGCTTGTATTAGCTTTCAGTTGCTGTATAATAAAATACCACCTATTTAATGGCCTAAAACAACACTCATTTATCATCTCATGGTCTCCATAGGACATGAATCCAGGTACAGCTTAGCTGGTTTCCTTGCTCAGGTTCTGACAGGCTATAATTGAGGTGTCGGCCAGGGTCACAATCTCATCTAGAACTTAACTGGGGAAAACATCCACTTCCAAGTTCACCTGAGTGTTGGGAAAATTCATTTCCTTGGAGCCATATGGCTAGGATCCCCAACTTCTTATCAGTAGTCGTGGGAGAAAAGTTGCCTCCCAACCTCAATTTCCTGCCACATGGCTCTTGCTACAGTCTGCTCACAGGATGCCGATACGATATTGACAGCTAGAGACGCTTTTGTTCCAGTTTACTAAAGGTAAATGATTATTGTTGTAGACAGCTTCACATCCATGGGATGAACATCCATACCAGGCACAGTTTACAGGAGGAAGGGATTTATTTGAAGGCTGCAGATCCAGGGGAAGTTTATAGATGGTGGAAGAGGCTGGTCCCCTTTCACAGACCCAAGGAGAGAAAAAAAAAAAAAAAAAACCTGCAGCAAGCAAAACATCAGCACCAGCACACACACACACACACACACACACACACACACCAAAAAGAAGCAAGTGGGCTGGAGAGATGGCTTAGTGGTTAAGGCACTTGCCTGCAAAGCCTAAGGACCCATGTTCGACTCTCCAGATCCCATGTAAACCAGATGCACAAAGGTGAAACAAGTGCAAGGTTGCATATGCCCACTAGGTGGCGCAAGTGTCTGGAGTTCAATTACAGTGGCTGAGGCTCTAGTGCACCAATTCTCATTCTCTCTCTCTCTCTCTCTCTCACACACACACACACACACACACACAGACAGACACACACACACACATAAAAAAATGAAGAAAAAAAGCAGCAAGAATAAACTGGCCACAAACAGGACCCCGACCCCAGCTCTCACTGCTCACCACACCTTTGGCCTGGAATCAGATCAACTCCCAAACACACCTTAGGGATGGACTCTAGGGTCTGCCCTCCAGTGACATTGCCTCCAGCCAGGCAGCTAGAGACCCAAGTGGTAAGCTTTAATTAAAAAAATACTGAGTCTAGGGGCTGAAGAAATGGCTTAGTGGTTAAGGTGTTTGCCTGCAAAGCCAAAGGATCCTGGTTCAATTATCCAGGACCCATGTAAGCCAGATGCACAAGGGGCACATGCATCTGGAGTTCATTTGCAATGGCTAGAGCCCTGGCGTGCCCATTCTCTCTCTGTCTGCCTCTTTTCTATCTCTTTCTCTGCTTGCAGATAAAAAAAAAAAACTGAGTCTATAGAGGACATACATTCAAAATACCACAATAATATTCAGAATAATTTTTCCTCACTATTGGCACTATAGCTATGCCACGCCTCCTCCCTGGCTTACACAGGTACTGGGAAATGAAACCCGGGTACGGATATAAACTGCTAAACCATCTCTCCAGCCCACCTGTCACTTTTCAAAATGAAATCATTGAGAACGTTTTCAAACCAGGTAAGTTCACACCAAAATTCCAGATTATTTCCTCTATTGAAGATGTCATTGGCATTTGGATATGACTTGTGGGGACACTTTGAAGAAAAATATTCCTTTTAATCCAGCTCAATCCTGTCCCTCTGTCTTCAGAAAACTGAGTCTGTATCCTCTGCTCAAGGACAATGTTGTAAGGGGGCCCAGAAATTACACTAAGCTTTTTGGAGGCAAAGGAAATGAGTCAAACATCAGAAGACCAGACAGGTAGATGAATTCTGGAAAGCCTCTAGTTATATGAAGCTTTCACCAAAATTGTTTCTGATGTAAGTAAAGCCAGACTTAACTACCAGGAAGAGTCCAGAGACTTTGTAGAGGGATACAGGATGCCTATGACAGAGAGAGGCCCTGGGGCTGGATGGATGGCTTAGCGGTTAAGGCATTTGCCTGAAAAGCCAAAGGATCCAGGTTTGATTCCCCAGGACCCATATAAGCCAGATGCACAAGGGGGTGCAGGCATCTGGAGTTCGTTGGCAGTGGCTGGAGGCCCTGGTGCACCCATTTTCTCTCTCTCTCTTTCTCTCTTCTTCTTTCTCTGTCAAATAAATAAATAAATGAAAATAAAATATTAAAAAATGAAAGTGCCCCCTATACTAAGTAGGTTAACAGAAAGAAAGAATGAAAGAAGGAAAGAAAGAAAGAAAGAAAGAAAGAAAGAGGGAAAGAGAGAGTGAAAGACAGAAGGAAAGAAGGAAAGAAGGAAAGAAAGAAAGAAAGAAAGAGAGAGAGAGAGAGAGAGAGAACAGCACCTTATAACAGAGCTCCATGAACAACTCTTCCATTTCAGGTGTGTGCAGAACACACAGTGTACCTCAGATCCTCCATGAGGCCTTGTGGACTCTCATTGTCAAGGTGGGACATTTGGAAAGGAAGCTGAAAGCTCTTACCATCACCATGGAGCAGCAGAGCTCCATCCCTCAGAATGATATGGCTGAGAATCGAGAGACGAAACAAAACCATCAGTGGTCAAGATATCCACACGAATGAAGATACAGGAAGGACAGAGAGTCCATCAAGATATCCGCATGCATGAAAATACAGGGATGGACAGAGAGTCCATCAAGATATCCGCATGTATGAAGATACAGGAAGGACAGAGAGTCCATCAAGATATCCGCATGTATGAAGATACAGGAAGGACAGAGAGTCCATCAAGATATCCTCATGTATGAAGATACAGGAAGGACAGAGAGTCCATCAAGATATCCACATGCATGAAAATACAGGGATGGACAGAGAGTCAATCAAGATATTCACATGCATGAAGATACAGGGATGGACAGAGAGTCCATCAAGATATTCGCATGCATGAAGATACAGGGATGGACAGAGAGTCCATCAAGATATCCGCATGCATGAAGATACAGGGATGGACAGAGAGTCCATCAAGATATTCGCATGTATGAAGATATAGGGAAGGACAGAGAGTCCATGAAGATATTCACATGCATGAAGATACAGGGATGGACAGAGAGTCCATCAAGGTATCAACATGTATGAAGATACAGGGATGGACAGAGAGTCCATCAAGATATCTGCATGTATGAAGATACAGGGATGGACAGAGAGTCCATCAAGATATCCGCATGCATGAAAATACAGGGATGGACAGAGTCCATCAAGATATCAGCATGTATGAAAATACAGGGATGGACAGAGAGTCCATCAAGATATCCGCATGTATGAAGATACAGGGAAGGACAGAGAGTCCATGAAGATATCACATCTGTGAAGATACAGGGATGGACAGAGAGTCCATCAAGATATCAGCATATATGAAGATACAGGGATGGACAGAGAGTCCATCAAGATATCCGCATGTATGAAGATACAGGAAGGACAGAAAGTCCATTTCTCTTGATTCTTCAAGTGAAAGAATACAGAGCCGTGTCTGATTTTCCTCAGAGTTAGGTACAAAAAAAAAAAAAAAAAAAAAAAAAAAACAAAAACTATCTCCTGCTTCCCTTACAAAGTAGCACAATAACATTTCAGGCATACTAAAAGTCATGAAAACAGAGATTCTAGAACAATTAGCAAAGAGATTCAGTTCCAAGGAGGAAGTTGTTATTTTATGACTTTTCTCCAAGTGGTAGCTAAAAGAAAGAAAAAAATTAGTCAGCCTTTTGTATCCTTACATTACATAAATCTGTGTTCCACCAATCACAGATGCAAAATTTTGAGTGGAAGAAAAGGTGCCTGCCCTGAACATGTGCAGATTTTTTTGCTTGTCATTTTCTGAATATTGCAGTATAATGTTATTTTACAGAGCACTCATGATATATTAGGTATTACAAGCAATCTAGAGATAATTTACACACAAGAAGGGGGTAAGTGATATACCAGTGCTATGCCATTTATATAAGGGACTTGAGCATCCTCTGATTTTGGAATCTGGGTGGGGGGAGCTGAAATGAACCTGGGGGAAACTGGATACATCTGTAAGCTCTTTCTTTTCCTGCCATGGTCACCTTTCCTCACCTTTCTTATTTCATCCCCTATTCAGATATAGCAAAGATCAATTTCTTGCTAGCAAACTTATAAATATGTTAAATTTCTAGAAGTGACTTTTTTTTTTTTTGTTTGTTTTGTTTTTCAAGGTAGGGTCTCACTCTACCCAGGCTGACCTGGAATTCACTATGTAGTCTCCGAGTTGCCTTGAACTCATGGCAATCCACCTACCTCTCCCTCTCGAGTTATGGGATTAAAGGTGTGCGCCACCCCGCCCGGCCACTAGAAGTGAATTTCTGATGTTTGGCGCAATCATTGGTACTTCTGATGGTTAACTTCTGCCGTCAACCTGATCAGATTGGGAATCAAGAGACATACTACTTGGGTGGGTCTGTGAGGCTGTTTCCTGAAAGGAGAAACGGAGGGAGGAAGTCCTTCCTCCAGAGTGGACTCCCTTCAGGCTCTGGACTACATATAAGAAGCTCACAGAAGCCGGAGTCTCTTCTCACCAGGCTGCCCATGGTTCTTGCTGGTACATGCTTTTACCTGACTGCTGTTGGGTGCATTGGGTGGGCATCTCTCCTGTTTCGATTGTCCTTTATGGACACTGGAACTGAGCTTCACCAGTCTTGGGATGTGGGCTGAAAAGACCAGCAGCTCTCCTGGAATCCAGGGCAGAGTAGGGCCGCTTGCGGAATGAGCAGCTACTGGGGTCCTTCACTGGCAAGTCTGCAGACAGCTATTGTGGGACTGCTCAGCTCTTATCCTGTAAACTAACCCAACAAATCCCTCTTGTAATTCGTATTCATTCTATCAGGTCTGTTCCTCTAGAGAACACTGACACGGTTCCCATGGTGATTAGTGGAGAGTTACCGTCATCAACTCTTACCAATGGATGCCCACCAAGGGTGGATGGTTGAATGGACAATTTGTCCAAGAAGCTGAGGGGCCTCAGAATCAATTGAAAGTAGTAGGGACTGTTGGGTCATTACCAAGGTGTGTGGGGGTGCGTGAAAGAGTATATTGCCAATAGTCTCAGGGCTGCCCACACCAAGACCAGATGATAAAATTGCCTTTTGCTTAACCTTGTCGGTGGTTAGCAGTAACACATTCTGTTAGAGAAATCCATAACCTGCAATGATGATGAAGGTTAGGGCAGTCCTAAAAAGAGAGAAAAGAGTGAAGGGTGGAAAACGATTTGTCCTCTCAGCAGATGTTTCCCCAATCATCAATGTGGTTAGAAGACATATACAGAAACACCATGTTTTTTTTTTTTTTCTCTCAAGATTCGCTGGTTTTTACTCAATCTTCACTCAGAACCAGAAAGTCTCCTTTAGTGACATGACTAGCTTCTTTTCTTTTTTTTTAATTTCTTACTGGAAGCCTTCAATAAATCAGTTGGATATTCATTAATTTAAAAAATTCGTCCAGCTAAGTTCTTTATAGCATAAAGGAACATTTGCTGATGAACTCATAAAATCAGAGCTCAGTGTTTTCGTGGTAGAAGAAGTCTGAAGTTCAGCAAGCAAAGGCGTGTCCCCAGAGAAAGGGGCCTGGGAATGGGAAAGATCCTAAGAGATGACATCGTTTCCTCTCCTCGCAGACCTCTGACTTTCAAAGGAACTATAAGGAGTTTGTTTGGGAAACCCTCTTGATTCTGGGTACTGACTTTCCGCCACCACTACTCCCTAAGATGCTTAGCAGGGATGCAGGCAGGCCTGGCTCCTTTCTGAGTCTCTTCTCTGGGTACATGGTTCCAACTCTGACTAAGAATGACTGAGCCTTCCTCACAAACTCCAATGGTTCTGAACTGAGGCTCAGACACAGGTAACACTCGCTGGCAACGGGCCTCCCTGCTTCCATCTGGGATGGATTATGAATAGACCTTGGAGGACATTAACTTATTCTGGGATTTAAGTGAGAAAGTTTAGAAGCAGAAGGACATATTTGGGGAAAAGAAAAACACTTCATGTTGTGGAAAATGAGGAAAAAAGAGATAAGATTACTGCTGTCCACTGTCTTTCCCTGCCTTTGGCCCTATCAGGAACAAACAGATCTGACCAGCACAGTGCATCCTTCCTCTGTCCAGGTTCCATACCCACAGAGTCAATCAACCCCATATCGAAAACTGTCACTAAAATTGCATTTACGGTCAGGAGACATGGTTCAGCGGATATAGGGAGCTCATCCAAGATCCTCAGCACTCACAAAAATGCCAGGTGGGCACAGCCACATAGCTGTTATCCCAGCTCTTGGAATTGGAAGCTGGATGCCCTAGGCAAGATACCCAGGTAGACTAACCAACTCAGCAAACTCTGGATACAAACAAGAGACCTTTCCATAAAAAACCAAGTATAGACTGAGCAAGGAGGACACTTGATACCAACTTCTGGCCTCACCACACACATGATCCTGCACACATGTACCCACATGCATATGTCCATTCATGCACATACATACACAAATACTTGTACTGAACATGCACTGATCTCTTGTCACTGTCATCAGAATAATTTAGTATGATAGCTCTTTATATAGTATCTACATTGTTTTGAGTAAAATTAGGCTAGCAATGACTTAAAGTATGCCAAAGGGTGTGTGAAAATTCTAGGCAGATACTAACCCATTCTATAAGAGACTTGAGCATCCCTGGACTCTGGAATTCTCTAAGAGAGTCTTAGGACTAATCACCTGGGGGCACAGGGATTACTACTCTGTGTCAGGAATCACCTAGATCACGGTTTGGGGGTTGCCAACTTCACCTTTTACTAGGCTGACTAAGTTTATCAGGGAAATTCCACATCCCAGAAGACAGAGTGATTTATTCTTCCTTATAATGCTAAGTCTTGCCAATCTGCTGAATATATAACAAGACCTATTAGGATAAAAGCATACGTGTGTGTGTGTGTGTGTGTGTGTGTGTGTGTGTGTGTGTAAGACATCAAATAAGAAGATGACACATTGAGAATAAGAGCCATGCAATATTCTTGTTCTTGGTAGAAGGACTGTGTACACATGGCTGAGTAACATATTTTCTCCATAACATTCATTTATTTGTTTTATGAAATTATAATTTGAATTAAAACATTGACTTAGATTCAGAGTCACTGCCGTGAAACACTCTCTAGATTTAGTAAGTTTTGAAGAAAAGCCAGTTATAGAGTAATCCATATAGGAGGTCCAATTTTCAGAATTACAGAACTTGAAACTATGAAGTAGGATAGCATGTATATGTAAATAGATAGAGAGATATGTAAATACACCAAGCAGTTACTTCTGGGGAAAGAATGCATGAAGATTTATTTTATTCTAAATATTTCTGTGTTCTGTGAATTTGTGAAAATATATGCAGCTGTTTCTTGAGTACTTATGAATAAATATATTTAAAATAAAAGAGAATTTACAAGTCTGCCCCAGAATCATTTCTTTTTGTGGTATAGCAATAAGATCAGTCCACCCTCTCAGTGACTGATCAGTGTACGTTTTAGTCAGTGGTCAACACTTGATTCTCTCACTCAGTAGATTTTACTCTCTAGCTAAAACATTTTACTCTTCTTAAAACTAAGTTTAATACATGTACATCTTTGCTTTGCCAGGAAGCCAGTGAAAAACTGAAGGTAAAAAAAAAAAAAAAAAATCTTGTCCTGGGGCTAACGACATTGCTCAGCAGTTAAAGTGTTTTCCACACGTGCCTGAGGGCCTGAGTTCTGGTATCTGGAGCCCAAGTATACATCGAGTGTGCATGTCTGTAATCCCAGCCTGTAGAGGCAGACAGGGGAGCCCTAGGGGAAACTGGCTCGCTAGAAGAGCTGAGCTGACACACTTTGGGTTCAAGTGGGAGACTTTCCCTTAGTAAATAAAACGGAGAGCAATTGAGAAAAACACCTAACATCAACTTGTGCTCTCCATCCACATGTGTGTCCCACATACCCCCCTACACATGCCTATGTACATACACACACCACATACATGTATTCAAAAATATACAAGAATCATGTCCTGTTTTTTTTTTTTTTATTTCCTCCCCTTCCGCCATCCACTGCATTATTCCCCACTATATACTATATACTTGGAAACTATTGGGTGATTTTTACTCATTCTAAGCCTTCTTTTTTAAATGTTTTATTATTTATTTATTTATTTGAGACACACACACACACACACACACACACACAGAGAGAGAGACTGAGCATGCCAGGGCTTCCAGCCACTGCAAACGAGCTCCAGATGCATGTGCCACCTTGTGCATCTGGCTTACGTGGGTCCTGGGGAATCTAACCGAGGTCCTTTGGCTTTGCAGGCAAGCACCTTAAATGCTAAGCCATCTCTCCAGCCCATTCTGAGCCTTTGTTATTAGCAAAAGATCAGATTCTTAAAACTTTTTGGAAAGAATTCAGACTATAACACTCTTAATTACAAATTAAAATTTATTCCTTCTAGTATGTCCACCACATGGTTCTTTTTCTGAAGTCTGCTGAGGCAGGGGTACAGGAAGGAGACAGAGCACTTTAACAGACTGGATTTCTGGTCTGAAACTAGATACCATTGCTCGCTCTCTTTATCTTCTCTTCCTATGGTCACTTCAGAAGCTATCTCACCATGGTATATTACTGAGACTTTTAACATGAAGAGGGAATAAATACAAAACAGAGAAGACATTTTGGGATCTATGGATAAAGGTATCAATATGAAGAAATTAATTAAAGTTCTGATTGGAAATAAATCATGAAAGAATATACTAATTTTAATTCAACTGAGATCTATCTTCATATCCAAAAATGCTGCACCAAAAATGTCTTAGGGCCTTCTCCCATATGATAAATTAAATACATATATTTATTTGCTTTCAACTCCCATTGAAATAATTAGAAGAAATGGGAAATCGAGAAAATATATTAGATCTGAAAACCAGGTAAAAATGATAGGTGAAGACAGAAATTTAGGCAATTATAGCAAGATCTACCATCAATTCAATTAGAGGGGATAGGAAAATAAACTGATACCTGAAATGTTACTGACAGGGACTCCCAAACCAGGTGAAAACAATTGCTCACAATATGGTAAATAAATGTTATACAAATGTCAGATTAATTTATGAGAATAATGAACAAAAATAAACCAGTTTAAAATAACAAATAAATAAATGAATAGCAGTCAGTGTGTTAGCCTATGTCTGCAATGCCAGAATTTGGGAGATTGAAATAGAAGGGTTATAGATGCAGGCCAGCCTGGGTTACATAGTGATATCCTACAAAGAAGGAATTAAAAAGAAAGGAAGAACAGCTAGGACAGGGAGGAGGAGGAAAGGAGAGAGGGGGGAGTGAAAGAAGAGAAAGGGGGAGGAAGAAGAGCGGAAGGGACAGAGAAAGGAGGGAAAAAGCAGGAGAGAAGGGAGAAGGCTGAACACTGAACAAAACCCAGGATTTGTCCTCTCTTCTATTCTCCTCGAGGAAGAAAACACAGAACAGTTTTCCCAATGTGCTGTCTTACAACAGGGATAGAACTATCCTCTTGATTCTCATGTAAATTCAAATGTATATATTTTTAAATTTTTTATGATGCTTGTGAAAGGTCTCTGGATAGAAAGTCTCTGAGATTTTGAGAGGAATTATAAGCTGAAAGTAAAATTTTCTCAAAATCTTCCTTAATCCATGCAAGGCAATTAAGTTGAACATTGAAGGGATGTCCTTGGGAAAACGACACAACCACATGCACTATGTATGACCAAAACAGAAGACAACAGCGTTCCACAGCCACATGCACTATGTATGACCAAAACAGAAGACAACAGGGTCCCCAGCCACATGCATTATGTATGACCAAAACAGAAGACAGCAGGGTTCCCCAGATCTTCCTCCAGCTTCATGGTCAGAAGTTCTCATGGAAACAAATTCTTTATTTTTTATTTTTTTATTTTTTTGGAGAGAGAGAGAGAGAGAGAGACAGAGAGAGAGAGAGGAAGACAGAGATGGGCGCGTGAGCAGTGTCTCCAGATGCGTGTGCCCCCTTGTGGGCAAGTGTGGCATTGCGCCCTTGCGTCACTGCATCTGGCTAAACGTGGGACCTGGAGATTGGAACCGCTGGAGATTGGAACCAGTGTTCTTAGGCTTAGGAGGCAGGCACCTTAACCCCTAAGCCATCTCTCCAGCCCACAAATTCTTATTATTAACAGGGTTATGGCATAGGGATAACATTCATGGCATATTTTATTATAAATGAGGACTTTACTATATGAACACACTGTAACTTGGTTGTGTTCCTGTCTTGTTATTCTCTTTTGTCCTCTCTACCACCACCATTACATTGAAGACTGACCTTCTTCTTTCAACATAGTACTTCCTCTATTTTGTTGTCTCATTCCTTTTTGTCTCCCTCTACCCTCTATTTCAAAATATTTATGGGATCAGAACAGGACAGGTCTTACTGGGATTATCAGTAACCACTGTGTGGTCATGCATGCACCAGCCAGTTCATGTTGGAGGACAGTGCCCCACCATGAGCCTTCCCACCCTGTGGTTCTTACATTCTTTCTGCCCCCTCTTACAAAGTGTGCCCTGAGCCTTGGAGGACATGATGGAACTGTCCTTTAGTAATGAATTCTTGACAGTCTCCTCTGTCTAACAGCATCTCCCTAGAGAAGGTTCTCTGGCTGGCAATGAAAGCCACACTCGTATTCAATCTGTCATTTGCTCTGCAATAGGTCATGGCAGGTTTTGATCATGCTATTTAGTTATCCAAGTCTTCTCATTCCTTTCTGAGCATTTACTAACCACATTCGTGTGGGCGTTGTGTTCTCTCACGACCCCACCAGAATGAGCCATCAAGCCCTGCTTTTAGCTTTCTAGGGCTTCTCTATCCTAAAGCTCCAAGGTGTTTGGTATTCCTTCTCTAAAAATGACTTAAACTAACAGATAAATAAGGTGAAGAAACCAAAACAAGACTGGGACAAGAATTCCAGCAAAAAGATGCAGATTTGAGGGTGGTGAAGGAAAGCCTGGAAATGAAAAGGTCTCAGGAAAGTAAATTCTAAACTAACTCAATAGAAAGGACTACCAATAGCCTAGATGAGGTACAGGGTGAGGAATATTTAGATATCAATAAAATAAGAAATAGCCACAGCTTTCAAGAAATCTGGGACCTTGTGCCGGGGAGATGGCTCAGTCTTTAAGATGCTTGCTTGCAAAGCCTAATGGCCCAAGTTCAATTCCCCAGTACCCACGTCAAGCCTGATGCACCAAGTGGCACATGCATCTGGAGCTTGTTTACAGCGGCGAGAGGCTCTTGTGCAACTATTCTCAACATCTCTCTGCTGAACATTCTCTCTCACCTGGCAAATAAACAAATAAATAATATTTAAATAATATCAAAATAAAAAAGTCTGGGACAATTAAGACATAAAACACCAAATGTAGAGTTTTTTTGTGTGTGTAGAGGAGAGAGGGGAGATATAGCATAAAAGCACAAAAAAAATCATTTAATGAAATTGTACAGAAATTAACCCAATCTAAGGGCAGAGATAACAACCAGGTATAGAAGGCATTTAGAACACTAAATAGATGAGACCAGATAAGAAACATTCCAAATCATATTATACTTAAAATATCAAGAATGTAGAACAAAGAAAGCTTACTGAAATGTACAAGAGATAAGCATAAACCAATTAAAATAACATCAGATGTCTCAATAGAAATTCTAGGGCCCAGGAACATAGAGATTGACATATTACAATCCCTGAAACAAAATAACTTCCAACTCAGATTACTATGCTATGCTAGTTTACCATTTATACTTGAAAGAGATATGAAGGCCTTTATCCATGGTAAACATAAAGTAAAATAATTCATTACCATTAGGCCAGCATTACAGAAGACACATAAAGGAACACTCCATATAGAACATACACAGTCATAAAAGGTCAAGAAAGAATAAATCTCACTAGAATAATTAGATAAATAAATAAGAATGAGAAGAGAATCAAACATTACCAACTGAGTAAACCAGCAAACCATCAAGATACATAATGAAAACATTAAGTACATGCCGCTTGGTAACTTCCCCTAAATGTAAATTCTATTAACTCTCCAATTAAAAGACACACATTGGATTATAAAAATCCAACTATTTTCTGAATGCAAGGGACTTCACTGGCAAAGAAATGGACATACGCAAAGGGAAAAGGGAAAAAATAATATTCTAAGCAGACATATCCTGAAAATGTCAGAAGTAGCTATACAAATCTCACAAAGTAGATATGAAACCAAAATTAGTAGAAATTAAGAAAGTCACTGCATAGTAACAGTCCATCAAGAAGCAATAACAGGGCTGGAGAGAAGGCTTAGCAGTTAAGACTCATGCCTGCGAAGCCTAAGGACTCAGGTTCAATTCTCCAAGTCCCACATAAGCCAGATGCACATGGTGGCACAAGCATCTGGAGTTCGTTTCCAGTGGCTAGAGGCCCTAGAGTGCCCATTGTCTGTCTCTCTCTTTCTCTCTCTCTCTCTCTGACTCTAATAAATAAATTCATTAATTAAATTATTTTTAAATTTTTTTAAAAGAACAATTTTTGAGTCTAAGCTCCATAGCAGTTAAAGATATACAACGGGCCCAGGAGATGGAACAGTATTTGCTGAGTAAGCATGAGGACCTGAGTTCATTTCCAGGTATACACATAAAGAAGCAGGTGTGGCTGCGACTATCTGTCACTCCAGCCCTGAGCAGGGTAGCAGCAGGATTGCTGGAGACCACCGGTCAGCCCATCTAACCAAAAACAAATAAAATAAAACAGCAAGCTCTGGGTTCAGTGAAAGAACTTTTTCAAGAAAATGAGGCAGAAGAGTGATAAAAGAGGTTAGCCAATGTTCTACTCTGACCTCCATACATATGCACATAGAGCACGCGTGTACATACCACACACACACACACACACCACATATACTATACCACACACACACACACACACACACACCATGAATATATAACTATACGAGAAAATAAATTCAAGCAGGGATCATTTATTTCAGTTTGGACCCATATAAGCCTTTTAAGCAAAACAGGAAAGAAAGAACAGATAGCCAGAAAAATGTGAATGGTCCAGCTATATAAAAACAAGAAATGTGGGATGGAGAGATGGCTTAGCAGTCAAGGCTATTGCCTGCAAAGCCTAAAGGCTCAGGTTTGTTTCCCCAGTACCCATGTAAGCCAGATGCACAAGGTGGCACATGTGTCTTGAGTTCATTTGCAGTGATTAGAGGCCCTGGCATCCATTTTTTTCTCTCTCTCTCTTTAAATAAATAAATAAATAAATAAATAAATAAATAAATAAATAAATAAAACAAACATTTTAAAAGCAAGACTTTTTTAAAGCAAGTTCTTTTCTTAAATGATAAACTGGGAAAACATACGCTATGTGTGTGACAACATATAATTAGAGTTTGACAAGCCAGAAAAAAATACAAGAAAAATTGACCAAGGATATCAACAAACAAATCACAAAGAATGTGTAAATTGAAAAACAGTCCTAAAAAATCCTCAGACTTCTCAACAGCAAAAGAAATGAGATTGAATACTATGATATAATGTCATTTTAAAGTAAACAAACATAAAAGATGCCTTGCATCACTTTGCATCTGGCTAAACGTGGGAGCTGGAGATCGGAACCGCTGGAGATTGGAACCGGCGTTCTTTAGGCTTAGGAGGCAGGCGCCTTAACCACTGAGCCATCTCTCCAGCCCAACTCATGTGTTTTGATTGCTTTGTTCCCAACCAAGGGAAATTTTGGAATTGGAGTCTTGTTGGAGGAGGTGCGTTGTTGGGGGTGGCTTATGGGTGTCATAGCCCATTTCCCTTGCCAGTAATTGACACACTCTCCTGCTGCCATTGTCCACCTGGTGTTGGTCAGGAGGTGATGTCCAGCCTCTGCTCATACCATTTCCCCTGCTATCATAAAGCTTCTCCTCGAGACTTTAAGCCAAAATAAATGACTTTTCTCCCAACGACTGCTTTTGGTAAGTGTTTTGTCACAGCAATGCAAAGGTAACTGCAACATGCATAGTGGGAACTCAATACACAGATTAAAATGGAACGAAGCAAGTATGTTCTACGTGAACCCACTCAGCAACATGCTGATGTCTGAAACAGTAGCTTACGTTGGTCCAACTAATAACATTTGCTGGTATTTATAACACGCACAGCGGTATTTCAAGGATTTTTGTGATAGGGCAATATGCACTTTTACAATAAATGATTCCAATTTTATTCTTTTGTGTGGTTCAGACAGGGACGTGACATTCAGTACTAAATGTGCTGTGAGCTGTTCACCTTGTTTGAGCGAATATTGGAACTTAGTGAATGCAGCCTCTCTCCCGCCACCATGGAAAACCTGAGGAAGTGAATGCAAATGTAAAACAGGAATTCACACAAACTGTTAGGTATGAAGAATTACAAATTCAAAAGCCTGGGATAATCTGCTTTTCATACTGATTCCTTTACTACCATGTAATATTTTTCTATTAGGTTTAAAAGAACTTATTCAAAGGAGAGAAAAGAGTAAACATTTTCAGAATTTATGTTCCTATCTAAATATCTCAACTCAACTGAGCCAGAACACTTTAGAACATATTTTAAAAGACTTGGCCACAACAGGTACAAAGAAACACCATCATTTTTGCCCCAGGGATTCCATTAAAAGTCCTGATTTGCCAGTGACTTTAGGACAATCTTAAAGACCTAAGTGAGTATATTCTTACTCTGCTGAACACAAGACTAAGCTGACCTCAACCCTCGAGTGCACAGCTCTCTGCTGACTTCTTCCTGAAAGTTATAGTAAGTCCCTTTCTATTACTGAGATAAAACACCTGACCAGAGGTAGCTTACAGAAGGACAGGGTTTAGTTCAGTCCATAGTCTCAAGGGGATGTTTCATCATGGCTGACAAAGCATGGAAGGCCTGAAGAGAAACCTGGGTCACATGGCCACATCCTCTGGGAGGAAGTATTCAAAATACTGAGCATGAAGCCAGGCTGTGTCACCTCAAAGCCAGCCTCCAGAAACATGCCTCTTCCAGCATGCTTGCACCTCTCAAAGTCTCCCCAAGCTGGGGACTGAACACGGGGCCGAATCACAAATGCATGAAGCTGTGGGGAACCTTTTCATATTCAAACTACCGCATCAGTTAATTTAGATAAAGATGTATCACTGGAATATCCCTAGGTAAGAATAATAATAAGAAAATATAGCTCTAAAAATAGCAGTAAGAATGTACGCACACTTAGAAACTGTGGTGCTTTGATTCAGGTGCCTCCCCCCATAAACTTAGGTGTTCTGAATGCTAGGTTCCCAGCTGATGGAGATTGAGGAATTAACGCCTCCAAGAGGCAGTGTATTGTTGGGGGCGGGCTTATGGGTATTATAGCCCTTGTCAGTGTTTGGCACACTCTGCTGTTGCTGTTGTCCAGCTGATGTTAGCCAGGAGGTAATGTCCACCCTCTGCTCATGCCATCGTTTTCCCCTGCCATCATGGAGCTTCCCCTTGAGTCTGTAAGCCAAAATAAACCTTTTTTGTTTTATCCACAAGCTTGTCTTTTTCAGGTGATTTCTGCCAGCAATGCGAACCTGACTGCAATGGAAAGTCTCAATGTTAGTATCTCTGTTTAAAAAAAAAAAAAAAAAAAAAAAAAAAAAAAAAAAAAAAAGCTACAAGGCAAACATTTATCTCCTGGTAGAGTGGTAGAGATGTAGCAATCTTTCAGGTAAATGGTTCATCAGGTACATTCTCTGTGCAGCTCATGTTTTGGAAAAATATTTAAAGAGACACAAAATCCCACATTAAGAAGTATATGCTGGACATGGTGTCACATACCTTTAATCTCGGAAATCTAGAGCTCAAGGTAAGAGCAATGCTGTTAGTTCAAGGCCAGCCTGAGACTACATAGTAAATTCCAGGTCAGCCTAGGCTGGTGTGAGACCCTACCTAAAAAAAAATATATGAGTTATTTTCCCTAACAGCATTTCATGATCCAGCACAAACATTATTTGCTCATTTAACTCCATAGAGAATGGAGATATTTCAGTTTTGTTCACTCTGTCATCCCTAGGAATTTGCACTATGCCTAGCAGAAAACAAGGATTAGTATTTGGGGGGGGGGTCATTTTTTGGTTTTTCAAGGTAGGGTCTCACTCTAGCCCAGGCTGACCTGGAATTCACTATGTGATCTCAGGGTGGCCTCGAGCTCACAGTGATCCTCCTACCTTTGCCTCCCGAATGCTGGGATTAAAGACGTGTACCACCACGTCCGGCCTAGGATTAATATTTTAAAATATTTTATTTATTTATTTGAGAGAAAGAAAAAGGAAAGGAAGGAGGGGAGAGGGGGAAAGAGAAAGAGAATATGGGTATGTCAAAGCTTCTTGCTGCTACAAACAAACTCCAGATACATGTACCACTTTGTGTGTCCGATCTTACCTGATTGCAGAGGAAATGAACCTGGGCCAGCAGGCTTTGCAAGCAAGGACCTTTAGTCACTAAGTGTTCAAAGGACTAAGACACACTCTCCTGCTGCCATTGTCCACCTGGTGTTGGTCAGGAGGTGATGTCCAGCCTCTGCTCATACCGTTTCCCCTGCTATCATAAAGCTTCTCCTCGAGACTTTAAGCCAAAATAAATGACTTTTCTCCCAACGACTGCTTTTGGTAAGTGTTTTGTCACAGCAATGCAAAGGTAACTGCAACATGCATAGTGGGAACTCAATACACAGATTAAAATGGAACGAAGCAAGTATGTTCTACGTGAACCCACTCAGCAACATGCTGATGTCTGAAACAGTAGCTTACGTTGGTCCAACTAATAACATTTGCTGGTATTTATAACACGCACAGCAGTATTTCAAGGATTTTTGTGATAGGGCAATATGCACTTTTACAATAAATGATTCCAATTTTATTCTTTTGTGTGGTTCAGACAGGGACGTGACATTCAGTACTAAATGTGCTGTGAGCTGTTCACCTTGTTTGAGCCGAATATTGGAACTTAGTGAATGCAGCCTCTCTCCCGCCACCATGGAAAACCTGAGGAAGTGAATGCAAATGTAAAACAGGAATTCACACAAACTGTTAGGTATGAAGAATTACAAATTCAAAAGCCTGGGATAATCTGCTTTTCATACTGATTCCTTTACTACCATGTAATATTTTTCTATTAGGTTTAAAAGAACTTATTCAAAGGAGAGAAAAGAGTAAACATTTTCAGAATTTATGTTCCTATCTAAATATCTCAACTCAACTGAGCCAGAACACTTTAGAACATATTTTAAAAGACTTGGCCACAACAAGTACAAAGAAACACCATCATTTTTGCCCCAGGGATTCCATTAAAAGTCCTGATTTGCCAGTGACTTTAGGACAATCATAAAGACCTAAGTGAGTATATTCTTACTCTGCTGAACACAAGACTAAGCTGACCTCAACCCTCGAGTGCACAGCTCTCTGCTGACTTCTTCCTGAAAGTTATAGTAAGTCCCTTTCCATTACTGAGATAAAACACCTGACCAGAGGTAGCTTACAGAAGGACAGGGTTTAGTTCAGTCCATAGTCTCAAGGGGATGTTTCGTCATGGCTGACAAAGCATGGAAGGCCTGAAGAGAAACCTGGGTCACATGGCCACATCCTCTGGGAGGAAGTATTCAAAATACTGAGCATGAAGCCAGGCTGTGTCACCTCAAAGCCAGCCTCCAGAAACATGCCTCTTCCAGCATGCTTCCACCTCTCAAAGTCTCCCCAAGTTGGGGACTGAACACGGGGCCGAATCACAAATGCATGAAGCTGTGGGGAACCTTTTCATATTCAAACTACCACATCAGTTAATTTAGATAAAGATGTATCACTGGAATATCCCTAGGTAAGAATAATAATAAGAAAATATAGCTCTAAAAATAGCAGTAAGAATGTACGCACACTTAGAAACTGTGGTGCTTTGATTCAGGTGCCCCCCCCCCATAAACTTAGGTGTTCTGAATGCTAGGTTCCCAGCTGATGGAGATTGAGGAATTAACGCCTCCAAGAGGCAGTGTATTGTTGGGGGCGGGCTTATGGGTATTATAGCCCTTGTCAGTGTTTGGCACACTCTGCTGTTGCTGTTGTCCAGCTGATGTTAGCCAGGAGGTGATGTCCACCCTCTGCTCATGCCATCGTTTTCCCCTGCCATCATGGGGCTTCCCCTTGAGTCTGTAAGCCAAAATAAACCTTTTTTGTTTTATCCACAAGCTTGTCTTTGTCAGGTGATTTCTGCCAGCAATGCGAACCTGACTGCAATGCAAAGTCTCAATGTTAGTATCTCTGTTTAAAAAAAAAAAAAAAAAAAAAAAAAAAAAAAAGCTACAAGGCAAACATTTATCTCCTGGTAGAGTGGTAGAGATGTAGCAATCTTTCAGGTAAATGGTTCATCAGGTACATTCTCTGTGCAGCTCATGTTTTGGAAAAATATTTAAAGAGACACAAAATCCCACATTAAGAAGTATATGCTGGACATGGTGTCACATACCTTTAATCTCGGAAATCTAGAGCTCAAGGTAAGAGCAATGCTGTTAGTTCAAGGCCAGCCTGAGACTACATAGTAAATTTCAGGTCAGCCTAGGCTGGTGTGAGACCCTACCTAAAAAAAAAAAAATATATGAGTTATTTTCCTAACAGCATTTCATGATCCAGCACAAACATTATTTGCTCATTTAACTCCATAGAGAATGGAGATATTTCAGTTTTGTTCACTCTGTCATCCCTAGAATTTGCACTATGCCTAGCAGAAAACAAGGATTAGTATTTGGGGGGGGGGTCATTTTTGGTTTTTCAAGGTAGGGTCTCACTCTAGCCCAGGCTGACCTGGAATTCACTATGTGATCTCAGGGTGGCCTCGAGCTCACAGTGGTCCTCCTACCTTTGCCTCCCGAATGCTGGGATTAAAGACGTGTACCACCACGTCCGGCCTAGGATTAATATTTTAAAATATTTTATTTATTTATTTGAGAGAAAGAAAAAGGAAAGGAAGGAGGGAGAGAGGGGGGAAAGAGAAAGAGAATATGGGTATGTCAAAGCTTCTTGCTGCTACAAACAAACTCCAGATACATGTACCACTTTGTGTGTCCGATCTTACCTGATTGCAGAGGAAATGAACCTGGGCCAGCAGGCTTTGCAAGCAAGGACCTTTAGTCACTAAGTGTTCAAAGGACTAACTGGTCATTAATCAACCAATCACTCAATGAATGGACAACCGATGCCAAAGAAATGAGAATGCAGAACAGCCCAAACCCTTCTCTACCTTCTCCCCTGAGTCAAGCTTAAATTTTACAAGTGGGACAGGGGGCATGTGAATAAACCCTTACTAAGCTTCAGGACTTACTGAGAACACTTACTGCATCTAAAGACAGAACCCAACCCATCCTTCTCTCTGTATAACATGCCCCATTCTTGATATGGCATTTAATATAAATATAAATATATGTGCGTGTGCATAAAAGAGTGTATGGGCATTGGGTGTGACAGGACTTCCTGCTATTGCATACATACTGGATTTACATGGGTGCTGGTGAATCGAACCCATGCTGACAGACTTTGCAAGCAAGCAAGCATTTTAAGTGCTGAGCCATCTCTCTAGCCCTGTTGCTGTGGCGTTTTGAACACCAAGAAGAAAGGGGCAGGAAGATTATTATTTTCTGATTCTCTCAAGATTCATTCATTGTG
This sequence comes from Orientallactaga sibirica, assembly GCA_036365145.1. Lineage (NCBI taxonomy): Eukaryota > Metazoa > Chordata > Mammalia > Rodentia > Dipodidae > Orientallactaga > Orientallactaga sibirica. Next base: position 3,673,238 of record JAEOAD010000009.1, read on the forward strand.
AGTCCTGGGTCCTAAGGAAACCCTTTATTTTATTGGATGTATGTTGGAACTGTAAAGTCTGTAGGCACTGAGGGTGTTTTAGTTAATTCTGTGTTGCTGTGACCAAAGTGAAAATGTAAGGGGACACAGGTTCATTTTGGCTCACAGTTTCCGAGGGTCTTAGTCCATCCTGGTGGGGAGGCATGGTGGAATGCGCGGTGGGGGAAGTATGCTACTGAAGCTCCTCTTGTCTCCTTGGACCAGAAAGAAGACAGCAGCTGAAACTAGAGGCCAGAATATCACCTTCCAAGGACTGTCCCTCTGACCTTTTTCTGTCAGCCAGCACCTTCATACTAATGATTCCACACTGATCAAACTAGCATCATCATCATCGAGAGATGGCTTGGCAGTTAAGGCATTTGCCTGCAAAGCCAGAGGATCCCGGTTTGACTCTCCAAGACCCACATAAGTCAGATGCACAAGGAGACGCATGCATTTGGAGTTCGTTTGCAGTGGCTGGAGGCCCTGACACGCCCATTCTCTCTCTCTCTCTCTCTCTCTCTCTCTCTCTATCTCTCTGCCTATCTCTCTCTCTCAAATAAATAAATAAATACAATATTTTTAAAAATAGCATCATCATTTGGGGAAAGAATGTTCAAAATATGAACCTCTGTGGGACATTTCCAATTCAACCAGAGACAGAAGTTGAATTCAATCTGTAAGTATATTTGTAGTACAGGGAGGGAAAAGGCCTAAGTGAGGCCAGGGGAAGAGAATGTGTAAAAGAAGGGCCGGGGGAGGGTCAATCAAAATTCAAGATATTCTGAATACGACTTATGCAAACCTACTTTTTTGAATAATGGCATATCCAGAAGCTATAGATTACTAATAGAAAATTTTCAGTGCCAGGGATGGGATACTTTCCAGTGCATTGTTGGCCAGGGAGGTCCCTGTAGCCTCCAAAACATTAAAGGCTTTTGCCAAGGCCCTTGGTTTCCCTTGAGAAACAGATGGTAAGACCCCATTGCTGAAGACCTCACTTGCCTGAGTGGCAAGGTCACTGAGGAAGCAAGCTGGTGCTGAGCTGAAAACCTTCTCCCTGTAGACCAGCCAGCTGAAAGCTGGAAAAAGCTGCACTGCATGCAGAGTATGGGAGACAGAAGTCATCAGCAGTGAAAACAGTGGACAATGTAAACTTCTAGTTTGGCCAGACAGGCCCAATAGTGGCATGTCTGCTCTGGAGGAAACCAAATGCTCCCTAATTGGACTGAAGGTCCGCTCTTTGAGAGGGAATATATGCCTGGTACTGAAAAAACTAATCAAAAGTCTATGGCAGGGGAGGTCATGAGCCTTAGGGGTATAAAGCCTGCTCTTTCTGGCTAAATGTATATATTATTCCCACCAAACTGCCCTGAATGCACTACACTTAATGTTCATATTCACATATTAATGCTACCCTCACTTCTGGTTAGAGAAGCTTCTCTTTTCAGATGGTGATGACCACTGGGATGACCCAAAAGGCAACATAGTGCTGAGAAGGAACGGAGGAGTGTCCAGCACTGAAACACCTCTGTCACACCCTCCAAGGCTCAGGGCCCATTGAGGAAGAGGGGGCGGATAGAATGGAAGAGCCACAGGAAGGGTACGACTCCTTAGAGTGCAACTGTCCAGACAGAAATTGGCCTTGACCTTGCAGTTCCTAGCAATACCTTCACAAGACCATCATAATAGGAGAAAAAGATGATGACATCAAATTAAAAGAAAGACTAATGGAGAGACGGAGGGGATATGATGGAGAGTGGAGTTCTGAAAGGGAATGGGGGAAAGGGAGGGGAATACCATGGTTTATTGTCTGTAAGTATAGAAGTTGTCAATAAAAAAAGAGAGAGGAAAAATATATATATTTGTAGCCACAACATGATAATAAATAAAAGCAGAAACTCCACTTCTTTAACAATCAGACCCAGACTCCTCAGAGCCTTCATCCATGGCACTTGGATGGGTAGCCCAAAATGACCTTGAACTTGCCCTGTAGCTGAGGATAACATCAGTTTTCTTAATCTCACCTCCCAAGTGCTGGGTTCACAGGAATGAGCTCCCAGGTCTAGTTTTTTTTTTTGCTGTGCTGGGAATCAAACCCATGGCTTCTTGCATGCAAGGTAAGCACTCGAGCAGCTGACTTACAACCTCAGCCAGCATATTTCTTTGGTAGATCTTTCTTCGATCTCTTCTAGTCTGATGAACACTTTCCCCCACACCCGGAGCTTCTTATTATGAGTGGTGGCACGTCAGCGTCATATCTACAAAGCTGTGTCATGACCTACTCTCGCCCTGTTTTCTTCTATGTACTATGATCATCTCTATGTGTCACAGCATTTCTTAGCCTGCAACACGCTGAGATAAGATAGTAATGAGAAGCCAGATGAGCCGTGTGGTATGTTTGAACCATGAAGAAAACTCCCGTGCTTCCTGCCTGCCAGCCAGCTTCCCTGAGGTCCTGGAGTCCAGTTGACCTAGGAAGATGGAGTGAGAATCGAGTGGCAAGACAGGGCTCTAGTCATAAATTTAAACTGCTAGTCCAATTTCCCCATTATGAACTGTATAGCCTACTTTCTTCTTTATATTCCAAACACTTTGGTACCCAACTGTGGTCTCCATCTGGCAGTAGCATCCTTTGTATCAGTGCTGTTTTTTATTTTTGCTTTTTGGTGATGATCCCACTAAGGAAATTATTTCTGAGCAAACCATTACAGAAAATAATTTCAGCTGCTGAGGAAATCTATTCTAAAATATTGTTTTTACTTGTCAGCCTTAAAACTAACAGGAAAAGAATGTAAACTTAATTTTGAGTATCTATGAGAAACCAAGATAATTAAAAGTCTTAAAATAATGCTTGAGAAGTGTTTTATTACAAATACGGCTTATTTTATTTTTGGGAGAGAGAAGGTGGGAGAATGACATTTCTACCTGGCTTCAATGTGCACATTGTATGATAATACTAACCTCCTGCACAATTTTTATCACCCCACAAAACTTCTAGGAGATGAATGTTTGCTAACACTAACAAGACGAGAACACATATTTTAATGATTCTTTTCAAATACGTTTACAAGAGGTTCCTAAGAAAAAGATTTTATTGCATTCTACTTGAGACAATTGAAAACTTCAAATATATTGGAGCCATGTTGGTACAAGAAGCTTGCAGAAAATGAGGCCATGTCTGCTCATGAAAAGAGAAGTGGAAAATTGAGGCAATTAACCAGGTCTTGCAAGATAAGAGAAACATCTTAGCCTTTAAAATCTACCCACTCAAGCAAACACTTGTCTTTTCTTCTTTCACTTCTCTTTCTTTCTCCTGGTCATAGGTAGAATTATTATTTAAAGTTCTTATTTCTTCCAACTTATGCTGAAACAAAGTTAAATATCTGACATTTATTTTTTATAAAATGTGTGCGTATGCACGCGCATGTGTGTAGGCATGCTCATGCCCTAGCACATGGAGGTCAGAGGACAGACTGGGGTAGTGGTCCTTCCATCCACCTTGTTTAAAGTGTGGTCTCTTGTTCACTGCTTCGTTCACCAGGCAACTGGCCCATAAGCTTCTGGATCCTCCTGTCTCCACCTCCATCTCCCTGTAGGAACACTGGGATTCCAGAAGCAGCTACTGCATCCAGCTGCATGTGGGTCTGGGGACCCAAACTCAGGTCCTCATACTTGTGTGATAAGCACTTTATCCATCTGTCTCATCTCACGAGACACATTTGACATTTCAAATATATTTTTAAATATTTTAGTTTGAGAGAGAAAGAGAGAGAGAATTAGGCAGACAGAAAAACAGATGGTGAGAATGGGTGTGGCCAGGGCCTCCTCCCACTGTAAACTTCATCCAGACTCATGCACCACCTTGTTCATCTGTCTTTACATGGGTACTAGAGAATCAAAGTTGGGTCATCAGGGTTTGAAAGCAAGCACCTTTAATCACTGAGCAATCTCTTCAGCCCCTCAAATACATACATACATTTATATATATTCCAAGTTTGTATTCCTTGGTGGGGAGGGTTGGGGAAAACTCTGTTGCCTCTTACTTCCTGGTAATTGCAGTAGCAAGAAGTTCTGGGCTGACAAGAGAAATGGAGGCAGCTTTTAGGATCAAGAGATCTTTCTAGAGGCTTGAGGATTCCTCATGGAAGATTCAGGGATGAGCAGTGGGGTGCTTTGCTTAGGCCTGCATGACAATTCCTCTTTCTGGATCTCTAGCAGAAGGCTTCATCCCCCCCCCCCTTCCTGCGCTTCAGGCTAATGGTATGTTCTAAGCAAGCTCTAGAAATCTAGAAGTGACCAGTAAATGACAAAGAACTAAAACAAAGCACCTGGCATAGCACAGAACAATCGCATGGCCCATATGACAAGAGCTATCTGTTAATCCAAGCCCAGGCCCAGTGACACTTCCTCACCTACAGGTGCATGAATCATTTCAGTTTCCCAGTCCAGCTTTAGTTCAAACACATCAGCCTCCAGGACCTGCCACCCCTGTGTGGTAAAAGCAGGGCAGTGTGAAGACCTTTGGGTGTCCCAGCACTATTAAATTAGAGATTCAATCCTTCCAGCAACAGAACAGTCTATGCAAATGTACTAGCATGAAATATTATTGTATGTGCTACAAATATTTTGACTGTTTAATTTTCATTGCTACAATGTGAATATAATTTAGCTATGATTTGATTTCTCAATCAACCTCTTCTTGTGAATCAAGTCAAAGCTGTGATTATTTCCAAATGTGAAACAATATTTATTAGGAGTAATAACCTGAAGATTAAGGTAAGTGAATCTATTTGTTTCTGATTAGAGCCATTCCCAAGTGAGAAAAATATGGATGCCTTGTCATAGAGTTAGGTTTAAACTCCTATAACACCTCTGAGCCTTGTGACCTCATTCATTCTGAACTTCCCTATGAAGTGGGCACATTACTGTCTCCACCTCCGTCATCCACAACTCCCAAGGCTTACGGGAGCATGCGTGTGTAGGTACCTGACTGAACTGAACCAATGGCACAAAACCAATCAATCACAGTAGCTTCGAAATCAAACAGGGGCTCCGTAGACGTCTCAGCTGATAAACTGCTTGCCAAAAAAGCCAGGGTTTGGATCCACAGCACACATTTATAATGCCAAGCATGGCATTGCATACCTGGAATCTCATCACTGGGGTGGCAGAGACAGGAAAATACACCAGGGTTACCCGCCAACTAGCTAGCCAAATCTGTGAGCTCTTGGTTCAGTGAGAGATGGTCTCAAATAATAATAATAATAATAATAATAATAATAATAATAATAATAATAATAAGATAATGTGTGACTGGAGAGATGGCTCAGGAATTAAAGACGCTTGTTTGAAGAGCCTGAATGAACTTGTTTGCAGAGAATAAATGCCTGGGTTCAATACCCCACCACCACAAAAAACCAGATGCAGAAAGTCATGCCTGTGTCTGGAGTTCATTTGCAGCCGCAGAAGGCCCTGATGCACCCATTTCCCAACATCCATCTCTCCTTGCAAATAAATAAATAAAATATTTTTTAAAAGAAACAAGATGGGGCTAGAGTGAGGGCTCCGAGATTAAAGGCAATTGCTGTCAGCAGAACCTCAATTCCCACCACCCATGCATGGCCAGGTGGGCGTTCACGGTCAGTAGAACTTCAATTCCCCAGCCACCCATGCACAGCCAGGTGGGTGTTCACGGTCAGTAGAACTTCAATTCCCCAGCCACCCATGCATGGCCAGGTGGGCATTCACTGTCAGTAGAACTTCAATTCCCCAGCCACCCATGCACAGCCAGGTGGGTGTTCACGGTCAGTAGAACTTCAAGTCCCCAGCCACCCATGCATGGCCAGGTGGGTTCACGGTCAGTAGAACTTCAATTCCCCAGCCACCCATGGCCAGGTGTTCACGGTCAGTAGAACTTCAAGGCCACCCATGCATGGCCAGGCGGGCATTCACTGTCAGCAGAACATCAATTCCCCAGCCACCCATGCATGGCCAGGTGGGCATTCACTGTCAGCAGAAACATCAGCCACCCATGCATGGCCAGGTGGGCGTTCACGGTCAGTAGAACTTCAAGTCCCCAGCCACCCATGCACGGCCAGGTGGGCATTCACTGTCAGCAGAACATCAATTCCCCAGCCACCCATGCACGGCCAGGTGGGCATTCACTGTCAGTAGAACTTCAATTCCCCAGCCAACCATGCATGGCCAGGTGGGCATTCACTGTCAGTAGAACTTCAATTCCCCAGCCACCCATGCATGGCCAGGTGGAGATTCACTGTCAGTAGAACTTCAAGTCCCCAGCCACCCATGCATGGCCAGGTGGGCGTTCACTGTCAGTAGAACTTCAGTTCCCCAGCCACCCATGCATGGCCAGGTGGGCATTCACTGTCAGTAGAACTTCAGTTCCCCAGCCACCCATGCATGGCCAGGTGGGCGTTCACTGTCAGTAGAACTTCAATTCCCCAGCCACCCATGCATGGCCAGGTGGGGATTCACTGTCAGTAGAACTTCCACCCATGCATGGCCCAGCCACCCATGCATGGCCAGGTGGGCGTTCACTGTCAGTAGAACTTCATTCCCCCCAGCCACCGTTCACTGTCAGTAGAACTTCAATTCCCCAGCCACCCATGCATGGCCAGGTGGGGGTTCACTGTCAGTAGAACTTCAATTCCCCAGCCACCCATGCATGGCCAGATGGGCGTTCACTGTCAGTAGAACTTCAGTTCCCCAGCCACCCATGCATGGCCAGATGGGCATTCACTGTCAGTAGAACTTCAATTCCCCAGCCACCCATGCACAGCCAGGTGGGCATTCGATGTCAGTAGAACTTCAATTCCCCAGCCACCCATGCATGGCCAGGTGGGCGTTCACTGTCAGTAGAACTTCAGTTCCCCAGCCACCCATGCATGGCCAGATGGGCGTTCACTGTCAGTAGAACTTCAATTCCCCAGCCACCCATGCATAGCCAGGTGGGCATTCATTTGCAAGAGACCCTGTCATGCTCATATACACCCCCCACATGCAATTAAATAAATCAGATTTCAAAAATAAGCTGGTGGGTGGTTGAGGTAAACACCTGATCCTAACCTCTGTCCACACAGCTGCACACACATGTACATGCACCCCTGCACCCACGTATGGGTCCACATGCAAACAATTATACATATATACACCCACATACAAAATAATTCAAGAAATGTCCCATATATAGTAACAGAGGTAAGTGTGTTTAGTTCTAAGTGCTGCCAAAGAGTTGCAGAACTGGGAAGCTAATCACCTACCACCGGTGAAATCACTCATTTCCTCTGCAAAGGGAAATCTTGGATACCAAGGGCTCTTCCCAGACCACACCCACCCCCTCCCCCAGTAGCCTTCCAGTCAGTGCAAGACGGGCCCCACAATTCGCCCACTCGGGCTCTTGGAAACTCCTGTGGCTTCCATCAGAGCGATGAAAGTGAAATGAAGCCAGACATCCTTCCAGGGCCAAAATAGTTTGGAAACAAAAACACGCCATTCGGCACAGCCCCGAAAGGCAAAGCAGCTGAAAAAGCACCAGCTCCGGGCACAGGAAGCCAGGCCACCCCGTAAATGAAGTTAACATAATGCGACTCTGCCGCCATCCCACGCCAGAGGTGGAAACTGACTTCTGCCAAGCCCTGTGTTCCATGAAATAATCACATCTGAAGGAGAGCAGAGCACTCAGGAGGGAGCCCCCTTGAAATCTATGGTGCCTGGATACCAATATCATTGCATCATGATCAGTGTCCCAAGACACACAGCCTAAGTGAACTGTTCTTATTGCATGTGTTAAGGGGCCACTGATCCACCCCAGGGCCCAAGTTAAATGCAGTAGGGCTTAGACTTAAAGAGAAGGGGTGGGAGAGACACAGAGAGAGATGTTTTCACTGTCCAAAGTATATCTTCTCAAGTTCCTAGCCTAATCAAGAACTAATACTTTAGATCTTGTATTAGTCAGGGTTCTCTAAAGGAACAGAACGGATCAAGTGAATTGTATTAAAAGGGAATTTATTGGATTAGCTTACACAGTCCAGCAATAACAGGTTGCAGGTCCAAGAGTCAAGGAACTTGGTAGCTGCTCAGTCCACGAGGCTGGAGGCCTCAGCAGCCCCAATCTGGCACTGAAGGCCTGGAGGCGTCCTGGAGAGATGCTGCTCTTCAGTCCACCCTGCTCTTCAGTCCACACTGGAAAGCAGCAACACCAAGCAGCAAGCACCAAGCACCAAGCAGTGAGCAGCACTGGCAGCCAGGTGGGAGAGAGAGAGCCTTTCTTCCCAGAGCTTCTTTTTATCAACCAGCCCCCTCCTCCAAGAGGGGCCGCCCACTCTGGGGGAAGGGCTCACCCTAGGGGAAAGGATTCTTCCTTTAGTTAATCCTTCCTAGAGGCAACCTCAGAGACACACTTATGAGGAATGTCTGTGGATTCCTAAACAAATCAAGTTGACACAAACTTAACCATCACAGATACCTTCTCTGGCTCATTTCCAGCAGGACATCCAATGAGAGAAGCTCCTGGAGGGTTTATTCATAATAAAGCAAGTTCGCTCATACAAACAAGGAAGGGCACAGATATGTCATAGCCTTATCTCAAAAACCTTGGCTGAGTAGGAGAGTATTTTGTGAAATTAATACATTACACCCAGAAACTGTAGCAGTCACTCTCTTGTTGCTGGAACAGAACACCTACAAAGAAGGGGCTTATGGAAGGAGAGGGCTTATTTCCAGTCTCCAGTTTCAAGGGGAAGCTTTATCAGGGTGGAGAAAGCGAGGCAGGAGCAGACAGCCTGGCATCACATCTCCACACTGGCAGGGAGGAAGACTAAGAGTGCTTGAGTGAAAGTGGCTCGCAGGGCTGGGCTATAACTTCTCAAGGCCAGCCCTCCTGTGACATACTTCCTTCAGCAAGGCTCCACCTCACAAAGGCCCCTTGACCTTCTCAAAGAGCACCACCAACCTGGGATTAAGTGGTCAAACCCATGGACTATGAGACTACATTCAAACCATTGCAGAAATCTGGGAGCATTCTGTGGTCTATACAGTGGCAAGAGAGAGAGGCACTGGACACAGGTAAAAGGCATTGACATCCTTGATTCCAAAATGAGTGTCTGCTCCTGCATGGCTGGAAGGAATAAATAAATATTCTGGGGCTGGAGAGATGGCTTAAGGACCCAGGTTTGATTCTCAGGTCCCATGTAAGCCAGATGCACATGGTGGTGCATACATCTGGAGTTCGTGTGCAGGAGCTACAGGCCCTGGCGTGCCCATTCTCTCCCTCTCTCTCTCTCACCATCTCTAATAAATAAATAAAAATAAATATTAAACAAAGATATTCTGCTAGCTCTAGAATTTTTTATATAATATTTGCATCTTAAAAGGCTTTTGAGGGGCTAGAAAGATGGCTTAGTGTTTAAGGTGCTTGCCTGCAAAGCCTAAAAACTGTGGTTTGATTCCCCAGTACCCACGTAAGCCAGATGCACAAGGTGACACATGAGCCAAGTTCGTGTGCAGTGGCTAGAGGTCCTGGTGCACCCATACTCTCTCTGTGTCTCTCTCTTTCTCTCTCTCTCTCATCTATCTGTTTCTCTCTTTCCCTCTGTCATAAATAAATAAATAAATAAAATATTTTAAAAATAACTTTAGGAACTGGAGTGACTGCACAGTGCTTAAGGCACTTTCCTGCAAAGCCAATGGACCCAGATTTGATTGCCCAGAACCCATGTAAGCCAGATGCACAAGGAGGCGCATACATCTAGAGGTCCTTTATGGTAGCTGTAGGCCCTGGCGCACCATGTCATTACCTCCCTCCTGAGTTTCTCTCTCTCTGCCTCTTTCTCTCAAATAAATAAAAATAAAATAACAAAAAACTTTAAAAGGCTTTTGACAGGGCTGGAGAGATTGTTCATTGGTTAAAGATACTTGCTTGTAAAGACTGATGGCTTGAGTTCGATTCCCCACATAAAGCCAGGTGCACAAAGTGGCGCCTGTGTCTGGAGTTTGTTTGCAGTGGCAGGAGGCCCTTGCATGCCCATATTCACTCTTTCTTTTTCTATATCTGCCTCTTTCTTTCTCTCTTTCTCACTCTCTCTTAAATAAATAAATAAATAAATAAATAAATAAATAAATAAATAAAAGCATGCTTTTTAAAAATAGAAAACAAAGAAGATCTTGACAATGACCTCAGCTGAGGTAGTCAGTGTACCAAGGCAATCCAGCATATGTCCTGGTGGTTTAAGCCTTAGAGCTTGGTAAGGGATCCCTGCTCTGCGTAGTGCATACCACCCTGTGTTTCAGGAGGTGTCTTCCATGGGATCCAGCCTGGGACTTTCTCCATCATAGATTCAAATGAGTCGTTGCAATAGACTGTCTTAGATGCGGTATGGAGACATTTACCAAAGCTGGGAGAAGGGCAGTTTGGAGTACGACTCCCTGTAGATGCACCTCAGTATAATTCTATTTTAATTTAACCATAAGGAAATTGGGAAGCAGACCTAAATAGTTAGAACTAAAATTTGCGGATAGGATGGTTAGAAGAAGGGTCTGGGGAATGGCTCAGCAGTTAAAGGAGCTATTTTTAAAAAAAAAAATCTGACAGCCTGAGTTTATTTCTCCAGCCACTCATATAAAGCCAGACAAGCATTTGATTGCAGCAAGAGATCCTGAAGCGCGCGCACACACACACACACACACACACACACACACAAACAGAGAGACACAGAATGGGGGCCAGGGCCTCTCAGCCACTGTGAAGGAACTCCAGGCATGTGCGCCCCCTTGTGGGCATGTGTGGCATTGAACCCTTGTGTCACTTTTGCGTCTGGCTAAATGTGGGACCTGGAGAATCGAACTGGCATTCTTAGGCTTTGCAGGCAGGTGTCTTAACCGCTAAGCCATCTCTCCAGCCCAGATAAATATTATTTAACAAAGAATGCATAGAAGAAAAAAATTAGGCAAAAATACCCCATAATATCTTTATTTCATGCATAGTTGATAGAAAAAAAAAAAAAACTAACAAAGAATTTCTGAAGGTTCTGCTCCTGAGGGAGGGACAGCCAGGGAAGAATGGAAGAAAATGGCTGGTTCTTGTTCTCGAAAATTCAAAAGAAATCTCTCAATTGGGCCTAGTTGTTCTGGCCTGCCATCTCAGTACTCAGGAAGCAGAGGCAGGAAGATTGCCACGTGTTTGAGGCCAGACTAGGCTACAGAGTGAGTTCCTTGTGAGAACTTCCCAGAGAGACAAAAATTAAAAATTAAAAACAACAAACAAACAAACAGGGCTGAGGTCATAGATCCATTGATAGGTGCTACATAAACCTTGCACTATAGCACACACCTGCAGTTCCAGAACTTGAGAGGAAGAGGAAGGGTCAGAAAAACAACATCATTCTCTTCTACACAGCGAATCTGAGACCAGCCTGGGATACATGGGTTTCTATCTTAGAACAAAACAAAACAGAGCAGCCAGGTATTTCTCTCAGTGTCTGCTCTCATGCTCACCCCCATGCTAATGATGTATAGGGATAAAAATTTTGGCTTGAGGGGGCTGGAGGGATGGCTCAGTGGTTAAGGCACTTGCCTGCAAAGCCTAATGACCCAGGTTCAATTCCCCAGTAACCAAGTAAAGCCAGATTCAGAGAGTGGTGCATGTGTCTGGTATTCGTTTACAGCAGCCAGAGGTCCTGGCATGCCCATTCTCTCTCTCTCTCTCTTCTCTTCTCTCTTGCTTTCTTTCTTCCCAATGGTTATATGATGTACAGGGATACAATTCTTCACTTGAATCACTGTAGGTAAATAACTTCAGCTCTCAACCATTGACAGACTGAATTGTTATGATTGGGGTTTTTTGAAGATTAACTGAAAAGGGGCACATGATGTAACCATAGGTATGTCCTATGAAGGGCGGGAATTCAACAGCCATGGCAGTGGTCATCAGATCACTGAAGGTTTTAAACTCACCAATGAATGCTACCCACCTACCTAGGCTGGGGAAGGCTGCCTTCACAGGGTGCAAACCACTTAGAATTAGAACTCAAATAGAACTCAGTCAGTTATCACAAGTATGCCAAACTAAGATGACGCAAAGTTTCGGTTTATTGTACAAGTTTATTCTGAGGGGAGTTAAGAGGAGATGTTTGAGGAATGGTAGCATTATATATGATACAAAGCCAACCTCACGGAGCCATGATATAAGATAAAGATGACACACGCTTGATGGACTCTCAGCCAAGACTTGGAAGAGCCACCGAGGCTAATGCATTTAGTCTCCTCCCAACCGCCCAGCTTACTCTCTTCACGGGAGTCTCTTATAATGGAAGGAGCGAGATGTTTGATATTAATAGTTTTGGCTGGGAACTGTCTCAGCAGTGGGGCACTTGCAAAACCTAGTAGGGGGCCCTGGGCTCAATGCTTACTTCCCACCACCACTCTACAAATATATATTCATTTTCAGTTAAAAAGCGATACAGGGGCTGGAGAGATGGCTTAGTGGTTAAGGCATTTGCCTGCAAAGCCAAAGGATCCTGGTTGGACTCTCCAGGACCCACATAAGCCAGATGCAAAAGAGGGTACATGCATCTGGAGTTCATTTGCAGGGGCTGGAGGCCCTGGCGTGCCCATTCTCTCCTTCTCTCTCTCTCTGTCTCTCTGCCTCTTTCTCTCTCTCAAATAAATAAATAATTAAAATAAAACATAAAAAAGGCAATACAAACAGAACTGACAAGATTCAAAGATCTCTGAGTAGGAAGTCTTTAGATTACTTCATTAAGGTTTCCCTCCATGTAGGAATCCTTCCACCGTGTTTTCCATTTCACACAGGAACACTTAAGCCTCTTAGGAGTTCATCACTTCACAAGGCTTGCTATGATCTCATACAGTTCTAGTAGATGGAAAGTTCTTCTTTGGGCTGCACCCAGGTTTGATTCCTCGGTACCCATGTGTGATGGTTAAGTTTGTGTCAACTTGATCTGTTTAGGAATCCTTCCCCCAGGGTGAGCCCTTCCCCCAGAATGGGTGGCCCCTCTCAGAGGGGGGCTTTATCTAAAGAAGCTCTGGGAAGGAAAGTATCCCCTCCTCCCACCTGGCTGCCTGGGTGCTTGCTGCTTGGCACTTGCTGCTTTCTAGCATGGACTGAAGACCAGCGTGGACTGAAGAGCAGGGTCTCTCCAGGACACCTCCAGGCCTTCAGTGCTGGATCGGGACTGCTGAGGCCTCCAGCCTCGTGGACTGAGCAGCTACCAGGTTCTCTCGGGCCTGCAATCTGCTATTGCTGGACTGCTGTAAGCTAATCCAATAAATTCCATTTTAATACAATTCATTCTATCCATTCTGTTCCTCTAGAGAACCCAGACCAATCCAGACTGTGGTACCAGGAGCGGTTCTAGAGAAACAGAATTGTAAGGATGGATTTCTCTAGTGGTCTTGGTGCTCTGTGGAGTTGGTTCTCCAACTTCAGTGCCACTAAAGGCTCTGCTGGTAATAAGGAGGGCACTTTAACTGGTAATAAGGAGGACACTAATAATCCATGGCATGCACTTTTTAAAGAACTCCATGAGATAGATGTATTTGGTGATCCTGAGTCATATCTTGTGAAGAGCAATGAATTTAGTGACTCTGTATCTAGAACTTTTGAATATTTGTGGGAAAGTAAGACAAATGAAGATGCTGGATGGTTGGCTGGACCCAGGTGTGATTCCTCAGTACCCATGTAAAGCCACATGCCAAAGTGATGCATGCATCTGGAGTTCATTTACAGTGGCAGGAGACCCTAGTGCACCCATTCTCTCTGTCTCTCTCTCTCTCTCTCTCCCTCTCTTTCTCTCTCCCTTCCTCTCTCTCTCTCTCTTTTCTTCTCTCTGTCTCTCTTTGTTTGCAAAGGAATAAATGGAACTATTTTCTAAAGATCTTTGTTCTACACTGAATCCCCAACTTGATCACACTGTTTCTACCACCTGCTAAAAGAGTACAAACCAACCTATTCCTTTCCTAAATAAAAACCCTTTAAGTGAAGATTGCCACTTGAGTTTCCCCTGAAATTTTCTTCCATAAGCTAGATATTACACACAGTATCAAAGTTTATTTGCTTTACAGGAATTTTTTGATTCTGTTTATGTCTCTCAACCAAGCATCTACTTATTACTATGGGATGAACTAAAATAAAATTTCAGGCAGTACCCTCAAGTCCTTTGACTGTAACATTAACACACGATTAACACAATGCAAAAAGACTCCAGGACTCCGAATGTCTAATATCCACATCACTTTCTTTGCTTGCTGGTGGGGCTCTTCTTATCCTTGAATCAGAATTTATTCATACTGGATACAGTCATGGTTCTTTTCACTGTTGTTGCCAATCAGCCTAAAGCGTCTTCCTTATGCATTCCACAATCCTCAGTTCCCAGGCATCGGTGTCCATTTTCAGTTCACATCCAAGATGCCAGGTGGCTTTCTGAAGACCCAGCAAGAGCTGAGATTAACCCTGTCCATGCCACCTGCAGGGTGACATCTCAGGACCCACATTCCTTATCAGTTGCTCTCTACTTAGTCCACATGTAATAATAAAACCATTCAAAGTCCTGCTCACATTAAAAAAAAAAGACCTTTATATTTGATATTTTTAAATTACCTTTTCTAGGTGTCTAGTGTTTTATTTAAAACTGAATCAAGAATAACTTGTATGCATGAACTTTTCAAAGTTTTATTTATTTATTTATTTATTTATTTATTTATTTATTTATTTATAGAGAGAATGAATAGGCATATCAGGACCACCTGCCACACTGCAAAGGAACTCCAGGCGCATGCACCACTTTGTGCATCTGGCTCTATGTGTGTACTTGGGAACTGAGCCAGGCCATTGGGGTTTGCAAGCAAGTACCTGTAACTGCTGAGCCATCTCCCAAGCCCCCAGATCTCTGAACTTTGAGAACATTCTGAAATCAAAGAAACAAATAGAGGGGCAACTGTTTGTTTGTTTGTTTACTAATTCTTTTTTTAAGGGCGAGGCTTGCCTTGAACTCCTTATATAGCTAAGGATGATCTTGAACTCAAGGCTACTGCCTCTGTTACAGATTTTTATGCTATTGAATTCTTTGTTTCGTGACCGCAAAACATTAAGCACGTGGATGATGAGGTGTGAGTAAGGCAATGGAGCTTCATTAAGAGAAAAGCCCCAAAGTGTCAGGGCAAGCAGGATTTTAGCTGCATCCACAGAAGAAGAAGAAAGGACACTTTATGCTCTTTGAGTTAGAACTCAGAAAAGTGGGCAGACTCTACAAGGGTACGTGAGCAACTACCCCAGTAAGGGGATTGGGTTGGGGGTTTAGTGCATTATCTCATTAAAGGGAGAAATATTCCTCCTTCCGCATCCTTAGCCTGTCTGCAACTGAGAGGTAGTTTGACCAAGTGAGCAACTGGCAGGCTCTGCCCTCCTTCCTTTTCACAGCAGGGAGGCAGAGTCCTTCCTCCAGTGACCTCCATGCCTGTTCGTGTCTGTCGACCTCCCGTACCTCCACCACCCGTGTGGAGATTACAGACATGCATACCACACCTGGCCCATTTGCTCTTTCTCTATGAACTCCCAAATCATGTAACTGCATTGCTCAAGTTTTGCCTAGAAGTTTCTGCCAAACGTACACCACATAGCATATGCAAAAACTTAGCATACGCACAGTTTCCCTTCCCTTTAGCAGAACCAACGCTGGCCTCATTTTGTTACTCTTCTGGCTTATCCAGGCTGGACATGAGAAGTCATTTGCAATATCTGGGTATCTTCTTAATGTAATCTTGTCTTTTCTGGACAGCCATGCATTCTTATTAACCTTTATTATATTGAAAAAAATAGACGGTTCCGTCTTATTTGTGCCATTTTTAGAATTATGTTGTATTTCACATGTGCTCTTTGTGCCTGCCTCCCTGTTATGTGAGCCCATCTATTTTATCATTTGGTAGACGGAGAAGAAAGGCAGGGGGAGGCTCATGCCAATAACAGAAATCTTTAGAGATATTATAAATTGGTATCTTGTAATATTTAATCTTTTTTGCAGGGAGGTCGCTCTATGGGAGGGAATACATGCTAGTACTGAAAAACTAATCAAAAGCCTATGGCAGGGGAAGTCATGAGCCTTAGGGGTATAAAGCCTGCTCTTGTCTGCTAAATGCATATATTATTCTCACCAAACTTCCCTGAGAGCACTACACTTAATGTTCATATTCACATATTAGTGTTACTCTCACTTCTGGTTATAAAAGCTTCTCCTTTCAGATGGAGATGACCACTGGGATGACCAAACAGGCAACATGGTGCTGAGAAGAAGGGATGGAGGAGTGTCCAGCACTGAAACATCTCTGTCACACCCTCTAAGGCTCCATTGCAGAGGAGGTGGCAGAAAGAATGGAAGAGCCAAAGGAAGGGTACGACTCCTTACAGTGCAACTATCCAGACAGAAATTGGCCTCGATATCCATGACCTTGCAGTGCCTAGCAATACATTCGCAAGACCCTCATAATAGGAGAAAAAGACGATGACATCAAAATAAAAGAGAGAGCCGGGTCTGGTGGCACACGCCTTTAATCCCAGGACTTGGGAGGCAGAGGTAGGAGGATCGCCATGAGTTCTAGGCCACCCTGAGACTACATAGTTAATTCCAGGTCAGCCTGGACCAGAGTGAAACCCTACCTCGAAAACCAAAAAAAATTAAATAAAAAAATAAAAAAAAGAGAGACTAATGGAGAGAGAAGGGATGGAGAGTGGAGTTGTGACAGGGAAAGTGGGGGAGGGGAGAGAAATTATCATGGTTTATTGTCTGTACGTATAGAAGTTGTCAATTAAAAAATAACAAAAGTTTAATAAAAAACGTGAACATAAAAAAATAATCTTTGCTTATTAAATTACATTGAGTTACTCACAGTCATCTGACAAGAAATGAACTTTGGAACATCCCTGTGCCCTACACCATGTGTCGTTGTAAAACATGTTTTTCTGGAAGGACATGCTGCAAGATCCCAAGAACTCGAAGAGAACCAGCGTGTCTCTAGTGTTGAGTAAACTGCTGTCCATTCCTCACACACCATCAGGGTCTCTCTGTAAGGATTCAAAACATTCTCGTTGACGCATTGACGCTGAATAAAATCTAAGGCCCTCCTCTGAAACACAGCTGAGTTCTCCATGACCAAGCTACCCATCCCTTCAGGATTCAGGGTTCAGAGGTACATAAATGCCAGATTGACAAGAGCTAAAGTGTCCTAGAGAGAATAAACAGTCATATTTCCAGGAGTAAGCTTTCTAGAGAGAATGAGCCAACATCCCTCGAGAAGGCAACTGACCATCAGCCATTAGATAAACATATAACTGGAAACTGAGCTTGATTCTGGTGCAGAGTGAAGATGAGCTTGCAAAAATCTAAAGGAAATGTAGGTAAGAGAGGTGGACAGTGCCCACTCAGATAGCAAGAAACTTACAACCCCAAGGGAGACTCTAGTTCCATTGCTTTTTTATAAAAAAATATTATTTATTTACTTGTAAGCACAAAGAGAGAAAGACAGAGAGAGAGAGAGAAAGAGAAAGAATGAAGAATGGGCATGCCAGGGCCACTAGCCATTGCAAATGAACTCCAGATACATGTGCCACTCTGCATCCAGCTTTACATGGATACTGGAGAATCAAACCTGGGCCATTAAGCTTTTCAGGCAAGTGCCTAAACTGCTGTTCCATCTCTCTAGCCTCTCCATTCTTTTTAAAATTTGTTTATTTTTTCTTTTATTATTGTTGACAATTTCATACGTGTGCACATATATCATCATCCTACGTTACTGTCACCCCTTTCCCACTCCACTGATCCCCTTCTTCTTCCCACCACTTACCTCTGCCTGCACCACTGCCAAAAATGACTTCCCCTGCTCCAGCACTCACTAACTGCCCTTAGCTCCTCGTTGGAGGGGGGATGCTTTACCCTCCCCCTTCCATTATTTTTAGACAAGAACTCATATATCCAAGGTTGGCCTCCAACTCTCAAGGTAGTCAAAGATGACCTTGAGCTTTCTATCCTCCTGCCTGCATCATCTGAGTGCAGGGATTACTGGTGGGCAGTGATCTATCTAGTAATGTGATGCTAGAGACGGAACCCAGGACTAGAAAGCGCGATACCAATTGAGCTACCTGCCCAGCCCTTTTTTTGTGGACTCTTGACCGGTGAAAATACATCCGGGCCATGGAGAGAGAGAAAGAAAGAGAGAGAGAGAGAGAGAGAGAGAGCACTTCACATGTGTTTCTTTGACTAGGAAAATGAACCCATCTCTTCTTTGTACCATTGTGAAGAAATCACAGCCTTCTAAATATACTTGCATCCCTCGGTGTCAAAAAAGCATTTCACCATAATAATGAGAAGTACTTTACTGTGTGGTAAAGTGGCAAAGAAAGATCTTTCAAGTGATTGCAGTTTTGATATGTAGAAGACTCATGGATGAATTCAGAGACTGTTCTTGCCCCAAGTAATTGCAGTATCCATTTAACTCTGGATGAAACAATCTCATGCCATTCTGCTTATCTGCACACCTACGTGAGCAAGAGTCATTTCCTTGCGACAAATATGTTGGCTGAGTTGGTGAGGAAGAAGGAAAGAAATTATTCCAAAATAAAGACAGAAACAAAAGTACCCTGGGCTTGCTTAATAAGTTCTTTGCTAAGTAGCCATGTTTTGAGTCAGGACTTGTGGAAGTACAGGTCTTATCTCTGTCACGTAGACAAACAAACTTTGTGGCGGCCTGAGAAGAAGTGATTTCCTCTTGATCAGTAGCAAAAAAAAAAAAAAAAAAAAAAAAAAAAACCTAATGGCAGTGCTGAAGAGATGGCTTAGTGGTTAAGGTACGTGTCTGTAAAGGCAAAGGTCCCAGGTTCAATTCCCCAGGACCCACATAAAGCAAAATGCACAAGGTAGCACAAATGTCTGGATTTTGTTTGAAGTGGCTAGAGGCCCTGACATGCCTATTCTCATTCTCTCTCTCTCAAATAAATAAATGATTTTTTTTAAACCTAATGGCAGCTTTACCTGCATTCTTTCATATACACAGAATTGAAAGAAATCTATCTACTAATAGGAGCAGGAAAGTCAACAAAAATAGGAACAGGAAATGGGGAGAAAGCTCAGTGATTAAGGTGCATGCCTTGAGAGCTTGAGGACATGAGTTTGATTTTAGGAACTGATGTAAAAGTATCAAATGCTATGGCACCTGCTGGTAATTCTAGAGATATTAACAAGAGGATCTCTGAGGTTCACTGGTCAGACAACCAAACCTACTTGGCAAGTCCCAATCGCAAAGAGAGACCCTATTTCACAGTGGTAGATGGCATGCTAAAGAACACCACACAGGTTGTCCTCTGGCTTCCTCATGTTTGTGTGTACCTGCGCACACATGCGTGCCCACCAACACATGAATACACACATACATTTAAAAATTAGAATAGGACTATTCATGATTTGTCACAAGCAATTTTGGCTAGCCAGTTTCAAAGGTCCCTACGATTGGAGATTTTCTCCCTGTATTAGTTACTTTCTCAATGCTACGAAAAATACCTGAGAGGAATGAATTTACCGAAAAGAAGCATTTATTGCAGTTTCCAGTTCTAAGTAACGATCCATCGTGGTAGCAACAGCATGGCGGCAGGAGCTTGAGGCAGCTGGTCACATTCAGTGCACAGGAAGGAGATGGAGAGTGATGAATGCTGGGGCTCAGCTTCTTCTTTGCTTTTTATAGAGCCTGGGACTCCAGCCCTTGGAATGGTACTGTCCACAATTAGGGTGGATCTTTCCACCTCATTTAACCTATCTACAAAAACTCCCTCACAGCCATGCCCTGAGGTTCATTTCCATAGCGATACTGGATTGTGTCATGGTAACAACCCAAGATCAACCATCCCATGCACGTTACAAACCTTGGCACAAAACCGAACCTGCTCCAACCAGACACACCACCAAAGGCTTACTTTTCTAAGTTACTTTACAACTAGGGAAAAGCCTGTGACATGTGTGTGTGTGTGTGTGTGTGTGTGTGTGTACATACATACACACATTTATTTATTTATTTATTTATTTATTTATTTATTTATTTATTTTTCTAAGTTACTTTACAACTAGGGAAAAAGCCTGTGACATGTGTGTGTGTGTGTGTGTGTGTACATATATACACACATTTATTTATTTATTTATTTATTTATTTATTTATTTTTCTAAGTTACTTTACAACTAGGGAAAAAGCCTGTGACATATGTGTGTGTGTGTGTGTGTGTGTGTGTACATATATACACACATTTATTTATTTATTTACTTACTTACTTATTTCAGGAAGCTCCATCTATTACAGCCACTGAGCCCAAAGTGAATATTGAGTGGAATAGGAGTCCACTTCATGTTGCTGGGACAAAATACCTGACAGGAATTGGTTTAAGGGAAGAAAGGTTTCTTTTAGCTTACAACTGCAGGTTGGTGGTGGCAGGGGAGGCACAGTGGCAAGGGCATGAAGCAGCTTGAAACAAGTCCACCCTGAGGAAGCAGCGAGCGGTGACTGCTGCTGTTCAGCCAGCTCTCCTATTTTCATCCAGTCCAGGACCCCAGTTCATGGAATGGTGCTGCCCATGGTTAACATGGGTCTCCTCGCCTCAATTAACCTAATCAAGACCATTCCTCTCAGGCAATGAAAAAGTTAGTCATACAGTGAGAAATTCTCCAGAGGTAGGGAGTTTTGAAACTGGCTAGCCAAAATTGGTTGTTGCAACCTAATCTAGATAACCCCACACAGGTGATGCTAGATCCTTTCAAGTACACCATCAACGGAAAGCGTTCCAGGTGGCATTCAGTGCCAGCCATGCTGAGAGTTCATGATGGTACTCTGGAGTTCTGTGGCGTGGTGATTTGAATGGATGGCTCCCAGTACATTCAGTTTTATTAAAGCTTCTTGGATTTCCAGCTGCCTGGCTGGATTAGGTCCTGTGGACGGATCTAGGATCTAGCCCTAAGATATGTTTAGGGGTAGATCTGAGTTCACAAAAACATGCAGAGTCTTGAGCTCTGCCTGGGGTTCCAGGAGGGCGCCCTCTTGTGCTGGTGGTGTTTGCTTTTCTCTCTGTGTGTGGCCCTGTGAAAGGGAGGCCATCTTCTTCCACCATTACGGAACTTCCCCTGGATCTATAAGTTTCAAATGAATTTCCTCACTTCCATAACTGTGTCTGTTATAGAGGTTCATCCCAGCACCATGAAGCCGACTGCAACACACGGTAAGAGCACAGGCATTCTCGGTAGAGTGGTTCATTGGCGAGAATGGATGTGAGCTCTCTAGCTGCCACTAACTTCCACCTATTCCATCAGCATTCTGGATAATTCAGTGAGTCACACAGTGTGGCCTCAGGACCTTCTTTTCTTGCTTAAATGACTTACCTTTGCTGTGTGTTGATTGCAACTAAGAACAGCATTTGCGTAACATCCAATGACGATGACGAATTCTCCTTTTTTCTTTTTCTTTCTTTCTTTTTTTTTTTTTTTTTGAGGTAGTTTCTCGCTCTAGTCCAAGTTGACTTGGGAATCACTATATAGTCTCAGGCTGGCCTTGAACTCACAGTGATGCTCCTACCTCTGCTTCCTAAATGCTGGGATTAAAGGTGTATGCCACCAGAGCCGGCTTTTGAATTTTTCTTCTCAAAGCCAATTCCCCCAGCACCCAGCACTAATATCCAGGCTTCTCTTAGTATCCAAACTCTCTACAGCAATTCACATTTTTACACACCTCATTCTTCCTCTAAAGTCCTAAAAAGCATGCATACTATCTATGCCTCTTATTTTCTTGCCTTTAACCTCAGTCCATATCACAGTTCCTGATATATACAGGCACTTGGAAATGTACATGAAAGTGAATAGTGCCATTAAAATCCTCTTATTGTTTCCCAGATAGGTAATTCACCTTATCCTTTTAAGTTGAAATGGACATACTCTTTCATGTCAACCCTAGGAGAGCTTTGCTGATTGGTTCAGGAGTCTTCTTTTTCTATTAGTTCTAGTGAAAGGACTGAGTCTTAGTGAAACCAGGGTCCCATAGCCAATGAGTAAATGATTGATGAGTGTGAACACAGCTAATGAGTCACAGAGCCCTGGCTAGAAATCAGTTTACTCACTATTGCCCAAGTCGCCCTCCATAGTCTGACATGGCACTGTGAATAACACGGCCCTCCATTATCTCTGACCTACTGGCATTTAGAAATAAGCAACAAAGTGCCATATCCAGCCTGATATGTGCAAACAGGCCCTAGAAGAGCAAGATGGCTTTGGATATCTGATTATATATTTCTGGTCCAGAGTCTGGCCTTAAACTTGTTATGTAGCTAAAGATAACTATGAACTTCTGCCCTTTCTGCCTCCACACTCCCCTCTGAGTACTGCAAATACAGGAGGCAATGCACACCTTGCTAAGCTTACACACTGCTGCGGATTGAACTCAGCACTTCATGCATGTTCCGTCGAGCACTCTCCCCACTGAGCCACATCCCTAACCCTGAACGTTTGATTTTAGAAAAAGTGGTGGAAATTATGGAATCTACATCCCAAGAGTAATCACAAGCAAAGTCATGGTGCCTAGGAGTTCATAGTATGTGAGATGTTATCTCAGGAAGCCCAAGGAAGAAGGCCAGTAATTTTTTTTCCCCATCCCTCCTTACATATGGAAATGCTTGCTGTTTGGAACTTCTTCCAGACTGACGTTCCTCATGCACTCACAACACAAAGGAGTGTCTTTCCATACCCCTCACACCAGGGCTTTAAGAAGGATGCTTTATTTCATAGCCACATTTCTCTAGTGCTGATGTTCCTTGCCCAGCTAGCTGAATGTTTCTTTGGCCAACCTACCCTATGACAGAGTACATGGAAGGCTAGCGTTATAGCCAAGAGAACTGCTTTTGGAATAAGTCCACCTCCTGCCTGTATGGTCCTGAGCAAGTCAGAACACTTGGTTTTACTCTCCCACCCAGAGATCTTTTGGATAAAAATGATCGATCATCTATAGTAACAGCACACTCAGCAGGGGGTCACTGAGGTGCATGTGGATTGTTTTATTGTGTCTGCTGTCAAACAGTCCTAATTCTTCTTGTGTGTGGTACGTGCATGTGTATGCACGTTTGTGTAGAGAGGGAGTTACACAGCCAGTCAGGAGGGAGAGGCCAAAGAGGGAATACCATGCCTTCCTGCTTCAGCAGAAGCAGACATCCCATCAGCTATTTGCCCCTACTCCAGAGCCAGCTGCTCGCTCAGACAAATGAGCTTTCTCTCAGACTCATTTGAGTCTCAGGCCGAAATCCACCACAATAAGATCACATATGGATCCTTACCAGGTGGGCAAGCCCTCTTTGGTTGAATGTTCATTGCTCCTGGACTTCCAGGTTCCTGACAAGAGGAGACCCTGACTTCCACTCCCACACGGGCACTCTACCCGCTCCTGCTCTCAGTAGGCAAAAGCCGTCTGCTCTTTCTTCTCTTTCCTCTCTAAACCCTTTTTCATGTTTCTTCCAGGCCCATGCTCACTTCCCACATGGGCTCTGCTACCCCATGGGTGTGTCCATTTTCCCTTCCTCTCTTCACAGACCCTCCCCCTCCCTCATATATTTCTGGAAAAAATATTGTAGTGGCTCATAAGTTATCCTTCTCAGTCTTGTTTTATCCCACCCCTTCGGTCAAAACCAGCACAAACTTAGGGTTTGGAGTTTATGGGAAAATGTAACTCTGAACTCCAAACATCATGTTACAGTATGTGTGTGGACACCCATGTGTGTGAATATGCTTGTACGTTTGTGCATGTGCATGTTGATGTCAGAGGTCCATGCTGGGTGCCTTCCTCAATCACTTTCCACTTAATTTGAGACTGGGTCAGTCACTAACTGACATGACCTCACCAATTCAGCTACACTAGTCAACAAGCCCTAGGGAGCCTCTGCTCTCCACCTCCTCAGCAAAAGGATTACAGGCATAGCCAGGAGTAGTGGTGGTGCACGCCTTCAATCCCAGTACTCGGGAGGCAGAGGTAGGAGGATCACTGTGAGTTCGAGGCCACCCTGAGACGACATAGTGAATTCCAGATCAGCCTGAGCTAGAGTGAGACCCTAAAAAAAAAAAAAAAAAAGGATTACTGCACCACACTGCACCGCAATGCCTGGTCCTGGCTATCACGTGGGTGCTGGAGATCTGCTCTCGCGTCCTCATCTTTGCAGAACACAACTAAGTCAGCTCACCAGCCCCAAGACATTCCTTATTTTTACTCCTACTCCACTAAGGAGAACACTGAAGATTAGAGGAACTAAGTAAACTGTCCCACATGTGGGGTTCAAACTTCAGCATCTTCTCATTCCAAGGCCACCCAGTCCCCTGTCTCCTCTCCCACATGAAGCTCCTTAGCCCACACAAGTCTCCCACTTCTACGTGCTCTCTGCTTCCACAGATGAAGGATCCACAGCCCGTGGAGAGTGAAGTCGCCTTCCTGCGTGCCCCTCTATCACTCACGCACCCAAATCTTATCCCTGACCTCAGGCCCCTCCTCCCTGGTCCACCCATCCCTTCCCTGTGCTCATGCCACAGAAACACAGCTTCCCTGAGCCTCAACAGGAACAAAACTTTGCAGTTTATTTATCCTGAAGAGCCTTAAGCTTTTAATAAATGATCATTTCAGAAATGCAATTCCAGAAATCTCTTGGAGGGCTATAATTGAAGATGGTATTTTCACGGGTGGTGATGGAAAGCTGACCATATTTGTTGCTCTGTCTTCATGCGTTCCCTTCAGGACCCACAGAAAAGCATTACAAGAAAAAACAAATCGCTAAGCCTTGAGCTGCACCGAAATCTCTGAAGGGTGAACCATCCCTTCGTCACTCTCTGCTACAAGGTTGAGGCCATTCTTAAGACAAATGCCTTCTTCAATGAGTCGGTGGTGGCTTCCAAATGGCCTGTTCTGTTGTTAGATGTCTCGTTTTACATTTTCTGTCTCTGTATCATTGTCTCAACTGTATGTCACCAAGCTAAACACACACCTTTACTGCAGTAGATCTTTCCAGAAACAACCTCGGTCCCTGCATAGTCCTTGCTCTCATCTTCCCCTTACACCAGAAGACGTGTATGCAGACCCAGCTCCTTAGGGAAGGAACTTTCTGTTATTTTTTCCAGTACCAGTTGTTCTAAGAAAACACTGTATGCAGTGCCAATAGTGCAGAAATAAGACTCCAGGGAGCCCAGGCTGGAGAGTGTGGAAAAATAGCATACTTTGAGAAATTAAATGTACAATTGCTTAATGAATCTGAACATCACATTAGTTTTCAATTAAAACTTAAGATATATCTTTAAGGTCTGATCATTCAGGAGAGAAACTGGTATAAGGAGCAAAAATTCTTCTCATTAGATTAAAAACCATTCTACATAAAATAATAACTTGAATATCTTCCAAATGAGAGTCTTTGGACTGAAATATTTTGAAGACAATAAAATAATCTCCAGTGAGACAATCTGATGACATGGGGGGAGGAAGCAACATATATAGTGTCACCTGGATTTAAAAATAACTAGGAAGTGGCCGGAGCGATGGCTTAGCAGTTAAAGGCACTTGCTTGAAAGCCTGATGGCCTCGGGTTGCCCAGTACTCACATGAAACCAAAGCCAGATGCACAAAGTGGCACGTGTGTCTGGAGTTCATTTGCAATGGTAGGTGGCCCTGGCATGCCCATTTTCCCTCCCCCTCTCTCGTGAATAAATCAATAAATATTTTTAAAAAGATAAAATAATATCAGGAAAAAAGATTTCATCCTTTTCATGGAAGATGAACAAGAATGAAACACGAGGAAGGAGGGTGGCAGATGAAGTGTTTGTTTACAATGAAACAATTAGCTGAAACTTCAAAAGGCGTGTCTAATTCCCTTGTGATGACTACAGTGGTTTGAATCAGATGTCCCCCATGAACTCATGTATTTTGAGGGCTTGGTACTCAACTGATAGTAATTTGGGAGGTACAGCCTTGTCGGAGGGGGCTTAGGGTTGTTACAGCCTGTCACTCTTGCCAGTGATTGGCTCACTCTGTTTTCCACCTGCTGTGGCAGAGGTAATGTCCAGCCTCTGCTCATGCCAGGAAGTAAAATTCTCCAGATGCTTTTATTTTTATTATTTATTTGCAAAGAGAGAAATGAGAGAGAGAGAGAGAATGGGCATGCCGTGGCCTCTTGCCACTGTAAACAAACTCCAGACATATGTGCCACTTTGTTTATCTGGCTTTATGTGGGTGCTGGGGAATTGAACCCAAGCTGTTAGGTTTTTCAAGCAAGTTCCTTAAATTGCTGAGCCATCTCTCCAGCCCCCAAATTCCCTAGATTTTAAGAACCCCATGATAGTCATGAGGCACAATGAGGCATATTAAGCATAACAGGAGATACTACACAGCTGTGTTAGTCAGGATAGAACAGGTAGTGCTGCAGTAACTAAACAACCCCCAAATCTTCCTGACACTGCACATCTATTATTTCCTACTCAAACTCTCTACGTTCCCATTGGCTCCTCAAGGCCCTCCCAGGTGTCGACTTGGGGTCAGCAAGTTCTATCCTATGATCATGTTAACTAGCACATATGGTACCCAGGGTTACCAAGGCAAGGAAAGAGAAAACTGGAGAACACTAGAAGAGATTTTCATGCCTTATAAACCAAATTGTGAATTTTCAAAATTCATGTGTTGAGTCTGGGGACACAGGTCAGTTGGTAGAGTGCTTTCTGAGCATGTACATAGGTTTGATAGCCGGTTTGGTATATGGGGAATGATGGCGCAAGCCTGTCGTCCCAGCACTCAGGATCATAAATTCAAGGTTATCCTCAGCCACATAATAAGTTTAAATCAGGCTAGGCTATATGGATCATGTCTTGAAAGAAAAATCAGGTTGATCTCAGTATGTTTGAGGATATTAAGTATTCTATTAGGGAACTGGGCACAGTTAGTCAGAGGTCCTAAGGCTTCATCCCTAATCTAAGGACCCTTTTAAAATAAAGAAGAGGGCTGGAGGGATAGCTTAGTGGTTGAGGCATTTGTCTGCAAAGCCAAAGGACCCAGGTTCGATTCCCCAGGACCCCACATTAGCCAGATGTGCAAGGGGGTGCACGCATCTGGAGTTCCTTTGCAGTGGCTAGAGACCCTGGCACACCTTCTCTCTCTCTCTCTTTCTCTCTCTCTCTCCCTCCCTCCCTCCCTCTTTCTCTGTCAAATAAATAAATAAATAAACAAAAATATAAGAAAATAAAATAAATAAGAGGTCCCAGTGCCTTCTCTCGCTCTTCATGTGCACAGAGAGAGAGAGACCATGTAAACAAACTGTGAGAAGATGACCACCTATGACTTAGAAAGAAAGCTGTAATTAGAAACTGAATTTGCCATCACTTTTTACCATAATTATGAGAAAATAAATACCTGCTCTAAGAGATTACTATAACAGCCTTATTTCAACTATGCCATGCCTCTATATGACTCACTGACACTACCCAGAACTAGCAAAACAAAACACGGGCTGCAGAGCCCTGTGCCTTAGATGCCTAGGACAAGAGAGCTAAACTTTAGTGATCTCTGGTAAGGGCTACATCTCCACACGTTTACCCCAAGTGAGACCTAAACAAGACCATGTCTGAGTGAGAACTTCAGACAAAAAAGAGAAAGAGAAAGAGCTAAAAAAGAATTGATGTTCCTCATTTCCTCCTTGGACTTAGTTCCAAGGATAGGAGATGAGTCCACTTGAAACTGGGAGTCATTTCTGGAGTTGGTGGTTTTCTCTTCTGGAGATTCCTGATCGCAGAAGGTTCTCCAAGATGCCATTTGATGACCCCGTGTGACATGCCTCGGAAGCCACTGTTTGAATGGGCTCCCAGTGACTTCCTGAGGTTTTGGCAGAAGATTCCAATGGAAGATCGAAACATCTTCTGGTCCCTTCTATTATCTGAAGTTTGTGTCCCTCCAAAATTCACACATTAAGATCTAACCTTCACCCTGGGTATGGTAGCACATACCTTGGATCCCACACCTCAGCAAGCTGAGACAGAAGGACATGAGTTCAAGTCTAGCCTTGTCTGCATAGCAAGACCCTGCCTTGACAAAAATCTAAACATTTTAAAATACACAGAAAAAAAAATCTGATGTTCATAAGACTATTGAAAGATAGGGCCATTAGGTCAGGATGGGATTAGCATCCTCAAAAAAGTGGCCTGTGAAACCCATTTGTCCACTCATGATAGATAGACATACCTACTATGTATGACCCATGGAGCACAGAGCCTTTGTCGGACATTTAATTCATGGTGTCTGGATTCTGGATACCCCAGCTTTATTATAAGAAACGAACTTCTGTTGTTTGTCAACTCTTCCATGCAAGGAATTTCAGGAATTTCAAATGGACTAATAATATACACCCCAACACAGCTATAAAGATAAGCCTAGGGATTGTTACCAGCTGGGGGGACAGAAGCCATTCCGGTGACAGGAGCATTTTTTTTCAAGCTCTGCAAGATGGAGTTAACAGTAGGAGATGCCGACACAGATCTGGGATTTATAGCTTCAATAAGGACAATGGGATTCGAGAACAGCAGAGGCCATGTGGCATTGCTTAACAGACAGAGGGGAGAGAGATAAAATTACTGTGAGGAAAAGCAAAAGTCAAGGTGGCAAGCAGGGCGTCTTGACCTGTGAAGCCGTGTGACTGCAGCTAAGAGACCACAGTGTGGCTACGAGGGGAAGAGGTGCCTTGCAGTCTGTGACATGCAGCGGTGTCCTCTTCCAAGGGTAAGTTCTGTTACCTCATATCTCATAGCTGTAAGCGAGACGGGCAATAATTCATGGGCTGTCTATTGATGTGTAGAGATACCACATACCACACTCAGGAATATTGCTCTAGACCATTTGTCAGGTGACTGAGAGAAGTGTCAGATACCGGAGGAGCTCAGAGCTGGAGAAGCTTCTGCGACAGTTCCAAGATACCGTGGACGCTCCCCCATCACTCAGGCCACATTGAACCTACAGAACCAGTGGTGTGAGAAGCCCTTCAAAGAACTATACAACATAGTGTCCCCCAAGCCTCGGTGGAAGAGCCAAGCGCCTATCCCTTGGGCCCTAACAAGAGCATTCCTTCTGCAAGTGAAAATTAGTCATCATTTAAAACCCAGTTCTTAGCATGAGGAAGAGCCCTAACAGACTTTGAGCTGGACCAAAAGGCACCGAGTTCTTATGTGTCTGGAACTGGCTATTTTCAGTTGATATCAGATCCCCTAAATCGCAGGACCAGACAGCTTCAAGAGCAGCTCTCCAATCAGTGGAACTGTTACATTCCAGCTAAGGT
Source organism: Orientallactaga sibirica (assembly GCA_036365145.1). Classification (NCBI taxonomy): domain Eukaryota; kingdom Metazoa; phylum Chordata; class Mammalia; order Rodentia; family Dipodidae; genus Orientallactaga; species Orientallactaga sibirica. The sequence continues at coordinate 3,702,639 of JAEOAD010000009.1, forward strand.
GGAAGGATCTCTTAAAGTCACCAATTACTTGTATTAAAACATGGCCTAGTGGGCTGGAGAGATGGCTCACCAATTAAGACGTTTGCGTACAAACCAAAGGACACTAAGTTACAAGCTTGAATAAAACTTCTGAGGGCTGGAGAGATGGCTTAGCGGGTAAGGCACATGCCTATGAAGCCTAAGGACCCTAGTTCGATTCTCCAGGTCCCACATAAGCCAGATGCACATGGTGGCACATGCATCTGGAGTTCATTTGCAGTGGCTAGAGGCCCTGGCACGCCCATTCTCACTCTCTCTTTCTCTCCCTCTCTCTGTCTTTAATAAATAAATAAAAACAAACTTCTGAGTCTATTGGAGGACATGCAGTCAAACTACCAAATAGGACATGAACAGAATGCCGCCAGATCCATTCCCAGAATATCACATGAATGGCCCCTAACTCAGTTCTTGTCAAATTCCTCTTTGTCCCCTGAAACCTCATAAGCTGGGCTTCCACTGTCTGTGTTTTTCTCAGCGTTCTTTTCTTCCAAGATCTCATCAGAATGACCCACGAAACTATACGTACTGTATCCCAAAGTTTTTTTCTAGTATGATGTCTCAAATTCTTCTTTTCTCTCATGAACAAACTAGCTCCAAAATACCATGTGGTCAGGTACAGCACAACAACGGCCCTACTTCTTGGAACCAGTTTTCAGTATTAGTTACTTTTGTCCATACCAAAAAAAAAAAAAAAAACTTTCAGCTCAGTTTCCGGTGATACAGTGTGTCATCGTGGGGAGGGCATAGCAGCAGGAGCACGAGGCAGCGGGTCACATTCAGCCACAGCCACCGAGTAGAGAAACATGAATGCTGTTGCTGAACCAATTCTCTTCTTTTTGTGATGCCCAGGACCGCAGCCCATGCAATGGTGCTGCCCACAGTTAGGCTGAGCTTTCCTACCTCAATTCACCAAATCTATAAACACCCTCATAGATATGCCCAGAGAAATTTGTTTTCATGGTAATTCTAAACCCTGTTGACAACTATGGTTAACCATCCCTCAGTCCAAATGTCTACCAACTAGTGAATGAATATATATATATATATATATATATATATATATATATATGTATAACCACAAAGGAATGCTATTTGGTAATGAAAAGATGTGGAAATCCTGATACATGCTATTATATGGATGGAAATTGAAACATTTGCTAAGTGAAAGATACCAGCTTTGTGTAATTCCATCTACATGACATAACTACATTAGGTAAATCCATAGAGAAAGTAGATTTACAGAGACAGTTTCAGGAAGAGGACCGGGAATGATGGCATAGGGACCAATGGCTACTAGAAATGGGGTTTTTGGAAAGGGGTTATGAACACAGTCTAAAATTTGATTGCGGTAATGGTTGCCTAACCCTGAATACATGAAAAACTATGGCATTTTATTTTATTTTAAATGGGTTAGAATTGAATGGGATATAAATTAGGTCTCAATGAAACTGCTGAATTCTTTTGAAAGGAGGGGGAAAAAGAAAGAAACTGGCCTGGCACGGTCACACACCCCTTTAATCCCAGCACTTGGGAGGCAGAGGTAGGAGGATCACCATGACTTTGAGACTACATAGTGAATTCTAGGTCAGCCCTGGACTAGAGTTGAGACCCTACCTCGAAAAGGCAAAAAAAAAAAAAGAAAAAGAAAAAGAAAAAAGAAAAAGAAAGAAAGTAAGAAAGAAGAAAAGAAAAGAAGAAAAGAAAAGAAAAGAAAACAAATACAGCTTTGTTTGGCTTTTACACCATTCCTGTTTCCCCTCTATAGCCCCAGTGTCTGCTCCACCACGCATCTACTACAGTACACAGGTGCGTGTCAGCCGGGCACGGGAGAGACTGTGGAGTGGAGATGTTGTCTAGGAGTGAGGCTGTGCATTTCTTCCTGGAGGAAGAAAAACCCGAAAGGTTCCATCAGGATGAGCATCGCCTGCCCCCCGGGAGAGGCCCATGGTCCTTCAAGTGTACTCTCCTGACTCTATGGGAAAACAGAACATCAAAGCCTTGGACAGATCTTTGAAAAACATATGCAAAAGATTTCTCTGACATTTAATTCGGGATTTTAAAAGTATTAGAATACAAGGAATTAAAATTTTTAGGTTCATCATGAAAGTCATATTCTCATTCATTGACTATGGTAAATGCTTACTGATTTTAAAAAAATGGATGAAATTTACCATCCCCTCCTTCATGTCTAAAAATGTTGAATATGCTATTTTAAGGATACATTGATGTCATTTTGTTGCAAAGAGTTGTTGGCCATTTAGACAACTACTAGCCCCTGCCATGCCTTCCTGGGGAAAAGGGCAGGTGGATGAGAGGCATATTCTGCAGGTGAAGTAGGCTTGATGCTGATCAGCAATGATGCTGGATTAGTACAAGTGGAAGGGACCTCCCACCTAGATTGAACAGGCACATGCCAGGTCTTTATGTCAAGGGTAGGAGAGTAAATATTCTTGGTTCCATGGTCTACAGTTCTCTGCCACAACTTCTCACCTCTGTCTGGGTTGCAGGAAATAAGACCATATCTGCCAAAACAGTAAGAAACTGAATGAGAGGCTGGAGAGATGGCTTAGCAGTTAAGGCATTGCCTACAAAGCCAAAGGACCCAGGTTCAATTTCCTAGGACCCACATATGCCAGATGCACAAGATGGTACGTGTTTGGAGCAACTGAAGGCCCTGGCATGCCCATTTTCTCTCTCCTTCTGTCTCTTTCTCTCTCTCAGCTAAATTAAATCAATCAATCACTCTCTCTCAGCTAAATTAAATCAATCAATCAATAAATAAATAACCTGAATGAGTGTAGCTGTGTTCCAATAAAATTTTAATAGAAAAGAATTCCTGACAATAGAAATGTGAATTTTGTATAATTTTCAGGAGTTTTTAAACATTATTCTCCTTTTCATTTAATTTTCCCAACCATTGAAGAATAAAGTCATTCTTTAGGGCTGGGGAGTAGTAGCCTTACAAACACAAGGGCATCTATTTAGAGTCTAGCATCCATAGAACTTGCTGGATGTGGCTGTGTGTGCCTGCAATCCCAGTGCTGGGGAGGTGGCGACACGAAGATCCCTGGAGCTAACTGGTTACTTAGTCTTAACTGGTTCGTTCCCAGCCAATGAGAGACAAGTTCTCAAAAACAGGTGGACAGCATTGCTGAGGATAACGAGGAGAAGCAGGTGATTGAGCCACAGATTTGGAGACCCACAGAAATTAGCATAAAAAGAAAAGGACCATTTGCCTCGGGTGGACAACACAGTCAATCTCAAATATTTCTATGATCAAATCCCTTCAAACTGGCATGTGATCCTTCTTTTTTTCTATGAAAACCATAGGCTGAAAATATATGAAATCAACTTTTTTTGTTTTGTTTTGAGTTTTCACGGAAGGGTCTCACTCTAACCCAGGCTGACCTGGAATTTTATTAAAGTGACTTACTTAATGTTTCTTTTTTTAAAATTTAAGTTTGTGGCACCCATGCAAAATAGACATGTCATCTCTCATACTATGGTCACTCAGTATATGTCCTCAGCAAAAGGCAACTATACTCAGCCCTGGAGACTGACCAAGGGGAATGCCTGTAAGTTCGAGAACAGGATTTAAATCCACAGACAGAAATTCCTAGTTCAAGAAAGTATTTAATATAGATCATGTGAAATAACCTTTTTGTTCCCCTCTTAGCTATGTCAATTTACTGCCAGAGGAGAGCAAACTGGTGTCCTGAGACAAGAAGCCGAGCCTCAGGCCGTCTACCACAAGGGAAACATTTCTTTGAAATAGGGGCTTTATCTTACAAATCCATGTGAATTTATATTCTCCTCATAATGCAGCTCGGTGTTTCTTTTCATATAAAAAATAGCATGTTAAACAATTTACTGTCAAGGTAAAGTGGCAGTCCTTGAAGAGGTGGCATGAATACCCTGTAGTTTTGAGAGCCCCCAAGCAGACTGCCTTCAGACCCAAGGGAAGTTAGTACATGAACCTGCACGAGAAGAACACCACCCAGCTGGCTGGTTTTTCAAGTGTTGCTCAAGGCTGAATACACACATTTCACATTTTATTAACAATGCACAATTAAACATCAGTTTAGAATTCTTCTAACTTGCTATAATGTGCTAGTTCTTAAAGAGGGCTAGCTGTATCAGCATTTCTTGGGGCTTATTGGAGATGCCAATCCATTGTCACGTGAGAGTAGTGACACCTATAATCCCGACATTCAAGAGATGGAGACAAGTGATCAGTAGCTCAAGAGCTTCCTAAGCTGTACAGCAGGTTCAAGGCCAGCGTGAGCTACATGAGACCCTGTCTGTCTCACAAAATCAAGAAAAAAACAGCAAGATGTTAGCCTTATCATACATCTGGTGCATTCCTGGATTAAGAAGTCTAAAGGCGGGGCCTGGATATGTGTATTTAATAAACCTTCCAACTCATAGCTATTATGTTTGTTCAGATTTGAAAGTAGCGGCTGCAGTGGAAGGAGGCATGAACACTTGTTTAATTTTGCGGTGGGGCTGGAGAGATGACGCAGTTGGTAAAGCGTGTGCTTGCTGTGCACATGTGAGAACTTGAGCTCAGAGCTCCAGCACCCACATAAAAGCTACAGGCATGGAGGCGCATTCCAATGATCCCAGGGCTGGGGGGGGGGGCGAGACAAGAGGATCCCTGGGCTCACTGACAAGCTACTAGATTAATTAGTGAGCCAGAGGCCAAGAAGCCCTGTCTCAAAAAAAAAAAAAAAAAAAGAATAGCATCTGTGAAATGACACTGAGGTGGTCCTCTGGCCTATATGCACACACACATACACATACACATACACACACATACACATACAACACACACACACATACAAACATACACACACATATACACATACAACACACACACATACAACACACACATACACATACAACACACACACATATACACACATACAACACACACACATACAACACATATACACACATACACATACAACACACACACACAAACATACACACACATACACACATGCACATACAACACACACACATATACACACATACAACACACACACATACAACACATATACACACATACACATACAACACACACACACACAAACATACACACACATACACACATGCACATACAACACACACAAACAAACATACACACACATATACACATACAACACACACACATACAACATACACAAACGTACACACATATACACATACAACACACACACACACAACACACACAAACACACACACACATGCATACACATACAACATGCATACATACACACACAAACATACACACACAACACACACAAACATACACACACATACACATACAAACACACATACATACACATACAAACACACTTACACACACAAACATACACACACATACAAACATACACACATTTATTTATTTAAGAGAGAGAGAAAGAGTATGAGAGTGTCAGGGCCTCCTGCTGCTGCACACAAACTCCAGACACATGAATCACTTTACATGGATGGCTTTTCATGGATGCTGAGGAATCAAACTTGGTTTGTCAGGCTTTGTAAACAAGCGCTTTTAACCACTGAGCCATCTCTCCAGCCCTCTTCTTCAATTTTGATGTCTTTTTTTTTTTTTTTTTTTGGTCTTCCTCCAGAGCAGGCTACCTCTCTCAAAGCGGGGACAGGGCTCTATCTCAGGAAGCTCTAGAAGAAAAGACCCCTCCCCTCCTGCCTGTTGGTGCTGCTTGCTGCCTTCCAGCGTGGAGGGAGGAGCAGTGGCTCTGCAGGACACTTCCAGGCCTTCAGTGGGGTGGGGACTGCTGAGGCCTCCAGCCGCGGGCTGAGCAGCTACTGGGTTCCTTGACTCTCAGGCCTTAGACTGCTGTTGCTGGACTGCTATAAAATAATCCAATAAATCCCATTTTTTAAAGTTTTTATTTATTTATTTATTCATTTATTTATGTGTATTTATTTATTTAAGAAGTCAGAGAGAGAGAGAGACAGACAGAAGGAATGGGCACGCCAGGGCCTCCAGCCACCGCAAACGAACTCCAGATGCATGCGCCTCCTTCTGCATCTGGCTTATGTGGGTCCTGGGGAATCAAACCTGGGTCCTTTGGCTTTGCAGGCAAATGCCTTAACCACTAAGCCATCCCTCCAGCCCATAAATCCCATTTTTAATACAATTCATTCTATCAGTTTGTTCCTCTAGAGAACCCTGAATAAAACAGTTATTGTTATGTATACATATACATCAAATATTTTCTCCCACTCTTAGGTTGTTTATGTAAATTTTAATATAAACTACAGCTTTTAATGGCTGAAAATAGAATTGTTTTCATTGCCAAAAGCAGTGAAACATTCTAGAATCTGTCAGAAGGAGCCAAAGAAAGGTAGACGAGAGAACACATCAAGAGTCAGCAGTGGAAAAAAAAATAAACCTATTGATTGTATCTTCAACAGTCCTAAAGAACCAGTCACACCTGCACAGCCCATGAAACCTCCAAGAAAACAAACACTATTAATGACATTTCACAGATACCAGAACCAAGAGTCTGGAGAATCTCAAAAAAAAAAAAAAAAAAATGCACCTCTTATGTGGGTAACCTTCCATATCAGCCAGTCTGATAAATTAGTGCTGAAATTTGAAACGAGGCCGTATGTCACTCAAAACTCAGGAATGCTGACCACATCTGACTGCCCTGTCTGGCTTCATATGCATACTGGTTACAAAAGAAAGAAAGAAAGAAAGAAAGAAAGAAAGAAAGAAAGAAAGAAAGAAAGGAAGGAAGGAAGGAAGGAAGGAAGGAAGGAAGGAAGGAAGGAAGGAAGGAAGGAAGGGAGGAAGAGAAAGAAAGAAAGATGTCTGCTTCCTACCTTGGACAGTTATGAATGCTTTGGCTAAATTATGATTTTGTCATGCCAGGGCTCGAAGGCACCATTTCCCCCAGTTCTGTTCCAGAGGGACAACAATTGCCTCCTTGCTAAGGGTATGACCATTAGTTAATGATTTCAACTTGACAAGATCTAGAATCTTCTAGGAGACAAATCTCTGGGCATGTCTGTAAGGGAGTTTCTAGGTTAGGTTAACTGAGGTGAAAAGACCCAGCCTAAAAGTAGGTGGTGCCATCCCATGGGCTGTGGTGCTGGACTAAATAAAAAGGAGAAAGAAAGCGGAGAGCTGTTGTTCACCTCTCTGCTTCCTGACCGTGGATGCCCACCGTGATGGACTGTTCCCTCAAACTGTGATCTCTCTTCTTTAAGTTGTTTTCATCAGATTATTTTTTTCCTTAGCAACAAGGAAAATAACTAATACAGAGAGTTTTGATAAATGCCTGCTAGATGAGCAGATAAGGACAGGAATGAATGCATGCCTGCACATGAAAAGAAAAATCTGTTGGGGCTGGGGAGATGGCTCAGCAGTCAAAGGCCCCTGCTTGCAAAGTCTGCTGGTCCAGTTTCAATTCTCAAGCCACCTACATAAGCCAGAAGCAAAAAGTGGTGCAAGTGCTGGTGTTTGTTCACGGAAGCAAAAGGCCTTGATACATGTATGCACACAAAACCACACCCTCACACATACACACGTAGAGATATGCAAATAGTTTTCTAAAGACATAAACAATGGTTCCTGGTAAAGTCACTGTCAGAAAGGACAGAGGCATCTCTGAATGCTCAGATTTTAGGAAAAACATTCAGGTTTCGGATGTCCAAGATGACTATACCAGGTGAACACTGTGCAGGCATCATTTCTGAGAGCAACCTCAGTGCTAACGAAAATAGACAGTGAGATAGCTGTGGCAATAAAATGCACCCTGGGCGCTGGCACGGGGGATGCTGGCACCAGCGGGTAGGAAATGCTGAGGACTGGGAGGAGATCCAGCAGGAAGCCAGCTTTAGTCCTTTTCAAAAAAAAAAAAGAAGAAGAAAGGAAGAAAAAAAAAAAGAAAAGAAAGGAAACCATTACCACAAACTGAAACAGGTTCATCCTCAAAAATATCACATTTAGAGGATTAAGTGCTGGACCTTTTCTTTAGGATACTCACATACCAACACGGGGCTGTACCAAAAGCTAATGAAACCAGCCAGGTATGTAGCCGGGTATGGTGGTCCATGCTGTGATCCCAGCACTCAGGAAGTAGAGGCAGAAGGGTCAAGAATACATGGTCAACCTCGTCTATATAGCAAGTTCAAAGACAGTCTAGGTTACATGAAATCCTGTCTCAAAACAAAAATAATAAGAAAAGATTTTTAAAGAAACTATAAATAATACTGTTTAGAAAAAAATTTGCCAAAATAGGCATCTTACTCTCTTTTCTGTTGCTATGAAAAAAATCACAAAGGAAAAAACTATATATATATGACAGAAGTTCAGGCTGGGGAGATTTCTCAGGGGTTAAGGCACTTGCCTACAAAGCCTAACAACCCAGGTTCAATTCCACAGTATCTGTGTAAAGCTAGATGCATGAAGTGATGCATGCATCTGGAGTTCATTTGCAGTGACTGGAGGCCTTGGTGCTCCCATCTCTCTCTCTCTCTCTCTCTCTCTCTCTGCCTCTTTCTCTTTCTGTAGGTTGCTCTCAAATAAATAAAAATAAACAAAAAATGAAGTTATGAAATTTGTAAGAAAAATGGATGGACCTGAAAAGAATTGTCTAAAGTGATGTGATCCTGGCTCAGAAAGATCAAATGTGCATGTTCTCTCTTTTACAGAGACCCGAGCCTGCAATATCTGTAAGTAAGTATATATTGGGGAATCAATATGAATAAAATCTATAAAGATGGAACAGAAACCAAGAGCAAATATAAAGACATGAGCTGGAAGAGGGGTGAGGGAAGGGCAAAGGACACATGTGACATGTAAGCAGAAGGGGGAGGAAGAGGGGTTGGGATAGGAGGGGTATGGGAATCAACAAACACAGTTTGTATTTGAAAATGCCAGAATGAATGATACCTAAATCTCTGTAAGACAACTGAAAAAAATTTTAATATTTTATTTTATTTATAAATATATACATTCATTATATATGTATGTATGTATGTATGTATGTATTGAGAGAGAGAGAAAATGAGCAAGCCAGAGTCTTTAGCTGCTGTAAACAACTCCAGATGCATGTGCTACCTTGTGCATCTGGCTTTCTGTGGGTCCTGGGGATTCAAACTTGGGTATTTTGGTTTTTCAGGCAAGTACCTTAACCACTAAGCCATTTCTCCAGCACATTTTTTTAAATCCTGTGAAAACTTCAAATTTTTGCCTCAGTCATTTTGGCCATAACACTTCTTCTGACATGACTAGATTTGGAATTAAAACTTGATCTAAATTGATGTGGGAGCTTTTTATTTATTCAGTCCCATTTGATGAATATTCATAACTTTCACTGGAGAAGTGCTAATGTGTTCAGTTAATGAAGCTGGTCAGAGTCCCTTTAAGAGTGTTCCAAAATATATGGGATATGTGCTATTTTAAATTTTTAACAATCTAAAAATTTTTGAACTTTAAAGTATATCTGGTTAATGGGCGATAGGCTCACATTAAAGCGTATACCATAATATATAAAATATAACCAAATGCCTAGATTTTATTTGATTACTGAAAATATTTAAAATATTCTTCTGCATAAACCTACAGTCATACAAACAGCTTAATGGCAGGGTTGTGTTATGCATTAAGAGTACTAGCCATAGTGAGCAAGGGTTTTGCTTATAAAACATCTAAGAGCTGAAAAGACAAATTTATTGGCTTCAAACCATGAATGTAAATCTAAATAACAGAATCTCTAATGTGTAGATCATAAAAGTCAATAAAACTTTAAGTGAATTACTTCACCAATAATTAAATTTAGTATTTATAAAATATCATTCCATTTGAAAAAAATCATTCATGTTTTTCATACTTTGCAATAATGCTCAGCCCATTATGAACTAAAATACTAGAGATTTTGCTACTGTTTTGTTAATGTGTCCAATGTATCAAATATAATAATAATATTTTCCACTATATAAATAAGGACCGAATAAAAGATATTCCATTGTGTGCCTAACCAATGTCAAACAGAGCTGAGATATGAATCAAACTTTGAGTACCTTCAGAGTCCAAGTTCTTGGCCTAAAGGGCAGAGGTAATTCTTAACCTTTCCCAAATCCAAAATGATAAACCCATAACTCTTATAATTTACTATTTTCCTCCCCATATGGAACACAATTTAAACACACCCATACCTACTCCCCACACTCATATAAAAAATAAAAGATCTACTCTTCAAGTTCTATCCTTACCAAGGAACTAAATGTTTGAGGTTGAGGATCACCGTGAGTTCAAGGCCACCCTGAGACTACAGAGTGGGTTCCAGGTCAGCCTGGGCTAAAGGGAGACCCTACCCACCCACCCACAAAAAGACTCTGGAATCCGGAATATGAAACGTCCCTCATCAACTCATGGATTTAAACACTTGGCTGCCAGCTGGTGGTGGGACAGTTTCAGAACGTTCAGGCGGTGGGGGCATTACTGGCGGATGGCAGTTACTGGGGTCTGGGAAGGGGTGAGAGGTTTTATAGCCTGGCACCACTGTCTGTCCTCTGTTTTCCGAGTGACTACAGCGTGCCGAGCCCTCCTCATCCCGCTGCTACACCTTCCCAGGCCATAAAGCTTAAATTCGAAACGATCAACCAATGAGAAACGTTTTCTTTTCTTAAGTTGCTTCTGGTCACCCATTTGTTCAGAGCAATGAGAAAGTAACTCCACAGGCATACAGGACCCTGCCAAGAAGGGCCTCCTTTCTTATCCAAGGCCGTGCTGTCTTCATCTTGACATTCTCAACTCAATTTTTAAACTCGTTTTCCTCACAAATTACTTATTTGTTTATTTGAGAGAGAGAGACAGACAGACAGACAGAAAGAATGGGCACGCCAGGGCCTCCAGCCACTGCAAATGAACTCCAGACGCCTGTGCATCTTGTGCACATCTTATGCATCTGTGCATCTGCTTATGTGGGTCCTGGAGAATCAAACTGGGGTCCCTTGGTTTTGCAGGCAAATGCCTTAAACGCTAAGCCATCTCTCCAGCCCACAATTCAATTTTTAACATTTTTGCACAGGACCTCACAGATTATGTAGCTAGTGCCAAGTGGGACCTTTAGATGCCAAAGGAGGTCAGGCGCTAAAATTATGACAAACACTCAGAGATCAATGTCAGGCAAAGGCTTCATGGGCTGTGGCTAGTTTAGACTTGTTAATGTCGGAAGACCAAGACAGAATCCAGCTCTTGGGTGGGGAAATGGGAGAAGCAAAAACAGAATCCACTAGCCAGAGTAACAACAGCACATCGGTAATAGCCAAGATGGCCAAAGAATCTGCCATCAAATTGAGGACCCTCCTAAGAATGAACAGCAGAGACATTGATATGTACCCCAAGAATGCAGTCTACATTTTAGAATCTCCTGGCCAAACCTGGGTGAATGATTGATTACCTGATAAACAGTCATGCTAGCAAATAGAACCAAGGTGGAAATAAATATAAACAATAGAGTCATGATCACAAAGCACGTGCGTTCATCGAAATCTTAAAGCCACCTACAGAGGCTGGAGGAAGAGGATGATGTTAAGGGCAGGAAGTATGACCAGAGTAGAATCAAAGTCAAGTATGATGGCTGTTCATAGTCCCAGCACTTGGGAGGCAGAGGCAGGAGGATGTCAAGTTTGAGTTCAATCCAGACTACATAGTAATGTCCTGCCTTAGAAAGGGGGGGGGCCTGGAGAGATGGCTTAGTGGTTAAGGTGCTTGCCTACAAAGCTTAAGGATCCAGGTTTGATTCCCCAGTACCCATGTAGGCCAGGTGCACATGGTGATAAATGCGTCTGAGTTTGTTTGCAGTGGCTAGAGGCCCCGGTGTGCCCGTTATCTCTCTCTCAAATTATAATAAAATAAAGAAAACAATATTTGTATTTGAAACAAAGGACTAGTTATGTAGTTCAGTGGTAGAGTGCTTATCTAGCAGGAACAAGACCCTGGGTTCAATATCCAATTCTAGGGAGGAAAAAATAATTAAGTAGCCAAAGAATGTTTGAAAACTGCCCATACATTGATCATTAATGCAACAGGATTGAGGGAAGTATGGGGTACATTATACTATTTATTCTATACAAGCTTGGAATATCATAATAAGCACTGTAGAAAGGGGAAAAACATGTTTTAGTAATATAAATAGTAATATAGTAAAATAGTAATGTAAATAGCTCCTTTAAACTGCCTGAGAAATTATCTTGTTACCTTGTTACAAAGTTACCACCAAAAACAAAAAGGAAAACTAGTCGATTTGGGGATGATTTGAACATCAGGTTGTGGTTTCAATGTAAAATGACCTCGTTACTTCATGCCTTTGAATACTTGATAACCACCAGATGGCGCTTTGGAGGGAGGTTGTGGAACCTTCAGGAGGTGGAGCCTTGTTTGAGGAAATGTCACTGAGGGTGGTCCTTGAGGGTGTTTTTGGTATTTTTTTTGTTGTTGTTGTTGTTTTGGTTTTTTAAAACTCAGCCTAACCGACTTCCTGTTCTCTCACTCGGCTTCCTAACTCTTGTGAAAAGTTCAGCTTTCCTGCTCTGCCATATCATGACTTCCCCACCATGACAAACCCCTTCTTCTAGAACTGGAAGCCCAGTTGAAACCTTCTCCTTCAATAAGGTATATTTGATTGGGTATTTTGTCTCAGTAATGAGTAACTGATACACACATGTTCTCTAACTCCCCAAGTAAATACAGCTAATCTCATGTAAACAAGACGGTGTCCTGCTGATGTTTTATATTGAGAGGCTTGAGGGTAGCATATATTTGGAACTTAGATCAAGAATCCCGAGTTCACTTTGTTTTTATTTTGCAGGACTGGGGACAGAACCGAGAGCCTCATGCAAGCTAAGCAAGTGCTTTACTACTGAACTCCGTCTCTGGTTTGGAGAAGATTCACCGGGTCTTACGGGATCATAAAGACCCCTATATTGACCACAAGAAGTTAGACGGCTATAGATAGAAATTGGATGCAAATCTCAACGACTGACAAACGGCAGGCGTTTGTTTCGGACTCGTGCAGCTGTTTCTTAGGGACCAATGAAGGCTGCGCTCTCCTCTCCCTCCTAAGGATACAAGTTAGTGGAGATCTCACAGTCCTGCAACTGCACCATCTGGAATGCGGGGTTTGTTTCAGCCCTGTCCTAGTAGTTAAAACTGAGAATGATAGATAGGGTTTCTATTGCCTTCAGTCCAGTAACTTGTTGCTTCTAACATTTCACTGGCCAATTTGCCAACACTCTTATCCAATGGAACAACCTAGTGGACTACCTATGATATTTGATGTGCATTACTGTTGAGCAATACACAAGAAAAGCCTGATTTCTAGTCTCCTATACCCTGGGATCTGAGTGAAAGAGATTTTAAATGGCATTGATGGGTCTAAAAATATTTGTTCAGCTATCGAATAATGCAAAGTTGATTGGAGGGTGAGATTTCTGTCTAACTTTTCCAAACACTAAAAAGCCTTCATTTTCAAATAAGAGTCATGATTGATGCAAATAAATGTCAATGACTCATTCAAACTAGCCTAGCTGACCTTGGGTTGCCAACACTTCCCTAGTTGTTAGTGTGAATAACGGTCATGTCCTCTGGAAGATGGCTCATTGGTTTGGGGATCTGTTTCTGCATAACAATCCACCAGCTGGGCTCGGCGGTCTGGTTTCACTCAGGTCTTTAAAGGGATTCTTGGGTAGATGGGAGCATTTGAAGAGGTCTTCACACATCTACTTGAATGGTTTAATAGCTGGAGGCTGACTGGCCATCTCTCTTTTGCCACCTGACCTGGCCACAAACTGAGCTGGGACTTGTGCACAGCTAATCTCGAGCTAGTTGGGCATTTCCATGCCACAGAAACAACCACTCTTCACGTGAGCGTTGTAAGAATGCGATGCCATTTAGCATCTAGGCTCAGAAGCCTTGCAATGTCAATTTGGCCAAAAGTGAGTCCCAGGGCAAGCTGACCTCCAGCGAGAAGAAGGTCCACAAAGCGTGACTGCGAGCAATCATGGCTACCATCTAGGTAGGTGAGTATTACAAAGTCAGATCCATTTCCAAGACTATTTCCAAAAATAATACATTTTGAAACACAATTTTACCAAGCTTCAGATTACAGCCGATTTGCATTCCTGTGATTTTATACTTCTGGAAAAAACAGTGCCTATGAATGGGCCAAGGTGTACCACAAGCACACGTGGATCCGCGTTTTGGATCTCTCCTGATCTCTGTAACATGAGGACATTGACTTGAGGTCAGCTGTGGGAATGAACATTGCCACGTTGAAATCCTAGTCAAACTCTCAAATATATGAATGCAACTGTCATGACAGAACAAGCCTTCCATTTGACGTGAATGCATTATAATTGTGCACGTACATGCACGTGTGTGTGTGTGTGCATGCAAGCACATGTGTGCAAAACAGTTGTCTATAGCAGAAACCCTGGGTGTTTCTTAATTAACAAAATCAGTTCACAGACATCAGCATCAGATCTCATAATGCCACCTCATGACCCTAAGTGAGCAAGGCAAAAATAAGATCATAATTATGACTACGCAGAGAGGTTAGTCCACTGTCCAAATCACAGAATGACCAAACGTTCCCATTGCCCAGAGAACACCGGGGATGCTGTTTCTTCACTGTCTCACCTTCAGCCTTGTCCTGTCCCTTGTGCCTTCTGGATACAATTACTAAGCAATCCAATCATTGAATCTCCCTTATTTCCAAAAATCACTCCATGCTGACCAAACCCCACTCCCTCACCTAGGACAGAATCATCTGGCCATGCCAAACGCCACACAGCAACAACAACGTCTTACTCAAATGCATGCTCCTTGCCTTCTTTGTCGTGCTGCTTCATTTACCGCACTCAGGAGGAAGCAAAGGTCTGAGTCTGCTCACGCTGCTGTAACAAAGTACGAGGGACTTTTCCAGCCTACATTAGCATCTACTTATAACCCAGTTCTAATGTTGCTTCCGTTGGTCTCAAGCGTTTGTTATAGCAAGACCCTATGTCTTCTTTTCCCCTTTTGTCTTTTCTTTTTTTTCTTTCTCTTCCCTGCCTGTTTTTCACTTATTTATTTGTTTATTCATTCATCCATTTATGGGTGAGAGAGAAAACGGTCACGTCAGGACATCTTGCTGTTGTGAACAAACTAGCCACATGCATCACTTTGTGCATCTGGTTTGTGGGGAATCGAATCCAGGATGACGGGCTTTAGAAGGAAGTGTATTTAATGGCCGAACCATCTCCCCAACTCATTTCTTTTTCATTATGCTATTTCTGGAAATCTCACCCATCTATTCAATGTGTTTTGTTCATATCGCCCTCCCACTGCCACTGACCCCCTTCTTCTTCTCAACTACTCCCCCTCTGAATTTCCTGTCTTTGAATTTGTGTCCCACTGAGTTCACTAGGGTTGCTTTCCTGAGTATGAGTGAGGAGTTATTTACCAGAGCACGGGTCATGCCAATTTCTTGATCCTCGTTTCTATTTTAGTGCATACCGTGATAGCATATCACAGGACACTTACAGTACTATCATACTTGAGACTGGCTCATCTACACATGCACATTTATTTTCTCACCATTCCAAAATCTGGAAGACCAAGATCATCAGGGTGTCCTAGGTGTGGTGTCTGGTGGGGGTCTGATCTCTACTTCACAATGCCATAAAGAGGATGAGAGGATTAAATGAGACAGCGCAAGTAAAAAAATGAAGATGGGGCTGGAGAGATGGCTTAGCAGTTAAGGCACTTTCCTGAAAAACCAGAGGACCCAGCAGGTTCAACTCCCCAGGGCCCACATAAGCCAGATGCACAAGCGGGCACATGTGTCTGGAGTTTGTTTGCAGTGGCTGGAGGCCCTGGCATGCCCATTCTCCCTCCCTTTCTCCCTCTCTCTAACTCTCTCTCAAATAAAAAGTAAAAATAAGCATTAAAAGAAGAATGAAGATAAACCATAGCAACTTGCTGCTGTGGATAGAGAGAGTCAAACCCATGAACTCAGGACATTTTATAAGGGAACTGAGTCCATCCGCGAGGACTATGCCCCTGTGACTTAAACACTTCCAAATGAGCCACCTCTTCACGTTATCTCGCTGACAATTAAACTTTAACATGTGAATTTGGGAGGGTACACTCAGACCCCAGCAGCAGGTAATAACCCCAAATTTAGTTGAACACGCTTATCACTGATAGTCATTGGCTGCTAGGTATGACACAGATGGATGCAGACAGAGAAGTCGAGAACTACTCCTCATCTGTTTAATAAGACTGTTGAGATGGGTAATGGATTCTAAGCTGTCGGGGGCTGTTGGAATCAGAGCTCTTTATTTTTAAACTCTGGTTACACCAAAAGATAACTGGACTAGCTGGTTAGATTCTCTTGAGTGCATTGTTACCTCACTGTGTCATACTTTTTTTTTTATGTTTAAAAGCTTCACCATTTTTCTTCCAATTTTAATGACTGACATTTAAAGTTTTCACCTTCCGAGTTCAGCTATGATCACACACTTCACTAAGGAGTTACTGATTCATCAGTCAATCAATCAATGGCTATTGACCAAATCTTTCCAGAGGATTTCAGAAACACGATGCTTGGATTGGTGCCCATTATCTAGAAGAAAAAAAGCTTTTCATTTCTAAAGCAAAGGCTGATGAGCTATTTACTATTCGTGAGAAATGCTCCAAATCTTCGAAGAAAGATATGATGGAAAGTAAGAAACTTTTCCAAGAAGTTCAAAAGGCACCTAGAGAACCCACCACACTTGAAACTGATCACTGTGGGTTTCAAATCTGACCATCCCTGTCTCCCGCAACCACGCTCACCTGTCTGT
Organism: Orientallactaga sibirica; assembly: GCA_036365145.1. Taxonomy (NCBI): domain Eukaryota; kingdom Metazoa; phylum Chordata; class Mammalia; order Rodentia; family Dipodidae; genus Orientallactaga; species Orientallactaga sibirica. The sequence goes on from JAEOAD010000009.1 coordinate 3,719,550, forward strand.
TTCTTTTATTCATGACGGTTTTATTTTGCACAGATATTCATAAGCATACGAATCTTCATTGTGCATGCTTTACAAATCACAAAGCCATGGAAGAAAAGGCATTTTTGAAAAATACATCTTCAAATTATTTTGAATGAAGCAGAAAATAGTACATTTCCAGAAAAAACATACTAATAAAATATGTTTTCTTTATTTTGAAAGCTGTCTATTTGCAATGAGACTGACCTTTATACAAATGGATAGAAGTGACTTTTAAACAAAGAAAATTAATCATACAAAAATGATTTCAGGGCCTGGGGAGATTGCTCAGTGGTTAAAATGCTTGCTCACAAAGCCTTATAGTCTGGGTTCAGTTCCCCAGTACCCATATAAATCCAGATGCACAAAGTGCTTCATGTGTCTAGAGTTTGTTTGCAGTGGCAGGAGGTCCTGGAGCACCCATACTTTCTCTCCTCCCCCTTTCCTTACAAATAAATTTTTTTTTTAAATTTTTGGAGAGAGACAGAGAAAGACAGAGAGAGAGGGAGAGGAAGACAGATAGAGATGGGCGCACCAGCAGCCTCTCAGCTGCTGCAAAGGAAATCCAGATGCATGCGCCCCCTTGTGGTCAAGTGTGGCATTGTGCCCTTGCATCACTGCATCTGGCTAAATGTGGGACCTGGAAATTGGAACCGCTGGAGATTGAAACCAGTGTTCTTAGGCGTAGGAGGCAGGCGCCTTAACCCCTAAGCCATCTCTCCAGCCCGCAAATAATTTTTTTTTTTAAATAGAGAATTACAGTACAATTAGATCTAAGGACTAAAAAGCCATTTTCTGGTCAGCTCATAATAACTACTTGGGAAACTTGTTTTCAGTGACCTTAAATTACTCTGAAAGTATTAGTGAAGAGGGCATTGGATCTCACCCTGACCCTATGTCATGGCGTAAATGTTTGGATTATTGGTCATCAAATGTGTGTGTGTGTGTGTGTGTGTGTGTGTGTTACATGTGTGTGCAGCTGCTGTGTGAGTGTGGGCATGTAAGTACCATGTTATGCCTGTGGAGGTCGGAGGACAGCTTTTGTGTGTCAATCCTTGCCTTCCACCTCGTTTGAAGCAGGTTTTCTCATTGTTATCTGTTTCATTCACCAGGCTAGATGGCCCGCGAGCTTGCAGCATAGTCTCCTGTCTGCAGCTTCCTTCTAGCCCTAGGCATGCTCGTATTACATACGCTCGCTGCAGTGTCTAGCTTTTTACTTCATACAAACTCACGTTGCTCACATATGCTGTGCAGCAAGCTCTCTTGGTTAACCTTTTATTTATAGCTCCCATACGTCTAGACAGTACAGCCATGATAATTTCCTCTCTCCATTCCCATTCTCCCCTTTCAAATCCACCCTTCAGCAAGTCCTCTTCCTCTTTCAATTAATCTCTCTTTTATTTCAATGTCCTCATCTTTTCCTCCTATTATGAAGGTCCTATGTAGGTAATTTCAGGCACTGCGAGGTCATGAATAAATATCAAGGTCATTTTGTGTCTGGAAGATTGCTTTGTAAGAAGTCCTACCCTTCCTTTGGCCCTTACATTCCTTCGAACAACTCTTCCCCAATGGATCCTGAGCCTTGGAGGGTGCCAGCATTTTTTTCCACTAAGCCATCTCCTCGGCCCAAACTTGTACATTTTTATCATAGAGGCATTGAGAAGATTAAATGAGATCCTGCATGTAAAAGATACTAGCAAATACCACCATAGTCATCATTCAATCCACGCTAGCTCTGATGGTAGAGATTATGAAGAAATAAGATGGTTTCTGGCCTTCTATGAGTGGACTTCTAAAACTAAGCAAACTTAAGACTGTATGCCGCGATTTCTTAGATCTGTGTTTGTGTCTATCTGAGATTTTCAAATTTGGGAAACAAATAGGACTCTAGTGATTATAAACCCATGACTCAATTTAAAAAGCAAATCTGCACATGCCAAAATCCAGAGGAAGGCATAGAGGCAGGAATCCTGGGTGGAGGAGTCCGCAGCTCTACTTGCACCTCAGGCTGAGAATTTGTATAGGCATTATTTCAGAGACTAAAGCTGATAAGCTTATTATATTGCAAACACAAAAGACAAACAGAAATTTAAAAGGGAAGGATTAGAGTATGTGTAACAAAGAAGGGGAATAATTACTCTGCTTGGGATTGGTGGGGGGAGTGTTGTAAGGATTACCATCAACCAACTGCTCAGAGCATAAACCCGAGTTTTCAGCACCTGTAAGGCTAGTGATCCTGTGAATACTGTTTCTAAAATGAAAAAGGACCCAAGAAAAACCAAAGGTGGGTCACTAAGAAAACAGATCAACTCTCTCTCCCTCTCTCTCTCTCTCTCTCTCCCTCTCTCTCTCTCTCTCTCTCTCTCACACACACACACACACACACCAGATAGTTAAATGGAAGGTATTTACTATAGGCAAATGCTGAGAGCATTAAACAGTCCACAGGGAAGGGTGAGGGTTGGTGGTTTTCTCCACCCAGTGCTGAGTGGACAAAAGGAAAGGGAGCCAGAGAGCAAGAACGGGGGTTGCTTCACAGAGTTGAGAATCCCGTGGAAGCTCTGATGAGAGAGAGATTCTGCCCAGAGTAGAAAATAGAGGATGAAAATTGTGAACTAGGGCTGGAGAGATTGCTTAGTGGTTAAGGCACTTGCCTACAAAGCCTAAGGACCCAGGTGTGATTCCCCAGAACCCACATAAGTCAGATGCACTTGGTGGCACATGCATGGAGTTCATTTGCAATGGCTAGAGGCCCTGGCGTGCCCTTTCTCTCTCTCTCTTTCTCTTTCTCTCTCTGATAAATAAATAAATAAATAAATAAATAAATAAATAAATAAATAAATTTTAAAAGAACATTGTGAACTAATGGTCCTGGAAGGAAGCCCCACCTATGTTGGATCAGCATTCAAGGCTGATCAGAACTTCAGTGATTGTAGGCAGTTGGAATTTATCTTGGCCATTTTAGATCCTTAGGCAGCCAATTCCTGCCTATCTCTGTGTGTGACCTAACATCCTGTGGCAATGGGACAAGTCTCTTGAATGTATGAACAGATCTGAACATTCTACCAACCCCAAAGCTGACAATGTTATCAGGCAGTATCTGAGGTTCCCTAACTGCTGTAACATTCCTAACTTGTGTACCTATTAATTCATTTTAAGTGTTTTGATTATCACATTTCTTTGTTATGTTACTATAAAAACTCCACAGCGGGCTGCAGAGATGGCTTAGCCATTAAGGTGCTCACCTGCAAAGCCTAAGGACCCAGGTTCGATTCCCCAAGACCCATGTAAGCCAGATGCACAAGGTGGTACATGCATCTGGAATTCATTTGCAGTGAATGGAGGCCCTATCATGCCCATTCTCTCTTTCTTTGCCATTTTCTCTCTCAAGTAAATAAATAAATAAAATATTTTTTGAAAAAAAAAAAACTCTACAAAAGTGTTACCTTATCGAAACATGGAATTTTGGGTAACCTAGATCTGTGTGCTTGGACCATGGCTACCCATATTTGGCTCCATAATAAACTATTTTTTTATTCCTTTTGAGGTTCCAGCTGTGTTTTTCCATTAACACCAGGGTACCATTTTGGAAGTGATATCCAGTCATGGCCTTCAAGCAGAAAGGCACTAGCAAGGTTGACAATCTCCCCAAATGTAAACACTTCTGCCCAGAAGCAGAGAAGTACAAATGGAATCATGCTGGTAGCTTGTCTACTCTTGAAAATGTTTATAAGATGATCAATATTTTAGTTTGTGTAGAGTATTATAGAATAACCATGTGATGATTCCATGATTTCACACACAATTTCATTTGTGCACTAGAGAACTAAAAGGATGTATTGTTGGAATTCAAGATTGTTTCAAATACTGCTCTGTTTTTTTTTCTTTTCTTTTCCTTTATTGTATCCCATGCAAATTTTTCCATGAAGAGACAGTTTCACAGAATAATAGCATTAGATTATCTCCCAGATATCTCACCAGGCTCTTACTAACCTAGAAAACTGAGGCAGTAAGAACCTTCCAGCAACTAAATTCCTGTAACCTTGGGCAATCTGTATATTGACCTGTAGGCATTGTTTTCCTTAGGATGTAAAACTTAGGCTAGGAAATCTCCAGGGCTTTCAGGGTGAGCACAGAGATGTGACTCATGACTTACTCAACTCTGACCCCAGAAAGCCTGACAATGGATCCTGGGACTATTCTGTTATCATCCCCTGTGGGGCTGAGGAGATGGCTCAGAGCCTAGGAGTGCTTGCTGTGCAATCACAAGATGGTCCGAGATGGCCTGAGTTCCATCAATAGCACCGATGTAAAAAGCCCCACGTGCCTGTAACTCCAGTCCTGTGGAGGACAGAGACAGTCTGGTGCCAGTCTGACCCAATGCAGCCCCTCTGGGTTCGGTGAGAGACTCCATCTCGAGAAACAACAGAGATGCGAGGTGGGAGAGAACACCTGCCGTTCTTCTCTGGCCTCTGTGTGCATGTGCATGGGGAGCACACATCTGACCACACACACATACGTCATACATACACATATCTCACATCATCTCATCCATGCTACACGCACGCGCACACACATGCACGCGCCAAAAATAAAATAACCCACTGCGAACCTGCAAGGTATAGCCATTAGAAAGGAAGTAAATGAGACCTGAATATTCACGGCAGCCTTTGCCCTCCAGTGTCACTGTCGCTCTTGCCTGTCACTCCCATTCTCAGTTCACATCCATGAAGCAATATAGCCTTCCAATGGTATTGGAAACCACAGCGTCCTTACAGAGCTCGTGCTCCTGGCAGCAGGATCGTCACTTCAACTTTACTTTCCACTTAACAGTGTCAGGCACTGTGATAAAATAGTGCACAGTGAAAGCCATTCCCTTCTCATCCATTTTCTGTAACAGTGTTTTATAATGTGTATGTGTGTGTATAAGTTCACCAGGCATGGCAGTGCACACTTTTAATCCCACACTCAGGAAATGGAGATAGGAGGATCACTATGAGTCTGAGGCCAGCCTGAGTGAATTTCAGGTCAGGTCTGGGCTAGAGAGAGACACTACCCTAAATATAATTGTAATTATATAGATAGATAGATAGATAGATAGATAGATAGATAGATAGATAGATAGTGATGACCACTGGGATGACCCAAAAGGCAACATAGTGCTGAGAAGAAGGGATGGAGGAGTGCCCAGCACTGAAACACCTCTGTCACACCCTCCGAGGCTCAGGGACCATAGCAGAAGAGGGGGCGGATAGAATGGAAGAGCCAAAGGAAGGGTACAACTCCTTACAATGCAACTGCCCAGACAGAAATTGGCCTCGATATCCATGACCTTGCAGTGCCTAGCAATACCTCCGCAAGACCTCAAAATAGAAGAAAAAGATGATGACATCAAATTAAAAGAGAGACTAATGGAGAAAGGGAGGGGTTATGATGGAGATTGGAGTTCTAAAGTCAAATGGAGGGAGGGGAGGGAAATATCAGGTGGGTTTTTTTGTATGTAAGTATAAAAGTTGTCAATAAAAAAATAATAATTTAAAATATATATATATATATGTATATATTGGGCTGGAGAGATGGCTTAGGGGTTAAGGTGCCTGCCTCCTAAGCCTAAGAACAAGGTTCCAATCTGGTTCCAATCTCAGGTTCCACGTTTAGCCAGATGCTAACTGAGCAAGGGAGCAAGGGGCCACCAGGGATGCACACATCTGGAGTTCACAGCAGCTGAGCTGGCGTGCCCATCTCTGTCTTCCTCTCTCTCTGTCTCTCTCTCTGTGTCTCTCTCCAAAAAAATAATAAAAAATAAAAAATTATACACACACACACACACACACACACACAGTAATTGGGGGGAGAAGATAAATGTGACTATACCAAAAGTTCTCATATTATGCAAATGTGGGAATATGTTAGCACTGTCTACTAAATTTCAAAGAAAGCCAATAAAAAGGGGGATCTGAGCACAGACTTGTATCATGGGTCTCTCCTACAATTACTGTAGAAACTGAAGTGACCTCAAAAGCCTAAGAGAATTCTCAGCAATAACACAGACCCAAGTTCACTCTCCTCCATCTCACGCTGATGGACGATTTGAAGATAGCATAGACTCCAAAGTCAGTATTATCACTATGTGCTACATTTTAATTTTTTTAATTTAATTTTATTTTATTGTTATTTTTATTTTAAGAGAGAACAAGAGAGAGACAGACGCCTATGCCACCCAGTGAGCATGTGCGACCTTGTACTTGCCTCACTTTGTGCATCTAGCTTACATGGGATCTGGAGAGTCAAATATGGGTCCATAGGTCTCACAGGCAAGTGCCTTAACCACTAAGCCATCTCTCCAGCCCCATGTGCTACTTTAAAAAGCAAAGCAGAAAACTTGATCACACCAAAGCCAGCACAGCCACAGTGTGTCACATACAAAAACTGCCCTTAACAGAAAATATCTTGTCTTGTTTGTACACAAAGGCATCACATGGCTGCTAGCTTAACTTGTCTTCAAGAGGCAATAATGTTTACTCCTATTTACCTGAAGAAAGCATTAACTAGGGCTGAGGAGATGGCTCAGCTTGCTACACAAGCACGAGGTCCTGAATTTGATCCCTGGCACTCACATAAAAAGCCAGACACAGCCATGCACACTTGCAACCCCAGAGCTGAGGCAGGCAGAGACAGGAGGGTCACCGGGCAACCAGGGTGACTGAGCTCTAGGTTCCGTAACAGACTCTGTCTCAAGGAAAGAAGTGTTATCGTGATAAAGGTGGACACCCGCTCTTTCTCTGGTCTCCACATGCCTGTGTTTCAGTGCATATGCATCTACATACACACGTGCATACACTACTTCCTGCTGTACACAACATGCATACAAGAAGTTGTTAACTTCCCTGAGTAACTAGACACACAAATAATTCTGTATATTTAAACATTTCTAAATAGATTGATGGTGGCGCACGCCTTTAATCCCAGCACTTGGGAGGCAGAGGTAGGAGGATTGCCGTGAGTTCAAGGCCACCCTGAGACTACACAGTTAATTCCAGGTCAGCCTGGGCCAGAGTGAGACCCTACCTCGAAAAACAAAAAAAACAAAAAAACAAACAGGGTTTATCATATATGTGAATATAATTACATATGGACATGTAGACAATAAAATAAATCAAATAGACTGTTGAGAAGAAACAGGACAATGTTCACCTCTGGGAATTCATTGATAGGGTGACTTTATCAATGGGATTTAGAACTAGAACTTCTAACATTTCTCCTCTCATCATCTTGCTCCCAAGCCCTGAATCCAAGTGAGCTGGAGAAAAGTCACCAGCAAGGAACCATGTGGCTGTGTTATCCAGAGGCACCCACGTGTCAAGTAAGAACAGACAGGAGCTCAATAGCCTGCGTGCTGTGATTGTAAGTTTCAACTCACTACACGTACGTGGAGGTTCTTAAAAGGAGAGTGTTACCTGGTGTGGCTGCGAGCTGGACCATCTGCTGTAGGAAGGAGAGACTGAAGACTTGCTGGCTGAAGTTCTCTGAGGAAGGGAAAAAAAAAATAGAAAGATTTCATGCTGCCACCCAAACAAAGTGCATATCCTATTTCTCTAAACAGATTTCTTCAGTAGCTATTGTTACAAAGTGTGAGAGAATATGAGAGAAAAATACCTCCCTCCAAGTTCTATGTGGGACTAGCTATTGGAACCCAGGTTCCCTCACCTCTCTCTTCCACAAGGCTGACATATTTTTTACATTCCATTTTTAATTGTAAATTAATTAATTTATTCAAGAGACAGAGAAAAGAAACAGGGGGTAAGAGAAAGGGTGTGCCAGGGCTTCTAGCCACTGCAAATGAACTCCAGATTCATGAGCCACCTGGTGCATCTGGCTTATGTTGGTCCTAGGGAATTGACCCTGGGTCCTTTGGTTTTGCCGGCAAGCACCTTAACTGCTATGCCATCTCTCTAGCCCTACATTCTAAATTTTTATGAGGACCAATTATGATAAAAAGCATGAGGTGGGTTGGAGGGATGGCTCAGTGGTTAAATGCACTTGCCTGTAAAGCATAATGGCCTGGGGTTCCATTCCTCAGTACCTATATAATGCCAGATGCATAAAAGTTGCACATGTGCCTGGGGTTCACTGGAAGTGGTAAGAGGCCCTGGTGTCCCTAATCTCTCTCCCTCTCCTTGCAAGTAAATAATAAATGCATTTTTCAAAAGCATAAAGTACTTGCTATGGCAAAAAGTGTATGCTCATATAAGGTGTGGATTCAAAGGCAGAAAAGAAGCCACATAGTTAGGAGACTTTTCTTGAAACAGGACTCAGGTGTGAATACCAGGTTAACTACAGAGGTTGCATGAAAGTCACTCGTTCTTGTTATGGAGAGAACCTTCTTAGGAGAGACCTGACCACATGATCACCACCATCTACCTGAGCCTTGAAATGTGGCTACGATCAGCTGGACCCATTCTCAATACCCTTGTCCTCTGCCTGCTTCAGTCACAGAGGCTAGAAAAGCTCCAGTCTTGTCTCGGCGTTCCTTCACTTCGGGAGTGGACCCATGGCAGGGTTCTGAGCAATGACATGGAATTCTTCTGACAGCAATTCTAGGGAACTACTGGTTTTGTGGATCAAAAGGGAATGAGTGAAGGCTTGGTCTTTCCCATCAAATTTCTTTCTCTCTAAATGTAGAAATAGTACTTGGAGTGAAGCAATGATTTCATAATCCTGAGGATAAGGCCAGAGAAAACCACAGAGGCTTGCCCAGCTCTTTCTGCACCACTCAAGGAAAACTCCAGGCTGCTGTTTTTGCCTAAATGTTTCTTCAGTAATTGACCATCGTCTCATTCCCCCATCAGTTACAATGTGTGATGATTCTCTCGGCATCTCCTTCAAACAAAGAGGCAGATTGTCAGGATTTAATACATCAGACACCCGTGGGCATTTCAGCGGAGTCAGAATGACGGACACAGGAAAATGTGAAAGTGACTAGCGTGTTTGGAAGGAGAACCGTAGACCCAACACACCACTGCCCACTGTCCATCACACCTTCCCGTCTGCCTTTCGGGGTCCCAGTGCAGTTCTGTGTTGGCCTTTGCTGACTCTGACAGCTTTTCTGATTCTGCCTGGTTCTGCCTGCTTCATTTGCCTTCTCTCTAGCATCTCCCTTCTGAGGAGGCAGAGCTGGGCTCAGCTCTCAGGCCTTCTAGTCATTTGTGCCCCACGGAGGTCAGTGCAATTGGACTCTGCAACATGGGAAGAGAGGGACATAGTCCTGGTTTCTCCACTCAATGAAAGAACGAGCATGGTGAACAAGCTGTGAGAATGAGCTTCCAGTGTGCCAGCATTGACTTGCGAATAATCTTGACTTCTCTGGGACTCCTTTACCTAATTGTGAAGTCTACTGAAATCAAATGGCCCCATGTTGATGTGTCTTACTGCCCAGTCAACACAGTTTAATGATTCTATACGTCTACAGTCAATAGATGATTGCTGATTATAGTGGCAACGTGGACATCTCTAAGGAAAAAGGAGATTTGCTTAAATAATATCTTTTGAAAAATATCCAAGAGACTTCTTATTTGAGCTCAGTTAAGTAGAAAGTGTGAATAATTCAATATAGTCTCTAGTGTAAACACTAGCAGATTTTACCCCCGCCCACGCCTGTTCAGGAGGGTCTGTCAGCAGATTTCCCAGCTGGACCCCAGTGGAAACTTCTCGTGTCTCTAAATCACAGCATTCTAGAATTCATCATCCCTCTCATCTTGACACATCATCGCTGAGATTGTTGCTCATCGTTGTTTAATACCACAGCATGAGTTTTAGAAATTAAAAGAACAAATTGAATCTTTATAATCAGAAAAAATCAAGAAAGAGAGAGAGGGAGAGAGAGAAAGCAAGAGGCCGGACGCACCAGGGTCTCCTTCCACTGCAAACGAACTTAAGACACCTGCACCAGTTTGTGCATCTGGCTTTACATGTATACTTGGGAATCAAGCCCAGGCCCACAGACTTTGCAAGCAAGTACCTTTAACCACTGAAAATTCTTTCCAGCCTCAAGCTTTATATTGTCAATAAAATAAAATTATAGAAAAGTCAAGGTATGAGTGCTGATATTCCAAATACATAGCAAGATACTTGGCCTGTAAAATGCAGCCCGAGTTGTTAAGGAACCTTGACGTGGCAATGGCAAAAGATGGGCACTTGGGGACTGGAATGTCAGAGTACCTCAGCATGAAATGCACACATGCCCACTCTTAAGAAGTGTCATGATATTTCTGCGTGGATGGTTCACTTTCTGGAAAAGGTAACACACACTTGAGAATGGATGCAAGTAGAATTGACTTCTATTTATTTATTTATTTGAGAGAGAGAAAGAGAATGTGAGTCTTCCAGGGCCTCCAAATACTGCAAATGAACTCCAGACACATGCACCACCGTGTGCAGCTGGCTTATATGGGTACTGGGGAATCAAACCTGGGTCCTTAGGCTTCACAGACAAGCGCCTTAGCTGCTAAACCATCTCTCCAGCCCTATAATTGACTTTATAATGATTACTGCAGTCTATTGTGAGTCACACATTCCTGTCCTTTCTGGTAGGAAAGATAAATATAAAAGGCAAGAATTGAATGAAATAACTGTTTAACACAAATTATACAAGCGAGGATGTGACCACATTCAGAATTGTGCAATGAAGTGGCTCTGATGGATGTGGCTATACTTAAACACCAATCTTAAAACACAAAATCTGATTGGGTTTTCTGTGTGTGTGTGTGTGTGTGTGTGTGTGTGTGTGTGTGTGTGTAATATGTGTGGTGGTATGTGTGTAGTGTGTGTGTAGATAAAACATATCTTCACACCTGAGAAAAGTGTTTCTAGACATGATTGGAAGTCAGTTGGAGGAAAAAGAACATGATTTTTAATTTATTGATAAAGACTGACCTTGAAGCCCAGGCCCAATCCAATGACCAAGTAAAGGCTTTCATTTAGAAACTTCCTCTCTCCATTGAAAAGCCCTAACTACCAAGATGGGCTCTTCTTATCACAGGGCTGGGGAGAAAGCTCTGTTGGTTGAAGTGCAGAGAGGATCTAAGTTTGACCCCTGAAGCCATGTTAATAAAAGCAATGTGCCAGATACTTGTAATCCCAGTGCTGAGCCTGAGAGGGCATTAGGATCTTTGGGGTTCACTGTCCAGAAAATCTAACCTACTTGTCAAGTTCCAGGCTAGCAAGAGACCCTGCCCCCCAAAACAAGGTAGATGTAGATGTCTAAGGAACAGCATCCAAGATTGTCCACTGGCCTCCACATGCATGGGCACACACAGGCACCAATACCTACCTACACATGAGCAGGCATGCGTGCAAAAGCTCTTATCACAGTCTTACAACATTCACAATGTTATTCTGTGAGACGGGGTCATATTAAGATTTATATATTTATATGACCGGATATGACTGGGTTCTAGCAAGTATGAAATTAATTAACAGATCCAGGAAATATAACCCTGCTGACTTTTCATCATAGGAACAGGAATCAGCTTCCACTGGCGACAGTGGTGACAGAAGTCACCTTTTTGAGAGCAAGTACCTCTACTCCCCTCTGGAAAAAAAAAATCAGTAGGATCCAAGAGTCCTATTGGCTTCTGAAATTTCTAAGAAAATACAGTACCACTGTCCCAGACCTCAATACATTAGCATGAAGAGCTCCTCATTGTGGCTTCATGAAAATAATGTCAGCTGGAGAAGAGAAAGGACAAGGGCAGGTATCAATCTGAAGCTGATGATGTTGGCTAGTGGACACCTGGTCTAGCAGAAGAACCAAAAAGGGGCTAGGGAGATTGCTCCATGGTTAAGAGCTCTTGCTGCCCAAAATGTAAGGGCATCAGACAGTCTGGCACTACCCATATTTAACTCCCCATTACCCGTGTAAAAGCTGAACATGATCACATGTCTATAACTCACATCCTATGGGGAGTAGAGACCAGAGAATCACTTTAATTTTTTTATTTTTTTAAAAATTATTGTTTATTTTTTATTTATTTATTTGAGACAACAGACAGAGAGAGAAAGAGGCATATAGACAGAGAGAATGGATGTGCCATGGCCTCCAGCCACTGCAAATGAACTCCAGACGCATGTACCCCCTTGTGATCTGGCTTACTTGGGTCCTGGGGAAACAAGCCTTGAACCGGGGTCCTTAGGCTTCACAGGCAAGCACTTAACCACTAATACACCTTTCCAGCCCCATGGGGCTGACTTTAAAAATGGCAACTCTGAGTTGAGAGCCTCCATTCCAAGCAAATAGGCAGATCAGTGATGAGAAGAAGATATCCAATATTCTTCTCTGGCCTCTGAATGCATGTGCACAGCTCACATGCATCTGCACACACATGTGCATATGCCACACACATCATGTCACATCACACACACCACACATATTCCACACATACACACACACACACACACACATGCATGTGCTAAAATACATATATACATATAAAAAGAATGGAATGATTGACAAAAGCTAATAGAAGCTAGAAATCAAATAAACAGTGAGAGTCCAATATTTAACCCACTTTGAAGTTCTTCTCAGTCCTCAGGCTGGTGGGCTTTGGATAGCCAAGTCACTTATGTCACAGACAAGGGCTTATGGGAGAAAGTCACTGGGACAGAAGCCTGCAGCATTCTAGTCACTGAGAGGATTTCGGTTCAACCCAGCGTCTCTAAAACAAAGAGTAACATAGTAGTTACTGAATCCAGAGCTGAGCCCAAATTCAGTGGAGAATGATGCCAGAGGCCTTGGGAGACTGCAAGCCAACCAGGCAGCCATGGCGTTCCATCCTACAGAGGCCCTGTGCCTGCCTAGCCAGCGTCTTTCAACTGTAATTACCTCGTGCCTTAAGATAAGGAATGTGGGGAACATGTAAGCTCTCTTTAGTAACTGGAATATTTTCCAATATGACTGCATTACAGTCTTGAGCCCATTCGAAAAAAGGAAAATGAAAACCAAATAAATTGTTAGAAGCTGCCAATCAGACATCTGCATTTAGCATCTAAGCACAGTCAGTGGCGAACGGAATCCAGGAGCCAGAATGTATGGTCCAGACAGACTGAACTCTGGATGGCAGGCGTTCAGTGTGGAATTTTCATTTCAGCTGGAAAAATGTGTCCAAACCCCAAAGAAATGAATCATGCAAGAAGCAAATGACCTAGACAGCAGTGACATTTTCAAAAGCCCAAGGTATGGAGAGCTCAAAGCTGACTCAAAGGCCTCTCTTCCAGATCTAGAAATGTTATGAAATGTAAGTTGAATCCAATTGCAAATGCCCATACACAAAGCTACAAATAACTCACAGTGAAATGCTCATAATATCAGGCAAACTACAGAGAGGAAAGTCATAAAGAAAATAAAAGTGTGGAGGGCGGGTAAGGTTCTGGAGTATTTTCTATTAATATTGGTACTGGAAGCAAAGCACGATTTCCTCATTACCCCCATGGTGTCCTGTAACAAAAATTCTCATTTGTTGCTACGCTCTTGGTGTCTTCTGGATGCATAATGACCATTCTCCACTCCCTCCATCCTTTCTAAATACCAGCATGGACTAATTACCTTCATTTTAATAAGAAATTATTGAGCCCTATTATAGCAAACAAGAAGTCTGGATCTAATTCCCTCAGTGAAGGAGTTCTAAGAAATTCTTCATGCTATGGAGATTCCAAACAATGGGAAAGGAATGTGATGTAGAAGCTGATGGAAATCTTTCCAATTTCAATAAAACTCAGATCATTACAGTATATCACCAGCAGCTCACATATTCCCCATATCTTCTTAATCATCCTTTGGTATATATTTTTTTACCCTCAATTAAATCACTTCATTTTGCTAAACTTTGTCTGTGGGTCTAACTTCCAGGCTTTTAGTCCCTTCCTTACTCTCCTCAGAGCCCCTGCCAAAACCTCCACTCCACACTCTTCCTTCTGAAGTCTGGAAATCTGAAACTGGACAAATTGCTGATTGTGCCCTTATTCCATCACAAAATGCAAAACTGAAATTACTATACACTAGCCTCCATGTCAAAAAATAAATCACAGGCAACATTTTAAATACAAGCAGTAGAGATGGATTTAGTCACTCTGTTGAATAAGCCTCATATTTTGCTTTTATTTGTTTTCCAGTGAGGGAGGGTAAATAAATGAGTCTTGCTTAAGGAGACTTAACCAAGCCTTCTTGCTGGCTTACATAGAGCGTGAGGGCGCGAGAGACGACATGGTGGCTTAAGAGACATTCTTGCAAAGACTGATGGCCCTAGTTCGACTCCCCAGTACTTATGTAAAGCCAGGTGCACAAAGCGGTGCATCCATCTAGAGTTCATTCGCCGGGGCAAGAGTCCCTGGTGTTGTTTCCATTCTTTCTCTCTCTATCTCCCTCTCTCTCTCCTCTTTCTCAAATAAATAAATTAAAATCCCACCTTCCTCTAGGAGTTATAATATAGTAGTTACTGAATCAAAATGGCATTCCCAGGGTTTCCCCTCTTCAGTTCTTTGGTCTCTGCTCTCACTTTATATTGTTGGAATAATTATTAATTTGTGTGCACGTGTAATGGCACAAGAGTGTCTCTTGTGGCTCCAGTTGACATTGGACATGTGTGGTATGCATTTTTACGCTCAGCCAATTCATCCCCAGGGAGCTCAGTGGAAAACCCCTACCTCTTCAGATCATGGCACCTTTAATCTATCCCACCAGCACAGCCGCTCAGTTCTACTATTAAGAGAACATGTGGTAGTCAAATGGGAAACGTGCACTTTTATTTTTGTTTGTGTCTGGCTTTTACATAGGTCACTGGAGAACTGAACCCGGACTAACAGGTTTTGCAAACAAGTGTCTTTAAGCAGTGTGCCATCGCCCCAGCCCCCCCCCACCCTGTCTCACTCTAATTTTACAAGCATTCTGTTGTAAATCGATGTGCAAGGCACACTGTTAACAACAGAAATTACAAAAGATGGATGAAATTGTCTTCCAAGAACTTGTACCTCCCTCATATCCTAACCCCCTCAAACCACAGGCAAGCTTGCCCTGTCAGTTTTCCCCTTGTTTAGCCTGTTATAATTGCTTCATGGTGCCTATATCTGTCTGAATTGTCTTGTCCACATATTTATTCCGTAACGTGTACACTTCACACTAGATTGTAAAAGGTTTCCGGTGTTCTTAGTGCCTTTCTTTGTTTAACCATCACCTTAACAGCCATGTACATAGAATTGCCTCGGTGTATAAGAGAGATGGATAAATGAATGACTCAGTTGTTACCTTCAGAGACTTTACAGCCCAATGAAGAAGGTTAAGACTTAGCAAAGTCTATCACATGGAAGAGTATAAAACAGCTATAATGGAAGTGTTCATAAGCGATAGGGGGCAAATGTGAATGGAAAGATTACGTCTGCCTGAAAGATTCTGAAAAGACTGTCGTCACATGGCTTTTACTAAGCCATTTTCAATGTGAAGGTAAGGAGCTAAAATTCAGATGCTCAAGGGCCCACTACATATGCAGCTGTTGTGTTTTAAATATAAAATGCTTCCTGTAGGTTCATGTGTTTGAACACTTGGTGGCCAGCTGGCAGTGCTACTTGGAAAGGTGGTGAGACCTATGGAAGGGGAAGCTGTTGGAGAAAGAAGGTCGCTAGGGGATGAGCCTTGAAGTTTAATAGCCTAGCCTGACTTCCTATTAATTCCATCCCTTCCTGGATGTGGATGCAATGCAACCCCTGGCTGTTGCTGTGCCTTCCCCGCCAAGATTAAGTGAAACCCCCCAGGAAATGTAAGCTGAAATAAATCTTCCCTTCCTTAAGGAAACAAGCAAAATAACTAACAAGGTAACATACATATGGTATGGGCATGATTCAGAGATTTAAAAAAAGAAAACATTGGTATGTGGCTATATGTGTCCAGACAAACGGTAATGTATACTTGTGCAAGAGAAATACCATATTGAGTATACCATTTACAGAAATATGTCCTGTGGAGTCGCCATGGTATTAAAGATGTAGTGTTGAAGTGAGCTAGGTTCAATGCCCCAGGCTTTGTCTTTGGATTTCCCAGATCACAGAGAGGCCCTGGGGAAACAAGAAGGCTCTTCACCAGCACATACTATTCTCAATACCAGAATGCAGCAACCAGTCTCCAAGGCAGCCTCCAATAACCCTTGGTTCCTTGTGGACACACCGCTGTGCCAACATTAGTCTGTCTGACCAAGAGAATGCAGTAGAGATGACGTAGAAATGACAGCCTTGGCGTAGCAGTTATCTTCTCATTGCCAGGACAAAACCCTTCACCAGAAGCAGCTTATGGAAGGAACAGTTTATTTCCAGCCTACAGTTCAAGGGGAAGTTCCATCACGGTGAGGGAACGCATGGCACAGGCAGACAGATGGGCATTGTGTCTTCATCAACAGGGAGGAAGGAGAGAGAGTGAGCTAAGTGTAGCAAGCGGGGCTGGGCTATGACACCCTGTGGTGGTTTGATTCAGGTGTCCCCCATTAACTTAGGCATTCTGATTGCTAGGTTCCCAGCTGATGGCAATTTGGGAATTAACGCCTCTTGGAGGCGGTGGATTACTGGGGACGGGCTTATGGGTGTTACAGCCAGTGTCCTCTTACCAGTGTTTGGCACACAGTCCTGTTGCTATTGTCCACCTGATGATGGCCAGAGGGTGATGTCCACCCTCTGCTGGTGTCATCATTTCCCCTGCCATCGGGAAACCTCCCCTTGAGCCTGTAAATCAAAATAAACCTCTTTTTATTTCCCCCCCACAAGCTGTTCTTGGTTGGGTGATTTCTACCAGTGATGTGAACCTGGCTGCAACACACCTCAAAACCAACTCCTAATGATACACTTCCTTTGGCCAGGCTCCTCCCCCCAGAGGCTCCACCAGCTGGGGATTAAACATGAGGCTTCATCATGACCCTATGAGGTCATTCCATTCAAGCTACCGCACACGTACTCTGGAAAAACTCACATCACGAGCCATCCTCAAACAGCTACGGCAGTACATTTGAAAGGTGATCAGAGGACCCTTCAGCCCAGACAAGACTGTGGTCCTGTGGAGCACTGGCTTGTCAGCAATTCTAAGAGGAACACAATCTAGATCTATCCAGTCCTATCCGCTTGCATATTTACTATCCTCAGAAACTGGGTAAGACATCAATGTTGCATTCAGCCAAATGTAGGAGGAAGTTGTCATATAAAGTAGTAGATGATATTTAAAGTAGCATGAAGTAGCAGTGAAGCCAATCACTTTTTACCATGACACAACCACACCTCTGTAGCAAGAGAACAGTATCTTGGGAATTGGACCTAAGGGGGAAGAAGACATGATTCGTCTGGATCATGGGAAGACAAGACTTTGAGGATTTTTGTTTTCTGCCTTCGGGTCCTTAAAAAAAAATTAAGGTCCTGGATTTTCACATTGTTATTTAATATGTCTTACAGTCAGTCGCTTCAAGGAGACAAAGAACTGTTAAGTCCCTGAAGACATGAGCACCAGGTAACCTCCAGCTGCCTTCCTGCAATATGACTAGAAACAGCAAACAGGATGCATGGTAAATAAATGATAAGCTTTCTCTTATCACGCGGCTTCCTCTCTAACTCAACCTGACCAGGCTGCATCTCACAGAGATGCACTCACTCACGTTAGCTGCTGGGCTCAACCTGCCACGCGCTCCGAGTCTCGGAGAGGCAGAGGTCCTCCTTCCACTTTGCTCACACAGGACAGGGAAGGGACTTTGTTGAGAGACACACCGCCCATAAGGGAAGCCCGAGCAAACTCAGGGGTCTTCTAATAATCGAGTGTCCCAGAAATGACCCACAGAATGAGAAACGAGAAATGCTACATTTCCCTAATGTGCAAGCCTAGGGGTTAAAAACAATTATGGGCTAGAGAAATGTATAGCAGTTAAGGCACATGCCTGCGAAGCCTAAGAACTTGTGTTTCAATCTCCAGATCCCACGTAAGTCCGATGCAAGCATGCAATGTTGCACATGCACACAAGGGGGCACACACATCTGGAGTCCGTTTACAGGCTGAATGCCCTGGCATGCCCATTCTCTCTCTCTCTCTCTCTCTCTGCCTCTTTCTCTCACTCTCAAAAAAATAAAAACAATATGAGACCTCCACAGTATTTGTTTTAGACTTTATTGACCATGCAGTCTCCCTCACTAGTCTTCAGATGTTGCTTCACCATGCTTAATTAAATAAGACGGTATAACTGTTCTCTAATAAATCTTCTTTGGAAAACCAGTTGTGGGTCAGATTTGGTCTACAGGTAGCACTGTCTCTCTCACCCTAAAAGGTTGCAGTGCCAGGAAAGCAGGAAGGTTAACCCATGAATACACTGCTCTACCCCTTCTTCAGAGAATCCCTGAGCATCTACACATATAAAAGACTTCAAGAATTTCTTCTAAGAAGACTCATCCCTGGTTCAATGTGTTCAACCCAATGTCCCCATAGTATTCATGCAGAGAACATATTGACAAAGTTGGGTGTGGTGACTCATGCTTGTCATCCCAGCATTCAGGAGGCAAGCCGACAGAGGAGCATCATGCAGCGCTAAGGAGCATGTTCTAGATCAGCCTAGACTAGAGTGACACCCTTCAAAAATTAAAAAAAATAAATAAACTCATCTATCTATCTGTCTGTCTGTCTATCTTGACTCGTGTACTTATTGAATATCTGTTAAGCATTTATTTTGCCTTTAAACCTATCTAAAAAAATGAATATAGGGCTGGAGAGATGGCTTAGTGGTTAAGGTGCCTGCCTGCTAAACCTAAGACTGCCTGTTCTATTCTCCAGGTCCCACGTTTAGCCAGACACAAAGACGCAATGCCACACTTGCCCACAAGGGAGCGCACACATCTGGAGTTTGTTCACAGTGGCTGAGAGGCCCTGTGAAAAGAAAAATACCTGCCCAGAAATAACCTAAGGAAGAAGGTTTCAAGGGAAAGTCTATCACCATGGAGAAAGCAAAAGCAGGAAGCTAGAGTCACGTCATCACACCCGTGGGGAAGAAGAGGAGCGAGATGAATACTGAATGCTCAGCCAGCTCTCCCCTTTTCATCCAGTCCAGGGACCCAGCCTGTGTGATGGTGTCATTCATACTTATGGTGGGTCCTCTCACCTCAACTAATTGAATCTAGAAAATCCCTTGAATATCTGACCAAAGATTTATTTCCAAGATCATTCTAAATCCTGTCAAGTTGACAACCAGAGATTAACCATTACATACACCACTCCTGATATAATGTGGATGGAGTCTACAACAGGGTACTCAACCTCAACAGACAGGTATTGGGGGCCACATGGGTCTGCCTGCCCTATAAGATACATGGCAACTAAATCTAGGAAGCATTTTTTTCTCCTTTAATCTAAGTTAATTAAATGACAATGATCAAGTCATTTCTGCTCAAGTATAAACTGGGATTGTTGAAGTAAGGCCAAAGCTTGTGTTTAAGTAGGAGTCACTATTCCTAGGCTATGTTATTTTCATAGTAATGACCCACTCAGAGAACAAGAGAAAGGTAGAAGGACCTGCCACCAGCTAATAGACCTCAGTAGAACCCAGTTTGCTGGGTTACTCCTAAGCCACGATTCTAACCTAATCACTTCTTCTCAGTGCTACAAGAGTCCTGAGGATAGTCAGACATCCATAGATGGTCCCACAGAGACAACCCGAGAAGCTACAGCACTTTTCCAAATTCATTTTTTCCTAAGCTTCCGAGAACAGCATCCTTTGCAGAATTCTAACAGTGATTGAGTCAACCTCCCACTGGAGCAGAGATGGCCCTTCCACCCTACAGCCCTCAACTCATCACATGGAGGAGGCGTAAAGCACCTCAGGAGAAGCTGCCCTGGAAGATCACATCCACTCATGCCATCTGCATCCACACAGCCCTCCCCTGTCATCCTGACATTTCCTGCCATCTCTCCTTGCATCAAAAGAGGCAATCAAATGCTGAGGAGGTGCCTCAGTGTTTAAAGACCCTTGCTTGCAAAGCCATCCAGGCCTGGTTCAATTCCCCCAGTGATCCACATAAAGCCAGACAGGCATTAGCTTGAGGCAGCAAGAGATCCTGCATACACACAAATAAATATATGAAAAAAAAATAAAAGAGGGCCCTGAAGAGATGGCTTAGCAGTTAAGGCGCTAGCCTGTGAAGCTTAAGGTCCCAGGTTCGATTCCCCAGTACCCACTTAAGACAGTGCATAAGGTGGCACATGCGTCTGGCGTTCATTTGCAGTGGCTGGAGGCCCTGGCATGCTCATTCTCTATCTGCCTCTCTCTCTCTCTCTCTCTCTTTTTTCTCTAATAAATAAATAAAATATTTAAAAATAAAAGAAATAAAGAAAGAAAGAGTCAATAGTTACAGGAGTTCCCAAACAAGGGCAACTGTGACAAGCTTGACTGCTTGGTGGGGGTTAGCCAAGACTGCATGACACTTCCTCTACCGTGGATGAGGACAGGTAAATGCCGTGCAGAAGCTGCCACGGGATAACTGAACAGGATGTCAGACAAAACACTTTTATGACTTTTCTTGAAAATATTTACAGAGGTGAATATTTTTATTTTAGTAAGATATTTTGTTTATTTATTTAAGAGAGCGAGAGAGAGAATGGGCACACTAGGGCCTCCAGCCACTACAAAGGAACTCCAAACATATGCCACTTTGTGTATCTGGATTCATGTGGATACTGGGGAATCAATCCCTGGGTCTCCATCCCCTATAATTCTTAAAATAAATAACAATTCTATATAGTTTAAAACTTCATATAAAAATAAATAAGCAGCTACCTTTAGTTAAACCTATAATCCTAACATTAGGGAGGAAGTAAGCAGATGGCCATGAATTTAAGGCCAGCCTGGCTGGGCTACATGCTGATTTTGGAACAACCTGGGGTACAGTGAAAGCCTGTCAGAAAGGAAGGATAACAGAAGGAAGGAAGCAAGGAAGGAAGGAAGGAAGGAAGGAAAAGGAAGAGGGAGGGAGGGAGGGAGAGCAAGGAAGGAAGGAAGGAAGGGAAAAGGAAGAAGAGAGAAGCAAATGAGGGAGGGAGGAAAAAAGAGAAAATGAGGGAAGAAGAAAAAAAATAAAAGGAAAAGGAAGTGGGAAAGGAAGAGGGAGAGCAAAGGGAGTAGGGAGGAGAGAGAGAAATGAGGGAAGGAAAAAAGAAAAGAGAAATAGAAGGAAGGGAGGGAGGGAGAAAGAAATAAGGAAAGAAGAAGGAAAGAAAATAAAGGAAATAAGAAATAAAGAAGGATGGAAGCATGAGAGAGAAAGAAAGGGGAAGGAATGATACAGACAGAGAACTACGAGAAAGAAGTAAGGAAGGAAGGGAGGGAGGAAGGGAGGAAGGAAGGAAGGAAGGAAGGAAGAAAGAAAGGAAAGAAGGAAGGGAGGGGAGAAAAGAAGGGAAGTAAAGGAAAGGAAGAAGGAAGAGAGAAAAGAAAAATAAAGAAGCAACTGTGTGTTATTGGACACTTATATATACACTGCAGACAAACTTCTTTCTTCCAAACACAAACTTCTATTTAAAATAATTTTGCTGCCATCTGCATGATTTGATTTGAAATTAACAATGAAGAAATGAGGTACAGAATTGGGTCTAAGTTTAAAAGAACAAGATTTCAGATGTGTGTGTGAGGGGGAGGAGAGAAAAAAAGACATTCACAAACACCATACACATGAAAAGACAACTGACCGATGGCGATGTGTGTTTAAATGGAACGATTTTCAAGACATTGTGGAAAGGCTGCCCTCTTCAGACACACTTTTTTTTTTTAATTTTTTTAAGTTGTTTTAGAGTTTTTCATATGGATGTTTCCATGTAAGGGAAATAGACTTCCACGTAAAGTATTTCTAAGTCAGAGCTTTACCTGAATAAGTAAATGTCAAACAAGTACATGAAGAAAATATTGCTAAGTGTCCCTGCTTTCCTGGAGTACATGCCTTATAAGTATGCACCTCTTGAAGCAGCTAGGCAAGCTGGAGAATCCTGAGTGGTAATTAATTAATGGAGCTGTCTGGGACTGAAATGTTTACCTCAGCTGTCACACACCTAAGTACATGAAGAACCACCACCCGAATCCACAATAATTGGCTCTTGTGTCATTAGAATTTTTAATAGCCACAACGAACTCTACTCTTATCCCACACAAAACTCCTGTCATTCTAAACACCCTGAAATGACAATTAAGAGAGTCCTGTCCTAAGGGAAGGGACTTTGCCTCCTGGAGGCCTTTGGAAGGTACTAATTCTGCCATCCGCAGAGTCTCCTTAAAACACCCTTCAGACAGGTTGTGAGTACAATGCGGCTGAAAACTTCATTTGACAACTTGAAACCTCTATATTTCCATTTGTGAGCTTTTTTCACAATGTTAATTTTTTCAATTGCCAAATGGAAGGCACAGGTGTAACATAATGCCATGGTTCCAAGAACCGCACTCAAATTCCATTTTCAGACTGGAGAGATGGCTCAGTGGTTAAAGACACTTGCTTACAAAGCCTAACAACTCCCCAGTGTCCATGTAAAGCCAGATGCACAAAGTGGCACATATGTCTGAAGTTTGTTTGCTGTGGCAGGAAGCCCTGGCACATTCATTCTCAATGTCTCTCTATCTCTCTCCGCTTGCCAATAAATAAATACTATTTTTAATATTTTATTTATTTGTTTGTTTATTTATTTATTTATTTATTTATTTATTTACTTATTGGAGAGAAAGAGGCAGATACAGAGATTGGGCATACCAGGGCCTTTAGCTACTGTAAACGAACTCCAGACACATGTGCCACCTTGTGCATCTGGCTTACGTGGGTCCTGGGGAATTGAACCTCGGTCCTTAGACCTTCACAGTCAAGCACCTTAACTGCTAAGCCATCTCTCCAGCCCCGTAAATAGTATTTTTAAAACGTCCATCTTCACCTCTTTATAGTTAGTTTAAAACAAACTAGCACAAAACAAAAACAAAAACAAAGCCAATCGTCAGAAAATGCATCCCCACACTGTATGGCGCCTTTCTCAAGAAGGACAAGACTCCTACCTCACAAGGCAGCCTCTTTTGTTCTTTTGTTTGACAATGACAGCACTAAGAGAAAGCTGGCCAGGTACTAGGTCAAGCAGAGGTCACTGGGTAGCGAAATGTGAGCCATAACTTTTGAGGAACAGTAGTTTATGGAAACCAAAGATGAGTGTCTGGGAAAATGGCGCAGGTGGCAAGGAAAACTGTCTATCTACATGTAACTTGACATATGCAATCTGTGCGTGTATTTTTTTTCAGACAGACACAAGCACAGAACTGAGGTACTTGGTATCTGAGGGGACTGGGCACAAAGGCAACATGTGCCCATGTACTTCCCCCTCTGGCTTCTAATATCCAGTTGCATGCATAATTGATCATAATTTTTCATGATGGTTAAAATAGGAGTGAATAAATGATTTTTATTTACAAATAAGTGATTTTAAATGAGAATTTAAAATACCATCCATTCACCAAAAAGGCAGTTTTTCTATGAATGGACATGAAACAATCGTCATGCTGGAAAGCACATTTTTAAAAAATATATTGGGCTGGAGAGATGGCTTAGCATTTAAGGAACTTACCTGTGAAGCCTAAGGACCCAGGTTTGAGTACCCAGGACCCATGTAAGCCAGATGCACAGGGTGGCGCATGCATCGGGCATTTGTTTGCAGTGGCTGGAAGCCCTAGCACGCCCATTCTTTCTCTCTCTTTCTCTGTCCCTCTCTCTCAAATAAATAGATAAAAATAAAATATTTTTAAAATATTATTTATGTGAGCAACAGAGAGAGGGAGAGACAGGGAATGGTCATGCCAGGGCCTTGCTGCTGCAAATGAACTCCAGATGGGTGCTCCACTTTGTGCAACTGGCTTTACATGGGGAATTGGACCCCGGTTGACAGACTTTACAAGGAAGTGCCTTTAGCCACTGAGCCATCTCTAGCCCCAGAAAGGCAGTTGTAACATCTAGTGATTTTTATGGCATTTCGTGTTCTCAAATTACCCAAGTCCAAAAATAAAATTGGTAAAGAAACAGATTTCAAACATGACCAATGAATGCTCTACATTCATTCACATCTTTGTTTTGTTCTGAGGCAAGGTCTCACTCTAGCCAAGGCTGACGTGGAACTCACTCTGTAGCCCAATCTGGCCTCACTCATAGGAACCACCTACTTCAGTGTCCCAAGTGCTGGGATTAAGGAGTGAGGCACCATGCCCAGCTCATTACACATGACTTCAACGTACAGGGTTTGGGCAGAAAAACCAGTAGAGACAAAAGGCTGAGCTCGGACTGTGCCAGTAAAAGGCCTTGGCACTGAAATTCCAGATGGAGACAGCAACAGGACCCTGCACTCTGATAAGTCCTTGAGGTCAAGAAGCCAGTCACATGTGCCACAACTTCTGGGATTTCAAGTACATACAAAATTTAAATTCTTTAAAATTATGCTCTAAACACATATCCAAATATAAATGCTAAAAAACTGAATAGACAAATTTCTATAACTCACATATATGATATAAGCATATAATTTAGGTAATGTAAGTCATATATCATAATTATACATGTGTCTATAGGGATCATTTATGTTTATAACTTCTATCATAGTCATATATTATAAATATGAAAAAATACTAGTATAGTATAGTATAAGCATATATAATGTAAAATGTATCATGTATAAAATATAACATAGTTTATATATAGTGTGCACATATTATACACTATAGTCT
Organism: Orientallactaga sibirica; assembly: GCA_036365145.1. Taxonomy (NCBI): domain Eukaryota; kingdom Metazoa; phylum Chordata; class Mammalia; order Rodentia; family Dipodidae; genus Orientallactaga; species Orientallactaga sibirica. Next base: position 3,744,350 of record JAEOAD010000009.1, read on the forward strand.
ATTGCTATAAAAGTATAAACACAAAACTAGATACTGAACTTCATTTGAAATTGTGGGGGTTCCCCCTGCCAGAGGCTATCTTGCAACCACTCTACCTCGGACGTGAAGATCTCAGCCTAATGTTATCATTGCATACGATTTCCTCCTTTGATGAAGGACATTAGAGTTAAGTCCTATCCACAAGAGGTGGTGCCACTCCATCTGTTCTTCTCCGCAGAGCACCCCAAGCCTTCCTCCTGCAGACAGCAGCATACCTCTGCTCCTGACTTCAGGAGCGCCATACTGTTTTACATCTGAGACCCATCACTATTTCTCATGAATGCAGGCTAGCTTGGCCTTATTCTACCAACTGTTTCTAAATGCAATATTTTGTCTTAATCTCTGTTGTAATTGGTGACTGAGTTAGTGACTAACACTAGAATAGGCCTGCCGCTGCTCAGATGGGCATGCTGAGTCCTTGGCTTTTCTACCCCTGCAGGATTTCTGTTAGTAAATGTGTAAGAGCCAGAAGATGACGGCCAAACCATCAGCACAATCACTTCAAAAGGTTCTCACACCCCCTCATTCCCTCACTGGCACATGCAAGGAGCCTGCCATTCATCACTCATGCTGATTTCTCCTCCCAGAACAGCCATTACAGTTACTGTTACCACGGCACAGTTACATGCTAAGAGGAAAACCCCCACACAGCTCAAGAAAGACAGAGCCACTTGGCCCCATGAACAAAATACACCTAACTGAGCTAGAGAGATTGCTTCGTGGTTAAGGCGCTTGCCTGTGAAGCCTAAGGACCCATGTTTGACTTTCCAGATCCCACATTAGCCAGATGCACAAAGGTGAGGCAAGCGCAAGGTCACCCATGCCCGCTAATTAGTATAAACATCTGGAGTTCAATTTCAGTGGCTGAGGCCCTGGCATGCCAGTTCTCTCTCTAAACACACACACACACACACACACACACACACACACACTATATATATATATATATGAGAAAGAGAAAAAAAAAACAACAAATGTCCAGCAGGTCCTTCCCCTTAGACTCTATCATATAGTTCTGGCTCTATTAGTGAGTGGGTATGGGGCACACAAGCACAGAAGATTGTTCTACACTGAGGAACACTGCTTGGCTTGAGCAGCAAACACACCCCTCTCCTACACAATGCCCCTAGCAACCTGCTGGGAATATGGGACCCCCACTTATACCCAGCTGCACGTATACCCCACTCCACCCAATTAACTAGTTTTCTCCTCCCTTTAAAGACAGTTATTCAGTATGAATAACTACTCAGATATGTTCTTAGATGGGTTTAGGATCAGACTAGCAGGGGACCATCTGGTTTGCACTGATGTTGAGTGCATGTGCAGTGAGGCAACATGTGTCCTTTATGTGACCTTTCACAATGAAACCCCTACTTACCGTCTGTAGCAGACAGCTTCGGGTTCGCTGAGATGAACTTCCAGACCAGGCACAGTTATGGAGGAAGGGATATTTATTGTAGCTTAAAAAAAAAAAAAAAAAAAAGCCACACACACACCTCAGGAACTCCAGCTAGGCAGACTTTGATATCTTTAGATTGAAATCTCAAACCCACCACCACACCTTAAGATCCACCCAGTGACACTGCCTCCAGCCAGGTGGTTACAGATGCAAACTATAAACTAATAAAACACTGAATATATTGGGGGCCAGCTATTCAAACTACCACATCATCTTAGGCCTATGTGTAAATGAGTGCCCATGTGATTAAAGCCAGATGGGTCATAGGAAGGGGTATTAACCATAGAGAAAACATGATATGACACAGATGTGTCAGTCTAGCCAGAGGACCACCCAGCCCAAACCTCTAGCAACCCACCCATCAACCTCTAAAAGTCCTATAAAGAGAAGCCCCAGACCACTTCCTGTTCCCCTTGAGATCTCTGCACTCCATCTGCAAGCTGCTGCTTTGGCAATGTATTCAAGCCTTTACTATCGCTTTGCTATAAAGGGTCTTTTCTGCATAACTATTTGTGTGCACCTTGTTTAAATTGTTGGAGTAAGACATCTAGACACAACCAAAAACTACATACAGTGGGTATGCAGTTGTTTCATTGGTCAATTTTAAATTAACCTATATGTAAATGTTGGGGAAACTTACATTATAATCCAGAGCAACAAAATGTGGAGTGATGACTTAGCAGTTAAGGCAATTGCCTGAGAAGCCCAAGGACCCAGGTTCGATTCCCCAGTACCCATGTAAACCAGATGCACGAGGTGGCGTGGCGTGTGTCTGGAGTTGGTTTGTAGTGGCTAGAGGCCCTGGTGTGTGCACTCTCTCTCTGTCTCTCTCTCTATCTAGCTCTGCCTTTTTCTCTTCCTGTCTCTCAAATAAGCAAATTAAATATGTATTTTTTTAAATGTCAATTCTATGGGAAATGGCTGAATAACAGTGCTTTGCTGCACAAGCATGGGGACCTGAGTTTGATCCCCAGCGCCCACCTAAGAAGCTGAGCATGAGCCGGGCGTGGTGGCACACGCCTTTAATCCCAGCACTCGGGAGGCAGAGGTAGGAGGATCGCCATGAGTTCAAGGCCACCCTGAAACTACATAGTTAATTCCAGGTCAGCCTGGGCCAGAGTGAGACCCTACCTCAAAAAAAAAAAAAAAAAGCTGAGCATGGCTACCCATACCTCTGAACCCAGAGGTGAGAGGGCATATAGCAAAGGATCACTGGGGCTCTCTGGTCAGCCAGTCTTAACTAAAAACAGGAAGCTCCAGGTTCAGTGAGTGACTCTATCTCAGGGAAATAACACCAAAGAGCAATAGAGGAAGAGGCCCCATGTCTTCCTCGAGCCTCCGCCTGCTTGCCAGGGGATACAATGCACCTGAATACATATGCGCACACGCGCACACGCGCACACACACTAGCGCACACACACACACACACGTCAATTCTGGTGTAGGTAGAGGAATGGAGGAGGCCATGGTCTTATGTGATGATTGTACTAGGCAAAGTTCTCTAGAACAACAGAAGCTTTACTCTATGCATATGTGTAATGCAAAATAAGATAACTGCTCCATTGGCAAACATGACGACAAGGTGGGCAGTTCACCAGTGGTTGCATGCTGGGGAGCCAGAGGACCCAGCAGCCTCAGAAAAAGGGAAACCACAGATGTAGCCTCAGTCCAAGGCCAAATTCTGAAAGCTCCTTGAAGAGCCACCCCACCAGAGTCCGGGGTCCACAGGCGACAAGAACAGAAGAACACACAACTGGAGCTTGTGCAAGATGGCTGACTTCGTTCCTCCTCCATCTTTGGCTTCATTCATCTGCTCCTCTGCCATCTGTGATCAAGGCAAGTGTTTTCCCCTCGTTTGCTGGACCGGCTGTCTGTAAAACCACACCCACGTGTGTGTTTTGTCAGTACCTCAAGTGTTTCTCAATCTAATCACGTTGACAATCAAGATTAACCATCGACATGTTTATGGAACCAGCCATGTTCTGACATCCATAGTCAACAGAATCCCACTCTTCTGTTTAAGTTACTGAACAATGAGAGCTCCAGGGTGTAGGGGGGGGATTGGTGGGGGGCAGCGTTTCCAAGACAATGTGGACTTGCAGGGTCAGACACAAAATGACCCACTCTGTGAGAACCACAATCACCAGGCAGCCCAGAAGTTGCAAACTCTGTAGTCACTTGAATTGAGGTGGCTGTAAAAAAATAAAAAAAGAAAAAGAAAAACTAAAAACTTGGGTCTGGGGAGATGGTTCAGCAGTTAAAGGCACTTGCTTTCAAAGCCTAATGGCCGGGGTTCAATTCCCCAGTGCTCACATAAAGCTAAATGCACAAAGTGATGTATGTGTCTCGAGTATGTTTGCTGCAGCAGCAGGGGGCCCTGGCATGTTCATGTTCTCTCTCTGTCAAATAAACAAATATATAAATCATAAAAAGAAGGAAATCCTTGTCTCAAGCAAAGTGGGAGGAGGGGACAAACACCCTGAGGTTGTCCTCAGATTGCCACATGTGTACCATAGCACACGCATGTCCATACACACACATTATACACATCCACACATGCATAGATACATACACAAACATAGTAAAAAATAAAATAATGCAAAATAAAACTAGACACCTATGAGACAAGGTACTCCATTGTACTATGTCCCTGGGATGCAGGACAAGAAGGTACAGACTTGAGCCACATGGTTAGAAAAAGATGTGTCGTTAGCTATTCAAGGACCAGAGAGAAAGCATGCGGGATGCCAGCCTTTGCCCTCGCTGATGAGTAAAGACGGCTTCTCATCTTTGAACGACAGCTGAGCTCACACAAGTACAAGGTGCTAACACCACTTACGTAACCCAAGAGTCTTCACTCATCATGAAGTGTTAGCATCTTGATTGGGGATTGTTTGCTGGCTTCGGGAAAATTCTGCCTTTTAAAACAGTACATGTTCTCTCTCTTCATGGATTAGTGGTCCCTGCAGCATCCAGCCAAGAGTGCTACAGAACGAAAGAGGCCAAGGATCCAGCTGGCAAAATCCTGCTTGAGCATAATTTGTGAATCGCCTAGTCAACAGAATGCCACTCTTCTGGGTAAATTACAGAACAATTAGCGCTCCAGTGCGTGTGTGGTGGGGGTGGGCCGGGGAGGGTGTCTCCAGGCTGAGTTCAGTCTGTTATGAGTGTTGTTGGTGGTGGTTTTACTGCCATTGTTAACTGGCTACTCTCAGGTAGATATAGAAGTGGGTGGAAGGCAGAGAAGGGCAATACCTTTTATGTACAGAATTTAAACTCTGACATTTCATGGTTTAATACCACAAAAGGTTTTCTCATAATTTATCCCACTGTTAAGACACCCCCCCACACACACACACACAATGAGTCAGCCTTATTTTGTAGTGTTCCCAGCTCCTTGCAGCCCCAAGGTGGAAATAATGAGCCCGCAGAAGGGAGTGACAGATTTTTTATCTGGGAAACTCTGACCCCAGTGACTCCACTAGCATGGTTCCAAATGAAAAGTCACCCTCCATCCATGAGAAAACGAGGGAACACCCAGGAAACGGAGGCACGGATGTTCCACTTGCATGTGAAACTGGATCCTTTCCCAGAACCGAGGACAGAACCAAGCACCTACATTCCCACATCCCACAGCAGCCAGGCTCTCTCTATTTTTGTGCTACTTGACTGCAACAGAACCGGAGCCTCTCAAACACAGTGCCTATCTATCCCCTCTCCATGTTCACTGAACTCCATATTCTCGTTAGGCTAATGTCACAGGCATCTCAATATGACAGATGCCCTCCCCAAGGGTCATCATTCACCTATTTCCCTTCTGGGACCCTTTTCTCAGCTAAAAGTTATTTGTATTCCATAGAAATAAGACTTTCTAGATCTTTCCAATTCTGAACCAGGGAGAGAGAGAGAGAGTTAGGGTGATGGAAGTTGATGGAGGCAAGGAGGAATTAAACACAAGCACCCTGCCTGGAGACTCCTGAACAAAACACCCAATTCAACAAAACAAAGACCCACTAAGCTGAATTTTCAGCTTTTATTCTAGTGCCATATGCTGTGTGTGTGTGTGTGTGTGTGTAGGCCAGAGAACAACTTCCAGTGTCATTCACCAAAAAAGCTGTCCACTTTTTTTTATTGTTATTTTTTATTTGAGAAAGACAGAGAGAGAGAGAGACAGACAGACAGACAGACAGACAGACAAACAGAGAAATAGGTAGAGAGAGAATGGGCACTCCAGGGCCTTTTCAGCTGCTATGAACAAACTCCAGACACATGCGCCCCCCTTGTGCACATGTGCGACATTGCATGCTTGTGTCACTTTTTGTGTCTGGCTAAATGTGGGACCTGGAGATTTGAACAAGTGCTCTTAGGCTTCACAGGCAGGTACCTTCACTGCTAAGCCGTCTCTCCAGTCCCTGTCCACTCTTTTGAGACCAGTTCTGTCATTGGCTTAAAACTCATTGAATAGATGAGACTAGCTAGTGAGCAAGCCCCAGAGAACCACCTGTCTCCACTCCCAGCACTACATTACAGGCACGAACCACTACCAGCTTAGAACTTGACATGGGTTCTAGGGCCCAAACTCGGGTCCTCATATGTACACATCAGGCACTTTACTGACAACTAGCTCCCAACCCCCTGATTTATTTCATTTTTTTTTCATAGCACAGACATGCTACTGATAAATGTTTGGGTTTTGATGCAGTAATGATTCCAAGCTCACTACTTACTTGATATGGGACTTTGTGCCAGTTAGACCACCTTAATGAGTTACCTCTGAGGGGCCAGAATGCTCATCAGTAAAATTAAAATATTGTTATTTCTCTCCACTTTGACAAATACTATTGCAGATTGAATGCCCGATGTAACTGCATATCTAGAACCATGCCTAGCACATGCAAGTCCAACAAGTGGAGCCTAATTATAATAATTACAGCAATACTTGATGAACCTTTATAAGGGCAAAGTCAAGAATTCTACTAGCAGACTGCTGGAGAGACTCAAAACTCAAGGTGCTGAGAAGAAGTGACAGTGGAATGTTCAGCACTGAGACATCTCTAAAATGCCCTCCAAGGCTCAGGGACCATTGCAGAAGAGGTGGCAGAAAGAAGGTAAGAGCCAATGGAAGTGGAGGCGTGCCATAGAATGCTGCCACACAGACACAAAGTAGTGTTTGCATTACTAAATTCACAGTCACTGTATTTATACTGCTCAAAACCTATGTAATCTTAGACCTATGTAATCTTGGGCCCATCAACATGTTGTGCATGATGGAAGAAGGAAAAAAAGACAACCAAAAGGAGAAGAGAGAATAATTGGGAAGAAGAGGGGTTCAGTGGAGGAGAAGAGGAGAAGGAGACAAAAGACTGTGGGTGGAGGGGATTATGTAAATTTTAATAGTATTTTTTAATAATTAAAAAAAAAAAATTCTCCAGGCACAATGGTACACACATTTAATCCCAGCACTGGGGAGAGACAGAGGTAGGAGGATCATTGTGAGTTTGAGGCCACCCTGAGACTACATAGTGAAATCCAGGTCAGCCTGAACTAGAGTGAGACCTTACCTGGGAAAACAAAACAAACAACAAAACAACAACAACAACAACAAAAATCCACATACAGACATAGCCCCTCAGCAAACAAGGTTCACAGATGGAGTTCATCCCTTGCTTGGATTCATACTGTGAATCAAAGCTTGCTCAACCTCTGGTGCTCCCCAAATACCTTGTAGGGAAGCACCTCATTGCCAGAGTAACTTTGTTTATAATTGGACTTAATAAGAGCTTGAAAAGCCTGACTGAAAAGCCACAGTGGCAAGACTGGCTTGGCAGAACTCTATACAGCTTTCAACACAAGGTAGAGGTATGCGTGAGGACTTAAAGGTCAGCTCCCCAGGACTCCTTTAAGAGCTGGAGGTTGGTGGTAGGCCCGTGTGACCCGACGTGCCTCACAGTGAGAGGGAGGTGAAAACAGGAGAGCCCTTGAGAGCTCACAGGCCGGCCAGTCTGATGTCCCAGCAAACATCACAAGACAGCCTGTTTCAAACAAGGTGCAGTGTGAGGACTGACACTTGCAGTTGTCCTCTGACCTCCACACCCCACATGTCCACTGTGTAACGTGCGTGTGTGCGCGTGCGCGCGTGTGCACACACACACGAGAGAGAGAAAGAGAGAGAGGGAGAGAGAGGGAGAGAGAGAGGGAGGGAGGGAGGGAGGGAGGGAGGGAGGGAGGGAGGGAGGGAGGGAGGGAGGGAGGAATTCAGGCCTGTGGGAGATGACTTGTGGTAGGCAGGCTTTTTCTCTGTCCTCTGCCTCTAGGGCACCTGGGAAACACCAAGTCCTTATTCAATCACAAGACAGCCTGTGACATGAAAATTAACATCCTCGTGCTTTCATTGATGAAGACACCATCACCACAGACCTATAGCGACAGAGACTACATCAATGGTTTCCTAGGGACAGAGTCAAGGAAACTAATCGAAAAGGAACATGAAGGGGTCTTTGGGGAGGGAAATAAACAACCCTGAGTGTAGTGATGGTTTACTTGGATGCACACACTGGAAGCTACATACATCCGAAAATTACACTTTGTTGTGCAAAAGCATACTGAACTAAACTTCTTTATTTTTAAATCTCCTTTTACTTTAAAAAAAAAAAAAATAAAGATGGGCTGCAGAGATGGCTTAGCAGTTAAGGGGCCTGCCTGCAAAGCCCAAGTACTCTTGTTCAGATCTCCAGGTCTCACGTTTAGCCAGACGCAAAAGTGATGCAAGCATGCAATGTCACACATACACACAAGGGGGCACATGCATCTGTAGTTCACAGTGGCTGAAAAGGCCCTGGCGCACCCATTCTCTCTCTGCCTCTTCCTCTCTCTCTCTCTCTGTCTCTCTCAAATGAAATAAATAAATACATACATACATACATACATACATACATACATACATACATACATAAATGTGTTAAATGAAGTTGTTGTCTATAAACCCAGTTGCAGAAAACATACCAGACCCTGTTAGGAAATAGAACATTGCAGAGGTGGGTTGGAAACGGAGAGGGAATTGGGTAAGTTCCTATATACAGAAAAGCACAGAGCAAGTTCACATGGGGAGAAGAGAGGGGAGGGCTGGAGAGACGTCTCTGTGGGGAAAAGCTTGCTGTACAGACATGAGGATCTGTGTTTGTTTCCCTAGCACCCATGTAACAGCCAGGCGTGACGGCGTGCACCTGTAGTCTCAGCACTGAAGAGGCGAAGATGGAGGATCCCGTGAGATGTCTGGCTAGTTCGTTTCTTCCAGTGTCACTGAGCTCCAAGCTCAGGAAGAGACTCTCAAACACGAGGTGAGATGTCTGACACCAGCATCAACCTCTAGTCTTCTTCAGTGTCATCTGCACACCGCAAATGCCACCCTCCAACACACACACACACACACACAAGCTCACGTGTGGATCTACACACCAACAAATGCCACCCTCCAAAACAACACTCATAAACACACAACACACATGTACACACACACATACATACACACACATACACACACATGTAACACGTGTGCATCTACACACCGGCAAATGCCACCCTCCAACACACACACACACATGTAACACGTGTGCATCTACACACCGGCAAATGCCACCCTCCAACACACACACACACACACACAACACGTGTGCATCTACACACCGGCAAATGCCACCCTCCAACACACACACACACACACACACACACACACACACATACACACACACATAACACGTGTGGATCTACACACCAACAAATGCCACCCTCCAAAACAACACTCACATAAACACACATACACACACATGTACACACACACATACATACACACACATACACACACATGTAACATGTGTGCATCTACACACCGGCAAATGCCACCCTCCAACACACACACACACACACACACAAACGTGTGCATCTGACAAATGTCACCTCCACACACACACACACACACACATACACACACACACATAACACGTGTGCATCTACACACCGGCAAATGCCACACACACACACACACACACACAACACGTGTGCATCTACACACCGACAAATACCACCCTCCAACACACACACACACACATACACATACACACACACACACATAACACGTGTGCATCTACACACCGGCAAATGCCACCCTCCAACACACACACACACACACACAACACGTGTGCATATACACACCGGCAAATGCCACCCTCCAACACACACACACAGACACACACCCACATACACACACACACACACACACACATAACACGTGTGCATCTACACACTGGCAAATGCCACCCTCCAACACACACACACACAGAGACACACACACACACATAACACGTGTGCATCTACACACTGACAAATGCCACCCTCCAACACACACACACACACACACACACACACACACACACACACACAAATGCAAATGCCACCCCTCCAACACACACACACACACACACACACACACACAAACACACACAGTGCCACCCTCCAACACACACACACACACACACACACATACACACACACACATAACACGTGTGGGTCTACACACCGACAAATGCCACCCTCCAAAACACACACTCACATAAACACACACATACACACACACATACACACACACACACACACACACATACATACACACACATACACACACACACACACACACACACACACACAGAGAAGAGGAGAAAAACAAGAGGAAGAAAAGTGAGAGGGGCGGGGGCTGTGAATGCAGCCAGCACAAAGCCCTGGGTTCAGTTCCTAGCACCACCTAAACCAAGTGTGGTCAAACTTTAAGGTCATCCTTGGCTACACAGCAAGTTCTGGAATATAAGAAACCCAAGAAAGGAAAACTATGGGGGCCTGGAGAGATGGCTTAGTGGTTAAGCACTTACCTGTGAAGCCTAAGGGCCCTGGTTCAAGGCTCAATTCCCCAGGACCCATGGAAGCCAGATGCACAAAGTGGCACATGCATCTGGAGTTCCCTTGCAGTGGCTGGTGGCTCTGGTGCACCTATTCTCTCTCTCTCTCTATCTGCCTCTTTCTCTCTTCTGTCACTCTCAAATAAATAAATAAAAAATAAAAAAAATAAAAAAATAAAGGAAAACTATGGTTGGAGAGATGGATTAGCAGTTAAGGTGCTTGTCTGCAAAACATCAGGACCTGGGTTCAATTCCCCAGTACACACATAAGCCAGGTGTACAAGGTGGCGCATGAGTCTGAAGTTCATTAGCAGTGGCTGGAGGCCCTGGCACGCCCATTCTTTCTCTCTCTCTCTCCCCCTCTCTCTCTCCCCCTCCCTCCCTCTGTCTCTCTTTCTCTCTTTCCCTCTCAAATAAATGAATAAATAAATAAAAAGAAAACCTGTTAGGCTGAATGAGCATAGCCTCAGAGAGTAAGGCCAGCAGAGATGGGGTTAGTGGGGCTTGATGGTATTTGATCAAAGGACTTGATTTAGGACTTAAGTGCAAGAGAGGAAAGACACCCAGACACCAAGGCAGCCACAGCCTCTAATTCCCTGGGTCTTCTAAATGACCTCCTCTGGATTTTACTCCCAGGCTAGGTTTCGGTTATCTCCTATAGTGCATCGAAACTGGGGGTTTTCAGAGCCCCTATTAATGCAAGCTGCCTGCCTTCCTTTGACTCCAGGGGCCTTCCTGCTGGTGCAGGGCACCGAGCTATTGTACTGTAGAGCGTGTCTTTACCAGGGGGCTCCAACCTTGAAAAGACAGTCTTATTCTTAGCTCCCGAAAAAAATCCCTGAGGCTTTTCTATACAAAGGAAAATGAGTGACTAGACTTCCTTCATTCTTTTGGCTAGGAAGAGAGAGAAAGAAAGGAATAGGGGAAAGAAAACCAAGGTGAAGTTTGTTTCTGTGTCGCTTTTCATCTCTCCATGTTAATGTAGAAACCTGCTCCAAGTTGCTGAGTCTTTGCACAGAAATATATTACACGGAACGAAGTGTTTTAAAAATACTGGCCATCTCTGCTCACTGTCTGTCACTCTTTGTAGCACATACCAATTTAAAATTATTGGTGCTCTTAAATCAAGGGCTTAAATTTGAAGGTGATCACTGCTTTGAGCTTGTGGACCATACAGCTATCTCAGAGCTTCAATTTCCTTTAAACAGGCCATTTTGGGTAGTGATAAGCAATCTGATTTCCCAGCATGCGTTGATATATAACTATTAGAGTCATGAGGTTGTTCCTATAAGAACTTCTGCTTGGGTTCAGGCTTGCCCTAATGGGTTAAATTGGTTCAAATTGGTCTATAGCACACATGCTCAAAACCCTAATGTATTTTAGCAAACTACATAAGGTGGGGGGAGGACTAATAGTAATTTCTGGTTATGCCCTAAAAAGAGTACGTGGGCAGGGTATTTGCCTTTCAAACCCACAAGGTCATTGAGGTGGAATTTTCAATGTGTCCAATGTCAAAAAGATATGGAGGGAAAAATGTATATTGGTTTTTGCAGACATTTGAGTCAACATACTGCATTCAATTTCTCAAGAGTAATATGAATTTTATCAGAATGTAACGCCTGTTGTAGAATGCCATGTCCTTGCTGTAAATCGACATGTTTTGCAACCTGCCTGTACATGGGGATTAAAGATGCTTTTCTCTAATTCACTCTAATCAGGTCACACACACACAAAAAAAATCAAAATAAAATCGTGTTAAAATAAAAATCAGTAAACCAAATGTCTCATGAGGCAGATCCCAAAGTGTTCTGTTATCAAGAATTTAAAAAAAAAAATCACAAATGTTTCAATCATAAAAATAATTTGGGGAAATATTGAGTCAACTACAACAGAAACAATGATAATACAATGATAATAGCTAACTTATCTAGACCATTGTATGCTCATCATCATATATATATATATATATGTGTGTGTGTGTGTGTGTGTGTGTGTGTGTGTGTAGATAGATAGATAGATAGATACCAGATAGATGGAAACATGTCCCTGATTTTTCATATCCCTTCATTTTTACTATAGATTCATTTCTTAGGAAACATTCACACACACACACACACACACACACACACACATATTCATCTCTATGTTTCTGTTTCTGTCTCTGTCTCACTCTCTTCCTATCTCCCTCCCAGTTTAATTGAAGCATAGTATGACTACCACAAAATTCAGCTATCTAAATACACAGTCCAAATGGGACCATAAAATGGTACAATTCTACACCATCTATACCATTTAGTCTTAGAACATGTCCCTTATTCTCGAAAGTTCCTTCATGCCTACTAGTAGTTCAATTCCACTACTTCCCACCCCCCAGGCTTAGTCAATCTCTGAGCTGGAAATTTTCTTTCAGTAGAAAATTACATTACATGGTCTTCGACATTCATCTTCTTCCACGATGTATAATGCTTCTGTGTGTAACCTCAATTCCTTGTCATTGCTAAATTGTATCCCATTACATAGCTATAATGAAGTTGGTGGACATTTACAATGTCTCTGTTTTTGTGTTGTTGTGAATGTGACCTCTGTGAACATTGGCGTATATATTGCTGTGGGCATATATTGACATTTTCTTGGAAAAGAACCTAGAATCTGCAGCGTATAAAATGAGTTCATGTAGCTTAAGTTTACAAAGAGCAACTAAACCTCTTCCAAAGTAACTATATCATTTTATATATTTACCTTGTCACCAGCAACCCATGGAGTCCCATTTTATTGAAAAGGACACTAAAGACGATTTGGTATCTTCCGGAAAATTCCTAAAGTTGTGACTTCAAAATATGAGCTGAAGTTCCTGGCTGCTTATCTGAGCTCTTTAAGTTCTCAAAGTTCAATATTTTATGCAAAGTTTAAAAGAATTTCGGTGATGTAGGACTTAAGAGAATCTAATGTCCTGCTATAAGAAAACTCCAGGAAGACATCATAGCACCCAATGGTTCCCTGTGTGTTTTACCAACTATGGGACTTTTTCCCATCACAATGCATGCCTTTCATGAGCTTTCCCAGAGGCAGAGATAGGGACCTGGATGAATATAACTTGTTAAGGAAACTCATAGGTAATACAATGAGAGAAGCAAGATTTTAAAAATAAATGAAAAATGAAGAAAAGAAAGGGGCTAAACAAGAATAGGATCTCAGTTAAAACCCAGCTTTTGGTATGGGGAGATGGCTTACTGGTTAAGGCACTTGCCTGCAAAACCTAAAAACCTAGCTTCAATTCCCCAGGGCTCACATAAGCCAGATGCACTATGTAGCACATGCATCTGAAGTTCGTTTGCAATGGCTAGAGGCCCTAGCATGCCCATTCTCCTCTGTCTATTTGCTTCTCTCTCAAGTAAATAACTATTTTTTTAAAAATTCAGCTTTTGCTTGACCAGAGATTGGGAGGAGCTCAGAAACAAACACTACCCAGCAGAATTTCCCTGCCTACAGGCAAGAGCTCTTATGGTTCCCCAGGTCAGTTGCCAGCTATGGGCTGCCCTTTGAGAGGAGGGGAGGTGACTATGACTGCTCGTGGAGCCTTCCAGTGGGCAGGGGGCAGTGACTACATGGCTGTCCTGGAAGTGGGACCTAGGAGGGGCACCAAACCACCCATCACAGTAAGCCCCTTGCTCTCTTGCAGAGGTCAATTGCAAACTTTCTCAGCTCGAGCTTTTGCACTACGGGTCCTAATTTGAAAACCATGACCCACATAGACACAGTCTAGGTTCTTCTCACCTGCCAAGTGTAGCTCAAATGTCAATCTCAGAAAACTGGAAGAGCAGAGGTTAGATGTAGCGACGCATTCGAGGGGATCCATCCATGCCCAGGAGCACTGGATAAAGGGTAACCATTTCTTTTTTTAAAATGATTTATATTTCTATATTTATTCAGTGTGATATAAAAATATTTTTAATATTTATTATTTATTTATTTATTTGAGAGAGATAGAGTGAGAGAGAATGAGTATGACAGGGTCCCCACCTGCTAAAAAGAACTCCAGATGCATGTACCACCCTGTACATCTGGCTTACATGGGTCCTAGAGAATCGAACCATGGTCCTTTGGCTTTGCAAACAAAAGCCTTAACTGCTAAGCCATTTCTCCAGCCTGATATAAATTTTTTTTTTTTTTTAGTAGGGTCTCACTCTGGCTCAGGCTCACCTGGAATTCACTATGTAGTCTCAGGGTGGGCTCAAACTCTCGGCGATCCTCCTGCCTCTGCCTCCCAAGTGCTGGGATTAAAGGCATGCGCCACCACACCCGTCTTAAAAATATTTTTAAATGTTACCTTTCTTAATCTTTAACTAGTCATTTTGTTCACATATAAGCATTATGTACAGTTTACAAAGCCAAAACTTCACACTATTTATATGCCACTAATTAACAGTAATGAAAAATTCTTTCCTGGTTTGCTTAAGTCTTTGTTTTGCCATTTGCGTGTGTGTGTGTGTGTGTGTGTGTGTGTGTGTGTGTGTTCATGTGTATGAGGTTCATTTACAGGTATGCATATACATGTGTGTAGAGGGCAGAAGTCAATGTGGTATACTTTCCTCATTTTCCACCTTATTTCTTTTTTTTTCTTTTTTAACATATTTTTAAATTTTTATTGATAACTTCCATAATTATAGACAATAAATCATGGTAATTCCCTCCCCCAACTTTCCCCTATGTAACTCCACTCTCCATCATATCCCCTCCCCCTTTCAATCAGGCTCTTTTTTATTTTGATGGCATCATCTTTTCCTCCTATTATGATGGTCTTGTGTAGGTAGTGCCAGGCACTATGAGGTCATGGATATCCAGGCAATTTTGTGTCTGGAGGAGCATGTGTAAGGAGTCTTACCCTTCCTTTGGCTCTTATGTTCTTTCTTCTAGGGCTAACCATTTATAATGCACTGTTAAAATCAGCTAAAATGCATCATTCATGTTAATGATAAGTTCATTAACTTATTATAATCAGTCCTGATGTTTATTTTCCACACATAACCAAAGATGTTGGCAGATGGGACAACTTGATTCCCGAATTAACAGCTCTTGGACTTTCGATTGTCCTGGCTGCCTTGGACAAAAGGACTGTCAGTCAACCAAACAGATGGACTTCCTTTATGCCAGTGCTTGCCATTTTGAACACTTCATGGATATCTTAAGGAAATCACAGCTTGCTCTGGCTCCTGAAGGTGTACGATCCAGCCAAGGTCTGGGTCAGGCAGTTTGTGCCACCTATTTTGCTATCATGAACCTTGGGGAAACTCTAGATTAGAGTCCATGATCATTTCTCCCTAAGCCAGAAGGGCGGCATATCCCCTGATGGCCTAGCAGAGGGTCTGCTCTGATAGCTACAAAAGGGACAGCGTTGTGGTCGGTGTGAATACAAACCTTTATTTGCATGAAAGGTTTGCTGGGGTTGGTGTGAACACACTTCCTCTGGCTATGTAAACAGGCTTTTCAGCCTGACCATCTCTTCTGCTGTGAGCAAGCTAAGCTCCCAAAGTGCCAAGGCCACTGGCTGCTTGACAGCTGAGCAAGAATGGAATTCTGTAAAAACTGGAGAAGAGATGCCACGGCAGTTTCCATTGCTGGAAGAGATCCAAAGAGGTCGACAAGTCTTTAGGGACAGGTGTCTCAGGCCCAGAAATTATCTGAGGAATCCAGATTACTAGTTCCATCAGGAGGCTGGAATGTCAATTGCCTTGAAGGGCTGAAGAACTTCACCCAACACACACACACACATACACACTTCCAAGGCCTATGTAAGAATTGTGTGTCTTCTTTTTTTATATAAAGATTTATTTTTGATTAGAGACAGAGAGATGGAGAGAGAGGGAAAGACAATGGGCATGCCAGGGCCTCTAGCCACTGCAAATGAACTCCAGACACATGCATCACCACATGCATCTGGCTTATGTGGGACCTGGAGACTCAAACCTGGGTCCTTAGGCTTTGCAAGCATGTACCTTAACTGCTAAGCCATCTCTCCCAGCCCAGAATTGTGTTTCTTACAGAGCAAGGAGTGCTGCTACCAGAGGCCTGCATGGCATGTTGAGGACTAATGGGAACCACCTGCTGCTGCCCACACCTTCCTGCCGCTGCCACTCATCGCTGTCACACACCAAGGGTTACAAAAGCAGTCAGAGGTCAGAGGTTAACCCTTGAAGAGCTTCTCCTGGCTCACTTGCCTGGTTGGTAACAATGATGACCCGGTTGGTGGTAACTAAGAGCTGGTCACCAAATCCAGTCATGAATCTTCTAGAAGACTGAACGTCTCTCGGGGTTCTCATATCCTAATTATCAGACTAGGGCAACATTACAGAAGTCAGGGTTGAGAGACTTCCTTCCACTCGGGGGTCACTTCAGTCAAAAGCAGAGGCTGTACGTGTAGGACAATATATTTTGTACTGCCACATCTGTTCGCTCCTCACTTCTTGGATGGGTCAACACATACACACACACACACACACAATCAGGAGAGTCTTTGTGTTTTGTTTTGTGTGTTTGCTATATTCAGCAATGTACATACCTGCCGCAGAGGAGATTTACATCCTATCTTAATATATTAGCTAAATTCAGGATCCTTTTATAC
The DNA here is from genome assembly GCA_036365145.1 of Orientallactaga sibirica. Classification (NCBI taxonomy): domain Eukaryota; kingdom Metazoa; phylum Chordata; class Mammalia; order Rodentia; family Dipodidae; genus Orientallactaga; species Orientallactaga sibirica. The sequence goes on from JAEOAD010000009.1 coordinate 3,761,412, forward strand.
TTCCTTTGAGATTCCTGGAATTGGAGGAAGTCTTTTAAAGGGGACTGCAGGGGTTGGTACAGAAGGGACCACAGCCTATTGACATGATATTCAATGTGAACATATACTAGGTCCACAGTGCAAAACTGTCTCCCCAGGTGTAAATGAGGAAGGATCACAAACAGTGCCTCCATGAGTGCGGGTGACCACGAGAATTGTTGTGACCCACCCAAGAAAGGAAGCTCACATTCCTTATTCTGCCTTTGGTTGTTCTTCTACATACACTCACATGTGCTCCTCGGGAAAAGTGTATGGAGCAGGAAATGTCTCCCTTCATTACTTGGTAGTCCCTGATCTCGTCAGTTCTTCAGTTCTGACAAATGAGCTGAGGCTGAGGCTGAAGGTAGAATGGCCTCGTTTGTTTACACTGTATTTACGGAATAGAATTTGTTCACCTCTCTTACAGCAATGGGCAGAAGATAGACTCACATTTTAACAATATACTGTTTAGCTGAATTAACTGTTTCCTTAGTCCTTTTGCATTGGTCATTTCTCCTCCTTTTTCCTCAAATATACTACCCCACCACCTAGGCTTGAATGCCATCATGTGAAAAATGAGATATTTGTCTCTTGAAGCACTAGAATACCGGAAACCGTGGGCCCATGCTCTCACAAGACACTCTGCCTGAAGCTGAGCAGTGGGTGACCACTTTAGCCTTGACATGCGTGTACTCGTGGGCCACAGCACCAGCATTGTCCTGCTAGTAAACATTTAATAGTCAGCTATTGGGAGCTCGAGCCCAGATTTACAGCATTTGCCATTTCCAAGAGTATAAATGCTCCTAACATGATTGATTTCAACTGACCTCAGGGAGGTCAGCCAACTTGAAACTTCCTGAAAACCTAACAGATGGTTCTCATGAGCTTATTCCCACACACCACAGCAGAGACCGACATTCCACATCCTCATGCAGTGAGTACATATATGAAAACACCTGCTTTGGGACTGGAGAGAGATGGTTCAGTGGTGAATGCACTTGTCTCCAAAGCCTAACGACCCAGTTTTGATTTCCCAGTACCCATGTAAAGCCAGATGCACAAAATGGCACATGTATTGGTAACTTGTTTGCAGTGGCTAGAGGCCCTGGTGCACTTATTCACTCTTCTCTTTCTGCTTGCAAATACCTTTTTCATGAATGAGTGTTCAACCCTAAATGAGACATATACAACACACACAAGGACGCACGCAGGCACGCACACTCACTCACTCACTACATCACAGAAGATGGGACAGGAAAAAATGTAAGAGCTGAAGGATGGGGAGGAATGCTGTGGGACTCTGGCCTCTGGACATGACAAGGCCTCTGTAATCATCCATTCATGCCAGGTGTGGTTACTGGCACTGCACATGATGGGCTCTGTCAGTATTCTGTTCTAGAAAGAAGATGGGCATGGGAGGTCACTACCTTTCCCAATGAGCTGATGGGTGAGGGTTACCAGGGAGGCGGACTCATTCTCTTCCATGACCTAACCACTGTAAGTGACGAGAAGAAGGCATACAAAGAGATGGAGGGGGATAAGGGACAGTACTGTGGGGCACATCTGAGTCAAATGTAACATATGTATATAGAAATACGGAGGAAAAGCCAACATAGAGCACCTGACTCGCATGCTCACCTTCCTTGGCTAGCTCACACAGACGTCCACGCGAACTGCCCCTGGGTAAATGAGTGTAGACTCTTTCAGTGTCAGCATTAGGTAATTCCATGACCTATCTAGAAACATCTCAAAGAGCACCTTCTACGTTTATACAGGATGGGTCTGGTGTTGCCTTGTTCTCTCTATACCCAGAAAGGGCTGCTAGAAGGTTGGAATTCTTATCTGGATTCAGATGCACCTCTCTAGTCTCCACCATGTAAGCCTTTATTACCACAGCTTACTGGACATCTCCCCACTTCATAGCCTCCTTACTCCATCCAACCATTACTGCAGCCGGGCAGCTGCTAGAATAATTGTGTTCCAACGGCTGTGAGAATGAAGCCCTCCATCACCATTTCCACTGTGTCATTTCCTTGCTAGGAAAACCTCTCGGTAGCTTCCCGGGGCCTGTCATATCTAATCCAAACCCTCGGGTTGGCATTCAAACCGGTCTGCCCATAAGCAAGCACGATAGTCTTGGGCTATTGTGGACTCTCATAAAGACAGGTAATGTCACTGCAATCCCTGTAGACCCTCCACATTGCATCTCAATTTCCTTATTCACAGAAGACACTAATAACTCATAATTCCCCTTTCATCAGACTGATGGGATTTCCGAGAATGCAGTAAGCCTGCTGCCTGCATAATAAGGCAAGTGGCATTCCACACATTCTATTAACACATGGATGTCCCTGATAAACCTCCAACCCCTTGTAAAGACAGATAACATGAAAAAAGGAGGAAACGGGCTGGAGGGGTAGCTTAGCAATTACGGCGCTTGCCTGCAAAGCCAAAGGAGCCAGGTTCGATTCCTCAGCACCCACATAAGCCAGATGCACAAAGTGGTGCATGTGTCTGGATTTCTTTTGGGGTGGCTAGAGGCCCTGGCATGCCCATTCCCTTTCTCTCTCTTCCTCTCTCTCTCTGCCTCTTTCTGTCAAATAAATAAATACATAAAAATAAAATAAAAAAAAAAGAAGAAGAAACAGCTCATTTTAACTTTATTTCATGGCCATCTTCAAAGCAAATCTTTAAGCCTCTGGCATTTCCATAGGACACTTCACTTCTCTTCTCATCCATTTAGAGTGTGAGCTATCTAACCGCATTCTTCTCACTTAACTATTATCTTAGTTCACAGGACATAATCCGTCTTCAGGTTGGAGACCTTTGTGAGCTGTCATGCACCAGGGCTTTCCATAGATTCCTCAGCATCGCACACTATGGATTGAGCAATAACTTGTAAATCGAGGGAAGAGGAAACTTACAATGACAGAAGATAGAAGGATGCCATGGAGAACGCAACTTACTGTTCCTCTCAGCACACTTGAATTCTGCAGCTGTGGCTGACGCTTTCCAGCCTTCTGAGAGATTCCTCCATTAGCATCTGCCTTTGTTTCTTTCTTTTTCTTTTCTTTTTTTTTTGAGGGGGGGGTTCAAGGTAGGGTCTCACTCCAGCTCATGCTGACCTGGAATTAACTATGTAGTCTCAGGGTGGCCTCGAACTCATGGTGATCCTCCTGCCTCTGCCTCCTTAGTGCTGAGATTAAAGGTGTGTGCTACCGCACCCAGCGCACCTGCCATTTTTCCAAACTCTGCTTAAGGATTTCTTAAAGGGCACCTTCAGCTTCCTAGGTAGTAAAAGCAGAAGGAACCAGGAAGCACAGGGGGACTGACGTTGTCAGGGGCAACCTGTATGATTCCATAGATAGACATAGCGCCCAGCTCCCCACTCTTTGAGGAATGCTTGTGATCTGCACTCTAAACTTTGCTCACAAGACCCCCAGAGGCAAGGAACATCACGAACACGAGAGAGCCACTCACTTACACATGTCATATTAGGTGCCCGGCACTGCTGGTCACATAGGTTTCTTATTTGTCCAAATAACCTGAGCCCACATCTTACTCTCTGGGTTTAAAACAAACCTGAATGAAGATAAGGGTGACTGGGAAGGGAGAAAGCACAGTTCTGGTCCTCATCTCCTCTTACCAAGCTGTTCCTGGCCCGGGATTACTACTTGCGCTGCAGCTTGTTCTTGGAGGTCCTGGTTTTCACTGCAGGGCAGCTGTAACTCACAGAGACATGCTGTATCTAAAGACACTTGTGCTTTCCATATCTGAGGAAAAGGGTTGCTACTGACTTTCCGGCAGGGTGAGGCGGGACGTGGGTAATATCCTTCAGTGCTGTTACTGAACTTTGCCTGGGGAGATCTGAGCAAATACCTATGTCTCTGTCAGATAAAGTGTACCTGTATGTTGTATTTACCATCACATTGTCAGGACAAAACACCTGACCCAAACTAGCTGGTGAGGAAAGAGAGGGATAATGTTGGCTTACTGTCTTAAGATGATGGCAGGAAAAGGATAGTAGAGCAAAAGCTTTGCAATCCCGCCTTTGCTCATCAGTTGGCCGGAAGCAGCGAGAGTGTGAAATGGCCATTAGTGATAAGGGGAACCAGGCTATGACACGCCTAAGCCTGCCCCGAGCTACATGCCTCCTCCAGCCAGGGGCCACTTCTCCAACTGCTCTCAGCTGGAAACCAGGTATTTAAAGCACATGAGGCTATGGGTATGGGGACACCATTCAAAACAACCACACACGACAGACCAAAGCGAGATCTCAGTGAAGTCTGGCTTGGTGGGCCGGTGAGTTTAATGGGCTTACTTATACAACATGGGTGAGCATCTACCTACAAAAGTGTGGATGACCCCAAAATAGCTACATTGTTGCAAAATCTCAGGCCAGCATGGATGAAGACCTTGAAGGAAATGAAACATTCAATCAACCCTGCATTTCTTTTGTTTTGTTTTGTTTTTGGGTTCTTTCATTTTTCGGTTTTTTCAAGGTAGGGTCTCACTCTAACTCAGGCTGACCTGGGATTCACTATGTATTCTCAGGGTGGCCTCGAACTCCTGGCGATCCTCCTACCTCTGCCTCCCGAGTGCTGGGATTAACGGAGGCGCCACCACGCCTGGCCTGGCCCTGCATTTCTTAAATACTCTATTATCTCTGAGGTCACTTGTAGAGGACAAGAGGAAGTGACGGCTCTGTCATAGGTGAGGGCCCAACAATCCTCTCCGTCCCCTTTATCCTAGTGGGTGTTAATATCTCCATTACCATAGACTTCTTTATCATTGCATTGTTCTGCTCAACTAGTGGCCAAGGTAACTCTATTCCAAGATAATGATAGAATGATCAAGTTATGCCTAGAGAAAATGGCCATACTGCAATTGCAATTGCCTGGTTCCCTATACATATACATATACATATATATATATATATACATATATATATACATATACATATATATATATATGGCCCAAAATGTCCGTAGTAATGAGCTTGAGAAATCTTGTTATAGGGAAAGCAAGTGAATAACTCTGTAGGAAAATGTCCACCCCTTTTGATATTTTGGTACCAGTATGTCAGCATAGGTTTTGCTCTTGAAAGCATGTATCTGGGAGGACATACTGCCCAGCACCCGGTGGCTGTGGGGCATAGAAGTTGCAGTCCTCCTGAGAGGAGAGGAAGGGATAAGTCCCGTGGGAAGCGGAGCTTGAGCTTGTGGTGGGCCCCACTTGCTGGGAGAAATCAGGTTTTGGTCCCCAGCTGCTTGTGCAGGCAGTGCAGAGTGAACCCCTGGGTTGTTTTAGTCTTGAACCATAGACAGAACTCGCATCCTGCCCTTCAGGCTCTTCTCCCTAGAAACTTTAAGGCAGTCAGATTTTTAACGTGTGTGTGTATTTGTATGCATGTGGGTGCATGTGCGCATGCGTATGTGTACGCATGCATAGGGAGGCCAGAAGCTAACATCAGGTGTCTTCTTCAGTTACTCTCCACCTTTTTTTACTGAGCTTAGGTCTTTCATTTGACATCTTCAAAGCAAATCTTTAAGCCTCTGGCATTTCCATAGGACACTTCACTTCTCTTCTCATCCATTTAGAGTGTGAGCTATCTAACCGCATTCTTCTCACTTAACTATTATCTTAGTTCACAGGACATAATCCGTCTTCAGGTTGGAGACCTTTGTGAGCTGTCATGCACCAGGGCTTTCCATAGATTCCTCAGCATCGCACACTATGGATTGAGCAATAACTTGTAAATCGAGGGAAGAGGAAACTTACAATGACAGAAGATAGAAGGATGCCATGGAGAACGCAACTTACTGTTCCTCTCAGCACACTTGAATTCTGCAGCTGTGGCTGACGCTTTCCAGCCTTCTGAGAGATTCCTCCATTAGCATCTGCCTTTGTTTCTTTCTTTTTTTTCTTTTTTTTTTTTGAGGGGGTTCAAGGTAGGGTCTCACTCCAGCTCATGCTGACCTGGAATTAACTATGTAGTCTCAGGGTGGCCTCGAACTCATAGTGATCCTCCTGCCTCTGCCTCCTTAGTGCTGAGATTAAAGGTGTGTGCTACCGCACCCAGCGCACCTGCCATTTTTCCAAACTCTGCTTAAGGATTTCTTAAAGGGCACCTTCAGCTTCCTAGGTAGTAAAAGCAGAAGGAACCAGGAAGCACAGGGGGACTGACGTTGTCAGGGGCAACCTGTATGATTCCATAGATAGACATAACGCCCAGCTCCCCACTCTTTGAGGAATGCTTGTGATCTGCACTCTATACTTTGCTCACAAGACCCCCAGAGGCAAGGAACATCACTAACACGAGAGAGCCACTCACTTACACATGTCATATTAGGTGCCCGGCACTGCTGGTCACATAGGTTTCTTATTTGTCCAAATAACCTGAGCCCACATCTTACTCTCTGGGTTTAAAACAAACCTGAATGAAGATAAGGGTGACTGGGAAGGGAGAAAGCACAGTTCTGGTCCTCATCTCCTCTTACCAAGCTGTTCCTGGTCCGGGATTACTACTTGCGCTGCAGCTTGTTCTTGGAGGTCCTGGTTTTCACTGCAGGGCAGCTGTAACTCACAGAGACATGCTGTATCTAAAGACACTTGTGCTTTCCATATCTGAGGAAAAGGGTTGCTACTGACTTCCGGCAGGGTGAGGCGGACGTGGATAATATCCTTCAGTGCTGTTACTGAACTTTGCCTGGGGAGATCTGAGCAAATACCTGTCTCTGTCAGATAAAGTGTACCTGGATGTTGTATTTACCATCACATTGTCAGGACAAAACACCTAACCCAAACTAGCTGGTGAGGAAAGAGAGGGATAATGTTGGCTTACTGTCTTAAGATGATGGCAGGAAAAGGATAGTAGAGCAAAAGCTTTGCAATCCCGCCTTTGCTCATCAGTTGGCCGGAAGCAGCGAGAGTGTGAAATGGCCATTAGTGATAAAGGGAACCAGGCTATGACACGCCTAAGCCTGCCCCAAGCTACATGCCTCCTCCAGCCAGGGGCCACTTCTCCAACTGCTCTCAGCTGGAAACCAGGTATTTAAAGCACATGAGGCTATGGGTATGGGGACACCATTCAAAACAACCACACACGACAGACCAAAGCGAGATCTCAGTGAAGTCTGGCTTGGTGGGCCGGTGAGTTTAATGGGCTTACTTATACAACATGGGTGAGCATCTACCTACAAAAGTGTGGATGACCCCAAAATAGCTACATTGTTGCAAAATCTCAGGCCAGCATGGATGAAGACCTTGAAGGAAATGAAACATGGAGTTCCACATTCAATCAACCCTGCATTTCTTTTGTTTTGTTTTGTTTTGTTTTGTTTTTGGTTTCTTTCATTTTTCGGTTTTTTCAAGGTAGGGTCTCACTGTAACTCAGGCTGACCTGGGATTCACTATGTATTCTCAGGGTGGCCTCGAACTCCTGGCGATCCTCCTACCTCTGCCTCCCGAGTGCTGGGATTAACGGAGTGCGCCACCACGCCTGGCCTGGCCCTGCATTTCTTAAATACTCTATTATCTCTGAGGTCACTTGTAGAGGACAAGAGGAAGTGACGGCTCTGTCATAGGTGAGGGCCCAACAATCCTCTCCGTCCCCTTTATCCTAGTGGGTGTTAATATCTCCATTACCATAGACTTCTTTATCATTGCATTGTTCTGCTCAACTAGTGGCCAAGGTAACTCTATTCCAAGATAATGATAGAATGATCAAGTTATGCCTAGAGAAAAATGGCCATACTGCAATTGCAATTGCCTGGTTCCTATACATATACATATACATATACATATACATATACATATACATATACATATACATATATATATATATGGCCCAAAATGTCCGTAGTAATGAGCTTGAGAAATCTTGTTATAGGGAAAGCAAGTGAATAACTCTGTAGGAAAATGTCCACCCCTTTTGATATTTTGGTACCAGTATGTCAGCATAGGTTTTGCTCTTGAAAGCATGTATCTGGGAGGACATACTGTCCAGCACCCGGTGGCTGTGGGGCATAGAAGTTGCAGTCCTCCTGAGAGGAGAGGAAGGGATAAGTCCCGTGGGAAGCGGAGCTTGAGCTTGTGGTGGGCCCCACTTGCTGGGAGAAATCAGGTTTTGGTCCCCAGCTGCTTGTGCAGGCAGTGCAGAGTGAACCCCTGGGTTGTTTCTTAGTCTTGAACCATAGACAGAACTTGCATCCTGCCCTTCAGGCTCTTCTCCCTAGAAACTTTAAGGCAGTCAGATTTTTAACGTGTGTGTGTATTTGTATGCATGTGGGTGCATGTGCGCATGTGTATGTGTGCGCATGCATAGGGAGGCCAGAAGCTAACATCAGGTGTCTTCTTCAGTTACTCTCCACCTTTTTTTACTGAGCTTAGGTCTTTCATTTGAACCCAGAGATCACCGCTTCGGATAGTCTAGTTAACCAGCTTGTTCCGTGGGTCCCCTGACTCTGCCTCCTGCGTGCTGGGATTCCAGGCAGGCCGCCACAACCACCCAGCATTTATATGTGCACTACCATCCATTCTCCAGTCCTCATGCTTAAGCAGGAAGTGTTTCATCAACTGAGCCTTCATCTTAGCAGCCTTAAACCCAAGTACTATAATAGTGTGCTTGTGTCTGTGTGTGTGTATATGTATGTACACTTCTTTTATTAAAAAAAAAAAAACTGTTCTGTGAATAAATCGTATCCAGAGGGGACACACACACACACACACACACACACACACTGCTTTTCATTCCCCATACTCAACAAACCTTAAGAGAAAAATCCAGAAGCTAGGGTTAGTCCAACACCACTTGGCTGATCTAAACTGCATAAGATTAGCCCAACATACACTGGACATGAACAACATTTTTCCTCGGTTTTTAACCCATCACAACCTTACTATGAGCTCCACGGAACACACAGAGTAGCAATCACAGTAGGTACAAAACTCACTGGTGTCCCAAATCGAAGGACACAAGAGTTGAGTCACCTGTTTGGAGGGGCTAACCCTAAGCCTGGCAGGCAGCCACATCGTTTTCAGGGATACAATTAGCCTATGTGGCACCTGGAAGAGAACCACTCTGGACAAGGCTCATTCACTTCCCAAGTGTGCACCTTTCCGCATACAACCCCTTCAGCTGCTGTAATTAATAAATCTCACCTTTATGGGTGGCGCCTAGCCAGAGAAGTATGCGGATAGGCACAGTCGCCACCCAACCTTGGTCTCACATGAAATCCTCATATGCTCTGGAGCAGCCCTGTAAATCCCTAATGGTTTCTTGCTCATGAAACAGAAGCTGTGACAAAGTGTTGCAGCCAGCTGACTGACAGAAATCCACCACCTGGCAGGCAGCCCATCCCAGAAAACAAAGCGCCTGCGGTTCACCTGTCAAGGCTGCACTCATTTTCTCCTTCCTCAGGCCTCTTCCAAGGAGCTTATCTGATTCCTTCAGCCAGGTGTGATGGAGCAGAGAACTCTGACCATCACAGAAGGTGGCTGGCTGACTCCAAGCAGTGAGGAAAAACAGACCTTCTCAGCAGTGAGTACAGTGGCCTGGGAGAGGGAGAATTCTCAGAAAAGGAAGGTGTTGGAGACCAAAGTTGATCCCCAGGAGGGTGAGGAAAAGAGCTACACCTGCCTCTTACCCTTGTCCCTTCTTTCCATCATGACCTGCCAAGAAATAAAGCCCCCTCTCAGTGCTCCGAATAGAAGGTTATAAATACTTTTGCAAGGGGAGGGCAGGTTCTCTGCCCATTTGGCACCTTCCAGCTGTGGGTGGGTTTTTTTCCTTAGCCGGGCCTGGGTTGAGCCAAGGGGAGGGCCCCCAGCCCTTACTCTCAACATGGATCCTTTATCCCCTCCAACTCCCCACATGGCAGGAGCTCCTTAAACTTTCATTTCTCTCTTTTCTTTCTGAAGTTTTTCTAGGCCTTCCACATAGGATCTCTAGCCCTGTGGGTGCCTTTCCTTGGCTCTGTACTTTGCTCAGTAAATATCACTTAATAATTACCCTTCTCAGTCTTTTTATTCAATTCTTTAATTAAACTTAGAAATGAACCTAGAGGTTTGGGGTTCCAGGACTTTACTGGACCCCGAGCACCCTATTACAGGTGGCTCTCAGGGATCAGAAAGTCACTGATACACCAGGCCCTGTTCTAAGGTCACGCAAGCCATGAATAACTGGAGATAAGAGAGAATTCAGTAGTGTAGCTACCTGCATGTTGTAGAGAACACTCCGGCGATGCAGCTGTAAAATTGTTGAAGAATGATTTCTTTTTTTAAAAAACTCTTCACTTATTTGCAAGTGGAGAGATAGAGAAGAGAGAGAGAGAGAATGGGTGTAACCAGGGCCTCCAGCCACTACAAATAAACTCCAGGTGCATGAGCCACTTTGTGCATCTGGCTTTACATGGGTTCTAGGAAATCGAACCAGGGTCATTAGGCTTTGCAGACATGCGCCTTAACCACTGAGCCATCTCTCCAGCCCCAGAATGATTTTTAAGAAAGGTTCAATTGAGAGATGCTCAAGGGGATTTTCTTTTGGGGAGAGAGGTTCATGTTAGGGCATGATATACTATAAAAGAGCATGGTGGGGTACCAAAGTCAGAGAGAGAGAGACAGAGAGACAGAGAGAGAGGGAAGCTTCAGTTCTAAGGAACAAAACTCGGAGTCCCTCTTTATGTTTCTAGGAATAGGTGTGTGTCTGGACAGAGACTACACATAGACAGTGAGCTAGGGACTGGGAGAGAGGGCCTCTGGCCTTTCAAATGTTATAAGGGGAGGGCCACTTCTGTGCCTGTTCTCAACAGGGAGGTTGGAGGGAAGCTGCACAAATTAATAATGTAAATTTGTAATTCAAAGTTTCCTCAGCTCATGTAGCATCTGCCTTTTAAAAATATCTATTATGGCTGGAGAGATGACCTGGCAGTTAAAGGTGCTCCTTGCAAAGCCTTCTAGCCTGGGTTCAATTCCCCCAGTACCCATGGAAATCTAGATACACAAAGTGGCACATGTGTCTAGATTTTGCATTCAATGGCAAGAGGTCCTGGCACATTTATTCTTTCTGTCTCTCTCCCTCTCTCTTCCTACTTGCAAATAAATAAAATTGTTTATTCATTTGCATGTGTTGTGGTGGGGGCACTGAGCCCCAGTGCCCCTGGGGAAGTCAGACGACAGGTATCTGTGCTCTGCCATCTTTGAGACAACAAACCACCAGACTGTGAACCAACATGAGTCTCACTATGCTGGGCACAAGCTTCCGATTCTCCTGGCTGAGCCTCCCATTGTCCTAGGCACTCTGGGATCGCAGAGGCATGTGCCACTTTACATCCAGCTTTAGTGGGTGCTGAGGCATTGAACCCCAGACCAGCAGGCTTTGCACATAAGTGCCTATAAACTGCTGTGCCGTCTCCCCAGCCAAAGCATCGGCCTTCTTAAGGGATCACCTCTGTGTTCTAACAGCAGCTCCACAGAGTCGTCACCCATGCTGGGATGTGCTTTCTACTAATGCAGCTGCTGCGTTACTGAAGCTCCCATACGTAACCCCAGTAAACTCATTGGTCCACCAAGCCCACCTTGGGTGGAATCGTTCCCTTCATCACCTTCTCTATCTGAGATGAAGAGAAATAGACTTCCAGGAAATTCATGCAAACCCCAGTAAACTCATTGGTCCACCAAGCCCACCTTGGGTGGAATCGTTCCCTTCATCACCTTCTCTATCTGAGATGAAGAGAAATAGACTTCCAGGAAAGTCATGCAAACCCCAGTAAACTCATTGGTCCACCAAGCCCACCTTGGGTGGAATCGTTCCCTTCATCACCTTCTCTATCTGAGATGAAGAGAAATAGACTTCCAGGAAAGTCATGCAATAGAGAAACACCTGCTTTAAAAATGCAAACTCTTGGCACTGGCCCCCCAACCCTCTTGAATCAGAAGCTCGGGGTGGGGGGCTGACCAAGTATTTTGTTTCTGCAAGTCCTCCAGGTAGAGGTCATCATACACTTGCCAGTTTGCCGCTGCGGTCAGCGAGCTGCAGAATCCACTGCTGGTCTCAGTCTTAGCAGCAATTTCAGCTCCAGAACACCCCACACCTGAAAAAGTCCTATTTACTTTCCCCAGTGATATGGTCCTGGCATCACCACTCCTTCCTCCCAAAATATTATTTACTGACTTCAAGCTTTTCAAAATTTGCAATTTAAACTTCTCCTCTAAGTGTGAATGTTATATTAGCATAGACTTCTCCTAGAATGCAAATGTCTCTAGTGGATGCATTTCAAAGCTGAAAACCCTCACAGTTGTCATCCCATTTGTAAATTTATTTTACCCAAATATAAGTGATCCTATAAGAACCCCATCAGCATTTTGAATAGAAGGGATGGGAGAGGTGCGGTGAGGAAGGAAAGAGATGACATATATCAATCGGTGTGTGTGTGTGTGTGTGTGTGTGCATGCACACGTGTGTGTGTTTCATGGGCAAATGTCTCAAAGATTATTTGAGGCTACTTTTAAAACAGCAGGGCTGACAGCCGGGCATGGTGGCGCACGCCTTTAATCCCAGCACTTGGGAGGCAGAGGTAGGAAGATCGCCATGAGTTCGAAGCCAGCCTGAGACTACAGAGTGAATTCCAGGTCAGCCTGGGCCAGAGTGAGATCCTACCACGAAAAACAAAACAAAACAAAACAAACAAACAAACAAACAAACAAACAAACAAAAAAAAACAGCAGGGCTGAGGAGATTGCTGAGTAGTGAAAGGCACTTGCTTACAAACCTGCTGACCCAAATTCAGTTGTCCAATATCCATGTAAAGCCGCATACAAAGTAGTACACATGTCTGCAATCTATCCAGAGACAAAAAAGAAATCCTGTCTCAAAAGTGTGGTGGTGCATGACCTTAATCCCAGCACTTGGGAGGCAGAGATAGGATGATCAACATAAGTTCAAGGCCAGCCTGGAACTATAAGAGTGAGTTCCAGGTCAGCCTGGGCTAGAATGAGATACTACCTAAAACAAACAAACAAAAAACAAAACAATAAAATATCGAGCAACCCACTCCAAAAATGGGCAAGAGAACTGAATAGGGAGATCTCAGAAGAAGAAATACAAATGGCTCACACACACTTGAGAAAATGTTCAACATTCCTAACCATCAGAGAAATGCGAATTAAAACAACTATGAGATTCCACTTTTCTCCAGTAAGGATGGCAATCATTAAAAATCAAATGATAACAATTGTTGGCAAGGATGTAGAGAAATAGGAACCCACATTCACTATTCGTGGGATTGTAAGCTTGTACAACCGCTGTGGACATCAATATAGAGATTCCCCAAAGGATGAATATAGAGCTGCCTACAGACCCAGTTATTCCCTTACTGGGTATTTACCCTAAACGCTCAATGCTCCAGTACAGAGATATTTGCTCAACCATGTTTATAGCTGCTCAATTCATAATAGGTAAGAACTGGAATCAACAACCCAGGTGCCCATCATTGGATGCATGGATAACGAAGTTGTGGTACATTTACACAATGAACTTCTACTCAGCAGTAAGAAAAAAAAGACACAATGAAATGTGTAGAAAAATGGACAGACTGTTGGAACAGATCATACTCAGTGAACTCACACAAACAAAGAAAGACAATCACTGCATGGTCTCACCCATCTGCAGTTTCAAACCTGGATCAGCTCGGATTGATGACCTGAGAGGCTCAGATGGAAGGGCTTGAGAGGAGGGGAATGGTAAGAGGGAAAACACAAAACTGAAACCAAAATGAACTGGTATCATAGAAACCTTGAAGAAAGACTTAAAGGTTGAACCCTCAACAGGAGCATGGGGGGGGGCGGTGGCGGGGGGAGAAGGGCTCTGGATAGGGTGGGGTGAAATCTAACCATAAATTTTTACTTTTATCTTTGGCTCTGGCCCGTAACCCTCAGTACCAGAATGCAGTTACCACCCACAATGAGCTGTTGATCAGAGAAACCTATAAGGTCCCCAAAACAAGATAGGCTTCTGTTAAAGCACTTGATTACCTGCCTGAAGTAAATGGTAAGACCCTACTGAAGACACCATAGGCTGCTGGCATGGAACACGAAGAGACCTGGCTGAAATTGGGTGACAGCCAGACCCCAGACAGACCATCTAGTGCTGGAAAGTGCTACACGTGCTACTGGGGGAAAGTGGCCAATAACTATCCGAGCAAGCAGGGGTCTAAGCTGCTCAAAAGCAAACACTCTGATGAGATGTACACACCAGTGCAGTGGTGGCACACAGCTTTCTTTGGTGGGTAACCAATAGCTTTCTGATTGGCTAAGAGATCTGCTCAGTGGAAAGGAACCCATATCTGGAACTGGGAACCAGGTCAGAATCCTTTGGAGACAAAGATTATGTTCTCCAGTCAAGCTCCCACTAATCTTGGGCTAAAAGAGGGACGACTACATCCATCAAATTTTCCCTAAATTAATAATGCTTCTCCTATTTAACCTGTGCTGACTTTACTCTCTGTTGGAGAATCTGCTTTTCTTTTTCAGATGGTAGTGAAACCCGAGGACATAAACCACTTCTCACACCTCCATCAAGGCCCAGGTGAAACCACAGAGGAATTGAGGAGATGAACAAGAGTGCAGCTTCCATGGTGAGCCTGAAAACCAGCACCAGGGTGAAGGAGACAGACCCTGAGGATACTCCACACTTACCAAAGCCGAGATCCAGAGGCTCCTAAGAGCCCATCACTGAAGTAGACTTAAAACTCACCCACCACGGCTCAGGGAAGTTTGTGGAAGAGGGGGTGGAAAGATTGCTAGAGCCACATGTTGGGACACCATGCCCAGAGGCACTGCCTCTTCCCAGTAACAGACTGCTGCTCCCTCATCCGCATGAAGAAAACCTGCAACCCCACTGAGAAGGGCCCCAGAGGAGTGGGGGCAGGGACGAGGGAAAAGATGGTACCAACACATGAGGCATCCATACTTTCTTCATAATTAATGAAAAAAAAAAAAGGGATAGAGAGATGGCTTAGCAGGTAAGGTGCTTGGCTATGAAGGCTAAGGACCCAGGTTTAATTCCCCAGTATTCATGTAAGTCAGACGCACAAGGTGACAAATGTGTCTGAGGTTTTTTGCAGTGGCTGGAAGTCCTGACACCTATTCTCTCTCTCTCTCTCTCTCTCTCTCTCTCTCTCTCTCTCTCTCTCTGTGTGTGTGTGTGTGTGTCAAATAAATAAAATATTTATTTTAAATAAGAAGGTGTAAAGGAGAAAATTGCCACGTCGATGGTGTTCTCTGATCTCAACACATATGCCATGGCAAGGATGTACACACAAGCACATGCACACACACATGCACATACACACACACACAATTAAAATAAATAAATAAAACATCACCACCTCTCATTTCTAAGTTGCTTTTAACATGCATTGTAACAGATTCTACGTCACCTCATTTGCAAGACTTGTCAGAACCATTTCTCAACACGGCGTCGTCATTACTCGTGGACCAGCTCTGGCAGGCTTGCTTCCTTCCAGCAGCCCAGGTTTTCCAGACCTTCCCTTTCGCTGGGTCCTCACTGACAAGCAGCTCTCCATGTCACCTTCTTTTAAATATTCCCCCAGTCCTTGCTCAGAGGAAATTCCTCACAATCTACCCCTGCCCCAGGCACTGCAAAGATGAAATGAAATTCGGGTAGTCGGTGTTGCAATAACATGACAGGAGCATGTCCACAGCTTCCTGTGCGGTGTAACTGGAGCAACTTTTCAAGAAAGCAATTGGGCAGTATACCCAACTGAGCTAGACAAGCTCCAGGAATAGTTCACCCACCCAGGACATGGTTTGGCTTGAGCAGTAAAGACTCCCTTTTCCGGGGCTGGAGAGATGGCTTAGTGGTTAAGCACTTGCCTCTGAAGCCTAAGGACCGCTGTTCGAGGCTCGATTCCCAGTACTCACATAAGCAGATGCACAAGGTGGCACATACATCTGGAGTTTGCTTGCAGTGGCTGGAGGCCCTGGTGCGCCCATTCTCTCTCTCCCTCTCCCTCTCTCTCTCTCTGCTTCTCCCTCTCTTTTTCTCTCTGTCTCTCTCTCTCAAAAAAAATCAGATATTTCATGGAATATATTATCCACACCCTTTACCTCATAATTCCACCTCTGAACTCTTGGCTTAACTGAATTCCCTCTCTAGTATGGTTTCTTTCAAAGCTTGAGTTAGTTTTCCTCTAGATTTGTCTCTTCCTTTTATGTTTCTATTCCTACTGTATATCACATGTTTATCTGTGTGTGTATATGTGGGTGCACATGCATGCGTATGCACATGTGTGTGGAGGGAAGCGCTTAACATCGATGTCCTTTTCAGTTTCTTTCTACCTTATATTCTGAGACAAGTTCTCACCCTGAACCTAACACTCGCCAAATTGGCTAAATTAGTGAGCCAGCCAGTCCCAGGGACGCTCCTGTTTCTACCTGCCTAGCACTGGGATTCCAGATGAATGCCACCATTCTCAGATTTTTACATCAGTAGGGTGATAGGAACTTGGGTCTAAGGGCTTGCATGTCCGGCACTTTACTGATTGAGCCATCTCCCCAACCCAGATATGTGCTTTTTTCTTGTTCATCTTGGGGTTATCATTAAAGGCTTGCCCAGAACACGTATTTGATCTTCAGAAGAGAGTGACTGAGTTCCCCTTAAGTTCCTGAGGCTGTTACCATCTCTGCTGAAGTATTCAGACATTCCAGGTTTCACTAAATGCCTTTCTTTTGTATTGGTGTCGGTGAACCTAGTTAACTTGAGTGGAGAGGCTGAAAGAGAAGGAAGGAGGGAACTTAGCTGAGGCTGTAAGCGTCATTATCCAATGTCCAGGAATTCTGAATATTTCCTGATTCCGAAAGAGGTCTATTTTAAACCAGAACTCATGCTACTTATGTCATGATCTATTGATCCTCCTGTGAAATATTCTAGCTCTTCCCTCCATCTGTGTTGGATTCCTTGTGTTTTTGCTTCTTCAGGGACAGGCATCCTCAGTTGCTTAGCGCAGCTCACTATTTCTCTATAATTAATGTAGAGAGACAAAAGGGCAGGAATTGCATTGTTTCACTTCTTCCCAGTTGGTACAAGAAATGGAAATTTTAGGGAAATTATAAAATCTGGCAGAGCTTGAACATATTTACCCAAATCTCTCCCTTCCTCCCTGGGCACACAGATAGACTACCTTTCCTGGCCTCTCTCTCAATTAAGGTTGGCCATATCACACGAGGTCTTCTAGCCAGGTAATATTTGTAACTTCCAAGTCTATTACAACAATACTTCTCATTTATGATTTTCTGCTCTTTTTTCCCTTAATGGAGAGGCCCTGAGAGCCAAAAATTAGAAAAGACCCAGAGATGGAAAGATCTGGAAGCTATCTCATAAGAATAATCACTTTGGACTACGAAGTGAGTAGGAAAAATGTTTGTGGTCTATAAAATACTGAGGTTTTCTTCTTCTATGTAAGAGCTGGCCAATCCTAAATACAATATTTACCCGTAATGGACCCTCAAATTTCGGAGCTGTGTTTTGGAGACATGCCACACCATGCTACAAGCTTTGATTCTTTTCTTGGCTGCCACTCTGAAAAATGTATGATATTCAGTTATTTTCCATTCCTTGTTTCATTCAATTGGTTATCCACCTTTTGTTTACGTGATAGTTTTTACTTATTCTCATTCATTTCATTGGGAAGATTTTGTAAACCCATGCCATGTAGTTACTGTGATCTGGAAGTGACATGGTATTACAAATTCTACTGTAGGGGGTGGAGTGATAGCTAAATGGTCAAGGCACTTGCCTGAGAAGCTAAGAATGCACAGTGACACAAGCGTGCAATGTCGCACATGTGCACAAGGGGGAGGACACATCTGGAGTTCATTTGCAGAAGTTGAAGGCCCTAGAGCACCCACCTGCCACCTACCTCAAATAAATAAAAGAAAAAAATTATACTGTAAATATTCTATTGGATTTTTTAGTCTCTGTAGGCAGTAACTCATCTCCTATTGAGAGTACAAGCTTTTTGGATTCAGGAACAATTATCTGATTTTCTTATCCATTCTAAAGAGTGCTAAGAGTTGCTAGTTTAAATAGACTCCCAACATTTTCAGACCAGTAGCTCTGCTTGTCATCAGTAACAATGGTGAACTGAGCCAAGAATTTTGTATGAAAATTATAGGTAAGAATAAACATAAATGACTGAGCATAGATAATATTCATAAAATATAAGTTGTGGATACATTATTCTTAGCTATGGTACTTTGAACATGAAATGTTCTCCAAAGCCTTGTGTGTTTGTAATTAAGCCTCACACTCAATCCCCAATGGGTGGAGCCTTTGAGAGATGGAGCATTGCTGGAAAAGGTGTGTCACTGGGGAATAGACCCTAAGGCTTATTATGAGCCCAGCCTTGCTGGGTGTTCATTCACTAGATAACTGTCTCTTGCTGCTACCTCCCAGCTGTTGTGATATGATGCACAGTCTCTGCTTACCACTCTCTTCCTGCAGGATGAAACTTCCATCAAGACTGTAAGCTAAAGGCTGGATAGATGGCTTAGTGGTTAAGTGCTTGTCTGTGAAGCCTAAGGACCCTGGTTCGAGGCTCAGTTCCCCAGTACCCATGTAAGCCAGATGCAAATAAAAAAATAAAATAAACAAACTAAATAAATTTGGAAGACTGTAAGATGAAATAAACCCTTATCCTCACCTCAGTTGATTCTAGTTGGGTGTTTTGTGTCAGAAAAGTGAAGGGGAGGTTGCTGCCAACACCAGGCAGAAGATATAGCAAAAGAAACTTAAAAATATACCAATAAAACTAAAAAAAAAAAAAAAAAAAAAGATTTAAAAAGAATTTCAAACGTTCTTTATTTTACCTTCAATGAACAACAACAACAACAAGAATCAGCTACCGAAGGGTCAAATTCCCTACCAATTACACGAAAATAATCGACCAGTCTTCTTTGGAAATATCCACAGAAAAGCAAGAAGTTCTAGAGCTGCTGATCTTGGTCACACATGGTCACATTGCTTTCACTGCACAAGAACAAACACATTTTGTGATACAAATCTCTCAACAAACATCTCATGACTCAATCCCAGATTCCTTTAAGTATACAATGAACCTCATTATTTTCAAAGTATATGGGTACAGTACCTTCAACATTTTAAGGCTCAGGCACCATTGCAATAGAGGAGGTGGAAAGAATGTAAGAGCCAAAGAAGGCAGGGGAGGGGTGGTTAGTGGTTAGTGCTTGCAATGATGTCTTCCAGACACGAAGTGGCCGCATATTCATGACCTCACAGTGGCTGACACTGCCTACATGAGATCTCTATAATAGGAGGTCAAACTGATGACATCAACATAGAAAAGAGACTCAGTGCAGTGGAAATTTGGGAGGGGGAGAGAGGAATTGTGGAAGAGGATTATGATCATGACGTACTAACTATATTTATGGAAGTTACCAATTAAAAGTTAAAAAAATAATTTGGTAAATTTGGAAAAAGTAACATGTCCTCAGAGAAGCAGTGAGATTTGTGAAAAGGACCCGTGGAATGACGGCCATGTTCGATTTTTCTCGGGTTTCCCAAGGTCTCATTGGGTCATGGTCTAGAGGCTTGAGGCCATGGCTGCAAGTTCACGAAATTTAATTTTTAGGCTGGTATCAAAACAAAGCCTTTCTTCATCCCTTTAGCCATCTGCACATATCTCTTTGTCATGAAGTGGAAACTAATAATCCTTTTCCACTCTTATCTCTTGGGTGAATTCTGGACACAGCTTGTCTTGACATCTCTGCTTGCATCCATCGCAGGCAGCTGGAAGGAATATTCACATGGTATGCACTGACTGCTGACTACCACCAGCCCTGTCCTACCCTCCACTCCCTTCTCCCAAGTGGGGACCCTGCTACTTTAAGCTCCAGTTCATGCCCTGTCATAACACTGAGTACCAACTTTGATTTTGTCCCTTTCCTTCTTCTCTTATTATATGCCTTCCAAAAAAAAAAAAAAAGTGTCACCTCTTCTTCTAAGATATATGTCTTTACATCTGCACTGTCACAAAATACATCTTGGCTATGGGCACCTTCGCCTGCACACAAGCAATTGATTCCTAATTGGTTTCCTTGTGTGCAGCTAATCTGTCTGCCATACCTAGCCAATGTCACGTTTTCAAAGCACAAATCAAGTCATCAACAACTTCTATGAAACCAACAAGGCACTAAATAAGCCCTTACCACCTCCCCTGTGTCCTTTGAGTCATAATCAGCTATTTTCTTTTTCTTCCTACATGCTTGGTTCTTCTTCATCACATTTTACTTCTCCACTGCCAAACTTCTCTCACACGTTTTACCTCACCCTGAAATGATGACTCCCACTGTTCTTTCCATCCCATTTCACTTTATTTTTTAACTATTTATTTGCAAGGAAAAAAAGAAAAAGGGAGTATGAGGAGGGAGAACCAGGGTCACTTTCCAATAAAAATAACCTACAGATACATATGCCACTTTGTGTGTTTAGCTTCACATAGGCACTGGGGAATCAAACCCAGGCACGGTCAGGCTTGGCAAGCAAGCAAGCAAGCAAGCAAGCACCTTTAACTGTTGAGCCATCTCTGTAGTCTCAAGTGAATGCTGTTGGTTTTCCTTTTGTCTCCTATTTGTTTTGAGGCAGGGACTCACTCTATCTGGCCCAGGCTGACCTGGAGCTTATTCTGTAACCCCAGCCTGGCTTTGACTTCACAGACATCCTCCTACCTCAGCCCCTCAAGTGCTAGGATTAAAGACACACACCACCACACCCGGGCCCATCTCACGTTAAATGTCCCCTTCTTATAGAAGCCACTAGGTCCCCATCCTCCATCTTTCTCACCTTGGATATGCTTTGTTCCATCAGTGACTAGTGTAGCATCTGACAGTTAGTGGACACCCAGGAAAAGTTACTTGATTAAATGAATTGAAATGAGAATTTGGGGCTGCAGCAATGACTCTGTGATTACAGACACTTGCTTGCAAAGCCTGATGGCCCAGGTTCAGTTCCCTAGTGCTCATGTTAAGCAGATGCACAAAGTGGTGCATGAGTCTAGAATTGATTTGCAGCAGCAGAAGGCCCTGGCACACCCATACTTAATCTCTCTCTGCCTCTAGTGCACTTTCTTTCTCAAACCAATTTAAAAATTAAGAATTTCTTGTCATTATTGGGTTAACTCTTTCTATGTGCTCGTTCTGTTAATTTGTAAGTCAGATGTCCCTCATGCTGTATAGCAAAACATGTGGGAAATTTTTTTATGAAGCAAAAAGAAGAAAAAAAAAGGTAGAACTAATTCTCATAGAGAAAGTGCTAGTCAGGTCAAGATTTAACAAAGGAACATACCAGAAGAGGCTAACAAGAGGGGTCGATTTAGATCATGTAAAGTAGAAGATGTGAAGTCAACCTGAGCCGCACCTGCAAAATCTTCAGTGAAAGCTGCTTTGGTCACCAAGGCATTTGTGCAGAAAGAGTTAGTAAAGACAAGTGAAATTCTGCACCTAGATTAATATGGATTGAGCCAGGTATGTCTTTGCTTCAGAAACACATATATTAAAGTTTGGCTGATACAGAGAAGATAAACATGCCCCTGTGCAGAGACGATAAGCAAATGTGTACAGATTGTTATTAAAAATAATAATAAGTGGGTTGGAGAGATGGCTAAGCTCTTAAGATGCTTACCTGCAAAGCCTATTGATCTGAGTTGATTCCCCAATACTCACGCAAAGTCAGATGCACAGAGTGGCACATGTACCTGGAGTTTGTTTGCAATGGTTAGAGGCCTTGGTGCACCCATTTGTGTGTGTGTGTGTGTATGTGTGTTTGTCTCTTTCTGCTTGCAAATAAATAAATAAAAATATTTTTAAAATAACTTTTTAAAATTTAAAAACAATAAGTAAATCATGAACAAGGTTGTGGTGCCTTGAATATATAATGTTCCCCATAGACTCATGTATTTGAGTACATAATCCCCAGTTGGTGGTGCACTTTGGGATAGTTGTGGAGCCCTGCTAGAGGAAGTGTATTATTGAAGGCAGGCCATGAGTATTAGAGTCCAGTGTGTTAGTGTAAGCTCACTTACTCTGTCTACTTCCTGCCTGCTACTGTGGTGCTATAACACCCAGCTGTCTGCTACTGCCGCACTTTCCCCACCATGATGAAACTTCCCCTTGAAACTTTAAGCTGATGATAAAACTCTTTCCTTCCATAAACTGCTTCTAATCATGTATTTTGTCCCAGCAATGAGAAAATGACTGATAAAATCATAGTACTTGCATGTCATCCAGCAATCCATAAAGTGTGCCCATACAGAGAAACCAGAAGATAAAGGGCCATGTGAAATGAAAGGATGTTGAGCTGGAGAGATGACTCGGTGGTTAAAGGTGCGTGCTTGAAATCCTGATGGCCCAGGTTTGGTTCCCCACTACTCATGTAAAGCCATATGCACAAAGTGGTGCATGCATTTAGAGTTTATTTCTAGGGGCAACAGGCCCTGGTGCACATGTTCTCATTTTCTCTGTCTCCTTCTCTCTCTGTCTCTCTGCTTGCAAAAGAATAAAATATCTTAAAAAATGAAAGGATAGGGATAGAAAGGTGGCTTAGAAGTTAAGGTGCTTGCTGGACTTGCTGGAATACTAAGGACTTAGGTTCAACTCCCCAGAACCCATGTAAGCCATATGCACAAGGTGATACATGTGCACAAGGTCACACACATTCACACACAAGGTGGTGCACATGTCTGGAATTTGACTGCAGTGGCTAGAGGCCCTGACCCACCAATTCTTTCTCTCTCTCTTTCTCTCTGTCTCATTACAAAGGAAAAAGGCACAAAAAGCATAAAATAATAAGAAAATTTGATACCTTTGAATATATTAAAATTAAATGAACAAAAGGCAAAACAAGCCATAGACTGGAAAGTATATTGTATATGTCTGTGAATATGACTGACAATATTTTATTACCCAGACTGTGTAAAAAAATACCAACATTGTCATTTGGAAGTCAATTTGGCATTTTTTAGTAAAGCTGAAGATATTCGTAACAAAAGTTAGCAGTTCAGGGCTGGGGAGCCCCTCAGATGGTAATAGCACTTACAATGGAGATGGAAAAATCACTGGGGCTCCTTGGTCCATTAGACTGAACAAGAAATAGCAGCTGTAGATTCAACAAAAGATTCCACCTCCAAGGAACAAAATGGAAGAGCAGCCGAGGCGGATACCCAATATTCTCCCACGTGCTTATTGGGTGTGCACCCGCACACATGTATACATACACATGCCCTACCCATCTTCATACACACCTCCCAAAGAAGATGATTTACAAAGAGAGTAAAATTGATCTATTTTAATCCAGTCCTCTGTAGAACCCTGATGTGTGGAAACACAGTTAAAAACAGTATGGGCAGCATTGCTGTTATGGACATCTGGAAATATCTGAAGAGGATGGATGAGAAAGTTAGGAAAAATTACAAAAAGAAAGTTCAAATCCTGCATGCCAAAGTATTCAATTTTGGGTAAAAACATTTATTAAGGTAGAGAAATATGCATGGGAACAACAACCAAAACATTCATGAAACAGAGAAAGAGAAAAATCAGTCAGTATGACAAAAATATCTTGATCTTAGAGCATGGAAGGGGTGCCCAGGGACTCATAGTGTTTGCATTAAAATAACTCATAGAGCCAGGTCAATGTAAGCACTATAGGAGCTGGAGAGATGGCTTAGCGCTTAAGGCATTGGCCTGCAAAGCCAAAGGATCCCGGTTCAACTCTCCAGGACCCACATACACCCAGATGCACAAGGTGGCACATGCATCTGGAGTTCGTTTGCAGTGGCTGGAAGCCCTGGCAAGCCCTCTCTCTCTCTCTCTCTCTCTCCCTCTCTCTCTATCCCCATCTCAAATAAATAGAAAAAATTTTTTAATGTTAAAAAAAATTGCACTATACATCTATAATCCTAGCACTGGGGAGGCTGAGGCAAGATGATCACAAGTGCAAGGCCATCCTGGGCAACTAATGAAAACTTGAATCAAAACCAAACCAAAAAAAAAAAAAAAAAACAAAAACAAAAAAAACCACTTGGATGCATAAAGTGTTAAATTAGCAATTTATACTCAAAGACACAAACATTTCTTAAAGTGAAAAAAGTAAGATAAAATCTAAACCTCAACTAGACATGATTAGCTACCATCCACATAGTAAAAAAATGACTTCAGGCCTAGAGAAATGGCTCAGCACTTAAAGTGCTTTCCTGCAAAGCCTATGGACAGGATTTGATTTCCCAGTTCCCATGGAAAGCCAGGTGCACAAGGTGGTGCATGACTCTGGAGTTGGTTTGCAGTGGCCAGAGGCCCTGGCACATCCATATTCTCTCTCTCAAATAAATAAAATATTTTTCAAGTGACTTCAAAACAAGAACACTTATTGTGGTAGTTTGAATGTGAATGTATGGCCCCCATAGCCTGAGGTTGTCACTGGGGGAGGCTCTTGTAGTCCAGCCCTACGAGGTAGAAAGCAGCACTTTGAATTCTAGCTGTTTGCTGGAAGTTGATGCTTGCTGGTGTTGGTTTGTCTGTTTGCTGTGGATGTATCCATGGAAGTGAGCCAGCTTTTGCCACCAAGATGGAACTTGCCCTGGATTCTTTAAGCCTGAAATAAACCCTTTCCTCCCCTAAGCTGTTTCTGGTCCAGTGTTTGTCCCAGAAAGTAAAATTAACTGCAACAGTTACTTAAGCATTTAAGTTGTGCTCTGGATTTGAGGGGGAACTCTCAAATGCATGTGGGTCATGACACTGCATAGACTTAGAAATTTCAGAACCATAAATCTCAAGAGTTTTGACAGCTGTTATATCCCTTTCTCTTTGGGAGAGAAGATAGATCTCAACCAACTGCCAGGTCTATCTTGGGACACTCAGCTACATGCCATATAGATGGCGAGAGCGATTGTAAGTGTCTTGACTGGTGGATGCATTTCGGTGTTCATCTGACAGAGGACCAAAAAGAGGTACCAGCAGGGGTTAGGGAGACTGCTCAGTGGATAAGGTACCTGCTGAGCAAGTGTGGTGGTAAAATGCCTCTCATATTCTCCTGTGTTTGAAGACCGAATCCCCAGCTGGAGGCACTGCTCTGGAAGGTTGTAGAACCGAGAGTAGATGGAGCCTTGCTGGAGGAAGTATGTCACCGAGGGGTGGGTCTTGAGTTGCTATCCATGCCAGGTCCTGTTCTGTCTCTGTTTTCTGATTCTGATTCCAGCTGGCCATACCTTTCCCACCATCATTAAACTTCCCTTCTGTAAGGCAAGTGAAATGCTGTCCTTCCATAATCTGCTTCTGGCCAGGTATTTTGTCCCAGAAATGGAGAAAGTAACAGATACAGCAAGCACAAGGATCATTCCAAGATTCCTAAGGCAGAGGCGGGGCTACCATAGGCAAGCAGACTTGATAGACGGGTTCTGGGCTCAAGCAAGATTCTGCCTGAGTGGTTAACAATCAAAGAAGACACCCGAGGTCAACTTCTGGCCTTTGCCCCTCCCCCACAAACACACACATACACACATGCAAAATATGCATGCACTCATGCACACCACACACACATGCTTATACAAAACAGAGAAAGAATAAGAGTTACATCTGAAAGGAAATGATATTATACTGTAATAAACAGTAAGGGCCCCAGCCAAGGCACAACATGTAGACAACATATCTAGTGAAACATCGCAGACTACTGTCTTCCTAAAATAGCCCAGGCTCTGTTGTCTTGGAGGAAGCATGGGTATTTCTACTCCCCAAGCAGTGAGAACATCCCTCCAACTCCATTGTCTAAAGAGAAAAGTTCCTCTGGTGGTAGAGAGGGGAAAAAATACAGCAAGAACTTGAACTCTAAGGAGGAAAAAAAAAAAAAAAAAAAAAAAAAAAGGTCATGAGTATGTCTCGTTTTTGCTCATTTTCCAGGAAATTTTAAATTCACTTGAACAACTAGGGATTTAACCTCCCTGTATAGAAGCAAAAATTTTATCATAATGTAAAAGTTGACACAAATACAATTGAATTTTCACCAGAGTTGCTTTTGGTCTATGTTTTCCTGGAGTCTCTCTTAGGCACTAGAGCCCAAAACAAATTAGCAATGGAAAAATGTTTTTTTTTTTCAATATTTTTTATTTATGAGAGAGAGAAAGAGAGAACTAGCACACCAGGGCTTCCAGCCACTGCAAACAAACTCCAGACACATGTGCCACCTTGTGCATCTGGCTTTTGTGGGTCCTGAGAAATCGAACCTGGGTCCTTTGACTTTGCAGGCAAGCATCTTAACTGCTAAGCCATCTCTGCAGCACATTTTAGAATTTATAAGTCAGCATCCTCCATTTTTTCCTTCCTCGGGTTGTCCTATAGCCTTGGTGTCACCTCTCATCATGTCATTGGACCATGGAACCTCGTCCTTCGAGACATCCCACTCTCCTGGGAGAAGCGCAGAGACTCATGTGCCTTCCTTGGCCAATTTCTTGCAGCCAGGGTGACAGATCTATATGACAAAGAAATTTCACCATTGACCTAGCTCCCAGAGTTTGGAGATAGGAAACTTACACCCTAATAGGTGCCATGTCACTTCTATATTTCAAAGAGAAGTAGGCTGATTTACCTGCATGGAAACTTTACAGGCTAAATCTAATTTGCGAAATAGATTACACTTTATTTAAAGTATCTCTAGCCTACATCGTGCAGTGTAAATGAGTGTGACGTGTCTCAAGGGAAGGGTAGTTTCTCTACATGGGTAGAAACTCCAGGTCATTGGCTTTTACTTAGAAGGCCAAGATGGCAGCTCCAAGGCTTTCACTAGCTCGCTCAGACTGATGCAGGTGCTTGTCAGTCAGAAGAGTGGATGTTAGAGAGCGATGTTCATGGATGGAACCAATGGCTTATCAGTAAGCATAGTGGCTTGCTGGGTTCGACCACTCCTTGCGGGAAATGATAGCTAGTATATTTACTCCTACTCTCATGAACCAAGAGAGTAAAACTCGAACTCCTCTCCTGCATTTAGTCATGGCTCCCTAGCTTGGGAATCATCCCAAATAGTACAGACCTTCTGGTTTAGAAGACTTCTGACTACTTAATGCCAAAAATAAAATGAATATGGAGGGAGACATGGCTTAGTGGTTTAATGCACAAGTATGAGAGCCTGCCTGACTCCGCCTGCGTTTGAATCGCCAGAACACATGTAAACAGCTGGGCATGGCCATGCATGCCCATAACCGTAATCCTGTGGGGAGCAGAGACCAGAGAAGTGATAGGACTGTGGAACAATAAGCCCCAGAATCATGAAGAGACTCTGTTTTAAAGAAAAAACTGGTGGGTAAGTGATGGGGAGACAGGGGCACCTCTCTGCCCACTGCAGGTAAGCCCTCAGAGGACATCAGGCAAGTGAACAGTGGGCTGTATCAGCACCCACACATACACCCTACAAACACACACCATGTGCCGCAGACAAAAGAAATCAAAGATAAATAAAAATACAATTAAATAAATAAAATTGGTCAGACAATTATGACACAGACTTAGGGGCACTATTGCCTTAAGTGAAACTTTTCTATCAGGTAATTTTTGCAATAGGAAAAAGACAGAGTCAGGGCTTCTCTGAGTGTTTAGGACATTGTACCTGTTCACTTTAGAGTTCGCATGCACAGAAAAGCTTGCTTGCGTCTTTCTTTCCTTGTAGGGGAATAGAAAATCTTACCTAGCCATAATATTAAAGAGAAGCTACTGCAGTGCTCAATGTGATATAAGTCAGTGTTTAACATAGTTCGTAATGGAGACTCAAATAATGACTTGAAGAGGAAGCAAAAGACAAAGTAATTAGAGGGTAAAACTGGGCAGTGAATGGGTAGTTGAAAAAGAAAGTTACGGATGGGTGGATGTAGGGGAGAAATGAAAATATCAACCAGTGTAGGAAGTTATAGAAAGAAAAAGGCAGTATGAAAATATATGTTCAAAACACAGGAATAAGATAAAATAAACATTGCACATCGAATTGATGTCATATTAATGAGCTAGGATAGAAAAACAGAAAATTATAGGGACATGGGTAGGGAAAAGGGTTCCTCACTTTGGAATCTAGTGGAAGTCGATCACCAGCTGAGGATTAAAAAAATCAAGGATTTCAACATAATTAATATCATGTGCTATGAAGGTTGCCAAGATAGACACGATTTCTGTCTCTCTCTCTCTCTTTCTCTCTCTCTCTCTGTGTGGGGGGGGAAGAGAACATAGTATGTGTGGTATGTGGCATGTATGTGAATGTGTGTGTGTGTGTGTGTGTGTGTGTGTGTGTGTGCGCTCACACCCACAAATGCATTTGTGTGCAGAGGCCAAAGGACAATGCCGAGTGTCCTCGTCTCTCAGTCTTTTGATTTATTCCTTGAGACAGAGTCTCTCACTGAACATAAAACTCACTGTTTTTCATGTTTCACTTAGACAATCTCACCAGCAATCCCCAGCAACCACCTTGTCTCTGCATGCCTTAGCACTTGGATTACATTCACATGTGGTCATGTCCAGCATTTTACATGATTTCTGGGGTTCAAATTCAGGTCCTTGTGTAGCAATCTCTCTTAGCTTCTGAGCCATCTCCACCATTCTTCTATATTGAAACATTTTCAAATAAGAATGCTAAAAGAGCCAGGCATGGTGGCGCAGGCCTTTAATCCCAGCGCTGAGGGGTGTGGGGAGCAGAAGTAGGAGGACCGCCATGAAAACAAGGCCACCCTGAGACTACATAGTGAATTCCAGGTCAGCCTGAACTGCCCTGTTGGATACTTTCTGCAAATCACACAAACAAAACTCTTAATGTTCATTCACAGCAAAGCTGTCCTAACTTCCCGCATCTCTGTGACCCAGAGTTGTATCTTACCTGTATAATCCTGTCTAGAGCACCTAAGGAGCTAGGCTGTGATCTCATCTACTAAGGAACCTCAGCAACCCTTTAATGATAGCAGCTTCAAAACCAAGCAAATGGGGCTGGAGAGATGGCTTAGCAAAGTCAAAGGATCCTGGTTTGATTCCCCAGGACCCACGTAAGCCAGATGCACAGGAGGGCACATGCACCTGGAGTTCATTTGCAGTGGCTAGAGGCCCTGGTGTGCCCATTCTCTCTCTCTCTTTCCCTCTTTCTCTCTCTCAAATAAATAAATAAATAAAATATTTTTTTAAAGTTTAAAAAAAAACAGCCGGGCGTGGTGGCGTACGCCTTTAATCCCAGCACTCGGGAGGCAAAGGAGGTATAGTTTTGGTTAATTCCAGGTCAGAAGATAATGAGACCCTACCTTGCAAAACCAAAAAAAAAAACTAAAAAATAAAAAAAAATAAAAATAAAAATAAATAAAGTTTAAAAAAAAACTGAGCAAATGGTATATTTGGCTATTGTGAGGATAATGAGACCCTCCTTTGAGAAACCCTCATCAAGCTCCTAAGTACGTAATCTTCCTTTCTTCTGGAACGCTTCTTTTTCTCTTAACCTTCATGCTTAAAGTCAACTTGAGCACTGAAGAGATGATACAACACTTAAAGGTGTTTGCTTGCAAAGCCTGATGATCCAGGATTGATTTTTCAGTACCCATGTAAAGCCAGTTGCACAAAGTGGTATATGAATCTGGGACTCATTCATTTGCAGTGGCAGGATGTTCTAGTGTCCCCATTCTCTCTCTCTCTCTGTGTATGAAAATAGATAACTAAAAACTCTATCTTAAAAATGCTTCTCAATAGACCTCCAAATCTGTTTCACACTGGCTTCTCCTAAAATTCTTTTCTTTAGCAAAGCCTGGCTTTACCTGAGTGGAGATCTCTGAATAGAATTTCTCAAGCTGCCACTAACAGAAATAGTGTCTAACAACTTCCCCCAAATAATCAAATTTTCTAGGAGAATGTACCCTGGTTTACCACTGTTTAAGGTTGATAAACTCTGAAGTAATATGTTGAGATGTTTTATCTGAGAGAAATGCAGATACCTAAAACAGTAGAAATGACCTCAGAGAGGTCACTGTCCTTAGGAAGTAAACAAGTTTGTATCTAAATTTAGTATTCTTCTCCTAGCAGTCTCTTTTCCCCTCAGGATCTATATATACTCATCAATTTTCAAATTTTCTTTGAGCTGCCTTTAACACCGTGCCGTCCCTTCCTTAATGAATCAAATAACTCTTTGGCTGGGGGGTGGGGTATAGAGTGGCGGCTTAGTGGACGGAGAGCTTACCACTTTAGCTGCAGTTCTAGAGTTAGACTCTCAGACTCCAAATAAAAGCCAAAAGCCTTGAAAAGCTTCTGAAATTACAGCTGTAGCAGATAGCTTTAGGTTCACTGAGATGAACTTCTAAACACAAGCACAGTTATGGAGGAAGGGATAGTATTTATTGAAGCTTACAGATCCAGGGGAAGTTCCATAATGGCAGAAGAAGCTGGCCTTCCTTCACAGGACCAAACACAGAGAGCAAAGCCACAGCCAAAAGCCACACAGCACAGCACACCTCAACTCAGGAACTCCAGCTAGGCACACTTTGCATATCTTTAGATTGAAATCCTAAACCCACCACCACACCTTAGGGCTGGACCCTAAGAGCCACCCAGTGACTCTGCAGGTGGCTGCAGATGCAAACTACAAACTAATAAAACATTGAATATATTGGGGGCCATCTATTCAAACTAACACAACAGCTCACAAGGACCACACACAAGTAGCAGTGCAAAAATCCAAAGAGAGAAAACCTGCCTCAAATGAGGTGGAAACAACCAGCCAGAAAGTTGTATTCTGACCCAGATATGCGCAACTTGGCAGTGCACGCGCACACACCCGCCAACCACAAAAAACATGACACATACAGATGATGATAGATAAGAAGATGATAGATTATAGATAGATCTTTGACATAGTACTCATTTTAAATGTTCTTTTTTATTTTATTTGAAAGAACGAGACTGTGAGAGATACAGAAAGAGTATGGGAACACCAGAGCCTCTTGCTGCTACAAATAATCCAGACACATTCACCACTTTGTGCATCTGGCTTTGCATGGATGGATATGGGGAACTGAACCCAGACCATCAGGCTTTGCAAGCCCTCAACTGCTGAGCCATCTCTCCAGCCTTAAATTTCCTTCAATTAGCTTTGATATGATGTTGGAAGAACTGTCAAATTAGTGGTAAGTACTTTATAATTGTTCCAAAAGCTCAGAGAGATTTTTTTTTAATTGTCCTCCAGATAATTACAAGGAAAGAATCAAATCTTTTCTTTGGACACATATACTTTCTCATTTAACAGAAAAAAAAAAAAAACCTGAATTTGAATAAATTAAATAAATTGTGTTTCTGGCCACTGTAAATGAACTGCAGATGCATGCACCACTTTGTGCATCTGGCTTTGTGTAGGTATTATCAAACCAAACCCAGGTCGTTGGGCATGGCAGGCAAGTGCCTTAACTGTGAGCCATCTCTCCAATGCCCAAAATATTTTTTTTTAAGAAGAGAAGGTTGCTTTATAGGATCTTTCCTCCAACTTCTTCCTAGCAGTTGGTTGACATCATCTTGGCTTTTGTCCTAACTAGACTTTGAGGGAGCCATGTGATTAGTTTTGATCAGACAGAGAATGAAAGAAAATAAACCCGAGAAGATCAAAGTGATCCAAAACCAATGTTATTCCCAGTTTTGAGACTAATGCTACACAGTGTTGTTGCTTTCACTTCCATTGCTTGCTTATCTTTCTCTCCTTAAAACAAGAAAATCAGCTTTGACATGTAAGAAAAGGACTAGCGGCTAGGGATATGTCAGTGGGCGAGAGCCATTGTTGTGCATGCGTGAGGGTTTCACAACACCCCCAACATGCCCTGAGAAAAACTAGGCATGGCCATGAACACCTGTGTGACCCCAGTCCTGGGAGAAAGAGCCTGGAGAATCCTGGGGGATCACAAAAACAACTACAGGTTTGAAGAGATTCATTTCAAGGAAATACATGGATGAGTAATGCTGGCAGGGGGGACCTGCAATTCTCTGGGTTCTGCATGCCCATGCACAGAGTGCATGCATCTGCATTCCCACGTGTGCACACCACACACACACACACACACACACACACACACACACAACTGAGAAGTAATTAAGAACTTAATGACCTATACAAGAAAAGATATTGGCTATTATAAAAGTTTTTTAAAAACATGTGTCACTGCTGGGCATGATGGTTTATGACTATAATCCAAGTTATCAGGAGGATGAGGCAAGAGAAGCATGATTTTCAGGTCAGCCTGGGCTACACATTGTGAACTTGTCTAACTAAATAAACCAGCAACCAAAGAAATGAATTAAAACATAGAAACATAGTATAATAGATGACTTGTATGTATTAAAATAGGAAACCCATTAAATCTTTTAAAATACTTTATTCATTGATTTGGGGGAGAGAAAAGGAGGGAGAGAGAGAATGAAAGAAAGAGAGAGAAAGAATGGGTGCATCATGACCTCCAGCCACTGCAAACGAACTCCAGATGCATGCTCCACATTGTGCATCTGGCTTACGTGGGTACTAGGGAATCAAACCTGGGTCCTTAGGCTTTGCAGGCAAGCACCTTAACTGCTAAGCCATCCCTGAAGCCCATAAACCAATTACATTTTATGGCAATTAACAAAAATGAATCTAAAGGTTAGAGATATGGCTCAGTGGTTAAAGGCACTTGCTTACAAAGCCCGATGGCCTGGGTTTTATTCCCTTGTACCCATGTTAAGGGATATGCACAAAGTGGCACATGCATCTGGAGTTTGTGCGTAGCATGTGGCAGGAGGCCCTGGAATGCCCATTCTCTCTCTCCTCTCTCTGTCCCCCTCTCTTCCTCTCTATCTCTTTCCTCTCAAATAACTAACTAACTAACTAAATAAATAAATATCTTTAAATGAATTTAAAACAAAACCATGTGTTGCCAAGTCACCCACTGTGATTCCTAAGTACATATCCACTTGAGGAATCGGGGCCTACTTACACAATAAAGTGACAGAGAGCAGATACTTCACTAATCTAGTTTTAGACGCCATTATACAGACCTTAAATATTATAGAGATTCAGAAAAACAGGGGCGGGAAAGAATAAGTGAAAACTGTGATTGGGAAGCAGACAGCTCTAATACAAGATGAAATTTCATTAGCATCTTGAGCCATTTGTAAAGGTAGAGACTGTAAAAGACAGATTTCTGAGGGCAAGATATATCTATCTGCAGAGTTTATGTTGAAAAATATTAATAAGGGACTGGAGAGATAGCTTAGTGGTTAAGGCACTTGCTGGCAAAGCAAAAGGATCTAGGTTTGATTCACCAGTACCCACATAAAGCCAGATGAACCAGGTTGCTCATGCATTTGGAGTTTGCTTGCAGTGGCTAGGGGTCCTGGCATGACCATCCTCTCTTTGTCTCTCTGTCTCTCCCCTTTCAAATAAATAATAAAAGAAATACTTTTTTTTTTGAAAAAGAGAAAGTAATAACAAAAGTATCATTGGGGGCCTAGAGAGATGGCTTAGCCTTTAAGGGGCTTGCCTGCAACACCTAAGGACCCACATTCTACTCTCCAGATCCCAAGTGAACCAGACACATAAAGGTGAGGCAAGTGCAAGGTTGCACATGCCCACTAGGTGGCACTAGCATCTGGAGTTTGATTGCAGTGGCTGAGGCTCTGGCATGCCAATTCTCTCTTTCTCTCTTTCTCTCTCCTCCTTTCTTTCTCACTTTCACTCTTTCTCTAGGATAAAATAGGGATCGTTGGGGCTGGAGATGGAGCTCAGTCAGTAGAATGTGCTAACCACGCATGTAGGAAGCCTTAGCTTTGATATGCAGCACTGCAGCAACCAGGGAGAGCAGTGAACACTTGTCATGCCAGCACTTAGGAGGTAGAGGCAGGAGGCTCAGAAGTTCAAGGTCATCCTTGATCACATCCTGAGTTCAGTTCAAGGCCAGGCTGAGCTACATGAGACCTTGTCTTAAAACAAAGCAAAGAAAGACTCCATTGAGTCTTTCCCCTTGGGAGGCCTATCCTATGGAGCCATCTTCACACACATATTCTGTGTGTTTGTGTCACCTCGTCATAGTTCCTGTGAATGGGATATCATCATGGCTTACTCAGGTATATTCCAGATCCAATGCCATGTCCTTACCCAGGGGAAGATGGTTTAAAGAGACATGTAGAGATTAGAGAGATGTGTCCGCTAGCAGAGAGCACTCGGCATGGAGGAAGCTAGCAGAAGCCTGGAGAGAGCAGGGACTGGACCCATTTAGAGCATCCCAAGGAACCCACTCCACTAATTCTTTGAATTGTTTGGACTTCTGGCCTCCACCCCTGAGAGAGGATAAATTTCCTGTTGCTTGAAGCTAATCAATATATGGGAAATTGTCATAGGAGCCCTAAGAATTATATAGCATAACAACAGAAAATAGGACACTTCTTATTTCCAAAGTGCTTTTGCTTATGTCAATTTCCAATGATTTCAAGTGTGTCTTTTTTTTTCTCCTTGCACACCTGCAGTGACTTGAATGCAATGCTCCCCCCCGCCACCATAGGCTCTTGTGCTTTGAATATTAGGTCCCCAGCTGGTGGCAATTTGAGTAAGTTGTCGGGCCCTTGGGAGGTCGATTCCTTGCTGGAAGAGGTGTATTGCTGGGGGTGGGCTTTGGGGTGTTACAGCCCAGCTTTCCCCCTTGATATGACTAGCCCACTCTACCCTCTTCCTGTTGATATGTGACAAGATGCATCACTCCCAAGTGCCATGCTTCCCACGCCACGATGCAATGTCACTCAAGACTGTAAGCCAAAATAAAACCCCACTTCCATGTGCTGCTTTTCGCCAGCTGTTCTCTCCAAGCAAGGAGGCGGTCACCACCACAACACCCCTCCTCCGACTATCAGAGCCTCATGTAGTGATGGGTACACACAAATACAGTTAGTGTTCAGCAGAGACCGATGGGCAGAAAACTGTATTTCATGCGAGAAAGAATGACTTATACCAAGTCAGGCAGAACAAAGTGAATACGAATAGAGAAATGTGTGTCTTCCTTAGTTCTGAAAACAGGAGGAAAAAAAAAAAAAGCTGTCAGAAATAGGAAAGAACCGTCAAAAGTACATGATATCAAGCACGTAAATCGTGAGGCACAAGTCATGGTACAAACTGTTCTGTGACAGTGTGGAGGCATAAATTCTCCATCAAGTTGAAATCTCCACCACTTCCACCCAAAGACACGTGCCCCCCTCACATGTTCATCAGGCTCACAGTGAGCTCCCACTGAAGACAGAAGTTGGTGACAGATACGTTCCGTCACTTAGAATTTAGTTATGAGTAGAAAATTAATTTGGAAAGGGACTGCACAAATGAAAGTGGGAAAATATATGGTAGATATTATTGACTGGATCCAGCCAGAACAGGTTAAAAAAAATCACAAGAACCAAACTTTCTTTTTAACTTTCATGATTTCAAATGCAAGAGCTTCAACTCTTTGCTGACGTCAAATGTCATGCTTCCTCCTGATGGATGAAATCCGTAAATGTAGCCGTTATCTCGATGCCGGGACAGAATATCAGTCAGAAGCAGCTTATGAAAAAAAAAAAAAAAAAGGAGGCGAGTTATTCCAAGCTTCCAGTTTGTAGGAGAAGTTTCTATATGGCAGGAAAAATATGACACACCTGAGCAGGAAGTCTGAGTCCCATCTTGTCACAGAAGCAGGGGAAGTAAGCAGACTGACTGAGCTCCCTCTGATCATGCAGTAGGCAGGACAATTAACCTAATGGCCCACCCCCCAAATGACCCACCTCCTCCAGCAAGGCTCCAATTCCCAAAGGCTCCACAACTGTCCCAAACTGCTGCCAGCTGGGGACCAAGTATTCAAAGCGCAGGAGCCTGTACACTGTTTTACTGAAAAACCACCACACCAAACTCAGGAACTTAGGTTCTGGAACCAGAGCTGCAGAAACAAAAAGTACTAAGTGGGCTGCAGAGATGGCTCAGCAGTTAAATACACTTGCTTGAAGAGCCTGACAGCTCAGCTTTGATTCTCCATTACTCACGTAAAGCAGCATAGACAAGGTGGTGCATATGTCTAGAGTTTGTTTACACTAGCAAGAGGCCCCGGAATGATGATTCTCTCTCTCTCTCTTTCATTTCTGCTCTTTCTCAAACATTTAAAACACACTATGCAAATCTGTTTTAAAAATAGCATTGGGGCCGGAGAGATGGCTTAGGGGTTAAGGTGCCTGCCTCCTAAGCCTAAGAACACTGGTTCCAATCTCCAGCGGTTCCAATCTCCAGGTCCCACGTTTAGCCAGATGCAAAGTAACGCAAGGGCGCAATGCCGCATTGACCACAAGGGGGCGCACACATCTGAATTTAGTTCGCAGCAGCTGAGACTGCTGGCATGCCCATTTCTGTCTCTTTCTCCCTCTGTCTGTCTCTCTCAGAGTCTCTCTCCAAAAATAAATAAAATAATCTTTAAAAATTATAAATATATATATAGTGTGGGGGCAGAGAGATGGTTTAGCAGTTAAGACACTTGCCTGAAAAGCCTAAGGACCCAGGTTAATCTCCCCAGAACCCATGTAAGCCAGATACACACGGTGATGCACGCACAATTCATTTGCAGTGGCTAAGGCCCTGGTGTGCCCATTCTCTCTCTCTCTTTCTGTCTCATAAAACAATTACTGTATGAAATGAATTCATTAGTTTTAAAAATATTTTATTTATTTATTTATTTATTTATTTGATTGAGAGAGGGAGAAAGAGGTAGAGAGAGAGAGAGAAAATGGGTGTGCCGGGGCCTCCAGCCACTGCAAACAAACTCCAGATGCGTGTGCCACCTTGTGCATCTGGCTTACGTGAGTACTGGGGAATCAAACCAAGATCCTTTGGCTTTGCAGGTAAGCGCCTTAATAGCTAAGTCATCTCTCCAGCCCCATAAGTTTTAATATACTTCATGAAGCACAGACTGGGGCTGGAGAGAATAGTTCAGTGTATGAAGTGTTTGCTGGGCAAACACAGGCACTTGAGTTCAGATCTCTAGAACGAAGGGGAAAATGTACACGGTAGTACAAACTCAGTAATCCCATGGCTAGAATTCCCATGGCTAGAAGGGAGGCAGGAACAGGAGAATCGCCTCGAAGCTTGGGAGCCAGCTAGCTGGGTGAAAGCTGTGGTGAACAAGTGACCTTGACACCAAACAAGGTAAAAGGTGATGAGGGCCAACACCCCAAATGGTCTTCCTACCTTTGCACATGTGCCTGCTCTCACACACATTTACACATGCACCACACACATCCCACAAACACACACAGCAAAACAAACAGCACAAATGAATCAACCACATGAGCCGCATACTTACCTTTTGAAAAAATGTGGGAAATAATATGCATATTTTACAGACTTCATGTGAACGTTCAAGGATACAATGCATAGGTGTGCTTAGCAAAGTACCCAGAGCCAAAAAGCAGTTTAATAAACATTGAGTTAAAAGAATTTTATGCACAGATGAGCCATTTTCTATCTTTTTAAAAATACATTTTATTTATTTATTTGAAAGGGAGCAAGAGGCAGAGAGAGAAAGAGAGAGAGAAAATGGGCACACAGGGGTCGTGGGGTATTGAACCGGGGTCCTTTAGTTTTGCAGGCAAACACTTTAACTCCTAAGCCATCTTCTATCTTTTAAGTATTAGCTTGGAGTTTGTCTAAAATGTGTCAAGAACCCACTGAGAGTATATAGGATATCCATAAATCTCTATTTCACTAACATGTTTTCTTTTCCTCCAGGACACATACAGACACTTTTTATATTTCATAGCCCAACTTTCAAAGAAAACATTTAATTCATTATTTATTTATTTGTTTGACAGAGAGAGAGATTAAGAGGCAGATAGAGAATGGGTGCACCAGGATTTTTATCCACTGCAAACACCAGACATATGCACCACCTTGTGCCTCTGGCTTTAGGTGGGTACTGGCGAATCAAACCTGGGTCCTTAGGCTCTGCAGGCAAACACCTTAACCACTAAGCCATCTCTCCAGCCATAGCCCAATGTTTATTTGGCAAGAGTGACAAGATCTCTGACCAGTGAAATC
This sequence comes from Orientallactaga sibirica, assembly GCA_036365145.1. NCBI lineage: Eukaryota > Metazoa > Chordata > Mammalia > Rodentia > Dipodidae > Orientallactaga > Orientallactaga sibirica. The sequence continues at coordinate 3,799,570 of JAEOAD010000009.1, forward strand.
TGGAATGATGTGATGACCCCCCAGAAAAGCTCTGGACTCCAAAGCCTCACTTCTGGCTCTATCAAATGCACCAGCTTCTGTCAGACAACTGGACAATCAGGTGAAATATGAAACAGAATACCAAATGAAAGCAGCTGTTTGAACACACTGAAGAATTAGCAAGGCAAATGGAAGTGAAGGGATGGGAAAGAGTTAACTTCTCACTGCTGGGACCAGACAACCAATCAGAAACATCTTATGGTTTATTTCCACTTCTAGTTTCCGGGGAAGCTTAATTATGGTGGGGAAATACTCTAAGGACTGAGCAGGAAGGTTGGGTCGTGACTTCATATCAGCAGGAAGATAGCAGTGTGAATTCTGGACTTGGAGCTGGGCTGAATTACTCAAAGCCCACCCACAGAAACACACCTCTTTCTCAGAAGGCTTCACCTCCCACAGGCCCCACAACTTTCCCAAATAGCCACCAGCTAAGGACCGTATTTAAAATGCACGAGCCAGTGGCGGACAGTTAATTCAGACCAACGCAGGCCATAACACTGCTAATGAGAAAATGGCAGCTGGGATGAACATGGGCTCTATGCAATTTTTACAGAATTAATTTCACCATCTATCCATGTATATCATTGGCTACCTTTGGGAAAACAGAAAAGAAAACAGATGCTGGGAAACCAAGAAGTTAATCAGAACTATTGACCTTACATCAGGTTAGGAACAGTAAATCGGAAGTTCAGGGCCCAACTACACAAAGAATCTCCATGAGATTGCACACCATACTTAGAAAATGATAAGCAGGGCTGGAATGATGGCTCAACAGTTAAGGCGCTTGCCTGCAAAGCCTAAGGACCCAGGTTTGATTCCCCAGGACCCACGTAAGCCAGATGCACAAGATGGTGCATGCATCTGGAATTCATTTGCAGTGGCTGGAGGTCCTGGAGTGTCCATTCTCTCTCTCTCTCCCCCTGCTTTTCCCTCTGTCAAACAAATAATTTAAAAAAACATTTTTAAAAATTAGAAAAATTATAACCAGATGTCACAAGGATTAAACCACAGCTTCAAATCAACTCTAATTCTCTCTCTGTCTCTCTCTGTCTCTCTCTGTGTGTGTGTGTGTGTGTCAGAGAGAGAGAGAGAGAGAAAGAGAGGGTCTCACTGTATCCCAGGCTGACCTGGAATTCACTATGTGGTCCAGGCTGGCCTTGAACTCATGGTGATCCTCCTACCTCAGCCTTCTTGAATGCTGGTGAGGCGATTTAATGGATTACACAACTTCCCTAAGTAAAAGACAGAAATATCCTTAAAACTGCAAGGGGGAAATCTAGATTTTTTTTTCCTTGTCTCTTTTTCCCTAAAGGAGTCCATGTAGTCTCCACCTTGCGGGAGGCCAGCAATGTCAGAAGATGTCTGAAGATGACCCCTTTCCATGAGGGATAATTCCCTTTCCCAGGGATATTAGATTGATATCTAGGGACATAAATGGGTTTATTTCCTTTCCTGGTGCCTGGCCACTGGGTCGGGAGACTAGACTGACCAGCTCATCCCCATGGAGTATATCCCACAAAACCCCCCTCAGGGTCTCCAGGTGGACTTGCACATTTCTGGGGACCCCTTCTGCTATACAGGGCCTCTGCCTTCTCTTAAGGTCTATAATAAAATATTTCTAAACTTCACCCTCTGTGACTCAGTGAAAGTTTTGTGTGGTTACAAGTATCTGGCACCCTAACTCCTAAGTTACTGCCCCATAATAAGCTGAGAAAAGCTCCAAGGCTCTCAAAGACACCCTTGATTTTTATATCCTGGGGATTCAAGGTGTGAGCCATGACACGTGACTAACTGTACTTCCTCAGTCAGAACCTATGCAAAATCTCTAGAAAAATATACCACTACTCTGAATATCTAACATTTATTAAACACGATATCTGGCTTTCAGTTTAGAATTTTACCTTGGCATCTCAAGAAACAGAAGGAAAAAGGCAATTAACATAAAGAGACCTCTGGTGACCAAGGGCTATGACATATATACCTAAAATAGCTCTGCGAATAAGTTTTAAGAACACAGAGACTCTCACTAGGAAACTTGTATCTCTGTAAACATAAGTAGGATATTTAGAATTGAAATTATAGTCACAAACGATCATTTCATAAAAGAATGGGTACGGTTAAGCAAGAGATTAGTAATCTTAAACTAAAGTCAGAAAAAAAGTATCCAGACTGGGGTATAGGAAATATTTTTTAAAAATGAGAAAGCATGCAAAAAAAAAAAAAAAAAAAACCTAATGGGATGAGTGGAAATATACAGCATACATGATGGACTCCTGGTAGTGAATAGCAGAAAAATAAGGCAGAAGTAATTTTTATAGACATAATATTCCAAGACCAATGAAAGATACTAGCCACAGATAAAAGATGCTCTATTGGCTCACAGTAAATTATGAAATGAAAATTACAAGTAGGTGGGATGGAGAGATGGCTCAGTGGTGAAAGGCACTAGTTTACAAAGCCAGGTGGCCCAGGCTCTTTTTCCCAGTACCCACATAAAGCCAGATAGATGTACAAGGCAGTACATGTCTCTGGAGTTTGTTTGCAGCGGCAGGAGGTCCTGACAAAACCATTCTCGCCTTCATTCTCTCCCTCCCCTTCCCTCTGTCTGTCCCTTTATCAAATAAATAAATAAATAAATATTTTTAAAAGACATGTAGGCATATCATAGTAAAACTAATAACATAAAGGAAATATAATAATAAAAAGAAATAAGAGATTAAAGAAATGCCTCACCATCAAAGGAGCATCAATGAGACTGGTACATGACTTTTAAAATGAAAATGAAGTGATGATTACAAGAAAACGATAAAAGGCATCTTGGATAGTGTTAAGGGAAATATATGTGGATCTAAACTTCTATATACTCAGTGAAAATATCTTGAAAATTAAATAGTTAATAATTGACAACCACTTAAGGGTTTGTTCTTAGTAGCCATTTATGGTAGTTTGAATAGATGTCCCCCAATATATTCAGTGTTTTATTAGTTTACAGTTTGCATCTGCAGCCACCTGGCTGGAGGAGGTTCCACTGGGCGGATCTTAAGGTGTGGCAGTGGGTTTGAGATTTCAATCTAAAGATATGCAAAGTGTGCCTAGCTGGAGTTCCTGAGGTGTGACTTTTGGCTTTTGGCTTGTGACTTTGCTCTCTGTGTTTGGTCCTGTGAAGAGCAGGCCAGCTTCTTCTGCCATTATGGAACTTCCCCTGAACCTTTAAGCTCTAATAAATATCCCTTCCTCCATAACTGTGCCTGGTCTGGAAGTTCATCTCAGTGAACCTGACGCTGTCTGCTACGGCATTCAATAAAATAAGCGTTAAAATGCAGAAGGCCCCATCATCAAATAATACTGAAGACTGAGTCAAACATAAAGAACTTAAATGAGCAAATTATGTTAGCATCGAAATGATAATGCCATGTTTAATAAGACAATGTGGGCTGAGTACAAGGATAATCCTATGAGGTGAGTGTTTCAGAGCAGCAAGTCTAGAAATTGATTACATGCATATAAGTCCCAGTAGAGTTATCACTGGAATCCAGTGACAGAAGGCTATCCTTGTCAATAAATTATGCTAGAGCAATCAGATATTCAATTGGGAACAAAATGAACATTTGTACCTAATCATACCATAAATTATTCAGGATAGATCATACACCATGATGGAAAAATAAGATGATAATAATATCCTAGATAAATACCTAAAAGTGTACCTTCATGATGCCAGTTGGTTATGAAGTAACTGCTACTCTCATATATATGTACACACACGTATGTATCCATATGTAGATAGATACCTACACACAGTAGACACATAATCTCTCAGACATGTACAATAAAGTGTGTATAAATGTTTTATTCAAAATAGCCATAAAGTAGAAAAATGTTAGTCAACAAAAGAACATAATAAATTGCACTAGAGCTCTATGATAGAATACTATAAAGAAATAAAAAGACAAACAATTTACAAGTCAATGAAAATGATGAAAACCCATATACATTACATTGAACAAAAGAAGTTAGGCACAAAATTATATGGACTGCAAAAACAAACATCTGTGATAACCCTCTAATTGTTAGCAATAGAAATAAGACTAGAAGTGACCACGAGGGGGCTAATTGCAGCTAGAAAGGTCCACGAAGGAATCTTTGCGCATATTTTGACCTAGGTGGTGATGTCATGGATGAGTAAATATCTAAAACTTTATTAAACTGCACACTTAAAATGAATGTGTATGTATACCTTACCATGCACATATGTAATAGCAACAAGACAATACAATAACTGAAGTAAAATGTATTAAAAGGCATAAATTGAGTTTTTTTTTAATAAAAACCTAAATTGATAACAAAGCAACAAAATATACTTTTCAAGTAAAACAAAAAATCTTTTCAGGGCTGGAGAGTTGGACGAGCAGTTAAGGCACTTGTCTGCAAAGCCTAAGGACCCAGGTTTGATTCCCCAGAAACCATGTAAGCCAGATGCACAAGGTGGCACATGCTTCTGGCGTTCGTTTGCAGGGCTTGAGGTGCTGACGCACCCATTATCTCCTTTCTCTCTCTCTCTCTCTCTCTCTCTCTCTCTCTCTCTATATATATATATATATATATATATATATATATACACACACATACATACATACATACATACATATATACAATCTGCCTCTCTCAAATAAATAAAATATTTTAAAATTTTTCAAAGATTATTTCAATAAACTAAGAAATGAGATGGAGACATCAGAGTACACACATAAGATCCTTATAGCTTAAAAAAAAAAAAAAAAAAAAACAGATGTTCCAGTGAACAAATTTTCACCAGGGAATGTTAAAACATAGGTGAAAATTACATTTTGTGAAAAAAAAAAACAACTTCCCCCATATTCCCCCATAACAAGAAACTTGTTTCAACTTCAGAAGCAATAGAAGATGTGAAGCAACTTATATCTAGAAAAGTCATTCAATCCATCACACACAAGAAAGTATCAGTGGGCCAGATCAATTCTTCTGAGAATTTAAATAGGAATCACACCGGGTTAGTCAAGAAAATAATTGCATGTGATAGTGTATAAGATATCTCCTTTCAGCCCATGTTGTGAAGCCAGAATGCCCTGATTAGTACTCTGAAGTAAAAATAAATGGCAGTCCAATATATCATAAATATCGGTGGGAAAAGTCATCAACAAAATACTTACTATGCAACCCAGCAGTACCAATGAAGACCTTTCTGATTACATTGGTTTATCCCAAGAATGCATGTTAGCTTATGTTGTAGTTACCTTAATGCTGAGAAAAAACACCTGGCCAAAAGCAGCTGACGGAGGAAAGTTTTATTCTGGCTTACGGTGTTGAGGGACGCTCCACGGTGGCAGGAGAAAGCACAGCATGAGCAGAGGCTGGACATCACCTCTGCCTCACCCGGTGGGAAACAGCAGCAGCAGAGGGGGCTGATTAATGGCCTGGGGGAGCTGGCTACAAGACCTCCACGCCTGCCCCCAGCAACATACTTCCTCTCACAGTCTAGCAAGGCTCAACCTTCAAAACTGCCACAGGCTGGGGACCACACTCAAAACACATGAACTTATAGGGGACATCTGATTTAAACCACCATCGTCACTGAATATTTGATTAATATATTTGACATAATTTATTACATTAACAATACAAAAGAAAAATCACTATGATCCTCTTAATCAATGTGGGGAAGCCTTTTGATTTATCATTAAAAAAAAAAAAAAAACAGGGGCTGGAAAGATGGCTTAGAGGTTAAGGTACATGCCTGCAAAGCCTGAGGACCCAGGTTTGATTCTCCAGGTCCCACGTAAGCCAGATACACATGATGGTACGTGCGTCTGGAGTTTGCAGTGGCTGGAAGCCCTAGTGCACCCATTATCTTTCTCTCTCTCTAATAAATAAAAATAAATCTTAAAAAAGCAACTAAGCAGGAATAGATGCACCAGATAATAAAGATAACACTAATTACTACACTACAAACATACTTTAACTGCCGAGCCATCTCTCCAGTCCCTCTACTAACATACTTAAATGGTTAAGGAATGAATTAATCCCTTAGATAGAAGTGATATTAGAACAATACAAAGACTGATATGATATGAGAATGTCCCATCAACACGTCTCAGTAGCTAAGGGACAGTCTTCCATAATAAGATAAATACAAGAAATAAATGTTAAGAGGTTTGAAAAATGAAAGAAAACCCGATGTCCTGATGACATTTCACTGCAATGTACATATAAACTATTAGAATCAGCCAGTGAACTCAACAAGCCTGTTGCATACAGATTTTTTTTTTTTTTATTCTAGTTCTCCTTAGAAGCCACAGATCACACATTTCCAATAGGGTTGACCAGACAGGCCAATGTGAACAGGTGAGCGAAGACTGGAAGATATGGGAGGAAAAAAGATACGGGAGCCAGAGAGTGAGTCCTTTTTATAAAATCAGAAGTGTCTGAAAAGCCACTGGAGGGCCGGCTGGGAGATGGCTCAGTAGGTAAGGTACTGCCACACACGAGTAAGGACCTGAGTTCAGATCCCCAACATGAACGTAAAAGCTGAGCGTGGTGGCGTATACCTAAAACCCCAGCCCTGGGGAGGCACAGAGGGTAGGAACCCTTGCTTGGCTAGCTAGTCTAATGGATTCAGTGAGCTCCTGGCTCAGCGAGAGACCCAGTCTCAAAAAAAGGAAGGTGAACTGCTGAGGAAGATCCCCGACGTCTATCTCTAGTGTCCACACACTCATACACAAGTGCACGAGCATCTTCCAACCCCTCCACACACACATATGCAAAACAAAAGCCATTGGAGGGTTTTACCAAGAAAGGTCATGCATGAATTTTATGTTTTAACTCTTTTTGCAGCCAGGAGGTAGAGAACAGGCCCCAGCTGCTTCCTAGAGGAAACAGAGATGAGACAGGGGACTGTTTATAGAAGCTAAGGTAAAAGAGATCAAAGGCAGAAACTCATATTACGGCCTCTCTTCACACATGGCTTCAAAGGGAACTGTTCAAGTCCCACAGCAGTCCCACAGCCTCTCTCTTTGCTACTACTGAACCATGCTAATCCCAGAACTCTAGACCACCAATACCTTTGGGTTAAGAGGAGGGAAAGCCACCTTCCACCAGCGTGCACCACCCCAGGCCTTTCCCTCACAGAGCAGTTTCTCTCCTTTCTCCATAAACCCCCTTCCCTGGTTCTCACTTGCTCCCTTTCTGTTCTCCTGTCACAGGCGCACACACCTTCCCCCTTTCTCCCCTCTTTCCTTCTCTGTCCCTCTTTTCCCCTTTCTGTCCCTACTGCACATTCTCTCTCTCTCTCTCTCTCCCTCCCTCCCTCCTGATCCAAAGCTTCCCTCCCTTTTTTGCAGCATATCATTCTCTCCAAATGTAAAGACCCTGGGACCAAGAAATGGTCCATCTTGGTCCTCCATTGTGAGCAGTGAACCGGACAGGAACATTCCCTCCCTAAAGAGACTAGACCATGTCCAACAGGCAACTGGAAGACTGCTCCAATACTCATCAAGCCTGAAGACTCAAGAAGAGAAAATAAAGGGAGAAAAACGCTCCCTTCCAGCACTGTAGAGAGCGCAGCATTTACCATCTTCAAATAAGAGTATCAATGGAAAGCGAGCACAGCTCAGCCTAAGCGGCCTGCTTTGTGTGCCACACCTGTGTGGATGACAAGGCAGCAGGACACAAGTGACAGCGGAGAGGGGACAACAATGAAGATATCGTTCAGCTCAGGTGCCTCATAAGATGCACTGCTGTTTAGATAAGCCTCTGGAGCTTCCGCAAGGACTTCAATGCAAGAATTCACGGGGGAAATACATAGTAAGTGTTACTAAGAAAGCAGGGAAGGATCTATCAAGCTGCTAAAGTAAAACCCAGGAGTGTGCCACCCAATAAACTAAGGGTGTGGGGGTGTTTATGTATGGATGCGCACAGCCAGGAGGACCCGGTGAATGAGCTATTTTGGGATCGCTGCCAGTCTCCTAGAGGAAAGGCTTTGGGGAGAAGTCCTCAGACAAAGAGATGTGAACGGCAGCGTTTGGAAGTCGGTGGGAGTGCTCTGAAGTCTCGAGGCTCAAAGAATCTAAGCCAAGGAACCCCAGATCCTTCAGCTTCACACCCTGAGCTTCTGTGTCAAGAGAAAGACATTTCTTTCCCTCTGGCCAACATTTCCTCTGCAGAGAAAAATGATTTCAACGAATTGCAAAAAAAAAAGAAAGAAAGAAAGAAAGAAAGAAAGAAAGAAAAGAAAAGAAAAGAAAAGAAAAGAAAAAGAAAAAAAGAAGGTACTCTTCCCTCCATCCATTTCTCTCGAAGCACTCCTCATTGATTTATCCGTTACATTATTGTTATAATGTAACATTAATTCACTTCCTAGGTTTCTCAGCCACGGATTTCCTATTATGTCTCTCTGTTACACCACTCACTGACTCCTCCAGATAAATTGTCTGCAACGCAAATGCATCCCAGACTCTTGGAGTTTATTAAGTATATAAAAGGTGTGTGATTTGTGCTAACAACTTGACTCACCACCCCATATTCAAAGCGGAGCCAATTAAACTCAAGTGCATATTAAAATAGCAAAGAGATTCCTACTTTCTAGTTAATATTCTTATTGCCTAATGAATTGCTCATTCTTTCTCATTCTAGTGTCATTTGCTTAATTTTCCTTTAATTTTGGAAATATAAGGAAAACATGTCCAATTTTCTACATGTGTGAAAACATATTGTCTTAATAGTGCTTGATAAAATTTTGTAAGGAAACAGACTGAAAGTGACACCATGAGTGACAAGTACTCTGTGTGCGCGTGGAAACCAGAGGTTGATGTTAAGGGTCTTTCTCCGTCACGCCCCATCTTATTTATTGAGACAGAGTCTCTTACTTGAAACCAGAGCCCACTGATTGGTCTAGTCTAGCTAACTGCCTTGCTCCTGGGATTCCTTCTTTGGTTCCTGAGTGTTGGGGTTCCAGGCAGCCATTTTTATGTGAGTGTTGGGGTCTGACCTCAGGACCTCATGCTTTCATGACAAGCACTTTATACACTGAGCCCTCTCCCTAGTCCACGCTTTGTTTATTTACCTTGCAGCTATTTGTCTGATATGTTTTGGTGAGCCTAGTAAAGTGAAAAATTATATACTTGTATTTATACTACTTTGTAGGGCTAATTGGTAGTTCTTTACTTTTTATAGCCCTTTGATGTGTTCATGAATCTCAATAAGAACACAAGCCTTTCATTTTCACATTTATTCATTCAAAATATTTATAAAATTCCAACTGTGGGCCAGAACTCGTGACCAATTTTCTGAGGCTAATCAGATGAAAAACCACACCCAGGACTCTGTAAACTCCTCATATCCAGTAACAAGCTTATCACACACCTTTAATGCGGCCCATAGAACAGGAAGCTGGCTCCAGAGTGAGTTGAGCACGTTTTATCTCAGGGGTATTTGAGCCTCTTCTGGCTGAAGAGGTTTCCAATGGTGAGAACCATGGAAAAGGTTCTGGATAAAGGAAGAAAGCGGGCTGGAGAGATGGCTTAATGATTAAGCGCTTGCCTGTGAAGCCTAAGAACCCCAGTTCGAGGCCCGATTCCCCAGGACCCACGTAAGCCAGATGGACGGACAAGGTGGCACATGTGTCTGGAGTTCATTTGCAGTTGCTGGAGGCCCTGGTGGGCCATTCTTTCTCGCTCTCTGCCTCTTTCTCTCTGTCTGTCTGTCGCTCTCAAATAAATAAATAAAAATAACATTTTTTTAAAAGGAACAACAAGGCTCTGTGTGTGTGGGGGGGTGCTGTTTATTTGTCTTAAAAATGCGCTGCAGTATGCTAGGGTTTCTATACTGGGATTCTGAGTAAAAGAATTTATCTATGATGAATTTTCTTAATTTTATTTACTTATTTATATTTGCAAGCTGAGAAAGACAAAAAAGAGAGAGAGAAAGAATGGGCATGCCAGGGCCCCTAGCTGCTGCAAAGGAACTCCAGATGAATGTGCTACTTTGTGCATCTAGCTTTACGCGGACACTAGGGAATCGAACTTGGGTTGTTAGGCTTTGAAGGAAAAGGCCTTAACTGCTGAGCCATTCTTTCCCTATGATCAATTTTCATGTCTAAATGACATATTTAATAATCCCAGCAGTACCACTTGCACTTTGAGCTCAGAGAAACTACAATGTATTATTGGTTGTTTATAAATAGAGAGAGAAAGAGAGAGAGAGAGAGAGAGAGGGAGAGAATTTTAAGGAAATTAAGCAATGGATTTAAATGAGTATAGGGCTGACAAATCCGCAGTGGGTAGGGACAGCTGGTCACCTAGAAATTGGGCAAAAGTTGATGTCACCTTCCTAAGTCTCTAGTGCAGGAAATGGGGACCTTTGTGAGGCCGATGTCTTTCTGGAAAGCTCCTGTGTTTGCGTTGGCATCGGTCTAGTTAGATGAGGTCCATGCACATTATGTAGGTAATTGTTTTCACTCGTCTACGGAATTAAAGGTCACTCACATCTAAAACCCTTCAAGGACACATTGATACTTGACCTGTCACTGAATGCCACAGCCTCACCAGGTTGACACAACCAGCCATCAGAGTCACCCCATCACCTAGGAAGGGGTCCCTGAAGCACTGGACATCCAGACTACTTAGAATCACAAGAACCTTGCTAGGAATACAAACTAATTGCTTGTCTGTTGTTTTTGTTCTGAGACTCACCATGTATATGTATCCTAGGCTGGCCTTGAACCCACAGGCCTTCTGCCTCACTCTTCAGAATGCTAAGGGTGCTGGAATTCCAGTCATGCTCGGCCTGAAAATGCAAAAGCTGGAATATTCTCCAAACTGCTTGAACCAAACACTCTGGAGACAGGGTTTTAACTAGCTCTTTAGGCTTTTCTTTCAGTTACCTTATTGCTTGATTTGGGGTGTGTGTGTTTGTGCATGCATGTGAATGCACATGTGTGTGTTAAGGCATTCACATGCAAGTGGAAGACAGAGGATAATTTCTGGGTCATTCCTTGCCTTTCAACCTCATTTAAGATAACATTTCTTCTCTCTGCATCACACTGCTGATCTTTGCTATACCAGGAGCTTATGGGAAATTGCCCTGTCTCCGCCTCCTATCTAGCAGATAGCATGCTGGGATTACAGAAGCTCACCAGTTTACAGCTTTTTACATAGGGCCTGGGGAGAATTAACTCATATACTCAGGTTTGAGAAGTAAGTGCTTTATCCACGGAGCCATCTTCCCAGAAGTCATTTGTTGTATTCAGGAATAGGGTTTCACTGTGTAGCCCAGGCTGGCCTCAAATTCACAGAAATCCTGCCTCAGCCCCCCAAGTCCTGGAATTACCAGCCTAAACCACTGTTTTGTAGCAGTGCCAGGAACCCTGTGCTCAGTGGGTCCCGCAGCTTGTGACATAGGTGAACAATGTGAACAAGGCTCTGTCGCTCTCGGTGTGCCATTCCCTCCTGAATAGAGAGAGGGAGCTCTGATGATTCAGGAAGTCAAAAGGTTGAGGTCACACAACCACTCCTCAAGATTGTAGGAATGATAACGGCTTTGAAGGCCAGTCTTTGACCAACGTTCATCAGAAATTGAAACGTTCCCTTCTGGGTGGAGGAAGGAAGGTCCGGAGACTAAAGAAGTCAACAGGTTTGGGAAGAGATGGCAGCGCCCCTCCCTAAGGCTATTGGAATGGGGAAAAGAACTGCTGGGGGAACACTGTCCTACTGAGGTTCCTGCAAGTCATGAGAGCGCTTGAGACGCTGACCAGCCAAGCTGCTGGGTGTGCAGTCTGCCTCCGTGATTCGGCCGGGGTGGGCTTTTCAGTGGTGCAGCTGCCTTTGAGGCATCCATTGCTCCTGTGAGCAACCTCTCACCCTGCTCTGGAATAACTCTAATAAACTAATTGGGTCACCAAATTAGTTCTGGTGTAATCATGGTTTGGTCTGTCATCTGTGCCCTATCTGGGCTGAAGACGTGTGTTCTCTTATTACCCCAGAGGAAAAGTTCTCTGTGACAGCCACCATGCCAGCTCATTCCAGGTATTTTTTAAAATGTATTTTATTTATTTATTTATTATCTATTTATTTATTTAGGAGAGAGGGAGGGAGGAAGAGAGCAAGAGAGAGGCAAATAGAAAGAGAGAGAATGGGCGCGCCAGGGCCTGCAGCCACTGCAAATGAACTCCAGACACATGTGTCACCTGGTGCAACTGGCTTACATGGCTACTGGGGAATCGAACCTGGGTCCTTGGGCTTCACAGGCAAGTGTCTTAAAAGCTAAGCCATCACTCCAGCCTCATTTCAGGTAATTCTAATGCCCATCCCACAGAGTGCCAGGGTCACGTGATTAGGGCATTAAATTCACCTTTTAAGTTGTGAGAAAAAAAAGCCATCATAACACAGAAGCAGGTTATTAACTGACTCCTGTGCCGTGATAGATTTTCATGTTTAAATGGCATATCGGATCGTCCCAGCCACATCTCCTTGTCCTTTAATTTTAGAGAAACAACAAATGAGTACTATTGATTGTTTATAAATCTTTACTCGAGAACACGAAACAACTAATCCATTGAAACTTTCCTCCATCTCTACCTTCAGCTCTTTAGCTGGGAGACTCTTCTAAGCTGGCTTCAATTTCCCGACGAAGGTCAAGAGGCCCTGCACTGGAATTTGCTATAGTCCTCTGATGGTATTGATCGCACCACGGGAACCGTTTCTAAATTGTTTCAGCAGCCCGGAGATGGCAGAGTAAAGGAACCAGTGGGAACTGTTCGTATTTGAACTCTCTCTCTCTCTCTCTTTTTTTTTCTGTGTGCATATGGTGCATGTGTGAGTGTGTATGTGTGTAGGTGTGAGAGCACATAGATGCCTGTAGAAACAAGAGTTTGATCACTGTCCAACTTATTTATTGAAACAGAGTTTCTCACTGGAATCCATAGCCTGCTGATTCAGCTACTTTTCTTAACCAGCTTGTGTCCACAGGTCCCCTGTGTCTGTCACCCAAGTGCTGCTGGGATTACACGAGTCTTGTCACATCCACCTGGCATTCACATAGATGCTTGGGATCTGAACTCAGTTCCTCACACGTGCATGGTAGATACTTTACTGACACAGACATCTCTGTAGCACCTAGTATGTGCACACTTGTCTGAGGATTAAATACTCCATGCATCCATGCATTCATTGGTGCCAAAGCCCTGTGTCAGATTAATGCTGCCTAACAGGCCACCACAAGGCTGTGATGGATGACACAACCATGAGTGCTTGCTGCTCACAAATCTGAGGGAGGAGGCTCGGCAGCCCTGCTGCTCCCGGCCAGGTCCAATCCTGTAATGGTGACAAAGGGCTGAGGTGATGGCTCAGGGACTGAAGGCACTTGCTTACAAAGCCTGCTAGTCCAAGTTCAATTCCCCACTACCCATGTCAAACCAGATGCACCAAGTCGTGCATGTGTCTGAATTCCATATGCAGCGGCAGGTCTTGGCACACCCATTCATATTCTGTCTCATACACACATACCATAATAAATAAATATTTTTTTAAAACAAACAAAACAGAAATGCAAGTTTGCTTATTCAAGCCTCTACTTCCACAGTGTCCATTCAGGACTCATTCATCAAGGCAAGTGACACAGCTGAGCCCAGAGCTAGGACAGGGCTTCTGTGAAGTGACAGAGAAATGGGCCCGACTCCTCAGAGAAAAGACATAACAAATGAAGGCCACGTTTAACACATCAAGCCCCAGCTTCCCTCCATGTCTGACTCTATCTCGCCTTGCCTTCTCTGACTCATCTTTCACATTCACCTTAGATGTCTCTTTCCTGGGAAGTCTCCTTTGCCTCCTCACAGGCTGGCTCATGGCCCTCCTCTCTAGTTCCCTGTGCATTTCTGGTGCTATAGATCTTATGGCAGAGACAGGAGGAAGGAAATCCAAGCAAGCTAATGGATGTGAAGGTACATAACAGACATTTTGATTATTAAGTGATTATATAGCTGTGTGAAGAACTTACAGGGGATGGGAAGAGCGTGAGTGGGGGAATGGGGAGGAGTGTTGTGAAACATTATCTTCTGGACAAGACATGGCCCGTAGCACTCATGAACTTACACCAGCTGTGGTCCCTTGCATAAGACCTATGCAAGGTCAGGCCCGTCAACATTCCATCTGGATGGGGAAGCTCATGAGGCTCTGCCCCTCCCTGAGAGCTATTGGCAATTTAATGGCTGCTGGAGGAGGAAGAGTAACTTTCTTCAGTGGTATAGACAGCAGTAAGTTGCCTATGTGCCAGTAAATAACCCTCCACCCAAGCTCATGCAAGCAAACCTAATTAAACTCAGTGAGTCACTGTGGTAGTTGGAATGTATGTCCCCCAGTAGACTCAGGTGTTTTATTCAAGCCTGCCTTTAGCTGCGCTGCCTGGTGGAGGAGGTGTCATTGGGAGTGGATCTGATTTCTAGCCCAAAGGTAAAGTTATGCAGAGGGGTCTGAGCTCTGCCCAGGTCCCTGCTGTTTTGTTACTGGTTCTGTGCTTGCTTGCAGTGCTGGCTAGTGGTGATTTCTCTGTCTTGATCTGTAAAAGGGAGCCAACTTCGTCTACCACTGTGGAATTTCCCCTGGATCTGTAAGCTTGAATAAAACCCTTCCTCCTATACACTGTTTTTCATTTGGAGGTTCATGCCAGCAACGTAGAACAGACTACAATAGTCACATAAAAGTAAACATAAAGAAATAAGATATGAAATAAAGCAGGAAGGAAACAATTGTGAGGAAGAAGGGTTTCAATAGGAGTGGAGTGAGGATAAGGGATGACAGGGCGAAGATGATCAAAATACGTTACACATTTATCGAGAATTATCAAAAAATAAACATTTACAAATTAAAAGAGATTTTCATTTCTGAAATAAGGGACACAAAGTTAGTTTTGAAGAGGATTTCCTCGTCAACACACACCTATCCTAGCATGCATTTCCCGTCTTTCCTACCACTGTACAAACCTAAATTCTCCTGGTCTTTAGAGTCTCCCCCAGGCTTAACCAGCAGCCATCCCTCGTGTTCCTGTGGCACTCACTTATGTTTACCACAGCCCCAAATAACTGTGCTTGAGACGTAATGGTATGAGGGCAACAGATTACTTCCACTGAGAATGAGATGAAGCTTCTGTGACTGAGCAGAAATGGAATGGAAACTTACCCCAGCATGTCCACTGTAGACAGAACACAAATCTATGTATCAGACTGAAAGCGCGCACATGAGTCAGCACCATGCCAGAGTTTATCTGATCAGCAACTGTCTCCTAGTCTGTTTGCTTTGGTTCATTTGATCCCCACCTGAAATCCTTACCTTGGGCCCTGAATTCTTCCTCTACCATCTCTCGATACTCGGTGACCAGACCCCGCTTTTAATATGATTTCTTGCCCTCCCCTTCAAACATGCTGCAACACTAGGACCACCCACCCCCATCAAAATACACTCATGAGCTCTGGGATGCATCATGTGCATGACAGGAATTTTCAAGGGCCCTCCCAGGACGGTTCCTTTCATGCAAATTCCTGCCTCTGCTTCTCATTGGACTTCTAGCATCCTGTCCAGTTAGTGAGATGCTTGAAGAGGCGTACTCATTTCTTCTCATTTATTCTGTTTCAGCCTTCCCTTTTATTAAATATACACTGCCCATGATGTTTTAGATTCTCCAAACAATGTTTTTTTAACCTGTATTTTTCTCCTAGGGACATTTAGCAGCTGGAAAACATTCCCTCTGCTGGCTTATCTGCTCCTGTGAACTGGGCAATGAGACTATGGGATATTCAGGGGGAACCAAAAGGAAGAGAAGAAAAGGAAATAGAGGGGAAAATAAGAAATACAGATTCAGCAAGTATTAGCATCATTAGTGGGAAGCAAGTTGGCCCCAGGAGTGGTGATTAGGTGTTTAAAGAAATAATAAAGATGGAAAATGCCTGAAAGAGACACTGAAGAAAAAAAACAGCATTAAAAATAACTACCAACTGGCCAATTTTGCAAAGTCAATGGCTTGCAAGCAGTTTGATTAATAACATGAAAAGGGCCTTTAAAAAAATTAGCAGACCAAAGTGGGAAGCAACTCCCTCATCATCCCTCCAAGGGGTGACAGAGGAAAACCTTTTCTATTCGGATTCTGCTGTAGATACTGGTGCACCTCAGGGCTCTGTCCTAATTTTAAATCCTCTTCTTAGAACATGCTGCTCATTTGCATGAACTGTACCTGCACTTTAAGATACGGACTGTCTAAACTTTCTCTCTGAATTTTGTATCCACACAGACAGAGCTTAGAGGTATCTATTGGACTGTTTAATTTTATGTGTCCACCTAGGTACATGCTTCCTCCTTCACTCTTGTTTCTTTTTCTTTCTCTTCTTTCTATTTATTTGAGAGAGAGAGAGAGTTTGAGCACACCAGGGCCTCCTGCCACTGCAAACAAGCTCCAGACACATGTACCACTTTGAGCAGCTGGATTTATGTCGGTACTAGGATATTGAACCTGGGTCCTTAGGCTTTGCAGGCCAGCACCTTAACTGCTAAGCCATTTCTCCACCCAAGCCCCCCTACACCTTTTAAAGCCATGGTCTTATGTAGAACAGGCTTGCCCCAAGTTCACTGTGTAGCCAAGAATAACCTTGAGCTACTGATCCTTCTGTGTCCCAAGTGCTGGAATTACAGGCACGGCCTCCCATGCCCAGTTTATGAGGTGCTGTAGATGAAACCCGGGGCTTTGTGCATGCTAGGCAAGCATTCTTCCAACTGAGCTATTTCTCTAGTCCCTTGACCCCAGGATACCGACTCTGAACTTCATCGGCCTAGTCCGCTGGCCTCCCTGGTTCTAGGCGAGACGAATCAGCATCTACTGAAATTACTCTCTGGTTACAGGGAGAAGCATCTGATCAAAAGCAGCTGATGGAAGGCAAGTATTTATTTTAGATCACAGTCTTGAGAAAGAAGGCTTCATGATGGCAGGGGAAACATGGTATGAACAGAGGCTGGACATCAGCTCAGCCTCAGCCGGTGGAAAACAGCAGCGAGAAGGCGAGCCACGTAGCAGTGCTGGCAAACAGAAGGCTAAGAGACCTCAAGGCCTGCCCCCAGTGACACACCTCCTCCAGCAAGGCTCTGCTTCCCAGAGTGCTACCAGCCGGGGATCAAGCATGCGTAACACATGAGCTTAGGGGAGGGCCATCTGACTCAAACCACCACGGCATCTCAGCCTGTAGCTCAGAGGAGGACAGAAGCTGAAGTCTTTATCCTTCATTTTCCTCTCTGCCACATATCTGCAGACAAGCTCACAACACTCTACCTGAAGCCACATCTTCTATGGAGCCAGTCTTTTTGGGTGTTGCATTCACTTCTGGAAAAACCATCAGTTTTCTTTGATGTTAGTTGGCCTGTCAACAGTGGTCATTATATATTGTGGATATCTGTTTATCCTGTCTACAACTTTGCTAAAGGGTTATTTCACTCTCTTAATTAATCATACATTTCTCTAGTACATCAGTATTCAAATTCATTCACTGTCTCCCAAACTCCATTCATTATCCCTTTTCTCCCTCATCCCCACCTAAGCTTTCTCCTGCATAGACTGCTTCATTAATTAATGATTCCACCATCCATACTCTAGAACCTTCCGGGAGGTTTTCAAGTTTACTGCAGTGGCCTCTTAAAGGTTGTGTATGCTTTTGATCTTATAATTGCCACATGCTTCTGCAAACAAAAGGCATCATCTTTCATAAATGTGAATATTATTAGTTCTTTTCGCTGGTTAAAACTATTCAGTGTCAGGCTGGAGAGATGGCTTAGCAGTTAAGGTGCATGCCTGCAAAGCCTAAGGACCCCAGTTTGATTCTCCAGGTCCCACATAAGCCAGATGCACATGGTGGTGCATGCGTCTGGAGTTCGTCTGCAGTGGCTAGAGGCCCTGACATGCCCATTCTCACTCTCTCTCCTTCTCCCTCTCTCTCTAATAAATAAATTAAAATAAAATAAAATAAATTGAAAAAAAATATTCAGTGTCCCCATTGACTTCACAATCCAGCCTAACTACTTAAAAGGCCATTGTTGTCTGACTACCAGACCCTTCTGTACCTTCTTCTGTTTTACTCTTTTTTTTCCCTTTTTATATCTGATACTTTAGTTCATTCACCATGGTTTTACAACTCTGAACTAAGGCACATGTTAACTCTCTGACCAGAGCATTCTTTCTGATCCTAGAAATCCCTTCATCCTCATGAGTGGTTCTCACAAACCATTAGAACAGTGAGCATGCCTGTTCTGCACACCTCTGGATCCTTAATGACTGGTGTGGTGCCTGGAAACCACTCATGGGGAAAACACTATCCGCCAGTAGTTATTGAAGACAAAAATGTGCCAACCCTGGTCTGAAAGGCTTTAGAAGTATAAAAATATGCCTGATTTTAAAGCTGAGTATAGTAACGAAAATGCGTCAAGGGCTGGAGAGATGGCTTAGCATTTAAGAATTTGCCTGTGAAGCCTAAGGACCCTGGTTCAAGGCTTGATTCCCCAGGACCCACGTAAGCCAGCTGCACAAGGCGGCACATGCATCTGGAGTTCATTTGCAGTGGCTGGAGGCCCTGGTGCACCCATTCTCTCCTTCCCTCTCTCTGTCTCTCTCTCTCTGTCTCTTTCTCTCTCTGTTGCTCTCAAATAAATAAATAAAAATAAACAAAACAAGAAGAAAATGCTTCAATGCTTTTATTGGTTACATGTTGAAATATTTTCCACTTTTTTATTTATTGATGACTTCACACATATAAAGTTCATTTTCATTATGACCCTCTCGTATCCCCCTTCCACCCTGTTG
The DNA here is from genome assembly GCA_036365145.1 of Orientallactaga sibirica. Taxonomy (NCBI): domain Eukaryota; kingdom Metazoa; phylum Chordata; class Mammalia; order Rodentia; family Dipodidae; genus Orientallactaga; species Orientallactaga sibirica. Next base: position 3,818,467 of record JAEOAD010000009.1, read on the forward strand.
AATTCTTTCTGTTTCCCAATTAGTCCCTCTTCTACTTCTGTGCCTTTATGTGTTTGTGTGTGTGTGGGGGTAGTGACCCACTGAGTTTAGTTAGGGTTTCTTGCATGAGCACATCTTGGGGGTTCGGTTCTTTCATGGAATATGTGCAACTTGTCAGTGGCTACACCATGAAGAAAATGACTTCCCCTACCCAAGCAAGTGCTAACTACGAATAGCTCCTCAGGGAGGTGTGGGGCTTCAAGAACCCCTCTTCCACCATGATGCAGTACTGACAGATCCAGTACTGCGCAGGACTTGTCTAGGTAACTTCGTCTTCTGTGTGGTCATGAGCACAGCAGCCATTTTCATGTCCAGAAGACAAAAGAATGAAAATTAAAAAAATACCACTTTTGTGTCCACATCGGGCAACTATATGCTTATCAAGATAAGCAGTGCCTGGCATGGCTCTTAGCATATAGTAAATGCTCTATGAACATTAAGTGGGTTGCTGAGCCTGTGCGACCAGTGACCAGGTAAGAAGCAGAGGCATGCTTCGCAGTGAGGTGGCAGTGACAATTGGTTGCCATTGTGATTTTGTGCCTACTCAGTGACATTCATATGACTGGGAAGAGCATCCAGGCCAGTAGACATGTGACCAGAGGACCTGAGTTACTATCATTTTGCTTTCATAGATGAGAAAACTGGAACATGACCTTGGAGGCCGAGCCAACTACTCTCCAGGGCTTATGTGAAGGGTTGGGGTCCTGCCTGAGGCAGCTGGTCTAGTCCTTACTTCTGTGACCATGGAAGACATCACGTCAGGGGAATGCTTCAGACTCTGGTCCTGATGGGTATGAATGTAGAACCACTGAAGACTTCACTACACAGGCTGAGTGGGGTGGTGGGGAGGGAGGGGTGGCAAGATGCATCCCTTCCTCATTGGTGTCCCCTCAACCCATTCTCAATGCTGAAGTCATGCACGGAGTGAACCAGAAACATCTCACTCCGTTTGAAACTGGACTGTGCCAATCACTTGTGCCCTGTCTCCAGAAGGAACTGATTTCCTCCTGTCCTTTAGACAAATAACCTTTGTTTGTCGCAGTTTTTCATCTTGCCTGATCCCTCCTTCAACATAAACCTATAATTGGCACTCATCAACATGATGGGCATGCCGTGCATTACCTATAATCCTCATAAGGATTAGGGTGGACACCAGCCTTCTTTGTAAGAAGAAAAAGAAGGTAAAAACACATGAGCAAAGGTTTCAGGGTCAAATTGCAAGCAAGTGAGAATACCAGAATCTGACTCTACGGGAGTCTAACATCCGTGCAGTGATTATTCTCATCCGTATGGCTGTTAGCAAAGGAGAAAGTTGCAGTTCCTTCTTCCGGATTCAGAAGACTTTACAACCAGTAAAATCAAAGGCTAACAGAACTTTGCAGAAAGTCCTCACAAGGCCCAGGGAGATGGCTCAGTGGATAAAGTGTTTGCCAAGCAAGCATGACAACCTGGGTTATTTTACCCCCAGAACCTACGTAAAGCCAGTATTGATAATACCAGTGTGTCTGTGGTGATGTGGGAGGTAGAGAATCAAATGAATTGCTGGAAGCTCATGATCCAGCCTGGTGAACGCACCAGCGAACAAGAGATCCTCAATCAAGCAAGGCTGAAGCCAAGGACTGACACCATGGGTTGCCCTTTGACCCCCCATGACTACAAAGATTTAAAAGAGAAGAAAAAAGACTCTAAACATGTAAATACTATATGATTCAGTAATATGCTACTGGGTGTATAGACCAAAGATAGAAAATTTCATACCAAAAAGATACTTGCATCCTTATGATTATTGCATTTTTTTTTCATGGTAGCCAACATAACAGAGCTAACTCAGATGTCCTCAGTGAATAATAAATAAAACGGGGCATATGCACACAATGGAATATTAGTCGGCAATGAAATGAATGAAATTTTATCATTTGCAGCAATATGGATGGAACTGGAGTTCGTTATAGTATATGAAGCGGTTCAGACACCACAGGAAGATAAATGCCATGTAATCTCACTGGGTTAGTTTGTTTGCTGTTGTGACAAATATCTGAGGAAAAAAATAAATGAGGAAAAGATATGTTGACTATGGTTTCCAAAGTTTCAGTCTAAGGTCCCTTGGTCCCATCCCTGAGGCAGAGCTTCATGGCAGAGAATGCGAGGTAGAACCTGGATGCTCATTTAGCAGCCCGCAGCCTCGTCTTTCTCAAGGCCACTCGTTGTGTAAGGCTCCATAACACACACACGGAGAAAGAACAAGAATTAACAATCGAGCCTGGGAAGATGGCTTAGCAGGTCAGAGCACTTGCTCTTGAATGTAATCCCCAAACATCATGTAAAAAGTCAGGCATGACCATTGTAACCGCAGTGATAAGGAGGGAGGTGAGAGGAGAATTGCTAAGGTTTCCTGGTCAGGCAGTGTGACCAAATATGTCCGTTCCAGATTCAGTGAGAGCCTGCATCTCGAGGAAATAAGGCAGAGGAGTGATAGAAGGAGAACCGCAATGTTCTCCTCTGGCCTTTACATGTGTGCATATGAGGCATGTGCATATGCACATACATGTGCAAATGGCACACACACTCATGAAAATCAACAAGTTTTATCAGCCATTGTGGGAATTTCCTGGGCTCTGTGAGACAGATACCACTCAGGTCTTTACACACATCACCATCCTGCAATGCTTTCCCACAGTCTATGATCAAATATTTCTTTTTTAAAAAAATATTTATTTATTTATTTATTTGTTTATTTGAGACAGAGAAGGGGGGGAGAGAAAGAGAGTGAGAATGGGTGCAACAGGGCCTCTAGCCACTGCAAATGAACTCCAGATGTATGCGCCACCATGTGCATCTGGCTTACGTGGGACCTGGAGAATCGAACCAGGGTCCTTAGGCTTCACAGGCAAAAACCTTAACGGCTCTCCAGCCCTGATCAAATCTTTCTTTCTTTCCTTTTCTTTCTTTTTTTTCTTTTTTTTTTTTTGAGAGACACACACGGAGAGAGAGACAGAGAGACAGAGAGAAAATGTCAGCAGCCTCTCAGCCACTGTGATCGAACTCCAGATGCATGCCCCCCCTTGTGGGCAAGTGTGGCATTGCACCCTTGCATCACTTTTTGCATCTGGCTAAACGTGAGACCTGGAGAATTGAACAGGCATTCTTAGGTTTCACAGCCAGGCTCCTTAACCACTAAGCCATCCCACCAGCCCTGATCAAATGTTTCTGTTACTCCATAATTATTTCTGCTGGGGGTCACAAGGAAACTAAGGCTTAGTTGGGGGTGAGTCTTGTGCAGAGGTGGCCAAAGAGCTGAGATTCAACACAGGACTTTGTGACTCATGGCCAGATACAGCCCTTCTTACCCTGGTCTCTGAAACAATGATGGGACTCTCATGACTGTGCTTCTTAGGGGAGCCACCAAATCTGGCCAAGTGGACAGAGATCCAGCAGCTGAAATGCAACACCACAAGAGTGCCATGGGGAAAAAACCAGAAGCATAAAGTTAAAATCAGATGGAAACCGCACTGCTGTGCAAATGCTCTGGTCATACCTTTTGTGTTTGTGGTGGACTGAATGGATGGATGAACTGGGTGAGTCTCAACAAGAGGAGAAGTGCTGGCACATAAAAGAAAGCTGCAGGGAACAGCAAGGATAGCACAGGAGATGGGGAAAAAAGCATGTGAACAGAGCTGCAAGGGTGCAGTGGGTCAAAGTGAGAGAGAACAGAAAGCTCCTAATTGTTAACACAGTCAGGGAAACAGGCAGGGATGAGCAGGGAAAAGACTGCCCGGTGACACCATTCTCCAGGGAGCAAGAAAAAAAGACTGCAAATTAGAGCACCTTGGAGGCACTTCCCAAGATTTTATTAAAAGCACAACTGCGTGGGGGCCCAATGTTTTTTTTTTTTTTTTTTGCTCAACCATTTTCCTATAATGTTTTCCAGAAATGCTCGTCCCTCTGAAAGCAAAAGAGCTTACAATTTGTTTGAGGTTATGAAGGAAATTTCAGAATTAAAAGCTCTCAGAGGTAGAGTTCTTCCATACCGAGAGTAGAAATAAAGACTATTTAGTTTATCTATTGTGATTCTGAAGAGAAAAATTTAGGTAGAGAGCTTGCAGGGAAATTAGACAAGATTTTAGGGGTTTTTTTTTTTTTTTTTTTTTTGAGTCAGAGAGAGAGAGGGGACAGATAGAGATGGGTGCACCAGAAGCCTCTTAGCCGCTGTGAACGAACTCCAGATGCGTGCGCCCCCTTGTGGGCAACTGTGGCATTGCGCCCTTGCATCACTGCATCTGGCTAAATGTGGGACCTGGAGAATCAAACAGGCATTCCTGGGCTTAGGAGGCAGGCACCTTAATCCCTAATCCATCTCTCCAGCCCTTTTGTTTTGTTTTAAAACTTTATGTAGATGTGGGGTGTATGTGTGTGTGTGCAGGTTTACTCATGCTACAGCACACATGAGAAGAAGGAAGGGAATAGCGTGGGTTGTTGGTCCTCACCTTCCCCCTCATTTGAGGCAGCCTCTCTTGTTGTCCACCACAGTGTATGCCAGGCTTAGCTGGTCTGTGAACTTCCAGAGATTCTTCTGTCTCGGCTTCTTATTTCACTGGAAGAGCTTAAGGGATTGCAGATACGGGGTACCACATCCTGCTCTCCAAGGGCCCTTGGCGAACCAACTCAGGACCTCATCCTTGTTCGGCAAGCACTTTACCTATGGAGCTGTTTCCCCAGTCCCAAATAAGAAGATTTTAATAGTAGGGTTTCCAGATACCAGTCAAGGGGGCTATGTGGAGGCGGGACCTGAGCCCTTCATCCAGAACACGACTGTCACTCAGCAATACAAAACATGAACTTGCTTTCCAAATCACCTCTTAGTACAAAGAGCATTTGAAGAGCAATGTGGGACACCTATCACAATGTCACGAGTTGCAATTACAATTCAAATAATCTTGTCTGTGGGATTTATAGATATATAACAATGTAGGCATGAAGATATGTGATAACTTAGTTGATAATATTTAAATGGTCATCAGTGAAAGACTAAGGAAATGATGCTACATCAGACAAGAAAGATATTATGCACCCCTTAGTAAGGTTTGTGAAACATAGATATCCAGAATATATTCACCAAAAAAAAAAAAAAATGATTGAACCTCATTATATTTCATGGACTACACATAACCATGTACTTTCATACTGTGATGGCTAGTCCCTGGTCGTGAACTTGACAGGATTTACAATCACCATGGAATCAAATCTTGGTCAACTCTGCGGGGGAATTTCTAGATTGGGTGAGAGGACTCATCCTAACTTTGAGCTGCACCATCTCACAAGCTAGGTGACTGGATGATGTAAAAATGAGAAATCTAGCTCATTCAGTTTCCATCTCCTTCCCTACTGACGTAAAGATAGGATATGACTTCTTGTTCCTGCCACACCTTCCCTTCATACTGGCCTCTACCTCTTGGAACTGTGAGCCACAATAAAGCTTTTCCTTCCTTAAGCTGCGTCTGGTCAGGTATTTTGTCCCAGTAATGACAAAGTCACTTATATACATATGCACATAAGATTTCTGGGAAGATTCACTGAAATAATTCACTTAACAATTCACTACAAGTTGTGGGGATAAAGGTAGGGCATATTTAGAGTGGCCCAAGTTTTAATTTTTATTTTCAATCCTGCTTACACCTTTTAATAATGAACATAAATTTTTTAAAACTCAATATTTAAAATGTTTCTCTGTGAGGGAGTACAAATGAAAATGCAATCTTTTCAACATCAAAATACAAATCCCCAAGCAGAAACCATAATAAGTGGAATCAATATCTTAATAAATATTTTATCCTTTGTGATCAACCAGAGTGTATCTGAGAGTTCCAATATTTGAGAATGCATTAACAGAATTCATTACATCACTAAACTAAGGAAGAGATATTACACAATCATTTTATTGGATCCTAAAGGATATTTGTTAAAAAGGAAAAAAATGGCTAAACAGAAAAGAATTATAAATAAAGGACTTTCATTGTGGATACCCAATAATATCAAAGGACAACAGCCAACATCATAATGGAAATGAGAGACATGCCAATTAGCTATGACATTTTATATTTTTAACTTTTTTGTGATATTCGTATCTGTTATCCACAGAAGAAAAATAATTAGATTTCAGAATCTAAGTAACTCCTCTAAAAGAAGTGAAAAATGGTAATAATGTGCACATGAGAAGCATGCTGTGGTGGACTCATTATAAAAATGTCCCCCTTGGGCTCATGTGTTTGAACACTTGGTCCCCAGCTAATGGAGCTGTTTGGGAAGGCTGAGGAGGCTTTGGGAGGTGGAGACTTGCATGAGGAAGTGGGTCTCTGGCAGTGGTAGTCCAGCAATACTCCCTGTCCACTTTCTGCTTCCTGACGACAGATCAAGGTGACCAGCTGCCACCATGTATTCTCCACCATTATGAACTGTGTCCCCTCAAATTATAAGCCAAAATAACCCTTCCTCCCTTCAAGTTATTTCGTGTCAGGTATTTGGTAAGAACACAAGAAGAGTAACTAATACATCTGCGCAGGACAAGGAGCCCAGGCTTAGCCTCAACTTGGTAGGCTTAGAATGTAGATGATCCCACAGACAGGTTTGAGAATGCTTAAGCCCTTTTCAAGAACAGCTCTAAACTCTTTATTATTTGCTTTCCGTCAGCATCACACATGAAGAAATTCCTGGGCATTTTCTCCTTGATCAAAGACTGTGTTAGGCTGGAAGTCCTCAAAGTAGGAAAAGGATAAGAAAGAATGAGGGCACTAAAGCTCCTAGGGGGATGCCAGGGTGGAAGGTGAGGTGGTGGGTTGAAATGATTCCCACTTTAGGGGATTGCTTACAGCAGAGACCTTTGAGTGGGCTAGAGAATGGCTGCCAGAGCCGAGGGTGAGTTTCAAAGCAGGCTTTAATATTTACCTAATGGCAGAAAGATGTAGAGAAGGCAGTGAGTAGTCAGGAGGATGGAGCAGCTTCTAGCAGCAAGCAGCCTTGGGGGGAAAAATGAGCATTTCATTTGAGAGGGAAAATAACTGAGACAACACACAAGCAACTGTGAAAACATAAGGACATTTGTTCCCAATGGAACAGAAGTTCAAGACACCAGGGAAGATGAACGGTCATATTTCAGAATACTGGCGGGTTGTAGGAGCAGGTTTACACACACTAAATAAGAAGTCCTAAATATCCTAATTTGGACATTGGTACCACAACCACTCAAGAATGCTAGATCTTGCTTAAATGCTATGTCACAATTATGAGTCTTGACTTGAGGACTAGTGAGCCCAGCGTCCATTTCACATTTTGCTCTACCATGGTAGAGACTCAGTGGATAGTGAACACTTCCTGTGTATAAGGTACTATGTAAAACATACTGGAATAAAGCCAGGTGTGGTGGTGCATGCCTTTTAATCCCAGCACTCGGGAGGCAGAGGTAGGAGGATCACCAAGAGTTCGAGGCCACCCTGAGAGTACACAGTGAATTCCAGGTCAGTCTGGCAGTCTGGGCTAGAGTGAAACCCTACCTTGAAAAACCAATATATATATATATATATATATAAACTAAGGCATAACCTCTAAACGTTCTCAACATACACGTATAATCCCATCACTTAAGAGGCTGAGGCAGGAGTATTGTGGGCTCAAGGCCAGCCTGGATGATGTAGTGACTTCCAGGCTAATCTGGGCTACCAAGAAGACCCTGTTTCAACAAAAACAATAGTACTCAACACAACAAAGACCTTTGTTAATGAATCTGAAACATTCGCATCATTAGAGTCACCTGGCAGTTGTGTTAGATTGCTGATCGCTGAGCTCTACCCCAAAGGGCTGGATCTGTTACCTCTGAGATGAATCCTAGGACTCTATCTTACCCACAAGTACTCAGTTGATGCTTGTGCTGCTAGTACAAGGAATATATCTTAAGGACCACTGACCTATGGGAAATAAGCTACTATGACTGTGTTGAGAACTCAGAATACAAAGTGGCTCATGTATGGAGATTAAGGCAGACCGAGTAACACTCATGAGGTATGACTTTTAGGTCCATGATGTTCCCTGAAAAATACCTGTAGTTAGTGTGCTTTGTGTGAAATGTGAACAAGGTGCTGAGTCAAGTCTAATGTGATAGCCTGTGTCTGTAATCCCAATGCTCCGAGGGCAAGATGGGAGACAATGTTCAGATGATGGGAATCTTGTGGTCAGCTGGCCTGGAGAACTCATTAGCCAGCAGCGAACTATAAAGAGATCCTGCTTGCAAAGAGGGCAGAAGACAAGACCAATACCCAAGTGTTGCTCGGATCTTCACATGCCCACCATGTTACCCACCCTCGTACACTCCCCGCAATCATTCATATACACACACGTGTAAAGTTTACAAAGTAAAATAAAAGATGAAAAGAGAATGATGGTTCCCTCCTCAGAATTCCATGATTTTGATGGCCAGGGACAACTTTGAGGATGTTCAAATCACAGGGTAGCTAGAGGGTTCTTCAAAATATCAAATAAGAACTCTTGGGCTGGAGGATGGCTTAGTGGTTAAGGCGCCTGCCTGCTAACCCTAAGAACGCTGGTTCCAATCTCCAGCAGTTCCAATCTCTAGGTCCCACGTTTAGCCAGATGCAAAGTGACACAAGGGCGCAATGCCACACTTGACCACAAGGGGGCGCACGCATCTGGATTTCGTTCACAGCAGAGACTGAGAGACTGCTGGCGGGCCCATCTCTGTCTTCCTCTCCCTCTCTATCTCTCTCTGTGTCTCTCTCCAAAAATAAAATTTAAAAATATCAAATAAGAACTCTTGAGAGCTTTAAATGTTTAACAGCAAAGGGGAAAATGAAAGAAAACATGGAGAGTGGACTATGAGCTGTAAAACATGCTGGCAAACTAGACTTTCAAAGAACCAGACACTAAGTAAAAGCAGAGTTTTTTTTTTTTTTTTTTGTTTTTTGTTTTTTTTTTGAACAGGGAAAGAATGGGAAACGTTTCAGAAACTATAGACAGAAGCAATCACTCAAGGCTTCTCGAACTGCCAAGAAACCAGAACTTTCTGTTTCGTCTTTTTTGGTGTTGGTTTCTTGACTTCCTTTAGATGCCCTTGGAATAAGCTCTGTCCTGTGAGACATAGTACCTAAGGTGGTTAATTTGTACCCTCTTGACTGCAAGGGGTGCCCATTAAGCACTAGTTCCTACTGAGTGTTTGACTTGGAGGTGTTTCTGGATGTCATCAACATGTGCATGGAGGGACTGAGTAAAGATGACCCTCCTCAACGTGAACTGGCATGATTCAATATAATTATAGAGACTTCACCTCATTCCCTGGTCTGATTGGCTGAAATGGAACATCAGCCTTCTGATCTCACTTGCTTTGTTCTCAGACACAGACTTGAGTGTGTTCCATTGGCACTCCACTCTCAAGTCTTGAACTACACATGCTAGATCTCCAGAGGCTCCAGCTTATTGCCAGTAGAGATCATGAATCTCCTTAGTCTCCAGAGAAGAATGATCTAATACCTTGAAGTAAGTTTCTTACACACACAACACACACACACACACCCTCAGGCATGCACATGCCCCTTGCCCTCCTCCAGAGCACTCTAACAGGAAATCTCTGTCCCTGTCCATGAAAGGGTTCTAGATGACTAGAAGAGGCTAGACCACTTTTCTATAATCTGTCTCATTTGCCATACATGCAGTCACAGCTTTAGAAACTAGCATTGTTCAGTCAAGGTGTACACAGAGTGTTCATGGACCACTGGATTCTTTAAGACCTCTGCTAGGAAAGAAAAATAACAGTCAGAGATTCAAAAGGCACACACTGTGGTACCTAACACTTCATCTGACTAGTGCTCAGCATTTGGGGAAATACTTCAAAGAAAGAATTATCTGGAAGGAAACTGGACTTCCTAAATCAGATAGAGTTTCCCCACAATGTCAGTCAATAGGTAGTGGTTTCTTCGGACATTGTCTACTGAAGAGAAATAAGCCTGTGTCCATCAAGGAGGTCATGATTGGTTAATAATGCTTGCTGAGGAAGTTGAGGAGAAAGTGATTATCCAAACGCTGTCATAGTTCTCTTTTATTTCTTAATTTTCTGATTCTAGGTTATTAACCTTAAGGTTATTTCTCCTGTAAGATCATCATTCTGGTTTTCTCTCCTTCCTTGAGTGACTCTTATATTCCATAGCTCACAGCATTACAGCACTGACCAGAGACAAAATAATATAGTGTCTGCTAAACACTTACTGAAAAGGAACATTAATAATCCACACTACCGGGACTGGCACATTGGAGCACGTGCCTTCAGTCTCAGCACTCAGGAGGCTGAGGTACGAGGATCTCTGTGAGTTCTACACCAGCCTGGGTCTACAGAGTGAATCTAGGTTAGCCCAAACTAGAATGAGACCCTACCTCAAAATAACCAGATAAAATAAAATAATCCACAGTACATCCTGGTATAGTTAGGGGAACATGCACAGGGCCAATTAATTCATAACCCAGAAGGAGGGAGAGCAACCGTGGACCAAAGCCGCCAGGTAGGGCTGCTATATATGTTATAACACACACAATTCTTTGCCTTCTCCAGGCCAAGAAGGACACCACTCAGGATGCTGACTGTGCTGAGGTGGGAGGAACATAACTCCTTCTTCTTAGGGCAGAGCTCACACAGATTCTGAAGGTGGCCAGTGAGGCCTTCCACTTGGTTGGCAAGTTTCAGTCATTTCAATGGATGCAAACTGAACTAAGCATGTGATGTCTATTGCAACTGGGGCTAAATTAGTTATCGAACAAAACACTCAGAGGTTCTAAATATTATAAAGTGATGAAATGTTCCCAACTCATCCAGGGCAGTCTCTGAACGCATGAGCAGTATTTGGAACATGTATGGCACAATACAGGCCTGGCCCTAGCCAGACCACATGGCAGAAGACAATAGGAAGTGGCTTCTGTAAAAGTGGCGTTTTGCGCAGGCTCGATGTGACAACAGTTACAGCCCCATGCTCGCGAGAAGCCTACTACGAGATGTCCTGTCCAGAGACAAGCTGTCATTGGTCACCAAAAGGGGACCACCCCATACAAGGATTAACAGCCCCTTAAAACCCATGTGCACTTCCTGAATAAATGAGTTTGTGGATTCTCACTCCACTTTCACCCAACTCCCGGAGTCTGTGTCGTGACTCCGCGCTGCTCACCCCAATTCGGCAGAGACCCTATCGTCCCTCCTGAGCTGGCCTTGGGGGGGGGGACCCCAACAGGAACAAGTATTTATTTCCTGTGGTTTGATTTTGGTCAGTTGTCTTGCTTGCATGGATTTCAATATCCCATTACTTTTAACTTAAACAGAGAAAAAAAACTGCAGGTCCTCTTTACTCCTCGCTAGATGGAATAAATGAAACAGTTTTAATATTTTTCAACCTTGTTCAGCTAAAATGTGGGAATGGAAAAAATGTGCCCAAAGAATGGGTCTTCTTATTTTGGAGAGGAATCAAAAGTCCTTCTCATGCTCTGACCCCTACCTCTAAGATTGCTGAAGTAGCATCTAGGTTACAAACGTCTCTTTGAAATTCTGATAAATCTCACTTTTCACATTAGCTATCTTTAGAGAATTGGGAGGGTTCCTGTAGAAAAGCCACTGTACCTATTTACTTAACACAAAGACATGATTTCAGTATGTTAAGCCTTTGAGATGAGATGACTGCTCTTTCCTTTGTGTGGGAGCTACTTTTCTTGTTGCTGTGACCAGGGACCCAAGGAGAAGTAAGTTAAGGGAGGACAAGTTGACTGTGGTTCATACTGCACAGAATGGGATCCCGTTGGTGGAGAAGGTCTGGCAAAGGAAGCAGGGCACACCTGCATGGTGGTGGGGTCACCCTTACATTTGGCTGGATCTGGAAGCAAGAGAGAGAGATGGTGGCTGGTGTTCAACTCACTCTCTCCTGTTTTGACTTTTTGCCTGGGATGCCAGCTCATAGGATGTAGCTGCCCACTGTGAAGGTAGGTCTTCCCTCTTCAGGGGAAGCTCTCTGGGAACTCCCACAGAGACATGCCTAGATGTCTCCTAGGTGATTCCAAATCCAGGCAAGCTGACAATGAAGCTGATGCATCACCGAGAGCATCATGCAACCTAACCTAATTACTGAGCAACTGGACTCGTCTCTCCAGAATAAGCCAAGCAGACCCTCAGACTGCTTCCAGGGGATGGCAGCATCTAACATTTTAAGTAGTCTGTCTCTTACTCAGAGATGCCCACGATCCAAAAGTTCTTTTGTATCCATACCCTGTGCCTTTTTCTGTACTAACTTGGGTCTGAGAGGCCTCTAAATCAGGGACTCTGATCACACAAACCTTATTCCCAGGCACTGAGCATTCTGCTAGGGGTGTAGGCAGGGTGATAAGTGAGCACCTTTTATAAAGTGTCTCACCTAGCACAGTCGGTTAATAATCAGTGAAAGCTTGTGCTTAGGACTGAGACACTCCATCTCCACAGCAAAGTTTTGTGTCGTTGGGGTCCACAGATTGGGGTGAGCAGCGCGGAGTCACGACACAGACTCCGGGAGTTGGGTGAAAGTGGAGCGAGAATCCACAAACTCGTTTATTCAGGAAGTGCACATGGGTTTTAAGGGGCTGTTAATCCTTGTATGGGGTGGTCCCCTTTTGGTGACCAATGACAGCTTGTCTCTGGACAGGACATCTCGTAGTAGGCTTCTCGCGAGCATGGGGCTGTAACTGTTGTCACATCGAGCCTGCGCAAAACGCCATTTTTACAGAAGCCACTTCCTGTTGTCTTTTGCCATGTGGTCTGGCTAGGACCAGGCCTGTATTGTGCCATACACCCCCCCATGTTTGGCAGAGAGCTCATATCAAGCTCCTTTTCTTAACAACAGCCCTTTCTGCTTTTGTATACAGGGTTCTCTTAGCACAGTGGGGGGATTTGAAGAGCCATCTCCCCTAATCTTTGCACATAATCTTTGCACTACTATCATGTTTTTTTGGGGGGGGTTGGATATATTTGTGTGTGGTTATGTGTGTAGATGCACACCTACTTACAGCTGAACATGCATCTGTGTGTGCAGCTGGAGACCAGGAGGACATGCTTATGTGTCTTGCCTCAAATTCCACCCCACTTTTTGTCACATTTGGGGGGACCTCAGGAGTCTCTTTTAAAAAATAGTCTCTCGGGCTGGAGAGATGGCTTAGCTGTTAAGGCGCCTGCCTACTAAGTCTAAGAACCCGGTTCCAATCTCCAGGTCCCACGTTTAGCCAGATGCAAAGTGATGCAAGGGCGCAATGCTGCACTTGCCCACAAGGGGGCGCACACATCTGGATTTCATTCACAGCAGCTGAGAGACTGCTGGCGCTCCCATTCTCTATCTGTCTCCCTCTCCCACTCTCTCTGTCTGTCTCTCTCTGTGTCTCTCTCCAAAAATAAAAATAAAATAAAATAAAAAAAAAGTCTCTCGATGACCTGGAAATCACCAAGTAGGCTGAACTAGCTGGCCAGCAAACTCAAAGTATCTTCCTGTGTCCATCTCAGCATCGCTGGGATTGCAAGCATGTAACACAGCACCTGGCTTCCTTCCCTTAATGTGTATTCTGAGAATCAAACTCAGATCCTCAGGCTTGTACAGCAAGCACTTTATTGAATATCTCCAAGGCCCTTAAGATGCCTTTAATGTCAAACCTGCATGTAGTCATGACACTTCAAGGGGAACCTCAGCGGTTTATTCACATTTCCCCATCTAACACCGTAGGCTCAGTCAGCAATACCCCATCCCCTTCCTCATACCCTCTGTCAACCACCCAACTGACTCCACAATATTACCAAGCCATTAATGTTTTGTTTTTGGAAACCCTATTTATGAATTATCAAAACTGTCAGCAGGTCATCACAAACATTCTCTTCTAATAGTCTTTTTTTTTTTTTTTTTTTTTTTTTGGTTTTTCGAGATAGGGTCTCTCTCTGGCCCAGGCTGACCTGGAATTAACTATGTAGTCTCAGGGTGGCCTCAAACTCTCGGCGATCCTCCTACCTCTGCCTCCCGAGTGCTGGGATTAAAGGCATGCGCCACCACGCCCGGCTTCTAATAGTCTTAAAAATATTATGATGTGTCTGTGGACCAATAGCTCAGTCAGTGAAGTGCTTGCCATGCAAGCTTGAAGACCTGAGTTTAATCCCTGCAATACATTTTAAAAAAAGAAAGAAAAGCTCAGCGGAGGGAGAAAGAGATGGAACCCTCGCACTTACTGGGCAGCCCATTCAGCCTGTTTAGAGAGTTCCAGGCCAAAGAGAGACCCTGTCTCAGACAGAATAGTGGATAGTGCCTGAGCAACAACACCTGAGGTGTCCTTTGGCCTCCACAGGCACACACATGACTCTCATGCACACACATGTATACACATTCACACACACAAAATATATATATATGGATTTTATAGACCTATAGTCTTATTCTATACTACTTTACAAATCTCCATCTTGGCCTGGAGAGATGACTTAGCAGTTAAGAAGTTTGCTTGCAAAGCCAAAGGACCTAGGTTCAATTCCCCAGGACCCACGTAAGCGATATGCACAAGGTGGCACATGCATCTGGAGTTCATTTGCAGTGGCTAGAGGCCCTGGCATGCCCATTCTCTCCCTCCCCCTCCCCCACTGCCTCTTTCTCTCTTTTACTCTCTCAAACAAATATTTTTAAAAAAAAAAAAAAAAGGGCTGGAGAGGGATGGCTAAGCGGTTAAGGCATTTGCCTGCAAAGCCAAAGACCCAGGTTCGATTCCCCAGGAACCACATTAGCCAGATGCACAGGGGTGCACATGAGTCTGGAGTTCGTTTACAGTGGCTGGAGGCCTTGAAGCACACCCATTCTCTCTCTCTCTCCCTCTTTCTCTCTTTTACTCTCTCAAATAAATAATTTTTTTTAAAAAAAGGGAAAAAAAAGCCCTCCATCTCTAGCATAAGTCTTGAACCAGAGGAATTGGAATTCAACATGTAATTTTGTCTGCAAAAACAGACAGCAATTTGATGCAAGAAGGATTCAAACCACCTAAATACAGCAGATGGCAAATCTGAACAAGTCAGAACATGAAAATCTACTTCTGTCCTCAGCATGCTGGGGTTAAAACCATGTGGATGACAAAATGCACAGGGAGTCACCTGCTTACCCATGACAGGATACAGTAAGTTATCTATTTATGAGGGTTTTATTTGTATTTTATTTGTTGTTGTTGTTGTTGTTGTTGTTGCTCCTGGAGTGGAATGTGAACTCACAGATAGGGACATGTCTTATTCTCCCTCCCCCCTCAAGACCTTGAACAACGCATGACACAGGGAAAGTATCTGAGTGCTTGAGTGCCTGTATGGATAAACCCTCCTCTGGGATCTTACTTTACCTAGCCTATACATACGGATTCACGCCGCATCTCACATTGAATTTGCATTGAGGAACCACCAGCAAAACCACCCATTGGAGCTCTGTGGCATTTTTTGCTAATAGAGTTCCTAACTATATAGAGACATGTGTCTTTTTATTGCTAGACCAAAGGGTGACAAAGGAAATAGGGCTGTACGTAAAGAAGCACTTACATCCACAGAAGATTCCAGAACTTTCCTTGTCCTCTGTGTAGATAAAATGAAGCCAGTCCAGTATTTACTTTTGCTATGTGTGTGTGTGTGGGGGTATGTCTGTGAGCATGGGGTGTATGCATATGTACATGCAAATGCACATGCCCCCTGCACACACAGGCAGTCAGAGGAAGATGTTGACTCTCCTCCTCTATCCCTCATCCACCTTACTTCCCCAAGACAGTCTGTCACTGAACCTGCAGCTCCTGAGTTCTCAGTTAGACTGGCTGACCAGGGAGCCTCCTATTTTCATCCCGTCGGTGATGAGGTTGCAGGTTGGAGAAGTGGGATCCAGCTTTGTAACGCAGTTGTTAGGGATCAAATTCAGGTCTTTGTGCTTGCTGAGTGTGTCCTTACCCACTCAGTCATCTCCTGAACCCCTCCCAATATTTTTTATCTCATGACATCTCAAAGGCCATGTCAGGTCTATGAAAACACAGAAGGAAAACAGCACAGTGAAGCTTTAACCACATTACCCTAAAGTAAAACAAGGGTAAAAGCACCCTAGGTGACTTATAGAAAAATAGAAAATAGGAATGTGATTTTGAAGGCACTTTGCTAACATAAGGAGTTCAGCAATGCTGAAAAATACCTGTAATGCCTTCCAACAGAGACACTGCACTTCATAAGGATTATCTTGACATCACAAATGAGGACATGTTCTGCCCAACAGAAGAGACAGTTATTCAAAGTTCCTTGGAAACCCATATGAAGGAACCAGGCTTTATAATTTAGACGAGAGATCAGGTGAATTCAGGGTGGTATGGCCATAGACTAGGTTTTAGAATTCAAAGATGTTCTCTGTCTATTTTTGCCTTCACCCTTTCCTCTCTCCATTTTTCCATCTCCTCTTTACTTTATACCCTTATAACCTTATTCCTATTAATATATGGCAAAAAAAATATCTAAAGGAAATAGCATCACATTGTTTTAAGGCACATGGCATCTGTACAATTTTAAGTAGCAGAAAGTTTTTAAGACAAAGCTTACATAACTGAAAACCAAACGACTTTCAAACATTTGCTGTAAGAAATCTGGGCAAGTGACTGCGAAAGAGCCTGTTCGGAAACTGAGTGCATCCGTGGCCCAACGAATGGCCCTATCACATTGCAATGTGATTTGTGAGCTCCTGCCATGATTTGACAGGTCTGTTTTCTCCTTCCTTTAATCTATACAGTCCCTTCATCTAAAGAACATGGCAGTAGTGACAGTGTCTTAGATCTGAGCCCCAGGGCAAAGACCTGACACACTTTCAGTTCAGAATCTCCACCACTGTCACATAACAAGCCTGGAGTGGCTTGTTGAAAGACAGGAGATGGACTGGAGAGATGGCTTAGTGGTTAAGGTGCTTGCCTGCAAGGCCTAAGGACCCATGTTCTACTCTCCAGATCCCACGTAAGCCAGATGTGCAAGGTTCCACATGCTCACTAGGTGGCACAAGCATCTGGAGTTCAATTGCAGTGGCTGAGGCCCTGGAGCACCAATTCTCTATTCTTTCGCTCTCTCGCTTTCTCTAAAATAATAATAAAACAGAGAAGAAAATAAAGCAAGGCAGGAGATTATGTTGAAGACATTCCAATTGTCCTAGTTGAATGCAACATTAATGGTAAGTGAATATACAGTGAACTTCTTAAATGTGGCTATCCGGCTGAAGTATAGACTTGAACAATGATAAACGCTATCATTTAAGTCTCTCAGTGGTTTGTTACATAACAGTAATTTACCAATACAGACTGTATCTATACCCCCTTACTGCTTCATCATCTAAGCTGTCTCACATCAATCTCATTCCACGGAGTTCATACAAATCAGGACCTTAGATACATTCTCTGTGCTTGTTATTTGTTATTCTTGATGCTTAAAACCTGGGCCATCCCTGGTGGTGGTTACATAGAACCCTCATATTCAGAAGGATGGCTGTCCAACCTAGATGTCCACCTCAATGCAATCCAAGACTCTTATGCTCTTATACTCATTGAAGAGTCCACGGCTGGGGCTGAGGAGATGGCTTGGCAGATAAAATGCTTCCCACACCAGCATGAAGACCACAGTTTGGATCCTTAGCATCCAGATCAATGCCAGGTGGGCACGGTAGCTGCCTATAATCCCAGCATGCAGGAGGTGAAGGCAGGGAATCCCCAAGCGAGCTGGCAGCTTGTCTTGCTGAATCAGCGAGCTCGGAGCTCAAGTGGGAAACCCTGCCTCAGTGAAGTAAGGAGGAAGGACACCCAAGAGCTAGAGATGGCTCAGCTGTTAAGACGCATGCCTAAGGACGTGAGTTCTATCCCCCAGTACCCATGTAAAAGCCAGATGCAGGAGGGTGCATGCATGCATCTGGAGTCTGTTTGCAGTGGCTGGAGCCTATGGCACAGCCACTCTGTCTGTGTCTCTTATATCTCTGTTTGCTTCCAAATTAATTAATTA
Source organism: Orientallactaga sibirica (assembly GCA_036365145.1). Classification (NCBI taxonomy): domain Eukaryota; kingdom Metazoa; phylum Chordata; class Mammalia; order Rodentia; family Dipodidae; genus Orientallactaga; species Orientallactaga sibirica. The sequence goes on from JAEOAD010000009.1 coordinate 3,836,567, forward strand.
ATTAAAAATGTTTTTTAAAAGAATAATAATAGTAACTACATGTAATAGATAGCCAAAGATAGTCAATCTAGAGTTACATGTGTATTAAGGGGAAGCTATATGATCTGATTTTTTTCTTTTTCTTTCTTTTCTTTTCTTTTTTTAAATTTAATTATTTTTATTGACAACTTCTATACTTACATACAAAAATGCATATTTCCCTCCCCTCCCCTCCCCATCCCCTTTAGAACTCCACTCTCCATCATATCCCCTCCCTCTCTCCATTAATCTCTCTTTTAATTTGATGTCATCATCTTTTTCTTCTATTATGAGGGTCTTGTGAAGGTATTGCTAGGCACTGCAAGGTCATGGATATCAAGGCCAATTTCTTTCTGGGCAGTTGCATTGTAAGGAGTCGTACCCTTCCTTTGGCTCTTCCATTCTATCTGCCCCCTCTTCCCCAATGGGTCCTGAGCCTTGGAGGGTGTGACAGAGGTGTTTCAGTGCTGGGCACTCCTCCATCCCTTCTTCTCAGCACTATGTTGCCTTTTGGGTCATCCCAGTGGTCATCGCCATCTGAAAAGAGAAGCTTCTCTAACCAGAAGTGAGAGTAGCATTTATATGTGAATATGAACATTAAGTGTAGTGCCTTTCAGGGCAGCTTGGTGGGAATAAAATATACATTTAGTCAGACAAGAGCAGGCTTTATACCCCTAAGGCTCATGGCCTCTCCTGCCATAGACTTTTGCTTAGGTTTTTCAGTACCAGGTATGTATTCCCTCCTGTAGAGAGGGCCTTCAGTCCAATTATGGAGCAGTTGGTTACCCCAAGAGTCGACATGCCACTATTGCACCCATTCAGTAATTGGGCCTGAATGGCCAAACTGGAATTTTCAGTGTCCACTGTTTTCACTGCTGATGACTTCTGTCTCCCATACGGCTTCATGCAGTGCAGCTTTTTCCAGCTTTCTGTTGGCTGGTCTACAGGGAGAAGGTTTTCTGCTCAGCACCAGCTTGCTTTCTTAGTGACCTTGCCTCTCAGGCAAGAGATGCCTTCAGCAATAGGGTCTTATCATCTGTTTCTCAAGGGAAACCAAGGGCTTTGACAACAGCCTTTAATGTTTTGGAGGCTACCAGGACCTCCTTGGTCAACAACTCACTGGAAGGTATCCCATCCCAGGCACTGAAAATTTTCAGAGAGAGAAGGCACAAATCACCCATATCAAGAACAAAGCAAGGATATCATTTCAAGTCTGCAGTAGCAAAATGGTAACATGACCATATTATGAACAACTTTTGCTTATGAATTCAGCAATTACAAGAAATGCATGATTGCTCACAAATCACGGCCTATCAAAATCCAACCACTACTAAATGAAAAATTTGAGCAGGTCCATAACTGTCAGATAAATTGAGTTTGTAATTCAAAACCTCATGAGAAAAGAAATCTCCAGGCCCAGAGGGCTTTCATGGGAGAATTCTACCAAACACTTAAAAGAATTTGCAGGAAATGTTCATAATCTATTCCAGAAAACAGATGAGAGAAGAGTTCTCAACTCATTTTATGAGGCTAGTGTTAATTGGATTCTAAAGTCGGTAAAAGGGGAAGTGGGAGGGGTGGAATCAGATGATTAGCATCTCACATGGACTCACATGCCAAAGTCACCAACAGAAAACGGACAAACTAGACTGAGCCACATGTGCCCTGATCTCTCTTAGGGAAATAATTGCCACCAAGCTGCAGAGAACAGTCCCTTCTTTCATGATACCATCCTTAACAGCAGAGAGCTTCCTGGCCCCCAGGCAACCCGTCACGGAGAAGCAACAGTTCATACATGAGAAAGGCTGGGATGTGTGCTCCTAGCCCAGTGTAGTGCATTCTGAGAACTCTAACTGCGACAGGAGGTAAAGTTGATCAGAATCAATTTCAGGATTCCCTAAGTGTCTTCCTCCACAGTAAACTGCCACAGACCTCCATCCTTATTGTCCCCTGGCCCCCAGTCACACTTTGATCTTGTGACTTTTCCTAGAAAGCTATAAATGGACTAAGCGAGGCCATGGGAAGAGAATGCATAAAAGAAGGGCAGGGGAGGGTCAATCTAAATTCAAGATAGTGTGAATAAGACTTATATAAACCTACTTTTAAAAATAATGGCACATCTAGAAGCTGTAGACTGTTACTAGAAAATTTTCAGTGCCTGGGATGGGATACCTTCCAATGAGTTGTTGACCAAGGAGGTCCCGGTAGCCTCCAAAACATTAAAGGCTATTGCCAAAGCTCTTGGTTTCCCTTGAGAAACAGATGATAAGACCCTATTGCTGAAGACATCTTTTGCCTGAGAGGCAAGGTCACTGAGAAAGCAAGCTGGTGCTGAGCAGAAAACCTTCTCCCTGTAGACCAGCCAACAGAAAGCTGGAAAAAGCTGCACTGCATGCAGCCGTATGGGAGACAGAAGTCATTCAGCAGTGAAAACAGTGGACATGGAACATTCAAGTTTGGCCATTCAGGCCCAATGACTGAATGGGTGCAATAGTGGCATGTCGACTCTTGGGGTAACCAACTGCTCCATAATTGGACTAAAGGCCCTCTCTATGGGAGGGAATACATACCTGGTACTGAAAAACCTAAGTAAAGTCTATGGCAGGAGAGGCCATGAGCCTTAGGGGTATAAAGCCTGCTCTTGTCTGACTAAATGTACATATTATTCCCACCAAGCTGCCCTGAAAGCACTACACTTAATGTTCATATTCACATATTAATGCTACTCTCACTTCTGGTTAGAGAAGCTTCTCTTTTCAGATGGCAATGACCATGGGATGACCCAAAAGGCAACATAGTGCTGAGAAGAAGGGATGGAGGAGTGCCCAGCACTGAAACACCTCTGTCACACCCTCCAAGGCTCAGGACCCATTGGGGAAGAGGGGGCGGATAGAATGGAAGAGCCAAAGGAAGGGTATGACTTCTTACAATGCAACTGCCCAGACAGAAACTGGCCTCGATATCATGACCTTGCAGTGCCTAGCAGTACCTTCACAAGACCCTCAAAAATAGAAGAAAAAGATGATAACATCAAATTAAAAGAGAGATTAATGGAGACAGGGAGGGGATATGATGAAGATTGGAGTTCTAAAGTGGAATGGGGGAGGGGAGGGTAATATCATGTGTTTTTTTGTATGTAAGTATAGAAGTTGTCAATAAAAAAAAAATTCAATTCATCCCACATAGGGCACAGACAGACCAAAGGAAGGGTCCCATCTACGCTGATCTTGGTGAACCCACGAGTTTGTTGGGATTGCTTGCAGGTAACCCAAAGGTAGCTGCATCACTTAAAATCCCACCCCAGAATGAAACCTGTACACTAGCTTGTGGGGAGGGGGAAGTTCTCTTTTCACTTTGAGATAGCAATTACCAAGGAGCCAGAAGTTTGCAGTAAGCTGTAAACATCTCCGTTGCTATATGAACAGAATTATCTGGGAAATGAAGTTGTCACAGAGGAAGGTCACAGGATGCAGACAGTCAGCTAGGTTTACCTACCTGCAACCTTCTGGTTTTCACTTACCTACATCACTAATTCCCTGCCCCCCTTTTTCTTAACCTTAAGCCAGTGTAGCTTAAATCTGTTATTTGAAATCAAGCATTTCCTAATACATTATGTTACCCAGATCCAACCAAAATAACCTCATCCTTTGAGATCTCACTAAAATTTATTTGCATCCCTTGCCCTCTATTCTGTAGTAATTCATTTGTTTTCCCCAAGATTTCTGCAAGTTGGCAGGGATTTACAGCTTCCTTTATTGCCTTTATATCTGGGCCCTTCCTTTGTGTCTGCTGAGGTTTGATGGCTCCAGAAAGACTCGTCTTTCTTTATACTGCATGGACACAGCCGTAGAATCCAGCTCCTTTTTTCTTGACCATGACCACAGACCATCCGCAAGGAGGCCCAAGTGTGTCTGTGAGTGAAGCTGACCTCACTGAAACTCTGCGGTTAGTTACAGGAAAATGAGTTATATGGAACTAGCTATTGGACGCAACCTTTTCCTTCCGCTGTTCAGAGTCCCTAACTCTAGCAAGAATGGCCCACTAGATAAAATTATCCAGATCAGTTCCCCTGTTTTACTGCCTGCTGCCCTTTTGTCTCCTTCTAGATACTCTTTTTTTTTTTTTTTCTCTAGTTTTCTCATTTTTGTGACCTTTCAGCCCAGGCTCCCACCCCATTCGTCTAATTCACCTCTGAACAAAGTAATCTCACTTACAGACACCATGTACCCATCCCAACCCCCATCCAGCTCCCTAGTTAGACAAGAGTCACTCACGCAGATCTCCACCATCAGCAACACTGGAACCTCAGGTTTCTCTCTCCCTCTCCCCAGGTTGTCAGTGTACATTGAGCAGAGCAATTCAGAGATTTACTTGAGTTGTTCGCCAAGGAGGTCACAGTAGCCTCCAAAACATTAAAGGCTTTTGCCAAAGCCCTTGGTTTCCCTAGAGAAACAGATAGTAAGACCCTATTGCTGAAGACATCTCATGCCTGAGAAGCATGGTCACTGAGAAAGCAAGCTGGTGTGGAGCAGAAAACCTTCTCCCTGTAGACCAGCCAACTGAAAGCTGGAAAAAGCTGCATTGCACGCAGCGTATGGGAGACAGAAGTCATCAACAGTGAAAACAGTGGACGCTGAATATTCAAGCTTGGCCAGACAGGCCCAATGACTGAACGGGTGCAATAGTGGCATGTCGACTCTTGGGGTAACCAACTGCTCCATAATTGGACTGAAGGCCCTCTCTACGGGAGGGAATACATACCTGGTACTGAAAAACCTAAGTAAAAGTCTATGGTAGGTGAGGTCATGAGCCTTGGGGGTATAAGCCTGCTCATGTCTGACTAAATGTATATATTATTCCCACCAAGCTGCCCTGAAAGCACTACACTTAATGTTCATATTCACATATTAACACTACTCTCACTTCTGGTTAGAGAAGCTTCTCTTTTCAGATGGTGATGACCACTGGGATCACCCAAAAGGCAACATAGTGCTGAGAAGAAGGGATGGAGGAGTGCCCAGCACTGAAACACCTCTGTCACACCCTACAAGGCTCAGGGACCATTGCGGAAGAGGGGGCGGGCGGATAGAATGGAAGAGCCAAAGGAAGGGTATGACCTCTTACAATGCAACTGCCCAGAGAGAAACTGGCCTCGATATCCATGACCTTGCAGTGCCTAGCAATACCTTTGCAAAACCCTCAAAATAGAAGAAAAAGATGATGACATCAAATTAAAAGAGAGACTAATGGAGAGAGGGAAGGGATATGATGAAGATTGGAGTTCTAAAGTGGAATGGAGGAGGGAAGGGAAATATCAGGTGGGTTTTTTTTTGTATGTAAGTATAAAAGTCAATAAAAAACAATAATTAAAAAAAAAGAATTAGTCTGTCTGCCATCACCCCTGTTCCAACATCCCCCTTTCCCTTAGCAGGAAATGCAGTTCTAAATGATAGTTATCACTTCTAAACACACATGCCTTTTGATTGAGAGACCCTGAGCAGGCTATGGCTCCACTCTGCTGAGGTGACAACATCCTGGCCATTGTGGCTGGTCAGTGCGAAGGAAGAGACTGAGCAAAAGCCTTCTTCACGTGGAATGACCTCAGACTGGTTATGATGTTAACCCTAGCCAGACAGCAGGAGAAGCAATAGAAGTCAGACGGCCTCCAGAAGTGTTGAGAAGCTGTTGGGGCTGAGGAGGTAGCTTAATTGATCAAGTGTTTTCCTAAAAGCTAAGGAGCGGAGTTCAATCTTCAGTCCTCACATAAATGCCATAGATCGTGACATGTGTGTAAATGTATCAAGAGACAGAGGCAAGCACACCCCTGGAGCCTGCTGATTGGCCATCCTTGCCTGATTAGTGAGTTCCAGGCCAATCAGAGTTGCTGTCAGCTTTCCTGAGGATGACACCTGACATTGTCCTCTGACCCCCACATGCATGTACATGCACATACATCCACATACATACATGCACGCCCAGACATGAACATATATCCACACAATACACACATGCAAAAAATAAAATACAACAAACCATTTCACTCTAGGGCAAGATTTCTCAGCCTTCACAGTACTGACAGTTCACATCCAATCTCCTTTGTTATGGGATGGGAGAGAGCTTTTCTGTGCGTTGTAAGGTATCAGGGGACACACACAAACACCCTTCCCCAATCCTGAAAGTAAAAATGTCCCAAGATATTGACAAATGTCACCCAGGGGTTAAAACTGCTGCTAGTCAAGAAGCTCTACTCTAGGGGACCTTTCTGTGAGGACACACAGCATAAAAGAAGTGGCCACTGTATCATTATAAATGTCCACCTGTAATCTATTCTCTCCTAATTTGATGAAGAAAACATTAACTGTTTGGTTCTCTAATTCTTTTAAAAAAATTTATTATGCATTTATATATCTATTAGAGAGAGAGAGAGAGTGTGTGTGTTAAAGGCAGATAGAATGGGCACACCAGGGTCTCCAGCCACTGCAAACTCCAGGCACATGTGCCACCTTGTGCATCTGGCTTATGTGGGTACTGAGGAACTGAACCTGGTTCCTTAGGCTTCACAGGCAAGCACCTTAACTGCTAAGCCATCTCTCCAACTCATTTCTCTAGTTCTAAATGATCACCAAAATTTGAATTTAAATTATGTTGAAGACTGGGAAAATGACACTATTGATAAAGTTATTTCTGCTCTAGTATGAATTCAGTTCCCCAGAACCAACATAAAGCTGGATACTCTAGTGAGCATCTGTAATCCCAGTGTGCCTACAGAAAAATGGGAGGTGGAGACAGACTCATGAAAGGTGAAGGACTGATATCCAAGAGTTGCCCTCTACACATGCATGTGCATTAACACATAAGGACACATCTACAAGTACTATGTTAAAAACAAAACAAATATTTACTGGGCTATTTTGTTTTTAAAATGATGCTATCCAGCACAAATTTAGTAATGGCACATAGTTCATGAAACATACTGGGAGAATTAATACTTACAAAATACTTTAAAGATAATATCATATTAAAATTATTAATGAATATTTTACAGCCCATATTGTTGGGAAATAGAATTGGCTAAAGCATGTTCTGAATTGCTAAATATAAAACTTCTATTCACCTCTGGATAATTACTTGTTAATGATATAGTTTTACATTTATTGCTTCCTGATATTGAATACTCATCATTTTTTTTTTTTTTTTTTGCATAACATGACCTTTATATAACTCTGCCATAAATAGCTCAGAATATTCCCCAAGTGTGTAGAGGGTAAAAGTGAAAATGAAGAGAGGAAATGTGGCCTCAGCAAGAGAGACTGAGATGGTGGATAGCAAGGCAGGCAAAGACCAGTGCTTGAGATCCTTGATCCCAAGTCCACCCAGCCTCATGTACTTGACATCAGCACCTGAGACCCTTGAATCCCAAGTCCACCCAGCCTCATGTACTTGACATCAGCACCTGAGACCCTTGAATCCCAAGTCCACCCAGCCTCATGTACTTGACATCAGCACCTGAGATCCTTGAATCCCAAGTCCACCCAGCCTCATGTACTTAACATCAGCACTTGAGATCCTAGAATCCCAAGTCCACCCAGCCTCATGTACTTGACATCAGCACCTGAGATCCTTGAATCCCAAGTCCACCCCGCCTCATGTACTTAACATCAGCACCTGAGATCCTTGAATCCCAAGTCCACCCCGCCTCATGTACTTAACATCAGCACCTGAGATCCTTGAATCCCAAGTCCACCCAGTCTCATGTACTTGACATCAGCACCTGAGATCCTTGAATGCCAAGTCCACCCAGCCTCATGTACTTAACATCAGTACCTGAGATCCTTGAATCCCAAGTCCACCCAGCCTCATGTACTTGACATCAGCACCTGAGATCCTAGAATCCCAAGTCCACCCAGCCTCATGTACTTGACATCAGTACCTGAGATCCTTGAATCCCAAGTCCACCCAGCCTCATGTACTTAACATCAGTACCTGAGATCCTTGAATCCCAAGTCCACCCAGCCTCATGTACTTAACATCAGTACCTGAGATCCTTGAATCCCAAGTCCACCCAGCCTCATGTACTTGACATCAGCACCTGAGATCCTAGAATCCCAAGTCCACCCAGCCTCATGTACTTAACATCAGTACCTGGGATAATTGAATCCCAAGTCCACCCAGCCTCATGTACTTGACATCAGCACCTGAGATCCTTGAATCCCAAGTCCACCCCGCCTCATGTACTTGACATCAGCACCTAAGATCCTTGATCCCAAGTCCACCCAGCCTCATGTACTTGACATCAGCACCTGAGATCCTTGAATCCCAAGTCCACCCAGCCTCATGTACTTGACATCAGTACCCGAGATCCTAGAATCCCAAGTCCACCCCGCCTCATGTACTTAACATCAGTACCCGAGATACTTGAATCCCAAGTCCACCCAGCCTCATGTACTTGACGTCAGCACCTGAGATCCTGGAATCCCAAGTCCACCCAGCCTCATGTACTTGAGATCATTAATTAGGTGGGCTATATTTCTGAGAAATGTATGTGACTTTCCATTTGTGAACTGAGAATCTGATGGAATATAACATTAAGTTATAACTAAGCTGTAGATTGGTGTGGCATCCTTTCAAGCTTGCCAAGAATGGTGAGCGAGGAGGTTCAGAAAAGTCTGACAAGTTCCAAACCTCAGCTACTAGTGAGAATCCAATTTCTGACCTAGCACTCCAAGTTAATTCAGAAATGAGTAAGAACTCAGACATCTGGATGCCCCGAGATTGCCCCTGTGTATCTTGCAATGGACAGCCAGTCTTACATGTTGTGGTAACTTTATCATTTTTGGAACAAATACCCAATCAAAAGCAGTTTATGAGAGGAACGGTTTTATTTCAGGCTTACAGAATTCAGGGGAAGTTTCATCATGGCAGAGGAAGCAGGCTCACTTCACCATACACCCATAGCAGAGACAGAAAACAAACAGCCAGAGCTCATACTGGCTCTGAACACATTCTAAACGCTGTAGTCTAGACTCAAGATCTGCCCACAGTGACACACGTCCTCCAGCAATGTTCCACCTGCCAAAGACTAAGTAGGAAGCATCATCAAAAATACCTGAGGAGAGCTAGAGAGATGGCTTAGCGGTTAAGGTGCCTGCCTGCCAAGCCTAAGAACACCTGTTCGTTTCTCCAGGTCCCACATTTTACCAGACACAAAGTGACACAAGGGCACAATGCTGTACTTTCCCACAAGGTGGTGCACATGTCTAGAGTTCGTTCACAGCGGTTGAGAGGCCCTGGGGTGCCCACTCTCTGTCTCTTTCTGCCTAACTCTCTGTCTCTCTCAAAAAAAAAATTTTTTTAATAAATAAGTTTAAAAAAAAAAAACCTCAGGCTACAGGGCCTTTTGCATTGAAACCACCACACATGCCATTAACAGATTTTTGCCAATCATCATTTAATGCATGGGTCTTTCTTTCTTTCTTTCTTTCTTTCTTTCTTTCTTTCTTTCTTTCTTTTTGCATGGGTGTTTTTTAATGATTTCAAACATGCACTTATCCAAGAGGATCCCAATACCCACCATCATGGTAAATCTAACAATATAACTGCCTATTCCTAGCTACTTATTTAGACTCCCTTTTCTACAAATACTTCCTTACCCTTGATAGAAGAAGACATGGAAGAATGGTATTATAAATAAGGATCAAAGAAGAAAGCAATAATAGGAGAACATATCTACCACGAAATACTGTGGAATGAAGAATTTATCAAAAAAAAAATCGAATTAAGAGCCAGAGGTATTCATTGATGAGAGTCAGAGAATGAACCAGAAATATTAAGATACTCATATATGGACAACATTGGGAAGCTAACAACATCCCTAGGGTTAAAGAGGTAATGGATGAAAATAAACATCAGGGGAGTGTGGTTAGTACTGTGTCCCTGTGCCATTTGTCTTTTAAAAGTGTTGGCTCAAAGAGAGTTATCTATCTATCTATCTATCTATCTATCATCTATCAACTATGTACCTCTGTTTCTGTAGGGGAGGAGGACGCACCAGGGCCCCTTGCCTTTGCAAATGAACACCAGATACTTGTACCACATTGTCAGGCCAGCTTACCTGGGTGGATTGGGAATTGAACCTGAAGTGGCAGGCTTTGCAAGCAAAGGCCTTTAACCACTGAGATATCTTTCCAGTCCTAGCTCACAAATTAAAATGTAGGAAAGTTCCAAATCCTAGTTACTTGAAAAATTTTCATAATATATTACCAGTGTTTCATCAAAAGAGCAATAAATAAGAGCGGAAAAGAAGCTCACCACAGACCCTACCATGACCTGCCTAAGTGGGGCCACTCTCGAGATGTTGTTTGTCAAAATACTTGAACTTTTTACTTGGAATACCATGACTACGTGACTCACATATTATGTGCCAAGCCTCTGTAGGCACTCGAGTTTCCTGAATTAAAACCGAGACCCATGGGTAAAGCCATGGAGGCACTGATTCTCACCTAATAATGAGGGCTGCCTCCCCAGAGAGGCAATTGATTCTTCTATGAGAGATAACAAGTTCACACTCAGAGAGCCTTTCTAAGGAAAGCTGGCGTTGGATAGTCCTCCTTAAAATCCTTCCCTGAGACCTTGGGAAATTCAGCTGTGATCTCCTAAAGTCATAGAGTGTTTCCCATTCATTTCTTACTCTACTACCAGGACTGTAATATAGTTGAAGCAAAATAAACATACACCATACAAATATTACTATGATTCTTTCCCTGCTCCATATACGAAGCCATGACACCTGGGCGGATTTTTTTTTAAGCTGATAAAGATGATATATTAGGTTATTGCTACTCATTAACAAAAGACTTTTATTTTCTGTGTCTTTATAATCAGGTGGAAAGACTCTCGAGTCATGAGACTGAGCACAAGAGAAGTCCAGAAAGGCGTTGGAAGTAAACTCAGGTCAAAAGGGTCAGGTGATCCCGTGTAACCACCCACCTTGGTTTTCAAAAGTTGTGCTTTTGGGCATGATTTATCTGACACTGGTAAAATGGAAACAAGAAATAGAACGGCTCCGAGTGGGGACATGGCTGAGTGGATAAGGCTCTTGCTGTGGAAGCCGGACGACTTGAGTTCAGCTCGCCAGCATGCACGTAAAACACCGGGCGGGCAGTGATCCCTACCTGTAGTCTCAGCACCGGGGAGGTAGAGTCAAGAAGTAACTGGCCAGCTGGTTTGCCAAACTGACAAGCTCCAAGTTCAATGTCCCAAAAGACAAGGTGGAGAGCAACTGAGACACCCAATGTTATCTAGCCTCAGCATACACATATGCAAATAAACTTGCATGTGTCCATACACGTATAAGCACACATACATACATACATACATAGGCAACACACATGCACACACACAAAGGAAAAGTGAAATGGGTGAGATTGGATCTATGAAGACCTTAACACTGTCTTACCTATCCCTCAGAAGGCATGGTGACATTAGGTGAAGGCCAAGACTTCTGGTTAGTCTTGTCACCTAAGCATGGGGCTTTGATATAGTCATGGCAGAGCAAAGAAAATTAACCCTAGAGGGTACCCTGGATACCGGATTTCCTATTTTTTCCCAATGTCTTCTTTCCAAAGATCTCCTATTCTGCCAGGAATGCAAAACAATCTTGAGCTCTTTCTTTTCCTTTATTTCCCCCTCCCTTTTTTTGCCATAGGACTCGCATAAGATAGAGTGGAAAATACTTCATGGCCACAGAGAAGGAGCCATCATCTAGAGCAAGCTACAGGCCAGATGGCTTACCCAAATTAAAGGTGACAAACACCTCCTTGGAGTTAATGACCAAGGATTAACACCTGCCACTGTAACTCCATTCTCAGAGCACTGTCCTGCTTTAAATGCCTCCAGTGATTTCTCATCCTGCTGCGCTGCCAGGCTGCCCTGGTTGGGTGATGGTGTCACCTTCCAAGCTCATGTTGAAAGGTGATCTCTAATGCAGCAGGAGTAGGAAGTGTGGCCTTGGAAGGGAATAAATCAGGAGGGTCTGCAGTCATGAACGGGATTAGCACCCTAATCAAAGGGCTTAAGGCTGAAGGGAGCACTCTTGCCTCTGTGTGTTAGGGCACAGCATGTCTTCTTGTTTGAATCAATGTCCCTTTTCCCCATAAGCTCATGTCTTTTGAGTGCTTGGTCCCCAGCTGATAGCAATTTGGGAGGTGGAGACTTGCTGGAGGAAGTGTATTGTTGAGGGTCGGTTTAGGGGAATTATAGGCAGCTCCCCCTTGCTAGAGTTTGGCTCACTCTCCTGCTACTGTTTTCTACCTGCTGTGGCAGATCGCGTCTCCAGCTTCTGTTCATGCCATGCTTTCCCCTGGTATCAAGAAGCTTCTACCTGCTGTGGCAGATCGCGTCTCCAGCTTCTGTTCGTGCCATGCTTTCCCCTGGCATCAAGAAGCTTCCACTCAAGACTGTTAGCCAAATTAAAAAAAAAAAAAATTCCTCCCATCAGCTGCTTTTGGTTTGATGCTTTGTCCCAGCAACAAGAAGTAACTGTAGCAGCATCCCTCCTCACTAGAGTGTGCAGGCAAGGCCAAACCCTCACCTCACCAGATAATGCACACATTAATAACCTGACCTGGGTTTTCTCAGTCTCCAGAAATGTGAGCAATATATTTCTGTGGTTATAAATTATCCAGTCTGGGGTAGTTTTGTTACAGCAGCAGAATTAAAATCCAAACTCTCCTCACAGTTTGTGCTCCTTAACATAACTTCTTTATTCTTGTCTCATCTAATGTTGATTTATGACTAATAATCCACGTGATCACACACACTGACCTCTTTCTTAAGTATATCAAGGTCGCTCCTGTCCGGGATTTGTACTTACTGCTCTTGGTTTAGAACACTTTCCCACATCTCTTCCGGGGTGGCTTTTTTGCCACTCTGGTTGATTACCCATCCCTAACTAAACCCATCTGAAACCAGTGTTTCTTTTGCATTGTTTCCTCTTTTGCACAGAACACAACCACTGATACATTTCTTGCCTTTGTTTCTCCTCTAGAACATAGTTCTAGTGTGGATTTCTCTGGCCAAGAGAGGGTCTCAAATGTTGATGGAATAAACAACATCCGTTTACCAGGAGGACCCATCTTGGTATTTACCCCAACTCCATGTATAATAAGGCATCCGAGTCCACAACCAAACAAATCATGTTTGACACTATTGAACTACCAGAGACAGACAGAAAGGGCAAGCTCCACAGTGTTTTAAGAGAAAAGAAGGAAAAGAGAACACGTGCTGGGAGAATTTAGCAGCGCTACAGGAAAGTTGGTGTTGCAGTCAGGTTCGCATTGCTGGCAGAAATCACCCGACTAAGAGCAGCTTGTGGGAAAAAAAGAGGTTTATTTTGGCTTACAGGCTCGAGGGGGAAGCTCCATGATGGCAGGAAAAACGATGGCATGAGCAGAGGGTGGACATCACTCTCTGGCCAACATAAGGTGGACAACAGCAACAGGAGAGTGTGCCAAACACTGGCAAGGGGAAGCTGGCTATAATACCCATAAGCCCGCCCCCAACAATACACTGCCTCTAGGAGGCTTTAATTTCCAATTGCCATCAGCTGGGGAGACTAACACTTAAGTTTATGGGGACACCTGAATCAAACCACCACATTCCGCCCTGCCAGGAATGGCATGCTCCAAAAAGCCTGAGTCGAGACCCAGTGTGTCACCTGATAAGGATTCGACCCCATGGTCTGCTCTGGCTTGTTCAACTTAAACAGAAAGGGGAGATGCCAGGGACGGCATACTCCAAAAAGCCTGAGTTGAGACCCAGTGCGTCCCTTAACACGGATCCGACCCGTGGTCTCCTCGGCTCATTTAGCTTGGCAAGGACATCTACTTCTTTCAGCTGTACAGCTCACGTTTGTTGCCTTGATCTTTCTGTTTTCTCGCCTTATCTTGGCTTGTTCTTTCTCTTCTGTGAATGATCTGCAGGCCAGCCATGACACCCGGGAATTAGAAATACTGCCAGCTTCTGACAAGGTGATTTTGTGGAATAATATTATGTAGATAATAGGAGATGTGTTCCCAGATCAAACAAAACATGGAATGGAAAACAATGGGTTTATTACAACAACAATAAACAGTGGGAGCCCCCTCAGGCTACTCATGAGGGGCATAGATTTGATCCTAAAAGCTTGCTTCCTCCAGGTGGTCAATATCAGTGTGACCCTAAGAGTGGGAGAGTGAGACTTAGGATCTGGGACAGGACAGACTACAGAGGAAAATGGGCTGGTGAGTTAGGTTTTATTACTTAGCTGTTAGGGATTTGAGACCCTATGACTGTTTATCCAAAAGATGAGAAAATACAACTTCCTAAAGACTTAATTCAGGCATACACTTAGCAAATGCAAGTTGGATGTAATGACTAAGTTATAAAGTATTGCTTGCAGAAAGGAAAAAACTTACTGAGTTAACTATAATTGAATAATAGGCACCTGTTGTAGCCAATCTGTCTCTCACCTTTGCTAACTTGCAACTGAAAACAGGATCAACATTTAACAAAGAATGAAAAAGAAACCACAAAGAACTAGTGCCCCATTATTAAAAAAGAATTGGTCAAGGTGTTTTTCAAAGGTATTTTTCACAGCTAATGGTTAATAGTGCTTGCTCATAATGATTGTAAAGGATTGGGCTAACTTTCCTGGAAATATTATGTACTTGTAATTTTAAAGATTATGCATGTGTGTCAAATTTGGAAACTTTTGCTTTTGCCTTTTTCCTTTTGAATCCTATTTCCTTGTATGAGAAAAATAAAAGACTGAGGTTTTGTGGCAGCAAGCAGCGATAGCACAGCAGAGCGAGTGAGCAAGAGAAAAGCCAGAGAGAGCAAGAATGAAAGAGAAGGAGAAAAAGAAAATGAAAAAGAAAAAGAAGAAGAGAAAGAGAGAATGAATGAGAGAGAGCGAGTGAGAGAGAGAGACAGAGAATGAGTAAGAGAAAGAAGAAAAATGGCTCGCTGCTGAAGCCTGACCTGTCAGCTTGTACCAACATGTCCTAAGTTTCATTTCGTTTTCGTCTCTCCCATTCATCCCGACTTCGTGGTCTCACCCCTTGTTGATGCTAGGGCTGGACCCCGGCACTGCCCCTGGCCCCCATAAAGTGATAACCATATGTGATGTAAAATACAATGCATTCATGCAACTTTAAAAGTCCCCATAATTTTTATCAATCCTAATGATGTTCAAACAATCCCCATACTCCAAGGTCTTTTAACTGAGCCATAATACCAAAAATAATCCCTAAAAAAGCCCATAATGGCACAGAATAAACATTCACTCTGCAAAGGATGG
Organism: Orientallactaga sibirica; assembly: GCA_036365145.1. Classification (NCBI taxonomy): domain Eukaryota; kingdom Metazoa; phylum Chordata; class Mammalia; order Rodentia; family Dipodidae; genus Orientallactaga; species Orientallactaga sibirica. The sequence continues at coordinate 3,851,922 of JAEOAD010000009.1, forward strand.
CACTGAGCAAAGCAAAGAAATATTCAACCAATACAAGATTTAAAACAACCAGGACAAACATCAAACTCTGTAATTCCAATCCAACAACTCTAGTCAGTGACAAATCTCCAAGTCTGATAATACTGAGCAGCAACAAGTCTCTGGAGTCCCAATTCCACCCCTCCAGTTAGGCTACTCACAGTCCTAGAAAACTTCATCCAGGGCCGGCAGCTTTCCTCAGAAGCCATCTCGTGGTCCTGGCATCTCCGCTGGGTCTCCACTGCAACCCACAGTCCATCCTCATGGCTCCATGGGATCTCCATGCAGGCATCCAGCAAACCTGCTTCACACTGCCCATGGCCATTTCCAAAACACAAGACTGCATTACAAACTCAATGACCTTCTCTTTCCTGCATTTGTTATGCTCCATAATACCAGGTAGGGTGCCAATTTGTTAATCCAGGGGGGAATAAATCAGACTTTGAAGAACAGGACACTCCTTCAGTACTCAGGCCCCTTCAAAAGAGTCTGCATTCTTCCTGTTGCCCCAGTGCAGGTCAGCTGGCCCAATCTCAAAGGTTGTAATCTCTCAATTGCAGCTGAATGGGCAGAGTTCACCCAAAGATTTCATTTTTTCTGTGCCATATCCCTCTGCTCACACCAGTTCATTTCTACGCAAAGCAACCCTGCACATCTTCTCAGGACAGAAAGCTTCTCACACAAACTGCTAGCCCAGTCCACATAAAGCTCTTTCTCACCCTCATAAGCCAAACCTCACGGTCCATAGTTCTTACTGCATTCAGGCCTTTCAGCTCTGACCAGAATAGTCCATTAAGCTGTACTTATAATACTACAAGGTGTCTCTTAAACCTAGGTTTCAAATCCTTCCACATTCCTCTTCAAAATCAGCTCCAAAAGGCCAAAGCCACATTGTCAGGTGTCTAGCAGCAATCTGACTCCTCGGTACCACTTTACTGTTGCAGTCAGGTTTGCATTGCTGGCAGAAATCACCTGACTAAGAGCAGCTTGTGGGAAAAAGAGGTTTATTTTGGCTTACAGGCTCGAGGGGGAAGCTCCATGATGGCAGGAAAAACGATGGCATGAGCAGAGGGTGGACATCACTCTCTGGTCAACATAAGGTGGACAACAGCAACAGGAGAGTGTGCCAAACACTGGCAAGGGGAAGCTGACTATAATACCCATAAGCCAGCCCCCAACAATACTCTGCCTCCAGGAGGCTTTAATTTCCAATTGCCATCAGCTGGGGAGACTAGCATTCAGAACACTTAAGTTTATGGGGGACACCTGAATCAAATCACCAGTTGTTTTCCACATCTTTAAGACCTTGAACTAAAGAAGGTAGAAGGGGACACTGCCACAGGAAAGTAGAATAGCACAAAGATTAAATTTCGGATGGGCGTGGTGCCCCATGCTTATAATCCTAGAGTACTAGTATAATCCAGACAATGAGATAGGAGGATTGCTGTCAGTTTGAAGCCAGTCTGAGCTACAGGGTGAGTTCTAAGTCAGCATAGGCTGGAGGAAGACCCTGCCTCAAAAAGGAAATGAAATTTATGAGTGTGTCTTTAAAAGTTATATCACACCAGTAGGGTAAGAAAGTTTATAGTCCTGGGCGGGACAGAAAACACAATGATGTTAGGGCTGTATGTTAGAAAATGGGAATGACAGGTGATTTGAACAAACCTGTTTGTCCTGGGAATCATGGAAGATCCTAGATCCTAGAAACACATGATCAGTGACCTGATCTTTGGAGAAAATAAGTGTCTATTGTGATGATAGGATGGGTGTGATGAAGAAAGGCTAAAGATGAGAACATCTGGTAAAATGCCATTACAATTTCACCAGCAGCACTGGGTCCCTAAGATGTAATTTTCCTCAGCCTAGATCAGAAGGTCTCAAGGTCAGAGAGGTATACTGGAGAATGAATCGTGCAAATACATGAGATGTTAAAAAATGGAGGGGGATGATAATGGCATAAAAATATGCTTGATATTCAGAAAAAAAGGGAATTAAAAAAAAATAAAAGCTGGTCGAGAAGAGAAAGTGCCAAATCTGGCTGCAGGCAGTTAACTTGAAATTTCTGAACACATCTGGGTAGAAGTCCTCTAGCAAGTGAACATGAAGCTCCAGTTTCAGTGGACCATTGATCTACCCCTTCTGGAGAAAATGACTGAACCTGTGCCCATGGAGAAGACATCATAAGAGAGAAGATAAAACAGAGAGATCAGAGAAGAAAGATTTCTTAAGAACCCCCTACCTTTTGGGGTCAGACAGAGGAACAAGAAATCTAAGGATCCTTGTCAGGTGGCTTCCAAATAAACTGAACACCTTCTTGGTGTATCAGAAGTTCAAATTCCTAACAATTGTATAAATACATGCAGTTATTTATCTTCCAGCAGGACTCTTTGTACAAGATCACGAATGTCTTATTAACGTCACTACAACATGCATTTATTACAGCTGTCTATTGTTCATAGTGAAATGACAGCCCAGCAGTGCCCCATAAGCCCTCCAGAGCATAGACTTCCTGCTGTAAGAAAGGCCAGGTAAGAGGAGAGACAGAGTATCGACTTCAACCTTAAGAAGAAAATTAAGATTCTGAACTTTAAAACACAAGAATTCTTTTGTTTGTATAGCTTTTTGGTATTTATTTAGTATGGGAAAGATTTTTTACATGAATTATGGATTTCTGTTTACTATTATTATTAGTAGTAGTAAATAGCAGTAGTAGTAGTATTGGCTTTTCAAGGTAGGGTCTCACTCTAGCCCAGGACGTCATGGAATTCACTATATAGTCTCAGGATGGCCTTGAACTCATGGTGTTCCTCCTACCTCTGCCTCCCAAGTGCTGGGATTAAAGGCGTGCGCCACCATGCCAGGCTCCATTCAATTGTTTTTTAATTGAAGTTTTTGTACTTCTCTGCCTATGAGATTTGTGGCTGATGAGCATTCGGGTTCACTAGAAGGGAATGAAAATTAAAGAGTGTAGGGTGGGCATGGTTAGATACGCAAGATTCAAGACAATTCCAGTTTTTACGGGTATGGTGATTCATACCTGTAATCTCATTATTTGGGACATTTAGGCAGGAAGATTGCACATATCTGAGGCCATCCTTGTCTAAGTAGTGAGTTCCAAATGAGTCTGGGCTACAGAGTGAGACCCTGTCTCAAAAAAAAAAATAATAATAATAATAATAATACTGATGATAATTTCAAATTTCCCAAGGACTTGTCTTTCTAGAAGTTTTTAATTTATCTTTTCTCACTTAACCTCAACCTTACTTATTGGTTTCAAGGTTGGAGGTATCAAAAGTTTTCCATATCTCAGCAACGAACCTTAGACCAGAGGTCCTCAGAGTAAAGTCTAATTTCCAGCAGCATTTGCCTCTCCTAACTTGTTAAACATGCAAACTTTCTAGACCCAACCCAGATTTAATGATCAGACGTTATCATAGTCAGGCCCAATAATCCATTTTAACACCTTTTCTCCTCATGGGGTTGCTTTGAGACCCATTGATTTAGACCACAGGTAAAATGCCCAAGGAGAGATTTATGGCATGTGGCACAAAATTCTCAAGTCAAAACTTCATTAGGTACTCCCTTTTATAGAAGAAAAGATCTTACTGTTCATATTTCCACCACCTATACGTGGATCCACCTCACCTTTGTCAAGAGGGTTTGCACAATGGTGAATACCAGAACGTCAGACGCAAACAAATGACAAAGGTAAAAAGCTAATTCTTTGAGGTATTATGGCATATGAACCTAAAGTTGAAGAATTAATATCAGAGAAAAATTCAGAACAGTGAATAATACTATGACTCATTAGAAAATGCTGAAGAAAATGGATGATCCTAAAAATATGTGTTCCAGTAACTCCATTACAGTAGCCCAAAAGGTTCATCTACCATGATAGTCATGTGGATAAAAATGATATGTAATTCTATTGCTTCTCAGGGTGTCTCAGGTACTAAAATCTTAACCAATATCAAGAGAAAATGAATATGAACATAGAACACATTGTGTTTTAGGCAAGAGACTAAAAAGTGCCTGAAGTATGATGCTGAAAGACAACAGAGACAGCTTAATGGGGTATGCATGTTGCAACAATTTGAGTCTCAAGAATAACTACAGAGATGGCTTAGCAGTTAAGGCGCTTGCCTGCAAAGCCAAAGGACCCAGATTTGATTCCCCAGTATTCATATAAAATCAGATGCACAAAGTGGCACATGCATCTGGAGTTTATTTACAGTGGGTGGAGACCCTGGTGTGCCCATTCTCTCTCTCTTTTCTCTCTCTCTGCCTTTCTCTCATAAATAAATGAATAAATAATAAATATAAAAAATAAGAAGAATAACTATAGTTGATTTGAAGAACTTGTATCTATGATTGACCTTGAACCCACAATGATATGAAACAGTGACAGTATGGAAATGAACACTAGCAGGTCATTGAAAAACAAAGAGCAGATTAAACTTAATTTTTTTATTTAAAAGTCTATTCAGTAAGTATATGAGCATTGATATACATTTCATTTTGTCTGATAAATATTTTATGATGGGTAATTTCTTCAGTAAGCAGGAATAAAATACACACAAAGAAGTAAATTCAGTGTGTTAATTCTGTACCAAAGATTGAGTCACATTTTCTTACTTTATAGGTTTGACATTTTTTCATGTTTATCTTTCAAAGCAGTAATGGGTCAGTCTGACATGCTTTTTTAGACCATCATAACTTCAGCTTGGAGAACTGGCTTGAGTTGATAATGATAATTACAAAACAAAACAAAAAGTTTAAAACTGCCCTGCCAGAAATAAAAATAAAGCTCTTCTATAACATTTTGATTAATACATTAGCTACTCCACAGCATATTCAATAATCCCACCACATAAAAAGGCCCACGCATAACAAAAGCCCACAGACAGATAGTATCTTGCAGCATCTACTAATGGGATCTGACAAGAGCCAGGCACTTTAGGTAGCCTTGTCAATGCTAATTGAAGCAGAAGAGATTCCAAAACAAGAGAATTCCTTGAGGGAGTTCTGCAGGAGGGGCTGGAGGGGTCTCTGGGCCCTTTACCCTCTTGTATTAATGACTTGTTCAGTACCTTGTAATCTGATTAGCTCTCAGGTGATTTTTGCCTGATCTCATAGTATTGGTTGTTTTCCTTTGAAAGGAAAATACAACTGTTGGAGATTCCTGTTTCACAGGAAGGAATTCATTCTGCCAACAGGGTCACAGATTTGTAAGATTCCTTTCTCTGCTCTTTTAAAAGATATTTTTAATTTATTTACAAGCACAGAGAGAGAAAGAGGGAGGAGGAGAATATGGGCATGCTAAGGTCTCTTGTCAGTGCGAATGAACTCCAGATGTATGTGCCACTTTGTATATCTGGTTTTATATGGGTACTGGGTAACTGAACCCACACTGGTAGGCTTTGCAAGTTTAACCATTGAGCCACCTTTCAGCCCCCCTTTTTCTGTTCTTAATGAAGCAGACTATCAAGAGAACACGGACAAATGCTTCTTGAATAAAAATGTATTTTTCTGTGATGAATTATTATTTTTCTGTGATGAATTATCTTAGGCTCTCTGCAAAAGCAAACCCTAACTAAAATGGGAAATTTTGTGCAGATTAACTATTAACTCATGGGTATGGTGACTCTAGGAAACACTGGTTGAGAAGTGAGAACATGACACAGGGAAGGAGAGGCAGCTTCAGCCTATAAAACTATAATCAAACCAGGTACCGCCACGAACAACTCCAGCATGCCTCACCGGGAAGCTCAAAGCCAGCATACCACGTGCCTAGGGCAGTCTACTCCACAGGTATTTGTATCCCAGCTCTCCTCGGTCACTGGCTGAGGGTTAGTTAAGAAGGGGGCAGGAATGAATGCTCCAGTCTTCAGTTTCTTTTAGGTCTGAAATGTTTGAAGGAACGTGATGCAGAGAAATCTCCGAGAAATAGGGACAGGGTGCTAATTGCAGCTGTTACAGTGCTGCCTGCAAATGTGTTAACTGCCTTCTACAGCAATATGCCCTCCTCTTGATGAGATTTCAGAGGGGCCTGGGAAGAGGTAGTTTCAGTCTGGGAAGAGCAGGATCCTTTGGTAAAGGATGTAGGAACTACAATAGAGTCAAGATCATTTTACTCAAGAGCCTAATATTGCTCCTTCGTTCCTATACTGACCTTCCACAGCCATTCCACCCAGCATTCCCACCCACTGGGACCTCCCCTGCTGGATGCAATGTGCTAAAACCTTCAGCAGAAGTCGGCATAAGGCTCAACCCAAACTCCATTGAAAAGTATTTTCTTTTATAATTTGAAAATGCTATTTTAAAGTAAAATATTTATCTTGGATATTGACTGACACTGTATACATTGGCTAATGGCTCAAACAACAGCTGTGGAAAGCATATGGGGCGGCATAATGGTGGCTGGCCCCCACGTTACAATTAAAGATGACAATTAAAGTTCTCAAGGTAGGTGTTTTTTGTTCTGAGTCAGTGAATGGTCACACAAGGACTTGGCTCACGTCAGGAATTAGCTGCGTATGATGCGAAGAGCCCAAGCTTTGGAGGGAGGTGTGCCTGCATCATCCCAGCTCTACCCTTCACAAACCAGGTGGCTTCCGTTCATGCCCAGTTGCTCCTACAGGCATGGGGGTGTAAAGAAAGGACCTACTTCATGCTGTCATGGTCGTGATTAAATGAAGCAGGGCTGGAGCTGGAGAGGTGGCTTAGTGGTTAAGGCGTTTGCCTGCAAAGCCAAAGGACCCAGGTTCAATTCCCCAGGACCCACGTAGCCAGATGCACAAGGTGGCACATGCATCTGGAGATCATTTGCAGTGGCTGGAGGCCCTGGCGTGCCAATTCTCTCTCTCTCTCTTAACATATCACTGCAATTATCATCACCGCTTTATTCACTTCAAGGTAGGAAGTAAAATTGCCCTTTCTATAGTGCATGCTTCAGTGTTCTGGGATACCATCTGTAGGGCTATAATGCAATCAGAGAAAAACTATTTCATTGGTTATACCACATAAAATGGGCAATATTAGCTCTTTTCTTTACCTCACATTTTGATTATTCCCAAATCCCAGGCATGGTAGGGGAGTGTGCTGGGATTTTTTTTTTTTATTTGAAAAGTGCTTCTCACTAATATGTCAGACGCACAAATACAATTGGTGAAATTCTTCTCCATGGAGAATAAGACCCCCTTGTCAGTGTTTCAAGTGAGGGATTCACCTGCCTGTGCAAGGGATAACATTGCAATAGACGGGAAACAGTGTCTTAGGTGTCTATGTGTATAGCAGGTCACTTTCTTGGAAGGACAAAAGCCACTGGCCTTATTTCATAAAAAAGAAAGAAAGAAAGAGAGAAAGGAAGAAAGAGAGAAAGGAAGAAATCAAGGAGTTGGCTATGAATCCAAAGTGGGATCAGTTTTGTGCCTCTTAACTTCTGTCCCATGAATCTTCACATTTCTTTCCAATGACCTTAAGCAAGGAGGTCTGCAGAGTTACTCAGAGATCACCCAGCCTGCTCAGTCATGAAATCCTTCACAAATAATGAAACAACCACCATTTACCGAGTGTTGCCATATCCCAGAGTGTTTTCAATATGTAGTATACCATCCTTAAGATGCCCTTTCCTAGAACTTATCATCATAATTCTCATTTCCTTTCTGAGGAAACTAAGGTTCAGAGAGCCTGTGCAGTTCCAAGAGCCTCATGGAAACCGTTTGAGCTCCAAAATCAAAGACTGATGCTAGACCAGAGCTATCGTAGGGAGTGTACCACAACAGAGAGTTCTAGACTTGACTACAATGTGAAGAGGAGAAAAGGTCGCCATAAAGCTTGGCTCTGTCAGCAGACAAGAGACAACCCTAACACCACTTCTATAAGGAGCCGTGCATCTAGGTCCAAATGAGACTACTGGCAGGTCCACGCTGTAGATCTGCATCAGATATTCTAACAAAATGACTGTGGATACGGTTTTGTAGTAAATTGACAAGAGACTTTATTGCTAAGGCAACCGAGATGTTTTATTGCAAGGTAGACATAGTTACAAGACAGTGTCAAGGATGCCACTGTTTCTATGAGCCCAATTGCACAAGCACACCCTCTTCTTTAATTCCTCAAGTCTACAGACCCAGAGAACCTGAGCCCCATTGTCTAGGAGGTCGGTTAATCTCCTAGTCCTGATCTTCTTTAGGAAACAGCACTTCAAAACCATCCACAGTTGCCTCTCTTACATTCAGGATCTCTGAGAGCCACTTTTGATATTTAAAAATTCTTTGCCATTGGAGCTGTAGTATCAGAAAGGAACTATATTTCAACCTTTAACGTGTAGGCTCCTTTGTACTACAACATTTCTATCAAATAATGTGCAAGAGCCCCTGGTAAAATGTATGTTTGATTATATTTCAACTCCAAGTGGTACCACATCAAGATCTCTTCAGTAGCTAAGCAAATGTGACTCAGGTCATTATTCGAATCCAAATTTTAGAAGACAGGAAGGAAATGCATTTTTAACCCAAGGATTATTACTATACAAATCCAATTGCATAGTTCCATTTACTACTTAACCTGGGACTGCCATTCAAGAGGTTCCTAGGAACAGAATTGGTTTATAAGCAAGGCTAATTTTGGAACAAAATTATATGTCTTAAAGCAATTCCCTTTTACAATTCTTTGGGCCAAATCAAAATAAATAAATAAATAAACAAACAAACAAAGTCAATAAATTCATCTGATATAGGGAACAGGGAGAAAACAGTCTGACTCAGAAGTGGGACTCAGAACTTTGGTCTGAAGGAGGCTGTGTGTGAGTTTCAATCCAAGCATGTTTTGGTTCTTTCCTGCGGACTAACAGCCACTTCTTCGCTGTCTTCAAGCAGCTCCACAGGGCATCCAAGGTCATCCATCCTCATTCTAGCTAAGCCGCAGACCTGCAGAAGAACACGCAGGGAAAACAGCCCGTGAGGATGGGTTCAAACACTGTGATAAGTAAGACTCATGGAATCAAGGGCAGAGGGCAGAGTGGGTGGGTCCTCACCTCCTCTCAGCTGGCTTCTTTCGCCTCCTCTTCGGATGGGTAACTTTCTAGTGCATTCAGCCGTTTGGATTCTTGGAGATCTCATGGGACGGGCTCACTGAGGCACTGGTCACTTTGCAGTCCATGCTATCCCTGTTGACAAGAACATAAAATAAATGTCCCTGCATGAGTGGAATGTTGAGGAGCAGACACAACAGAATGACACAGACACACAGAAAGGGGGAGGGAAGACAAGAACAAAAGCTCAGGATACTCTACCTGCCACCTTTCCCTGGGAACTCCCTAGGCAGGCGCATCCTGGACTGGAGGCTTGAGGTGATTTCTATGACCTCCGAGAGGTCTCAAAGCTCTGTAAGATCGGGAGGCAGCATCCTACTGCCACGCGGGCATGTCACTGCAAAGCCCGGTTCCTCGAGAACCTCAGCCAGCCTCGCCCCAACTCTCCCGAGTGGATCCTGTCACCGAAATACTACACAACAGAGAGCAGAATGCAGTTGGAAATTAACAAGAGGTCCTCCTTGTCCCTTTGTCCTGGGGAGGTCATCAGGGAAAGGCCAGGGAGGTGGGTTGGGTGGACATCAACCTCAAAGTCTTCTTTTCAGTGGTTTCCACGTTCGAGTCATCCCACACAACTCTAAGAGGATTCCTTCCATCCCGTGGCACATGTCCTCTGGTTCAGTTTAGCACTGCTTGTTGACTCTAGGGGTCATGGAATATAGGCGTAGTTGCTATCCTAGCCAGACTTCCTGCCTAGGTCAGAATAAATCTACATTAGGAGCATGGGACAACTAGCTCCTCCTGTGACCTTCTTTCCATGTCTCCCCCCCACCCACAGTGTCATGGCAATCCTCTTTGTCCTTGCTAGAACCCATCTCCCCAGAAGGCAAAGTAGGGAGCACCGAGCAAAGAGCCCATGCTGGCGATCACAAGGTGAAACACTCATCCCCTCTCTTCTGAGTAGAATCTGTCACTAAAACACTACACACACAGATACACATGGTGTTTGAACTTAACAAGAGGTCTTCCTTGTTCGTTTTTCCTGGAGAGGTCATTAGGAAAAGGCAAGAAAACCGGAAATACAGCAGTAAAAGCAGCCACTAGAGCTCATCCACGCAAATCCAGTTACCAGTGCCATACCAAAACTACAGACTGCTGCAGACCTGTCTGTTGTGATGGAAAGGCCCTGTGTTGTCCCTGTACCTATGGAGCTCTTGAAACTCTGCCTAAGGAGCACATTATAAAAGTTCACTTGAATAGCTGCACGTGTGCAGTGGCTGTCATACTGCATGCTGGTCGTCTCTTGGAAACCAACCACCTCTTGGAGATGACACAGTTCTCCCCAGACATGAGGATGCAGCAGGAGACTTGAGTGAGAAGCGGGGTCATGATAATAATAAAGCATGCTCACATATGCTTCCCAGCATGGTAAACTTGAACTTGGAATTCAAGTCACATATTTCACTGCTGCACCCACAGCACATTAGTTAACCTTCCTATGAATCTCTTTTCTCTTAAGGAAGCATAAAAGTATTTCTGAAGTCACTGTGTTCATCAACTTACACAGCATGTGAGGTGGAGTGCTTAGCACATGCGTGGAGCAACTTAAGATGAAGTTGCACGTCATACATATATAGTACATATCAATTCACCCCTCTATGTTCAGTGTACCAGTTACTTTCTCACTGCTATGAACAAATACCAGACCAGAAGGAAAAACTTAAGGAAGGGCAGGGTTGAATTCAGCACACAGTTTCAAAGGGAGTTTTCATTGCAGGGAAGGCATGGCAGCAGGAGTGTGAACAGAGGACAGAGAAGCAGAGGACCAAAAGGAAATAGGGCCACAGGTTATAAAATCTCAAGGTCCACCCCCAGGGACCCACTTCCTTCCATTATGCTCCACCTCCTAAACGTTCAATAAGCTTCACACACAGCACCACCATCTGGTTGCAAAGCGTTCAAATAGGTGACCCTGTAAGGAACATTTCCATGTCAGCCAAAACCGTGATCATGCACGGGGGAGAGAAATGAACAAGAGAAATAGTTGGGACAGAAATGTCTCAAACTACACTTGCCCTGTGACTGTACATGTCCCAGAATAAACACGGTGTAAAAGACGAGCTTCTAAGCCGGGAGATGACTCAGTGGGTCAAGTACTGCCGCAAGGAGCTGAGTGTGGTTCCCCAGAGTCCATATGAAACGCTCAGTGTAGGTGACATTTGGGTGTGCTCACAGTGCTGGGGAGGCAGACAGGCCACCCCTAGGGCTCACGGGCTGGCTAACCTAGCCTACTCAGGGAACTCTAGGTACAGTGAGATATCCTGTCTCAAAGAATAAGATGAATGACATAGAGAGACCCAATTTTGACTTCCATCCTCTACACACACATACACACTTTGGCATGTACACCACACACTCTTCACAACATGCTCATATGTACACACACATGCAGATCACATACTATGTACGTCCACACACTTATGCAAACACACACACACACACACAACAAGTGAGTGACTGTTTTCTCACCCCAGTGGGTTCTCACAACGTTAGTGTATGATTTTAATTTGTGCTTTTTCTCCCTTAATCCCTATTTATAGCACCCAGCCAGCCTTCATCCTCCAGCCAAATGAAGGTGCTGACTGCAATGCCCTCAAACCAAGCATAGCATGAAAACTACCACGATACATATTTTTTTTGGTGGGGGAGGAGGGTTCAAGGTAGGGTTCCACTCTAGCCAAGGTTGACTTGGAATTCACTAGTTAGTCTCAGTTTCAGGGTGGCCTCAAACTCATGGTGATCCTCCTACCTCTGCCTCCTGAGTGCTGGGATTAAAGGCGTGTGACCCCACGCCAGGCTTATTATGTTTGTTTTTATATCAGAGCAGCACTCCTCCATATGTCAGCTAGCTCTTGGATAAACACTTTGTTTTTGTTAGCATTTGTTCTCCTGTCTACACTCTTCATCCTTCTCTTCCTTACCATCTCGTGTGTGTGTGTGTGTGTGTGTGTGTGTGTGTGTGTGTGTGTGTTCTGTGTGTATGTATGCTCTGTGTGTGTGTGTGCTCTGTGTGTGTGTTCTGTGTATGTGTGCTCTGTGTGTGTGCTCTGTGTGTGTGTGCTCTGTGTGTGTGTGCTCTGTGTGTGTGCTCTGTGTGTGTGTGCTCTGTGTGTGTGTGTGCTCTGTGTGTGTGTGTGCTCTGTGTGTGTGCTCTGTGTGTGTGTGCTCTGTGTGTGTGTTCTGTGTATGTGTGCTCTGTGTGTGTGCTCTGTGTGTGTGTGTGCTCTGTGTGTGTGTGCTCTGTGTGTGTGTGCTCTGTGTGTGTGCTCTGTGTGTGTGTGTGCTCTGTGTGTGTGTTCTGTGTGTGTGTGCTCTGTGTGTGTGTTCTGTGTGTGTGTTCTGTGTGTGTATGCTCTGTGTGTGTGTGCTGTGTGTGTGTTCTGTGTGTGTATGCTCTGTGTGTGTGCTCTGTGTGTGTGTGCTCTGTGTGTGTGTTCTGTGTATGTGTGCTCTGTGTGTGTGCTCTGTGTGTGTGTGTGCTCTGTGTGTGTGTTCTGTGTGTGTGTGCTCTGTGTGTGTGCTCTGTGTGTGTGTGCTCTGTGTGTGTGTTCTGTGTATGTGTGCTCTGTGTGTGTGCTCTGTGTGTGTGCTCTGTGTGTGTGTGTTCTGTGTGTGTGTGCTCTGTGTGTGTGTGCTCTGTGTGTGTGTTCTGTGTATGTGTGCTCTGTGTGTGTGCTCTGTGTGTGTGTGTTCTGTGTGTGTGTGCTCTGTGTGTGTGTGCTGTGTGTGTGTTCTGTGTGTGTATGCTCTGTGTGTGTGTGCTGTGTGTGTGTTCTGTGTGTGTATGCTCTGTGTGTGTGCTCTGTGTGTGTGTGCTCTGTGTGTGTGCTCTGTGTGTGTGCTCTGTGTGTGTGTGTGCTCTGTGTGTGTGCTCTGTGTGTGTGTGCTCTGTGTGTGTATGCTCTGTGTGTGTGCTCTGTGTGTGTGTGCTCTGTGTGTGTGTGCTCTGTGTGTGTGCTCTGTGTGTGTGTGCTCTGTGTGTGTGTGTGCTCTGTGTGTGTGTGCTCTGTGTGTGTGCTCTGTGTGTGTGTGCTCTGTGTGTGTGTTCTGTGTATGTGTGCTCTGTGTGTGTGCTCTGTGTGTGTGTGTGCTCTGTGTGTGTGTGCTCTGTGTGTGTGTGCTCTGTGTGTGTGCTCTGTGTGTGTGTGTGCTCTGTGTGTGTGTTCTGTGTGTGTGTTCTGTGTGTGTGTGCTGTGTGTGTGTTCTGTGTGTGTATGCTCTGTGTGTGTGTGCTGTGTGTGTGTTCTGTGTGTGTATGCTCTGTGTGTGTGTTCTGTGTGTGTGTGCTCTGTGTGTGTGTTCTGTGTATGTGTGCTCTGTGTGTGTGCTCTGTGTGTGTGTGTGCTCTGTGTGTGTGTTCTGTGTGTGTGTGCTCTGTGTGTGTGCTCTGTGTGTGTGTGCTCTGTGTGTGTGTTCTGTGTATGTGTGCTCTGTGTGTGTGCTCTGTGTGTGTGCTCTGTGTGTGTGTGTTCTGTGTGTGTGTGCTCTGTGTGTGTGTGCTCTGTGTGTGTGTTCTGTGTATGTGTGCTCTGTGTGTGTGCTCTGTGTGTGTGTGTTCTGTGTGTGTGTGCTCTGTGTGTGTGTGCTGTGTGTGTTCTCTGTGTGTGTGCTCTCTGTGTGTGTGCTGTGTGTGTGTTCTGTGTGTGTATGCTCTGTGTGTGTGCTCTGTGTGTGTGTGTGCTCTGTGTGTGTGCTCTGTGTGTGTGTGCTCTGTGTGTGTGTGCTCTGTGTGTGTGCTCTGTGTGTGTGTGCTCTGTGTGTGTATGCTCTGTGTGTGTGCTCTGTGTGTGTGTGCTCTGTGTGTGTGCTCTGTGTGTGTGCTCTGTGTGTGTGTGCTCTGTGTGTGTGTGTGCTCTGTGTGTGTGTGCTCTGTGTGTGTGCTCTGTGTGTGTGTGCTCTGTGTGTGTGTTCTGTGTATGTGTGCTCTGTGTGTGTGCTCTGTGTGTGTGTGTGCTCTGTGTGTGTGTGCTCTGTGTGTGTGTGCTGTGTGTGTGTTCTGTGTGTGTATGCTCTGTGTGTGTGCTCTGTGTGTGTGTGCTCTGTGTGTGTGTGTGTGTGTGTGTGTGTGTGTCTGTTGGTTTCACCTTACCTCCCAATTGCGAACTCAATCTGCTTCATGTTGTTGGGGTGTGCCTCTGCACATCCTATCTCTGCTGCGCTTACACTCCCTTTCTGGGCTCTGTCCGTCAGGGGATACCAGAGAGTGGTCAGCGGTGGGAGGAGGTATACACAGGCTCCTGATTTGCTTCCTATGAGCATTTCCCAGTAATATTTTGTTTGAATTTTTGTTTGAATGGAATGCCCGCACATAGGCTCATGTGCTTTGAATACATGGCCCCAAGCTGGTGACAATTTGGGAACATTGTGGAGTAGCTGGGAGGTGGAGCCTTGCTGGAGAAGGTATGTCATGGGACCAGACCCTGAGCTTATTAGTGTTCAAGGTGAATTCTTTCAAGCTAATTGATCTTGGCTAATGGGGCACCTTGTTGCCTTGCTCATGCCTTGCTTTCCTCACCACGACGAAACTTCCCCTTGAAATGGTGTGCCTGTAAGCTCTCCTTCTGTAAGCTGCTTCTGGTTGGGTGTTTTGTCCCCAGCAAGAAGGTCACTGTTACACATTCCTTTGCTTTGCCCTCAGCACATGGCTTTAATAAGAACAGCTGAGTCCACCCTCTAGTTTCTCTAGATTCCCACCCTCTTTTTCCTTGTGCCTCCTCAGGGACACCAGCACAGTCAACTATCCAGGGTCCCCTTCATAAGAGGTCCACATTGCCTTTCTTCAGGCGTCACCCTCCAAGCTTTGAAGTTCCAATTTCTCTTCTTTGTCCTCTTTTTCCCAGTCCCAGGATAGCTGCTTTCAACAGTTAACTCCAATATCCCAAAATCCATTTGGATGGCTTGAGCTATCGAGCACCTGGCTAACAGTTCCTATTCTATACTCATTCCTCCTATTAAAGTAACTTTTGTAGCTTCTGTCTTCTGACTGGACCCAGCCTGATACTTATTTCCTCTCTGGAACATGAGTGAGTTTCATAGTGCTAGCCAATATATTTTCCCAGGGTAAAAGCTATAGTGGGTCCTTATCCACGCTAGGACGGGCTTTGGATGACGCAGCTGCCTTTGAGTCACTCATGTTCCTGTAAATCTCAATCAACTCACTGAAAAGTAGGCTTACGGTAAAATTGTTTCTTTCCTCTGTCATTAATGTACAATGTGGGTACAAGGAGATATTTGCTCATGGCTCTCCAGGAAAAGCCACACATCTCGTGGATGTCAGGACATCCAACCTCAGGGAAGCACCACAACCTACACACCCCTTCCCAGCCCCCAAAGCATCCCTGCTTCAGCAGATGGTCGGGCCTCCATCCCTTTGCCATTTGGGCAGGTTCCCTTTGAGGAATTGCATATGGAAGCAGACTGGTACAGGTACTGGTTCTAGTTCTGGCTTGAATGGCATCTACTCTTGCTCTAGGTCTTCATGGGAAGTATTCCCATAAAAGCCCAAGTCCTCTTCCTCCTTTACTTTTCAGTCCAGCTTCTCATGAATGCATAAATATGTAGCAGAGGCCACTGGTCCCTCCTTAAAATCCATCAAGTCCTGTCAAGGCATACTTCCAAGTGCCAATAACTATTTCTCTTTGCATGATATACAGGTCATGTTGTCCATAGGAGTCTTTGACAAGGGACTAGGAGGAAGTCCAGATAGTGTGTGTGTGTTGTGCATGTATGTATACATGTTCATGTGTGTGTGTGATATGTGTGATGTGTGTGTACTGTGCATGCATGTATACATGTTCATATGTGTGTGTGATATGTGTGATGTGTGTGTGTGTATTGTGCATGCATGTATACATGTTCATATGCGTGTGTGATGTGTGTGTGAAGCCAGAAGTTAATACTGGGTATCTTTCTCAATTGTTCTTCAAATATAGAGACAAGGTCTGTCACTGAACCTGGGACTCAGATTCAGCTAGATTAACTAGCCATTAACTCCTAGGGATCTTCTTGTGTCCATCTCCCCAACGGTGGGATTTCAGATGCCAACCTCCATACCTGCTGTTTTCCATGGGTGCTGGGGATCTGAACTCAGGTCTTCATATTTGCTCAGTGAGGACTTTAACAACTGAATCATATCCTCAGCACCAGACCATCATTTTGAGACTATCTAGGGTTTTCCAGAATTTTCTCACAGGCTTAAGTTCCAGCTGTTGAAAGTAGCTGGCTAATTGACATACCCTTTTCTGACTTTTTTTTTTTTTTTATTATTATTTTTGGTTTTTCGAGGTAGGGTCTCACTGTAGCTCAGGCTGACCTGGAATTCACTATGTAGTCTCAGGATGGCCTCAAACTCACGGTGATTCTCCTACCTCTGCCTCCCAGTGCTGGGATTAAAGGTGTGCACCACCACGCCCGGCTTCTGACTGACTTTCTTTTCCCTCTCCCCTTACAACACTTGCTTTTAAATTCTTGTTTCAGAGTTCTATCTGGGGGATAAAAACTATGACAGCAGGATGTTATCTTTGTCTAATCTTGTCAGTCATTTCCAAATGCTTGATAAATACACACACACACACGAGCTTATCATGAGAGCTGTGTTAATTAGACTTATAAACAATCATCCAAGTCCAGCTGACCTTTGAGTTTTCAAGTGACCTTAGTGATTTTGCTGCATGCCAGTTCTGACTCTCCGATGAGCTGATATGATGTTCAAAGGCCAGAGGTATGTCACCTCCTTCTTCTATCATTTCCCATGATGCCTGGGGTGAGGCTCTGCTGACTGAATATTCATTCAGTCACAGTTGACAGCCAGGGGCCCTCAGAGGTCAGGAGTGTTTGTCCCACAGGCTTGTCAAGGGTAAGAAAGCTCTGAAGAGAAAGAAATCGTGATGCTGCATTTGAACCCTTTGAAGGATGGAACAGCCAAGAGGCCCAAAGTGGAAGCAGGCATGGAGAGATGGCACAAGGCCAGGGTACTGGAGGCACGTGACATAGCCTAAGGTCACAGCTAAGATCTTATATTATCAGATATGTTCTCTTCACCTGTTTTGGAGTGAACTCCCTGCCAGACGCAACCTGAGCTATTTGATCAAGATGGGAAAATGACAGGCCCATCGCTGAAAGATCTCGTCCATTCATTTATTTATGCATGTGGACACATATGTGCATATGTGTGTGTGTGTGCATGTGTGTGTGTGTGTGCAAGTGTGGAGGCCAGAGGTTGATGTTGGGTGTGCTCACTAATCACTCTCCACCTTATTTATTGAGATGGAGTCTCTCACTTGAAGCCACAGCTCACTGATTCAGCTGGTCTAGCTAGCCATCTTGCCCTGGGGATTCCCCTGTCTCTGCCTCCTAAGCACCAGGACTACGAGCAGGCTGCCACACCCACCCACTATCAAATTCAGGTACTTATATTTTTTACAGCAAGCCCTTTACTGACTGAGCCAATGTCTTATTCACCTCCCACTTTTCCCCCCTGAGAATCCTGGGCTTGTACTGACAATCCAAAGCCATCTTACTTATCAGAAATTCAAAGTGCATTGCAGAATCGGGTACTAATAATGACATCCAACACAGGTAAAGAGGCAGTCTTATCTTGACCCAGCTTATACTATATAAGGGAAAGGCTTCCGGATGAATCCCACTGTCTGCAAACACCTTTCTGCTGAGGACTTGGTAGGCTTTCCATGTGCAATTTCTTTTCCTAAGTAAAGGGCATGTGAGCATATCAAACATTCTAGACCTTAAAACGTTAAGAACCAGCATCCTGAACCGAAGAGTCTAAACACAGGGAAGACGACACTCAGAACTGAGTGTCTTACGAGGTCATTTCTAAGTCCTTTTCCAGCTGACCATCCAGATAAGAGAGTGATTGACCAGATGCCTCTGTGTTCTCAACTTGGCCACTCATGGAGTTCACACTGTAATGCCACTTAATCTGCTCCTGGTGGAGTCTGGTGCTTCTGAAGCAAATAGCAGGAACTGACGTACACTCAGCACCTAGCAGAAACCTTGCCCCAGTACAGGAACATGGGACTTGCCCGGCAGAAAATGTGGCTGTGGGACCCCAGTGAGGTTATTTCTAAGGCTTTACTTGAGGAAAGCACACCGTATGTATTGCTGAGCCAGGTGTGGAGGTATACACTGGTTACTCCAGCACTTGGGAGGGAGATGAGGGCAGAAAGATCAGGAGTTCAAGGGTATTATCAGCTATAACATGATTTTAAGGCCAGCCCAGGCTATGTGAGATCTTGGCTCAAAAAAAAAAAAAATCAAAAAATCATGCTAATTGAGGAAAATAGATTCCTTAGAAGCTCTCTAAAAGTAATTCTAAATTTGAATAAAAAATTCATTCCTTTATAGATTCCAGACTGGATTTTTTTTCTCCACCACATGGAAACTTGAAGAGACCATGGTCATGCCAAGCAGACAGAGAAGTGTGTAATTCATGCAGAAAAGAACCACAGAAAGAATTACAGACCGCTATCACACTGGCCAGTGACAAAGTTAGAATTAAGAAAGGCATGATAGGAGGAAAGTGATGCCATCAAAATAGAAGAGAGATTAGTTGGGAAGATGGGAGTCAGTGGAGGGGTGATGTGAGAGTAGTGGTGGAAAGGGATTATGGTCATAGTATATTGTCTACATCCAGATCATGGGTATACCAGCAGGGGAGGAAATCCAAGCCAGAGGCATAGAGAATATATTCAACAAAATTATTGAAGAAAATGTTCTGAATCTCTCAAAAGAGAGGCCCATCCAGATAAAAGAAGCCCACAGAACACCAGACAGGACCAAAGAAGAAATTCTCCAAGACACAGTGCAGTTAAAGCACTTAACAATGAAAACAAACAGAAGAGTGTTAAAAGCAGCATGAGAGAAACAATTCACAATATACAAAGGCAATCCCATCAGAATCATATCAGATTTCTCAATGAAACCCCAAAAGCCAGAAGGGCCTAGAATGGAACACTTCAAAGACTGAAAAACTATGGCTTCCAATCCAAGCTATTCTACCCAGCAAAAGTATCCCTCATAATAGATGGTGAAAGAAAAACATTCCATGAAAAAAGTCAACTCTATGATTATATGAACATAAAGCCAAACTGTGGTGTTTTGATTCAGGTGTCCCTCATAAACTTAAGTGTTCTGAATGCTAGGTTCCAAGCTGATGGAGATTTGGGAACTAATGCCTCCTGGAGGTAGTGTATTGTTGGGGGTGGGCTTATGGGTAATAAGTTTCAAATTAACAAAATTAGAAATGAAAAAGGAGAGATCATAACAGACATCAGTGAAATTGGAAGAAGCATCAGGGAATACTTCCAAAACCTCTACACAAAATTGAATAATCTGGAAGAAATGGATGAATTCCTAGACACATACCATAATCAGAGACCAGGGATTCCTCACCAACTCCTTTTATGAAGCTAGCATCACCCTAATACCAAAACCAGACAGAGGCAACAAGGAAAGAAAACTATAGGCCTATTTCCCTAATGAACTTAAATGCAAAGATCCTGAACAAAATCCTTGCAAATTGAATTCAATAACACATCAAAAGCATTATCCACCTCGATAGTAGGCTTCATCCCAGGGATGCATATAGAAATTGGACATCATAATACACCACATAAATAAACTTAACCATAAAAACCACATGATCATCTCAATTGATGCACAGAAGGCCTTTGACAAAATACAACATAACTTCATGATCAAAACACTGGAAAGAATAGACATGGAGTGTTTATATCTCAATACAAGAAAGAAATTGAGAAGGACTTGAGACAAGGGAAAGATCTCCTATATTGCTATTGTGAAAATAGCAATTCTACCAAAAGGTAAAAATACCAGCATCATTCTTCACAGAGACTGAAAAACTGATCTCAAAAGTCATATGGAATAGCAGAAGGCCTCGAATATCCAAACATATCCTCAGCCAAAATAAAAAACAAAAAACAAAACAACAACAAAAAAACCCTCAGTATCACCATACCCGATCTAAAGCTATATTACAAAGCCATAGTGACAAAAATAGTGTGATACGTGAATAAAAACAGAAACATAGACAATGGAGCAGCATCGAAGACCCAGACCTCAGGTGAAGTGATTCAAGTAACTACACAGCCTGATCTTTGACGCAGGTGCAATAATGCAGACGGAGAAAAGACGCATCTTCAAGAAAAGGTGCTGGACAAACTGGATGACCATGTGCAGAAAAATGATATTAGAATAATGCAGACGGGGAAAAGACGCATATTCAAGAAAAGGTGCTGGACAAACTGGATGACCATGTGCAGAAAAATGATATTAGAATAATGCAGATGGAGAAAAGACGCATCTTCAACAAAAGGTGCTGGACAAACTGGATGACCATGTGCAGAAAAATTATATTAGAATAATGCAGATGGAGAAAAGACGCATCTTCAACAAAAGGTGCTGGACAAACTGGATGACCATGTGCAGAAAACTGATATTAGAATAATGCAGACGGAGAAAAGACGCATCTTCAACAAAAGGTGCTGGACAAACTGGATGACCATGTGCAGAAAAATGATATTAGAATAATGCAGACGGAGAAAAGACGCATCTTCAACAAAAGGTGCTGGACAAACTGGATGACCATATGCAGAAAACTGATATTAGAATAATGCAGACGGAGAAAAAGACGGAGAAAATCTTCATCTTCAAAAGGTGCTGGACAAACTGATGACCATATGATCTTCAAGAAAACTGATATTAGAATAATGCAGAACGGAGAAAAGACGATCTTCAAACTGGATGACCATGTGCAGAAAAATGATATTAGAATACAAAAGGTGCTGGACAAACTGGATGACCATATGCAGAAAACTGATATTAGAATAATGCAGACGGAGAAAAGACGCATCTTCAACAAAAGGTGCTGGACAAACTGGATGACCATGTGCAGAAAACTGATATTAGAATAATGCAGACGGAGAAAAGACGCATCTTCAACAAAAGGTGCTGGACAAACTGGATGACCATGTGCAGAAAAATTATATTAGAATAATGCAGATGGAGAAAAGAGATCTTCAACAAAAAGGTGCTGGACAAACTGGATGACCATCTTCAACAAATGGTGCTGGACAAACTGGATGACCATGTGCAGAAAAATGATATTAGAATAATGCAGATCTTCAAACTGGAAAAGGTGCTGGACAAGCTGGATGACCATATGCGGAGAAAAAGACGATCTTCAACAAAAGGTGCTGGACAAACTGGATGACCATGTGCAGAAAAATGATATTAGAATAATGCAGACGGAGAAAAGACGCATCTTCAACAAATGGTGCTGGACAAACTGGATGACCATGTGCAGAAAAATGATATTAGAATAATGCAGACGGAGAAAAGACGCATCTTCAACAAAAGGTGCTGGACAAACTGGATGACCATGTGCAGAAAAATGATATTAGAATAATGCAGACGGAGAAAAAGCATCTTCAACAAAAGGTGCTGGACAAATCTTCAGAAAAACAAATGGTGCTGGACAAACTGATGATGATGATATTAGAATAATGTGCGGAGAAAAACGATATTAGAATAATGCATGTGCAGAAAAACTGGAGAATAAAGACGATCTTCAACAAAAGGTGCTGGACAAACTGGATGACCATGTGCAGAAAAACGATATTAGAATAATGCAGACAGAGAAAAGACACATTTCAACAAAAGGTGCTGGACAAACTGGATGATCATGCGCAGAAAAATGATATTAGAATAATACAGACGGTAGAAAAGACGCATCTTCAACAAAAGGTGCTGGACAAACTGGATGACCATGTGCAGAAAAATGAAATTAGACTGGGATTTGCTGATCTTCAACAAATGGTGCTGGATGACCATGGGCATTAGAATAATGCAGCCATCTTCAACAAAACACAAAAGTCATGCGCAGAAAAAGTCCAAATGAGATTGAAAAAGACCTCAGTATAACACCTGCAGAAAAACACTTCAACTACTGGAAGTCCAAAAAAATAGAAGACCTCAGTATAACACCTGAAACACTTCAACTACTGGAAGAAAAAATAGAAGCACTCTCCATGATACAGGACGGGGAAAAGACTTCCTAACCAAACCCCAGTAGCCCAGGAAATTAAACAAGCACTCAACCAATGGGATCTCATGGAGCTAAAAAGCTTTTGCACAGACAAACATACCATAAGCAGAGCTAATAGATCACCCACTGAATGGGAGAAAATCTTCACCAGTTATACCACCAACAGAAGCCTAATCTCTAGAATCTACTAAGAACTCCAAAAACGAAACAACAAAAAAATTAAACAACCTACTCCAAAAGTGGGGCAGAGAACTGAATAGGGAGATTTCAGAGGAAGAACTACAAATGGCTAACACACACTTGAGAAAATGTTCAACATCCCTAACCATTAGGGAATTGCAAATTAAAACAACTATGAGATTCCACCTCACCCCAGTAAGGATAGCAAACACTAAAAACTCAAATGAAAACAAAAGGTGAGGATGTGGAGGAATAGGGACACTCATTCACTGTTGGTGGAAATGTAAGCTGGTAGAACTTATGGAATTCAATATGGAGACTCCTGAAAAGGATGAATATAGAGTTACCAACAGACCCTCTTATTCCCTTACTAGGCATTTACCCTAAAAGCTCCACATCTCAGTTCAGAGCTATTTGCTCAACCATGTTTATAGCTGCCCAATTCATAATAGCTAACACCTGGAATCAACTCAGGTGTCCATCATTGGATGAATGGATAACCAGATGTGCTACATCTACATGATGGAATTCTACTCAGCAGTAAGAAAAAAATGACACAATGAAATTTGTAGAAAAATGGTCGGTCTTGGAACAGATCATTCTAAGTGAACTCACACAACCACAGAAAGACAATCTTCACATGATCTCACTCATCTGAGGTTCTTAACCTGGACCAGCCTGAGTTGCTGACATACCTGAATGGGATCTTGAGCCTTGAACAATAGACAGGGTAGGGCACACAGGAAGGGGAAGGGTGCAGGGGAACACAAAACTGAACCCAAATGAACTGGTTCCATAGAATCTTATAACCTAGAAGTTACACTAAAAGGTGGAACCCTCAAGAGGACCTTAGGGGGAACACCTAAATCGAAGGGCCCTGGATAGGGTGACATGAAGCCTAACCTTAAATTTCTCCTGTTTTTCTTTCTTCTCTTTTTTCTTTTCCCTTGGCGCTGGCCTGTAATTCCCTGTACCAGGTTGTTGTTTACATCCACAATGAGCTGTTGATCAGAGACTTACTAGATCTCCCCAAACAAACACAACAGACTTCTGTCAGAGCACTTCATTACCCACAAGAGGTTAATGGTAAGACTCTACTGCTGAAGACACCATATGCTGTCAGCACAGACCATGGAGAGACCTGGTTGGACTCTGGAAGAGAGCCAGTCCCCAGATAATTAGCCCATCTAGTGCTGGAAGGTGCTACATGAGCTACCAGGGGAAAGTGGTCAACATCTGTCCAAGCAACTCAAGGTCTAAGCGACTCAGCAGCAAACAACCTGACATGCTGCTCACACAGTGCAATAGTGGTACACAGCCATGGTGGGTAACCCAGTGCTCTTGCATTGGCTAACAGATCCGCTCCATGGAAAGAAAACCATATCTGGAACTGGGAAACAAGTCAGAATCATATCCAGATAACGATTTTGCTTTCAAATGTGAAGTTCCCACTAATCTTGGCATATAAGAGGGTCTAAACTCTTTAACTTCTCTCTAAATTAATAATGGTTATCCCATTTAACGGGTGCTGACTTCACTCATGGTTGGAGATTTTGCTTCTCTTTTTCAGACGGGAGCTGGACCTGTGGAGATAAACAACCCAGTGCACTCCACACAAGCCCCGGCTGAAACCATAGAAGAATTGGGGAAATGAGCAAGAGTGCTGCTTTCTGGGTGAACCTGATATCAGAACAGGGGTGAAGGAGACAGGCACTGAGGACACTCAGCACCTACCAAAGCAGAGATCCAGAGGCTTCTATGTGCCCATCACTAAAGTAGACTTAAAACCCACCCAACATGGCTCAGGAAATTTTGTGGAAGAGGGGGTGGAAAGATTGTTAGAGCGACGAGTTGGGACATTTTGCAGAGACATTGCCTCTCCCCCATAACTGACGGCTACCCCCACAATGCACGACCCACAATCCCCATGGGGTTGACCTACATCTCCAATGAGGAAGGCCTCTTCAGAAAAGGGGCAGGGAGGAGGGAAAGGATGGTACCAACATGTGTTGTTTACATATTAAATATGTCCATTTCTAATAAAAATAACGTTTTTAAAAAAGGCATGTGAAAAAAATGAACAGAATTGGCAATGAAAGTCTATGAGCCAAATTCAACATGCTGTTTGTTTGTGTAAATAAAGTACTGGAACACACACAAAAAAGTGCATGGAATAAAACTGCAGTGATAATGGAGCCTGGATATGAAAGCACACGTCACATGGGCTCAGAGTCTTCTCACCCTCACCTCCTGTGGGCAGACGTGGCTTCTCTGGCCACCACATAAGCCCAGTAAAGGAAGAATCATTTGCAGAAGATGTATTGAAAGGACACATGGTAACAAGAGCAACCACGTCTCGTGCTTTGGTCAGTTCAGAATGACTCTGCACAATTATTTAGGGGAGAAACTTATAGTGGATGATTGTCACATACATGTGACAAATACCATGCCTATGGGATGTCTACTTACACTCACTTTCAAAGGCATCTACACTCCAAGACAGCCATGGTACAAGGAAAAAAATCACAACCCATTTCTTCCCTTCCTGGGCTCTTTTCAGAGCAGGTCATGTAGTGAGCAATGTCACCCACACTGGGATCTGGAGTCCCGGCGGAGGGTGGGGGGGATCACACCTGTATTAAAGATTCTAGAAGGGCCGAATGGAAAATTCAGAGCCAAATCATCTTGGACTATTTTATTTACTTATTTAGAGAGAGAGAGAGAGAGAGAGAGAGAGAGAGGGAGGGAGGGAGGCAAATAGAGAATAAGCACACCAGGGCCTACAGATACTGCACACAAACTCCAGATGCACGCATATGGGCTACGTGGCTATCTGGCTTATGTGGATACTGGGGTTTTTAGGCTTCACAGGCAAGTATAACTCCAGATCTCTTGTATTATTTTTTAATTCCCTTGGCAACCATTTACTGTCCACTTTTATGGACTTACCTTCCATGAGACAATCATATAAAAACCTTTGAAATGTATTAATTTATCAGATCACTAGCTTCCACCAACCTAAAAGCTCAAAATACAATCAGCATTTGAGGTCTATTGCAAAGATCTCCCAGCTCCACTATGACCTGACTACCTAATGTTCCCATCAATGTATTTTAAAATGCCTTGGAGTTATGCCTTCCTTTTGTTCTGTAACTATAAACACTTTTAGGGCTGGAGAGATGCTTAGTGGTTAAAGCACTTGCTTGCAAAGCCAGAGGATCCAGGTTTGATTCTCCAGGACCCACATAAGCCAGATAGATGCACAAGGGGGCACAAGCATCTGGAATTCATTTGCAGTGCTGGGGCCCTGGCACACCTATTCTCTCTCTCTCTCTCTCTCTGCCTCTTTCCCTCTCTCAAATAAATAAATAAATAAATAAATAAATAAATAAATAAATAAATAAATAACGTATGGCAAAAAAAAAAAAAAATACTTTTACAAACTGTTTCCACATCAGAACACATTTTTCAGGGTGACCTGGATCCATATTCCCAGATCATGACCACTCATACTTTGCTCCAGAAATGAGTGATTTCTGATTCCCTTTGATGTAAGAGCTATGTTTTGCATTAACAATACATAAGGAAGCCCTTAGGGTCATGTAACAATTACACACGATCCCAAACTGCATTGATTTATCATTGGATGTTTGACTTGTAACACCCTCTGCTATTCAAAACTGTCTCTTGGTAGTTCCAAAAATGTCTAAAGTAGTAAAGAGGACATTGTTTGGAGTCAGTTCTAAATCTGTTCATTTTCCATTCCTAAGGCAGCTTGGCATCTCTCCTACTTAGATTTTTAAAATACTTTATTTGTTTTCTTATTAGGGGTGGGGGAGAGGGAAGGAGGAAGAAGGAGAGAATGGGCGTGCCAGGGATTCCAGCAACTGCAAATGAACTCCAGACGCATGTACCACCTCGTACATCTGGCTTACATGGGACTTAAACCTGAGTCCTTTGGCTTTGCAAGCAAACGCCTTAATCACTAAGGCATCTAACCAGCCCCAATTTAGTCTTGCATTAGTTCTTTATCTAAACCCAAAATGCACTTTTTGACCTCAGCAATGTGTGGGTTTCATGCCCGGAAATGAACAGAGCAGTCTTTGTTCTGTTGGGTGTGTCTGTGACACTGGTGGTGCTTCACAGACCATGAGAGTTGCAGCAGCACACAGTGAGCACAGTCCTCATGTCGGCGTCTGGGCGATCGAGGCTCCTTGCGCATGAGCCTTCATCGTCTCCAGAATGCCCAGCAGAGTGCGCGAGCTGAGTGAAGGTAAGCACATTTTCAATAGAAAACTATCTGGGCTGAGGAGATGGCTTAAGAGAAACAGCTGCACGAGCATGGAGGCCTGACTTGATCCCTAGCACCCAAACATCTCGGCTGTTCCAGGCATACCTGTAATCCAAGCCCTGTGGGAGGCAGAAACCAGAGACTCCTCGAGCCTTGCTGGTCCAGCCAGTCTGACCAAACATGGCAGCTCCAAGTTCAATGGGACATTCTGCCCCAAGGAACAAAAAGTAGAAAAGCAATAGAGGAACAGGAACATTCACTTCCGCCTTCATGTGTTTTTGCACAGGGCACATACCTTCACACATACACATGAATACAGTATACATACACACTACATACATGCCACACTACATGTATCACACACACACACACACACACACACACACACACACACACAGAATAATTGATGCTCGGTGGGATGGTGGTATTCCATAGGTTTTCCCAGCCTGGATGAGACACCCCTCTGGTGTCAGGCTCTGGGGAGAAGTTCCAGACAAGTGCTCCAGATCAGGGAGGACCAGTCACCAAGAGGGCTTCGACTCACTCCTCCCCTGGTTTTCCCTGTCATCTCCTGGTGAAAGCAGGCAATGCAAGGGGGGTTGGATTGTAACACAATATGATCTGCATGTCTATTTTTCTTTTAAAAAATATATTTTTATTTATTTATTCGACAGAGAAAGAGGTAGAGAGACAGGGAGAAAAATGGGCAGGCCAGGGCCTCCAGCCACAGCAAACAAACTCCAGATGCGTGCTCCCTCTTGTGCATCTGTTTAACAGGGGAATTGAACCAGGGTCCTTTGGCTTTGCAGGCAGATGCTTTAACTGTTAAGCCATCTCTCCAGCCCTGTATGTCTACTTTTCCTATCACCTCCTAGCTCCATGTGCTATGAATGAAAGCTCTAGAATAAGGTCTTCCTTTTCTCCTTTTCCTCTCTTTTTCCTTTTGTTTCTTACTGAGATAGGGTTTCACTACATTGTCACAGCTGGCCTGGAACTCCTTACCTTCTTGCCTTCACCTGATGAGCTGCTGGGATTGTAACCATGTGCCACCATGCCCAGCTATAGCAGATCCTTATCTATCTCACTTTAAATAACCCCAGGTCTCCATCATTCCATCTGTAAAATGGGATGACTCAACATCTTGAGTACATTCACATAGGATACTATTCGTGAAAATGCTGTCATCACCCAGAGCTGTCAATCACAAAGCCCCCTTTTGCTGTAATTCAGGGAAGACTTATGAAGGTCAGCTATCACAGTGGGCTCCAGTGAAGTCTTTGCAAACAAATTTCTTACCAGGAAATTTCCATTCTACCAATCGTTCCAAAGCTGTGACCCAGAGGAACCTGGTTCCCAGGCAGAAAATGAATGTAAACAGAGTTCACATATGTCTGTGTGTGGCTTCCCAGACACAAACAGATTACTCAACCAGGGTAAACACACAAGGTGCCAGCCTCAAACTCGGATGGTGACAGGGCCGATTATGACTTGGTTTGCCTTCCTGAACCTAAAATGTCACTTGTGCTGGAAAATGCACTGCCCGTGAAAGCACCGGCCATGAGAAAGAAGACACAGGGCTGTGACTTTGACTCCCATAGATGTCACCAAGAAGCAGTCAGGGAGGGTGACCCACTTGCCGTGACACAGTAATGACCACCAAATTCTCAGCTTTAGAGAGGTTGAGCTCTTTCCTTTAGCTCACTGGTTGTATGAACACATGAGCCCTGGCAGGAACTCAGACAGATGGAGAGGGCTTTGGAAGGCACCCATATAATAACAGTTTGAGAACCTGGGATTCTGTTTTTTGTTGTTGGTGGTGGTGTTTATTTGTTTGTTTTGTTTTTTTGTTTTGTTTTCCAAGGTAGGGTCTCACTCTACCTCAGGCTGACCTGTCTCAGACAGGCCTCAAACTCACAGTGATCCTCCTACCTCTGCCTCCTGAGTGCTGGGATTAAAGGTGTGTGCCACCACACCCGGGTGGGATTCTGCTTTAATGGTGACTTGTCATGAGGATTTTAGATCCCAGACATACACAACTTTTCCATTTTTCAAGTGAATCCAAAAATCTAGATTATTTTTAGGATGCTTACTGACATTAAAATGTTGACACAACACTTTTTTAAATTACTCTGTAAGCAATTTATATACAACCATGGGTTTGATTTATCTTGTGGCTTAAAATATTCCTGAACTTCTTCTATAGGTAAAATTCTAAACAGAAAATTGTCAGGGTTCAGGGTATTTGAGGTAGATAGTCCACAGTGGAAGTCTCCATCAGCCTTGGAGCTACGAAGCCTGAGCACTTGTCCTGACTCTGTCATGTTCTCTCAAGAAAGATGGACTAACCACCTGTGGTCTTGGTTTCCTCCCATCTCAAGCCAAGACAAACCTTAGTCTGTCATGAGGACCACGTCAAAGTAGGCCGTGTTACGTGAGGGACAGTCCATCACTTCCCGCTAAATCACACCACCATGGTTCAACTCAGCACCTCCACTCCCTCCCACAGCTGAAAATGTAGGGTAGTCATTTTACCTCAAGGGGACTGTTGTTTGAATCAGGTGGGATATTTCAGGGAAAGTGCCCAGCACAGAGTGTGTGCCCTTCAATAACTCATTGCTGTTATTATTATTATGCGTAACCAAGAAACCAAATTTGAAACCATAAATGTCCCAGACATTAATATAAAGACTCAGAGAAAAATGACAGTTTATTCACAGCCCTACTAGTGTGGAGCAAAATCAGAATAAAGAAACAAGTTTTCTGATTTCCAACTAGGAAATTTTTTCCTGAAGTCCTGATTGCTACTAAACTCTTGCTTACAAAGTACTTTTCCTCCACGTAAGTCTCAGAAATATGTTCTAAATTGGAGGGTAATGTAATTCTGTCCTTGTTAAAAACTGATGAAGTTAGAATAACTGTGTTTGAAGCAGGGTCTCAGTCTAACCTAGGCTGACTTAGAATGCAATCTGTAGCCCAGGCTGGCCTCAAACTCATGTTGATCCTCCTACTAAGCTTCTCAAGTCCTGGCATGGTAGGCACGAGCAGCATGTTCCACTAGTAACTGATTTAATTTCTTGATCAAATGAGGGAAGATCTAGGGAAGAAAATCACTAATAGAATTTTGTTCTGTTAAATAAATTTCAAAGGCTACTAATATTTATTTTCAATAAAACCTAAGGCATTAAGTTTTTTTGACCTGCATTTTAAGTCATTAGATAAAATTAGAATTTGTTCTCTTTCCTATGGCAGGTCTGAAACCTGTAATCACAAGTCATATGTTTGAAATCTGAAAATAAAGAATGTTAATCCACTTAGGTAGACAAAGATATTCCAAGCCACTGTTTAGGTAAACAGGACAGTCTATCACCACTATTGTGGTAAAATTCTCAAGAATCCAGTATTATCTTGTACAAAAGCAGGGTTGCATAAAGTGTTTACAATTCTAAGTAAAAATACGTTTTATAAAAAAAAAAAAAAAGTCAACAAAACTGGTCTGGCAAGACGGCTCAGCTGGTAAAGTACTTATCCTACAAACATGAGGATCTGAATGTAGATCACAACACCCATGTAAAAGCTGCACAAGACAGTGCACGCCTGCAATCCCAGCCAGCATTGTGGGGTGGATACAGGGTGATCTGTGGGGTTTGCTCAATAGCCAGTCTAGCCCAATTTGTAGGCTTTGGGATCAGGGCAAGACCCTGTTTCTTAAAGTGTGGTGAAGAGTGACTGAGGAAGACACCCAGTGTTGACCTCTGACCTTCACATGGATGCACACATATGCATTCACATACACACTCACACACATCCTCACACACAAGCATTCATGCCCCATCCACAAAAAAAAAAAAAAAGTCAACAAAATGGGGCTGGAGAGATTACTCAGTGGTTAAGGTGCTTGACTACAAAGCCCAACAACTCAGGTTCAATTCCTTAGCACCCAATAAAACCAGATATACAAAGTGGTGCAGCACCTGGAGTTCATTTGCAACAGCAAGAGTCCCTGGCATTCTCTCTCTCCCTGCAAATAAATAAAAATATTTTCAAAACGTCAACAAAATGGAAAGTTCCTCAAACATGCTGTTCTTTCTAAATATAGACCTGAAACCAGAGACTTGTTTATCAAGATCTGTTCCTCACCTACCACCTATCATCTGACTTGATGGCCCTTACAATCCAGTTTCATACCTTCTTTTCCTCCAGTAGCATTTTATAATCTACAAGCTCCCCTTTTTTGTTCTCAAGGTCCCATGGAGGCTCCATAAACACTATGCTGAGAGGAGTCTACTCTGGAATTCATTAAACACAGCATTCCCATTTCACCAGCCCCAGGACTGGCTCCAGAAGTGAGTCTTGATTTTTTTTCCTCAGCATTTCCCCATTTTTGCCAGGTGTGGTAGCACATGCCTTTAATACCAGCACTCAGGAGGCAGAGATAAAATGATCAATGTGAGTTTGAGGCCAGCCTGAAACTACAATAGTGAATTCCAGCCTGGGCTAGAGTGAGACCCTACCTTGGAAAAAAAAATAAAATAAAAACTAAAGAATTTCTCTGTTTTCTTAAGTTTTCCATTTGTCTAAAGAAGTAAAGATTTTCTTGAGGTCAGCCTTTGACATAACTCATTCAGACCCATTCATTTAATGATTTCAATGAGTGGCAATTTGACTACCTGCAGTTAGCCTCGCCTGGCTGGGCGATTACTGCAAGTTCAAAGGGAAGAAGTAAAAATAGCAATAAACACAAAAGTCACCCAGGCTTTGCTCGAGTCATCCCTACTTACTAACCCTTGGTTCTATCAGCTGGTGTCCGTCTCCCTCTGACTGTGCTCTGCCTCACCAGTTACTTCACTGGTACTGAACCCATATTCCTTCACCTTTGTGACAACATCCCAAGCTCTTTAAAGAAGGAAACTAGTGTGCTCAGCAGTTGGAACCATTTTCCCTACCAAATACCCACAATGCCCTGCATTTAGTAAGCATCCCTGCAATAACATGTACAATTAAATTATAGTCCAAATTTATGTGTGGCCATCATTTAAAAACCCTTCAGCCTCTTACAATATTTCTTAGTGTTCTCATGGGAGAAAGACGATATGGATTTATTACTATGCCTGGCAAAAGCAGAAGCCCAAATTGGATTTCTCTTGCCCATCTAGTCTGTTACGGAGCTGGACTACGAAGATGGTTAGAAGCCACATCCGTCTGAGCTGGCAGAGTCTCCTGAAGATACTAGCATGTGAGCTGGCTAGAGTGGGAGGGATACATTTCCTTCATGGGTAATGGGGATGGAAAGGAACATGTCAAGTCACAGGCCTGTCGGTCTGCCTATGGAGAGGGTTCAATTAAAGTGATCATTTCTAGATGCACACCAGAGCTTTCCTCTTCATACTTCCTTGGACAATGCCCATGCTTATTGGGGAAGCCCACAGTAACTCAGCCAGCAGTCCAATATTCCCTGCAAACTGGAGCTGAACCCCCTGAGCTCAGGCGATAGAATACTTAGGCAGCAGGTTGTAGCGTAAAGATTATTTGTCAGGTTTATACGTTCCTAATCAGATGGTGAGGGGTGATTATAATGAGACTGACTAGCATTTGTAGGCTTCCTAGAATGAGGCTTTTTTTTTTTAATAGTGGCTTCATGGACTAAGTTATTATAAATCACATGGTAATTCCACTTAGGAAGATTTTTTTCCATAAACTTTGAACTTTTGGTTAAAATAGATGCCTTTCTTTATACTAAGAGAATCAATATAGAAAATATAGCCAAAGAAATGCAAATGCCTCAGTGTAAGTTAGCTGTCACTTTCACAAACCTACATGCTATCAGTTATGATCCAATGTAAGTTTGCTCACAAGTCCAAAATTGATATGCTGTCACACGTTGTTTGTGTGTACATGTTTGTGTGTGTTTCTTTTTGTTGCAAACCATCAATACATTATGAGTGTATAAATTCTACATGCCCTTGCTTTATATCAAAGTTCTCACTTCCACAATCATTTGCACTAATATAAAACTGTATCTATCCTGTCTGCCTGAATACTCTTTTCATTTCCATGGTCAATGCTAAAAGCGGGGACAGCAAACAAATAATGAAACATTAGGCTGGAGAGATGGCTTATGGTTAAAGGCACTTGCTTACAGAGCCTACTGGCCTGGGTTCAGTTCCCCAGTACCCACGTAAAGCCAGATGCACAAAGTGGCACATGGGTCTAGAGTTCATTTGCAGCCCTGGGTGTGCCCATATTCATTCATCCTCTCTCCCTCAAATAAATAAAAACGATTTTTAACAAAACCACTATGACAGGCACCCTTCATGGTATGACAAATTCTGTGAAAGCTCTGATGATTAGTGTCTAAGAAGGAAAGCACGTAGCTGTGTGTGATATGAAGGAGTTACTCTATGCACTACCCTAAGGTGTATTCAACCACTGCCATCCATATCTGCCTCATCAAGTTGCTCTGCACATACAGCTTTCAGATGCTACATGGTCTTTTTTTTTTTTTTTTTTTTTTTTTTTTTTGAGGCAAGCCCAACAGACTGGCCTTTTATTTTTATGCAAGAGAGAGAGAAAGAGAAGGAGAGAGAGAGAGACGAGAGAATGGCCTTCAGCCACAGCAGTCCAACTCCAGATGCATGCGTCCCTGCTTGTGTGCCTGTGTGACCTTGCATGCTTGCATCACTGTGCGTCTGGCTTATGTGGGACCTGGAGAGTTAAACATGGGTTCTTAGCCTTCGCAGGCAAGCACCTTAACCACTGACCTATCCCTCCATCCCTCCAGAGTCTTTTAAAAGGACTGAGAATGACCTGACTGCTTCTCATCCTTTTCCTTTAGAAGCATGTAAGTGCTTTTCCGTACACGTCACCCACACACAGAGTTTTATGTGACCAATGAACTACACTGTATTAGATACTTAACATTTTTTTTCCTTTCCCCTAGTGGTTTATAATACATAATCCCCACTCAGACAGACACAAGCATTTGGCAAACAATACTTGAATCATGAAAACTGTGAAGGGAGAATGAAATGTCTGTCTCATCCACAGAGTCCAAGGGCTTGTGGGGTTAGCAACAAAACGAGGCTTGGCACTGAGAAAACAAGTCCAGTATCCAGTGACGTCATATCCAGAGGGCTCAGGAGGGATGGGAAACAATAAGGACTTTGCCTATTAATCCAAAATAGATCCATGACACCATAGCTTGGGAAATAACAAAGATCCAGGTGTGTCATATGACAGCACGTGCCTGTCAATCCAGCAAGAGGGAAGTAGAGTTAGGAGGATCTGCATTGCAAAGTCATCCTCCAGCCAGCCTGAGCCACCTGAGACCCTTTCTCAAAGAAAAGAAGAAAAGCAAAAGAAAAGAAAATTAAAAGGAGGACTGGAGAGATGGCTTAGCAGTTAAGGCACCTGACTGTGAAGCCTAAGGACCCAGGTTCAGTTCCCCAATACTCACATAAGCCAGATGCACAAGGTGGCCTATGTGTCTGGAGTTTGTTTGTAGTGGCCGGAGACCCTGGCACACTCATTCTTCTTTCTCTTTCTATCTACCTCTTCCTCTCTCTCAAATAAATAAACACAACATTAACAAAAATATCTTCCTTCAAAAAGAAAGAAAATTTCAAAGGAAGGTAGCACAAACGAGGCAGGAACGTTTTAAAAGAGGAAACTTTGATATTATCATAAACATCAAAGACCATGCTTGCAGAGCCTGCTGACCCTGACTCAATTTCCAAGCTTCCCATGTAAGCCAGATGCAAAATGTGCCACAATGTCTGTAGCAAGAAGATACTATGCATGTTCCTTCACAGACACACACACACACACGCAAATAAAATAATTTTGTTCTGTGTATGTTTACAGTATTTGTGATGTGCTAGGTGATGTAATGTGTGTGTACTCACGTGTGCATCTCGGCACATGTGTTTACAGGCCAGAGGAGAATCCTCGCACTCCTCCACTATTTCCTTGAGGCAGGGTCTCACGCTCAGCTCAGAGCTTCCATATTCCCCCTATGTTGCCGCTGGTGTCGATTCTTTTGATCAGCACACCCTGGTCCCTCAGGACTGGGGTTACGCCTGTGTGACCACACCCAGCTGTTTACATGGATCCTGAGGAACTGAACTCTGATGGTCTCGGGCCTTTGCGGGCCCTTGTGCTTGTGCAACAAGAGCTATTAACTGCAGAATCAAAGTCCTCCTCTACAGGTCCTCTAAAAAATTCCCAACGTAAAAAGAAAACCAGAAACGTTGAGACTGATCAGATAATTGTAGTGCAGTCTATGGTCAGAGCAGAAAAGGAACAGAATTCTCTGCCCATCACTTTTTTCTTCCAAGGTGGTTATCAAGCTTAAGGGGTCAAATGTACTAAAAAGAATATTTATAAATGTACTGAAGAGAATATTTCATCATTTACTAGCTGGTTAATGATCAGTTAAATAATTCCTAGGTGTGAGGAATTCTGAGAAAACGGTGGTGCATGAAGCAAACATGGCCCCTACTGTCCTCATGGAACTTGAATTCTGATGAGATTGAAACTGAAAAGAAACCCAGCAGCTCCCTTAACACAATCACACACGGATCCTCCAAGGTTAGCAGAGACGTTATCTATCACTCCCTCGCCAGCCTTGAAAGGTCTGAAGATTCCTTTTATTAATGGAGCTGTCAGCTTCCTTTACAGTGTCAAAGAAATGATGAGGAAACAGTAATAGAGAACCTGACTGATTGAGTTTGAGGCACCACAACCAAAGAAATCAAATTTTAAAACACTGCAAAGACCATGGGGAATCTTGCTCTTAAAAAAATTATAAGAATTTTATAAACTACAGGATCTGGAGAGAGAGAGTTCAGTTGGTAGAGCGCTTGCCATGCAAGAACAGAAAGTTGACTTTGCTCTCCCTGGAGCCCATGAAAAAAGAGAGAGTCAAGTATAGTGGCATGGGCTTGTAATCCCAGCATGTGGGAAGTGGAGATAGTGTATCTCTGGGGCTCACTGGTCACCCAGTCTAGCCTACTTGGTCAGCTCCAGGCCAGTAAAACACCTGTCTCATGTGCACAAAAGGGTGAATAGTGGCTGAGGAATAACACCTGTGGTTGTCCTCTGGCTTCCACAGAATATATATATGCACACACACATATACCTTCAAGCACATGAACAGTTTGAGTGCTCACGTGTGCATGCTGGCATGTGTACATGCACACACACAATTTTATAAACCCTAAATGTACTGCATGCTCTTTTAACAACTTTAATAATACTGAGAAAACACAGGGAACAGTGTCATGGGATCACAATAACATTGCCACCGAGGTCTTTGCATGTGTGACTTTATTCTTCAGCGTGCTGAGGGCCGCCCTTACAGATGGGACACACCACTCTGAGCATCTCCTCCCAGCTCTGCATTTAGGAATCAGTAACTGCTGCTTCACCGTGGGGGGTGTTATTTGTGGAAGATGGAAAGTTCTACAAAGAAGTTCTTGCTGCTTTTCTTTCCTCCTCATCTCCCCTGCCTCCTTCTTTCCTTGGCCCTCAGCACTGATTTAACATCCATCAGTACACCGGCATCTTCATATCCTACGCAGAAACTTTGGTACGAATTTTAGAATTGTTTTTCCCAGCAAGTTTTCTGGCTATGTGTTTTTGAAAAAATTTTCTGTGTACATAATATTGTGATGATAAGCATATGAAAATATACATATAACTGGACCCTCAGCAATCCCATCATGCATGTTTTTCATTGTAGACAGTACATTAGGTAAGAAAACTGTCTCTCGTGATTGTTAAATTTGTGCTCCATAGACTGTGAATGGAGTGAGGTATGTTTTCATGCAGATATCTGTAATTTGTATTCTTCATTTGGGAGTTGTCTGTTCAGGTAGCTTTCTCTCTCTCTCTCCCTCCCTCTCTCTCTCTCTCTCTCTCCTTTTATTTTTGAGTTCTGGCATTTATGGTATCATTTATTCTGAACGTCCACACAGCACATGAACTTGTGATATGGCATATGTAAAGGGTACTTTGCCCTAGTCTTTTTTTTTTTTTTTTTTTTAATCTATACACTTCATTTAATTTTCCTTCTGGGTTACTGGCTTGTTTGTTTGTTTGTTTGTTTGTTTTGTTTGCTTTTCTATAGCAGTTCTTAACTGCCCAAGGTTTCAAGGAAATTCCAGTAGAAAACTTGCAAAGTTCATGGGCTTGACCCGTCAAGTTCTCCAGGCTGAATTCCAGCTCTGCCCTTCCAAATGCCACTCTCCTTGAAGTCTCTTTGCTCCCATCCTTAACGAGCACCCCACCCCTACATGCAATGGTTTACGAAGAGTAAATATTCAACTCTATTATAAAATCTGACATTCACAATTTTCATTGCAGTATCTTCCTTATCTTGAAATATGTATGCTGGTTCAATTTTTCATCTGGTTAAGTTAGTTCACCCAGCACCTTACAGACATACTCTAAGAAGGGTTCACAACTGGAACCATTAGATATCTAAGTATTCCTATCTCATTACATTACTGAATAGTTCTTTCCTTATAGAATTGAGTCTGTCTGTCTCACTTTCTGGTTGGTGGATGAAGTCACAGATGGGATCCTGATGCGATATATCCCCTCAAAAGTACCCAGACATCTTGTTCCTCTAGCTCAAGAGGGTATAAGCTCGTGCTGATTTGAGTCTCTCTTCCTACTAAGAAATACAGTGTTGAACCTGGAGAGATGCTTCAGTGGTTAAAGTGCCTGCTTGAAAATCCTCATAGCCTGGATTTGAGTCCCCAGTACCTACGTACAACCAGATGCACAAAGTGGTGTGTGCATCTGGAGTTTGTATGCAGTGGCAGGAGACCCTAAAGTTGCCTGCATCTTCCCTTCCTCTCCCTCTCTCTCTCGGTGAAAATAAATGAATATTTTTAACAAAAAGAAATAGAGTTTTTTTCTCTGGAAGTTTAGAAAATCTTTCCCTTTGTCCTTCCAAAATCTCACCATGAAATAGGAATGACACATATGTATACTCATATCTACTACTTTTGTGTATGTATACCAATATCTGCGTGAGCACACACACACACACACACACACACACACACACGTGTACTCACACCACTCACTATATATGTATAACCCTAGTATACATACACCAACATGTCTACTTATAGGCATTTAAATTTACATCTCCATATTCCTGTATATGAGTATGTGAATTTACACATGTTTAGGTATATATGTGCATACAAATATGGGTAGATATATTTTTATATGTATTACACATATAAATTTACATATATGTAAATTTTTTATAATTTTTTTTCAGAAATTCACCTGTACATGAATTATGTTTTTCAAAGAGAAAGTTCACTCTGGGTGTGGTAGCACACACCTGTCATTGAAAGATGAAGGGCAACAGCATCAGGAGCTCAAGGCCGTCCTTGGCTCTGCAGCAAGTTCAAAGCTAGCCTGGGCTACCTGAGACTCTGTCTCAAAAAGAAAGAGAGATTTCAAGTACTTTTTATCTTAAAAGAACTTTTCTTTGGGTTGTGGCTGTTTCATTATTGTTGCTCCTCCATCTGTTCCTTTTGTGTTCCTGAAATATTTTTTATTTGTACGTCAAACATTCTAGAACTGTCTTTTTCACTCAGTGTTTAAAATCGCTTTGTGCTGTTGTGAGCCAGTGTTTACCCGTCACCTTCCAGGAATTTAATTTGAACCCAGGGGAGGATTGTTTTCCCTTGAAGTTGCTGAATTTTTAATTTGTAAATGATTTTTAAATAAATTCTAGAATGCCAGAGTTCTAATTGCATATTCTTAGAAAAACTAAGTTTTGGTGTATGTATATGTGGTAGGACTGTATGGATGTATTTCATATGGGTGTTTGTGGAGGGGGGCAGACTCACCCTTGCATGTGGAGGCCAGAGCTTGACACTGAAATCTTCCTCAGTGACTCTCGGCCTATTTTTTGAGGCAGGGTCTCTCCCTGAACCTAGAACTCATCCACTCAGCTAGACTAGCTAGCGATCCTAGGGACCCGCCTATCACGCTACCCTCAGTGCTGGGATTACATGTATGCACCACCGTGCCTGGCATTGCTTTTATTTTAAGCTATTTTTATTGACAACTTTAATAATTATAGACAATAACCCATGGTAATTCCTTCCCTCCCACTTTCCCTTAGAAACTCCACTCTCCATCATATCCCCTCCCCCTCTCAAGCAGTCTCTCTTTTATTTTGATGTCCTCATCTTTTCCTCCTATTATGACGATCTTGTGTAGGAAGAGTCAGGCACTGCAAGGTCATGGATATCCAGGCCATTTTGTGTCTGGAGGAGCACGTTGTAAGGAGTTGTGCCCTTCCTTTGGCTCTTACATTCTTTCTACCAGCTCCTCTGCAATGGACCCTGAGCCTTGGAAGGTGTGACAGAGATCATGACTGGCATTTTTAAGTGGGTGCTGGGGATCTGAACTTGGGTCCTCATGCTTGCACAACAAACGTAGCACCTACCAAGCCATGACTTCAGCCCAAACTTACCTTGTAAAGTCATCATGCATCAAATCCAATACTTCTGTGTGGATAGAAAATAAATATATATTTTCGTCTGGTTCAATTGGCTGTTTACCCATGTTTTATTTCTCTCTTCACAAGCAGAGTGGAATTATACTTCCTAGCCATGTGAAGCTAAGTGTGACTTATTTTGCCATTAAAATTTGAGAAAATGTTGCATGTCACTTGCGCCAGAAGCTTTTAGAGCCAGTTCCTGCTTCACAAGATTCCCCTTTCTCGCGACCTCTAGCACTGTTCCACCCAGTGACTTCCTATCCTGCTGAGCCATTCAGGAGGGTCGGTGGGGGTGCATGCCGAAGAGCTCTCCAGCCAACCTGCAGGGAGCATGGAGAAGCTGGGCGAGAATGGATCTTACTTCAAAGCTACTTGGTTTTAGGAGTTGTTTATTATTACAGCCAAGTCTAATAGGTCCTGGGACAGTTGGCTTAGCCTCCCTTGCACGGATGACAATTTTCCTTCCTAGTCACTGTTGAGTGACCTGTGGAGATTAAGCTATTGGGCTGGCTCATGTACTTGGAAGCCATACGTGAATGGGATGGGTATTTCCTATACTGTTAAATCAGCTGTGAATATCCAGGCTTTCCTTGTGAGATAAGAGAATGGGCTCTTTTATTTATCTAATACATATATGTGCGTGTGTGTGTGTGAATGTGCACACGTGTGTGTTTATATGTGTATGTATATATGTGTGGTGTGTGTGTTTATATTTGCATGTATATATATATATATATATATATATATGTGTGTGTGTGTGTGTGTGTGTGTTTATATGTGTATGTGTGTGTGTATGTGTGTATGTGTGTATGTGTGCAGGTGCATGTGTGAATGTATGGTATGTGGAAGCTAGAGTATACCTTGGGTATTCTTCCTCAGGTATGCTATCCACCTTTTTTTTTTTTTTGAGGTAGACTCCTTCAATGACCTGAAGCTCACCAATTAGGCCGACTAGCTGGGAGAGATCCTCCTATCTCTGCAGCCCCCTGAGATTACAGACAAACACACCAGTGTTTTCAGTGGGCACTGAAGATTGAACTCAGGTCCTCTTACTTGTGAGGCAAGTGTTCACTGTCTGAGCGATCTCCCTGGCCGGAGGATCCATCCCTCCAGCCTCATGTTTCTCTTAGAACAAGTGGCTTTCTTCTTTTACACGTCAAGACTGGAAGACACTTGGGGCCCCTACCTAAAACATCACATTTGAGTGAGGAAGACAACGAGCCACTGTGTATGCCTGGCTTTACATAGGTACTGGGGAATCAAATCTAGGCCATGAGGCTTTGCAAGCAAGCACCCTTAGCCACTGAGCCATCTCCCCTGGCCCATGAACTAAATTTTAAAGAAGATAGAGAAGTAGCGAGTAGTGAGGTGGACTGATATCTGCTTGGGAAGAGGTATTTCTGAAGGATGCTTAATGACCTCATGTCAACAGGCAAGAAAATGTGTGCGAGTTGTGCAACGTTTTTATCCTATTCAATAGCATGCCAATTTGGATGCACTTGGAGAAATCTAGCTTAATAAAAGCTCATAGAAATAAGAGCTTTAATTAGACACAAGGTTAAAATATTGTTAATTAACCATAAAAACAGGAAATCTTGGGCTGTGTTATGAAGATGTCCATGTGAGAGGTGTTCAGAGTAATCAATTTGATGCCTTTGTGCTGATAAAAAAATAGAGGCTGTCGGTCAAATATGGCAAACCACCCCTATAATCCTAGCATTTGGAGGATAGAGGCAAGAGGATCACAAATTCAAAACCAGTGTGGGCTACATAGTAAACTCAAGGTCAGCGTCAGCTACACAGAAAGAAACAAGACTTACAAAACTAAGGGTTAGACATGTGGCCAGTGGCATAGAACTTGCCTAGCATGGACAAGACGCTGGGTTTGATCTCCACACCGCAAAAGACAGACAGCCTTCTTTTGTAAGCAAAGCCCCGGAGCCTGGGCATAGTCTTGGCGGGCTGGAGTCAGCCTCCCTTTCCTTGCTTCCCCAGATGCACTCACAGAGCACACAGCCCACACAGTGACGCAGAGCCTTCCTTAGACACCTCCGACTCTGCACTGCTTCGGCTTTAGCCAGAAATTCTTCCTCTCAACTGGGTATATATTTTTTTATTAAGAAAGGCTGTCAAAGTGAGATACATCAAAGATTAACAGAATAGCAATTAGTCTAGGAAATAAGTTATATGAGAAAGGATTAAAAATTCGGCAAAGTCAAGGCGTGAATGAGACTCAGGAGACCAGGCCAGCAGCTTCAATGATCTGATGCATAGAGGACTTAGGAGTTTTTCTGGGTAGATACAGAAGGTCAGATGAGAATGAGCAGGTAGACATGCAGTGTCTGGGCTTGCTCACAAATTATGTCAATTCAGAGGTGTAACAAGGTAGGTTTCCACTTAAATTAAAGGAGTATTTCCCTACAAATATGAGAATTCAAAAACAGGATGGCTTTTTTTGAACAGTTAAATGCCTCAATTTGGTTCTACTGGTCAAGAATTTTATAGAAAAGTGAGCAGAGGAGATGGCTCTGTGGATAAAATATTTTCAAGCAAGCATGACTACGTGAGTTCAGATCTCCACAACCCATGTGACAGCCAGACAGCTACGAATTTCGGTTATACCAGCAATCATATGGTGAGATCAGGGCTGAGGGCAGGCTGACCAGCCTGGCATACAGTGCCTAACAACCAGCATGAGACCTTCCTTAGGCTGGAGAAATGGCTTAGTGGTTAAGGCTCTTGTCTGGAAAGCCTAAGAACCCAGGTTCAATTCCCCAGGACCCACGTAAACCAGCTGCACAAGGTAATGTGTGCGTCTAGAGTTTGTTTGCAGGGGCTGAAGGCCCTGCTGTACCCATTCTCTCTATGTGCCTCTTTGTATTTCTCTCTCTCTCTCTCTCAAATATATAAAACAAAATAAAATGATGTTTTAAAAAAAGACAGAGACCTTCCTCAAACAAGGTGGACAGTGACATACCAAAGGCAGTCCTCTGATCTCCACATGCAATCAAGTGCGCACCCACAATCACACTCATATGCATACA
Organism: Orientallactaga sibirica; assembly: GCA_036365145.1. Classification (NCBI taxonomy): domain Eukaryota; kingdom Metazoa; phylum Chordata; class Mammalia; order Rodentia; family Dipodidae; genus Orientallactaga; species Orientallactaga sibirica. The sequence continues at coordinate 3,894,168 of JAEOAD010000009.1, forward strand.
CACATTTCTCTCTCACACACACATCATACATACATACATACATACATACATACATACATACATACATACAATAAAATAATTTGTAAAAAAGCTCTACTAATCAAAGTTTGAGGGACTGTTTGTGATGGGCTTCTGTAGCCTTGGGGTGCTGATGCCGACAGTGTGATGGGAAGCAGGGACAAGAGAATTTCCTAGAAGATTTTGGGGAGCACAGCAGAGAATAACAGCAGGGTGAGAATCCAGAGCAAGAAACCCTGCTTCAAATGAAGTGGAAAAGCAAGGGACTGATCTGAAAGTTGTCCTTTGACCTCCACACATGTGCTGTACACACACACACACACACACACACACACACAGTTTAGTTTGAACTGGCAGAGCTCTTCCAAGATTCTGTGTAATTCCACAGCATCAGTGCCTGCATGCCTAAGAGAAAACAGCGAATTCCAGTATAAATCACACGTATTTTCCACCTTGAAATAGTTCATAACCCAGCCATGGAGACGGACATGGGTGCGACCATGATGCTAAGCTTTTAAACAATCACATGCTGAGCACCGCTGGTTTCAGAATAAACCTACCCTAGAGAGGAAAATGCCTGCCTCATTTTTATGCGCACCTACAAGAACCTGGAGTCTGAGCCATCAAATCATATGCTGAACATGTTTATTCTCTTGTACTTAAATATTTAACTCCTGTAGCACTATTACAATAGTGTTATTCACAAGATCCCACTAAAGCCTGTTTTATTTCTGAGCCAGTCTTCTTCAGTATCTCTCACTTGCAAACTCTCGTTGACTAAGACATTTCAAAATATTTTAATTATTTATTATTCATTCATTCATTCATTTGTTGGGAAGGGGTGTGTGTGTGGGCGCATGTGAACATGCATGCTTGTGGATATCCATGGCATGGTGTTTGATATGGGTGTCAGTATATCACGGCACACATGTGACTGTCCATGGACAACTTTTGGGTCAATCCTCAACTGCCCATCTCATTTGAGGCAGGGTCTCCTCCCACTCTCTGGATTCTCACCCTGATGTTCTTTGCTGTGCTCACCACAAGCTGTCAGGGAAATGCCCCTGTCTCCACCTCCTATGTTCCGTCAGTGTGCTGGGATTACAGAAGTCTACCACAGCTTCCAGGGTTTTACACAGGGTCTGAACGTGGAACTTGGGGTCTTTGGCTTGAGTGGTAAGCACTTTTTCTCCACTGAGCCATCTCCTCAGCCCTAACCAAAAAGTTTTTATGTGACTATGGGTATAATAGTATAATAATAGGGATACAAACCAAATATTTGCTGAGAATGCATCATAAAGAAAAAAAATTATTTTAAAACAATCCTTTGGTATGCATGTTATTTTATATTTATATTTTCTTTCTTCTGTGTTTTATGGACTTTCAAGTAATAACTAATATGATTTTTATTTGTATTTTTATTAATTGAGAATGTTATTGTACAAATATATTGCATATTAGTCATATTTCAGTTGGATAATCCTCTTAAGCCTCCTGCACCGATGTCATGAGGCCCCTCTTCAGTGGGAATATCTGTAATTACTGCGGAGCCACGGATGCACCAGTCGGTCACTGTGTGTGAGTGGGGAGGGAGGACAATGCCTCAGAATATACCTTCCCACGCTTTGGGTCTTCGTTCTTTCTGCCCCCACTTCCACAATGTTCCCTGAGCTTAGGAGGTCATGTTAGAAGTCTCCTTGAGTGTTGATGAGCTCTCTTTAGCCTTAAATTTCTGTTTTGATGTATTTTGAGTCACTTCAGCATCTACTTCCATCTCCCTGGAGGAGAGTCTCAGGCTAACAGTGAGAGCAAGTGCTCATTTATTTTTACATAAATACTTAAATCTTGGGTGAATACTTGTTACTGTAGGATGTAGAGCATCTTCAACGCTTGTCAGCGCTGACCTGTATTTTGATTTTACAATTCTTAATGCACTCTATAAATTCTTATTACTGAATGGCAAGAGCACATTTACAGCCATTTCAGAAATTGCTAGAAATTCTATCCAAACCCAGAGCCTTTTCATTAGTGACTTTTCTTCTTATGAAACTCAAATAAGTAACACAAACAACAACTTTAAAATGAAATCTCTAATGCAACACAATTCAAAGATATACTGATTTTCAATGGAGAGATGGCTTAGCGGTTAAGGTGCTTGCCTGCAAAGCCTAAGGACCCATGTTTGACATTCCAGGTCCCACATAAGCCAGACACACAAGGTGACGCAAGCTCATGAGCACAAGGTGGCACATGTGTCTGGAGTTTGATTGCAGTGGCCGGAAGCCTAGTGCACCAATTTTCTCTCGCACACATTAAATTCACAAAAAAATTAAAAGAAAAAAGATAAACTTTTTGGGTTTTTTGATGGTTTACATGGTAAGGAATGAAAGTAGAAAAATATTAAGTCTTTGCTACCTCTAGTTAATCAATTATGCTCCTACAAGGTCAGGTAACCTTGTAGGTACACTAGAATCACTGCAGTTCTAACACACATCAGTCTCAAATCTGACCCAAAGTGTTTTAGGCACCATTCACTAGCATTGCGTGGTGTGATAGCAGTGCAAAATGAGCATGCCACGTGTTCAGAACCAAGGTGACGGCGAAGTGATGTGATACGAGACTGCTGAGCACCGTCAGAAACATCTTGGATTCATTACAGACTTCATTTCTGAATTAAGTTTTTGTTTACTGCGCATTCAGAACCCTTTTCCTATTGGCATTTTTGTTTGTTTGTTTGTTTGTTTGTTTGTTTGTTTGTTTGTTTGTTTGAGGTAGGGTCTCACTCTAGCCTAGGCTGACCTGGAATTCACTATACAGTCTCAGGGTGGTCTTGAACTCATGGTGATCTTCCTACCTCTGCCTCCTGAGTGCTGGGATTAAAGGTGTGTGAAATTTTTCACAACCCCTAAGCTCAGTGACACGACCCCATATGGGGTTGTGACTCACAGTTTAAGAAGCTATTCGCTAGGGTAGCAGAACTCAGACCTGAACACCGGACCCTTTGTATATGTCACAATGACAGTTAAGATAGAGTTATCATTCAAGCTTCCTGCTCCCTGGTCAATACACACGGGCCACTCATAGGGTCCTGGCTAATTTTGTTGTCCCAGCACAATTACTAATATCATTCTGTTTCCTCTCAAAAGTGCCCCACCTGTGCTCTGTTTGGCATCATGTATACTAAAATTGGACCGATACAGAGAAGATTAGCATGGCCCCTGCAAAGGATGACGTGCAAAAGTGCCCACTCGATCACACATCATCTTGCTGACACAGGCCTGCCTACCTTCTAAGTGTTCTGTATTCTACGTTGTGTAATACAAAGAACGAAGCGTGAAAGGCACCAAGGAATTCTAATTGAACACGGCGCTTTATTGAGGATCACGAACATGACTTAAATAGCTTTACTACAAAGCAGATTCAAACAAGATCAGGCACATGCAGGATGGTATGGCCGTAGACATACAAAACATAATAAAATAACTACCTGGAGCTAGGGAGATGGCTCAACAATTAAAGGTATTTGCTCTGCAAGCCTGCCAGAGTCCGAGTCCCCAGCACCCACGTAAAGCTGGACTCAAAGTAGTCCACGTGTCTATAACCCTAACCCACCTACAGCAAGAGGAGAGAGAGCCAGGAGAAGATGAAGCTCACAGACAGGTACTATCTGGCCTTTCCGGCTGCAAACAAGAAAGACCCTGTTTCAAGCCGGGCGTGGTGGTGCATGTCTTTAATCCCAGCACTTGAGAGGCAGAGGCAGGAGGATGGCCATGAGTTCGAGGCCACCCTGAGATGATATAGTGAATTCCACGTTAGCCTGGGCTAGAGTGAGACCCTCTTTCACTAAAAAACATGTGGCCTACATACATGTGCCCTGGTACCCACATGCAACCTCCCCTAACACACAAATTAAAAAAAATAGCTGCTGCAACAAAATACAAAATTCTGTGTGGTGGTAGAAAGAAAGAAACTCCCAAGATAAGAGAAAGTCTTTTGGAGTAATAGGATATTTTCTCAAAACCGAGAAACAGGTTAAAATTTCAATAAGCAGAAAGGACATTCCGTCTAGAGTATAGAAATACCTTCACACTCATGTTTATTCATCAATCCATTTATCCACCTAACAACAAGAATATAAGTAAGATTGGTTCAAGGAACACCGCATTATGTAGGTAATAAAACAGGGAAATGGAAATATTGGGTTAGAAATTCCTTATGTCAACATTCCTCTTTTTGTTGTTGTTGTTAACAACAGAAATGGAAGTGGAAGTAGAATCAGGGTAAACGGGTTTCCCAGGGTGTTTTACATATTATTGTTGGCAAATGTGATACGGCATAACCGTCTTAAATAGTAATGGTTTGTCCCCGGTGGCTCTGTTCATTCCGGTTATTTTTTCTTTCTTCTCCTGTGAGGGGATTTATGGTTTAACAGGCTTTAATAGGTAAGATAAAGCCATTCATCACGCAGGCTTAATGTAGGAAGGTAAATTTAACTTGGTGAGCTTGATATATAAATATTGGTCTTTTTTGGGAGCACACAGAGCATGTTTACTTCGCTATAAAATCCAGGCTATATACTATGTCCAGCAGATGTCTCAGGGCTGAGTTCAGGCAAAGAAGCTTCCAGAGTTTTTAGGTTAAGAAAGCTGTAGCTTTGAGAGAAAAGTGTTTGTGTGGGCTCCCACCTTTCCAAGCCAGTTGTTTTCAGGGCATTTTCACACCAAGACCTTTGTCATGTCTACGTCTCTATCATCTGTACTTCACAGACAATGGGAATTAACATGTGCCCAGCTAGAAAGTCCAGGGGTGGACATTTTCTTGGCGGTTTTCTTCACATTAGAGGTTAGAATGTTCCTCGCCACAGTGGGGCCAATAAAGATAGCATGTTAGTAGTTTTAATGCCCTGTCTAGACAGGCTGTTCACAGGCCACCAACCATAGCATATGCCCACAAAGGCTTGGAATGACAGACTTGGGAATCCCACCACGGGAGCTAACTGAGGCCGAGCAGCAACTGTTCAGGGCAGAGAAACTATTTTCATGGCAACTGGTCAAAAGGCAATGGCTTGACTTCTTTTATTTATTTATTTTTTTATATTTTTATTGAACAGGTTCATTCTGAATAAAAGCCTTGCTTTAACATTGTAAGGTGCATTGCAGGTATGCTGCCAGTTATTACTGGGACAAGGAATGCCCTGGTCAGGGACCCCAGAGGGCTGGGAAAACGAGTGAGCTCATAGCGTTGGAGCATGGAGAAGTGGCATTTACACGAGTTCTTGAAACTAGCCTGGGACGTCTCCATTGACTTCCTATCCAGTGATTCAGGCACTCTCCATGTGAAGCTGAGATTTGAAATGAGAAATGTGGAAATGTTGCTGCATGTCTCAAATTAAAGCTTCAGTACTAGGAAATGTGCTCAAAGCTCTCAGTGAAACTCATTCATAGATATAAAATAAAATATTTAAAATAATAATACTAAAAATAAAATCAGGAATAGATGAGCTATATACCTGAATAGTACAGTTTTCACTGATAATATATTATCAAGTCATTTTCATCATCCAAAGGGGTTATTTGCATATATTTGCATGTATGTGCATATGTAGCAGGCATGATGTGGGTGGGCACACACGTGTATGTAGACACATGTACACATACATGCACCTGAGTCCACAGGTCAATGCCAGGTGCCATTCTCAATTGCTTTCCACCTTAGTCTTTGTTTTTTAAAACCTTTTAAAATTTAATTTATTTATTCATGCATGTGTATATGCACGTATATGCACGCCAGGATCTCATGTCACAGTAAGCAAAATGTCAGATGCATGTACCACTTTTGTTTCAGCTTAATGTCAATGCTAGGGAATTGAGCTTGTACTGGCAGTCTTAGCAAGCAAGTACCTTTATCCACTGGATCATCTCCCCTGCCTCAGCTTATTGTTTGAGACAAGGTCTTTCCCCCAAACTGGAGCTAGCCAATCTAGTTACACTATCTAGCCAGCAAGCACCGGGAATCCTCCTGTCCCTGCTTTCCCATTGCTGGGATTACAAGTGGATTCACACATCCAGCTTTTACATGGGTGTGGGGATCTGAACTCAGGTCCTCACGTTTGTGCAGCAAGCACATTACTCACTTTGTCACCTCCCAGCCCTTTTTCAACGGCTTTGGCAAAGCTAAAGGCAAACCCACCTCAGTGCCCATGCTAGCAAAGATAACTTCAACCCAAAGGTTGAGAAGTGGAATTACCAAGGAATGGTATGTGGTGCTTCTAAAACAGGCATGCTCTATCGTTAGCAGAGTTGCTTCAGTCCCATGCTAGACAATATTGGGTTCCTACACAGCACAGTTGTAGGTGCTGGAGACTGAAGGCTACGGAAGCCACAGCTCCTGTTCTCCATAAGCTTATGGCCACCAGGCTTAGGGTAGCAGACTCATGTCAAGGTAGCGATGAACACGAATTATTCATTTTCAACTGCCTAATGGCTTCACCTGTCTATGGCCATATGTGCTGGTTGAGGACAAGATATGCAAAGTTATGGTAATGAATTCTCCCTGAAGGAGTTCAGAATCTAGACCATCAGGAGGCATGAACAGCAAGAAACAAGGAGATAGTGCTCCAGGGGCCAGTGTCCAGTCCTGTCACTGGTACAGTGATCTTTAGAGGGATATACCAGGAAGCCAAGAAAGGGGGAACTGGATGATGCACTGGTTTGGGGAGACTAGAACAGCATCAGGTGGTTAGGGTTATTGGGGAAAGCAGAACAAAGAAATCTATGCAATTTTATAGAGACTAATTATACTAAGTGAGGTAACCCAGGCTCAGAAAGCCAAATGTCACATGTTCTCTCTCATATGTGGATCCTAGCTACAAATGTATAGACTTGTGTGTGAACTGGAACCAAAAAGAGGTACCAGAAACCAGTAAGCTGGTAAAAGGCTATAAGGGAGGGAGGAAAGGGAAGGACTTAAGTGTATGGTATTGCACATATGTAAGTAGAAGAACTGATTACAAGGAGGGGAATGGCCTAAGCAAGGCCATGGAAGAGAATGCGTAAAAGAAGGGCAGGGGGAAGGTCAATCTAAATTCAAGATATTGTATGTATGTAAACCTACTTTTTTGAATAATGGCACATCTAGAAGCTGTAGACTGTTACTAGAAAATTTTCAGTACCTGGGATGGGATACCTTCCAGTGAGTTGTTGGCCAAGGAGGTCCCGGTAGCCTCCAAAACAATAAAGGCTTTTGCCAAAGCCCTTGGTTTCCCCTGAGAAACAGATAGTAAGACCCTATTGCTGAAGACATCTCTTGCCTGAGAGGCAAGGTCACTGAGAAAGCAAGCTGGTGCTGAGCAGAAAACCTTCTCCCTTTAGACCAGCCAACTGAAAGCTGGAAAAAGCTGCACTGCACGCAGCGTATGGGAGACAGAAGTCATCAGCAGTGAAAACAGTGGACGCTGAATATTCAAGTTTGGCCATACAGGCCCAATGACTGAACGGGTGCAATAGTGGCATATCTACTCTTGGGGTAACCAACTGCTCCATAATTGGGCTGAAGGCCCTCACTACAGGAGGAAATACATACCTGGTACCGAAAAACCTAAGCAAAAGTCTATGGTAGGTGAGGTCATGAGCCTTAGGGGTATAAAGCCTGCTCTTGTCTGACTAAATGTATATATTATTCCCACCAAGCTGCCCTGGGGGCACTACACTTAATGTTCATGTTCACATATTAACGCTACTCTCACTTCTGGTTAGAGAAGCTTCTCTTTTCAGATGGCCATGACCACTGGGATCATCCAAAAGGCAACATAGTGCTGAAAAGAAGGGATGGAGGAGTGCCCAGCACTGAAACACCTCTGCCACACCCTCCAAGGCTCAGGGCCAATGCGGAAGAGGGGGCGGATAGAATGGAAGAGCCAAAGGAAGGGTATGACTTCTTACAATGCAACTGCCCAGACAGAAATTGGCCTCGATATCCATGACCTTGCAGTGCCTAGCAATACCTTCACAAGACCCTCAAAATAGAAGAAAAAGATGATGACATCAAATTAAAAGAAAGACTAATGGAGAGAGGGAGGGAATATGATGGAGATTAGAGTTCTAAAGTGGAATGGGGGAGGGGAGGGAAATATCATATGTTTTTTTGTATGTAAGTATAGAAGGTGTAAATAAAAAAATAATAATTAAAAAAAAACAGGAAAAGTAACAAATTAGGGCTGGGGATATAAATCGGTGGTAGAGTACTTGCCTAGCATGTTCAAGGCCCTGGGTTCAATCCTTAACACCTCAAAAACATCCATTAGAAAGGTAATGAAACAAATACCAATGTTCACATACTAGGACAAATGTCCTGAATTAGAATGACAGAAACATGCTAAATAAAATAGCTAGGGATGGGAAAAGGCCAAAAGTCAGTGTTGTTTTAGTTTCTCACTTAATTAGCTAATTAATTAATTACTTTGTGCATGTATGTATGAAGTTATGTGTGTCTGTGGGCACACTAGGGCATCTTGCCACTGCAAATGAACACCAAATCCATGCACCACTTTTTGCATCTGGCTTTATGTTGGTACTGGAGAGTTGAACCCTGGTCAGCAGGCTTTGCCAGCAAGAGCTTTTTGTTTTGCTTGTGTTTTCTTAAAGATTTTTTAAATTTTTATTTATTTATTTGAGGGAAGGAGGGAGAGAGAGAGACAGAGAGAGAGAGAGAGAATGAGTGCACCAGGGCTTTCTGCCACTGCAAATGAACTCCAGACACATGTGCTACCTTGTGTACCTAGCTTACGTGGGTCCTGGGAAATCAAACGGAGGTCCTTTGGCTTTGCAGACAAGTGCCTTAACTGCTAAGTCATCTCTCTAGCCCCCCCAACAAGTGCTTTTAACCACTTAGCCATCTCCCCAGCCTCTTGTTTGTGTTTCTGAGGGGATTTTCCAAGTCACCAAAGTCAGGCTACTCTATATTATGAAAGTTGACCTCTCCACTCTCGGTGGACTTTGAGACTGAGCAAACAGCTACTCTATAGATTGTCCTCATAAAACTGTACACACATGCCAGGGTGGGCAGTTACCTAAGAAACTTGCCTATAAATTCTGTGCACGTGCGCATGCACGCGCGCGCGCGTGTGCGTATACAGGCAGAGGCCAGAGAACAACTTCAGATGTCATCCTCAGAAATTCTATCAATCTTTATTTAAAATATTTTATTTACTTATTTCAGAGAGAGAGAGAGAGAAAGACAAGGGGCACACCATGGCCTCCAGCCACAGAAAATGCAATTTAGATGCATGCACCACCTTGTGCATCTGGCTTATGTGGCTGGGGAATCAAACCTGAGTCTGTAGGCTTCACAAGCAAGTGCCTTAACAACTAAGACATCTCTCCAGCCAGATCCACTATTTTTATTTATCTATTTATTTTGGTTTTTCGAGTCAGGGTCTCACTCTACCTCAGGCTGACCTGGAATTCACTACGTAGTCTCAGGGTGTCCTTGAACTCAGAGCGATCCTCCTACCTCTGCCTCCCGAGTGCTGGGATTAAAAGCATGCGCCGCCACGCCCGGCTTAGATCCATTATTTTTAATACATAGTCTCTCTATGACCTGAAGCTCTTCATCTAGGCTACAATAACTGGACAGTGAGCACTGGAGATCCACATGTCTTCACCTCCCCAGCATTGGGATTAAAAAGGTGCACCAGTAAACACAGCATATCTATGTGAGTTCTCAGGACCAAACTCAGGGAATCATGATTCCAAGTCAAATAAACACTTTCCCTACTGACTAAGCCGTCTCCCCATTCCTAGGCTGTAAATTCTCCTCTGCACTGAAAAAAAAAAAAAAAATCCCAGCTTATTTTGAAAAAAAAATGAGCATACAATTAATTCACTGTACTGTGATTTATCACCCTGAGTAGATCCATTCTTTCCATCACATTTTATGTACATAAGATTTCTCAAGCAGCTAAATAGCACACCCTCCCATGTTATCAAACAGGTCCCTGGCCATGTAGCAAGCTCTAAAATGCCAAAAATGATTCTATGACTCTCATAGACTGCTAGAAGACTGGGAAGTCACAGAACTATGCTTAATCATGACTAAGACAACAGGGGGAAAAAACAGATTAATGAGGTATGCATGGAATGTGTGTCATTACTGCAGCTTTAAGGCCTGTCGGTGTCACCTGAGAGACAATCACAGCAGCACATGTTTATAAGGCTGACGGATTATTCTGGAACACATCTGAATCTCAGAATGCTTAGCTGAATGGGTTAGGAAACACATGCGATTAGGAAAAACCCTTTGGCTTCAAAATATATTGGTCCCATAACTGCTCCTGGACAGATAATAGTGTACAAAATAATGTGCTCACTCACACTCGTGAGAGCAAATTGCCATTCCAGATTCCTTACTTGGAAATCTCCTAATTGCACTTAAAAAGCCTAAGAAATTGTTTGCCAGCCCTGGCGACTCCATCTATTAAAATATCCTTTAGTAAATAAAGCTAATAGGTTCATTTCATTTTCAATAATGGGATTAACTATTTATGGGTACAGCAATAGGTCACAAACAATCTCTATCACCTGTCGGATTGTAAACATACTGCTTTCGTTGTCATTTGTGGGGGGGGGGAGGTGGAGGATCTAAAACATCACTTGAGATCATTATTGACCTCTGTCAAAATAGTATCAACACAAACATATCCTGAACATAACACGGAGAGGATAATGAGATGCAGTGATTACAAATTCAAAGTACTAAGGGCTAAGGGAGTGAGGTAACCTTCTTAGTGCCAGTGCAGTTTTATTCACTTCCCTAATATGGTCACATACTAGAAGTAAAAAAAAAGATCCTCCTGTAGCTATGCACCAATTTACTCAGATAATCAACCAAGAATGAAAAATAAGTTATTTCCTACTAGAATAATACAATCAGTTTTCTATTAAAATAATATTGGAAATGATAAAATAATACAAATTAGATTACTTAGGACATTTTCTTTGGCCTATGATCTTAATTTTTTTTTATTTCTTAAAAGATACTCTGGGGCTGGAGAGATGGCTTAGCAGTTAAGGCGCCTGCCTGCTAAGCCTAAGAATGTCAGTTCCAATCTCCAGGTCCCACGTTTAGCCAGATGCAAAGTGAAGCAAGGGCACAATGCTGCACTTGCCCACAAGGGGGCACAGGCATCTGGAGTTCATTCACAGCAGCTAAGAGGCTGCCAGTGCACCCATTCTCTATCTGTCTCTCTCTCCCTCTCTCTCTCTCTGTCTCTCTCCAAAAAAAAAAAAAAAAGATACTCTGCATCACAATGTGTCCTTTGTTTTACCCACACGGCCAACCCACTGATAGTCTGTAATCTTAACTTTGTGGTCAATAATATGAACAAGAAGAAAGGGTTTATGTTCTGTGCTTCATTGCTGCATTACCACAGTCTTCTCTCTCTTCCTCTCCTCTCCTCTCCTCTCCTCTCCTCTCCTCTCCTCTCCTCTCCTCTCCTCTCCTCTCCTCTCCTCTCTTCTCTTCTCCTCTCCTCTCCTCTCTTCTGCTTTCCTCTCTTATTCCTCCTTCTACTCCTCCTCTCTTCTTCCTCCTTTCCTTTTCTTCTCTCTGTCCTCCCCACCTCTCTCCCTCTTTATTTCTCTCTCTCTCTCTTTGCATCAGACTCATCTGACAGATGGCTCAGAGGAATCCTATTGTCTTCTCCTGCCTTTGTCTTTTTTTCCCATAGTCCACAGCCTGCTCCACATCCTGTTTTCCCTCTGCTTCGGGACCATCAACACCATGTGACCAGCAGGCCTCCTGCTCCTGCTGCCATGCCTTCCCTACAATGAAGGACTTGACTCCTCTGGAACTATAAACTGAATTCAACCCTTTTCTTCCTTGAGTTACTTCTGACCAAGTATTTGTTCACAGTGACAAAAAAGTAACTGATCGACTTGGCACCTCTTTATGGCCGTCTGTTAAACCATCTTTAACCATCTGAAGGTGAGAAAGCAATTCACCATGCCACCCAATCAAACGACGTCTCATGTCAGCACTGAGCTCATAAACTGTTCCAATTAAGAAGATTTATATAACAAGTCACTTATTGCAAACACCACTTGTATAGCAATTTCTTCTAGAACATTCGACTAATTTCTATTTTATCCTGAAAACTGTCATAGGAACTTGGCTGCCCAATGAGTGCAAATTAATTCAGGGACTCCTATCCCAAACAACACCACTTCATATTAATATGAAATTGAACACAAAGTATTAACTGCAAATATCAAATCCATTGCATACAGATTAGAAAGCAAGTATGATAAATTTTATTTAGCTAACCAGAGGCATAATGTGGAAGTATTATATCTGATCATAAATCCTTTCCTCATACAAGATATAAGTCAAAAGTCCTAATACCTGAGATATATGGACAATTCCAGAATCACCTGGTAGTTTTCTGGAGTTCCAGCAGGTTTAAAACAAACTTTCTTCCTGAGAGGTGTCTTCCTAGCATATGTAAACTCTACCAAGGACATGGTGAAATCCACTCACTATGATTCACCCAGCTCATTTATTAACACTTTGACCTCTGGGAGAGTCTCATCCTCTCCCGAAGACAGTGGTGGGCCCAGCTTAGGCGTCGAATGCCCACTTCAGTCCTTTTCTTCCTTTGTAGGTTCTGAGTGAGGAACTCCATCGCCTAGGGCCCTGCTTGTTTTCTTCTGTTGTGCTGGCTCCACGCCCAGGGTTCCCATTCTTGTTCTGTATTTTGTACCTCCTCTCAAGATCACATTCTCCATTTGAACATAAACTTCAGTCTCTGTCCTGTATCTCTCAGGTGCAAAGCCCATTAACTCACTGCCACATGCTGAATTTTGCACAAACCTCCATAAGTGCTCTCACTCACTTTATGTATTACATGATAAGAGCCATTATTTCCTACCTTATATTTACTAATGAGAGAAGACAGCGTCACTAGATAACTATCCCCACCCCAGGGTGAAAAAAAAGAAACTTGTTTTCTGAGACAGCATCTTGCTATATATCCCAGGCTGGCCTCAAGCTCACCATCCTCCTGCCTCACAGGTGTGTGTGTGTGTGTGTGTGTGTGTGTATTTGTGTCCATAACTGCTCTCTTTTCCGCTTTCAGATGTTTATCTTGAACATGTAAAACACACAAACACACTAAGTAGCAATACGTCAGTTGACTATGTTTGTCTGTTTTGGGAATCAGCGGGTCATCCATTTATCTGGCCACCCAACCATTCCACAAGCTTACTCCATCATAACTTCCGAGATCAAGGTTTCCTGCATAATGCACATACCAGCGCAGGAGCCCAAGGATGAGCCTGCCTTTTTACACTGCTTGAAGAAACCTTCATTCCACTATAGCAATATAAGAATCCCAAAATGTGATAGTCACATGACTTCCTGAACTGCATGCTTGCCAAAATTTATATTATTCTGGCTGTTCTTCTTTTGTTTCAGAGCAAATGTATTTGCTACTGACATTAGAGTAGTTCCTGTTTGGGGAGATGTTTTGTACTCTACTGACCAGGCAATATTAATAAAGGGCAATATTGCTGACTATCTTGTGCTTAAGAACATCTGAGTGGATGCTTGAGAGATGGCTCTGCAGTTAATGACCTTGCCTACAAAGCCTAATGACTGGGGTTCAATTCTCCACTACATATGTAAAGCCAGGCACATGCATCTGGAGTTCATTTGCAGCAGCTGAAGGCCCTGGCATGCCCATTTTCTCTGTCTGTCTCTCTTCTCTCTCTCTGCTTGCCACTATATATATATATATATATATATATATATATATATATATATGTATGTATATATATATATATATGTATGTATGTATATTAAAAAGAACATTGAGGGCTGGAGAGATCCCATTTAAATTATGCTGACTTCACTCTCCATTGAAGAATGTTTTTTCTTTTTCAGAAGGTAGTGAGACCCGAGGACATCAACTACACCTTGCATCTCAGCCAAGCCACAGCTGAAACCACAGAGCAATTGGGGAGAATTAGAGTGCTGCTTCCATGGTGAACCTGATAATTAGCGCCAGGGTGAGGGAGACAGATGCTGAGGACACTCAATGCTTACCAAAGCAGAGATCCAGAGGCTCCTAAGAGGCGATCACTGAAGTAGACTTAAAACTCACCCACCACAGCTCAGGGAATTTTGCAGAAGAGAGAAGGAAACGATTGTAAGAGCCGGGCTGGAGACATGGCCTAGTAGTTAAGGCACATGCCTGCAAAGCCTAAGGACCCCAGTTCAAATCTCCAGGTCCCATGTAAGCCAGATGCACATGGTGGCGCATGCATCTGGAGTTCGTTTGCAGTGGCTAGAGACCCTGGTGCGCCCATTCTTTCTCTCTCTCTCTCTCTAATAACTAACTAACTAAATAAATAAATAAATAAATAAATAAATAAAAAAATTAAAAAAATAAAAGTACTTTAAAAAATTTAAAAAAAGATTGTAAGAGCCACAGAGGATTGCCTCCTCCTCAAAACTGACTGCGGCTTCCACACACATAAACCACAATCCCATGGGGAAAACCCACAACCCCACTGAGGAGAGTCCCAACAAAATGGGGGTAGGGACAAGGGAAAAGAGGGTACCAACACACGATGTATCCATATGAATTATATCGCTAATAATGATAATAAAAAGAACATCGAAGTGGCAGTGGTCTCATCAAGGCCCGTCAAGCGTGTGCTGACAAATTATACACTTAAGTGTCATATCATCTTTGAAAATGAAGTGAAGACACACTTGCATTTTCAGTCCTGGGAAAGAGTCTTCTTGGGACATAATTTTCATTCAAAACTGACTGAAAACCAGAGGCTCTGGAATGATCCCTGCAATTCCCACATTACAATATTCTGATTTTACTTTTTACTAGGGATATACTTAAGAGAAAAAGCAAAATAACACTTAATGTGTTATGCTTCCAATTACAAGAAAAAACTTATTGCACTTGCTTAATAATCTGTGTAGAACAGATATGGTGATTTGCAATTAATAATTGTTTTCAAAGCCATAGGAATCTAATTGTCAACTACAGTAAATATTTTAAAAATACAATGCTTCAAATGATGCTAGAGAAGCTATCAAAATTTAAACTGTCTGTTCTCAGTCATCGTCAACATAAATTCACTAGTAGTGTGTCTCTGCAAAGGCATTCATCATCCCAGAAATATTTATTGAGAATTTCTGCACTTGTCACTGTTGCAAATGTTGAGGATAGAGTAGCAAAAAAATAAAATAAAATAAAATAAAAATGTCTTCCAGGGCTGGGGAGAAAGTTCCACTGGTAAAAGTGTTTACCTTGCAACCATGAGGAACTGAGTTTAATCTCCAATATCCACCTTTAAAAGCCAGGTAGGGGCATGCACTTGTAGGTTAGCACTGGGGAGGTGAGAACAAATGGATCCTTGGAGCTCTCTGGCCAGCCAATTACCATACTTGGTTAGTCCCAGGCCAATGAGAAACCCTTCCTCAAAAACAGGTAGATAGCACCTGAGAAATGACATGCAAGGTTTCCTCTGTCCTCTATACACACATGTACATATGCGCACAGCACACACACACACACACACACACACACACACACACACACACACAATATCTTCCATCGGATACTTAAAAAGAAGGGATATTTTAAAAGTTATCATACCCTTAAGCAGACATATATCTCTGTAGTTACGGTCATTAGTAACTACCCAAACTAGTCTTAATCCCTCTGTCAGTCAGTGATGATGCAGTTTAATGCGTGTATTTCCGAGTGTCAATCAAACAACACAGATCTTGGTCTCTTTTCTTGTTGATCTCTGTCTCACTTCTCAGCTCTTGAAAACCAGGCTCAGAGCTGGGCATGGGAGTTTTTATCTGTAATGTCAATGTCTGGGAGAATTGCTGTGATTTCCAGGCCAGATTGGGCCACAGAGTGAGATCTTGTCAAAAACAAACAAACAAACAAACAAACAAACAAACAAACAAACAAACAAACAAAACGGGCCTGGGAGTTGACTCAGCACATAGGAGCAGTTCTGTGCAAGCCTGAAAGCCTGAGGGGGCTTGAGTTCAATTCCCCAGCAGCTATGAAGACAGCTGGGTGACAGGACGTGTACCAACAAATGCATCTGTAACCCCAGTCCTGAAGTGAGCAGAGACATGGGAATCGCTGGGGCTTAATGAGCAACGGCTACTCGAGGTTGAATAAGAGATTCCATCTCAAAGAAACAGGGTAGATGAGTGACAGAAGGGACACCTTCAGTTCTCCTCTGACCTCTGCACATGCACTTGGACACACTACACATACACCACACATATTACAAACATACACACACACCACAACAAAGGAAAAAAAAAATGGAAGCAGAGAGGGGGAGGAAGGAGGGAGAGAAAAGAGAGAGAAAACAAGGCTCATGAGAACAAAGCTGGACTCTGCCTGCCTCCCTATCTCTCCACCCTTTGCTTCACTCCATGGCACACCACAGATTCTCCATTTAACCTGAGTCCCTCCTCCCTTCCAATCAGGTAACACAATCCACTAAAGCATATTATTGAACTTTTGTGTTCTAATGCTGTCACACTTTGAAAGGACCAAGCTTGTTCATTCAACTCAAGGTTTGACATTTTGGTGCAACAGAGAATAATTTGTAAGAAGGTGAGCTAGGCTTTGTCAAATTCCTCTTCCCAATACCAGGGGGTGTGTGTGTGTGTGTGTGTGTGTGTGTGTGTGTGTGTGTGTGTAAAAGAGAGAGAGAGAGAGAGAGAGGTAGATTGATTGATTCTGGTCTCATCTGAAGCCATGGAATTGTAAAATCTCATAATTTCCTGATCAGTTGCTGGCAGTGTGAAAACTGTGATTAGATGTGTCCAGTCACTCTCTCGTCAGTGTGGAGCCTGAGTGATGGTCAGTGCGTTGGGCCCTGAGCACTAAACCTAAGGAACACATGTCTATTAGAATGATACCCAAGAAGGCCATATCACCATCCTTCTTGTTTTTAGATAAGGAAATGAGACCCAAAGAATTCAAATAACTTGTCCAAGTCATATCATAGCTCATAAGTTTTGCAGCTAAAATTCAAACACTCGGGACTTTCTGATTGTGAACCTCAATCCCTTTTTTTTTTTTTTTTTTTTTTTTTTTTGCTGACAATTCCTTTCCCTTCCTTTATTTAGTCATTTATACTCCAAGTATGATTCCCTAGACCACCATGTCAGCATCAGCTGGAGACCAGCCCCTACCCCTCCTTGCCAGAGAGATGGAATCAGAATTGTCATAGTAACAAAGCTCATGTGATTAGAGTGTGTGTTAGAATGAGCATAGTTCTAGGCTAAGAAGCTGTTTAGTTAGGTGAGGGAGGGAAATAAGATAAAGACTTAACTATTTTTATAAAGGCATACCAAACATACCAGTATGTTCTGCATTTTGAGACGAAAGAGGTAGGGTCCGCCTTTAATTTTATAACCAAACATGGTGAATAATGTTATTGTATTAGTTACCATCTCATTGCTGGGACAAAATACCTCACAAAAATCCATTTAAGGGAGGAAGGGTTTATTCAGTTTACAGTGCCAGGTCACAGTCCATCATGGCAGGGAAGGCATGGTGGCAGGAGCCTGTGGCAGCTG
The DNA here is from genome assembly GCA_036365145.1 of Orientallactaga sibirica. Classification (NCBI taxonomy): domain Eukaryota; kingdom Metazoa; phylum Chordata; class Mammalia; order Rodentia; family Dipodidae; genus Orientallactaga; species Orientallactaga sibirica. Next base: position 3,911,826 of record JAEOAD010000009.1, read on the forward strand.
CTCACATTCAGTCCACAGTGAGGAAGCAGAGTGATGAATGATTGTTTTCAGTCAGAGATCTTTTTTATATGGTACAGGAGCCTCACCCTTGGAAAGCTGCTGCCCACAGTTCATGGGTCTTCCCATCTCACTAATTAAAATAATCCCTCACAAGCACACACAGACTCACCTAATCTACATAATACCTCACAGGTGATTCCAGGCCCTGTCAAGATGACAATCAATATACACCACTGGGGCTGTCATGCTCAGAAAAGCACAGGAAGTGAAGGAGCTAGCTCAGTCTATAACGAGCTTGCTGTGCGAGTGTGAAGACTGAGCTCCCACATAAGTGCCAAGTGTGGCGGCATGTGCCCATAATCACTAGGGAGTTAGAGATGGGACCCAGGGGAAGCTGGCTGACTAGACTGGCCAAGTCTGCAAGTTCTGGGTTCAGTGAGAGACTCTTGACTCAGTAAATAAGGATTAAGAAAGACATCCAATGTCAACATCTGGGCTCCACCCACAAACATACACCTGTACCCTCACACATAAAAACACACACATATACACATGCACACCACACACACACACACACACACACACACACAGACATGCAAAAGAAAAAAAGAAAAGTGCAAGACACTCAAATCCTCACTGAGGCATTCAGAATTCATATTGCTAACTCAAATGTGCACAATGCACTGAGTTTCATAGAGCATTCTGCTATCTTCGGGTTATGCCAGACTTATACCACCTCTGTCTTTGTTCAGGTAAATCCCCAGTAATGTCTTAGAGTCTTTCCATATCAAGTTCTAACTTTGTATCTGGTATGGTTTAGATGTACAATGTCCTCACATACCTTTGTACTTGAGCACTTAGCCCCCAGCTTCAGCGATGCTGTCTTGGGACACTGTGGAACCTTTGGGAGGTGTGGCCTCACTAGGAGAAGGGGTTCGAGGAGGCAGACAAGCTCGAGAGTGACGGTCAGGTCCCTCTTCCTGTCCTGTCTCTGCTTCCTGATCCACTGAGATGTGAGTTGCAGCTGCCACCTACTCCCACCACCATAGAGCCACCCACATGTGTCTTCCCTGCCATGAGCCAAGAAAAATCTGTCCTCACGTAAGTGGCTTATTTTTAAATTTTTTTAAAAAACTTATTTGCAAACACAGAGAAGAGAGAGAGAGATACTGAGAGAATGGGCACACCAGGCAAATGAACTAGCTGCTGAAAATGAACTCCAGATGCATGTGCCACTATGTGCATCTGGCTTTACATGGGTACTGGGGAATTGAACCTGGGTTCTTAAACTTGCAGGCAAGTGCCTTAACCACTGAGCAATCTCTCCAGCCCTTGTATTGCTTCTTGTCAGATATTTGATCACAGTGATGAAAAGGTCACGAATATGGCATTTCAAGCCAATGAACAAGCCAGTCAAGTGTTAGGAAAATCCAGAATGTTCTCTGTACCTTGTTCCTAAAACATGGCTTCCTTCCTTTTCAATGCCATAGCCATCAAGAAACCCATCTAATAACCACCTTCAGGAGCACACAGCATTTTAAAGCGTTATTCTTCCCACAATCCTCTGCTAAGAGCCCCAAAGACCCATTTCTAGAATGTATGAGTCACCCTTGGAGAAAATAGAAAACAAACACTCAAAAAAAATTCAGTATTGAGTTGAAAAAAAATGCTTCACTATTAAATTCAGAAGCCACTCTCAAAAATGCATAAGCCAAGGATTGGAAAGGTGGCTTAGTGGGTAAAGTGTTTACTGTGCAAGATTTAGGAACTGAGTTCAGATCCCTCATATCCACCTAAAATGCCATGTGTGACGGCACATGCTTGTAATCCCAGTGATAGAGAAAAGAGAGAGAGAGAGAGAGGAGAGAGAGAAGGAATCCCTGGGGAACACTGGCTCTCTTAGTCTAGCTGAATTTGAGAGTTCTAGGTTCAATGAGAGAGCCCATGTCCAAGGATAAGCCGGAGAGGGACTGAGGAAGAGCCTTTGGCTTCCACAAACTCATACGTATGTGCACCATAAAAAACATATGAACACACAGATATGCAAATGTACACCACACACACATACACAAGTAAGAAGGCACGTCATTCATACCAAAGAAGAGGCAAACAGATATGACAGAGGGCTGTGTGATTCAGACACCAGCACCCTCCCATGGAACAGGTATCACTCTCACCAGAAACTGGGCTGTGAGGTTATGACATCATTGAGACATATTTCTCTGTTGCCACTAAGGGCCACCACATAGAGTGGCCAACCTGATGTCTATTCAAGGAGGACTTCTGAGACTTTGCTCCTAACCCCTCTCCCCCGACCCCCGACAATCCTTTGGTTAATGTTGAGGATTTTCATCAATCACTACATAGAAGAGCTCTTCAAATGCATGGAGGATGAAGCTGTTGAAGAAGTTCCGTATCTGAGCAAAGTAAAAGTGGATGAGATTTCTGGTTCCTGGTGAAGCCAAAACAAGGCTGGACTAAAATGGGCAAGGTGCTTGCTTGGCAAGCATCAGGACCTAAGTCTGGTCCTCAGGTTCCACATAAAATGCCAGGCATGGTGGCACATGCCTGGAACCCCAGCATTGAGGAGGCAGAGATGAGAGGATCCCTCATCCTCTCTGGCCAGACAACCTAGCCTTCTTGGTGAGCTGCAGGCCAACTCAAAAAGACAGCGCACCTAAGGCTGGAGAGATGGCTCAGCGGTTAAGGCGTTTGCCTGCAAAGCCAAAGGATTCTGGTTCGACTCTCCAGGACCCACATAAGCCAGATGCACAAGGGGGCGCATGCATCTGGAGTTCATTTGCAGTGGCTGGAGACCCTGGTATGCCCATTCTCTCTCTCTCTCTGCTTCTTTCTCTCAAATAAATAAATAAGTAAATAAAAATATATTTTAAAAAAAGACAACGCACTTCAGGAGTGACACAGGTTATCCTCCACATGCTTCCCCCCAACACCTATGTTCACTCACACATAAACATACACATACACAGGTACACATGCAAACACACCACACACACATGTATAAGAAAACATATACACGAGGACAAGTTTGAACTCACATCCACTTTGACCTTCTCAGACTGGTTACACGTGAATATATTTTTATTTTCCACTGATCCTTCTTAAGGGCATCCCTCTTCCTCCTTAGTCTTGTGAACCCAGTGGTGACTCCTCTCCAGTGGAGGCATCCCTCTGCAGCCTGGCTGCTTCCACTTCCCCCTCACACCCTACAGAGCTATTCCATCAGCCCGTGACCTTCTATCCCCACCTTTCTCTTCCCAGACCTTCGCTTTACGCTTCCTGTCACCGAAGGACACTGTTTCTCTGAATGACCCAGTTCTCCGTCTCTCCTGTCTTTCCCTTTGGTATTTCTATAATAGTGTTGAACTGATTCAAGGGTGAAATTGAAACACTTTGGGGTGACAGATCAAAAGGCCCGAGCAAGTGAGTGAGTAAACAAACACCAATCCTATCCTGCAAGGGCCTCACGTTAGAGACAGACCTCAACTGTACCCACCATGTGGAAAATTCAAACAGGCCAAGCCTTTCCATGGTACGATAGATTAGAAAATTGGAGTGATTAACTGGGTAGTTAAGTAAACTAAGTAAATAAATCCCAGCAATTGATGAGGAAAAATGGCTATTAAAAAAAAAAAAAAAAAACTAAGGGCATGCAGGTTACCAGTCTCCACTGATAAAATTGCTGAGAAAATTGCTCACTCTCTTTTTCACATTTCCTGGTAAACAAAGGTAAAAACTGTCCAGACGACCGATCAGTTTCCTCAAGTGACTGAAGTGTATACATTGCGTTCAGACCTTGACACAGTTTCTGCTGGTGTGTGTGCCTCACGAGTGGCCCTGTGAAGAGACGCATCGCTGTTTCATAATGGCTTCGGCCAGAAGCAGTCCTACACGGTGGTCTTTCAAGAGGGAAAGGCAGGGCTGGGGAGATAGCTCAGAAAGTAAAGTGCTGGCTGCCCAGTTATGAGAACCCGAGCGTGACTCCCCAGCAACCCACGTGAAAGCCTGGTGCGGCCTCACACGCGTGTAACTCCAGTGCTAGAGAGGCAGAGACAAAAGGGTCTCTGAACTAAATGTCTAGCCAGTCTAAGTGAATCGGTGAGTCCTGACCAGGTTCAGGAAGAGAGACTGTCTCAAATAAAATAAGATAGGACACTCTTGAGGAAGGGCCATGACGTCAACGAAGGGCCAGAAAGTAGATACTTTTGACATGTTTTAGGTTTCTCTGGATGCAAACATTCTCTGACATCTACCCAACTCTTCTGCTGCAAGAAGAAAGAGGCCATAGAATATACATAAATAAATGGGAATGGATGTGTCCTAATAAAACTTTGTTTATAAAAAAACAATAAATCAATGGGTAAAGGGTCAGATTGACCCATGGGCTGTAAGCAGTTGAATCCTGGCTCCGATTCTGAGGTTTAAGTTCCTAACTTCCACCGAGTTGGAAGAGATAAACAATTAATTAGTAACAACCATGCCCACCATCATGAATCATGATCAGTGTTTCCATCTCTTTTATTTTGCACATGCGTATAGGTAATATGTGTGATGTAGCATGTGGTGTACAAGTGTGTGTACGCATGTATATCACCTCCCCCTCCCCCCGCACACAGTTGCAGAGGCCAGAGGAGAGCCTCGGGTGTCTTCCTCTTTTGCTTGAGTCAGGGTCATCTGGAGATGCCATTTATTTTTTCGGTCAGTCTAGCTAACCAGGAAGCTCCAATGATGCTCAAGTCTCTGCTCCCCAGAGGACTTGGGTTACAGGCACGCACGGCCTTGGCCAACTGTTTACATGGGAGCCAGGGGATTAAACTTGGGGCAAATCAAGCCCTCTTGAGCCCTCAGGCTTGTGCAGAAGCGCGCTTACCCACTGAGCATCTTACCAGCAGCATCTCACAGGTGAGGGAAGGACCTGGAGGTAAACTGCAGAGCTGAGGAGTGCTTGGTCTGTGGTTTTCTTTCTAATACATCACACTACACAGGTACAGCAAACCTAAAATGCTAACAGCCTTTCAATACCAGAGTGTTAAGAGAGGGCAGAATAGAAAAGCATCAATTTAGAAGAGAAAATTAAAGGAATGATAAGTAAATATGCAAGGTGGTCCTTCATCAGAAAGAAAAGACATATAACTGTCCACAGAGACTCTCAATTTGTCTGCCATGAACGAACTGCACTTATTTGTCTCATCTGAGCTCTTTTCCCATCTGTACTACATCACTAAAATTAGCAATTTTGTTATAATTCATAATTAACCATGTCTGAAAAATGGACACCAGGCATGGGTGATGCAAAGGGTAAACTTTACTGAAGACCTATTTTCCAATTTAAAAAGAGCGCTTCAGGGTTAGGGAGATGGCTCAGTGGAAGAGTACCTGCTACTTAAGTACGAAGGCCTCATAGACTGGAGACCACTGAGTTCAACTCCCCAAACCCACACCAAAAGCTGATCATGGCATCTGTAAGTCCCAGTGTGTGCCGTGTGATGATCAGAGAATTGCTAGGGTCCGCTGACCCCAAATGGCATTTCTGGGATGAGGGAGAGACCACAAATTGAGAAAATCTGAAGGTGAACAGGAAGAGGACACCGATGTTCTCCTCTGACCTCCACGTACACATGGGGTACATGCATCTGCACATGCCTATGGATATATTACACATTACTCACACCATATCGCACCACAGACATACTACACACACACATGCATGCACGCAAACACACACAAATCTAAAAACAAAGTTCACTTTGTAAGTATACATGCACACACGCACACACACATCTAAAAAAAGTGCACTTTGTAAGTATACATGATACGATATTCATTGAGAAATGAAGAAAAAATGTTAATAGTTGTCTGTGTGATAATATTTTGCTGGCTAAGCATTGTATATTTAAGTGTATTCACTGTAAAATGGCTTTAACATTCAAGAGAAGAAATTTTACTCAGTTTGTTTGCAGAGATATGTTTTCAATAAAGTAAATATAATTTTTATCTTAAGACAAACATGCACTTTGACAGAAACATTTATTCTTGTACCAACCCAGTTTACGATACTTAAACTCCCTCGAAGTTTTTATTAGCTACCACTAACAGGCCTAGTAGCATTGCATTTCCCAAAAACATTCTATTAAAAATAAGCAAACTGGCAAAAAAAAAAAAAAAAAGTCAGCATACCTCTTGAATTGGTAAGCCACATTGAATTTACCAATATCTAAATGTTTATCATATTTTCAGATGATAAAGATATTGTGTCTCAGACTGGAAGGATGGCTTAGCAGTTAAGGCACTTGCTGACAAAGCCAAAGGACATAGGTTTGACTCCCCAGTACCCACATAAATCCAGATGCACAAGATGGTGCATGTGTTGGAGTTCATTTGCAGGGGCTAGGAGGACCTGGTATGCCCATTCTCTCTTTCTCTCTCTCTCTCTCCCTCTCCTAAATAAATAAATAAATAAATAAATTATTTTATGTCTCATTTCCTTTTCTTTGAGATATTTCTGGTTCACTATGATCTCTTGCCCTCTCTTTCTTGGATACCCAGGAGTCCACATCTTTGACAGTAGTCAATGAAGACCACATGAACAACTCTAGCCAATAAATTGTGAGCTGAAGGTGTCTCAAGCTTGGGCTGAGACAGTAAAAAGTCCCTGTGTTCCTCCAGTATGTCTCCTGCTCAGGTTTTGGCAAGCATGTACATCACCTCATTGACAATTATTGGGGAGAAAGACACAGCAGCTGCTTTCTGTACCAGATATCAAAACTGCAGAGGTCGGAGAGACCTTGCTCAGTGGTTACAGGCCCTTTCTTACAACACCTGATGTTCCGGGTTCAGTTCCCCAGTACCTGCACAAAGCCAGGTGCACAAAGAGGGGCAAGTGTTTGGAGTTAGTCTAAAATGTCAAGAGGCAATGGTGTGTCAATTCTCTCTCTCTCTCTCTCTCTCCTTTCTTTACCTATATCTTTCAAATAAAATAAATAAATAAAAATATGTCCCAATCCGAGGCACTGAAAAGATGTTTCCTTTTGTGTGACTGTGTTCTTTTACTGAACAATTTCTTATGGTGATCTGCTGAGCTCTCACCCCGTGGTGGCCACCAGGGATACATACCCACCACACACATTCCAAACACTGATAATGGGATTTTTCCTGAGCTATGAGCTCAGTAGGAAATAGATAGGGCAAGGAAATATGTGTACTCATGGACACATAGAAAGAGACTTGTGATGAGTAGTTGTAATTATATCATCCAAGAACTTTCATAGTCTTCTATCTACAAGCTAGAGAACCCAGGGAAGCAAATAGTGTAGTCCCAGTCCAAACCCAAAGGCCTAAAGATCAGAGGTGCAGGGCGTACAACCTGACAGTGCAAGTTCAACTCCTGAGCGCCTGTGTAAAGCCAGACACAAAGTGGTTCACACATCTATAAACCCAATGTGCCTACAGCAATGGGAGCAGAGCCAGGAGAAGCTACAAGCTCACAAGCCAGCTACACAGGTGCATGGTAAGTGGCAAAAACAAAGACAAGGGACACATTATCTTAAGCAAAAAGTGGGAGGAATGGACCAGCACTCCAAGGTTGTCCTCAGTCCTCCACACATGTGCCATGACACAAGCACACCCATACACACACAATAGTAATACTATGAATATTAAAAAGAATATATTTTTATAAATTTTATTTTTATTTGTTTATTTGAGAGAGAAAAGGAAAGAATGGGTGCACCAGGACCTCCAGCCACTGCAAACGAACTCCAGACGCATTTGCCACCATGTGTATCTGGCTTACGTGGGTCGTGGGGAATTGAATCTGGGTCCTTAGGTTTCTCAGAAAAGCACCTTAACCATTAAGCTCTCTCTCTCTCTCTCTCTCTCTCTCTCTCTCTCTCTCACTCTCCAGCCCCCAAAAGAATATATTTTAGCAAGTCCTTCACTGCCAATCTATTTCTCACACAATAAAATGCTTTAAAAATTTATACAAAGGCTGGAGAGATGGCTTAGCAGTTGAGGTGGTTGCCTGCAATGCCTAAGAGCCCATGTTCAACTCTCCAGATCCCATGTAATCCAGATGCACAAAGGTGAGGCAAGAACAAGGTCACACATGCCCAATAGGTGGCACAAATGTCTGGAGTTTGATTTCAGTGGCTGAGGCCCTGGCACACCAATTCTCTCTCTCTCTCTGAAATAAAAAAAAATAAAAATAAAAGAAATAAATATATACAAATACAAGAGGAAACCCATATGTTTTCACAACTTTTCAATCCAGGTTTTCATCAGGCCAATGGCATCATACAACCCACAGTGGTGTAAGCCACAGAACTAGCTTAGGAAAGAAAATTTGTCCAAGCAATCCCTGTTGAAGCCTCTCCTTTCACTCGGGCTTCCTCACAAGTCCCGCAGAATTCAGGGCAACTCCTTGGGTGGTAGAACCACCTTCAGCTGCCTGGTATATTTTTTTGAAAAACAAAATACAAAGTCAATAGACTCTACAAATCAGTGAGAGAGCTGGTGTGGTTCAGACAGATGCCCCAGCTTTTCCATATGTTCTCATCAGTGTGGAGTGTTATGTGCCTTATATAGTATCAGCCTCTCATATGTAAGTGTACAATTACCAGAAAGTGGGTCAAGACACACTGGCACTTTCCCTTCTCCCAAGTACTCTCTTGCCATGTAGGAAAGTTGAGACATATCAGGGTTGAAGTATAGGAAAGGTGAGAGGTAAACAAACAAAGAATAAGGAGAAATGTAATATGTTTGCTCCTAAGCTCCTTCATAAATCTTCATCACATCTCCAACAAGATCTAGGAAAATCAGGTTCACTCTAGGACAGGGATGCTCATTACCCAAGTTCAAAACCTCGGAGATATTACAGTGGAAAAAAATCATTCACAATTGATTTATGGTCAAATTGAAAGAAGTGGAAGTAAAGGACCAATCACCTGCTTTTAAAATATCTTTCAATCTCAAACCCACACTAAAAGCTCAGCTTTAATCTGCTTCTTTAATTAGAGTACCAAAACAGAAAGCATTAATACCTCCAACAGATATTAATCATCCCACCCGCCTTGTGTTGGAGGCCACAGCCACGGACTGGAAGCAGGCTGAGCAAATGAGATAGCCATTGATCTCTCTCTATCTGAAGACCAGAGCATGGCAGTCCACACGTGTTTGATGGCACCTCTCACAATGGCATTGCTAATTACATCATCAGTAACAACACCATTTCACATTAATACGCTGACCAATGATGAAAACTGTGTCTCCCAGTAATAAGGCAACTAAGACCCATTTTGGGTGCCTGCACGTGGGTAATCCCTATACGGTGATTAAACTGTGACTATCCATTCTTTCCTGTTGTATCTATTCTGAGACCATGAGTGATGCACGTATCTTAAATGCATTCACAAAATGCATACTGGAGTCTTTTCAAACTTCCTAAGTCCACATCTTTTAAGAACTATCAAATCTCACTTACATGAACCCATTTAGAGGGTAAACTTCATGAACCATGAGGGGAAAGTAGAAATTTCAGATTACTTTTCTTAAGTAAGTGAGGATGCCTTCATTTTATGGTCATTAGATGTGTTGAGATGAGGAGCCAATTAGATTAGAAGCAGGCCCACATCACAGAGCTCCAGACAGTGTATTCCTTGTACCCTAATCCCCTCGCCTGTTCATTGCAGGTCATAATACTTGTACGACCTTCCTTAGAGAACAATTTGGGACGTGACAGGATACAGGACTTATAAAGCACCTTTGCAACGTTGAGGACATTATGCAATGGTAAACTTCCACTTAGATAAATAATGTTTGAAGTCTTTTAAGGATTGATGTTAATGAAGAGAGAAGAAGGAATAAGCTGGTTGTAGGAGTGCATGCTGATGAAGCAGGAGAATCACACGTTTGAGGCCAGCCTGGGCAACACCTTTGAGCTGCAGAAATGACTTGGTAGGGAAAATGCTCTGAAAGTACAAGGACCTCAGTGCGGATCCCCAGCACCCATGTGAAAAGATGGGTGTGGGTGTATGTGTGCTCCCATAACCCCAGGTCTGCGAAGGTGGAGACAGAGGAACCCAAGGGGCTTGATGGCAAAGTGGACTAGCTGAATTGGCATGCTCTAGGTTCAGTGACAGGGCAGACCCTGTCTCAAAAAATACAGTGGAAGCCAGCCGTGGCAGCGCACGCCTTTCACCCTAGCAGGGAGGATCACTGTGCGTTTAGACCACCCCGAGACTATATGGTCTAACCTGGGCTAGAGCAAAACCCTACCTTGAAAAACTAAAAATAATTGATAATAATAAGGTGGAGAGCACATGACAAAGACACCCAACATTGACCTCTATAAGCATGTGCATCAAGTGCACACCCATCCACTCATACATGGGCACCCACACATACAAGCAACACACACATGCACACAACATATGCAAAATAAAATGAAAGACTCCAGAGCACCATATCATTAATTTACCTATAAACATATATTTGTCCAATTACCTGAAGTTTTTCTTAAAGTGGAGTAATCATTTCTAATATGCCACATTTACCTGGTCATTATGCTTACTCTACATATAAGCATTAAGCCAGAAATGTAGCAGTGAAGTAGCTTAGTTTCGCTTGGATAAAATGGCCCGCCACCCTCGTCACATGCCCAGATTGCCACTTTAACTCTACTCTAAATACCTCACACAAAGAGATATACGCCCCCCTGCAAATATTCATCATATGACCCCTAGAAGTCTCTACCTTGCTAGCTCCTGTGTTACCTTTGAGCAGAAACTCCTCCAGAAATCCTGACCTGGTCTAAAAATTTAGTCTCATATCCCTTTCTAAGTGATCCTGATATATCTGTATTTGCTTCATTTAACTCTGGATTTTCTCACAGGACCCTCTCTCTGCTATTTACTGTTCTACACAAGGCATCCATGCCTAAAATACAGCAAACCAAAGAAACTCTAGAAAAGCAGGGATGTTTTTTTTTTTTTTCTGTTGGTTTGTAATTTGGTTGTTGTTGTCTTAGACATTTTCAATGAAACCCAGTAATCTCTGCATTGTACGCAAGAGGTTCCTGCAATGTTTGTGATTGCCGGCCGCCCTGTGATAGGCGCAAAACGGTCAGTTCAGAACACACTGCCTAGATTCTTGGCACACAGTGCTAAATCTTTCTATTCATGGGAATCAAGCAACTCACTCCAAACAGGCTCATGGAGGAAACACCCCAAGTGGAAATGCCATGCGCACGATAGGAAAAAGAGAACAAGGGCACCTCAGAGTGCTGGCCTGGATTCCCTTACCCTTCAGAAGAGCAGCAGGCTTCCAATTCCCCAAATTGTCCTTCGCTGCTGAGATCCACAAGGCACCAAACCTTCACATCCAATCTACTTTGATACCCGGATGAACTATGGTGTTGCCAATGGCAACACTGTGACTGCATGCTGGGAGTCCTGTTATGCCCAATAAAATTAATACTGACTGCACCTCCATCAAGAACATGGTGCTCTGTTGGTTCAGACAGAACACAGCCACAAGGCTAAGTGCTTTCAGGGCTGTGTGCAGCTTATAACCACAGAGCCTGGATCAGATTTTTGGGTCTCTTTCTTTCCATTTTGTTTTGTTTTGTTTTGTTTTTTCTCCCCAGAAAGTCATTTGAACATGGAATCAAGTAATTAACTTGCCCAAGGTTCAAAGGAAGGGTGTGTATTATAATGTTTTATTATAGGAATATGCATATTACTTCATAGAATAATATGCTATGATTTGGCTTAATATTTTTTAAATGTTTATTTATTTTTATTTGCAAGCAGAGACAGACAGGGACAGAGAGACAGAGATAATGGATGCACCATAGCCTCCAGCCTCTGCAAATGAACTCCAGATACATGCACCACTTTGTAGATCTGGCTTTATGTGGGTTCTGGGGAACAGAACCTCAGGTGTTAGGCTTTGCAGGCAAGTGCCTTAAACACTTACCACCCCTCCCATCCTCTTTTGCTTAATATTCATGAGACTTCATTTCCCCATCTGCAAAAGAGCAGTCATAAGCAACCGCCATACACATTGAAGGTAAGCCCTGCAGATAATGGGTTAAGGGTCCAGAGGAGGCATGATTTAGTCCTCAGCATTCTATAGCCCCACCCCTAAGTCTGAATCACTTCCTCAAGCAACCTGAAAGTGAATCCTGCTCTCAGAGTTTAAGGAAGGACATCCCCATGTTTCCTACAGCAGTTACCTTCTCATTGCTGAGACCAAACACCCTACCAAGAGCACTTTATGGAAGGAAAGGTTTTATTTTGGCTTACAGTCTCCAGGGCAAGTTCTGTCATAGTGGAGAAAGCATGGCGCGAGCAGGAAGCTGGCTCCTATCTTCACTTATCAGCAGGGAGAAGCAGCAAGAGTGGGCTAGCCAGCACTGACAAGCAGGGCTTAGACAATAAAATCCCAGGCTCTATCCTCTGCGATGCATCTCTTCTAACAAGGCTCCACTTCCCAAAGTCTCCACTGGATAGAAGTCAAAGGAGAGGCTTAATCACAAATACATGAGGCCACGGGGCACATTTTATATTCAAACCACTATGACACCCCACCAGCAGCTTCTCTATTTGACTGTATTTATCTCTCTAGACATTGGCTGCCAGATGTACTAGAACACACAGGAATGCATTACTTATTTAAACAACAGATGAACTAATGAAGACATGCTCTTACAGTATCCATTAGTAGAACACAGGAGAAAATGGCATGATCCTGCCGGCAAGGAAATTCTTTCTATTCAGAGTTGGAACTAACTAGTGGGATAAGTGGAACAATGGGCTTCCAGTGCTATCTACCACCTGATCCCTAGAACCTGTGAGCATGCTAGGTCATGACGGAATTAAAACCGTTAATCAGCTGATCTTAAGGAGGCCATCCTAGCTTACGTGGGTGCGCACAATTCAAAAGTCTTTCAGAGGGAAGAGAGTTGCACAGGAGAGCTTTTAGAAAAGACCTTGCAAGAAGTCTTAAGCATGACCTCTGGGAGAACTTGACCCCTATTTCTGGCTTTGAGAGAGGAATGTGGGAAAGATAAGAAAATGCATTCTGCCACCAGCCTCCAGAGCCCAGCCAGCCACAGCCATGTTGTCACCCAATGAGATCAACACCAGACTTTTCTCCTAGTGCAGTATGAAATAAAATATTTATGCTGTTTTGTGCTACTAAATTTGGGGATAGAGGTGGAGCACAGTTGGTAGCGAGCTGGTCTCTAGCATATACAAGGCTCAGAGTTCAATCCCCAGCACTATATAAACTGAGTATGGTGGACAAATTCCAGCACGTGGGAGGTAGAGGCAAAAGGATGCTAACTTCAAGGTCACCTTGGCTACATAAAGAGGAGGCATGTCTGGACTACCTGAGATCCAGTTTTATTAAATGAATAAATAGATAGTAAATGAATAAAAATAATGAATAAATATTCAAATATGTTACAAAATCTGTGCTGATTTGATTCAGTAGTGATAGAAAACAATCTACATGAGCGTTTGATTAATTAATTAACTAATTAATTAATATTAATGCCTAGGTTCCAATGCCAGACTCAAATGTAGCAAATCTGTGGTATTTTCAAGTTGTTAACGTGTGTAAATAAGTCATCCTCTTCTCTCTCCTCCCTCCCTCTTCTCTTTCCTTCCTTCCTTCCTCTCTCTCTTCCTCCCTCTCCTCTCTCTCTGTTTTCCCCTCTCTTTGCAAATCTCCTCTCCCCTCCTCTTGAACCCCATGTCTCTCTCTCTCTACACACACACACACACACACACACACACACACACACACACACAGACACTCCACACATATGCCCAGGAATAAGTCAATCAACTATTTTGCTTAGCTTCATAGAAAAAAAAGTGGGCCATGTAAGTTTACTACTCCTGAAATATTTAAATATGTTTTTATTTATTATTTCAGAGAGAGAGAGAAAGAGAGAGGGAGGAAAGAGAAAGCATGGGCACACCAGGGCCTCTTGCCAATCAAACAAACTCCAGATGCATGCATACTTTGTGCACCTGGCTTTAGGCAAGTACTGGGCAATCATACCTAGGCTGTAGGCTTTGTAAGCAACTGCCTTTAAAGCCCGAGCAATCTCCCTAGTCCTATTTCTTGATTTTTTTAAAAAATAGGACTGTGTGGGACAGAGTGTTCCAGAGCACAGGTCACATGCCCATAACCATAAACCTATTAAGTAGGTTGGGAGGATCACCACAGAAAGAAATGTCAAGTTACAAGGCATGTCTCCTAGGTGGTCCTAGATCTTTTCAGGTTGACAGTATTAACCATCCCAGCTTGAGGGATTCTTCAAATCTAGCAGTTAGATAGTGAAGGATCCCATAATAAGACTTGGTAGCTGTGATCTTAAAAATGAAAATTCCTGTAGGACTTGGAGGTGAGAATGATGCCTGCAGAGCACACCTTTGCTTGGGTGCTTCTCAGCACCATGTCCAGGAGTAACAACGTAAAACAAAAATGATCTGAACATGCCATTGAAACTATGCTCACACTTTTAAATAGTTTATTTATTTGATTTTATATATATATAGAGAGAGGGGGGGAGGGAGGGAAGGAGGAAGAGGCAGGGGAAGAGAGAGACAGAGAGACAGAGAATGAGTGTGTGTACACCAGGGCCTCCACCTGCTGCAAAACACCACCAACAACAACAAAAAGCCTCCAGACTCACGCGCCACTTTGTGCATCGGACTTTATGCAGGCACCGGGAAAATGAACCTGGGCTGTCAGGCTTTGCAAGAAAGCACATTTAACACTGAGCCATCTCTTCAGCCCCCTCACACTTCATTAATAGTCTCTCTGTGTAGCCAAAACTGGCCTTGAATTCATGATCCTCCTATCTCAGCCTCTTGAGTGTTGCCATGACAAATAGGTATACTACTACATCAAGTTTCTTATTGTCACTTTTTTTTTTTTTTTTTTTGGTGTTTTCATTTTTTGGTTTTTCAAGATAGGGTCTCACTCTAGCCCAGGCTGACCTGGAATTCACTATGTAGTCTCAGGGTAGCCTCGAACTCATGGTGATCCTCCTACCTTTGCCTCCCAAATGCTGGGATTAAAGGCGTGCGCCACCACGCACGACTTTATTTTCACATTCTTTACCAAGACAATGGATTGGTGTCTTTCCTGTCTTTAATTTTCACAATACATTTATGACCTGGTTTCAAAGAAATCAATAAAATTTAGTCTAATCATCAGGTATTGGCAAGCTATAGCCCAAATGCCAAATTTGTGGCTGTTTTTGAAAATAAAGTTTTATTAAAACACCCAACGATTCATTTGCCTATGGTCTGCAGCTGCTTCCACATTGGAACAGCTGGGTTGAATAGTTGTGACAGAGACCATATGGCACAAAGAGTTGGAATTATTTTCAACATTTGGCCTTTTACACAAAACATTCACCAACCCCTGACCCAGGTTAAGTATGGGTCCTTCACCTCTTCTGTTAGCACTGTGGTAATTCCTCAACCTTTTAATCTCACAAGAACCATTAAAAGAGACCAGGAGATGCATCTGACAGAACACTGTGTGAATACAGACAGAAATACCTAAGACTGATCTTTTCATAAGAATTTCAATTTAACCAGGACTTTAGTTCAGAGAAACTCGATATACTTTCACATTATCTCTTCTTTTCTGACAGTTTTTATTAGGAGAAAAAAATTGAAGATAACCAATACATTAAAGACATCATTTCAATCATTTAAGATACCATCAGTTCCTTTGTGCATTGTACCACTGTCAGTGTTTTGAGAATTAATTGATCATTTGTACACAGACTAGCCAATGCAATTTTAAAAGACCCAATATTTGCCTTCTGGGAGCTTATATAATCTAAGATAGGCAAGGATGACAGAAAAAGAATGTTCCCTAGGGGAGACACCAAACAAAGCCATTGAGCAAGCATCAGTGAAATGTAGTCACCACAGGGAAGTCCAGAGTTAATAGAAACATGAATAAATAAGCATTTATGAAAGTAACTCAAGTGTTTTCACAAATGTGTGAGATCATTTAATGGATGGTTTCTATATGCAATATTGCAGATCAAGTGATTCAGGGAACCTGGAAAGAAATTCTGTGCATATGGCTGAATTACACTTAGAAGGGGCATATTAGTAACCAGGAGTGCTGGCACACATTCTCATCCCAGCACTTGGGAGGCAGAGGTAGGAGGATCACTGTGAGTTTACCCCGAGATGACATAGTGAATTCCAGATCAACCTGGACCAGAGGGAGACCCTACATAGAAAAAATTTTAAAAGGGTGGGCATAGGGACATATTAGATGTAAGTATTAGGGGTGGGCATAGGGGCATATTAGATGTAAGTATTAGGACATAAATTTACCCAGGAATATTAGGTAGAAAAGACAAAAGCATTCCAGCACACGCATTCAAAGGAAGGCCAAGCTCTGTATTTAGAATAGCAACAACAAAAGAAAGAAAGAAAGAAAGAAAGAAAGAAAGAAAGAAAGAAAGAAAGAAAGAAAGAAAGGGATCATTTGAATGCCAGTGTGCTAGTCCATTTCCAAGGCAGGTGTCATGATATTTAGATGGATACATATATTGTGAGTGAGAGAGATATGGGAAAGCAAGAGAGATGAGAGGGAGAGAAAACTATAGACTGATTGCTTTCACAAAGCTCCTAAAATCTTAGACTCTGGGGTGACGAGGGCCTTCTGCATGCAGTGAGATGGTGGCTAATCTCCAGAAGTCTCTAGATTTAGGACAGGAGCAGTGTTCATTGGAAAGACCACCACATGACTGGAAGGTGGGGACTTTCAGCAACAGTAACCAACCCCTGGGGAGGGGAAAGCAGCTGAAGGTTCTATTGATCACCAAGAGCAAATGATTTAGTTAATCATGCCTTTGGAATGAAGCCACTGGAAAAAACCAACAGAACAAAGCTTGGGGAGCCCTCGGGTTAGCTCAACCCCAGAACAAGGCAAGGAGAGCCCCCAGATAGCTGAATATATTTGCCTATGGTCTGCAGCTGCTTCCACATTGGAACAGCTGGGTTGAATAGTTGTGACAGAGACCATATGGCACAAAGAGTTGGAATTATTTTCAACATTTGGCCTTTTACACAAAACATTCACCAACCCCTGACCCAGGTTAAGTATGGGTCCTTCACCTCTTCTGTTAGCACTGTGGTAATTCCTCAACCTTTTAATCTCACAAGAACCATTAAAAGAGACCAGGAGATGCATCTGACAGAACACTGTGTGAATACAGACAGAAATACCTAAGACTGATCTTTTCATAAGAATTTCAATTTAACCAGGACTTTAGTTCAGAGAAACTCGATATACTTTCACATTATCTCTTCTTTTCTGACAGTTTTTATTAGGAGAAAAAAATTGAAGATAACCAATACATTAAAGACATCATTTCAATCATTTAAGATACCATCAGTTCCTTTGTGCATTGTACCACTGTCAGTGTTTTGAGAATTAATTGATCATTTGTACACAGACTAGCCAATGCAATTTTAAAAGACCCAATATTTGCCTTCTGGGAGCTTATATAATCTAAGATAGGCAAGGATGACAGAAAAGAATGTTCCCTAGGGGAGACACCAAACAAAGCCATTGAGCAAGCATCAGTGAAATGTAGTCACCACAGGGAAGTCCAGAGTTAATAGAAACATGAATAAATAAGCATTTATGAAAGTAACTCAAGTGTTTTCACAAATGTGTGAGATCATTTAATGGATGGTTTCTATATGCAATATTGCAGATCAAGTGATTCAGGGAACCTGGAAAGAAATTCTGTGCATATGGCTGAATTACACTTAGAAGGGGCATATTAGTAACCAGGAGTGCTGGCACACATTCTCATCCCAGCACTTGGGAGGCAGAGGTAGGAGGATCACTGTGAGTTTACCCCGAGATGACATAGTGAATTCCAGATCAACCTGGACCAGAGGGAGACCCTACATAGAAAAAAATTTTAAAAAGGGTGGGCATAGGGACATATTAGATGTAAGTATTAGGGGTGGGCATAGGGGCATATTAGATGTAAGTATTAGGACATAAATTTACCCAGGAATATTAGGTAGAAAAGACAAAAGCATTCCAGCACACGCATTCAAAGGAAGGCCAAGCTCTGTATTTAGAATAGCAACAACAAAAGAAAGAAAGAAAGAAAGAAAGAAAGAAAGAAAGAAAGAAAGAAAGAAAGAAAGAAAGGGATCATTTGAATGCCAGTGTGCTAGTCCATTTCCAAGGCAGGTGTCATGATATTTAGATGGATACATATATTGTGAGTGAGAGAGATATGGGAAAGCAAGAGAGATGAGAGGGAGAGAAAACTATAGACTGATTGCTTTCACAAAGCTCCTAAAATCTTAGACTCTCTGGGGTGACGAGGGCCTTCTGCATGCAGTGAGATGGTGGCTAATCTCCAGAAGTCTCTAGATTTAGGACAGGAGCAGTGTTCATTGGAAAGACCACCACATGACTGGAAGGTGGGGACTTTCAGCAACAGTAACCAACCCCTGGGGAGGGGAAAGCAGCTGAAGGTTCTATTGATCACCAAGAGCAAATGATTTAGTTAATCATGCCTTTGGAATGAAGCCACTGGAAAAAACCAACAGAACAAAGCTTGGGGAGCCCTCGGGTTAGCTCAACCCCAGAACAAGGCAAGGAGAGCCCCCAGATAGCTGAATATGGAGGTGCCCAGAGAACTGCAGGCCCAGAGAACTGCAGGTCCAGAGAGAAAGTGAGAGAGCAAGGAATCTCTGTGTCCCTCTCCTGGACCACATCCTACCATCTCGTCACTCATCAGTGTTCTTTACCACACCCTCACCGAGTGAGTAACTTTCCCTGTGTTCTGTGAGTCACCCTAACAAGTCAGCTGGACCCAAGGACAGAGTTGGGGGATACTAATTTATAATTGGCTTTTTTTTTTTTTTTTTTCGGTTTTTCAAGGTAGGGTCTCACTCTAGTCCAGACTGACATGGAATTCACTATGTAGTCTCAGGGTGGCCTCAAACTCACAGTGATCCTCCTTCCTCTGCCTCCTGAGTGCTGGGATTAAAGGCGTGTGCTAATTGGCTGGTTTTGAGCGATGGTAACTTACCTGCATGCTTGCACTTAGCGTAACAAGTTGGGCAGTGTTGTAGGAATAAGCCCTTCACCCGCTGGACCTGACAATGGTAGTATCTGCAAATGGACATGTCAAGTGTCGATTTCAAGGACACTTAGCTAGCGTTCACTGGCAAACCTACTGCAGAATTGCTTGGATTGTATGTGGGGAAAATCCAGTGCCCAGCTGGGATCACAGTGTTCTGTGTAGTGAAAGTATGGTAGACCAGTATCCTTATAAAGGATGCTATCACCACTAACAGACCATTGCATTCTTTGTGTTAAGAAAACACCACGTTAGCATTCTGACCTTCCCAGCACTCTGAGTAGGACCAGAGCAGATACTCAAAAGTGGCCCCTGTGTTTAAGAAGATTATGCACACCTCTACTTCAGGTCTTCCTTCATAGGATGCGTGCTTCCTCTGATCACCCCTCCATTGTCCCATAGATTAAAATGCCAAAAAATCATAAAATAATGTAGAAACTGTATCATCTCAAAGGAGCAACATTGGAATGTGAGGACTCTAGATGGATGAGCTTGCTGAACAGAGTAAAATTTAAGGTATGACAACAAATGGGTAACTAAGAGTAGAACAAAGACAATTCAAACTCTGTGAGCATGCAAGGGAGAAGTAAGATTAATTCTAAGATAAGAAACACTCGCTCTCAAAACTCAGTTACATCTCAGGAATACGGATACTCTCAAGCTATGTTTATACATAAGAAACAAAACAACACTAACGACTCCCATCTACGAGAAAACAACCTTCAGCCAGGATCTGTGCATCATGTTTGACCCAGACCGCAGGCATTTAGTTAGCAAAGGCAGAGTCAGAATTTGAATTCAGCCCTCTGACTCTGCTGTCCTCGTGCCTTATGACAGTATTAAACCTTCGGCAGCCAGAGTAGAGGACTTAGGCTCAGGTACAATCCCGAACACAATGAACCCAGAATTGCTCTAAAGTTGAAGGCTTGAAGATATAATATGGTAGAGTCCACTGTTAAGAGACTAAAATTAGCCGGGTGTGGTGGCGCACGCCTTTAATCCCAGCACTCGGGAGGCAGAGATAGGAGGATCGCTGTGAGCTCGAGGCCACCCTTAGCCTACATACATCGTGAATTCAAGGTCAGCCTGAGCTAGAGTGAAACCCTACCTTGAAAAAAAAAAAAAAAGAGAGAGAGAGAGACTAAAATTAGGGAGGAGTCAGAGAGTATGGATGGTATAAGTGCCTTTGTTCATTTAATTTTCAGGAGATAATGAAGATATTCAGACTTAATTTATATTTCATTAGTGCTTAACGTTTTCAAAGTATTGCTTCCTATATAGTTGCCTCTACATATTTGTGGGTTCAAAATCCATGCATCCAACCAAGCACGGATCAGTAATACTGTCCACCCCATGTTCACCTGTACTGATTATTCCATCTTGGTCATTAGTCACTAAACAACATACTATACCTATTTACATGGCATTAACAAAGCATTAGACATACATGTAATCTACAGATAATCTTCAATATATTGGAGGAGGATGGGATTCAACCAAAACAATTTGCATTTGAAAATGCAAGAAATGAAAAAAAAACTATGGGAGGATGCATTGTGGTCACGTGCAAGAAAGAACCTGACCACTGGTGGGTGGGTTTTGGCATGGGATGGAGCTTGGTTCCAACTTCACATGCACACCAGGACATGGCTGCGTCATTGTCGTTGTATGTGATGTTTACAGGACGAAGTCAAGCCTGTCACTCAGAGCCTCCGGTAACAACTCAGTGCGAATTGCAGCCCAATCCAGAGACAGGATCTAACTGGAAAGGATGAAGAAAAATCCACTCTGACAAGAGAGGAAGGCTTACATAAAGATAGCTGCACCCTGGAAACCCAATGGCTCCTGTATCTGAGGGAAAACAGCCTGCAACTTTCACTTGTTTAATGGTGTCTCCACAGATATTAAGCAGTCTTTCTTATTCAAAGACCTCCTTCCAAAACAAGTCCGGGCTGTTTCCATTCCAAGCCTGACATCACCTCAGAAACTGAAAAGGGAGGGGGCTGGGGACACAGCTCAGCTCAGTGAGTAAAGCACTTGCCTGCTGTGCGTGCAAGCATTAGGACCTGAGTTCAGACCCTTATTACCCGAGTCACAATGCTGACTACCTATAGTTCCAGTGCTGGGGAAGCACAGACAGGAAACCCCAAATCTTGCAGTAAACTACAAGAAAATAAGAGACCTTGTCTCAAAAAAATTAAGGTGGAAGTGACTGATGGAGACACCCAATGTCAAACTCTGGCTTCCACATACATGAGCACACACATGTGTTCCCACATGCATTCAAACACACAAAGTTACTTTCCAATCAGCAGCTGGGACCGTTCCCACAACACAACTCTTTTGGGGACCAGCCAACCCTTTGTGAGGCCAGTTCTGAGTTACCCATTGAGCCCTGCTTGCCTTTCCCCAGGGAAGTTGCTGTCTGCACTGGTTCCTCACCATAAAGCCTGCCTGGGTGCGTTTCTGCCTCTCCTGCTTTCTCTTCCTGACTTTGGACAGACAGGAAGGTGGCAATGTCCCTTTAGAAGGAACATTTTCTTTTTCTCAACTTGGCATTCTATAAGTTCAGTTCATTCTGTTTCCTTCTCCAACAGTCATGATGCCATGATTTAAAAAATATATATATTTATTTATTTGAGAAAGTGAGAGAGAAAGAGGCAGAGAGAGAGAGGGAGAGGGAGAGAGAGAATGGGCACACCAGGGCCTCCAGCACTGCAAACGAACTCCAGACACATTGGGCCACCTTGTGCATCTGGCTTATGTGGGTCCTGGAGAATTGAACTGGGATCCTTTGGCTTCACAGGCAAGCACCTTAACCACTAAGCCATTTTTCCAGCCCCCCAATGATTTTTAAAAGTTAACTTCTGTTCCAGCCCTGCTATGGAAACATGTCTGATCAGCACTCCAGCCATGGCTACCACCTGGAAAGAACGTCACAAAGAATTGTTCTCTCGGTCCTGGACTTTCTCTTCCTGCCATTGGTTTGTTACTCTTCGGCATTATCATGCCCGCCGGGCCTGGCAGTTACCACCTTATGGCAGTAGACATCTCGGCTTTACTAGAATTCTCATTCAACCCCTGCCAACAGAGCATGACCTGCATGGTATGTCCCACGAAACCTTTGCACAGACATCCAATGACTCACTAAGTTTCCTACAGCACCCCGAGGCCCCAGCCTTTCAGCTTTGACAAGGGTGAGATCAGATAGATATGCATGTCCTTATTCATGCCAACATATTATTCTGAATAGACTTATTTGGTTATAAATGGCATTCAGTAAGATATCTCTACATTTTTACTCATGGCCAAAAGATAAATAGGTCTTTCCTTCACAAGACTGACCCTGTCAATTCTGTGTCATCAATGGGGGAAGGTGTGTGAGACCAGACCTCCCAGAGTCATTGCAGGTAGGGCTTCTGGGAGAGGGGGAAGTCGGGGTCATCAGCGGTGGAGCCCCTGGTAAGTTGCCCATTCCATGGTAAATAACCTTTTAGCCATAATAATGAAAGCAGCCCTAAATTAACTCAATGGATAAAAAAAAATCATGAAAGAAAGATGAAGATTAATGGAAAATAAGAAGGGTGTTAAAGAAGGGGGGGAGAAGGGTGATGGAGGTGATGAAATCAAAATGCATTACATACATGTATGAAACTGTCAAAAAATTAACAAAATTGTTTTAAAAATAGTTCAAGTAATGTGAAATACATCCCATTGCTCCTGGATCAAGGTAAGTTGGGACTATCTATTTCTCAGGTTTGTGTTTGGAAAGCAGGTCATGAATTGCTTCAAGCACCCACCAGACCCAGCTGCCTCTGGCTTAATGCCAATAGAAACCCATGTGTCTACTTATGTCTGACTATTTACAAACACCTCTAGGCTCGGCATATGACCTGGGTGCTCCAGTCGGGCTTCCTGAGACAATCTGGTTCCGCTGAATGACTGGCCTACATGATAGACAGGTTGGTGCCCACGTCTCAATTGACATAACAAGTAAAGACCAGTCCAGGGTCACTTTTAAGCACAATGCTGGACTGAAGAGATGGCTCAGTGGATAAACAACACACCAGAGTTCGGATTCCCAGCACACACATGAAAGCCTGGTGTAGATGGTGTAGATGGTATAGACCCACCTGTAATCCCAGCACTGGGGTGACGGAGACAAGAGGATCCCTGGGTCTTGCTTGCTACCTTGTCTAGCAGAATTGGTGAGCTGGGTATTTCAGTTAGCTTTTTACATTGCTGGCAGAAAACACCCAACCAAGAGCAGCTTGTGAAAGGAAAGGATTTATTTTGCTTTACAGACTCAAGGGAAAGATACATGATGACAGGGAAAACAATGGCATGAGCAGAACATGGACATCACTTGCTGGCCAACATCAGATGGACAACAGCAGCAGGAGAGTGTGCAAACACTGGCGAGGGGAACCTGGCTGTAACATCCATAAGTCCACCCCAAAATACATCGCCTCCAGGAGGATCCAATTCCCAAATTGCCACCAGCTGGGGACCTAGCATTCAGAACACTTATGGGGGACACCTGAATCAAACTACCACACTGGGCTTGGCAAAGAAAGAAAGAAAGAAAGAAAGAAAGAAAGAAAGAAAGAAAGAAAGAAAGAAAGAAAGAAAGAAAGAAAGAAGGGAGGGAGGGAGGGAGGGAGGGAGGGAGGGAGGGAGGAAGGAGAGAGAGAGAGAGAGAGAGAAAGAGAAAGAGAAAGAAAGAAAGAAAGAAAGAAAGAAAGAAAGAAAGGGAGAGAGAAAGAAAGAGAGAAAGAAAGGGAAGGTGGAAAGGTGGTTGAAGAAGATAACCACATCAACCTGTAGCCTCCATACACACACACACACACACACACTATACATATATATGTATCTCCACATGTATCCACATACACACACACACACACACCATATATATATATATATATGTATATCCACATATATCCATATATATATATATATATGTATATCCACATATATCCACATATACACACACATACTATATATATATACATATATATATATATATATATATATATTTCCACATATATCCACATATACACACACACACTATATATATATATGTATCTCCACACATATATCCACATACACACACTATATATATATATATATATATATACATATATATCTATATATATATATGTATCCACATATATCCACACATACACACACACTATATATATATATATATGTATTTCCACATATATCCACACACACTATATATATGTATCTCCACACATATATCCACATACACACACACACTATCTCTATATATATATATATGTATGTATCTCATCTCCACATATATCCACATACACAACACACGCACAAAATCACAGTGCTTCAGAATAAACTGCCAAATTCCTATTTGAAGTGGGAAAGGGATAGACAAAACCAGAAAATCCAGAAGCTGGAGGGTCAGGAAAAAACTTCCATGAGAAAATTATTATAACAATCCAAGTTTCATATCTACGTTGCCATCTTTTGGATTAATGACCAGTCCTGTTTTGGACACTGACTCATCCTGAAAGTTTGATGTTGCAGCCATAAAGAATGTACCTTTTGCCAAATGAGAAAGGCAGAGGTTCCTGGGGGGGGGGAATGGTGGAAAGTATTCTATCATTGTGTTTGTAAATGTTACTGAACTTACCGATGAAAAGTGTGGAGAACAGACAGAAAATAGATGAGTGCATCTCCCTCACACCCCACACCTTCCCTCCCAAGCACACATGCAAACAATTATCAAGTGTCCAGGGATCCCTGTGCAGTCCAGCACGCCGGGACAGGTGTGTGGAGCAGGAAAAGCAGAGCAATGAGCTTCTATTCCCTCCGACAAGGATGCAGTCTAAGGATGGCCCTGGGAAAGAAATCAAACCAGCCCAGTACCTTCTGCAGTTTCAATTAAGCAAGATTTATGTTGATAGCAACAAGGCATGTGGGACACCTAGCCACTGTTGACTTGAAATCAAAATCAATGTGTTTCCCAGAGCACTTTCCAGAAAGTTATGAATCTGAAAGAATGATCACTCACAAGGAAGACAAAGAGAGGAGCAGCGATTAGAGAGTTCTCATATTTAAATTTCAGGAGAGGTTGAATAAACTCGCCCAGCCTTCCTGAGACAGGGCTGAGCAATGAGATGCAACTGCACGTCAATTACAAAGAAACAACTCTCAAAAAGCTGGGTGCTACTTCTACCTATATTGGCTTTCTAAACAACAACAACAAAAACCAGCAGAGGCAAAGGATTGGCTATGAAGAGCCCGTGTTTCTTGTCCCTTCCGTGAACAGCAAGCAAGGCTTGATGGTAATAGAGACACAGCTGTGCTTCATCACCTGGCCAGCCATGGAGCACTGCAGAGCTTCAGATCGGCTCTACATCCTCCCACAGAACTGGGACTCAGCTAGCAAGCTGGGCCAAGGCGTATTTTTTAAAAATATTATACTTTTATTTATTTGAGAGAGAGAGAGAGAGAAGAAGGAGGAGGAGGAGAAGGAGAAGAAGAAGAGGGGAAAGAGCAGGCAAATAAAGAGAGAATGGGTGTGCCAGGGCCTGTAGCCTCTGCAAAGGAACTCCAGATGCACACGCCACCTTGTGCATCTGGCTTAAGTGAGTCCTGGGGAATGGAAGCTAGGTCCTTTGGCTTTGCAGGCATGCACCTTAACTGTCACACCATCTCTCCAGTCCTCAAGGCATGTTTTAACATCAAAATATTCAAAATCTCTGGACTGACTGAGAAATGTTTCCTATCCTGACTTCTTCTGTCTCCCACTCTGAACTCTCTTCCAAGAGACTCATTCCCATAGCAATGCCATTAATGTGAACATTATTCATTTTCCTCTTATTACCCCCATCCATCTCGTCTCTGAAGGGCCACTTCTCAGCCCTGCCACATCAGAAAGCAAGTTTTCAACACATGACCATTGAGAGGCACATCCAAACCCTAGCAGACACCCAGCTGGCATTGGCCTTGGAGGCGCTGACTCTGGGATTTCACTGAATCAAGATCCTTCCTTAAGAAGCACAGGTTCCTGGTTCTTCGTGGGTTTTGAGTGACAGGCAAGCTTCCTGGCTTTGTGTTCTTGGGCCTGCCACACTGATGTCTTTGGGACTGAGGCTAGCAAACCTTGATACAAGATCACAGCACGGCAAGAGGCAAATCATATACTTTGTCTATAAGCTTAAGGCTGGCCCAATTTATATTGAATTCTGAAATACCATAAGCTATGTTCGAGTCTCAGGGAACGTGTAGAAAAAGCTGTAATGACAGAAGCTATGACCTATTGTGCTGTTTTAGAAATCATGTGCACAAGAAATATTTCCCTCTTGTTTATGACTGCACTTCAAGTATTATCCCATTTAGACTACGAGGAAACTGAGACCCAGAGAAGTCAAACAATTTGCCTAGCAACACACGGTCAAGGAGACCCAAACCCAGAAAACAAGCCATCTGAGTTCCCACCATAGAGTGCGGACGGTTCCTGTTTGTCTTTAACACTCATTTCCAGGTACAAATCATTTCCATTTCCTCAGTAGGAAATCTGAACCGTAGAGATACCTGCATTTATAAACAGCAGAGAAAGACTAAAACCCCACACATATTGTCTCTCTCCACCTAAAATCTATGTAGAAATAAAATATAAGACATGCGAGTGCAGACAGTACCATCCAAAGATTAAGTATTCGTTTTACTCATGAAGAAATGACTGAGGCAGCGTTGGTGGAAGGTGCACAAAAGGTGAGAAATGAAGTCACACTGGATAGAGTCCAGGAAAGGTGCACCAAGCAAGCTGCTGTAGGCAAACCACCTAACTTCCCAGTTAAGTGATCATTTTGAAAAGATGTTATTTTACTTATTTTATTTATTTATTAGAGATAGACAGAGGGAGAAAGAGGGAGAGTGACAATGGGCACTCGAGGGCCTCTAGTGACTGCAAAAGAACTCCAGACGCATGCGTCACCATGTGCATCTGGCTTATGTGGGACCTGGAGATTCTATCCAGGGTCCTTAGGCTTTGCAGCCATGCGCCTTAACAGCTAAGCCATCTCTCCAGTCCAAGCGAATGATTTTTACCAAATCAACTACTTCACACTTAGTCTTTGTTTCTGTTTCTGTTTCTGTGTGTGTGTGTGTGTGTGTGTGGCTTAAGTGAATGGGCACACATGTACTATGGTGCAAGCATAGAGATCCAAAGACAACTTTGGGCTGTTTAGCTTCTGTTTGCACTCTATTTTGCAGAGTCGGCTGTGTTTTGCCACTGTAGATTCTCCTGGCTCCACCGACCATTGCTGTAGGCACACTGGGATGATAGATGCTTGCACCACTTGACATGGACCTTTATGTGGGCTGAGGAGGATCAAACTTCAGGTCAGCAGGTTTCAGCAAATGCCTTTAACTACTAAGTCATCAGCCCAGCCCACCTTTTTTTTTTTTTTTTTTTTCCGTAATGGAGCCATGAATTCCCAGCTCAACATCTAACAGCAAAAAAAAAAAAAAAAAAAAAAAAAGAATTCATCATCTCTGGCTGGCGCTGAGGACATCAACTAATCTTCTCCCCTCCTCCAAACTTCAGGGACTTGATCTAAGACCTGGACGTTTATTTTTATCACGTATATTCTATTTCTTTCTTAATTTCTGACATGAGCAGCAAGGTGTTTTTGACAAAAGGCAGAACACCCCACCTGAATGGCATAGTCCATATTTGGCAAAATGTTAATGTGTTAACATATTACTTAGGGCTACAGAGGCTGGAAACAGCAGGTACCACCTGCTGCCAGCAGCCTACAGAGGCTCTGTGGGTCTTAAGCACAACACCTTGATTTCAAGCAAGCCACTGTTTCGGAATATTAAAAGAGTAAATAATAACACCTTTACACATTCAGCAGGCTCTCCCATCAAGGGGCTTGGATAAACTGCCATGGAGCTATCCCACACATGCAGAGAGGAAATAAAATCATTGCTCTAGCCAGCAAAATAAATGGGGGTAGTCCTTCAAGGATGGATGGGGTGGGCAGGAGGCAGAGAGTGCTTGTTAGGAAGTTAATGCATAAAATCTAAATTTAACAGGAAATAAAAGGAGAAAGCCCCTTTACAGAATCAAAGATTTCACAGACTGAGAGAAGGTTCCTGAAACAGTTTTGTTAATTAGCATCTCTGACAAGGTCCTGGATACTCAGAGGAAGCCCAACTCTCTCCAGCCTAAGGCCAAATGACCTTGACACTATAACCTTGACCTTACTAAGGGTGCATAATATAACTCAGGGCCCTGACATATCTTTTTAAAAGTATTTTATTTGTATTTATTTATTTGGGAAAGAGGCAGATAGAGAGGGAGGAAGAGAGAGAGAGTGTGTGTGTGTGAGAAAGAATAGGTGTGCCAGGGGTTTCAAGCCACTGCAAACTCCAGACACATGCATCTGGCTTATGTGGTTGCAGGGGAGGAATTGAACCGGGGTCCTTTGGCTTTGCAGGCAAGCACCTTAACTGCTAAGCCATCTCTCCAGACCCCCTGCCATATCTTTAAGTCTACATCTTTGGAGGCCTTCTAACAGAGGTTGCTTGAACATTGAACTAAACAGAGCCCAAGACCCAGCATTGTAGAATAAAAATAAGCATCTAATATGTCATCGGAGATCAATGTGGCTTTCAAAGAGGAAGGAAGGAGGTTCAAATGGGAAAAGACTTGTTGATGAGCTCTCAGAAAGACAGTTTTAAGAAATGCATGAGGCCATAGTGAACCAGAGTATAAGTGCAAATAAAAAATATAGATTTTTTTTTTCTTTTTGAGATATCACCCTGTAGCCCACGCCGACTTAGAATTTGCTGTGTAACCCTGGCTGGTTGTGAATTTGTGGCAATCTTTCTCAGTCTGCCTAGTGATAGGATTATAAATCGTCATACCCTGTTTTGGGGAAGAACTTTATAAGGACCTGCCTGGGGAGATTGTTCAGCAAGAAAGAGTGCTTGCTACACCACACAAGCATTAAGGCCTGAGAAGGCCTGAGGCCGTCTTCGTTCAATTCTCAGCACCCATGTACAAAGCTAGATGTGACCACTCATGCCCATAACCTCAGTCATGCGGGGAGTGAACACTGAGAATCCCCGAGGATTAGGAAACTGAAACCTTTGTGTTCCAAGAGAGACTCTGTCTCAAGGAAATTCATGGCAGACGAGCCTCCACACTTAAGCGCCCCTTGCATGCATACCTGCACACTCATGTACACACACCACATCCTACATCCCACACACTGCACATGAGAAAGAGAAGATCTTTATAAATGCTTATATAAATGTTACCTGATTAAGTGGTTGATGTTTTCAAAATTGACTTGCCAATGAAAACCTTCACCAATCTTTACCTGGCAAAGTATATATCCTCCTTCAAATTCAATGCTTTCCATTTTTCCCCTTGGAGATTCTTGGGATAATAAGACCTGTGTCCCTCACTCTCTTTATATAGAACTGTGCTATCAAATGCCTGCCTGGCTCCTCCATGTATTTCTCCAATCAAACATGGATCCAAGGGTAATTTTGATGCCACCCTCCCTCTCAGATCACACTTCCTTCATTTATCTCATCTCAAAATATGGAACCACTCTCAACATGTGTTCAAGTGAAGGAGCAATGGCCAGCCTTGATGGATTCTTGCTTTTTGTTTAAATCCGTTCCTTCTGCCCTCTGTTCCTAAGAAATCTTGTCTAGACAACTTCAGGAAAGTCTCAAATGTATTTACTTCTATTCATTTTGACGGCCAGCATTTTAATGTGCACTATCACTATCTTCCTGCTCAGCTGCTGCTACAGTCATAAGCAGGTCTCCCAGGCTTCAGCCTGGGCCCCACCGTTCTCAGCTCAGTAATAACAATCATTACATATCTTACATCTGTATTGGGTCACAGCAGCCTTGTACTCACACCTTGACAGTGGGTTCCACTGTTGTAACATTAAAATTTCATCTTCTTTGCACCCTGTGTGGGCTTACCCTATCCCAATCCTTGTCCATCAAGGCCTTGAGCTAGTGTGGTGGTTTGAATGAAACGTCCCCCATAGGCTCATGTGTTTGGAATACTTGGTCTCCAGTGGACGGCTGTTTGGGCAAGTTTTTGAGCCTGTGCGAGGTGGAGCCTTGCTGGAAGAGGTGTGTCACTGGAGGCGGGCCTTGGGAGCAGAGAGGTCAGCCCCTTTGCCAATGCTAGCTTAGCTCACTAAGACAACTTCATTCCTGTTAATGTGGAGATGCAACACCCAGCTGAGTGCTCTGCCATACTCCTTTGGCCATGATGAAGCTTCTCCTCAAAATAGTAAGCAGACGTAAACCTTTATTTCTCATAAGCTACTTCCCAGTGGGGGCTTTGTCCCAGCAACAAGAATGCCATTACAACAGTGAGCTAGTTCCTCAGGCCTTATTTCATCTGCTTGTATCCTCTGACCTCTTTCATACCTTGGGTCATTTAGGATTTCTTTTTTCTTTTTTCTTTTTTTTCCTCTACAAGGCATACTTGTTCCTCAGCCATTAGGAAACCTTTTCTCATTTCAACTTTCATACCTTACCTGCCTTTTTCTAATTAGCCCCTCTGCCACCTTCATGACAGAGTGTGCCCCTAACATATGGCCCTAATAACTAAATTCTTTTTTTAATTCTTGAGGCACCAGGGCCCCTAGCCACTGTAATCAAACTTTAGATGCGTGCATCACCTTGTGTGCAAGTGTGACCTTGCGCATGCATCACCTTGTCTGTCTGGCTTATGTGGGATCTGGGGAGACAACCAAGGGTTCTTAGGCTTTGCATGCAGGTGCCTTAACTACTAAGCCATCTCTCCATACCATAACTGAATTTTTTAGATGTATTTACTTCCTCTCTATCTCACACTCAGGCAAGCTCCATAACTCTTTTTTTAATATTTTATTTATTTATTTGTGATGGGGGGCACAGATAGAGAGAGAATGGTCATGCCAGGGCCTTCAGCCACTGCAAATGAACTCCAGATATATGTGCCACTTTGTGCATCTGTCTTATGTGGGTACTGGGAATCAAACTTTGGTCCTTGGGCTTCACGGGCAAGTGTCTTAATGGCTGAGCCACCTCTTCAGTCCTCTACCCCACTCGCTAACATGAAATCTCCTTAGGGATAGGTCTTTATCATTGATATTCACTTTGGCATTATCTTGGCACAGAACAGTGGCTAACACAAAGTAAGTGCTCAATAAATATGTGTTGGATGAATTTATACAGCCCTCATTCATTATAAATCATGTGTTTTTTTCTCATGGTTAACTGTCACCTGTGATCACAAAGGGGTCTCTCTGTATATCCCAGTCACATTTTTCTGTTTTTTCTTTAATAAAATGCTTCTAATTTTCTATGATCCAGAAAAGCTGGTTAGTTGGCTAAGGATGTAACTCACTGGTAGCTCACTTGTCCAATGTGTGCAAGGCTCTGGATTTTATCACTAGCACCAAAAACTGGCAAAAAAGAAAAATACAGGTTATCACTGAATGCAGCAAAAGAGCAAATATTCTCAGAATGAAGGTCCAAGAGAGGAGTTTGTATTAGCACTATAATTTTATGATCACTACTTTAGCTGCCCAGGAGAACACTCTTGTTCACATTTTCGTTACAAACATACCCTCCTGAATATATGCAAGAAAAAAATTAGCCATTATAGTAGTTGTAGTAATAATAATAACATTAATAAGGATCATATTCATATTAATATCAGCTCCCATTTAGACAGTACTAACTAATTTCTAGGCACTTTCATAACTGCTGTATAATATATATTAAGCTCACTTAATCATCACAATTAACCTATTAAATGAGTGCTAAGTATCATGCTCATTACACCGATGAGGAAACCAAGGCAAATGAGTGTGTGTGGTGTGTGCATCGCACCATCCCTCCATCCCTGTGGTAGTTTGAATGTGATAGTTTGTATGGCCCCATAGACTCGGGCATTTCTGACTAAACTTCCCCTCTGAGCCTCTTGTTGGCAGATCCCTGCTACTGTGGGGCATGTCACTGTGGGCAGACCTTATTGTCCAGCCCTAAGATGTGTTTGGGGGTGGATCTGAATTCCAGCCAAATGGTATGGACAGAACAGTTTCAGCTCTGTTTGTTCGTGTGTATGCTGCTGGCTATTGGTGGTTTCTATCTGCTTGGATCTGTGAAAGGAAGCCAGCTTCTTCCTCTCTTGATGGAACTTCCTTGGTATCTGTAAGCTTGAAAGAAATCCCTTCCTTTCATAAACAGCGTCTGGTTGGATGCTCAACCGAGCAATGAGAAGCTGACTACAACAATCCTTAGTATAGTAGATTACCAGAATGAGATTTATGTAATGGCAAAGAACATATTTGATCTCCCTCCAAATCTTACTTTAAAATGTGGCTGGGTATGACAGTGCATGCCTTTAATCCCAGCACTCAGGCAACTAAAGTAGGAAGATTGCCATAAGTTTGAGGCCAGTCTGGACTACAGAGTGAATTCTAGGCTAGCTTTGGCTAAAGTGAGACCTGCTTCAAAAACAGATGTGTGTGTGTACTGATGGGAGCTGGGAAGGTATCTCCCCTGGTAAAGTACTTACAAGGAGGACATCAGAACCTGAGCTTGAATCCTCAGCACCCACATTAAAGCTGAGTGTGATGGCAGCTGTCTGTAATCACACTGTTGAAATAGGAGAATCCCTGGAACTGGCTGTCTGACTAGTTTAGCCTAACTGGTGAACTCAGGGTTCAACAAGAGACCTTGTCTCAAAGTGGAGAGTGACTGAGGAAAATATCAGACATTTACATCTGGCCTACTCACATACACACATGCGCCCCATCACACACACATGGTCAATCACATACAAATGTGCATGCATGCAATGCAATGCATGCATGCACGCACACATAAAGTACACTCCTACCCTTTGTCCCCATTGCATCTCAGCATGCTGCTGATGGGTTATGATTCTATACTTTAAGTATTAATGAAAGACACATAATGATGCTGTAAAATGATTTCACAAACAACATATATTCATTGATGGCATTTTTTTCTTCTAGAAATCTTTAAAGTGATACATAAAGCAAAGTAATTAATGGTAGAAAAACAAAAGAAAATGTTGTACCTGTATAGTTCACCCTGTGCTATGAACTTAGGAGAAGTACTTCACCATTGCTCCTCAGGATAGAAAGGATGTCAAAACCACAATATTGTTGCTGAAAACATCTTAGTTCCACATGATCTTCATATGGAAAATGAATTTCCAGTAAGAGCTGCTGGTTCTATGATTCCATAGAGGTTCATTATGTTCCTGGGTGGTACACACTAAAAGATGACCAGGTCAGTAACCAAGGGAATGACCTCACAAGGGGACATGATTTTAGAAAGACATTTGGTATAATTTATGAAATTCATGGGGAAATGCCAAACATGCAGACTCATGACTTGAGTTTCCATAAAGCAGAGCCTTAGTCAGCAGGAAATGGAGGTGAGCCAAAAAAAAAAAAAAAAAAAAAAAAAAAGGAGAGACAATGTGATGGCTTAACTGCCACTGTCATCTTGACAGGATTTAGAGATACACAAAAACAAATATCTGCTCATGTCTGAGGGATTTTTCTAGATTAGGCTACTTGAAGAGAGAGAGTCCATCCTAAGTGCGGGTGGTGCCATCCCATGGGCTGGGTCTAGACTGTAAGAAGAGGGGAGCTGGCTGAGCAGTCAGCATTCATCAGTGTCTCCTCCCTGCCGATATGATGATGTGACAGCAGCTTCCCTTCCTGCCAGGCTTTCCCCACCATCATGGACTCTACCCTCTGGAACTATGAACCAAAATAAACTCTTTCCTTCTCTAAGCAGCTTTTGGTCAGGTATTGTGCCCCAGCAACAAGAAAGCAAGTAATGCCGACCAGTAGAGCAGAAGAGATGATCTAGAGCCGTAAAGTGCCACCTATTTCACTTACTGGTGATCAGACACAATTGGATGGTCTGCCCAGATGAAGAAAGGGCAGGAATGAATCCTTCAGCCTCCTTTGCTCCATAGGGTAGAAAATCCTCGTTTCCCAAGCCGAATGTGCAGGGACAGCACTGTGGACCTCAGAGAGTCTCATGCTGCAGAATCAGTAAGAACACCTCAGGGCAGAAGGTGAGAGGGTCCTTTCTCATTCACGGAGCACATTGCATCTGGCCCAGCCCATGAGCTCCCATGCTGGGAAGGTCATCGCAGCAACATCTGAATGCCTGAGGCACAGGGAGCTCTGGGGCAAAGATGGCAGGTTGTATTTTTAACTGACTAAAGTACGGGGCCTCAGCATGGCTGAAGAGCCGGCCAGATACAGCCAAGAAGGGAGGAGCCAAAGGGATGGGATCTTTGCCGTTAGCTGGTAGGAAACCGCAAGAGGTTGCTATTGAGTTTCCTTATTTCCTACCTAGATAAAGACATCGAAAGAGAGCTCATCAAACATTCAGATGTCACAAGACTGAGAAAGATATGTGCAGAGTGAATGAACCAATCAAAACTGTAAGGATCCTGACAGGCTGGAGTGATGGATACCAACTAGGAAGGTGAAATTATATAAGGGAAAAATATTGCTGTGGTGGGTTCCCAGGATAGGAGATGAATCACCATTAGGAATGAATATCTTCAGGAGAAAAAAAATTGTGAGAAGAATCTTTATGTCAACCCTTTCACCTGAGAAGCTGCACAGGGCACTCCAGAGTAAAACCACGAGGCATAAGGAAAGTTGAGAAAGTTGTGTCATCCTTGTTACATGTCACGTCCTTGGGCTCTTCACTTAATCCATTGCTTTTTGGATAGACTTCTCCTGTTTGTTTACTTTGGAAATATACAACACAGTAACTGTAAAAGACTTCTCCAATGACCTCTCTTGCTCCTGTACCAAGATTGGAACTGCTAATGTTTGCCCATGTTTTGCATTGGATTTGCACATATGTCTATACCAAACATGGAAAGTAAAACACCTTCACTTAATACTGCACAACCACAATATTGCTACATTAACAAGAGACATTAGCAATTAACAATATTTTTCTGATGATATAAAGATTCTAGTCCTCAAATTCTTTCAATTTGTACTCAATTTAAGTACTCAAATTCCCTACCTGGCTCATACTATCTTTTATTGTTTTACTTTTACACCACACTGAACACAGTGTTCCCACATTCCATTTGAATGTTATATTCAAATGGATATATTTATTTTTATCTGTCTCCTTTAGAATCATTTAGCCTAATATTGCAGTCTCAGTATTCCCTATTACATGGAAATTATATCAATATCATGACTAAATGCCCCTTGCAATTTTTTAAAAGAACACTGCATATGACACTTTCAGAGGCATATCTCTTCCATTATCACATCCATTGCTTCACTTTTACTGAGGATGAATTGGCTGCAATGGATAATGGAAAGATGGCCAGATCTTTCCCATAGACAATTTCCCGTAGAAATGAAATTGTAAAATTTTCCTCTTCCAATTAGCAATGAATATTTAGTATCATGCTTTCCCATAGTGGGAATACAGCATTGCCCGCCAACACCATCTTATGCAAATTTTTTAATATCCATTGAAAGAGATTTTCTCATTACTTCTTCATTAGCTGTTATTCTCCCAACTAAAGATTTTACCCCAAAATTTATATCAGATATTTATTTCTCCACATTTGAGAATTCTAACAAAATAGTCTATTAAAAGAGGTGAGCAGAATTATTTTCTTCAAAGACCCCATTAACATGCATTTTGGCCTTCATGGTAGCATGGTGGAAATATTTAACACAGTAGATGTAGCCAAGTACTAATAAAACTTTATTGACAAAAACAAGTGCCCTGCAAGATTTGGCATTCAGGCCATCATGTGTCCATTCTGGTCTATAAGTCTGATGACACTTATTCACCCATGTAATTGGTTGTCAACACACTTTTACATCCATCATCCATTCAGTCCTTCACGATGGCCATGTTACTCAGGTGGGACTACGTACTAACAGTACGCATCAGATGGTAAGAAGCCCAGAACATACAGGAATGTGGAAGAGCCTAGGAAAGAGATTTACCTACTCCTGGCACTTTGTTTCCATTGTCTCTCTTGGTGTAGCTAAGACCCTGCATCAGATATTTTCTTCTTCTTGTGAACAAATCTCTGACCAGAAGCAACTTAGGGAAGTAAATGGTTTATTTTTAGCTTATAGTTTCTAGGAGGTGTGGTGGGTAAAGCAAGGTAGGTCAGCTCAACACATTGGCAAGCGGGAGGCAGAGAGCAGACAGGAAGTGGGGCTGAGCTGTGAACTCTTAAGGCCAGTCCTCAGGGCCCCACTTCCTCTATCAAGGCTCCACCTCCTAAAGGTTCCACAAAGTTCCCAAACAGCACCACCAGCTGGGACCTATGGGGGACATTTGACATTTAAACCCAAACAGAACTCAAATTAAAAACTTCTGAAAAAAAGAAAGATTTGACACTGTAATCATCAAATTATCCTTTACTCAGAATATTAATTAATAATTTTCAGGAATGAGATCTGAAACACATTCTCAGAGGACTAAAGTTAAAAGGATATTGTCATTTCCTTGAAAAGAAAACAACTAAAATGCTTGGAAATGTATAACACAGATGGAAATTATTGCTTGGTCTCAATTTTATAGTAGAATATAAAAACAAATAAAGGTTCAAACCCTTCCACATACCTTTTCACCTGAACCTATCAACATGTCAGAAGCTACTGTTTTCTTTCCTAACTTAACAGATGGTAAAATTTAAAAAATATGTATAAACATAAGCCCAGTGAATGTTGCAAAGTGCTTCTCCTTATTCAGTGAACGTTATTGCTGTTGCTGCTGTGATGGCCGTCCTTAAATGGTAACAAAAACTGTCCTTAAATGGTAACAAAAACTGATTACCCATCAAGAAACTTATATCCTTTCTGGGAAAAGATGAATATTTTTAAATACAAGGCAAAGAACTTGCTCAGGAAGCTGACGCTTTTGTGAAAACCGAGCATTCAGGAGATCACACTTCATGGCCCCACTCTCGTTCCCTTGAGCTCGTCCTGAGCTGCAAGGGAAGAGAACCCACCTGTTCGCAAGGAGGGCAATCTTCACCATCATTTGGTCGCTCTCCCTCCATAATGTGGAGATGTTAGAGAAGACGGAAGGTGATGTTTAGTGTGTTGTTTGGTGTGCATGTGTGTGTGTGTCTGCATGTGCATATGTCATGTGTACTTGTGTGCATGTTTGCATGTTGTATGTGTGTGCATGCTTGTGTGTGTGTGCAGGTGTGAGTGCACATGTGTACATATGTGTGTGCAGAGGCCAGAGGACAACCTTGGATGTCGTTCTTCACTTTTCCTTGAGATATGGTCTCTCACTGGCCTGGAACTCACCAAATTGTATAGACTGGTTGGCCAAGTGATGCCCAGGGATCCTCCTATCTCTGCCTCCCCAGTGCTGGGATTCAGGTATATGCCTCCATGCCCAGAGCTTTTATCTTATATATGAGTTCTTCAAATAAAACTCGGGTCCCCATGCCTCCAAAACAAGCCTTTTTCTATCGCGGCTATCTCCTCATCAGAGAAGCTAACATTGTATAAAGCAATGACCACAATCTGGTATTGACCTCAGGTCCTGTAATGATTTATATTGGTATCTTGGCAGGGCCTAGAATCACCTCTGAGGAAGTGGTTAGACTGTAACTGAGGGTGGCACCATCCCAGGGGCTGGGAACCTGGACTACATGAAAAGAGAGAGCTGGCTGAACAGCAGTGTTCATCACTTTCTGCTTCCTCACTGTGAACTAAGTGTGACCAGCTGCCTCAAGCTCCTGCCCCCACTCCACACCTGGCCCACAATGATGGACTGCTATTATCTGGAACTCTAAGCGGAAATAAACACTTTCTCCCTTAAATTGATTCTTATCAGATATTTTGTCCCAGCAATGAGAAGGTAACTTATACAGGCCTCAGTTCTAATATTTGTTGGGCCTTGGGAAAAGAATATAAATAAAAGTTTTCACGTCATATATTTAATATCTTAAAGTTATATAACGCTAACAAATGGCAAATAAAATATGCTCTATTCTCCTTAAAAACTGGAAGGCTTTTTAATGCAAACTCATGACAGTTATGTAACTGAAAGTCAGCAAACTATCCAAAATGACTGAATTTAATTGTTATTGCACACATCTGGGCGTGCTATTGACAGACCAGTGACTTGAGAGTGAGTCGCAGTTAATATTTCAAAAATGTTCTTCAGTCACCCTATGTGACTACTGCAAAAGAACACACACTAATTTATTAGCAGCTCCAGAACCACAAAGGGGAGAAAGTGCTCAGTCTCGCTAAGAATAATAATAAATAAAATGTACATTTTTACAGAGTCAACTCCCACCATCCTGCTGAGAGGAAAGCTTCACAGTTTAATTAGTCCTTTGTCTTACCTAAGTGGTTTTGCTGCTCAAATCCTCCCCACACTCCAGAGCTACGCAACCCACAAATCTTTGTGGCATTCAGATGCAGTCATCTTTTGTTTGAGAACATTGGGCAAGACGTGGGAAGGCATTTCCCTGGGGCCTGAATGGCATTACTAAGCATGAGAGTGGATGGTTTGCTGCCAACCTGAATGCTGAATCTTGAGAGGCGCTGTGTATCCTTTAACAAATGGTACACACACACACACACACACACACACACACACACACACACACCTGAGCCTTCCACAGTGTTAGGCCCTCAGAACAGGCTCCTGTCAGCCAGCTGTAGAGGACTCCTGCTCAGCCTTGGTCAGCATTAACGTCCTGACTCCTCATAGATGTGAGCCACTATTCCTAGGGGCAGATCACTTCGTCGTCTGTGTTCCAGAAGTGAGGGCTTTGAATGCCACTCTCGTTGCCCTAGCAAGCTAACTCCAAGGAACCAACATAAGCCACTTAGTACGGCCAACTGCCACTCTTCAAGGTCAGTTCAAAGACAAACTCAACTGCCCCCTCCACTGTCTTAGGAGGACAGGTCAAGGGGAACAACAGTGAGCCCTGGCAGAGCTGGGGGTGGGGTGAACTGCATGCTTTCTCTAGGGTGACTTTTCTTCCCATTTGCCATTAAAAAAAAAAAAAAACCTGTGTATATGTAAGTATACTGTGTGTGTATACATGTTCATATGCATGTGGACACGTGTGTAAACGTGCATGTGGAGGCCAGAAGTTGATGTTGGGTACCCTCCTCAATCTTTATTCACCTTCGTCTTTGAGCCAGAGTCTCACATGAAACCTAGACACAGATGTGGCTGGACTGGCTGGCCAGCACGACCCAGAGACCCTCTTGAGCCTATTTCCCTGGAGCTGGGATACCAGTTGTATGTCACCATGCCAAAGCTGTTATGCAGGTGCTAGAGATGCAAACTCAGGTCCTCATCTTTGTGCAGCAATCACTTTACCAACTGACCCAACCTCCTTGTCCCTCGACATACTTTGTTTTAAAGATTTCCTTCTGCAATTAATACATAAAACTTTCTTATATGCCATGTGATGTTTTCTTATTATATCCACTGATAAATGTTCAAAGTAGGCACACCAACGCTCAACATGGTCTTTTCTACAGTAAAATTATAATTTTGCCTTCTAACAGCGTGGCAGTTTAGAATATTCTTTGAATATTTACCCAGCAGGCATGTGCCACGGCTGTGCTGGGGCTTTGGGGATTAAAGAGATGGGACCCTCCAGTAAAGAACCAAATGTTCCTCACCATGGCTTTTCTGTCATTGTCACTGAGCCATCCCTTCCAGTATTTCCTCTGCACTCTTCCCATTTTCCATTGCAGTAGACTAGCTACAGTAGAAAGGATTAGCAACAGTTCCAAGGTCCCAATTTCCTTACTGTTGAGAGCAGACACACTAAGTATTGCACATGCTGAGGTCAGCCACCATTCTACAAGGACTTGTTGGGAGGCAATGGGTTGACAGAGTCAGCATTATCAACAACCTACTGTACTCACCTTGTTCATAAAAATAAAATAAAATAAAACCAGGACAAAGAAAAGGGAGGAAACTTTAGGACTGAAGAATTCTTCAAGATTAGCTGGTCTCCTCTCCCCAACACTGAAAGTAGAGAGACATTGAGTCCTACTGGTGGACACTAAACTTTCCAGCAAGTCCCTCCATCCTACCCCTGGAGAAAGGCAAATAATATTCAGTAGAGAAGCTTTAAAAAGAAAAAATATTTGCAACTGGTGCAGTGATGGCATGTCTGTTACAGGGAAAACCAACTACTGCCTGGGAGGGAATCATGCTGAAAATCTAAACAAAAGAGTATGACTGGAGAGACCATAAGCCCTGGAGCATGGAGAACTATTCCTGTTGTCTAGCTAAATGGATTTATTACTCCTACCAAATTGTCCTCTAAATATTATGGTCATGCCCATATATTAATGCTGCTCTCACTGGTGGTTAGAGAAGCTTCTCTTGGTGCATGGTAGTGACCAGTGGGGTGACTCAAAACTCACCAACAAAGTGCTGAAAACTGATAGTGGAGTGTTCAGCAATAAGTGAGACATCTCTATCACATCCTCC
Organism: Orientallactaga sibirica; assembly: GCA_036365145.1. NCBI lineage: Eukaryota > Metazoa > Chordata > Mammalia > Rodentia > Dipodidae > Orientallactaga > Orientallactaga sibirica. Next base: position 3,952,588 of record JAEOAD010000009.1, read on the forward strand.
AAGTCTTGTTACAGAGGTGGCAGAAAGACTGAAAGAGCCAAAGGAGGGGAGGGAGTGCTTAATGCTGAAACACTTATGACCTCAGCGCCTGGCATTACCTGTACTGTATTGAGCCCATCAACAGTGTCATGAAATGACAAAAGAGGACAAAATTTTCAAACTTACATCAAAGTAAAAGAGGGACTAGTGGGAAAGAAGAGGGACTAGTGGGAAAGAAGAGGCAGGCATTCAGGGGAGGGAGGCTAGGAAGACGGCCAAAGGAAGAAGGAGGAAAGGGATTACGAAATGGTTATCCAACAGTATCACTCTACTACAGAGGAACCCGAACTCTATATACATCCTTGGAAGGGTCTTGTGAAAGCTGGGCTTGCAAGCCTGACCCTCCTTTTCACTTCCCATCTGGTGGGAGTTAGATCAGAAAGGAATACTTTTTGTCTTAATTGAAGAAGGCATTGAAATTTGGCAGAAACTCTGGCTTAAATGTTTGCAAATTGTGCACATTTATATCTGAGATCTCTTTCCCCAAAACTGTGGAGAACAGAAAATCGCACTTGGCGTTTTTTTTTCCCCCTCATCCCTTGTTCTTCCTGTTTCTTATCTTCGTGGTCACCCATTAGTAGTGATTGCTTTTGTAAAGGAGATTAGAAACTGCTTCAGAAAGGGTCTGTTCTTGCAAATGACATTGGTAAGACGGGGTTCTTTTCTTTTCTTTCCTTTCCTTTCCTTTCCTTTTTTTTTTTTTTTAAATAAATCTGTTCCTCTTCTGATCTCCTTGCTTTGCAGCTCAAGTCTTTTAACCTCCTTGGGATGAAAGACATTCTGTAGAATATTGATTTTTTTTGCCTTCCCCCCCTGTAAATTCATGACAAATGGTGAACAAAAGCTTATCTGGAAGTTGCGACATCCAATTAAAATTTTGCTCTAAAGTTAACATTCCTCTTTATATAAAAAGGACTCCAACTTCCAAGCAGTCCTCACACATCTTCATCTCACTGATGGAATGTCCCAGGACCAATCTCAAAAAATTGATCTTAGAAGCAACTTTGGGAGAGGAGAAAGAAGGGGGTAGAAAGAGAGGGAGGAAGAGAGAGATGGAGGAATAGGAAGGATGGAGAGAGAGGGTGGAGAAGAGGAGGAGGGTAGTAAAAAGTATGATTAAACAAGTTTTCTTCCTCTGAGTCAGAGGACCAACAAGATATGTCATCTAGCTAGCAGAAGACCAGTGATATTTTGGGCAATGGGCTATAATCTGGACCAGTGTCCTGGGTGGTCTGGCTTTGGTGAGAAAGACACAGAAAGCTCAGGAAGGGTATATTATTCAACAAAGAGCATCCTCCTAAGTGCAGAAGCCGATAGATGGGGCAAAGGGCAGCTCTTCTCAGAACAATGTGGCATTGTTCAGGGAACCAACACAGCTCTCTAGCAAGAGAAGTTGGGGGAAAAAAATCAGCACGATAAACGAGCGCCAGCCTGTCCTGTGACTTTTCCTGAGGAGGTGTGAACCACCATCTGCTCACCCCACACAGAGCACCATGACGACCAAAGAAACAGTTCTCCCACCCAAGATACAGCTTGAACCACCATCTGCTCACCCCACACAGAGCACCATGACGACCAAAGAAACAGTTCTCCCACCCAAGATACAACTTGAACCAACATCTGCTCACCCACACAGAGCACCATGACGACCAAAGAAACAGTTCTCCCACCCAGGATACAGCTTGAACCACCATCTGCTCACCCCACACAGAGCACCATGACGACCAAAGAAACAGTTCTCCCCCCAGGATACAGCTTGAACCACCATCTGCTCACCCCACACAGAGCACCATGACGACCAAAGAAACAGTTCTCCCACCCAGGATACAGCTTGAACCACCATCTGCTCACCCCACACAGAGCACCATGACGACCAAAGAAACAGTTCTCCCACCCAGGATACAGCTTGAACCACCATCTGCTCACCCCACACAGAGCACCATGACGACCAAAGAAACAGTTCTCCCACCCAGGATACAGCTTGAACCACCATCTGCTCACCCCACACAGAGCACCATGACGACCAAAGAAACAGTTCTCCCACCCAGGATACAGCTTGAACCACCATCTGCTCACCCCACACAGAGCACCATCGACCAAAGAAACAGTTCTCCCACCCAGGATACAGCTTGAACCACCATCTGCTCACCCCACACAGAGCACCATGACGACCAAAGAAACAGTTCTCCCACCCAAGATACAGCTTGAACCAGCATCTGCTCACTCCACACAGAGCACCATGATGACCAAAGAAACAGTTCTCCCACCCAAGATACAGCTTGAACCAGCGTCTGCTCACCCCACACAGAGCACCATGACGACCAAAGAAACAGTTCTCCCACCCAGGATACAGCTTGAACCACCATCTGCTCACCCCACACAGAGCACCATGACGACCAAAGAAACAGTTCTCCCACCCAGGATACAGCTTGAACCACCATCTGCTCACCCCACACAGAGCACCATGACGACCAAAGAAACAGTTCTCCCACCCAAGATACAGCTTGAACCAGCATCTGCTCACTCCACACAGAGCACCATGATGACCAAAGAAACAGTTCTCCCACCCAAGATACAGCTTGAACCAGCGTCTGCTCACCCCACACAGAGCACCATGACGACCAAAGAAACAGTTCTCCCACCCAGGATACAGCTTGAACCACCATCTGCTCACCCCACACAGAGCACCATGACGACCAAAGAAACAGTTCTCCCACCCAGGATACAGCTTGAACCACCATCTGCTCACCCACACAGAGCACCATGACGACCAAAGAAACAGTTCTCCCACCCAAGATACAACTTGAACCACCATCTGCTCACCCCACACAGAACACCATGACGACCAAAGAAACAGTTCTCCCACCCAAGATACAACTTGAACCAGCGTCTGCTCACTCCACACAGAGCACCATGACGACCAAAGAAACAGTTCTCCCACCCAAGATACAGCTTGAACCACCATCTGCTCACCCCACACAGAACACCATGACGACCAAAGAAACAGTTCTCCCACCCAAGATACAACTTGAACCAGCGTCTGCTCACTCCACACAGAGCACCATGACGACCAAAGAAACAGTTCTCCCACCCAAGATACAGCTTGAACCACCATCTGCTCACCCACACAGAGCACCATGACGACCAAAGAAACAGTTCTCCCACCCAAGATACAACTTGAACCACCATCTGCTCACCCCACACAGAACACCATGACGACCAAAGAAACAGTTCTCCCACCCAAGATACAGCTTGCTGAGCCCAGGAGTTTATTGGTACAACTTACAGCAGCATGGACGACTCAAGGACAGCTGCATCCCTGAAAAGCCCACCCCTGCATGGGTGAAAGCTGAAGAATGCTACATCCCTGAAGACCCCTGCCCAACCTGCAGACAGCCACATTTCAGAGGCTCTTCTCCCCAGCAAGTGTTTACTGCTAATAGGACCCTGGTCAAAGGTCTCGGGAATCTTCTATCTCCCGTGAGCACCCTGAGCCTTAAAGGTTTACATCAGGAGGGGATCTTGCCTCTTATGAACCCTGCCCCTCCCATGAGGAGGCAGTGTTTCAATTCAGAGGGTCCTCACGAAGGTCCACTTTTCATAAACACCTCCCTCAGCACTGAAATGAATCATTTGTTCAATTTTCTGCTTATACTTTCCCCATGTATTCGCATTCCTTGCTACATCTGAGCCTAGTGGGCTTTATTACATCTGTCTGTGTATCCCATCTCCTACACCCACTTGAAACTGCTCCTGGAAATTTCATTTAGTAATAGGAGACACTGAAGATGATGTGAAATTAGTAACGGAATATTGGGACAATGGTTTGATGACACTGGGCCCAAGGCAGGAAAATAAATGCTGGGGCTGGAGAGATGGCTCAGTGAGTAAAGTCACTCATTATGAACTGACAGGGCCTGAGATAGCTAAAGTTCAACCCACAGCAACCACATGAAAAAACAGCTAGGCATAGGTATGCACACATGTACCTCCATCTTGAGGAGAATGGAAATAGGAGACTCGCTGGCACTTGCTGGCTACACAGTGTGGCTGAGAAAATGGTAGCTCTCTTGTTGAGTGAGAGGCTCAGTCTTAAGGAAACACACACAAGAGTGGTGGAGAACATACCTGTTTCAACTTCAACCATCCTCCCTTTCTTCCTGGCGCTCCCCCCTTTCCTTCTCTATTTTTATACTCTGTAGGGATTGCTGGGCAAGGATCTCTCCATGTGATGGCATTAAAAGGGTGGAGTCTTTCCTCTTGCCCAATAGGACCTGCCAAAGTCTCACTGGAGGCAGTGGGTCACTGGGGGCAGGCCTTGAGATATCATAGCCCCCACCCCCACTTCCTGTCTGAACTCCTCTTCCTGACTACAGAAGCAATGTGACCACCTGCCTCATGTTCCTGCCACCATGCCTTTCCCAACAGGATCAACCATATCTCCTCTTACAATATAAGCCAAAATAGACCCTTCTTCCCTTAAGCTGCTTTCTTGTCAGGTATTTGGCCACAGCAGTGAGCAAGTAACTGTTACAACCAGCAAGTCTGTCGTAGCTGCTCATGGACTATGGGCTCCTGAGTGGGAAACAGAGAACGGCTTTTATCATGCACCACAGACAGCAGGCGATTCCTATGCACATTGGCTCCGCGGGATCCCCAAGTCCTGGAGAAACATGCAGAACTCATGAGTACTAGAGCCAGGGACCTCGACTTCAAGGAAACTCCAATCTTACCAGAGAGCTGTTAGCAAACCTGCCTATCCTGCACCTGGACAGGTGGGGATACTATCTTAACAAGCCTCCCCAGGCCAGGGAGGATCTCCTTTGTCTCTCACACAAGGATGTTTGCTATGCAAACATAGTTGAAAACATATGATAGAGCCAAAAAGAAATGATAAAGATGTACAGAAACTTGAGATCTATCAGAATGCTCTTCCAAACAGTAAAACTTCAAACAATAAAAAAAAAAAAATGGGGAGGAGTCTCCCCAAAGAGAATACATGTAATGGTAACAGAAAGAGAAATCTTTAGGGGCTGAAGGGATAGCTTAGCGGTTAAAGCGTTTGCCTACAAAGCCAAAGGATCCTGGTTCGATTCTCCAGAACCCACGTAAGCCAGGTACACAAGGGGTGCATGCATCTGGAGTTCGTTTGCAGCAGCTAGAAGCTCTGGAGCACCCATTCTCTCCCTCCCTCCAGCCCTCCCTCTCTCTTTCTCTCTCTCAATAAATAAATAAAATTTATTTTTTAAAAAGAAATCTTTAATAATCAAAGTCTTATGTGGGACTGGAGAGATGATTCAATTGGAAAGTGCTATCCTTATAAACATGAGGAGCTGAGTTTGATCCCAGAATCCATGTAAATATGCGAGGTGTGGCAGTGCATGCCTGTAACACGAGGCACTGAGGAGGTGGACTCAGGAGGACCCCTGGAGCTTGCTAGTCAGCCAGTCCAGCATAAGTAATGAGCTTCAGATCAATGAGAGAGCCTGTCTCAAAGGAGATGTGTGGTGTTCCTGAAGATGGCACCAGAAGGTGTCCTCTGGCCTCCACACACACATGTACCCACACATGTACATGCACACATGTGCACAAGCCAAGTCAGTGAAGTCCTACCCAGGGTCCTTTAAGGTGACCCTCAACCCCAAGTGTATGAACTGTCTCTGTGACTCTCTGCAACTCAGTTCATTGCTGAGTACCTAGCCCTGCTTTAGCAGCGTTGTGAACTGTGAACTGTGCCGAAGCCAAACTCAGACAGTGATTACATTTGGCAGCAGGTCCCTGAGCCATGCTTCTCTGAAAAATCCTCAAAATCCTGCAGGAAAAAACAGTTGTTCTAAGACCACCTGTTTGCGTGATCCAAGAGTGATGAAGACCACAAAGCCCTACCTCAACAAACCCACTGCATTGAGACGAACCTCGTGGGCTACAAGAATTGACAATTTTTCACCTGCATGATGGTTTACCTCCCTCTAATGCATCACGCCCACACAAGCCAGAATGAGAGACTGGGATTCTACATGGAGGCAGGGAGGTCAGGGATATGCTAAGACTAGATAAGCAGGCAGCCCCTGGGCTCAGAATCGGCTTTATCATGTGAGTGCTATGACCCGACCTGTTGTGAGCACTAAGAGATTCTTTGATTTGCCCTGGACATAGATTCCAAGAATGGAATCTATGAAGGGAATACGGGCCAGAAAAGATGCAAATGAACCGAGTACTCTAAGAAAGGGCAAAAATTTCCCCAAGGAAATAGGCCATGCCAAAGACATCCCCCCAAAAGAAGGACTTTGAAACTGTACAAAATTTATCTTTGAAAGAATCCTCTCATTTTGAGCCAAAAAAAAACATGCTTCTTAAAACATTGACCTTGTTGTGCATAAAGAATACTGCATTTCAAAGACCCATAGCTCTCTGAGTCACAGACATGATTTTATTAATTTCAAAATCAGATTGCCAGAGCAAGGATTTTAAAGGGAGACACATGTTCTGAACTGATCTGGCCAAGCAAGGTGGTGGTTGCCTTGAATGTGGGGGAGCGTGGATTGCACCTGGAAATGCTGAGATCTAAGGTAAAACTTCAAAAATAGAGCTTGGATATGTTCTTTGGCAAACAAAGTAAAATGCATGGCTGTAGACAAATACCAGGTGCGGACATTCTTTTCCTCCCTCTCCTATGCTTTTCCTATAACCCAGACAGAACCTCATCTACCCATGAGATAATAGGAAATCAATATTTATCTCACTTTCTTGAGACATCCTTTAATCTCAGAGTCTAAGAGTGATAAGAACACCTTTTGTTATCACTCTTGGTTTTGGTCCATGGTGGCTAACACAAAGATTCCCTACACACTTGAAGTCTGATTGGGCTGTTTGTATGCTAGTGACATGACAGTAGCTGAGTCCCTCAGTAGCTTCAGGTGGGGAGCAGACATCAGAGAAGGCAAGACATAACTCGAGAGCCAGGGCTTTGAGTTTTACATCCTCCCACACTCTAACCTGGAAAGAGGACAGCAAGACTAGAGATCAGATCGAATTAGTCACCAATGGTCAATGATTTAACCAGTCATGCTTACATAATGGGTCTGCCCTTAAAGCTCTTGGTACAGGACTTTGGAAAGTTTCAAGGTGAGTAAGTATATCCTGAAGAGTGGCATGGCCCAACACTGCACACTGACCAAAAACCTAAGCTCTTCATTTGGAAATATCAAAATACCCATCTTAATAAACCATCATACCTAAGCAGAGTGTTTCCCTGAGTTCCATGATGCAGCCTAGCTGAATCTAAGAGGTGGGGATTGGGGTCATAGGAACCTCAAATCTGCAGAGAAGTCGGACAGAGTATGGGTAATGTGGAGGGTTACGACTTGGGATTGACACCTGCAGTGAAGGGAGATCTTGTGGGGCTGTCACTAGCTCTGAATGGCTACTGGAATTTGATCAAGCTATAGGACACCCAGTTAGTTCCATGGAAAACTAAAGAATTGCAAAGTATGGGAAAGCACACATTGGTGAGAGCATGTTGTGAATAGAGAAACTGTTTCCTTTATCTTCCATCAATCTATCCATCCGTATTTACTCACTCACCCAACTACTCACTGAGCAATACTGCCAGGAACTGCCACGCATGGAAAATCCAGCATTGACCAGAGCACAGATGGCCCTTTCCTGTATGTGTGTGTGTGTGGGGGGGGGCTTACAACTTTAAGAGGAAGAACAGTTATTCATAAAACCAAGACACAAATGCAAAGGAGCAAAGGAAGAGGCAGAAGAAATATGATCTTTGCTTCTCTGGTTACGGTGGGTTTGATGATTAATCTCAATTATCAACTTGAGAGAATGTAAGATCACCTAGGAGACAAACCTCTGGGCATGTCTATAAGGGAATTTCTGGTTAGGTTATTAATTGAAGGAGGAAGTCTTGACAGTGAGTGGGTAGCATCATCCCTGGGCTAGGGTTCCAGACATAATTTTTTAAAAAAGACAGAGAAAGCGAGCTAAGCACCAGCATTTATCCCTCTCTACTTCCTGACTGTGGATGCAATGTGACCAGGAATCTCATACTCCTGCCACCATGACTTTCCACGGGGATGGACCATGTCACCTCTAACTGTGAGCCAAAATAAACCCTTTCATCCCTTAAGTATCTAGTCACACTGAGAAAATCAACTAAAACACACAACCACCTCCACCCTGTGTTTGCAAGCCTCTCTTCTGACAAGGCAGGAAGGAAAGGAAGGTGCTCTTTGAATAGCAATTTTCTGCAGCCAAAACAGGAAGCACATCAGTTAAGCCTTTCTCAAGCACCAAGAACTAAGAAGCATGTGCTGCACGGCCCCTGCTCCCTTGGTAATCTCTACTTTTAGGAGACCTGAGCTGCCTCAGAGAGAGAGTTATTGAACTACATCACAAGACACCTTTCTTCAGAATACTGGCCTTGTGGAACGGATAACAGTGACCAGTCAGCATGGTCTGCATGAACAGATGTCAGGGAGCTCAAAGGTCCTGCTGAATACCTCACCACCCACCACAGACCTGCCTTCCTCTTCTTCCCACTCTTTTCTCTTTCCCACATCCCTTCCAAAGAGTGAGCCACTATTCTGGAAAAGGGGCTAATTTCCATATAAGATAGCAAAGTAAGTTCACTGCATGACGATGAAGTACCTCAGTGGGTGGCGTAATCAAGAGGCAGCCTGTTCATGCAGCCCTGTGCCCTGAACATTCTAGCTAAGACTTCCCTCTGCGTTCTCAGCCACTGTACTCCCAGCCTAAGACGAGCTCACTTGCCATGAAGACAATCATTAGAGGGATGAGAGATGTTTTAAAGTGCAGGAGGATCCAGGAGAAGCATCTTCCCTGGTAACATCAATGAGGCAATTCAAACAGCCCAGTGGAGCAAACATATTGCTTCAAATGGAAGGGAATAGGAGGGAGAGGGGAGAGATATCAGGAAAGAAGGAGTAACCCCAAAAATGTCTTCATACACAAATAAGCTCCAAACCTTGACAAGCATATCAGTCAATATCCTTTCTTTTTTTTTAATTTCTCTTTCTCAATTTAATTTTTTTCACAGTAAAGAACCATTGAAAACAGCAGAGATTTTGTTGGGGAGAACCGATTTCCATGATTTGGTTTCCCAAAGTTTATTTGTTCCGGTCATTTTCCTTCATTTGTTCTTAACAGATCAATATCTGTGTTCAGTTACTCCCCTCGACTTAGCAATATGAAAGAAATGAGTTTCTGCAGGAGACGTGTGGCACATTGTGTGGGTTGGGGTTGGAACATGCACGATAGTTCCAAGTTTGGGGGGCCTTCTTCCTAGGGGAGACAAGGATGCCAGAACATCTGCTTGGCTTAAGATGAGATGTTTGCTCACAGGAAAGTATAATCAGTTTTTAATTAAGAAAGCTTAGGCATGAAGAAAATGACAGAAACTAAAACACGTTTGCTTTCTTTCCAGATTCTAAGACTGAAAACTGCTTTCCATCCAAATTGGTGCTCCCAACTGCTCAATTCTGTTGAGCCTGGTGTTTTTGTTAATCCACAGGAGACAAACTGTGGCTAAGATGTGACTTAGGGAACTTTCTTCAGGGAATCTCTTCAACATGCATGTTATTAGTCATGGCTTTACCTAAAGAGGCAGAAAAACCCTCATGAGAGAGAAATTCAAGAAACAGAGACATCAGGAAAGACGAGACATTGAAGAGAAAGACAAGATGTCCTTGAAGAAAGTAGTGTGCACACACACATGCACACAAACATATACGCACAACTGGTACTCTAGTACATAAAAGTTCTGCAGACTCGTGTCCTTGGAATTCTATTGTGTGCATGTACGTGTGTGTGCGGTGTACGGTGTTAGTGTGTGCAGTGTGCATACTCGAGTGGCGTGGGCACATGTATGTGTGCATGTGTGCAAGGGTGTACTCCCATGGGCACGCATATATGTTGAGGCCAGAGGTTGACACTGGGATTTTCCTTAGTCACTCCATACCTTGTTTTGAGGTAAGGTCTCTTCACTGAAGCCGAAGCTCACTGAGTTGGCTGAACCAGCTATTCAGTGAACCCCAAGAACCTTCCTTCCTAGGGCTGGAGAGATGGCTAGGCAGTTAAGGAGCCCTGCCTGCTAAGCCTAAGAATGCCTGTTTGATTCTCCAGGTCCCACATTCAGCCATATACAAAGTGAAGCAAGGGTGCAATGCCACAGTTGCCCACAAGGGGGCACATGAGTCTGGAATTCATTCACAGTGGCTGAGAGGTGGCTGGCGTGCCCATTCCCTCTCTCTCTCTCTCTCTCTCTCGTTCTCTCTCTCTCAAATACAATAAAAAGAATCTCCCTAACTCCAACTAGCCTTCAATGGGATGTACAGGCTTTTGCTGCCACTCCTGCTTTTACATGGATGCCGGGGACCATACTCAGGTCCTCATGCTGCACAGAAAGCACTGTCCCCACTGAGCCATCTCCCCAGCCCTCCGTTTAATACTTAAACTTCACTGTCCTTCCAGTCAGGACACACTCCCACTGTACCCTGAAAAGAAGAAGTCCATGTTCTGGATATGTGGAGCGATGGCTTTAAGTTATTTCCCCTCTAGTTAACATGACCACACTAACTTACAAATATTAAACTCACAAAGGACTTCGATATGGTCAGAGCACTCCCTCAAATCAACCGGGGCCTCTGCATCACTCTGAGGACATGGGTCACGCTCTCTAACATAGTGTATTAAGCGTTGTAGGACCCACTCTTCGCCAGCCATTCTGGGCTCTGCTCACACCTCAAACCCTGTGCTCTACTTGGAACCATGACTACCATCATGCCAGGACTCAAGCCCACCATGGCTCCATCTGTCCTCCCAGCCTCTCCGTCAACCTCCACCCTCTCCCCCAGGTCTTACATAACATATTTCCAAAGTTCTCTCACCAGCCAAGAACTGGTCATCAGTCGTAATAGAAAGCCTCCTCACCTGCCAGTTATCCAGTCCTTTTATGTAACCTCGTGGGGAAACGGATCCTTGTTGCCCCCAATTGTAGCATCTCTGAGTGTGCTATACTTGCCTCTTGACCTGCTGAGGGGCGCCGCGTATTGACTTTCAAGTTCATGACTGAGAACAATTGTGAAGAAAACACGGGGTCCCTTGGGGTTAGCCTACTACTTTATTTCTTTGTGATCATAACAAAAGGAAATTTTCACTGAGACTTCACTGAGAGACAGGAAGGCTTAAGGCATGGTGGGTGCCTAGTATTCCTTATGAAATTCCATTACGAAAACAGTCACATATTTTGGGGGCTGGGACAAATGTCTCTGCGGATAAGAGTACTTGTCACACAGTCATGAGGGCCTAAGAGGGCCGGAACCACCTGAGTTCAATTGTCCAGCACCTATGTAAACAGCTGGTCATAGCCATGACACATCTATAACCCTAGTCCTGTGGGGAGTGGAGGCAGGAGGAACACTGGGGCTTGAATAGCCATGACACAGCTATAACTCTAGACCTGTGGGGAGTGGAGGCAGGAGGATCACTGGGGCTTGAATAGCCATGACACAGCTATAACTCTAGACCTGTGGGGAGTGGAGGCAGGAGGATCACTGGGGCTTGAATAGCCATGACACAGCTATAACTCTAGACCTGTGGGGAGTGGAGGCAGGAGGATCACTGAGGCTTGAATAGCCATGACACAGCTATAACTCTAGACCTGTGGGGAGTGGAGGCAGGAGGATCACTGGGGCTTGAATAGCCATGACACAGCTATAACTCTAGACCTGTGGGGAGTGGAGGCAGGAGGATCACTGGGGCTTCCTGACCATCCAGTTTGACCAAAAACAGCAGCTCTAGGTTATGTGAGAGACTCAGTCGCCACTGAACAATGGAGATGAGTGACAGAAGAGGATGCTTTATACTCTTCTTTAGCCTTTGCACATATGTGCACCATGGGAATGGACATATGCACACATGTGCATATACATACCATATAACACACACGATCACTACTACATACACACATGCAGGCTTTTTTTAAAAAAAGTCACAGATCTTGAAAACCGATTTACTTCACTATGGGGTGTAGGATTTTAAGAGTCAGAGAAACTTAGGTGAGTTGGTCTATGTAGTGAGGGGGTTTGGACACTCAAGGACTTTGCCACAACTCTCAGCTAATCCACAGCCCAGGCAAACAGTATCTTTGTCCAAAGTTGCATTCACTGGGAAACAGGCTTTAAGTCTGAGTTGTGTGATCCTGAGGCTCACTGAGATCCAGTATGGAAGGAAGGGATAGGTCAGGTAGAGGAATGACATGTGGGGGTACTCTGTCATCAGAAGGGGCCTCTGGATCCAGGCAGTGTTTCAGAGCTTGGAAGATTTATGGAATTGTACTAAAGTGAAGCAAAGAAGTAGACATTTATAGAGCGGGAAAGAAGAACATTGGATGTTGCCTGTACTTTCTTTCCTGGGAGTGAACATGACTTGGGGCAAAGGGATTCCCGAAGACAGAAAGAATGAAAGGCAGTAAATATCCATCGCTCACAAGGCTGCATCAAAGCAGTGAAAGTGGGGCTCTGCAGTAGGCACACGGGGGCACCAAGAGCTCCTGCACGCCATTGCAAAACAGGAAGTTATCCTTGCATTTCTTTCTCTTGTCCACAACTCACGAATTCTTATCATTTCCAACTTCCTGTAAACCAGTGCCAGCTCAATGAATAGACTTCTCTCTATTGATATCCTTACAAGAAAATAGCTAAAGAGCTCACAGCCTTCTCAAGAATGCAAAAGGCTGGGCTGAAGAGATGGCTTAGTGGTTAAGGTGCTTGCCTGCAAAGCCTAAGGACCCCAGTTCGATTCCCAGGACCCACGTAAGCCAGATGCACCAGGGGGCACATGTGTCTGGAGTTCATCTGCAGTGGCTGGAGGCCCTAGTGCGTTCTCTCTCTCTCTCTCTCTCTGTCTGTCTGTCTCTGTCTCTTCCTCTCTCTCTCTCTCTCTCTCTCTCTCTCTCTCAAATAAATAAATAAATTTAAATATTTTTTAAAAGAATGCAAAAGGCTTTCTGAAGCAGAGTTGTGCAGTCTTGGACAGGTAGGAAGGACACTGGTGGTCAAAATACAGAAAACTTTGGAGCATGCAGTTGAGATCAGTGAGCAAGAATATAATTTATTCATTCCATGATTCCTCATGAATCAGAGTAAACCTGGATGAACCACCAAGTTACAAGCCTCCAAAAGGAATTTTCCTGAGGAACGATGGCAGATAGGTAGAAACATCACGCATATGTTTTAACTGAAGCAAATGAAATCTTATGCAAAACTTTGATGCACAGATTTTTATTCTTTGACAATAAAGATTTTGGTCCTAGAAGATGCTGAGTCAGTCTTTTAAAGAGAAATTAAGGAAGATGGCCTACAGTAAAGGAAATATCAAGGAAGAAAAAAGGGTCTTACAGGAAGCCTTCAGTGAGCTAAGAAAAGATTAACTAGAACTTTTATCTTGTATTCTGGCCGTGTCTGAGCCACAGAAGAAAGCTGAGAGGCGTCTAAGAGTTGCTGGTTGTCAGATGTGGGTACCAGGAAGCAGAAATCAATAGCTCTGAGTCATAAAATCAGAAAGGCATTGAACATGTGGACAGGAGGGCAGGCCAGTGACCTTGTGGGAAGCCAGCAGCTGCCAAAGAAAGGAAAACAAAAGTAAAACCATAAAACTACCTGCTATCAGCTGTGAAAGGAAGACTCGGTGTGACCTTGCTGCAAATTCTTATTGATGCTGTCCTCATTTGTGGTGCTGTTTATGTTCTTTTAGTGAGCCTGAATTTATGGAGCTTTAACAGACTCATTAGGGGTGTGTGTGTGTGTGTGTGTGTGTGTGTGTGTGTACGTGCATGATTCTGTGAATTGAACCTGGGGCCTCACACGTTGCTATGCAAGCTGCACTCTACCACTGTGCTGTATCCCTAGCCAAATTTCTACTTGCTGAGACAGGATTCCACTAAATTGCATGGATCAGCCTTAAATTCACTCAGTAGTCCAACTAGGCCTTGGACTTGTGACAAGCCCACACCACAAGACCAGGCTGACCATCCTTTTTATATTTAATTATATTTATATATATTTACTAAATATTTTTTAATATCTTATTTTTGGCTATGTGAAAATGGGAGAGTGAACTCCAGACACATGAACCATGTGCATCAGGCTTATGTGGGCACTGGGGACTTGAATCTGGGCCCTTAGGTCTCACAGGCATGTACTTTAACTGCAAAGCCATCTCTTCAGCCCATCCATCCTTAGTTTTAAAACAATTTCCTTGGCTATTAATTTTCCTCCTTTGAGGATTTTTTTGGTATCTAATTTCTGTGGTTGGGAAAAAGCTGTTGGCTGTTGTGGTAGATTGTACATACCCCATAGATCAGGTGTTTTATTAAAACTTGTAATTTGGGTCTCGAGCCACCTGGCTAGGAGAAGTGTCACCAGGGGTGAAGCTTGAAGTCCAATCCTAAGTGTGTTTGGGGGCAGATCTGAATTCCAGCCCAGAGGTGTGCAGAGATGTTTGCCCTCTGCGGGTCCCTGCTTTATAGCAGCTCTCTGCTGCTTCTTTTGGCTTTTTCTGACTCTTTGGTTGTTTCTCTCTGCTTGGATGTATGGAAGTAGCTTCCTCCATCACTGACAGTGCTTACCACTGGATCTATAAGCTTGAAATAATTCCTTTCTCCCCTAAACTGCGTCTGGTTTGGATGTTCATCCCAACAACACTGAGCTGTCTAAAACAGTTGTGCACACATTTTACTAATGGACAGCTATGCCCATCAGCTACAGCTTACTGACCCCTCAGGTACTAATACAGAGACTTGGGAAAATTGATAATGAGTGTGAACTGCTGGGACAAGGACAGTGGTCCCAGTTTTCCATTTACTGGCCTTAACTCTAACCTTGTAAAGTTCCCTTTACCATAGGAAGACATGTTTTCTTATGTCTCGACATAAGAAGGAGTATGTTGGGGGGGGGTACCAGGTGTATGCATGCCATGGTATGCATGTGGAGGTCAGAGGAGAACTTCAGGTGTTGGTCCTCACAGTCTACCTTATTTGTTGTTCACAGTTGTGTTTGCTAGACCAGCTGCCCTCCGCCCCCAGCGTCTGTAAATTATTTTGTCTCCATTTCCCATTTTGTTATTGTTTATGCACAGGAATCACCACTGCCACACCAGCCAGCTTTACACAGGCACTGGGACCCAAAACCAGGTCATCTAGTTTTCATGGCAAATGCTTGATCCAGTGAACCATCACCTCAGCCCCAGGAATAAATACGTTTGAAAGGAGTTTGAAAGGATTTCTGGGAGATTCAAATAAGGTTTTGCAAGTGAAAGAAGCTTGCAGACTGTAAGTTACAGTACAAATTTAAGGAATAATGACAATACATATAAGGAATTTAGCATTATATTAGGGAAAGAACATGACAAAAATTACAAAAAAGAATGGTGAGAAAACGAAGCATGGTGACTTATGCCTATAAATCCCAGCACACAAGAGGCTGAGGCAGGAGGATTGACATGAATTCAAATTCAGCCTCGGCTACAGAGTGAGTTCCAGGTCATCCTGGGATAAAGTGAGTCCCTACCTCATATAAACAACAACAACAACAACAAAACACTCGGGGCTGGAGTGTGGCTTAGCGGTTAAGGCGTTTGCCTGCAAAGCCAAAACTCTCCAGGACCTATGTAAGCTAGATGCACAAGGGGGTATGTGCATCTGGAGCTTGTTTGCAGTGGCTGGTGGTCCTGGCATTCCCCTTCTCTCTCTCTCTCTCATACATAAATAAATATTATATTTTTAAAAATACTAATGTAAACCATAGTTTAAGCATGACATCATTTACATTTGACTCTTTTTTTCAGCATAGTATTAAAAGCTACCATACACAAAACACAATAATATATGAATTTGTTCATAGTTTTGTAGAAACATGTGTGTGTGCATGTGCGTACGCACCTGCTGTGATTTTTTTTTAAGTCAAATGGATCTGGTATGCTAAGATCATGTAGCACAATTCTAAGTGTTATATGTTAATCACAATTATAATTCAATGAGGTAAACTAACTTTACAGATGATCACTGTAAGGCTCAGAGAGGCTTAAGGTTTGTCTAAGATCACGTATGGGAAGCAGCAACACCAAGAGCTACACTTAGAGTCTGGCTCCTTAAACTCAACACAGTGACAATACTAGAATGAAGAAGCAAGGCACCAGGAGTCACCAAGAGAAGTTCTCACTGTGAGAAGGAGGCAGCAGAAGAAGGTCAGAGGAAGGAAATGGTATAAAAACATCACTATGCTTAATGGTTTAAATCCCCCCTCTTCCAAGTTATAACAGTCTGTGATTAAAAACAAATCCCTAGCGTCCCAGTTTCCTTCTCATGGATTGAACAACGCAGCAGATCAGAAGCAGCTATGAGAGGAAGGGTCTGTTTCAGGCTTATAGGACAGATGGGGAAAGACCAACATGTATGTGACCACAGGAAAGAAAGGAAATTGGCACCTTTTGGCTCCTGCTGAGAGAATTTTAGTCCCCAAATACGGGTTCCTCCTCTGGGCCAGGCACCATGTGGAAGAAAGAATGAGTCTGAGCTAACCCCTTCCCTCAGGAGCAAAGTAATCCAGGTACCTAAGTAGCTACTTGTGATAAGTACTGCAAGACACAAAGATAACGGGGAAAGAGGGGAGGGAAAGAATAGAGAGTGATTCATATACAGATAGTTGGGAATCCAACTAGAAATGACCTCAAAGTTTCTAGTTCAGGCCAATATTAAAAAGACTAGTGCATATATGAAAATATTACAGTGAAACATTATTCTGTACAATTAACATGAATGAATAAAAAAAGTTTAAAAAGAAAAAGACTCTATCTTGGTGACTTCCTCTTAGTTCAGTTGTTTGAAGAGCCCAGTGATGTCTTAAACTACTATTAGCACCATCTGTTGGCCAAGATAGGAACTGACATCTGGCATTATGCTAGCTTTAACATTTTCTGCATGAACTTCATAAATAAATAAATAAAATAGAAAGCCATCTGCACATGACAATATCCTTAATCTACAGGACAAGGAAAGGATTGTAGATAAAGTTACACAAGCTCGGGGGTTGGATTGCCTTGGCAGATATATCAATAGTACATGTCTTCATTATTTACCTTCTCTAAGATTCAGATTTTATTCAAATGTAAAATACTAGCTATGTTATGGCATTGTTCAAATGCATACTTACTATGTATGTTATATGAAATAATAACTCAAATGTACTGGTAGTTGGAATATAAGTTGAGAGGCCAAATTGGGAAGTTGTCAATATCTGGTAATATTGGAAATATATGTATGTATTCCCCCTTACCTAATGCTTTGTTTTTAGGAATAAGCCCAATAGAAACATGGATGAATGGGTACTGAATGATATGATTGAGAATTTCATAAAAACCCTATATATAAAAATAGAAACTGAATAAAACTCAAATTTCCAGCAATAGAAAAAGGGATAAATTGTAATATATTCAAACAGTAGAACATTGTACAATAATAAACAGCTATACACAAATAGATACAAAGCTCTCCAAACATAATGTTGAGGACCAAGCTAGGCAGAACACAGTACACACTTGGTAAGTCCATTTAAATAACATAAAATGAGGTAAATTAATAAATGTTGTGAAATGTCAGGATGGTGATGATCTTGGAGAGAGAATTAGTAGCTGGAGGGGAGCACTAAAAAGTTTTAAAAAGGCTGATGTTGATGCTTTCCTGTGATTTAGCTTCTGTTTATCTAAATCCATTTGGAAATTTGTCTTAGTGTTTTAGTACTCTTATGGATGTTTAAGTGTTGTTTTTCTAGAACTTGGCAGGGAACATGGTTGATAAGAAATGTTTGGTACTTATGAGAAGTATTATACCATCATGAGAACAAAGAGGAGACTGAAAAGTCAAAGGGAGGAGGAGTACTTCTTGAAGAGAGTTAGGGGTATCAATTCTGTCATGACATTTTTATGGAGATGTTTATTATTCAACAGACAGGCACTGCAATAATGCCAATAAAGTATAAGAGTACTGATAAGAGACACACAAGGCAGGCCAAGAGGGATCCTTCAGAGAAAGGCTTACTAGAGGGTAGGATCATGATTCAAACTGTAAGGAAAATGTCTCCCATGAAGTATGAAATCAAGAAATTTAATGCTACATAAACTTATGACACATAGGTTACAGATTTGTCTGTGACCCTCTAGCCAGGGAAGTTATAGAAGAGTTGGATTTGGAATTAATGTGAGGGAATAAAGACAGAGAGATGTGAGCCTTGAGGGTGATGAAGAGAAGGACAGAGTGTGCTGCTTCATGTCATGATGCAATAGGTGATGCCCACGCCTCTGTGATGACCTCCAAGTCTTGAGTCCTTTGTCGATAACTTAAAGAAAGAGTGAACAGATGCAAAAAGAAAAGATACAGGGATAAAGACGAAGCTGATAGAATAAAGTCATGAGAAAGGCAAGAATGACCCATTTCCCAGCAGAAGCAGTGACCCTTGGACAGGGAAGGCTGGTCTTTTCCTCTCAGACAGATAGGGATGAAGTGAGGTTGTCTTTGCATGGAGTCAGCTGTTGGTGGTGAGAATGACAGCAACAGCTACCACTGAGATAATCCTGTGCCCTCACACTGAGTTGCCTCACTCTCAGAATGACCCTAGGGCACATTGTATTGCCATTTTTCATTCTATAGATGAAGACATTTCGTGTACTTTGGTTAAATACCATGTCCAAATTAATAAAGTGCAGAACATCATTGTTCATCCAAATACTCCCCCAAATGCTTTAGACCTGATCCCTTCTTGAGTAGTGGTAGGTTTAGGCACTCTTTTCATCAAGAAACCTGGATTCAGGAAGCAAAGGGCATCTGGTCTACCTCTACGATTGAGGAAATGTGTCAGTCACTTGTACATTCTGAGCCTCAGACTGCGGGACAGAGGACTGAACACCTGGCTGGACAAGACAAATCTTCTCAGATGATTTCTAACTCCACCAGTCTTTTGTCATTCTGAAAGACACTCTTTAAAAGAAAAGAGAGCTGGGGAGATGGCGAGAGAAGAGAGGCAGAAATAAGAGAATCCTCCATAAACTCACAGGCCAGATAAGCTGGCAAATACAGTACTTATCAAGGTGAACAGTGAGAGATTCTGTCTCAAATGAGGTGGAAGGCCATAATAGTACCCAAAGTTGCCCCCTGACTTTTCCATAGATGTAGTGACAAATACATCTCCACACTCACCCATATATACACACATCAAAGAAAAAGGAAGAGAGAAGAAGGGAAGGAAGGATAAAGGAAAGAGAAAAAAACATCAAAAAGCTGTCTTTAACCAACAAAGCCTGGAAAAGTATATCTAGCTGTGAACTCTTTCGCAATTTTCAAAGAAGGAATGTATCTCATTCAGTCCATGGGCTTGTAAATTTTCCTATAAAGGGAAACTCTATAAATATTTCAGGCCCTTCTGGCCACATGTCTGCCACAAATACTCTATTCTGCTACCGTAGCACAAGCTATCACAAACTTGTAGAAATGAGTGACTGTGTTGTGTTCTAATACAGCTTTATTTACAGAAGCAGGCCATGGGCCAGATTCAGTTTGTTAATTTCTGCTGACTTAGAAGCTGTGGCCACCTCTTTCTTATAATTGAGTGTGACCTTGAATAAGTCAGTTACACCTGCCTCACATTTGAAAGCTGGTAAACACAGGGAATGAGAGTTCCTATGACATCAGGAGGCAATCAAAGTGATACGAAGACGCTAAAAGCAGATTTAAGAGCATTATAGGAAATTGCTAGGCTAGCTGTTTTTCTACCCAGTGACAAATAAGAAAATATGGGATTAAATTGCATCGAGTTAAGGGCAAAAAGCATGAATTCACTAGCTGTGGAATACCATACTGCACTCCAGCCTAAATACGTGACTCGATTTCCCTGGGTAAGTTGAAGAACTGAGCAGATCATTGTTAATAATCACCATAAACTTGTCCCAAAAAGAAAGAGATGGGAAGTAAGTTAGCATGAAGTCTCATTTCCCTGATCTATGAAACTTAAAAGAACCTTAATTTCAGCACAACAGGATGCCCATTTGTTGGTCACGTCCTTGAGTACCCTTCCAGCTTTCTCTGGCACGTTCTACTTGCATGTGCCATTCAGAGTGATTCTGGGAACGTTGGATCCAGTCTTACTTCCATAGGTGAGTAGGTAACGTCCTCAGGCCAGCCAAATAGAAGAAATCCCGGGCTCTGTTAAAGGCATGTTCACCTCATCTGGACAGGGCCATGCATGGATAGGAGGACTGAACTTCTACCATGAAGACAAGCAGACTTAATGTGATGCCAACAGACATATGGGAAGATCATGAAAAATAAACTACAAGTTCTGAGCACTCTGGGTCAATTGTTGCCTAAAGCCCGACATACCTAATATTACATGAACTGATCTTTGTGTCATCAAAAGCCAGGCTAAGTTGGTATTAGTGTCATTTTCAAAAATTTATATCCTAAAATATACATTTCCCTTCAGATTTGTATGAATGTCATGCCTTAGGTAAGGAGATTAAATGAATATTTAAAATCAACCTAACACTTTCATATGCTTTTCAAATATTTTCTATAACTTTATTTTTAATATTTATTTATTGGTTAGAGAGAGAGAGAATGGGCATGCCAGGGCCTCCTGCCTCTGCAAACAAACTCCAGATGCATTGCCACTTTGTACATCTGGCTTGATGTGGATTTTGAGGAATTGGAACCAGGCCTTTAGACTTTGCAAGCAAGTGCCTTTAACCACTGAACCATCTCTCCAGCACTTTTTTCAAACCATATATATACATATATCATAACTTTAACTTGCTTTGAAAGAACAGCAGATAATCACAACTTTCTTGTTGCCAGGATTCCAACCTGACAGCAATCCATTTCTCCCATTATTTCCAAAGGCAAAAGACAACCTCTCTTAAAGCCTCCTGCCCTTTTAATCTGACCAAATATAAGTGATCCTAATTCAAAGTCCTGCCTTCATCAGAGAATTCCCTAGTGAGGGTCTGTTATGTCTTCCATCCTCTTAAGTCCTGCTTCAGACAGTCACTGAAAGAAGCTAGAGCACCCATAAAATCCTATGTATGGGCAGAAAAAAAAAAAAAAAGGCAAGACATGAGGAGCTTTACACCAGAGAAGAGATTTCTGATTTATTCAGGAGTGGGGGCAAGGGGAGGGGGAGAACCAGAGCACACTGTTGTATTTCTTTCATTTGTACTATTCTATTTTTGGTTTCTTTCAGGAATTAAAGTACCACAGGAAAATTTCAGTGCTCAGCATATTGGGTACATCAACATTAAAAAAAAAAAAAAAAAAAAAAAAAAAAAAAAACAAGAGCAGGGAAGGCCATTGGCCATTGCAATGGTTTCTCACTTGCTAGCCAACAGCAGAACAAAGATAATGTATTAACCAGCCTCTCTGAACCATCCATCTTCCCCAGATAGGCTGGGTTCTCAGCCTGCAAAGGCCCGTGGAGGGGACCATTCATCTTCACATGTCACGCGGAGATGACTACTACTTCCAACACAAAGTCGTCTTCCTCCCCTTCACTGCGTGGAACTTTTCTAAATGGCATGCCCTCCCGAAATCTCAAATACAGATAGAACAGGTCCGCTATAAAAAATGCATTTCCCTCTGTGCCCAGAATATAAAGGGAACCAAGTAGGCCAAACAGCAGGCAAATCTAAAAGCCAATAAAAACCATGCACGAGGGCCTCAGAGGAAGTTTTGAATCTTGCTTCATATCTAGGTTATATTTCATGTGAGTGTGTCTGTGTGTGTGTGTGTGTTGTGTGCTCACATGTATGTGTTTGTGCATGCACATGTGTGTGAGAACCAGAGATTAACATCAAGTGTCTTATTTGATCACTTGCCACCTGAATTACTGAGACAGGGTCTCTTAACCCAGAACTTGCAGATCTGGCTAGTCCAGTTAGCCAGCTATACTTGCCCTGAGGATCCCTTATCTACATCTCCTGGGAACTGGGTTTCCACACAGGTCACCTTGTCTGCCCAGCAGTTATATGAGTGCTAGTCAGGTCCTCAAGCTTGCACAAAAAGCACTTTACCAACTGAGTCATCCCTCTAGACCCTTATTTAGGTGATATTTCTGATGATCTTCCTTCCTCAGGGTTATGTGATGGGGAAAGAATTTTATGCATTGGAAAGGGAAGGCAGACAGGCTGAAAGCACACAAAAGTGTCATGAGAACAATCCTGGTAGGATCCAGGCTCAGGTTGCAGCCTCTCTGTCCGGGTCTGTTCATCCCCAGCTTCCCCGTACTAGCTTCTCCCCATTCTTCCAAGCCCAAGCACAGCTACCAATGTCAACACCCTGTGTGGTCCATGAACTTGAAGTCCCATTAGTATTATCCTTGTGTTTCTTTTTTCCTTCCCATGGGAGCCCAGGAGAGACATTTTTGCGTCCATGATTTGTAGCAAGGAGGCCAAAGAATAGTCAGCATGCTTGCTTTGCAAGAGAAGAAACAGGATTTTCAAATTCCTTTACAGAAGAACTCTGCTTGATTTATCTTTATTTCTTCCCTCATATATTAGAGAACTTTACCTTCATTCTCCCTCCGCACAATTATAAAAGGGGCTGGCGAGATGCTATAGCAGTTAAGGCACTTGCCTGTGAAGCCTAAGAGCTCATGTTCAAATCTCCAGGTCCCACATAAACCAGACACACAGTGACACAAGTGTGCAATGTCGCACATGTGCACAAGAGGGTGCATACATCTGGAGTTTGGTCGCAGTGGCTGAAGGCCCTGTCGCGTTCATTCTCTCTCTCTCTTTCTCTCTCTCCCTTTCAAAAATAAATAAATAAAATCACAAAAGAACTTCGTGGGTTTGAGTTATAACTTTATTAGGTAGGGTTAAAATGATTCTCAATAATACATGCCTTTGACTTCAAAAATTTGCATACAAAGCCAGGATATCCATTCTCCTCTGCTGCAGGGAACACTGGACCATATGGGATCATGCTGTTTGACACCCTTCTGTCTATCCCCTGCCACTAAATGAGAACACCCAGTTCAGTTCCCAGGACACTTTGATTTACTGAAAAGCTCTATCTTTAGGGAATATAGGAGTTACCTTCTTGTCTCTGGGACAACACACATGACCAGAAGCAGCTTATGGAAGGAATTTTATTTCAACTTACAGTTTCCAAGAGAAGCTTCATCATAGTAGAGAAATACACGGCAGGAGCAGACAGCCAAGTATTGCATCTGCACAGCAGCAGGGAGGAAGGGGAGCAAGTGAGCTTGTAAGCACTGGTTGGGGCTGGCCTATAAAATCGCAAGACTCACTGAGTGTGGTGGTACACGCCTTTAATCCCAGCACTCGGAAGGCAGAGGTAGGAGGATTGCCATGAATTCAAGGCCACCCTAAGACTACATAGTGAATTCCAGGTCAGCCTGAGCTAGAGTGAGACCCCACCTCAAAAAAAAAAAAAAAAATCACAAGAGCCGCCTCCAGTGACACACCTCCTCCAGCAGGGTTCCACCTCTCCACCAGCTGGAGATTAAGTATGAGGCCTCATCACAAACAATGGACATTTTAGATTCAAACCAGCACAGGGAGGAAGCTAGAAGTTGGAGGGTGACTCTGTGGACATTGTCTTTGATGGTGAAGACAAGACCATGTGAAATGATTTACTACCCTGAAATTTCCATTCACTCAGAAGTTGACAGAAACAAATAATTGTCTGGCTCCAAAAGCAGAGTGAATTTAAATTAGCTTGTAATTCCTGACCCTAATACCTCTCTTATTAACCATGTCTCTAATTCTAGCCCTGCTAATTACCATGCAATTTCCCAAAACCTATGTCTGTCAAAAACAGAAAACAAATTCCATTCATTCGATAAAAATCATGTATGTCTACTTTTATTAAAGCCCTTTATAGTGTCATATCAACCATTAGCTGAAATATGTCCCCATTGTGTCACAAAAAAAGAATATGCATTTCAACAACTGGAAATCCCAACCTTGCAATCAACAGTTAATGAAACGGGGATCCTGCTTTTAGATTCTATTTGTATTAACTGGTAACTCCTCCTTCTACCTTGAAATTCCAAATATACCTACATCAAAACTCAATTAAGCACCTCTACGCAAACTGTGCTATTGGTTAATGACCAATTAAGAACAGATTGTCTTCTACAGAGTTCTATGATCACTGTGTATTCCCAAGGATCAGCAAAAACCCATGTGGGGGACTGGGGAGATGACTCAGTGGTTAAAGCGCTTGCTTATAAAGCCTGACAGCCTGGGTTCAATACCCCAGTACCTACATAAAGTCTGAAGCACAAAGCAGCACATGTGTCTGGAGTTCGTTTTCAATGACAGGAGGCACTGGAGTGTCAATTCTCTCTCTCTCAAATAAATAAATAATATTCTTAAAAAAAACATGAGGATACAATCCACAAGTGGAGGTCTCTTGGGGAAGGCTTAATTCATAAGCAAGGTTATGAAGCATTCAAGTCAGCTATTTAGAAAAGGACGGCATTTGGAGTAGGGGCTCATCAGCTAGACTGGACAGCAGAGAAAAGTGAGACAGAAATTCCTTCCACTCTTAAAACCTCATCAAGAAAGCCAACGAACAAAACTTGAACATTCCAGACAGTAAATCACCTTTGCTGACAAGCTATGATATTTTAAGACTGGACAGCTTCGTAGATGATATGCTTTAATATTAAGAATGGAAGGTAAGAAAACAAAGAAAAGAAAAGAAGAAAGGAATAAATGAATGAATTTCTCATGATACTCACAGCTCTTCTCGACCTAAGCCCAAGAACATGACCTGAATCTGAGGATAATGGAATTTTATTTATTTATTTATTTATTTATTTATTTATCTATTTATATTTATTTTTCTGAGAGAGAATGGGCATGCCAGGGCCTCTTGCCACTGTAAACACACTCCAGACACAGATGCTACTTTGTACATTCAGCTTTTCATGGGTACTGGGGACTTGAATCCCAGTCATCAGAATTTGCAAGCAAACTGCCCTTAACCACTGAGGAATCTCTCCAGCCCCTGAGGATAATGTAAACTGAAGAATCCTACTTTCACCAGCCCATACTTTTTCATTCTTACCCACCAACCATGTAGCAAACTAATTCCTTCACTTGCTATTATAAAAGAAAAAATGTGGCACTGTAGATTTTTCCTAACAAAGATCTACGTTAGAATTTCTTCTAAAGAATAGTAATACCTGGGCCAGAGTCTGATGTGATGGTCCACCAGGAAAAAAAAAAAAAAAAAAAAAAAAAAAAACTGGGTCAAATTTAAAGTTGGATGGGCTTGGATTTGAATCACTTCATCACTATGAACTTAATTTTTTGGATTAGTTACTTCAGTTCTCCCAGCATCAGTCATATAATCCTTGCAGAGCCAGGAATATTTCCGTGAGGATCCAAGATAACAGATTTAAAAACTCCTACAATTCTTCCTGCTCTGCCATGCTATGGTTTAAGTGTAAACGTCCCCCATAGGCTCATGCATTTCACACTTGGTCCCCAGCTGGCAGTGCTATTTGGGAAGGTTGTGAAGTCTTTTGGAGATGGAGCCTTGCTGGAAGAAATGGGTCACTGGGGGGTGTGTCTTGAGGGTTTAAAGCCAACCTCACTTCCTGTGTGCCCTGTGTTTACTGCTCATGCCACTGTGATTCTCCACCATGACGGAATATATCTGCTGGAACTGTAAACCAAAACAAATGTCTCCCTGAAGCTGCTTCTTGGGTTTGGTATTTGGTCTCAGCAACAAGTAAAGTAGTGACTACAATGAGCAACTCCAAATCATGTTCTCCAAACTTCCTGAAACTGATCAGCAATGATATATATATATATATTAAATTTACTTGTGTGTGTGTGTGTGTGTGTGTGTTTGCACGTGCATGCTTGCACTAGAGATATCTTACCACTGCAAATGAATGCTTATCCAGCTTCACATAGGTAGCTGGGGAATTGAGCCCAGGTCTGCAGTCTTTGCTAGCAAGTACCTTTTGCTGCACAGCCATCTCCCTTTCATGGATCCTTAATGTGCTTAAAATGTCGTGCTGTTAATGACTATGTCCACAAAACACTGAACAGTGTCTGAGATACTGGTGTGCAACTTCTTAAAGATGTAACATATTTTAGTGCTATACACCGATGCATTCTGGCTCTTACCATGTATTTTTCTTATTAAATATCTGTATGTAATTTAATACAAATAACCAAACTGTTATTACACAGCCAATATTTTTCAACCACAACAGAAGATAGCAGAAAGCGCTTTAATGTTTATTTAACAGTAGAGCATTACTTGTCTGTCAATGAAGCCTGAAATTAGTGGTTCTGTCGTATAATGGTGTCGTTTCTTGTTTCTATTTGTCTAAGTAGCATATGAAATTACACTGTGTGTGGATCTGAGTAGATACACTGGGCACATTGAAGAGACACTGTTGAACTGTTGTGGTCTGATGGCTCTCAGTAGCATCTTATCTGTGTGGTGTTTTGCTACCAAATGCCATCAACGCACAACATGCGACTGAGAAAAAAAATCAAATACAAACATGAAAAAGAAAACATGTGCAAATGTGGAAAAAAATAACCTTTCCATTCCAGTACATTGATCTGAGTTGGAAACTGAGATGTTCCTCTCTAGTCACTCCAGGTGTCTATAAACAGATTGCACCAGGAGAATCCCTAAGAAAGAGATGCAGGGAAAGGGACTGGAGTTGTCACAGGCCCTGTCTTACATGGCACAGCTGTCTCTTACTTCATACACACATACACACACAAAACGTTCCAGCCCTGTGACTTCAAATAAATAGGGAATGGTGCAGGAGAACAGCTCTTGCTGGTACACAGAATATGAGCACAGGACTCGTGGGAGAAGGAGCAAAGAAAAGCCAGGGCAATTATTTTCATTCTCTGTCTTCATGTTCCAGATATTGCAAAGAATAAAAGAGGTATTGGAAAAAGTGCCTGGGGCACCACCCCAAATGTTTCAAATTACTATTCTGAACATTCATTAACCATCAAACATATGCTATGTTGAACACGGTCTTTGGTAGATATCAATCAAAAGCACATTTTCTCACAAATGAACGGGGGGCGGGGAAAAAAACCCACCCTTGGCATCTTTGTTCTTCCCGATTCTTTTCTCTGGGAAAATATTGCTTTAAATTGCTGCTTGTTCTCATAATGGACTGGTGCCTTTGAGGTCTTTACTGCTTAAAGTGCCCTTAATGTGCAGTCAATATATAGTGAAATTCGCACTGATTATATGTGGCTCAAAGGATTCCAAAACATCTCCCTAGAAGCTTTCCCTTTCTCCTCAGAATTCCCACATGAGTTTCCTGGAGGCTGGTTTTCAACAGAGCCCAGCAGACTGTCCTCTTCGAAGTGGATTTCCCACAGAAAGGAAGACATCAAAGGTTTGCTCGCGGATGGAGAGAGCAGCAATCAGATTCCACTGAACCACCGCACAGAGGAACAAAGCATCCGGTTCAGGGCCACTGGAATCCCACAGGGGGCAGCAAGCATGGCTCTCTCCCGGTCCATCCCAGCCTCCTTTACTTCCATCGTTTGCAGCCTGCTGCACTTACTTCAGAGGCCCTGGGTGTCTTTGCATTGAATTTCTGCTGAATTCAATGGGCTCACGTGATGTGCAGCTTTCTTGTGCCCTCCTTACAGCTTGACGGGGTGGGCCTGAAGAGTGTCTGCACTTTCATTGCATCCATAGGCACCGCTCAGCCTGTGAACCTACATGAGGCTGCTTACAGGGCATCTGCCCCAGCCCTGGCCCATCTCATTCTGTTTTGTTTTTTAAGATAGTCTTGCTAATGCAGCCCGGATTGACTTAAAACTTGCATGGTAGCTCAGGATGGCTCCAAATGTGTGATCCTCCTGCCTCAGCCTGAGACTTGGGATCATAGACATGTTGACGCCACACAGAGTAACCTAAACAAACTTTTAAAGGATGCCTACCAGGAACATGGCACCAAGTGGCATATGGAATAGAGAATCAAGTCTCTGATCTCAGGTGGAGCTATTGTGTGGCAATCTTAGAGTGCTGGCCTTTGAAGGTCCTCTGAGTTTCACTTGGGCTAGGAAATCTATATCCTGGATATGAAAACTATGCAACTGAAGGTTGCTTTTGTGGTACCTTTAAATACTATATCTATAGCCATAAATTACAGAAATGATAGCTATATTATTTTAATAGAAGAAAGGATATACTAGGATCAGCTCATGGTTTGTTGACCTTTTTACAATGTTAGGAAATCTAGAAAATTAATTAGACTATGTTACCATGCACTTCCAATTCTGATTAGATTCTTATATTTTTATTGTTCAGAGGGTCCCAAGGCAAGTATCCAGTGGTAGCTCTGTACCTGTTTGCTAATTTCCTCCGCATTGAAAGGTATAAACAATTATTGCCACCATTATGAAAAGCAGGGTCAACTCACCAGAGAAAGTGCCCTAATGTGCCAGCTATACGGCTCCATCTGCATACAGCAGCACAGCTATATGGCTCCATCTGTATACAGTAACACAGCTATACGGCTCCATCTGTATACAGCAGCACAGCTATACGGCTCCATCTGTATACAGTAGCACACAAGACTGCGTGACCTTGGGGGAGGGGAGAGATAGTATATAGAGAGGCAAAGATCTAGGAACAGTGAGCTCCACTGATGTGGGGCCTCTCCAGTCTCCATGCTCTGTAAGTAAGCCCTCCCCCGGAGACTGAGGGAAGAGCATCATTGTACTGGGGGTAATCCCAGTACAATGAGCTCCACCTAAGCGGTTTCTTTGGAGCCTCTGCGCTCTGGAAGCAAGCCCTCACCCTGAGGCTGAGGGAGGAGCATCCAAGGAGTCATCTTGACACAGGAATCTCCATCAAAGTGGCTGTTCTGGAGGTCCCACATTCCTGTAAGTAACTCCTCTTCATGCTCTGTAAGTGACCCCTCAATAAACTCATTGGTTCGGGCTGGAGAGATGGCTTAATGGTTAAGGTGCATGCCTGCAAAGCTTAAGGACCCAGGTTCAATTCGCCATGTCCCATGTAAGCCAGATGCACATGGTGGCGCATGTGTCTGGAGTTCATTTGCCGTGGCTAGAGGCCCTGACGCACCCATTCTCTCTCTCTCTCTCTCTCTCTTTCTGCCTGTCTTTCTCCTTCTCTCTGTATGTCTCTCTCCCTCTCTCTGTCATAAATAAATAAATAAATAAATAAATAAATAAATAAATAAATAAAAATAAAGTCATTGGTTCACTGAATTGGTATTGGTGGAATCATACTTTGGTCTGCCATCTGAACCTTATTTAGGGTGAAGACATGTGTTGGTGTCTCCCCAGGGGAAAAGGCTACTGTGAAGTACTTTGTCAGGAAGAGGGCATAGCACTTATAGTTACTGTGATAGTCAGTCTCCATTGTGAACTTGAAGATGTAGAATCACCTAAGAGCGTTGTGACATGCACCACTGAGTGTGTCTGGGACAGTTTTCCAGAGAGGATAACTAAGGGGGAGGACAAGACTCAAGTGTGGGCAGTACCATCCCATAGACTCAAGGGGTCCAGGCTAAATCAAAGAGGAAAAGGGAACTGAAGAGATAGCTCAGTGGTTAAAGGCACTTGCAAAGCTTGATGGCCTGGGTTCTCCTCCCCCAGCGCACTTGAATGCAGATACATGAAGTGCACATGTATCTGGAGTTGGTTTGCCGTGGCTAGAAGCCCTGATGCATGCCCAAACACTCTCTCTCTCTCTCTCTCTGTCTCTCTCTCTCTCTCTCACACTCTCAAATAAATAAATAAAGATAAACAAAAACTTTTTATAAAAAGAAAAAGAAGTGAAACAATTAAAAAATAATAAATCAGTGGTTTGGGAAGATAGCCCAATCAGTACAGGTTTGCTGTGTATGTGTGAGGACCTGAGTTTGAGCTTCAGAATCCACATAAAAGGTTGAGTATAGAAGTACACTTAATTCCAGGGTTGGGAGACAGAGGCAGGAGGATCCCTGGGACTTGCTGGCTAATTGGGGAGCTCCAGGCCAATGAGAGAGCCTGCTTCCAAACAAAGGACGGTGTTCCCGAGGATGAAACCCAAGGTTGTCAATAAACATAGGTGTAGCAGTGTGGAATCCTTAGGGGATATGCCAAGGAGTGGTACAGCTGGGTCATATGGGAGGTTAGGAAGAAAGGTATTGAGGTATTTTTTCCACACCGATGTGCAGGGGTTTATATATAGGGCAAAAGGATACAGGTGGCAATGCAAATAGAAGGACGAAGATACATTGGTGGAGGTAAATTGCAGAGCAGCAGGGGTGATAGGAGGGTGAGCAATAAGAGGGAAGAGGGAGATGGGAATCAACAAAAATAAATTGTATTTGAAAATGCCAGAATGAATGATACCCAAATCTCTGTATGCCAACTAAAAATAAAAACAATAAAAAGAAATAAAAGAGGCCAGGCAGAGTGGCACATGCCCTTAATCCCAGCACTCAGAAGGCTGAGGTTGGGGGAGCACCAGGAGTTCAACACTAACCTGGGCTACAGAGGGAGTTCTAAGTCAGTCTGGGCTGGAGTGAGACCCTACATCAACAACAACAACAAAATCTTAAAAATAAAAGAACAAGAAGAACACTTCACTGTCATGCTTATTGGTAATATTGTTTTGAGGGGAAAACGAGGAAGGAACTAGAAATGCTCCATTCCGCCTAACTTCTGTAATCAGATATTGAAACCATAGCTTTGTGTTTCTGGAGTGCTAATTACTGGCCTCTTGGCATGTCAAAATAGAAAAGGTATAATCTTCAAATTTAATTCACACACACAAGGGAAAAGAAAGTGGCCACTTCCTAAAAGATACTAGCAAGAAAAACTTTAAAATATGCTTGTACATTAAAGTAATTAAATAAAAAAATGAAATGGGAAAAATACTACAATATTAAAAGTTGGCCAGTAACCGTGAACAGGTATCACAGAATGTGGAATTTAAAGAACTTAACCTTTCTGGTTAATATTTTGTTTGCTTATTTGAGAGGCAGATGAGAGAGAAAGAATAGGAACACTAGGGCTTTTAGTCACTGCAAATGAACACTGTACCATGTGCATCTGGTTATACATGGATACTGGGGAACAGAACCCAGTCTGTGAGGCTTTGTAAGCAAATATCTTTAAGCACTGTACCATATTTCCAGTGCCAATTTAACCTTTGAGATTGACCCATCACCCAATTATGTGATATCTTCCCCAACTTGATTCCTCTCAGGAAAGCTACTCTGTTCGGGAGAGCGGTCAGGTACCACGGGAGAAGGGCAAACCGCTCCTCTTCCCTCCAATCCCAAAATCACACTCTCGTCTCAGAGTACCAGCTGGACGTCAAGGATGAAATGGAAAGAATGTACAAAAAGTACAATCACGCTCTCAAGCGCGTTGCAAAGCTGAAAGACAACCATTTCAAATTCTCTCATCCCCAACTACAAGAATTTTCATTCCCCAAATCCTAAGCAAGCAAGGAGCTCGTTGCAGGCTCCACTGCCGTGTCTTTAGCATCTCACCTTTCCACACAGAGGACCGGGCCCCTTTGCTACCCTGCCTCTCTCGACGTGGAGAAATACTGCAGGGCTAACATTAAGTTCTCTCCTTTCTGTGGTTGCCCATGCTGAACAGTCACTTGACTAGAGAAAGTACGCTTAGACGACCCATGGCATTACTGAAAATACTTCAAAAACAACCAGGACCAAAATAGCACAGCCAACAGGCGTTGCGACAGTTTCATCTATGGTCCAAACCTCACAGCGGCTTAGACTGGGGAAATAAACAGGATTTAAAATAATTACTACTACCAGACTGGGGAGATTGCTCAGTGGGCAGAAGTGCTTGCCTTGCAGGCATGAGGACCTGAGGTGGTTTGATTCACCCTGAGCTTGATTCCACAGCACCCACGTAAGGAGCTGGGCAGGGCCGGGCATGCCTGTAACCGCAGTCTAGCAGGGAGCAAAGATGAGAAAAATTGGCACTCACTGGTCAGCCAGTCTGACTGAAAACAGCCACTTGAGTTTCACTGAGGAAAAACACATAGATAAGCAAAGAGAAGGCCACCTGACATTCCCCTTTGGATTCTTGCCTGTGTACACACGAGGCATGCACATCTGTACATACTAACATTCCTCACATACCACACCACACGTACCACATATACACACACATGTGGTGTGTTTGTGTGTGTGTGTGTGCACGCAAATGTGCCATCAAGGGTTATGAGAAGGAAAATGTCACTGAGGAAGAAGCCTTGAAACAAAACTGGAATTAGGATGAACTTGGGGCCCTGGAGGAAACGCCCCTCCCACTTCACTTTTCTGAAGCAGGACACAGGCTTGTTTGCATTATTCCTTACAGATAAATTTAGTTCCTAATAAAGAGTCCTCTACAGAGGGAATTACCCAATACATGTGGACTGAGTACCTTACTCTGTGCTCTGCTTGTTGCCATGCTCTTTACACAGGAATAACGGAAGAGTTACTGTGCTTATGAAACCTAGAATAGGAGGCTAGGTGTGGGGTACATGCTTGGAATTCCAGCCTGTGGGGGGCCCAAGGTAGGACTGTGAGTTCTCCATTGAGCCACATCATCCGGGTAATGTACTGAGACCCTATAACAAAGGAAGGGGGCTGGGCATGGTTGCGCACACCTTTAATCCCAGCACTCGAGAGGCAGAGGTAGGAGGAGTGCCATGAGTTCAAGGCCACCCTGAGACTACATAGTTAATTCCAGGCCAGCCTGGGCCAGAGTGAGACCATACCTCAAAAAACCAAAAATAAAAAAAGAAAAGGAAGGGGAAGGGAGGGTAAAGAAGGAAGGAAAGAGGTGGGGTGTGGAAGGAGAGAGAGATAAACTATGAATAGAACAGCATAAGGTAGTAGATAGTCAATAAATATGAGGCGATATTCTTGGGGCTTGCAAGATTCTGAAAATAACGAGAAACCAGTTTCATGAAAAATAATAAGTGGGTCCTCAGCTGTAGGCCCAATAAGGACATTAATCTTTTAAGCATCTGCTGTGTACACAGCATTTTTTCTTTGTGCTTAAAATATTGCCTAATATTAACTTTTAAAATGAAACCTATTAAATAGCTATAAACATAACCACTCCGGAGGCAAGACAGCCAAAGGTTAGGCAAAGTTAAACAACGTGTCCATGTCCATCCCTAGAAATTGAACCCAAGGTTGTACAAATTATGAAGACTCAACTCTTCCCATTAAACCACACAGGAAGAAGGATAAATTTAATGTTTTGTTTCTCTATAGTTGGGTAGAATGATTGTAGTGGACTCTTCACTGAAAGAGTTTAGGGTAAAAATATGAGATTTTTTTTAAAGGAAAAATTAAGAAGAGACAAAGTGACCTTCGAGTCACCATTACATTTCCAACACTTGTGTCTCTAAAGGCACAAAGGTCAAGAGCTGATTCTAGGACTTTCGAAGGGGGACATAAAGCCCCTAGAGAAAGAGCATATGCTTCATAAGGCCCTCGTTAGAATTTTGGTAGCCGAATGTGTATGAGGACAACATGATGTGGTGTAACACCCTGCCCCAGAGGCCGCTGTCTGGGAGAACTATGTGACATGGTTACCCAATCAGGACATTATCACTTCCCCTCTCTTTCTACACCAAGAAGGTGAACCAGCTTACCCGAGCTTAGGCATGGAAAAAAGAAAAGTGAAAATATGTGAATATTCTGCAGAAGAATGAATTATTTGCCTTCTTCTCCTATGGATATATTGCCTTGTAAAATGTTTAGACTAAAATTTTGAGGCCCCAGCTAACTGTTATAGATTGAACTCATATGCTTACCACTACCATGACTGAAATATCCCACAAATCATAACAGCAGAGAAAATTACAAGGCAAAAATGGCCAAGAAAAGGAGATAAATTAAACTTTGAAGTTTGTAAAGCATATGAAGTTAGCAGAATTGTATCCACAATGGCGAGTCCTCTTTCTAAGAAGAATTGTGCTCAAAATTCCTGAAGAACCAGGATTTGGCGGGCAATTAAAAAATAGCATAAGAGGGCTGGAGAGACAGCTTAGATGTTGAAGCACTTGCCTGCGAAGCCTAAAGACCCAGGTTCAATTCCCCACTACCCACATGAGCCAAATGCACAGGTGGTACATGTATCTGTAGTTTGCTTGCAGTGGCTGGAGGCCCTGGCAGGCCCATTCTCTCTCTCTTTCTCTATCTGCCTCTCTCTCTCTATCTATCTATCTTTCTCTCTCAAACAAATAAACAGAGTAAAATAGAATAAGGGGAATGGTACAATTTTTACACATAAAGCATGTAGACACCTATAACCTCAGCACTTGAGAGGCTGAGGCAGGAGGATCACAAGTTCATGTTCAGTAAAAGCCTATATTAGTTATTTTATTTGTTGCTCTGATCAAATACCTGACAAGAATCAGCTTAAGGAAAACAAAAGGTTGATTTTGGCTCACAGTTTCAAGAGGTGCAGTCCATCACAGTGGGAAAAGCATGGAGCAGAGGTAGGAAGCTGGCTAAGTCACCTTGCACCCATAGCTAGGAAGAGGGAGACTATGGAGCAGGGCAGGAGTATAAAGACTCAAGGTCCACCTTATGTGAACCCCTTCCGCCAGCAAGGCTCATCTCTTCAAGGCTCCACAAGATTCCCAAACTGCACCACCATCTGGGGACCAAGTGTTCGAACACATGAGCCTCTGGGGGACATTACACATTCAAGCCACACAGATCCTGTCTCAAACATATGATAGCTAAACAACAACAAAAAGCAATTAGACAATTTCATACCGTCTGTGCCACTCCACATAGACTTTCTCCATACTATCAACCTACCCAGCTATACCCTTACACTCACCCAAGCTCATCTTGTGGGCTTGAGGAACAGCTCAAAGCCAGCTGTCCTTAAGGGGCCCACATATGCCCCTTCACAGGACAAACTCAGGTCATCTTTTCCCAGCTCACCAAACTCTGGGTATAGCTTTCCATATGATTGGACCTTTAAGTTTATACTTCAGCCATGTCTCCAACCCAACAAGCTCACTCACAACTGTTGTACCAGCAGCAGCCTCTTGACCACTCATCTAGGTTTTGCACCTCAATCTGGGATTTGCTATCTTTTTGTACAACACAAAATTTGGATGAAACTGAATTTAATACCTTATCATGTTTACATAACAAAAATATCATCCTTACAAATACTCTGATACTCCATCAGTGGGGAGAGAATGGAAACTAATTTTAAATGGAGTGATAAAAAGAGTGTAGCTTTTTTTAACTGCTGAATTATTTCCTTAGCCCAAGAGTCTAGTTTTTGAGAAATATTAATAAGTAATATCTAAGGCCAAAAATAACGAGAAATGACAGAATAGGCAAAAGTTACAGCTCTGAAAGTGGCTAATTCTGGTGTTTGGAAAGTGAGTTGTGTAGCATAAAGATTCACTGCTTTGTAAATCCCATATTTTGTATAATATTTTTTAAAGTGTCTATAAATCCTGGTGTAGTGATGCACACCTTTAATCCCAGCACTTAGGAGGCAGAGGTAGGAAGATTGCTGTGAGCTCAAGGCCAGCCTGAGCCTACACAGTGAGTTCCACCTCAGCCTGAGCTAGAGTGAGACCCTATCTCAAAATTTTTTTTTTATTCTCTCTCTATATATAAAACCTTAAAATAATCAGGCTGGATAGATGGCTTACTGGTTAAGGCACTTGCCTACAAAGACCAATGGACCCAGATTTGATTCCCCAGTACCCACATAAAGCCAAATACACAAGGTAGTACATGCATCTGGAGTTTGTTTGCAGTGGCTGGAGGCCCTGGTGTACTCATTTTTTTTCTCTCTCTCAAAGAAATAACATATTTTAAAAAAACATAAAATCAAGCACAAGTAGAAACAAAATAGATTTCCTAGATTCTTTTTTCCCATGTAGGTTGAAAACTCCACTTAGGTGGTGGTGGTGTTCTTTTCTCCTCCTCCTCCTCCTCCTTTTCTTCTTCTTTCTCCTTCCTTATTCCTCCTTTCTTTTCCTACCTCTTCCTCCTTCCTCTTCTCTCTTCCTACTCGCCCTCTCTTCCTTCCTCCTCCTTTCTCTTTCTTCTCCCCTTTCTCCTTCTTCATCTTATTTTGAAACAGGCTCTTTGTATGCTGCCTCCATTGACCTGAAACAGAATCCTCCTGACTCCAGCTGTCCTCAGTTCTGGTATGTCATAAATCACCACGTCTAACTACAACCCATTTTGCTTTTACATCTTGTATTCTCCAGAATTCTTGAGTGGCGACATGACTTAGTCAAACCACAAAGTCAGAATGAGTAAATACAATGCAATGCTTTGAGCGAGTCTGGGGAATCTGTGTTTAAATGCTGTCAACTGAGGAATGACGCGTTAGACTAGCAGTCTTTCCTGAATGGATCCTTTCCCTCTGACTCTCTAATACATCTAAAATGATTCCACTGATTTTTAGATGTGATTTACATAGAGTTTTGTGGCAATATCTTCATCAACTACAGAAATGCAGGGTTATGTTCAATCTGCAATTTTCATACTATCACAGTGTGGATGACGCAATTATGCAAGATTGCTACCTTAAGAAAATCTGAAACAGTCAGTGGTTGTATTTAAATCAGAATATCCTCTTCTCAAAATTTTTTAAATGAAGCCATCAATCTATTATTGTGTAGCTTTAAGGGGATGAGTTAGAATGAGTATGCTGAATGATTTTTCTCATGTTTAGAGTGACTCTAAAACCCAGATTTCACAAGCCTTCCTAGACATGTGATAAACCCCACTGAGAACTGCTAGGAATAAGTGGCTTTAGAAAAGCTAACTGATAGATTTCATGCTCACCATTAACATCTACCTATCTGTTTTCCCTCTGTCTATAAAACCCTTCTCCAACAATGGTTTGCTGATAACTCCCTCAGGCCTATGTACAGGCCAAAGTTGCCCCCAGTAGACTCAAATTAGTTTTTCGTTAAATTACAGTGTGACTATGGTCTCCTGTGTTTAACATATCATGGGGGTTCAAATCCTATTTTTTCCACTGCAAGAAGAACTCATTTAGAAGTTCTTTAAATACACTTATAAAGTCTCCCATGTTTACTTTTATACATTTATGGAGGTGTTGAAAACTGTTTAAAAGGTTCTACCATATTTCAACTGTAGAAATGCTATGGCTGAGGTATGAAATCAACCTGTAGGTTTGGGTGTTGCAATTCCTGGTCCTCAGCTGGTGGTGCTTGGAAAAGTTGGAGAACCTTCGGGATATAGGGCCTAGCTAGCACATTTTAGGATGTAGGGCCATAGGACCAGGGTTTTGTGGTTATAGCCTAGGATCTGTGCCAGCCCAGGCCTCTCTATTCCCACTGCCAGGCATCATGTGACAACAAGCTGCTGCATACTCCTGTTGCCATAGAGACATCCCTGTCATGTTTTTCCTGGCATTGCAGACTGTATTTCCTCAAACCATGAGCCAGACTAAATGCTTCCTCCATGAAGTTGTTTCTTGTCAAATCACAGCAATACAAACACTAAGTACACAGGTCACTGACACCGAGAGTGGAACTGTTGCTATGAGAAAACTGACCATGCGGCTCATTGGCCTTTGGGATTGGTGCATGGGAGAATGTGGGAGAGTGTGGACCTGCAGGCAAGGGGAATCCTTGGACATGATTAGCAAAGCTTAATGGGCCATTCTAGTGGGAATGTGGGAGACCAAGAATCCAATACAACTGTGGACTAAGAAACACTGCATTCTGGAAGTTTTAGAGGGGAGTAAGGATTCGATCGGGTACAAAACTTGACGATCGTCATGTTGCATGATGGCAAAGAATCTGGGTCTGTTCCGTCAGTGTGCTTAAAACTTGACTCAAACAGTGACAGACCTGGGCTAGAGAGATGGACCAGTGGTTAAGGCACTTGCCTGCTAAGACAAAGGACCCAGCTTTGATTCCCCAGTACCAACGTAAAGCTGCATGTACAAGATGGAGCATGTGTCTGGAGTTCATTTGCAATGGTTAGAAGCCCTGGTGCACTCATTCTCTCTCTTTCTCTCTCTGTCTCTCTCCCTCTTTCTCAAATAATAAATAAATACATAAATAAATAAATAAGTTTTAAAGTATCAGACTTGCTTGGTGGAGAAAATTTCAAGACATTAAAATATTTAGGCTGTGGAATAACTATTGCTCACTGCTTTTAGCCAGATTTACAGTGAAAGAGAACAGAAAGTGGAACCTAAAGATGCAAAAAATATGTATTTTGGGGAAAAAGATGTGTGAGGTGTATTAAAGTTGTAAACAGGGTGGGCTCATACAAAGCAGCTATAAGTGAAAGACATTGGTTCTATCAAAGAGAAACCAGCACTGTGCATCAGGACGGTAGGAATGATGCCTTGAGGGAACAACCCCATCCACCAAAGGCTCTAGAATATGAACTAGCAAATCCATCTGAAAGGAGAATACCTGAGAAGGTAGAACCTCCATATGCCCTTGTTTGATCAAGACCCAATAGGAAAATTTCCTTAGCTCAGCCACCCCAAGCCCTCAGAAGCTGCTATAGCTGTGGTCAAAGGAGCCCAGGCTACAACTTGAGCTGGCAGCAGAACTTGGTATCACCCATGTGGTGCTGGTTTTGCATAAATACAGGGTGCAAGAATGATGGGGTCATGGAAGCTTTGACCAATATTCCAGAAAATAATAAGCAATGAGGCCAGACAATGTGTGGCGGGTTTGGATTCTGGAGATGGAGGCCCTGAGAGGCCATTGCATGAAGCTCCAAGCATGAAGCCTACAGGGTAGTGGAGAACAGAGGAAGTGGAAGATTCCAGTAACATGGTATGTCTGCTGAGGAAAGTTTCAGTCACAGAATGGAGCCAGTCCAAGAGAAAGTACATGCATGCTGCAAACAGGACCAGAAGACCGGAGCTTCTCAAGACCCTGGAGCTCAGATGTTATCATGAGCTCTGGACATGGAGCTATGGGGTTTGGTGTTGCCTAAGTTTTGAGACCTGATGAGAAAGTGAGAGTCACATGAATGAGAGGAAATCCTCCTCACGATCAAGTCACCCCTTCTGATCAATGGCAAGGAAAGTCACAGCGTGCCTCAGCTCAGGGACCACCTCCAGACATTTTGATAGAATTCTGTTCACGAGGAAAGTTGCTTGAGCAAGGAAAATACACACAGTCTTGTCTGGCAGTCCATGAGTTCCAGAAACCTTCTGAGCCAACTTTCCCACACAAGTGACCCACCCTTCTCAAAGCGGGAGAACCAACTCATGGGCAAGAAAAGAAAGCCTGACTCCACATAGGGAGATGCATGAATGCGACCTCTCATGTTGATAGACGAATGACAGAAATCACTGGGTAAAAAAGGCATTTCATGAAAGCAAACATCTACTGTTAATTAAAGCATTTCTTTTTTTTTCAATTTTTATTGACATTTTTTGAACATGTATAAATGCTTTTTATTCATAATTCCCTTCCCATTACCTTCTCTTCTCTTAACCCTTTCTCCTGTCCCCTTCACTAAACTCCTTTTTTTCTCTTCTTCCCAAATAGTTCCTCTTCTATCTGAACGTATTTTTTCAGTGTGTGTGTGTGTGTGTGTGTGTGTGTATGCGCGTGTGTATATGTGTGTACCTATCCTGCTGAGTTTAATTAGAGATGCATGAATGAGCATAATGAGAAACTATTTACCTGAGTGCATGCAACCTACTACCAGTGGCTACTCCACTTCAAAAACTGCCCCCTGCTCCCCCAGTCACCATTAACTACCAAATAACTACTTGGGGTAGGGCAGGAGCCTTAGATTCTCTTCCATCACCTGTAATGGAATATTGTGGTCCCTGTATTAAACAGATAAGGACAGTGACTGTGAGGTAATGAGTGCACACCTCTGTACTATTACATGCTTACTGGTGAAGAAGCAGGAACACACCTCCATTGAAAGGAAAAGTAAATCAGGGATGAATGTTGGAAGTTTTAGTCAACTCAGAATAGCAAGCAACCTCTGGAGGTGGTTTGGAAAAAAACACTGGGAATCTTTAAAATGTTCAAAGCCTTCTACTAACCGATTCCCTTGCCTAGGTCTTTATCTTCTTAGAAAAGCAATTGGTTACATAGGTATCTGTCATAGTGACAAGAATAGAGCAAATGTAAACACTGAACAAAAGCAAGTGGTAAAGACATAAGTATTTACAGCCAGGCGTGGTGGCCCATACCTTTAGTCCCAGCACTCAAGAGGCAGAGGTAGGACGATCACTGTGAACTGAAGGCCAGCCTGGAACTACAGAAAGAGTTACAAGTTATCCTGGGCATGATTCTACTTCAAAAAGGCCAAATAAATAAATAAATATTTACATATAACTATATGCATGCCCATTTAGTATATGTGTTAAAATGCTATGTATAATTGGAAAATGTTACCCAAACTACATCAAAAGATGGATGGCTAATTGCTATATTCTAAGACATATGGCAGCATACCCTTTATTTTGAAAGTAAAAAATCTTAAATTTTGACAATAAATAACCTTAACCTTCCTTTTTTTTTTTTTTTCCGAGGTAGGGTCTCACTCTGGTCCAGGCTGAACTGGAATTAACTATGTAGTCTCAGGGTGGCCTTGAACTCCCCATGATCCTCCAACCTCTGCCTCCTGAGTGCTGGGATTAAAGGTGTGGGCCACCACACCCGGCTAAATAACCTTACATTTTAACAATAACAGATAAAATTACAAACAGATTTTATTTATTTATTTATTTATTTATGAGAGAGAGGGGGGCAGAGAGAGAATGGGCATGCCAGGGCCTTCAGCTGCTGCAAACGAACTCCAGATGCATGAGCCACCTTGTGCATCTAGCTTACGTGGGTCCTGGGGAATCGAACCTGGGTTCTTTGTCTTTGTAGGCAAGCTCCTTAACTGCTAAGCTATCTCTCCAGCCCAGATATGTTTTTACTTCCTTCTATCTTTCACAGATTTTTTTTTTACTTCCTTCTATCTTACACAGTTACCAGAAATAAACACATAACCCTTGTGAACCCTGAGAAAACAGTAACATTAGGGCCTGTACAGAGCCACTGTTTCTTTTCAGTAGGACCAACTCTGGTGGAGTTGACGTTGTTTCCCACAAGCCGAACCAATGGAGATATAGGTGGAGACCAAGAGAAAGGACTGGGGAAGACTGTATGCTTGGAGATTCTTGGTAACCTACCATAGGAATACTGGGGCACAGCCAAATGCAAGATATGGCTAGCCCGCGTGACTGGCATATGAACCTTGCCAGAAGCCTATTTTAAAAAGATGTGACAGTCAGTTATTCCCGTATAACACAAGAATTCCTAAAATCTTCTACAAGGGATGGCCTGGCAGACCAGCACTGATTGGCTCCTACGTCCCAGCTTCTAAGCAGGCTCTGTACAGACAAAGCTCACCCGAGGAGCCCAAGGTCACAGCAGTGAAAGTGGCTTCATGGATTTGCTCCCTTAAATGCTGGCCACAGAGAGCTGCCACCAGCACAATGTGACGAGCTTTCTTCAGAAAGCTGTGAGCTGGCTGAGTCCAGACAACTCTCTGGTCACAACTCAGAAACACAGCTGAGAACTCACGTCAGTCTACACCACAGCACAGCACAGCACAGCACAGTGTGTGTCAGACCTCTGCAGTTTGCTGGCATTACATAGTGGAAGAAAAAGGAGAAGAGGGAGAAGAGCAAGAGGGAGAAGAAGGAGGAGGAAGAGGAGGAGGAGGAA
Source organism: Orientallactaga sibirica (assembly GCA_036365145.1). Taxonomy (NCBI): domain Eukaryota; kingdom Metazoa; phylum Chordata; class Mammalia; order Rodentia; family Dipodidae; genus Orientallactaga; species Orientallactaga sibirica. The sequence goes on from JAEOAD010000009.1 coordinate 3,994,472, forward strand.
GAGGAGAAGCTATTACCAGTGAGCATCCCTCAGCACATAGGAAACAACCTAACTCCAGACATGAGCAAGTTCTACGAGCAAGCGCTCACGGCCAGGCAAAATAGTACAGTCTGAGGTGAAATCTAATCAAGAGGCAGAAACTGTTCCCAAATGTCTCATGTTCAGAAAATAGATTGGGTTGCTCAGCAAGGTTCCTCAGAATTTTATGAAGATTTTAAAAATTAAGACATATTTATTAACTGAGGAAAAGTATAAGCAGTTTAGGGCTGGGGAGAGAGCTTAGTTGGCTTGCAAGCATGAGAACCTGTGTTTGACACCCAGAACTCATGTAAAAAAATTTTTTAAGCCAGGCATGACATTGTATGCTTCTAATCCCTGAGCTGGGAAAGCATAGGCAGGCATATTCCTGGATCTTGCTGGACAGCCAGTCAAGCATAATTTGTGGGTTCCAAGTTCAGTGAGAGAGACCCTGTCTCAAATCAAACGGGTGATGCTTGCAAAATGAAGATACCCAAGGTTTTATTGTAACCTACACCCATGTACGCACAGGCACGCACCAGCATGCACACTCACATGCACATGCACACACTCACATGCACATGCACACACTCACACAGTTGAAAACTTCTTAGTTGTGGTTGGTTTCTTTAGATCCATTTGTGCATGACCCACTTAGTTCTAAGGAAAGAGTTCAAATTTTTATAGAGTAAAAAGGCTGGTGTCCAAACACAAAGGTTAATATGCTTTTAAGTAAATAATTTCTATCTGTGAGCTATTGAAAGTGTTATGGCCATTTTGCATGTAATTCTCAAAACCAAGTCATCTACAAGTTGCATTAGTAAGCAAAATGTTTTTCATTAGTTTGTTTGTTTGTTTGTTTGTTTATTTATTATGTATTTATTTATTTGAGGGAGAGAGAGGAAGAGTCAGATAGAAAGAGAGAATAGGCACGCCAGGGCTTCCAGCAACTGCAAATGAACTCCAGACACATGCGCCACCTTGGGCATCTGGCTTACGTGGGTCCTAAGAATTGAAACTGGGTCCTTAGGCTTTGCAAGCAAGCACCTTAGCCATTAAACCATCTAGCCTGAGATGTTTTTCCTTCTACTGTTCAATGAAATGGGCTGCATAACTCTTTGCTGTGGGGGCTGTGTTGTGCATTGGACCATCCTGAAAACCTCCTTATCCCCATACACAACCATGGTGCCCCAATAGTTTTCTCCCCTTCTACAGCTATGACAACCAAAAAATGCCCCCTGGGAGAAAGGATACTTCTTGCCTCCCCATTTGAGAATAGCATATATATGGGTACTTTGATCACATAACAGGGCATTTCAAGATGTGGATGTTATAGTTATTGGGGAATTTATAAGCCTCAGACAGCAAGTTGCTTGAATGGAATTTAAAGAGAAACATTGTGCTTTTTAGCTATCTGCTGTGATTTAACCTAATTTGGATAAAATTTAAAATTTACCAGAGGGTGTGTTGAAGAGTGAGTCTTTTATCAGAGAAATAAAGCCATCTCATAAATGTTATAGGAAGTTTCACTATTCCTTTGTGTTCAGTGGTTGTTGGGGGGGGGTAGGCATATGCTAGAAGACAAAATAAAATAAATAAAATAAAATAAAATAAAATAAAATAAAATAAAATAAAATAAAATGCTATTGCCAATACACAGTACTCCATAATGAGCACACTCAGTTTTCAGGACAATTAGCGGATGTAGTATATTAGCCACTTTCATGTTGCCATGGCCAAACACCTCAAAAGAAACAATTTAAGGAAAGAAAGATTCATTTTGGCTTACACTTAGAGGTTCCAGACCATCAGAGTAGGGAAGGCAAGGGGGCAGGAGCTGGATGCAGCTGGTCACACTCATCCCACAATGAGGATGCAGAGTGTGATGGATGCTGCAGCTCAGCCAGCTCTCACTTTTTACACATCCAGACCCCAGCGCAGGGGATGGTGCCGCCCACAGCTAAGGTGAGTCTTCTCCCCACAGTTAACCCCACAGGCATATCCAGAGACTAGTTTCCTAGGTAGTTCTAGGTCCCATCAGGTTGCCACTCAATATAGACACATCTACAGGTGCATCAGGAACAGAAAATAATCATTTCTCAAACCACAAGTCATTCTATGGAAATGCATTGAAATCTTGATTCTTTGCTTTCATTTCTACTTAAATCTCTTTTTAAAACTACTATATTTACCCATCTCTGATAGGGCATAATGGCATCTACCCACGGACCATGGGCCACATGCAGCCCAAGAGAGCCATCATTGCAGCCAAACACTTAACTGACTTAAAACAATGACCTATCTTTGAGAATTTTTATATAAATAGTAACTCAATAGTGTGGATACTGAATGCAAACTTTGTGGATCACAAAGTCATACCACATGGGGATTTCTCTCTAGAAAGATGGCTTGTGTCATCTAGGAGTCAAGCTTCAAGGGCACATTGATATAACACTAACAAGAGAAGGGTTGAGGAGATGGCTCGCTGTAGGTCAGAGCACTTGCTGTGCAAGCATGAGGATGTGAGTTCAATGCACAGACCCACATAAAAAGCCACATATGGCCACATTTGCCTGTAACCCCAGTGGTAAGGCATGGAGAGTGGAGGATCTCTAGGGCTTACCGATCAGCTGGTGTAGAAAAAAACCTGTGAGCTTCAGGTTCATCAAGAGACACCATTTCAGGGGCTGGGGAAATGGCTTAGCAGTTAAGGCATTTGCCTGTGAAGCCTAAGGACTCAAGTTTGATTCCCCAGGACCCACGTAAGCCAGATGCACAAGGGGTGCATGTGTCTGGAGTTCGTTTGCAGTGGCTAGAGGCCCTGGCACACCTATTTGCTCTTTCTCTCTGCCTCTTCCTCTCTCTCTCTCTGTCTCAAATAAATAAATAAATAAATAAATAAATAAATAAATAAATAGACACCATTTCAAGAAAATAAGGTGGGAGAGCTGTAGAGGAGAAATCCCTATGTTCTCTTCTGACCTCTAAACATACGCACACAGGGCACGTGCACCTAACACACATGCATCTGTTTCACACATATGTGCACTCACATACACATGCACACACATACATACACACACAACATATTACACATATACACCAAAAGAAAAAGGGATAGTGAACAAAAAAGAAGAAAAAGTAAAGAACATTTGAAGCACATCGACCATATAGTGAACACACAATACAGATTTTTGTTATGATTAATTTTACATAATCCTTCCCCCACATAGATTTAAGCTACTGATGACAAAGTTTCCTTCAGAATTTGCCTCATTCATATTCAAATGCCTAGAAGTGCTCGGCTCCTAGCAAATGTAAACACATGTCTGTGAATGAATGATTGCATGAATGAGTGAATGCAATGAAGTTGAAGGGAGTTAAGCACAGTGAACCAGGTCAGGAGAAATGGAACAAAGATGGACCATGAGATCTGCAATATGCAAATATATGGAAAGGAATTAAAAAATATCTTAAATGGTGAGTGAAAGACTTGCAGAAATTAAAAGGGGGAAGTGGTGCAAAGCTGGCCAGGGTCTCTGGGTCTATGAAATGGTTGCTGTGCCTGAGAAAAAAGGCATCTCTGAGCCAATGCAGAACTTTAAAAGCCTCTTGGGGTGAGATATGGGTTAAATTTCAGCCTCCACTTGCCAAGGGTCTTCTAAAGTCTTGGGCCATAGGCAGGCCACAGAACCGTCCAGAGCAGACCCAAGGTGCCTCTTTCTCAGAGGTGGTGAGGGGTTCACACTGAAACCTGAGCGGAGGAAGTGACTGTTCTTGGTTAAGTCCCTACCGTAAGCAAATCCTCTCCTCACCACTGCCAGCAGTTGCCTCATTTCCCTGTCTCCCTCGAGATCCCTAAGCTCACAGAGGTTGAACTTAACCTTGGGCAAGTTACGTTTGGTTTCTCTGAACCTCAGTCATCGGGCAGCTCCATGAAGGTGCAGTCAGGGCTGTGTGCCACGTAGTCAGTCCATTTACCTGGAAGCAGGTCTGTGCTCTGCCACTTGCTAGGTGAGGGGCTTGTACAGGTGAATAATCACTTTGTAAGGCCCTCTGTATTGTGCCAAAGCCAGGCAGCACCCAGGGAGGGTCCCAGCCACCATTTATCTGTGAGGCAGTGTTCGCACTTTGAGTGGTGACACACTTAGAAAACTACCTGCTGAGCATGAAAATTGCCTTTTATGTCCCTTGGTAATAGGAACTTAGTGTTCTTATATTGTTACCTGTTTCATTGACCACAAGTAGTTGGTGCTCATTTGTGCCAATAAAATAGCAAATGAGAACAATTTTGAGAAACAGATGATAGTATTAAGAGTTATATGCTTGTATGTTCACCATGGCCAGACTCTTCTCTTTTAAAAATATTCTATTTATTTATTTGAGAGAAAGGCAGAGACAGAGAGAAAGAGGCAGACACAGAGGGAAGGAGTATGGGCATGCCTGAGCCTCCTTCCACTGCAAACAAACTCCAGACATATGTGCCACTTTGTATATCTAGGTACTGGGGAATCCAATCTGGACTCTCAGGCTTTGTAAGCAAGTGCCCTTAACCACTGAGCCATCTCCCTAGCTTCCAAAGGTACATATGGATAAGAAAACAATACTGCAATGCAGAGACTGTTTGCAGCTCAGGGCATCCATTAGGGATTGTAGCCTGCACCCTCTACAGATAAGGGGTGGGTACCCATTGGCTCCACTTCCCTGGAAAACCCTGGCTGACGCCTGTCCTGTTGGTCCTCTAGGGAAGACATGGTTGCTCTTACCTCTCTTCTGTTGTCCCTTATTGTTGTAAAAAAATAATAATTAAGCCACATTCATGAAGTCATTAGGTTTCACCTGAAAACCTAGATCTTGGGCTTCTGAGACGGCTCAGTCAGTGAAATGCTTGACTCATGAGCACTAAGACCTGAGCTTCTCCAGAACCCGCGTGAAAATGCCACACATGGTGGCCTGCACATGTAACCCCAGTGCTGGGAAGACAGAAACGGGAAGGTCCCTGGAGCTCACTGGCCAGCCAGTCTAGCCTAATTGTGAACTACAGACCAATAAAAGCTTCTATCTTAGAAAATGTTGGATGGCATTTCTGTAGATGACACCTGACATTGTCCTTTAGCCTCTACATGTACCCACATACCTACACACATGTATGTCTCCACATACAAACATGTGCACATGTACCACACACACACACACACACACACACACATACACATGTGTGCACAGTATTTCTCAATTTCCCTTGAATAGGATACCTGGAAAGCCCTTGAGCTGGAGGTGGGAGCTTCAATGCTCTGTGCTTTAGAAGGAGCAGAGGTCTGCCTGCATTCTCTTTGATCCTTTGAGCCTTCATCATTCAAATTATGCTCTTGGACTCCTGCCCCAGTCTTGAGTAGGGCAAGGTGAGCCAAGGGTCTGTGAGTAGACAAACAAAAAAGTTCCTTCTAGCCAACTTACCGGCAGATGCTCCTTAAAAATTTGTCATTAGCAGGCTGGAGAGATGGCTTAGCGGTTAAGGCGCCTGCCTCCTAAGCCTAAGAACACCAATTCCAATCTCCAGCGGTTCCAATCTCCAGGTTCCATGTTTAGCCAGATGCAAAGTGACACAAGAAGCAATGCCGCACCTGACCACAAGGGGGCGCACACATCTGGATTTCGTTCGCAGCAGCTGAGAGGCTGCTGGCACACCCATCTCTATCTGTCTTCCTCTCCCTCTCTCTCTGTGTCTCTCTCCAAAAAAAAAAAATTGTCATTAGGGATTAGGGCTGGAGAGATGGCTTCACGGTTAAAGTACTTGCCTGCAAAGCCACAGGACCCAGGTTTGATTCTCCAGGTCCCATGTAAGCCAGATGTACAAGGTGGCACATGTGTCTGGAGTTTGTTTGCAAGACTGAAGGGCTTGGTGTGCCCATTTTCTCTCTCTCTAATATATAAAATATTTTTTTAATTTGTCATTAGTAGTAGTTTTTTTTTTTTTTTCAAGGTATAGCCCAGGCTGACCTGGAATTCCCTGTGTAGTCTCAGGCTGGCACTGAACTCACAGCAATCCTCCAACCTCAGCCCCCCAAGTTCTGGGATTAAAGTCATGTGCCACCACGCCTAGCAAGTAGTGGATGTTTTTATAAATTTTTACTATTATATGTTAATTATATATAATGGGTTTCATTGTGATTATTTCTTGGGGGTTTCTCAAGGTATAGTCTTACTTTACCCAAGACTGACCTGGAATTCACTATGTAGTCTCAGAGTGGCCTCACACTCACGGTTTTCCTTCTACCTCTGCCTCCTGAGTTTTACTTATAATCTTTTGGTTTATTTATTTGCCAGAGAGAGAGAGAATGGGCACGCCAGGGCCTCTAGCAGCTGCAACAATTCCAAATGCATGCACCACCTTGTGCATCTGGCTTTGGGTGGGTCCTGAGGAATCAATCCTGGGTCATTAGGTTTTGTAGGCAAGTACCTCAACTGCTGTACCATCTCTCCAGCTCATTATGACATTTTCATACATGTTTTTCATTAATATCCATCCCTTGTAATCCTCTACTATACCCCTCCCACTACCTTCAGTCCCCTTCCTTTTCCCAACAAGTCTCTCTCTTCTTTGGCATATATTTTCCTGGGTTATTGGTTTGTTTGTTTTCTAGTGAGCCAATGAATTTTTGGCTTGTTTAAATAAGCACGTGTGGTTGGCACCACACCACACCAAAGGAGAAAATGTCTCTCCCTGTGCCATCAACCACTAGCTGTGTGTCGACTCCCCAGGAGAGGGTCCTCAGAACCACCTCCACCACCCAAGATGGACCCCATCTTGTTCACAGCCTATGCTGATCACAACCGCTGTGCGTTCATGAGAAGAGCAGACACAGAACACTCTGCAACACTCCAGTCTCTCCCTCCAGCTCTCAGATTCTTTCCGATCCCTCTTCTAGTAGAAGCTATTTTTAATAGTTCCATTCTGTGACAGAGAAAGGACTGTAATGAGTTAGCCATATGATTATGAAACCACCTGAATTTAACAGAAAACCAGGCTGAAGAGCAGAGGTTGCAGAGCTGGAAGACAGAAAAGGTGATAGGTTTTCACACCATGACAGCTGCATTTTGGGCAATGGGCTTAAAATAGGGTGTCATCTCCTCTTCATAGTCCCTTTTGCCTTGGCCATCTTAGTATCCAGCAATGGAACATCAAATTTACTACATGGTCACTGCACGACTTCATGGAGCCAGCAGGCACATTAGATAAAGAAGCCCACTGCGAGAGAGCTGGTGCCAGATGCTTGCCTGCAAGGTGGGAAAAACCACAGACAAGCACGTGGCCAGTGAACAGTTCTGTGACACTATGGAGAAAAGGCAGTCCTTCCTTCCTCAGCTGACGCAGAGCCCCTTGCTGAGTGAGACTCACAGATTGGTACAGTATCATGAGGTGAATTTCAGTGCTAACCTGCCTTCCTGTGTAGAAGCTTCTAGACATGCCCCAAGTACACCACTGAGATAACCAGGACTAGAGGACAAATCAAACATTAGTCTCTTATCTACCAACAAGATGGCGGAAGGAAGTAGGGAGGGAGGGAGGGAGGGAGAGGGGAAGGAGGAAGGAAAGAAGAGAAGGGAAGGAAGGAAGGAAGGAAGGAAGGAAGGAAGGAAGGAAGGAAGGAAGGAAGGAAGGAAGGAAGGAAGGAAAGGGGAGGAGGGAGGGAGGGAGGGAGGGAGGGAGGGAGGGAGGGGAGGGAGGGGGAGGGAGGGGGAGGGGAGGGAAGGAAGGGAACATCCTGTGAGTATACATGATGTATATATTTTATGACAGACCAGATACTAAAATAATTCACTCATCTATTAATAAATAATAAGCACTTATTCATCTCTTCCTCCAATGAACAATATAATGGAGTAACTAACACGTGATGGATATGTGAGTGAGGATTTGAAGGCAGCCTGGACATCATCCCTCAAGATGCCAAGGAAAAGCACTCTTCACTGCTTTCATAAACCACAAGAGCTTATGGTGGCTGGAATGTGAAATGCACCCCCCCACACACACACACTGCCTCATGTGTTTTGAATACCTGATCCCTGGCTGATGGCACTTTGGGAGCGAAGTCTTGCTGAAGGGGGTGCGTCATGAGGACACCGTGAGGTTCATTGGCTCACTTGAACCACTTCCTTACCCCACTGTCGTGCTCCAGCTGTGCTTCCTGCACCATGATGAAGCTTCCCCTTGAGCTTATCAAGCAAACAAACCCTTTCCTCTTATCAGCTGCTCCTGGTTGGATGTTTTGTCCCAGCAACAACTAGAAGGGGACTGCAACACGGGTGTAATGACTTCTGACTTCTTCAATACAACCTGAGGAGCTGGGATGACCGGGGTAAGAAGACTGCTCATTCAAGCACCTGATGCAGCTGCTTTCGAAACTGTACTTGAAATGACGCCTATAGATGTGAGAGCAAGTGTGTGCGTGTGTGTGTGTGTGTCACAATGCCAGATGTGTTTTTCAATCACTCTTTACCTTAGTCTTTTGAGATAGGATCTATCTCTGAACATGGAGCTCAGCAATTTGGCCAGCAAACCCCTGGGATCTTCCTGTTTCCACCTCTCCAACTCTGGTATAGTAGATGAATGCCCCTGTGCCCAGCTTTTAGGTGACTGCTAAGCCTGGGCCCTTATGCTTGCTTCTTCAGTACTGCACCAACTCTGCCATTTCCCAGCCTCCCTTGCCACTATTTTTAACATGCATGAGCTTGAATTAGAATCTTCCTCTTCCTACACTGAAAATGGAAACACATCAGCCACGTGGAGTACAAGGCACTGAGGCAGGGACATGTGCATGGAAGGCCTTGTGACATGAGTCTGGAAACCTTGCTTTCAGGTTCAAAATGTACACTGAGACATTTATAATGCAGATGTTTGTGAAAAAAGTAAAGAATAGTAATGTTTTTATCATGTGAAACAGGAACTTCCACTTCAAGTGTCCACAAATACAGTATATTTTTAATGATTTTTTTAAAAAGGAATTTCAAAAGTTTCCCCAGTGCATATGCTGTGTAGAGGGTGCAAGACTTGGCATTAAATTAAAGCCAGTCTATCCTTTTTGTACTTACTTATTTTCTTTGAAAGTCAACAGGGAAGACAGTGAATTTAAAAAATAAACAAACAGGTAAACACTAAAGTCCAGGATTGCACAATGAGAAATGTTCTCTTAGAAGCACTGAGACCAGCTCCATAGATAAACAAGAAGATGCACTTCTCATTCTTGCCACACAGCAAGCGAGCCAGACGCAGACAGTTTGGGACTCATTCAGGAAGGTAAAGGGAGACATATTTTGAAAGTCTCTTTTAAGGGTTTGAGCCTCTATTTTTATTTACTTGTCAAGAACTAGAAATTGGCTTCTTCATGGCTAAAAAAAAAAAAAAAAAAAACTCCCAGGCTAGAGTGATGGCTCAGCAGTTAAGGCACTTGCCTGTAAAGCCCAACAACCTGGGTTTGATTCCCCAGTACCCACATAAAGCCAGATGCATAGTGGTGCATGCATCTGGAATTCATTTGCAGTGGCACGAGGCCCTGGTGCATCATATTCTCTCATTCTTTCTCTCTCTCTCTCTCTTGCTCTTTCTCCCCTTCCCTCCTTCCTCCCTTTTAAAAGGATATTTATTTATTTGAGAAAGAGAAATAGAGAATGGAACACCAGGGCATCTCACTGCAAACAAACCCCAGACACATGAGCCACCTAGTGCATCCAGCTTTTGTGGGTACTAAGGAATTGAACCTGGGTCCTTTGGATTTGTTGGCAAGTGCCTTAACTGCTGAGCCATCTCTCCAACTCTCTCTCTCTCTCTTCACTCTCTCTCTTCTTGCAAATAAATAAATAAAATAAATACTTTCCAAAAAATAATAAAACCTCTCTAGATTACAGGGAACAAGCACCCACATTAAGTTCTATCCTTCCTTTCAAAGCTGGAACCTGTCAGGAATGAGGGAATATTCATGACAGATGACAGTTGTTCAGCCACCAGTACCTTGTAACAAGCCTGGTGTTCTTTGAGGTCTACTATTATATTAACTCCTAATCTGAATGGCTTTTCCTTTTTCCAAGATGTTGTGGTTACTTTCTTGTTGCAGGGACCAAATGCCTATCCAGAACAGCTCATGGGAAGAAAGAGTTTGTAGATTCGAGGGGAAGTTTCATGGTGGTATGGCAGAGCAGAAGCCAGGCATCCCATCCTACCATGAAAGGGGGGCCATAGCAGCAGCAAGCGTGAGCCGGCTCTGGCAAAGAGGACTTGGACTACAACTCCCAAGGCCTACCTCAACAGACACACCTTCTCCAACAAGGCTCCACCCTCCAAATTGCCAGCAGCCGGGGACTGAGTGTAAGGCTTAATCACAAACACATGAGGCTATGGGGAACCTCTCATATTCAAACTACTCAAATAGATAAGAAAAACGGGCACCAAGAGATGAGGAAGTATGCCCAGAAACCTAGAAATACCTAGTGGTGAAGCTAGAAATTGAACACAAGCTTCTCTGGCATCCAAATCTGCATTATTACTACAACAATTTACAGCCACTACAATGATCACCTTTTGACTCCTCCTACCATATTGAGCTGTAATCACTGGCTGAGGTGCCTAACATCTTCACACCATCATGGGCTCCCTGTGGATAAAGACAACCCTTTCCCTGCTGCCTGTGAGGCATCCAGTATATATTTGATAAAATAATGTTTTTATGCCTATGTTTATGGTATGTCTTATGTATAACCCTTACCAAAAGGACTTACATACACCTCTGATAGCAGGCAAAGTTAAGTGAGATACAGAAGAGGAAAAAAAAACCTCTGCCTGGAGAGAAGGCTTAGTGGTTAAGGCACTTGCCTACGAAGCCTATGGACTCAGGTTCAATTCCCCAGCACCCACGTAAGCCAGCTGCACAAGGCACATACAGTGTCTAGTGGCCCTGGCATGCCCGTTCTCTCTGTCTCTCCCTCTGCCTCTTTCTCTCTGTCTAAATAAATAAAAAATAAATATATTTTTTTAAAAAAGAAAGCACCTTGTAAAATTACCTAAGATGTTTATTAAGAGTCACCCCAGGCTTATATCATTTATTCACATAGAGCAGACTGGCAGCTAGGAAAGGGTGAACTCATAGATGGAGACACCCCCAAGTTTCAGGGAAGGGAAATGGGGAGGGAAGCAAGTGAGAGGATAGTCTGAGCATCCTCCACCTAATGCACTTCCTGGTTATTGAAACTACAATGAAAAGCTAATTCTACCACATCCCAGGGGAACCTGGACCAAGGAAGAGGGGAGAAGAGAACAAGGTAGAAGCAGGAGGGTGAATGCTAAGTGGCTTCATGAGGCATGTTTACAAATGAATGTGGCTGAAACTTAAAAAAAAAAAGTAGGATATAAAAGTTAACCATGGCATCTGGAGTAAGAAACCCAAAGGAATGATTTGAAGAAGAGCAGAGAGCACGATCAAAGCCAATTAGTGCAATCAAAACACAGTCACGGTTCCTGCAAACGCGAACGTTTTCCTGTTTGGCTTTCACGGAAACCAGACATAAAAATTTACCAAAGGGGGCTGGGGAGATGCCTTGGCCATTAAGACCGCTTGCTTGCAAGACTGCTGGGCTGACTTTGGCTCCCTGGTACCCACATAAAGCTGGATTCAAGGTGACATTTGTCTATGACTCCAATGTGCCTATGGAAACGGGAAGAAGATCCAGAAGAATCCAGAAGGTTTTAGGCCAGCTACACTTACACATTCGCTGTGAGGCAAAGAAAGAAGACCCAGTATCTAAAAGAGAGCAGCTGGGCGTGGTGGTGCACGCCTTTATTCCCAGCACTCGGGAGGCAGAGGTAGGAGGATGGCTGTGAGTTTGAGGCCAGCCTGAGACTACATAGTGAATTCCAGGTCAGTCTGAGCTAGAGAGAGACCCTACCTCAGAAAGAAAGGAAGGAAGGGAGGGAGGGAGGGAGGAAGGGAGGGAGGAAAAAGAAAGCAACAGAATAGAGAAATTACCCAAAGTTGTCCTCTGACCACCACACACATGCTGTGACACATGTACACACACACACACACACACACACACATATTTTACCAGGTGTGGTGGCACACACACACACACACCTGCGATCACAGCACTCAGGAGGCAGAGGTAGGAGGATCACTTCAAATCTGAGACCAGCCTGGTCTACCTCGTGAGTTCCAGACCAGCCAGAGCTATAGAGTGAAGCCCAGCCTCAAAACACAAAGGAAATGAATGAGATGTCAGGTGTGTCTTCCCTCTGAAATTCCAGTTCCCCCAGCGTTTCCTCACTCTTTTCTTCTCAGCCTGTGAACCTCACCTTCCCAAAAGACTGTGCACTACTCACTCACTTTTGTCACCACATGGCCCTGTCATTTAGAGGGGGACAGGCTGGTGTTTAGGACAGGCAGATTGAATCTAGGAACGTGGGAATGCCAAGCACGCACATTACCCGGAGTGTCTCCCTGACCTTCTGTATAACTCTTTTGTGATATGTTCAGTAGTTTCTTCCTCACGCACTGAAATTATTTCACTTTCTGGCTTGTTCACTTCTGCATAGCCATTTAATCTGGTGGGTTCTAAGCAAGAAAGAGATATAGCTGCAAACAAGTGAAGCATTCAGAGGACGGTTTAATAAAAAGGCTCTTTTAGAAAGTAGAAGTGGAGGGTTTGGAGAGATGGCTCAGTTGGTAAGACATTTACCATGCCAGCATGGGGGCCTGATTCATCGTGAGTTTGAGTCCCCAGCACCCATGTAAACAGCTGCATATGGTCATGCACTCTTGTACCTCCATCCCATGCGGAGCAGAGACTGGAGAATTGCTCATGCTCACTGGTCAGCCATGTTGGCCAAAAAAAAAGGAAACTCTGGGTTCAGTGGGTGACTCTGTCTCCTTTCTCCAGGAATAAATAATTCCCCTCAGAAGAAGTGGCACACAGCGCTATGTGAAAATATGCGTCAGGACTGGAGAGATGGCATAGCAGTTAAGAAGGCACTTGCTGGCAAAGCCAAAGTATGCAGGTTTGACTCCCCAGTACCCATGTAAAGCCAGATGCACAAGGTGGTACATGCATCTGGAGTTTGTTTGCAGTGGCTAGAGGCCCTACTGCACTCATATTCTCAATTTTTTTCTCTCTGTGTCTCTCTCTGCCTCTTTCTCTCTTGTGTAAATAAATAAAATATTAAAAAAAGAAAATAGGCATCAAATCGGATTTGACCCGTGGGTGGGAGTTGAATTGTCCCTGACGAAGATGATTCCAGTTACGCCCCCAGGACACAGGTGAAGACTAAGAAGGGTCACTGACGGAGTTGAAGAGACAAGGAAGAAAACATCCCGTGCTCAGACATAAATACTAGGAATTAAAAAATGCAGTGGCCTTGCCATGTCCCCATCACATATTATGGGTCCTGGAATATACTAAGTGTGAAATTAAAACTTGTTGACTCTGCACTGGATAGGACACTTAATGGTTAAGGCGCTTGCCTGCAAAGCCAAAGGACCCAGGCTCAATTTTCCAGGACCCAAGTAAGCCAGATGCACATGGTACATGCATCTGGAGTTCGTTTGCAGTGGCTGGATGACCTGGCATGCCCATTCTCTCCCTCTTTTTTTTCTCTCTCTCTCTTTCTCAAATAAATAAATAAGTATTTTTAAAAACTTGTTGACTCATCACATGAGTTTGCTGTTAATGATTGCATTGTGTGATAGAAAGAACTGGAACTACCAAGAGCCCTTAAAGCCTCACTGAGTCATGCTTTCTGAAAGCATTTCTCCAGCATCACCACTTAGCATTTCTGCATTTATGATACAACCAAACCAATCAGGCAGCAGACTGCGGGCATGCACATGCTGAAAGAGTGGGGAGCAAGCGTCGTGAGATATTGTCTATTATGGCTCCCTGGCACTTCATCCAAAGTCTAATTTCAAGAAGAAATGATACAAAGGGAGAAAAAAGGAAAATTTTCTTTTGCTTTAAGCTCAGGGCAGCTCTGGGAGCAAGCCTGAGGGGCTCTGTCTGCTTGCTGATCGATTCGCCTGCACATCAAATGGATAAATGGGCCCATTCGGGCTGCAGCTAGACTCAGGATGATGGACACAGTCAAGGCGCTGCTGGACAAGTTTAGCTTTTCTGCTTTAACACAAGAGCAGCCCCAATCCTGGGATGTGACGCTTCCTGGCACTGGGTGGATGATACTGTCATTTGATACCACCCTTAAGCCACTCAGAGGAAACCTTATATTTATAGTAGTGGTGATATTGACAAGTTTTAGAACAGCCCATTGTTGAGTTAAACAGTAAGAACATGCTTCGTGAATGAAAAGAACAAAAATGCCATGCCTTAACTTATGCCATATTAAGCATTAAGACGTGTGCAATACTGATATAATAATAGTGAATCAAAACATCTCTGGCATACCATCTAAGGCTCTGGATCCATTGCAGCAGAGGTGGTAGAAAGAATGTAAAAGCCAAAGGAAGGGAGGAGTGCTTACAATACTGTCTTCCAGACACAAGGTGACCTTGATATTTATGACCTCACTGTGGCTGAGGCTACCTACAGGAGACCTGCATAGTAGGAGGAAAAAAATGATGACATCAAAATAGAAAATTTACGGGCTGGGGAGATGGCTTAGTGGTTAAGGCACTTGCCCTGTGAAGCCAAAGACCCAGGTTTGATTCCCCAGGACCCACATAAGCCAGATGCACAAAAGTGGTGCATGTGTCTGGAGTTCATTTGCAGTGGCTGAAGGCCCTGGTGTGCCCATTCTCTCTCTCTCAAATAAATAAATAATAAAATATAAAAAAATAGAAGAGAGACTAGCTGGAAAGAAGAAGGGAGGGTAGTAAGAGAGAATCATGATTTACTATCTATTTTTATGGAAGTTGGCAATAAAAATTTTTTTAAATAGTGAATTATTTTATAGTACTGTGTGCAAAGTACTGTTCTTAGAGTGCTGTGTGTGTGTGTGTGTGTGTGTGTGTGTGTGTGTAAACTCATTTCACTCTCTCATCAAAATCACAAGGTACATCCTGACATCGTATCACAAACCTCTAATCGCTATACTTAGGAGGCTGAGGCAGGGGAATTACAAATTAGAACCCAGCCTAGGTGAAACCCTGTCTCACAAAAGAATTAGGTAGCAACTATTATTATTCCCACTTTATAAATTTGGCAACTGGGCCACAAAGGGTTAAGAAACTTCCAAGATTATTCTGCTAAAATATAAGTGGCAAACACGTGTCTGAGCCCAGGGAGCCTGGATTAGAGCACCTCCACTCCGCTCTGTCCATATCTGTACTCAGAATCGATCAAATAAAATTCATGTTCAGCAGATGCATGCAATTCACGGAAATGACATCACCCATGGGCTTATGTCAAGATCTACCACATGAGTACTTGGAGAGCTACACTAAGAGATTACACTCCACATACCCCCTTCAGAGCACGACCTCCGGGCTGTGTGCAGTTCAGCAAGTGGTCCCTAAAGAACACGAGTTATGTCTGGGAACACAAGGAGAGCTTCACAAGGACCCGTAGCAGGACGCTACTCCTGTAGAGTAGCACTCAGCCCTCTCTCTGGGTGGAGCATGCTCTCTCCCACTTCCAGGCTTTGGCTCACTAAACCACTGGTATAGCCAGATGGGTGATTTGGAAAGACTCTTACTCAGAAGGGGCCTCAGTGAGGGTGACCTTTGCCCCCTGACTTCCAGACCTTGAGGCCCACAGGGAAGAGTCGCATGGAAAACAGTCACAAAGCGTGAATTCCCAAACACCAAACACGGTGAAGTCTGAGAAGTGACCATGCTCTGAAGAATTCACACTCCTAAACACAGGGTGAGTATAAAATTTTTTTTCACTTTAAGAGCTTAAGAAATATTACGTTGTACTCCATAAATGTGTACAGTTACTATATGCCAATTAAAATTTAAATATGAAAAATTTAAAGGCCAAAAATGTTTGAATAAAATAGTCCCAAGGTAGTTATAGAATAATCAAGGTAGGCACAATAAAAAGTCTATAGTTACATAGGAAATACTCTTTGAATGTACCTTGTTTTTTTATTTTTATTCATTTGTGTGTGTGTGAGAGAGAGAGAGAGAGATAGGCTGATAGAACAGAATGGGCACACCAGAGCCTCTAGCCACCGCAAATGAACTCCAGATGCATGTGCCCCCTTGTGCATCTGGCTTATGTGAGTCCTAGGGAATTGAACCTGGGTCCTTTGGCTTTGCAGGCAAGTGATTTAACCACTAAGCCATCTCTCCATCCCTGAATATACTTCTTAATGTAACTGGTGACTTTTGGCAATAAGGTGTTAGCAAGTTGAGAAAAAAACTGAAGGTATCATATTAGAGTTATATAGTTATAAATATATACACATGCACATATATACATATAGTTGTATTATATGTGCACACATTTATATCTGTATATATGTGTATGTGCCTATATATACACATTGATATCTATACATATGTATATTGAAATTGAATAGCAACTAATCTTGTATAGTAATACAAACTAATCAATTCAACTCAAGGACATTGAACTCCACCTCAGTCTCCATACAGAGTCATAGAGTGCTTATAAGGAGCTAGCTGGAGGAGAGGATTTTAAATGGGAACAGGGAAAGGAAGAGAAGGGAAGGCCCTGTGGTAGTTTGAATAGATGTCCCCCAATATATTCAGTGTTTTATTAGTTTGTAGTTTGCATCTGCAGCCACCTGGCTGGAGGCAGTGCCACTGGGCGGACCTTAAGGTGTGGTGGTGGTTTAGGATTTCAATCTAAAGATATGCAAAGTGTGCCTAGCTGGAGTTCCTGAGCTGTGCTGTGCTGTGTGGCTTTTGGCTGTGGCTTTGCCCTCTGTTTTTGGTCCTGTGAAGGCAGGCCAGCTTCTTCTGCCATTATGGAACTTCCCCTGGATCTGTAAGCTTCAATGAATATCCCTTCCTCCATAACTGTGCCTGGTGTGGAAGTTCATCTCAGTGAACCTGAAGCCATCTGCTACGGCCCCCTGTAGGGTCTGGCAGGAGGATTAGGACAACAGGGCACTGATGGGGAGTTGTATTACTAGAATACAAACAGCAAGTGGTATTTGGTTATAGATCCATCTTCTGCTCAGACCTCAAGAGGTCTTCATGTTTATTCATGGTGTGCCCTGGCTGTTTAGAAGGCCCATGTAGAGCCATCTGAAGCATTGAGTATTCTTCCAAACTGCCTTCAAGTTCATCTCCATGCATAGAGAAAGAGTGAGAGATGCCTTCATGATGGCCATCAAGTCCTGTAGTCTCTGACTGTAAGATGGAGAAGCAAGAACGTGGTGGTGTGATTCAGTCCAAGTTCAAAACTCTAAGAATACAAGCCACTGGTTCAGTCCTGGTCTGAGTGCAACATCCAGAAGAACCAGTAGCCAGGGCTGGAGGGGAGAGAAGATGGCTCACTCAGCTCAGGCTGAGAGGACATTCAGCCCCCATCTTCCTCTTCTTTTTCTATCTGGTCCCTCAGCAGAGTGAACGGAGCCCATCCACACTGGACAAGGCTGCCTGTTTTATGCCATTAGCCATTTCAATTACTGGTCTATCCTATAAACACACTGATAGACACCCTGCAGATATTTTTGCCAATATCTAGTTACGCTTTGGCTCAGTCAAGTTGAGATATGAAAGGAACCATCACAAGTCCACCTCTTGTCAATTGAAGATGTACATACGTCTCCTTAGGCCATACTCAATCTTCAAACAAAGCTAATACCAAGATCAATTTCCTCCGAAGACAACACACCACTGTATACAATCTATACACCGTATACAATCAAAACCACAGCGAATCACTTCCTCTGATGCAAGGGACACATCCTCAACTGCTGTTTACTCGTGACCTGATCATCTGTAACTTATGGTGCAAAGTTAGCAAATCATAATTAACAACTTATAATTTCAGATTATGATGGAGTAGCATGCCCATCAGCCATCTTCGGTTGAAAATATTTCAAGTTGAAATTTGCCTATAATAACCCTCACCTCCCAGAACAACCAGTATACTTAGAAAACTAGTTGGCAATCCTCACAGTTACGTGGCAAGCCTGTGAGCTGCAGCTTGCCTGCCAGTGCCTAGAATCCTGAAAGAGCATCGTATGACCAGGCAACATCACTGCCTGGAAAAAGACCGGAGATCAGAATAAGCACTTAGGAAGCTGAGGAGATGGTTCCGTGGATAAAGCACTTGGTGCTCAAGCCTAAGGACCCAAGTTCGGACTCCAAAGAAAGACAGGAGGTGGACACAGGAGAAGTCCTTGCAAAGCTCACAGAGCAGATGCTCTGTTGAATGAGGACAAGAGGCCCTGCCTAAAATGAGGTGGGAGACAGGGGCCAGCGTCTGAAATGTATCTTCTGACCGCCACACACATGCACCTCATTTGCAAACATAAACACACAGTACACACACAGTAAGTTTTAAAATATTACGAGATATAATTTCTACTAAAAACTATTTTGCACCATCATAAAATCCAAAAAAGAAATCCTAAATCAAACCATGCTAAGTTGGCACTTGGATATAATATGGGCCACAGGGGTTCAAGGTCTTGCTCTCTTAGGCAGTGGTATAGGCAGTGGTCGGAGCCTCTAAGAGCTAAGGCCCAGTGGGAGCTGATGCAGTTATTTGGAACATGCCCTCAGAAGGGATTTTTTTTTGGGGGGGGGGATTTGGTCTCTCTGTGGCTTCTTGTTCAAGAATGTGATGTTTTCACCCCACACCTACTCCTGCCATGACCCCAAAACAATGAGGTCACCTGATAAGGCACTTGGAATCTCCAGAACTACGTAAACTGTATGTTACAGAAGAGATCACGAGGACAGACAATGCAAAGATGTTGGCTAGTACACGCATGCAGACAAACACAAAATGAAAACACAGAAGGAAAAAAGACACACTGTAAGCAGAACCTCATTTGTGTGCCTGTCATGTGGTTATAGACAGGATCTATGATTCTTCTCTTTTCTATGCACACTCTATCCCCTTGGCCTTCAAGTAAGAACTTCGGCTACTTATAGTTCTTAGGCTGTTGGAGAGACCAGACCTGTTTTCCCGAAAGGTCTGAACTATCAATCACCTTGTCTAGATTAAGCTCATGGATTTCTATGAACCTTCAACACAGTGCATGGTGACATGAAGGGACTTCCTATACTCCTGACATACTCTTCCTCATCACTGCAGAGTGGTGGCCCACCTTCCCCTTGAAGGTCTGGATCAGTCGTCAAAGGTCAACACTACGATTCCTGTGGTGTTTCCTATGGATTTAGATGCTTGGCAAGCCCAAAGAGGCTGAGAGGCGTGTGAGCTTCCTGGCGAGTGGCATTGCTGCTGTGTCTCATGGTGTGTTTGTCCCTCTGGAACTAAAGCTTCTATTCTAGCAGCACATTCAGTGTTGGGAGGGGATGGCCCAACTTTGCTAGGAGATCAGTAGGGGTGATGTCCCCGGAGGCTTTGGGGCACAAACCTGGCTCTGGCAGCACCAAGAATCATGACGCAGCCACCTGTCCCAATATGGCAAGCAAAGAGCAAAGTGATGTGATAAGGAATGAAACAAAAGATCTCTTCGGTGTGGCCACATTGAGGAGAACAAACAAAAGGGTCTAGTGAGCCCAAGTTCATCTGCAGGGTACTAACACGAGGTGAGTACACAGTGCTGGTCCCCATGTGATCCAAACCATCACTGATCCATCACAGTCTCAGGTCCCACAAGTTGGTAATGTGTCTCACTGAGAGCACAGCATTCCCCGCGCTATCTGGGGGATGATCTGTCCTGCAAAGTGTTGCTCTTTATGGAATTCAGGGTGACTCAAGAGAAAAGCTTAAAGACAATCACTTACCTCTTAGTTTTAGGTTACTATACAGACAGATACAAAGGCAGAGAGAGCCGTCTTGCTTGTGGAGAGAGTTTGACTACAGCCAAAGTCAAGTCTGATGAGAAAGCAACCTTCCTTCTGCGGGCGCACCATCTCTCCGTCCGTTTTGAAATAGCACTCTGTCAGCCTTGAGCCGCAGGGAGTCTGATGGAATTGCCCTGTTGCAGTTACCTACTCATTGTTGGGACAAAGCACTCAACAAAAAAGCAGATAGCACAGGGAAAGTTTTCGTTTGTTTGTTTTGTTTGGCTTACAGTCTCCAGGGGAGGCCTCCTGATGGCAGGAAAAACATGGTAGAGGCTGGACATCACCTCTTGGTCAATGTCAGGTGGACAACAGCAGCGGGAGAGTGAGCCAAGTTCTGGCAAGAGAAAGTTGGCCCTAACACCTTTAAGACCACCTCCAACAACGACCCTCTTCCAGCAAGGATCCACCTCCCAAACTGCCACCAGCTGGAGACCAAGTATTCAGAACCCATGAGTTTTGGGTGGGGACATCTGACCACAAGCTCCTTCAGAGCTCTGAGTCTCAGGCAACTCCTTCCTGCCAACTAACCCACTGCACAAACCATTCCTCATGTGATTTTCAAATGCACAGCAGAACTTGACACAGGATGATATGTCCTCAGAGTGGAAGGTATCTTTCCACCACAGGATTTTGCTTCTACCCACTCACCACCAGCACTAGCTGCCTGTGAGGACTCCTTCCTTCTTTAGCAGGCCCTTTTCTCAACCCTCGGCTGGTTTCTATTCATCTGGCTGAACACAACAATAAGCATTTAAAGGCCTCCCAGTACCTTCCTGGTGTTACAGACATCATGACAATTCTGACTTCCAAAAAAAAAAAAAAGAGAGAGAGAGAGAGAGAGCAAATGAATAGTCTTATTGAGGAGAGGGATATGCATTAAATAACTTTTGACCCAAAGAATAACGTACTTCTGATAGTGGCCTGTTGAGTTTTGTTTTGTTTTGTTTTGTTTTGGTGATGTTTATCATAGATAAATAACCTTCAGCTGATAACAACACAGAAACACTTGTGACCTCGTGTAGCTAAGAATTATTGATATTCCCAAGTATTTTGAGTGTTCTGAGAGCAGGAACAAGTCGCAAAGTTAAGAGGGAGCAGCACGGTGGCACTCAGGGCCACACAGCAGGCCCGGGAGGAGAATGTTCACACAGCAATGTCTTGTAGCTTCAGATGCAGCCCAACCATAAGGGAACACATTCATTACATGCCAGCTGGCACAAAATAGCTGACCAGAAACAACGTAAGAACGGAAAGGGTTTTATTTTGGCTTACAGTTTGGAGGGGAAGTGTCATAGTTACAAAGCATTGCAGACTGGCCCATCTTTCAGCCAGGAAGCAGAGACCATTTGGGAAGCAAAGCTCGGCTGTAAAACCTCCCCGCCTATCCTCAGTGGACAGCTTCACTTCCTCTAGCCACCTCCTCAAGTTTCTTCACTCTTCACAAACAGCGGCACCTTCTGGAGATCAAGTGTTCAAACACAAGATGCCTGTGGGGGACATTTTACATTCAAACCACCACAGCTAATAAACATAAATCCAAAATAGACCATGACCGTGAACTCGCTTCATCTGATTATCTAGATGAAAAATGGCCTCTTTCCAATTTGGGACAACATCTGACATGTATTAGATATTTTAATCACAGAGACTCAAACCAACACAACCAGTGACTTCAAGTATCCAATTTCCTGAAAGTTCTGAGATTTGACACAGGGAATTTGCTTTTTAGCATGGGAAACGCAGTCTAGCTAACACGGGAAAACAATTTCTTAAGAGGCCCAAGTCTTGATTATCAATTAAAGACACTCTAAAAACATCTAAATAAGACACTAAACGTATCTGCAGATGGTCTCATCCAGTCACCAACTCTCAAGAGGAAATAAAAAACAAACTCTACCGTGCAGGGAAACTGCATTGCCTACACGGTGACAGAGACATGGCACTGAATGCAATCAATCTTTTCAAGAGAGTATCGTTGATATTTGTATGAAAAATAATCTAATAAGAAAATTGAGTTAGGAGGGTGGGAGACTGTAACAGGCTACTTCAGTGGGATTCTGAAATAAATATACATAAATTCTACCATCTTTTATTGGCAAAAATCCAGTTTTCCTGATGTGCAACATGAACAAAATACAAATATTTCAACTGTAACCTTTCCAAGCAAGACCGACTTAAAGGGAGCTGCTAAAACTGAAACAAGTCTAACATTGTTGTTCCATGAACATCTTCCCATACTAATGGGAATGTCACGGAGCCCTAGAAAATAAGGATTTGTTAAAAAAAAAAAAAAAAAAAAAAAAAAAAACCTGTCCTTTTGAAACTCTTGCTTAATCCAGGAAGAATCATGCTAGGATTGAATAGGGCCTGGCCTTGGACCCTGAGAAAGACTTGTTTTCCACAGGTAAATCTGCATATATGTATTTCCTTGATTTTTCCCCATCCTTCCTGTAGATTGGAACATTGCCACAGGGATAGGAGAGACAGAGAATGGCTCTTTCTGCCCAGTTTTGTCCCAGGCGATAAATAAATATTTTTCCCATTTTTATATATTTTATGTTATTTTCTCTCTCTCTCTCTATCTGTGCGTTTGCCTGTCTGCAGACAGTCTCACTAGTTTGCCCGTGCTTGCTTGGAGCTTTGGGTACTGACCAGGTGGTCATTACCAGTGTTCTCCCTCTGCCTCCAGGGACTGGGATTACTAACCTGGCTGCCGCAATAGTGAATTTCTCATTGCTGACAGGAGGCAGATTAAGGAAGGAGGTGGTTTACTTTGGTTTACAGTCTCGAGAGGACACATTCCATCATGGCTGGGGAAGGGAAAGTGCCATGGGAAGAAGGTTTACTGGTCACATTGCAGCCACAGTCAGGAAGGAGACAGGAAGTGGGGCAGCCTATAAAACCTCACATTGCAGCCACAATCAATCAGGAAGGAGAGGGCAAACAGGAAGTGGGGCAGCCTGTAAAACCTTAAGACCTGCCCCCTCAGTGATCTATTTCTTCCAGCAAGGTTCCACTTCCTGAAGGCTTCACAGCCTTCCCAATAAAAGCATCACCAACTGGAGACCACGTGTTCAAACACGTGAGCCATTTCACATCCAAACCACCACAGCTACCAGGCCTGGTGGTTCATTTTTCTTAGTGTGGGGTTCTGTTTGATCCCAGAGCCAGGGACATGAGCAAGAGAAAGACTGGGAAGGATCATGAGTTTGAAACCAGCTGGGCCAGTAGTGAGTTCCAAGGAGACCCTGTCTCAAAACACACACCTTTAATCCCACCCAACGCTGGGAAGGCAGAGGTGCCATGAGTTTGAGGCCACCATGAGACTACAGTGAATTCCAGGACAGCCTGGGCTAGGTTGAAACCCTACCTTGAAAAATCAAAATAAATAAATAGAAAAGAAAAGAAAAAATTTGCCTGATTGTGTCAACCACAATGTTGAAGGATCAATTATGGAAGATGCTAGGAAGGTTTCTTTTAGATCATGTATAAGATTTCATCTCCTTATTAGACTAAAATATTTCATTGTAAAACCACATGGAGCCCTGTTCCAAACTGCTGAGAATTATGCACTGAAATAGAAAACTTTACTGGTAAAATTAAAAGAGGAACTGTGCAAATATGTGAACAATTAAAACACATTTCTGATAATTGCCTTGTTTATGTACAAACACGGACTACTTTTTACTGTAATGAATATTTTCCTCTGAGTTCTCTGCCTGTAACATTAGCCATGTGGGGCAAGATAAGAATCTGGCAGGGCTGTTTACCAATTCCCTCTGGTGTATGCAAATAGCTCCCCGAGTTTGACCAGAAACACTCTCCTACATTAGAGTTAGGAGAAGAAATGACTGAACCTAACATGGACTTGTTGTTTGCAACCAAATTACAAATCAGAAAAAATAAAATAAAATTATTCTTACCTGTTACCACATACCCAAATTACAAACAGATTGAAACTTAATGTATGAATGACAGACCATAGTTAACTATTTAGCTTATTTGGGAGACGGTTTTCTAAGAAAAGATATTAAAGAGGCAGCAAGAAAAAATATTTTTTAAGAAATGAAAAAAATAGTTTCTTTACTAAAGTACAAATACAGTTAATTTAATTGTTCTACCTAGACAAATTTTAAAGTTTTTTGTATTATTTATTTATTAGAGACAGAGAGACGGAGAAAGAGAGAGAGTGAGAATGGGCACGCCAGGGCCTCTAGCCACCACAAACTAATTCCAGATGGATGTGCCACCACACGCATCTGGCTTAGGTGGGACCTGGAGAATTGAACCAGGGTCCTTAGGCTTCTCAGGCATGTGCCTTAACCGCTAAGCCATCTCTCCAGCCCTACCTAGACAAATTTTATACTCATCTCTGAGGACTGAAAAAAACAAAAACATGAAAATGGAAAAGAATGTTTCAGTCACCAGCAATGCTAAAGATAACCACATCAATTTTTCTTTTTTGAGGCAAGGTCTCACTCTAGCCTAGGCTGACCTGGAACTCAGTCTGTAGTCTCAGGGTGGCCTTGAACTCACAGCAATCTTCCTACCTCTGTCTCTCGAGTGCTGGGATTAAAGGCATGCACCACCACACTTGACTTCAACGTTTTTGTTATGTCACATGATTTCCTAGTATTATGTTACATAAGCTACCAGATGTGGGATAGATGACAGATAGATGATAAAGATAGAATTGATAAGATAGATAAGGCAGATAGAAACAGATAGGTGATAGCTGGTATGGTGGTTTGATTCAGGTGTCCCCAATAAACTTAAGTATTCTGAATGCTAGTCACCCCAGCTGATGGCAATTGGAAATTAACACCTCCTGGAGGTGGTGTATTGTTGGGGGGCGGGTTTATGGGTGTTATAGCCAGTTTCCCCATGCCAGTGTTTGGCACACTCTCCTATCACTGTTGTCCACCTGATATTGGCAAGGGGGTAATGTCCACCCTCTGCTTGTGCCATCGTTTTCCCCTGCCCTCAAGTCTGTAAGCCAAAATAAACCCTTTTTTCCCCAAAAGCTGCTCTTGGTTGGGTGATTTATGACAGCCATGCGAACCTAACTGCAACAGATGGTAAACTGACACTTAGATATAATGGATGGATGATAAACACGTATAAGCAGACACACACATGTATACATATGTCATGGCAGGTGACAGTGACAGGTCAATGGTAATAGAGAGATAGTCCTATTCCACGTGAAAGTACTCGTAGGTGGTTTGAGTAGGAGTGCAGAGCTAAGCTTCAGGAATGAGTTGTCTGCTCCAAACTTAGTCACTTATGACTTGACATTCACCTTGGGTCCAGCAAGTCATCCATGGAGAGAATCTTGACCCACTCTCAGCCAGAAAGGAAACGCTCACTGTTCCTCACAGGCTTGTGGTTACAGTCGGACAGTGAACTGTGACCAAGAAGGAAAAGGCCACGTGAGAACAGAGTCAAGAGATGAAGAAGCTGGAGTCCTGCCCAAAGCCAGCTCAGCGCCAGCATTGCTGAGCTTCAGCAGCCAGTGGACTTTGCTGGAGCAGTTATGGTGGATTCCAGCATTTTCAGCTGAAGGTGTGGTACCAAATCACTTTGTGGTAAGAGGATTGAAAGCAATCCATAAATAGGGCACTTCTCTTTTTATGTTTTTGTAAACAGGAGTTTTGATTTTCTTATCTTAAACCTCAGAGCTCAGTTTTTGAAGCTGCAGGGATCCATATTCACATAGCTGAACATTAGAGCAAGAGTTACTAGGAAAAAAAAAAAAAGAAAAACACCATGAGGATGTGGCTGGGGAGGTGGCTCAGCAGGTTAGAACACTTGCTATGCAAGCATGAGGGTCTAAGAGGATCTGAGTTTGAGCCCCGGTGTACATGCAAAGCCAGGCATGGTCACTCTTGCCTGTAACTCGGATCCTGAGAGAGGCGTGGAGACAGGAGATTCACTGTTGTTCCGTGCTCAGCCAGCGTGAACATCAACCACAACAAAAAGTGCAGCTCCAGGTTCAGTGAGAGACGCCAGCTCAAGGGATCAACACAGAAGACCAATAGAGTGTCTGATGTTCTTCAGCCTCTGCTCACATGCACAACAGGGATGCACATCTGTACACATACAGGTTGTATCTACTGTACACACGCATACACACGTACACGTGCATGAGTCAAAAAAATGTGAAGTGGATAATCAACTATAAAACCAAAGACCAAACCCAAAACTTACTGACAGAGTTGGAGGTCTATGCTGGAATCCGTGCTTTGAGATTTGAACTATTTTGCACAGAATACATGGCAATTTAGATGTGATACCACAACAAAATCCCTGTCTTCCACAGTTCTCTTTATATTCTGGTAAGCTCCTATAGCTACACTTATTAGGTGTTTGAACTTGCATCTATCTTCCAGTGAAAAAGAGTAAAAAAAACCAGGTCTAACACAACTATGGTTATTACATCACTTCTAGATCCTACCAGGTCATAATCACTGTGTTGAAGGATGAGCAATTATTACACCCTCCAGTGCCCCATCAATCAATCAGAAACATGAATCTATTGACTTCCTATTATGTGTCTAGCATTACAAAATGCCCTCTGAATGATAATGTGCATCGACACTATATTAAAATGTCAGAGTTTTCTCCGTAGCATCCGAAAGAGAGGTGTGAGAAACACCACACTGTATCTGTCTACCACACAGTCATGGTTGACAGGACCCATGGATGTTAACCTGCAAAAGTACCAATCAGATTTCCTACAGGATAGAAAATAAACCTTGATGACACAATAACTGTGTCATCATAATCATATCCCTGTATGTATGTATGTGTGTGTGTTTGTGTTTAAAGACAAAAGAAAAAAGATACTGGGCTGGAGAGATGGCTTAGTGGTTAAGGCACTTGACTACAAAGCCTAAGGACCCTGGTTCACTTTCCCAGTACCCACATTAGCCAGATGCAGAAGGTGGCGTATGCATCTGGAGTTTGTTTGCAGTGGCTGGAGACCCTGGAGCTCCCATTCTCTTCTCTGCACTCCCCTTCTCTCTCTCTCTCTTTTCCATAAATAAATAAATAAATAAATAATAAAATAATTTTTAAAAATAAGGTACCAAGATACTGACAAGAGAAAGTCAGTTCACAAAGGTCAGTATGAGGTGAGCTTCGTTTAGTTGTTTTTGCAGATGTAGACCTAAACTGCAAAATAATTTTCGCTTCTCTGCCTAGCTTTTTTTTGTTTGGGGGTTGGGGGGAAATGACACACAAGACAGAACCGGAAAATGGGAAGGAAAAACAGCACCACTTTACCGAGTAACGCCCAACAGCTACTTAAGATGGTAAACTACCCCTGGAAAGCAATGTTTGGAACTCAAAAGTACCAGAGGCAACACAGTGGCTGTACCACAGAATAACCTCTGCCCCTGGGAGAGGTGCGTTAAAGCATGCGATGATGGCAGGTGGAAGGATGACTGGCGTCACTGGAAGCAGGTGCTCAGCAGTTGCTCCTAAGAGAAACCCGCAGCCACCCACTGACTGAGTGGTCTGGCTACTGGTACACAGATGTGATGTTGAATCTTGGGAGAATTACGAAGCCAGGTGCACCCCAGCCCATCTGAGGGGCAGCCATGTCATCCAAGATCCAGCCACTGACTATTTCGCTGGGCACTTCTAGTTTCTAGGTTTTGCATTTTCTTTGTGTGTGTGTGTGTGTGTGTGTGTGTGTGTGTATGTGTGTGTGTGCACGCATGTGCAAGTATTTGCAGTAGAACATGTGTGTATGTGTGTATACATGAGCATGTGAAGGGAACATGTGTGTATGTGTGTATACATGAGCATGTGGAGGGAACATGTGCATATGTATGTGTGTATACATGAGCATGTGGAGGGAACATGTGCATATGTATGTGTGTATACATGAGCACGTGGAGGGAACATGTGTGTATGTGTGTATACATGAGCATGTGGAGGGAACATGTGTGTATGTGTGTATACATGAGCATGTGGAGGGAACATGTGCATATGTATGTGTGTATACATGAGCACGTGGAGGGAACATGTGCATATGTGTGAGGGAACATGTGCATATGTATGTGTGTATACATGAGCATGTGAGAACATGTGTGTATGGGAACATGTGCATATGTATGTGTGTATACATGAGCACGTGGAGGGAACATGTGCATATGTATGTGTGTATACATGAGCACGTGGAGGGAACATGTGTGTATGTGTGTATACATGAGCACGTGGAGGGAACATGTGTGTATGTGTGTATACATGAGCATGTGGATGTGGAACAGGAACATGTGTGTATGTGTGTATACATGAGTATACATGAGCATGTGGAGGGAACATGTGTGTATGTGTGTATACATGAGCATGTGGAGGGAACATGTGTGTATGTGTGTATACATGAGCACGTGGAGGGAACATGTGTGTATGTGTGTATACATGAGCACGTGGAGGGAACATGTGTGTATGTGTGTATACATGAGCATGTGGAGGGAACATGTGCATATGTATGTGTGTATACATGAGCACGTGGAGGGAACATGTGCATAT
The DNA here is from genome assembly GCA_036365145.1 of Orientallactaga sibirica. Classification (NCBI taxonomy): domain Eukaryota; kingdom Metazoa; phylum Chordata; class Mammalia; order Rodentia; family Dipodidae; genus Orientallactaga; species Orientallactaga sibirica. The sequence goes on from JAEOAD010000009.1 coordinate 4,022,992, forward strand.
GTATGTGTGTATACATGAGCACGTGGAGGGAACATGTGCATATGTATGTGTGTATACATGAGCATGTGGAGGGAACATGTGTGTATGTGTGTATACATGAGCATGTGGAGGGAACATGTGTGTATGTGTGTATACATGAGCATGTGGAGGGAACATGTGTGTATGTGTGTATACATGACATGGAGGGAACATGTGTATGTATGTGTGTATACATGAGCATGTGGAGGGAACATGTGTATACATGAGCATGTGGAGGGAACATGTGTGTATGTGTATACATGAGCATGTGGAGGGAACATGTGTGTATGTGTGTATACATGAGCATGTGGAGGGAACATGTGTGTGTGTGTGTATACATGAGCATGTGCATATGATGGGAACATGTGAACATGTATGTGTGTATACATGAGCATGTGGAGGGAACATGTGTGTATGTGTGTATACATGAGCATGTGGAGGGAACATGTGTGTATGTGTGTATACATGAGCATGTGAAGGGAACATGTGTGTATGTGTGTATACATGAGCATGTGGAGGGAACATGTGCATATGTATGTGTGTATACATGAGCATGTGGAGGGAACATGTGTGTATGTGTGTATACATGAGCATGTGGAGGGAACATGTGCATATGTATGTGTGTATACATGAGCATGTGGAGGGAACATGTGCATATGTATGTGTGTATACATGAGCATGTGGAGGGAACATGTGTATGTGTGTATACATGAGCATGTGGAGGGAACATGTGTATACATATGGAGGGAACATGTATGTGTGTATACATGAGCACGTGGAGGGAACATGTGCATATGTATGTGTGTATACATGAGCACGTGGAGGGAACATGTGTGTGTATGTGTGTATACATGAGCATGTGGAGGGAACATGTGCATATGTATGTGTGTATACATGAGCATGTGGAGGGAACATGTGTGTATGTATGTGTGTATACATGAGCATGTGGAGGGAACATGTGTGTATGTGTGTATACATGACATGTGTGTGTATGTGTGTATACATGAGCATGTGGAGGGAAACATGTATGTATGTGTGTATACATGAGCATGTGGAGGGAACATGTGTGTATGTGTGTATACATGAGCATGTGGAGGGAACATGTGTGTATGTGTGTATACATGAGCATGTGGAGGGAACATGTGTGTATGTATGTGTGTATACATGAGCATGTGGAGGGAACATGTGTGTATGTATGTGTGTATACATGAGCATGTGGAGGGAACATGTGTGTATGTGTGTGTATACATGAGCATGTGGAGGGAACATGTGTGTATGTGTGTATACATGAGCATGTGGAGGGAACATGTGCATATGTATGTGTGTATACATGAGCATGTGGAGGGAACATGTGCATATGTATGTGTGTATACATGAGCACGTGGAGGGAACATGTGTGTGTATGTGTGTATACATGAGCATGTGGAGGGAACATGTGTGTATGTATACATGTGTATACATGAGCATGTGGTATGGGAACATGTGTGTATGTGTGTATACATGAGCACGTGGAGGGAACATGTGTGTATGTATGTGTGTATACATGAGCACGTGGAGGGAACATGTGTGTATGTGTGTATACATGAGCATGTGGAGGGAACATGTGCATATGTATGTGTGTATACATGAGCACGTGGAGGGAACATGTGTGTATGTGTGTATACATGAGCATGTGGAGGGAACATGTGTGTATGTATGTGTGTATACATGAGCACGTGGAGGGAACATGTGTGTGTATGTGTGTATACATGAGCATGTGGAGGGAACATGTGTATGTATGTGTGTATACATGAGAACATGTGGATGGGAACATGTGGAGGGGAACATGTGTGTATGTGTGTATACATGAGCATGTGGAGGAACATGTGCATATGTATGTGTGTATACATGTGTGGAGGGAACATGTGTGTATGTATGTGTGTATACATGAGCATGTGGAGGGGAACATGTGGAGGGAACATGTGTGTATGTGTGTATACATGAGCATGTGGAGGGAACATGTGTATGTATGTGTATACATGAGCATGTGAGGGAACATGTGTGTATGTGTGTAACATGAGCACGTGGAGGGAACATGTGTGTGTATGTGTGTATACATGAGCATGTGGAGGGAACATGTGTGTATGTGTGTATACATGAGCATGTGGAGGGAACATGTGTGTGTGTATGTGTGTATGGAGGGAACATGAGTACGTGGAGGAACATGTGCATATGTATGTGTGTATACATGAGCACGTGGAGGGAACATGTGTGTATGTATGTGTGTATACATGAGCATGTGGAGGGAACATGTGTGTATGTGTGTATACATGAGCATGTGGAGGGAACATGTGTGTATGTGTGTATACATGTGGAGGGAACATGTGTGTATGTATGTGTGTATACATGAGCACGTGGAGGGAACATGTGTGTGTGTATGTGTGTATACATGAGCACGTGGAGGGAACATGTGTGTATGTGTGTATACATGAGCATGTGGAGGGAACATGTGTGTATGTGTGTATACATGAGCATGTGGAGGGAACATGTGTGTATGTGTGTATACATGAGAGCATGTGGAGGGAACATGTGTATATGTGTATACATGAGCATGTGGAGGGAACATGTGTGTATGTGTGTATACATGAGCATGTGGAGGGAACATGTGTGTATGTGTGTATACATGAGCATGTGGATGGGAACATGTACATGAGCATATGTGTGTGTATACATGAGCATGTGGAGGGAACATACATGAGCATGTGGAGGGAACATGTGTGTATGTGTGTATACATGAGCACGTGGAGGGAACATGTGTGTATGTGTGTATACATGAGCATGTGGAGGGAACATGTGTGTGTGTATACATGAGCATGTGGAGGGAACATGTGTGTGTGTATGTGTGTATACATGAGCACGTGGAGGGAACATGTGTGTATGTATGTGTGTATACATGAGCATGTGGAGGGAACATGTGTGTATGTGTGTGTGTATACATGAGCATGTGGAGGGAACATGTGTGTATGTATGTGTGTATACATGAGCACGTGGAGGGAACATGTGTGTATGTGTGTATACATGAGCATGTGGAGGGAACATGTGCATATGTATGTGTGTATACATGAGCACGTGGAGGGAACATGTGTGTATGTGTGTACATGAGCATGAGAACATGTGGAGGGAACATGTGAACATATGTATGTGTGTATACATGAGCACGTGGAGGGAACATGTGTGTATGTGTGTATACATGAGCATGATACATGTGGAGGGAACATGTGTGTATGTGTGTATACATGAGCACGTGGAGGGAACATGTGTGTATGTGTGTATACATGAGCATGTGGAGGGAACATGTGTGTATGTATGTGTGTATACATGTCATATGTGTATGTGTGTATACATGAGCATGTGGAGGGAACATGTGTGTGTATGTGTGTATACATGAGCACGTGGAGGGAACATGTGTGTATGTGTGTATACATGAGCACGTGGAGGGAACATGTGTGTATGTGTGTGTGTATACATGAGCATGTGGAGGGAACATGTGTGTATGTATGTGTGTATACATGAGCACGTGGAGGGAATGAGTATGTGTGGAGGAACATGTGGGGAACATGTGTGTATGTGTGTATACATGAGCACGTGGAGGGAACATGTGTGTATGTGTGTATACATGAGCATGTGGAGGGAACATGTGTGTGTGTATACATGAGCATGTGGAGGGAACATGTGTGTATGTGTGTATACATGAGCACGTGGAGGGAACATGTGTGTATGTGTGTATACATGAACATGTGGAGGGAACATGTGTGTATGTATGTGTGTATACATGAGCATGTGGAGGGAACATGTGTGTATGTGTGTATACATGAGCACGTGGAGGGAACATGTGTGTATGTGTGTATGTATACATGAGAGGGAACATGTGTGTATGTGTGGAACATGAGCACGTGGAGGGAACATGTGTGTATGTGTGTATACATGAGCACGTGGAGGGAACATGTGTGTATGTGTGTATACATGAGCATGTGGAGGGAACATGTGTGTATGTGTGTATACATGAGCATGTGGAGGGAACATGTGTGTATGTGTGTATACATGAGCACGTGGAGGGAGCATGTGTATGTGTGTATACATGAGCACGTGGAGGTGTGTGTGTGTGTGTATACATGAGCACGTGGAGGGAACATGTGTGTATATGTGTGTGTATACATGTGTGGAGGGAACATGTGTATGTATGTGTGTATACATGAGCACGTGGAGGGAACATGTGTGTATGTGTGTATACATGAGCACGTGGAGGAACATGTGTGTATGTGTGTATACATGACATGGAGGGAACATGTGTGTAGGTAACATGAACATGTGTGTATGTGTGTATACATGAGCATGTGGAGGGAACATGTGTGTATGTGTGTATACATATGAGCACGTGGAGGGAACATGTGTGTATGTATGTGTGTATACATGAGCATGTGGAGGGAACATGTGTGTGTATGTGTGTATACATGAGCATGTGGAGGGAACATGTGTGTATGTATGTGTGTATACATGAGCATGTGGAGGGAACATGTGTGTATGTGTGTATACATGAGCATGTGGAGGGAACATGTGTGTATGTGTGTATACATGAGCACGTGGAGGGAACATGTGTGTATGTGTGTATACATGAGCACGTGGAGGGAACATGTGTGTGTGTATGTGTGTATACATGAGCACGTGGAGGGAACATGTGTGTATGTGTGTATACATGAGCATGTGGAGGGAACATGTGTGTATGTGTGTATACATGAGCATGTGGAGGGAACATGTGTGTATGTGTGTATACATGAGCACGTGGAGGGAACATGTGTGTATGTGTGTATACATGAGCATGTGGAGGGAACATGTGCATATGTATGTGTGTATACATGAGCATGTGGAGGGAACATGTGTGTATGTGTGTATACATGAGCATGTGGAGGCCAGAGGACAACCTCAGGCATCATCCTGGAATGCCACCCGCCTTTTCATAAGATGGAGTGTCCCGCTGACCTAAGGCTCAGCACGCAAGCTAGACCAGCTGACCAGTGAAATCAGGTATCCTCCATCACGTTGGGATGACAGACATGGACGACCCTGCCCAGAACTTCGTGATAGGTTCTTGGAAATCGAGCTCATGTCCTCATGCAAGGCAGGCACTGTACTGACTCCCGCTTTGTTTTGTTCCCAAGACAAGGTCTTACTGACGTAGCCCAGGCTGGACGGGCAATTCATGCTCCTCATGCCAGCCACAGCCTCTGAGTCTGGGAAATGCCATGTGCCACCATGCTTCAAGCAAAGTGGCTCAGAATCATGAATGATCTAATGTGTAGGTCCTATTGTTGAATGCCAAGAGCCACCAGTTCCTCATCCTTGCCAAGCATCATCTTCACTCAACTGTCCATTCCAGAATCCACTCAGTATCCCTTTTTTAAAGCCCCTTTTGATTTCTTCACTTGGACTGAGTTGGGGTCTGTCACACCAAACACTCACAAATGATTTGGCATCTGACTATATGTCAGTATTTGTGTTGCTTCAATCCCTGCTCTAAAATGAAAATTGTTCCTGTAAAGGTGTTGGGAGGCTGGGGATATGGCCCAGTGATAGAGCACTGACTCACCTAGCACGTGAGAGGCCCTATGCTCCATCACCAGCACTGGAAAAAGAAAGAAAGAAAGAAAGAAAGAAAGAAAGAAAGAAAGAAAGAAAGGAAGGAAGGAAGGAAGGAAGGAAGGAAGGAAGGAAGGAAGGAAAGATAGATAAAGAACAGGCACTTGGTAGCTACTTCTGAAAGTTACATAATAAATGTCAAAAAGAAGAGACGCAAATTAAGATAAAAGCACTTACAGTTTTGTAGTTATTATCCTGGAAATCGGTAGCTCATAGGAACAGTATTCATTGAAAATAAAAATAACCGATAGACAAAGCCAACACAAATGGCCTTGATGTAGGAATTCAAATTATATAGTTACACAAATTCCAGACCTAGCTGCCCCCTCATCAACTTAATCAATCTCCATGGAAGAGAAGAGCAAGCATGAAAATAAGGGGAGGGCTGGAGAGATGGCTTAGAGGTTAAGGCACATGCCTGCGAAGCCGAAGAACGCTTGTTCTAATCTCCAGGTCCCACATATAGGCAGATGCAAAAGTGACACAAGCACGCAATGTCGCATATGTGCACAAGGGGGTGCATGTGTCTGGAGTTCATTCACAGCGGCTGAGAAGCCCTGGCATGCCCATTCTCTCTCTGCCTCTTCCTCTCTGTCTCTGTCTGTCTGTCTCTCTCAAATTAAAAAGAAAAAGAAAAGAAGGGGAAAGGGGAGGATTGGGAAGAAGGAATAATGAACAGAAAAAATATCACAATGGCTTTTAACACACTTTTTGTTGGGGGGGAGAAATATATACACTGTCTTTAATTTCCTTCCATCTTGACACTTCTAATATATCAGACGGCTCTACTTTTGTCTAGTGTAATTCTATATAATTTCTTACACCTTTATATTTCACAAGTGTAATTCTATATAATTTATTACACCTTTACATTTCACGAGTGTAATTCTATATAACTTATAACGCCTTTATATTTATTTCACAAGCTTCCCAGTTCATTCTCTTTCTGGGAAGGATGCTGTTGGTTCTAGCTATACACTGAAATAGTGGCCCTCACTGATAGGAGAGCATCTTCAGCGAAGATTATGTTTTGAGAGGTAAAAATAAGGTATGACCAACTCATGAAGACATGTCAACCTGTCCCATTAGAAATGTCTTGTCAATCAGATGGTGGTGAGTACTGGGGAGTCTCAAAACACATGAAAGAACTGAGAAGAAGAGACAGCGGAGTGCTCAGCATTGGGAGATCTCTATCATGACCCTCCATGGCTCAGCAACCATCATGGAAGAGAAGGCTGAAAGAACACAAGAAGGAAACAGAGGCGAGCAGTGCTGTGGAATGCTGCCATCCAAACACAAAGCAACCACTGCTTTCATGACCACTCAGTGGCTGACACCATCCACCCAAGATCTGCAAAATATGTGGGCCAAAAAAAAAAAAAAACCAAGAAGATGACATCAAAATAGAAGACAGACTATTGAAAAGAAGACTATTGAAAAGACTATTGAAAATTGAAAAGAAGAAGAGGGTCCGTGGAAGGGGGTGGATATGGGAGGGGAGAAAGGAGGGTGGTGGACAGGGATTTCATCAGAGTACATTGTGTATATGTATAGAAGTTGTCAACAGAATTTCTTTAAAATAAGAAATGGCTTCTGTACTCTCTGCTGGGCAAAGAGATGTATGCTTGCAGGTTAAGTTCTTGTAAAGTCCTTACAACGACCTCAGTTGGGTCATCCTATCCTCCCATGCTACTAATGAGAAAATGAAAAGAGGTCATGAAGAGTCTAAAGGTTTAATACCTGGCTTCTTTCCTAAGTGGTACAATATTCACAGTGATTTTTTCTTCAGGGAAAACCAGGCTGTGTCACTCAAGCACCACTCTCCATCCTGTGGCAAGTTGCCCAGGCCACACTGTAGTAATCAACTAGTCACTGCAGCTCTGCAGACCCTTTCGAGTGATGTCACCACTTGCCTGAGAGTTTCAAAAGAATCCCAAACTTTCTCCAAAACAGTATGACCAACCACAGACTGATGATATGCCATCTGATTCATTTTCAATTACAGGGAAAATGAAGTAGATGGAGAGATGGCTTAGTGGTTAAGGCATTTGCCTGCAAAGCTTACAGACCCAGGTTCAATTCTCCAGGTCCCACATAAGCCAACAAACAAAATGTGATGCAAAGAGTGCAAGCTTGTACATGCGCACAAGGTGGTGCATGTGTCTGGAATTTGATTACAGTGGCTAAGGCCCTAGCATGTCAATCTCTCTCTCTCTCTCTCTCTCTAGCTCTCATTGTCACTCTTGCTCTCTCAGATAAAAAATAATAATAATAAATGCTAGTCTGTTGACCTTGCCTCAAAAAAAACCTATAAAGTCAATTTAATTCATTAAATCATCTAGCAGGGCTGGAGGGATGGCTTAGCAGTTAATGTATTTTCCTGCAAAGCCAAAGGACCCAGGTTCGATTCCCCAGGACCCATGTTAACCAGATTCACAAGGGAGTGCATGCATCTGGAGCTTGTTTGCAGTGGCTGGAGGCCCTGGCGCACCCATTCTCTCTCTCTTTTTTTCTCTCTTTCTCCCCCCCTCTTTCTCTGTCAAATACATAAATAAAATAAATCATCTAGCAGCCACTGAAAGAAGTCAAAATGCTGTGTTCAGTCTGTATTTTTGTGTCTTGGGCAACTGACTAACTCTACAAAATAAACACCATCTAGCTAACAATCCTGAAATCAGTGGTGATGGTTTGAATGTGAACTGTCCCCACAGGGCCATGTGTTTGAACACTGTTTCCCAGCTGGTGGCACTGTTTTGGGAGGTTTTAGAACATTTGAGCCTTTGATCTCAATGCTTAAGTGCGTCTCTGGCATCGGCTGTGATGGTCATACCTACTTCTGGTTCCACTCTCAAAAATGTTTGTGATTACTAGCGGTTCTAGATCAATTGGCTCCAAATTTCAATCTTCTACAGAAAGTCTTCAGAAATGCTTTACCTATAATACCAGTCTTTGAAGCAGGTGGTTCTCAGACTCAGACATCCTATTTGTGTATATGTGTGTGGGAGGGGTGGGTGTTCTGTGTGTATGTTGTGTGTGGGTGTTGTGTTTGTGTATGTTGTGTATATGTATGTTGTATGTGTATATGTTGTGTGCGTTGTGTGTATGTATGTTGTGTGTGTGTATGTTTGTGTGTATTGTGTGTTTGTATTTGTATGTATTTATTGTGTGTATTGTGTGTATGTAGCTTGTGTGTATGATGTGTGCATATATGTTGTGTTTGTATGTGCTGTGTGTGTATGTGTGTTGTGTGTATGTTGTGATTATCTTCATATTGCTGGGACAAAGTATCTGATGGAAGAAAAGTCATTTGTTTTGGCTTCCAGTCACTAGGGAATCTCCAGGATGGCCGGGTGAAAGGATGGCGTGAGCAGAGGCTGGCCCACAGCAAGGGGACAACCATAGCAGGAGCTGAGCTGAGCTAACTCTAGCAAGCTGGGGCTGATAAAGCATCGAAGTCCCCTCCCAGCACCACGCCTCCTCCAGCAAGGCTCCACTGCCATCAGCTGGGGACCAAGCAGCATGAGTTTATGGGGGACACCTGATCCAAACCACCACAGCATGAGGTAATTGTAGGGTGCAAACATGCCAAAGAGAACATGACAAAGGTCACAGGACAACCTCGAGGGGTGAGTCCCCTCAGATGGGGTCTCGTTGTATCGTGGCCTTTGAGCTTTGAGATTCTCTTGACTCCACCATCTATTGTCCTAGGCACTTGGGGGTTCTAGATGCAGGTTTTTATTCTATTTTATTTTAGATGCAGGTTTTGTATGAGTTCTGGGGAGCTGAATTCTGGTTGGTAGGCACTAAGCCATTTTCCCCAGCTCTCAGACATCCATGATATAAAATAAAGTCATACAGTTGACTAATGAAACAGAATTGACCCAAGAAGCTGTGAGCATTGGATTTTACCAAAAGAAATCAAACACGAAGTATGAGCAACAGAGAGGATTCTTTTTCTTTCCTCCCTTTTTTTTTTTCATGAACAAAAGGAAATCCAAAGAAAGAGAAAGAATGCCAAATAAATTATTTCTCATCAACTTGTTCTGACTATATCTATTCATCCCCAAATGAATGTTAGGTTGTTAGGAGGATAAAACTTTCAATTAAGCTGCTACATAAAGATTAAATGACCTTTAAAACAGCTAGTATATTTGGAAGGTCTATTAATCATCATTAGAGTGTGTGTCGACCATGATCCAAGAGTATGAGACTTCAGGCTGGGCCCAGTGTACATGGCAGTAATATCTCCTCAATTCAAAGAGCAGAGCGGAAAGGGGCAGCTAGATAAATCAGGAGTAGGTCCTCATCAGGGAAGGCTGTTATCTCATCTTGTTTTCCCACGATGTGGAAATGAGTTACTGGACACAGAGTTCATTAAGCTGTGAGCCCAATTACTATCACATGGCGTCAACCGTATTGCAATTACCTTCCTTCCAAGAGGCAGCCAGCCACTGTTTTCAGCAGAGAAATGCTGGTTTGGACAAGGTTTATAAATGATTTTTCATTAACTATCATTTACCATTAGCCCAAATAAAAGCACTAAGTACCCACTTTGCTGTAGAAAATGACCTTTGGCCTGGATTTTCTCTCTAACGGATGAAGGCTAAATGCATTGTGACGGGGCCTAATCACATTTAGTGCAGCCCGTGGCTTGATGGCGCTGGATGTCCCGTCAACTACAGATAGCCTCGCAAGGACATTTATATTCAGTTTCCTTTCAGAGATATGCATATTAGGATCCCTGGGAATCAAGAAATATTAGCCTTTTCCCCAATCATCCGGAGTGTATTTCAATAGCTTAAAAGCTGCATACAGTGATATCATGACTTACAAAGCAATGAGAACATATTTCTCTTCCTCATAATTCAGGTTTATGCACCTAAAAGGCATTAATCCAATCAGCCCAACTCTAGAAGGACAGATAAGAACCCAAGAATCACCACTCCCCCCATCAGAGACAATCCTCTCCAAAACCCACACACAATGTCTCACAGCTCAGCCTCATTGTATCTAAAAAAAAAAAAAAAGTGAATCCATCTAGGTGATATTTAATGCCCAGGCATTGGGCCTGACTGTACGGATGCAGGATAATCTGTCTCACAGAAATGTCAAGGGGAAATACAGGGGTATCAGGCCTCGTGTAACACAAAGATTTACTTAGGAACTAACTTCTTCATTTGAATTAAAACAAGTTGATGGCTGCCAGATTTAGAAACAAAACAGTAACTCGGAACTCTGATTCCATGCTACCGCAGCTACGAGCTTTCTCTTTTCGGAAAGAGATGACTTCAAACAGGGGAGAATGGTTTTATTGAGGTGGGGTCTCATCCTAGCCCAGGCTGACCTGGAATTCACTATGTACTCTCAGGGTGGCCTTGAATTCACAGTGATCCTCCTACCTCTGCCTCCTGAGTGCTGGGATTAAAGGCATGAGCCACTACGCCTGGCTTGGTTTTTAGATTTTTTTAAAATTAATTAATTAATTTGAACTGAGTGAAAGAGGCAGGCAGAGTGAGAAAGAGAGAGAGAGAGAGATCATGGGTGTGCCAGGGCCTCTTGCCATTGTAAACAAACTCCAGATACATGTGCGACTTTGTGCATGTGGCTTTACATGGATAATTGAGACTCAAACCTGGACCATCAGGGTTTACAAGCTTTTAACCATTGCGCCATCTCTCCAGCACAGATAATGGTTTTTAAGCATGCAATCTGATGCCAAGAGGATAAGAAAGGTAGAAGGTTAACATAGTTATACAAAAAAATGGTTTTCTAATAAAAACTCAAAGTCAACAAGAAGCTGAATTAAACACAGTACACGGTCATGACTCAGAAGCAGGGGTAACATTCCGGATTGTCTCTGCAGTACAGAGGCCAACTTGTCCCCTGCTACCATCCCCAACTGCACAGCTTCTCCCCTGGGGGCAGCAATGGAGCACTCCAACGCTCATTGTGTTCCACAGGAAAGAGAGACATGTTTGTGAAGAGCAGGAGAAAATGCAATTCTTTTTTATGATAGAAAGAGAGAGAGAATGAATTGGTGTGAAAGGGCCTCCAGCCACTGCAATTTGAACTCTACACATGTGCACCACCATGTGTATGCGTCACCTTGTACATGTACATCAACTTGTGCATCTGGCTTACATGGGATCTGGGGAGTTAAACCTGGGTCCTTAGGTTTCACAGGCAAGCACCTTAACCGCTAAGCCATATCTCCAGCCCATGAATGCTTTTTATCTGAATACAAACATGTAGAGAAAAGAGATCCACATCATACCAGAGGCTGCTTTAGTCTTTGGTAAGTTAAAAATAGATGGTTTACATGGAGGGGTCTCATTCCTACAGAACTTTGACAGAATGTTTTATGTTTTACCATCACCAGTAGACACTGAACAATTTTGAACTCTGCTGCATGGGCACTCTCTTTTTTTTATACAAAGTCATATTATCATTGTTTCATGTGGCGCCTATAAGAACTTGAAAGTTAGGGCAAATGTGTCCCTCTGTGAACTGAGCTTTTACAATATGAGCTGTGTGAAGTCTCTCTGAAAGAAACACTGGGGCTTCTAGCAGAGAACTACATCAAAACTACGAGATTCCATATCAATCCACTTAGAATGTCAGTCATTAAGAGAAAAAATAGGGGCTGGAGAGATTGCTCAGTGGCTAAGGCACTTGCTTGCAAATCCTGACCTCCTGGGTTCTGTTCCCCAGTACCTATGTAAAGATGGATGCACAAAGTGGTGCATGCACCTGGACTTTGTCTGCAGAAACAAGAGGCCCTAACATGCCTCCTTTTCCCTCCCTCCCTCTGTCCTTCCCTCCCTCCCTCCTTGCAAGTAGATAAACATTTTTTTTTTTTTACAAAAATCTGGGGAGATGGTCCAGTGGATACAGCTCTTGCCATGCGACCATTAGTAGCTGAGTTGAAACCCACAGAACCCATGTGAAAAAGCCAGACACTGTAGAGCTGGCATCTGTCACCCCAGTGCACCAATGGTGAGCAGAAAGATGCAGACAGGAGAATGGCTGAAGCCTGTGGGCCAGCTAGCCTGGTGAACAACTACAGATCCTGATTCAAGTAAGGAGAGGGAGAGGCTCACCACTTGCATGTTGCCCTCTGACCTCCACACATATTCCACAGTGCAGTCTTTCCCTGCACTCATACACACGTGTGGGCACACAGAGAAAGAGACGAGAAGAATGTTGGCAGGGATGTGGAAACTTTATACAGTGCTGAGGGGGATATAAATGTATGTCAAATCGTCCACCTGAGATGGAAATGAGTTCAAAAGTTTCTTGATAAACTAGAAGATTTCTTCATGTGACCCAGCTTTACCAACCCTGGACAGTTATGAAAAGGATTCCAAGTCCACATATCACAGAGATCTTTGCACGTCAATGTTGACTGCAGCACTATTCACAATAGCAGAGGAATGGATAAAGCGAAGAAAAATACACACAACGGAATTGTTTTCAGCCATAAGGAACAATGAAGTTATGTTGTATGTGGGGGGATATGAAAAGTACAGATCATGCCATCCTGTCATGAGATTTCCAAGAGATTTAGGGCAGAACATTCTGGACATTACCTTGGTCAAGCTGGACTCTTTTCCTTTAATTAAAATGTAAATGATTATATAATGCATGGTCTCTGGTATCCATCATTCCTTCAAAATATGTCTAAAAGGGAAAAGTACTACAGAAAAGATCGTATAGGTTAACCCATAAAAGCTCATTATATGACCATTTAATACCTCTTTCCAGAAAGATGCCCCCAACCCTACAATGCAGGACATACATAGTTTATTTGCTCTTCTCTGTGCTTCTCTGGACTGTGGAGGACTACAGAGTCTATCATGCCTCTCTCTCTCTCTCTCTCTCCCTCCCTCCCTCCCTCCCTTTCTCTTTAACTTCAAAGTCACTGAAACTAAAAGCTCTTCTCCCTGAACATTAGGCATTTATGAAAAAGCCACCAATGGAAATAAGAAAGTATTCTAAATATTTCTTCTAATAGATGCTCCAATGACTTAGCCAAACAGGCCACTTGGCTAAATTCCCTTTCCTTTGAAGAGAAAGAACTTCTCCATGTGATTAAAAGTGGGTCGACTGAAACTGCATAGATTTTCTAATTTATTCATTCCCTTAACCTTGGCATGCCCAGACACAACAGGCATCCACAGCAAGAGTCGAAATTCAGGAAGAAAGCACCAGGACAGAAACTTGGAAATGAGTGGTGAGGTCATGGGTGGGTATCACAGAAGAGAGATGAACAATGAGGTTTGAAGAAGAGGGATGGGAGAGAGAGGTGGGGGGAGAGAGCGAGAAACAGAGAGAGGTCAGAAGTCCAGCCTTAATACACAAGCTCTATTGGCCTTGGTTAAGTTATTTAATATCTAATATTCATTTTCTCCCTAGATTAACTAGCAACACTTTTCTCACCCAACCTCTGTGTGGGATGTGGAATTTAACTTGGGCATCAGGCTTTGCAAGCAAGCACCTTTAACCATTGAGCCATTGTCCCAACCCGTAGTTGCTATTTTAATTATTTAATTATTTGATTCTGAGGTGAAATAAATATAGAGCAATGAATTTAAAATGTTAAAAGCTATTCCTTGCATGGGTAAAATTCCCATCTACTCTGTGAAAATATATTATGTAGATTACAACAACAATAACACCATAATATTCTCAGAATGATTCATATCACAGCCATAAACTCAAAGGATCTGGGTTTGTGATGCGAGTCTGTGGGGTGGAGAGATGGCTAAATGGGTAGGTAAAGTGTTTCCTACACAAGCATGAAGACCTGAGTTCGGATCTCCTGCATCTATGTAAAATGTCAAAGGCATTGCACACTTGTAAGCCAAGAGCTGTGGAAGCAGAGCTCGGGAACGCGAGGCTCACTGGCTAGCTAGCATAGCCAGACCAGTGACCTCGAGGTTCAGCAAGAGACAAGGACTCAAAGTATTAGTATTAAGTATTAAGGGAGGCCACCAGTGTTGAACTTCTAGCCTCAGTGCGTACACACACACACACACACACCCCACGCATACACACACACATGTTTTAAACATATGCTGGGGCTGGGAAGATGTTGCAGTGGTTAAAGGCACATGCTTGCAAACCCTTCCAGCCAGGATTCAATTTCCAATCCACCCACATAAGCTGGATGCAAAATGTGGCAAAACTTCTGGAGCTCATTTGCAGAGGCAAGAGGCCCTGCAATGCGCGTGCACACGCACGAGCGCACACTCACACACACACTCACACTCACATGAGCAAATTAATTGATTTTAAACGTTTTGAACACAAGTATGCTACTGTCCTCATGCGATCTTGGCAGTCACCACAGTCTCTTGAAGCTCCTGCACAAGGTCTCTTCCTCCTATGCATCAAAAGCACTTAGCAAGCATGGTCCCCGACACTATTGTATCAGCGATCACTTTGGATACAGCCTCCTCTCAATAGACTCCAAGATCTTTATGTAAATTAGGAGACACTTGGGAGGGGTATCATATACTAACAAAGATTTATACAACTTAAGAGAGTTACTCTGTCTTACAAATCTGCAGAATGCTTTCCACTTATCAGCGCATTGCCCTTGCGATGTCAGCACACACAGAGAGAAGAGATATAAGGGTTTTCAGTTTTCCCACTTTTGTTTATTTATTTACTAACTTATTTATTTATTTGGGAGAGAGGTAGAGAGAGAAAGAGGCAGATAGACAGAGACAGAGAAAATGGGTGCGCCAGGGCCTCCAGCCACTGCAAACGAACTCCAGACACATGCACCACTTTGTACATCTGGCTAACATGGGTACTGGCTAATTGAACCTGGATCCTTAGGCTTTACAGGAAAGAGCCTTAACTGCTAAGCCATCTCTCCAGTTTTTCTAATTTTTAATTCCCATGTCTTTTTACAAGAGCATATGTTTCCTTTTTCATTAGTTCCTTTCCAGAAGTAGGCACATGGGATAATTTTTAAAATACAGCCTGACCAGGCTGGAGAGATGGCTTAGAGGTTAAAGCACTTGCCTGCAAAGCCCAAGGACTCATGTTCAACTCTCCAGGTCCCACATAAGCAAGAAGCACAAAGTGACACAAGCATGCAAGCATGCAAGTTCATACATATGCACAACGGGGTACATATGTCTGGAGTTTGATTGCAGTGGCTGGAGGCCCTGGTGAGCCAATTCTCTCTCTCTCTCTCTCTCTCTCTCTCTCTCTCACACACACACACACACACACACACACACACACACACACACACACACATGAAAAACAGCCAGTCTGTTGGGCTTCCTCAAAAAACAAAAGAAGAAAACAATACAGGTAGAACATCCCTCATCTGAGCATTTGAAATCTGGCATTGCAAAGTCAGACACACCGAGAGTGTTTAAGACACTCAAAAAGGATCAGTTTAAGGAGCAGTTCTGCTTTCTGGACTAGAAGTGTTCTCATGGTAAAAGCCATACAAACAAATATTCCAGTCTGGAAGATTCTGAGATCTAAATGACTTTGGGGGCCAAGCATTTCAAATAAGGGATGCACAACCTATAGAGACCAACTTCTAAACACTCTCTGGGCTTCTTCCTGTACTCCTTTAACCCATAGTCCTTCGCTCACCTCCTGGGTGGCTTCCTGAAGTCCCCTGATGGCATCCAACAAACCCCCATCTGTTATCACCGAACATGGCTCTGAGCTCTTCCTGGAGCCGCTCCTTTGAAAATGATTTCATTCCTTCTCCCCTTCCCAACCATAACCTGTCCATTCAGGACCTCAGAATTGTTTATTTCCTTTGCTTTATAAGATCTGAAGTTCGGAGGCTGGAGAGATGGCTTAGTGGTTAAGGTATTTGCCTGCAAAAGCCAAAGGACCCCCAGTTCAATTCTCCAGGACCCACGTAAGCCAGATGCACAAGGGGGCGCACACATCTGGAATTTGTTTGCATTGGCTAGAGGTCCTGGCACACCCATTCTCTCTCTCTCTCTCTCTGTGTCTCTCTCTCTCCCTCTCCCCTTTTTTAAATAAATAAATAAATAAATAAATAAATAAATAAATAAGTTTAAAAGAAGATCTGAAGTCAGGAAAACCAAATTATAGCGCTGTGTTGACTGTTGAGGAAAGAAAGACATGACTTATAGAAGCCATATGAACTCAACTGTTTGAAAAACTGAAAATTATCAATCTAAACATTGGGTTGGTTTACACTACACTATAGTAAATTACTTTCTCTGGTCTCTTAAAAGTGTCTTTATTTCTCCCTGGCGATTCTAGATCATTAAAGAGTCTTTACTACCCCATTTTATTTTTTGCCCTGTGGTCTTTGGGTCTCATTAGAAATGTCGATTCTTCAGAATGTAAGCTTTTGCCACACAGTCAAAAAATATTGACCTTTTCTTTTGTAATCACCAATTAGCATTGTTGTTGCTCTTCCCTGTAGTTATGGACTTTGTGGAAGATTTTCTTTCCCTGAATTAGGCCGAGCCCTTTCACAGGGACCTCAAATGGGGAAAGCGGCAATAGGACATTTCCTCTTTCTCCCAAGGTCTCTCTGTTTACATATCTAAGACCTAAGTGCCATTGTGAAGAAAGTATCATTTTATGCATTATGAGGAGCCTTCCTGGAAAGCTAGTATCTCATATGCCTTCTAACCAAAACTGCTCAATGACAGAATTTTATATTCAATGTTTGGTATCAAAGACGCCTTAGGTGAAAGCACTCTTGATATATTGGGGTGAATGCCTTGCAGCTGTTTTTGTTTGTTCATTTGTTTGTTTGTTTGTTTGTTTTTGAGACAGGGTCCCACTCTGCAGCCCAGGCTGGCTTGGAACTTCCTATGTCACCAAAGCTGGCTTCAGACTCATGACAGTCCTCCTGCCTCAGCAACTCTGACTCAAACTCCCAACCATCCCCCTGCCTCTACCTCCCTTGGATTCCAGGCACGTGCCACAATGCCTAACAAGTTTCATTCTTTTTGAAAATCCTTTTCTGTAAGTCTAATGGATGAAGGAAAAGTCAAATGTATGCGATCAGTCACCAACTGTCTTCAGCCAGAAGCCTCCAGATATAAATTGAAGCCTACAGGGTTAAGAACAGTCCCAAAGATTGATCATGTGGAAAGATGACACATGTGAGAAACCAGTTTCCTTGTAAGAAACGGGTGTCCACGTGTATGTAATGCAAGACGTCTTTGGGGGGAAAAAGTGTGAGTTCAGTATTCTGACAGAAAAAGTGTCATACACCAAAAGGAAAATATTTTGGTATCCCAAAACATTTTATATCTAGTTGTTTTCATCCTAACAACTCCTGTTGTAATCCTTCATACCAGAGTCTGACTTCATTAAGACAAAAATATTTGCCTCGGCCAGTGATGTGGGTGGAAAAAGAATTTGCTAGTGGCTCGAACACACACAGAGGGAATTTACTGAATTAAATTGCAAGGAAGAAGTAGCAGGTGGGGTCCTAGAGAGGGGACAGAATGACTGAAAAAAATGGTGAGCTCTGCCCATGTATATCAACTGGTGCGACGGTGGCATGTCTGTACTTGAGGACAACTCCGCACGCGGGAATTCACGCCTGGTACTGAAAACCTAGTCAAAAGCCCGCGTCTGGGGAGGTCGCAAGCCCTACAAGGGAAACCATTACTGTTGTCTGGCTAAATGCACATATAATACTAAGGCTGCCCTCTAAATACCTATGTTTATGCCCATATATGAATGCAACTCTCACTTTGGGTTAGAGAAGCTGCTCTTTTCAGACCACTGAGATGACACTTGCCTGCAAAGACTAAGGACCAGGCTCCATTCCCCTGTACCTACGTAAAGCGAGATGTACAAGGTGGTGCATGTGTCCAGAGTTCATTGGCAGTGGCTAGAGGCCCCGGTGTGCCCATTCTCTCTCTCTCTCTCTCCCTCTCCCTCTCTCTCCCTCTCCCCCCTATTCCTCTCACCACAGTGTTGAGAAGTGAAATTTTAGTGTTCAGCCCTAAACGAGACATCTCTATCACACCATTCAAGGCTCAAAGGACCATTTTGGAAGAAGTAGCAGAAAGAATGCAAGAGCCAAAGGAAGGAGAAAAAAGCTTGCCCTCTTCCAGACACAAAATAGTCTTGACATTCATGACCTCACAGTGGCTGGTGCTACCTACACAAGACCTGCATAATAGGAGGGGAAAATGATGACATCAACATAGAAGAGAGACTAGTTGAAAAGAAGAAGAGAGTCAGTGTGGGGGGGATTTGGGAGGGGGAAAAGGGAGGTGGTGGAAGGGAATTATGGCTTATTGCCTATGCTTGCAGAAGTTGACAATAAAAAGTTTAATAGAAATTTGGTGTTCTTTCCTACAGGCAAGGAGTAATTACTGGACAGTAGCATGGTTTCCATATCTGGGTGGACAGACAGAATCATGTTATTTTATTGAGAAAGTATTTTTACAATATAAAAAAGCTTGTTTTTTCTGAGACAATTGTGTGAGGCACCATGGGTCACTAGAGGTGGGGGTCCAGACATGGAAGACATGCTGTGTAAAGAGAAGTCAGGCAGACAGTTGTGGTCTAGAGGGGCCCTCCTTCCCCCATGTCAGTACAGATTCCAGCGAAAGTTTCCTCTGAGGGAACACTTGGTTAAGAACAAAACATGTGCTTACTTTTCCCTTCACCCTGTTGGAAGCAGAAATTAGTTTTTCTTTCAGTATCACTGTGAGAACCTGGGATCCTAGGTGAAAACTTACAAGGGTGTGTAAACTTTCCCCCAGAGCATCCTGGAGGCATTAAGTTTGTCCACACTAGGCCTCCATCCATTCATCACCTGTAACAACGTTTCCTACGCCTCACTGGCTTCTGTTCTAGGAAGCTATAGTTCTCTGTTTTTTCCCATGTCTGCAGCTGTAGAAATAAGCATTAGCCCCTTGGCTTTCCATTCTCTAATACATTTATAAATTGTTGAGTTTTCTGGGGCAAAGGGAAGAGACGACTTCCAAGGTCCTGACCTACCAGACCTAGAAAAGAAGAAATCTTATATTCCTGAAGACAAGGTGCTTACTTGACTGTGACTGTGACTGAACATGTTTACTCCTCTTATTTAAAACTAACAGAAATTAATCCAAGAATTAGCAACAGTCCACATGAAAAGTTAATCTGATTATCCAACTATTAGGGCCAAATTTCTGAACTCCAGAATACTTTTCCTGGGCTGTTGGAAAGTAGTAGTTGTGGGCTGGAGAGATGGCTTAGTGGTTAAGTGCTTGCCTGTGAAGCCTAAGGACCTCAGTTTGAAGCTCAATTCCCCAGAACCCATGTGAGCCAGATGTACAAGGTGGCGCTCTCTCTCTCTCGCTCTCCCTCTTTCTCTCTCTCAAGTAAATTAATAAATAAAATATATTTTTAAAAAGAATGAGGGAAGCCAGGCGTGGTGGCACACGCCTTTAATCCCAGCACTCGGGAGGCAGAGGTAGGAGGATCGCTGAGAGTTCAAGGCCACCCTGAGACTACATAGTTAATTCCAGGTCAGCCTGGACCAGAGTGAGACCCTACCTCGCAAAACCAAAAAAAAAAAAAAAAAAATGAGGGGCTGGAGAGATGGCTCAGCAGTTTAAGACATTTGCCTGCAAAGCCTAATGACCCAAGTTCAATTTCCCACTACCCAAGCACTCTGCCACTGACCAATATTTCCAGCCACCCTCGTTTTAAAATATTTTATTTATTATTTATTTACAAGCAGAGAGGGAGAAAGAGATTGAGAAAATAAGATGGGTGCACCAGGACCTCTTACTGCTACAATGAACTCCAGATGCCTGTACCACTTTGTGCATCTGGCTTTATGTGGGTACTGGGGAATTGAACCCAAGCTGTCAGGCTTTGCATGCAAATGCCTTTACCCATTGAGCAATTTCTTCAGCCTTGCAACCGCCCTCTTTATAAAGTTTATTTATTTATTTGAGAGGGAAAATGGGTTGCCAGAGTCTCTTGCTGCTGCAAATGAACTCCAGCTGCATGTGCCATGTCATACACTTTACATGGGTACTAGGGAATTGCACACACACTAATGGGCAAAGTGCCTTTAACCACTCAACAATCTCCTTCACCCCTAACATTTTAAATATACGCTTTACTTTTAGTTTTTAAACTTTTTATTGACAACATCCATAAGTATAGACAATATGCCATGATCATACCCCCCCTCACAACCCTTTCTTTCCCTCTTTCTCATGCTCTCTCCACTGAGTCCCTTATTTCCATCTAGTCCCTGTTATGATTTTAAGTAAGAAACACATTGCCCAGGGGAGAACATTACAAACTCTCATGACAGTGCTGAAAAAGGTGACAAAGTCCAGAGATCTTTGGTAGAGAACAACTGATAGGTCCATTCCTTCAGACTTTTCAAATGAAACCCAAAATGTCCAGAAGATTTAGTTTTTCAATATTTTTCTCACTAATGAATAAAGGCTTCAGTACTCAAAAAGTCTAACTCATTATGAATATCCCAACTTTCTTCCCTTATGAACCACATTTGCCATTGTTGTAGTACTAGACAATTGAATTTGTCCTCTCTGAAAAAAAAAAAGAGAGAGAGAGAGACTCATGCAAGCCTCTCTAAAAATGTAAAGTAGTCCCAGAAGAATGAATTAAAATGCTCATTTTAGTTCTCCCTAGTTCTAAATCTCCTTGGGTACCTTCTGTGATCTTTTATTTAGAGGGAAAAAATATTCAGCTGCCCGCCTATACTTTCTCCTTCAGGCATTTAGCCTAAAAGACAGAAGAAAATATTTCCAAAGAAAGCCCCATATTTGAAGAAATGAAGAAACAGATTAGACTGGAAGTGATTTTTTTTCAGGAGGTTGAAAATGGTGTCGCTTCGAGGAAGCCTAGATATGGCGGTTCCATGTGACTGACACCTCTGATTTCTCTCAGAGGACTGAAATTTGGATTGATAGAAAAGCTTCCAGCTACAAGAAAACAAAAGCAGTAACAATAAACAATACTAATCCCTGTCCTCAGAGAAGCACTATTCATGGACAAAGGAATTGGAGTGGAAAAATAACTTCAGATTTCAATCTACTCTACAGATGGGCTCACGAGTGGAGAGGGAACACAGGCTTAAATTATAATCACGTGAACAAAGCAAGCTGAGCCTTTGGTAACGGTGCATCTCCCAGGTGGGAACGCGACTTCACCACTACAGGCAATGGCCCAAACAAGCCATTGAGAAGATCATCTCACCAAGCCCCAGCTGAAACCATAGAGGAACGGGGAAATGAACAAGAGTGCTGCTTTCTTGGTGAACCTGGTACCAGCACAAGGGTGAAGGAGACAGACACAGAGAACACTCACCTCCTACAAAACCAGAGATCCAGAGATACAGAGGCTCCCAAGACC
This sequence comes from Orientallactaga sibirica, assembly GCA_036365145.1. Classification (NCBI taxonomy): domain Eukaryota; kingdom Metazoa; phylum Chordata; class Mammalia; order Rodentia; family Dipodidae; genus Orientallactaga; species Orientallactaga sibirica. The sequence goes on from JAEOAD010000009.1 coordinate 4,045,060, forward strand.
TCATCACTGAAGCACACCTAAAACTAACCCAACATGGCTCAGGGAAATTCACGGAAGAGGGGGCTGAAAGGTGGTTAGAGCCACAGTTGGGACATTATGCACAGAGACATTGCCTCTTCCCCATAACTGTTGGCCACCCCCACAATGCATGACCCATACTCCCCATTGTGATAACTGGCATCCCCAAAGATGAGGGTCCCTTCAGAGGGGAGAGGACAGGGAGGAAGGTAAGGATGGTACCAACACGTGCTGTTTACACAATGAGTATGTACATAACTAATAAAGAAAAAATGTTTAAAAGAAAGAAAGAAAGAAAGAAAGAAAGAAAGAAAGAAAGAAAGAAAGAAAAGAGGGTCATCTCAATTCCTGGAAAATCCACCCAACCACCCCAGCCAAGGCAGATTCAAAAAAAAAAAAAATGCTTTAATGGGTCCAGGTGAGATGCCAAGTCACACCCAGGGTCACAGTGCAAAGTGGAACAGCCTCCACTGTCCAGAAAACGATTTCATGCCACTCACCCACTGGCTCCACCCTAGGAGCTCATCTGTCCCTTCTCTGCATGTATCTTCTTTTTAAATATATATTTTAGGGGCTGGAGCGATGGCTTAGTGGTTAAGGCATTTGCCTGCAAAGCCAAAGGATCCCCATTCAATTCTCCAGGACCCACATAAGCCAGATGCACAAAGGGGGTGCATGCGTCTGGGGTTCATTTGCAGTGGCTAAAGGCCCTGGCACACCCATCCTCTCCCTCTCTCTTTCTCTCTCTCTGCCTCTTTCTCTCTAAATAAATAAATAAATAAATAAATAAATAAATAAATAAATAAAATATATTTTAAAAAAAAAATATATATATATATTTTTAATTTATTTGAGAGGAGAAAGAAAGACAGATGACAGAGAGACTATGAGCTTTTTATAGCCTCTAGCCAGTGCATGTAAACTCCAGACACATATGCCACTTTGTGCATCTGGCTTTAGGTGGGTACTGGGGGAAGTGAACCTGGGCCAACAGGCTTTACAAAGAAGCTCCTTTAACAATTAAGCCATCCCCCCAGCCCTATTATTTTTTTATTTTATGTTTTAGAGAGAGTAAGTATGAGAGAAAGACAGACAGACAGACAGACAGACAGACAGAATTGAAACACCAGGGCCTCAGCCACTGCAATTGAACTCTGGATACTCACACCACCTAGCGGGCATGTGCAACCTTGTGCTTTCCTCACCTTTGTGCATCTGTCTCACTGTAGTGCTGACCTGGAACTCATTCTGGAGCAGAGGCTGGCCTCCAAACACACAGTGGTCCTCCTAGCTCAGCCTGCTGAATGCTAAGATTAATGGCATGAGCCACCATGCCTAGCTTTCAACAGCTATATTTTAAGCTGCCAAAGTTGGGGGTAACTTGCCACTCAGCATTAGGTCAGCAACTAATCACTTGCTTCTTCAACATAGACACAGAGACAAAGAGATAAAATGTGTCCACTTTCCCCTGAGCTAAAATGGATTTTCTCTCTTCCATTCCTTCACCCACTTCCTGGAAATGAGGGAGAAGGACAAAGCCCAGGGACTGTGTAAGTGTCATCTTGAAGGTCTCCAACAGAGATGCAAGACGATGTCGCTGTGTGTCTGTGTGTGTGTGTGTGTGTGTGTGTGTGTGTGTGTGTGATGGGCGGTTCTTTAAACAAGACAACAGGTTTGCCTGGTGGACATACGACTGGATCACATGAAAAGCAAAATAAAGGTGTCCTTCTTTCTGCTGACTGGTAACACTGAAGAAAATATGGCTAATTAGACATAGCATATATTTCATTCAGGGAAACAGAAACTATTTCTTCAGAGCCTCCTGGGTCACATAAAATGAAGGCTTTGGGGCACTTTTATGCTCGTGCGGCTACACGGCACAGTGTGCTTGCTTCTTCCCCCATGACGGAGGACTCTCACTCAGAACTACGGCAGCTTTATCTTTCTTGACTGAAGGTACTTAAGAGACGGATAAGAAAAAAAGAGATCTCTCGTTACCTCCCCATTGCAACTGGCCGGCCTGCCAGAAGTGCCACAGCGTGTGATTGTGTTGGCCTGATTACCTAGAAATCGAAATTGAAGAGCTAAAAACATGCGGTGGCTCATTTCTCTCCGCAGTTTGCAGGAGCCACTGCTCATCCTTACATCACATTAGTTGACATACTGACAAGGCCTAATCACACTCCCCATGCCAGGAAACTCTCATATGTACTCAGAAGATAGCTGAGCAAGATCCTGCCCTGTCCTTTTCATGTACTAGCAAGGACAGAGGACAGCAGCCTGTGCTGGGTTTCAAGACACAGGCAGGCACCTTTGTAACCTAAAGCCCATAGCACACTTCATGCCCATGGGTGCCTTTTCTTGAAATGTCTGATCTCCTTTTTGCTTGGTCCAATTCTTCACCAAGCCAGAAATCTAGCAAATCATAAAAATTGATGAACATAACATTTTCTTATTATGACCAAACCAGACCCTACCAGATCAGTTCCTTATGTACAGCCTCATGTTTTAATATAACTAGTTTAGGGCTGGAGAGATGACTTAGCTGTTAAGGCACTTGTCTGCAAAGCCAAAGGACCCATGTTCGATTCTCTAGGACCACATAAAGCCAGATGCACGAGGTGGCACCTGTGCCTGGGATTTGTCTGCAGTGGCTAGAGGCCCTGGCATGCCCATTCTCTCTATCTCCCCCCCATAAATAAATAAAGTAATATAACTAGTTTATAAAGGTTTTAGACTGTGGGTGGGGTATAAACCCAGACTTTAATGCAACTTGTAATCATTCCCACAGTGGAGCCTTTGAATATAATCTGTTCTTTAAGTAAAGTTTCAGAAGTGACCTTCCTCATTACTAACGAGTCAGGCATTCAAACCCTCCCAGGCTCAGGGAACACTGGAGAAGTTGTGCTGGAAAGAACATAAGAGCCAAAGGCAGGGAGGGGAGCTTGGCACTACTGTCTTCCAGACACAAAGCAATGGCGGCATTCATGACCTCACAGCGGCTGAGGCTACGTATACAAGACCTGCAGGACAGGAGGGGAAAATGATGACACCAAAATAGAAAAGAAGGCTGAAATGGTAGTGCACACCTTTAATCCCAGCATTCAGGAGGTTGAGGTAGGAGGACTGCCATGAGTTCCAGGCCAGCCTGGGCTACAGAGTGAGTTCTGGGACTGCCTGGGCCAAAAAGAAAAAAAAAAAAATAGAAGAGAAACAAGTTGGAAAGAAGAGGGATTTAGCGAAGGAGGAGCAGAGAAAGAGAAGGTGGTGGGAGGGATGGTAGCTATGGTATGTTGTCTATATGAGTGGAGGCCAGGGCTCCATAAAGCACTGGTGGGCCCAATTCCTGTTTCTGCAAGTCAAATTTTATTGTTGTATAACTATGCATCTAACTTCACGGGTCATCCATGGGCACTTGGGGCCACAGGGAATAGAAAGCCAGTTATGTGGTGACTTGTTTCTCTCCACAGTTTGCAGGTACCAGCATGCGCTGCTTAGTCAAATTAGTCAACCCACTAACAAGAGCTGAGAGCATACCTCACCTCAAAAGACTCCCAGGGGTCTGGGGAGATGACTCAGTTGGTAATGTACTTGTGCAAACGTGATGACCCACATTCACACCCCCACACCCACAGCAAGTGTGAGGACCCACGTTCACACCCCCAGCACCCACAGGCAAGTGTGAGGACCCACGCGTTCACACTCCAGCACCCACGAGCAAACATAGGAGTGGTAGTTCCAATGATCAGGGAGGCAGAGACAGAGGGTTCCTGAGACAAGCTGGTTAGCTAGACTAGCTGAATCGTGAGTTCTGGGTTCAAGCAAGAGATCCTGGCTCAGTAAATAACGTGAAGAATGACAGAAGGAAGAAGACCCCATCAGCGACCTTTGGCCTCCATACGTGCTTGCATAGAAGCACTCACACATGCACTCACACACATGCATACACGCTTATGCTTTAACAAAAAAGAAAAAGAAAAATAACTATCAGGCAACTGAGTGTGGTGATGCATACCTGTAATCTCCACATTTGGGAGGCAGAAGCAGGAGGATCTGCAATTCAAGGCCATCCTCCACCACAAAGCAAATAAGGGGCCAGCTTGGGCTACATGAGACCCTGTCACAAATAAGTGTGTGTGTGTGCATGTGTGTGTGTGTGATCAACACTTCTATCAGGAAGATGCAGAATCGAGTACTTGGGACAAAGGCCACAGAGCTCCCTAAACCAAAAGTCTTTACTATCCAGTCCTCTGCAGAACAAGCGTGCCAAGCCCCCAAATAAAATGCACTTCTCACTTTAGACTCTTAGTACAGGAAATGATAGAGGGCCATTTCCTGGCCATCTCACACTGATAGGCATCACATTTATCAATGAAACTAGAGCACAGTTGATAGATTAGACCTTTCAAGGTTTAGGGGAAAGTCAAAAGAATTTAATCAAATGTGTCCTAACTAATGAGCATCAGTGAGAAATCTTGGTTTTGTATTACACTTGCTGAACAGTTTTTAACCCACTGGGTTTCGCCTTCTTCTTGATTCATAACAAGTTTGGCTGGTTACCAGTACTTTATAAGGCTAAGTAGTCATCACTTTATTTATGATAGTTTTTAAAAATGGTGAACCACTTAGAATACAATGTTTCCCCTAATTTTAAAATCCATACACATGGATTAGGCTACAGTGTAGAAGGTAAGAAAATGCTTGTAGTAAAATTTAAGAAAAGTATAACAGTAACAGATTTTGAATTTACTGGCTTGGAAACACAAAAGCTTATGTCATAAATGATGGTTCATAAAGATTAGTCCCATCTTTCACTTTATATACAACAGAAAGACTTCTACTCAATCTGTTTTATTTTTTTAATTTTATTTATTTGTTTATTTATGTATTTGAGAGAGAGGCAGAGAGACACAGAGAGAATGGGCGTGCCTGGGCCTCAACTGCAGATGCATGCACCACCTTCTGCATCTGGCTTAAGTAGCTCCTGAGGAATTGAATTGGGGTCCTCAGGCTTCACAGGCAAGTGCCTTCATCACTAAGCTATCACTCCAGTCCTGTTTTATTGTTTTTAATATTTATTTGTTTATTTGAAAATAGAGCAAGAGAGAGAATGAGAGAGAGAGGGAGTGAATGGACATGCCAGGGCCTCTTGCAATCAAATACAGGCACCACTTTGTGCATCTGGCTGTATGTGGATACTGGGGAAGGGAACCAAGGCCAGTGGGCTTTGCAAGTAAGCACCTTTAACCACTGAGCCCTCTGTCCAGCCCAGTAAATCTGTTTTATTAAAGAAAGGACAACAGTCAAAAATTTTAGTTCAGGGAACTTTCTTCTCTTAGAATTAGAAAATAAAAGAATTAACAGACCTGGGGGCTCCCTTGATACCCCCAAACAAGGATATTCTTTTGGTCATTAAATACTGTAATGGACATTCTTGGTTATCAACTTGACTGGATTTAGAATCACCTAGAGACACACTTCTGGCTATGTCTAGAAATATGCTTCCAGGGCTGGAGAGATGGCTCAACAGTGAAGGTGCTTGTTTACAAAGCCCAATGACCCTAGTTCAATTCCCCAGACCCACTTAAAGCCAGATGCACAAACAGGAGCATGCATCTAGAGTTCCTTTGCAGTGGTTGGAGACCCTGGTATACCCATTCTCTCTCTCTCTCTTTCTCTTTCTCACTGTCTCTAATTGCAAATAAATAAATAAATAAAATATTTGAAATGTGTTTCCAGGAAGGACCAATGGAGGAGGGAAGACACCCTGAATGTGGACCAGAGTTCCACGCTGAATAAAGATGAGTCACCAAGTAGAGCATGCGCATTCATCCCTCTCGGCTTCCTGACTGCGGGCACCATGTGACCAGTGGCCTCACACTCCTGCCGCCATGCCTGTCTGCCATGATGGACGGTCCCCTTAAACCATGTGCCAGAATTAAACTCCTCCTTCCTTAAGTTGCTTTTGTAGGTATTTTTCACAGCAAGAAGAAAAGTAATTAACACAGATACTCTGGTTTAAAAACTTCTTTCAAAAGACTGTGCTCATGAAGTGGACCCCAAGGCATGAATCTAATCATCCAGAACCTTCTCTAGAGCAGAATTTCAGAGCTTTGGTACTACTGAAATGTTGGGCCTCATGACTCACCACTGTGGGAGGCTGTCTTGTACCCAGTAGCATGTATGCCGCATCCTTGGTTCTCCCAGGAAGATGCCAGGAGCACCCCACCAATGGCTGCAGCAACCCACCTGCCTGTAGACATCTCTGAATGTCCTAGTTTTTTCTGGATGGAGAACCACTGCTCTTAATAAGAGTTAGACCTTTAACTTGCTAAAAGGTAACTATTTCCTTCAACCTGTGTGAACCAACTCTCCCTACAGCTGGGAGCAAAATCTGTTCCCTTCCAAGATGAAACAGCTACATGTCCAGTCAGTTTCTAATCACTGCCATGTTTTCCCCAGAAAATTCCACCATGCCAGTTTCTCTGCATTGTCAGTTTTCACTGAAGGACCCAGATTTCCTTCCCAGAATCTGATTGACACATAGAAACCATCAAAGACACACAGAGTGACTCACTTTTCAACTCAAGAGTTCCCAAGCTGTGGCCTGATTCAAAGGCAACATTGGACAGCCTCTTGGAACTAATCAGCACATAATCATTACATATATATATCCTCATATCTGCTCAGGAATCCACTGTGACAGATCATGCTTTCTACATTCAAAACTAAAAATAAAATTCTGACAGGCTATTGCCAATGCTCTTGGTTGCCCAACAGAGCTAGATGGTAAGACCCTATTGCTGAAGACATCCCATGCCTCAATTTCAGGACACTGAGAAATCAAAGGGAAACTGAGCTGGAAGCCTCCTCCCTGCTGGCTAGCTGTCATAGTGCTAGAAGTGCAGTGTGTGTGTGTGTGTGTGTGTGTGTGTGTGTGTGTACTAGTGTCTACATGCATGTGGAGAGCAGAGGGTAGACAGCCTCAGGAGTTAGTCCCAGGAATGCTATTTATCTCCTTTGCTAGGTCTGGAGCTCACCAATTAGTCTAGACTGACCAGCCAACAAGACCCAGGGACCCTCCTATCTCTGCCTCCCGGAGCTAAGATTCAGATGTGTGTCACCATGTCCAACACCTTTATATGGGTTCTGGGGATCAAACTCAGGGTCTCATGCCTGTGAAGCAAGTGCCTGAACAACTGAGTTATCTCCCCACCCTACAACATGACGCCCTGAGATACGTACATTCTCCAGAGTCAACCGAGGGCATATATATGTATTTCCTTCACCTCACAGCTTATTTATTTTACCTTTTTTTTATTTGGTGAAGTTAAAAAGAATTTCTCCTGATGGAATTAGAGCAATATGTGGTTGCTTTCTTGTAATCCTTTGAAATCACTAATTCAAATAACATGCTATTTTTCTGATAAATCATCAACAGAAAGCTAGGCTGTTGCTAGCTGAGGAGACCCTCAACTAAAACACCATTTCTGCCAGAAGTTTCAAAGTGAGAATTAAATAACGAAGTGAGGGATATGGGGTTGCTCTATTGTTATCACTCTGTATTTGACAGCCTCTGAGATACGGATCTCAGCGCTAGGCCGCAATTAAAATGCTGCATCAGAATGAAGACTTCCCCCATACCTTCAAACATCACAGCAAATGTGACATGTTCGGTACTCCCCAGCACTGCTTCTCCCTCAAGAATTTTCTTTTTCAGTGTGTCTCTAGTTCTTTCAGCCTGCAAAGCAACATCTGATGTGTGGACGTTGCCACAGACACTAAATCCCAACAGAATTAGGGATTTTGCCAAATGGGAGGTTTCTTTATATTGAAAAAAAATCATCTAGAAGCTGAATTAGAAGAGAAAAACAAAATGGGGCAAAAAAAGTTACCGCCTGTTGCAGTCAGGTTCGCATTGCTGGCAGAAATCACCCGACTAAGAGCAGCTTGTGGGAAAAAAGAGGTTTATTTTGGCTTACAGGCTCGAGGGGGAAGCTCCATTATGGCAGGAAAAACGATGGCATGAGCAGAGGGTGGACATCACTCTCTGGTCAACATAAGGTGGACAACAGCAACAGGAGAGTGTGCCAAACACTGGCAAGGGGAAGCTGGCTATAATACCTATAGGCCCGCCCCCAACAATACACCACCTCCAGGAGGCTTTAATTTCCAATTGCCATCAGCTGGGGAGACTAGCATTCAGCACACTTAAGTTTATGGGGGACACCTGAATCAAACCACCACATTCCGCCCCTGGCCCCCATAAACTGATAACCGTACATGATGTAAAATGTAATGCATTCATGCAAATTTAAAAGTCCCCATAGTTTTTATCAATTCCAATGATGTTCATACATCCCCATAATCCAAGGTCTTTTAACTGAGCCATAATACCAAAAATATCCCCAAAAAACCCATAATGGCACAGAATAAACATCCACACTGCAAAAGATGGCATTGGACAAAGTAAAGAAATATTCAACCAATACAAGATTTAAAACAACCAGGGCAAACATCAAACTCTGTAATTCCAATCCAACAACTACTTAGTGACAAATCTCCAAGTCTGATCATTCTGACCAGCAACAAGTCTCTGGAGTTCCACTTCCGCCCCTCCAGTTAGGCTACTCACAGTCCTGGAAAACTTCATCCAGGGCCGGCAGCTCTCCTTGGCAGCCATCTCATAGTCCTGGCATCTCCACTGGGTCTCCACTGCAACCCACGGTCCATCCTCATGGCCCCATGGGATCTCCATGCAGGCATCCAGCAAACCTGCTTCACACTGCCCATGGCCATTTCCAAAACACAAGACCGCGTTAAAAACTCAATGACCCTCTCTTTCCTGCATTTGTTATACTCCATAATACCAGGTAGGGTGCCAATTTGTTAATCCAGGGGGGAATACATCAGACTTTGAAGAACAGGACACTCCTTCAGCATTCAGGCCCCTTCAAAAGAGTCTGCATTCTTCCTGTTGCCCCATTGCAGGTCAGCTGGCCCAATCTCAAAGGTTGTAATCTCTCAACTGCAGCTGAACAGGTAGAGTTCACCCAAAGATTTCATTTTTTCTGTGCCATATCCCTCTGCTCACACCAGTTCATTTCTATGCAAAGCAACTCTGCACAACTTCTCAGGACACGGGCATAACAGCAAACTTGTCACACAAACTGCTAGCCCAGTCCAAGTAAAGCTCTGTCTCACCCTCATAAGCCAAACCTCACAGTTCATAGTTCTTACTGCATTCAGGTCTTTCAGCTCTGACCAGAATAATCCATTAAGCTGTACTTACAACACTACAAGGTGTCTCTTAGGCCAAGGTTTCAAATCTTCCACATTCCTCTTGAAAATCAGCTCCAAAAGGCCAAAGCCACACAGTCAGGTGTCTAGCAGCAATCCCACTCCTCGGTACCACTTTACTGTTGCAGTCAGGTTCGCATTGCTGGCAGAAATCACCCGACTAAGAGCAGCTTGTGGGAAAAAAGAGGTTTATTTTGGCTTACAGGCTCGAGGGGGAAGCTCCATGATGGCAGGAAAAACGATGGCATGAGCAGAGGGTGGACATCACTCTCTGGTCAACATAAGGTGGACAACAGCAACAGGAGAGTGTGCCAAACACTGGCAAGGGGAAGCTGGCTATAATACCCATAAGCCCGCCCCCAACAATACACCACCTCCAGGAGGCTTTAATTTCCAATTGCCATCAGCTGGGGAGACTAGCATTCAGCACACTTAAGTTTATGGGGGACACCTGAATCAAGCCACCACACCGCCCAAAATTCGAGTTGTGTTTCTGACCTGACACCAATGTGAGCTGGGTGACTTTGCTCCAGTCATGCCCAGGGAGTGCACACATGTCTCAGAAAAGGGCTGAGTGCGTGAGAAGACACACGGTGAAGGCAAGACCATTCCAGAGATTAAAGACTAGTCCCGTTCCTCACGCAAACACCTTTCTCAATGCCATCTTGCGTGAAGCCATTAGCATGACAGAGGCAGGAAGCCATCTTCACCCACAAATCCCAGTGGCAGGAAACAAAGGGCTTCTGCTCAAAGAGGAGCCAGGTCTAGCTTCACACTCTTCGCTCAAGCACCTAGAAATAAGAACGGGATGCCTAGTGATTGATCAGAGCCCCTCTGGCTACAACCTCTAGCTTTTGGTAAATATATTTGGATTTTTCTATACTTCTGTGTTTTTAATAGTTCTTTTAATGACACATAAAGGCATGAGGAAGGTGTCATTTCTAGTTAGTCATAATCTTTCCTTTCCTTGGTCACTGTTCTCTATGGTAGCTGCATCCTAACTCCTGACTGGGATTATCTGCCACGCGGGGAAAGACACACAAGGTTCACATCTCTCTCACACTGTTTTCCACACACTGCTACATTCTCAGTGTGATGCCTGGGGGCCTCCCAGCTAACTGGATGCGTAAATAAGAGTTTTAGTCCACTTCAAGGTGTCATTCAAATTTTCATCCTAGCCAACAGGGAGGAAATTCACCAGATCTTCCCTGGAGCCATTTTCCCATCAGTTCTCTGGCTGACACTCACATAGCTAGACAAAGGCACAGCAAGGCCCATACTGGGATTCTAGAGAACTAATTTCCCAGTTCTCCCTTTAATCTTAAAAAGATCATTCTTCACCCTTGTAGATGAAGAGAAATAAAAATGATGGAAAGGCACTTGCTTTATTATTGGAATTTTATCCTTTTTTAGCCTGTGTGTGTGAGATGCATGTTTCTGTGTGTGAGGGTGAGTAGTACACATGTGTGTGTGCACACATGTGCACGTGTGTATGTGTAGGTCAGAGAACAACCATGAAGGTCATCCTTGGAAATACTGTCCACCTTCTTTTGAGACAGGGTCTCTCATTGATCTGAAATTTGGCAATCAGGCTAGACTGGCTGTATAGTGATCCCCAGGGATGCTCCTGTCTCCACCTCCCCAGTGCTGGGGTGACAGACAAGCCTCCCCACACCTTACATTTTTGCATGGATGTGAAGTGTCAAACACAGGTCCTTCTGTTTGCAAGGCAAGCACTTATCAACTGGGCTATTTCCTCGGCCCCTTCCACTCTTTTCTATCCATACCTGACATCACCAGGGATCATAACACAATTAGAGCTTTGCTGAGTAAGATGGAAGGAAAAGAAGATGAACCGTACATCCTAAGGGTGTAGCTTCATAACTGAGTTCTCTTATCCACTCCTATAGTCCAGCCTTCACTCCCTGCACTGTTGCTGCGAGCGTGGCCACTCTGTGATGACGTTAGATTCGGGCTCTTTGGCAAGATTTGCCTGCCTATGTGTTCTGACTCTGAGTGCCATCATTGTAATCCCCAGGGTGAAGGCAGTCATTAGTAAATGGCTAAGAGGAGATGTCAATGGTGCTCCAGGCAGTGGCTCAACTACCCACTAATAAAGGCTTTGAACTTGGGTAATAGAAAAACCATCTCTGCAACCACTTTCCCGGAGACTGCTTTCCAGTAGTCAAGGGCAAATATCGAGATTCAGTGAAGTACCCAGCACCTCGGCAAGCCAAAATTTCTGAACGAGATCCCACTCTAAGCAGTCTTAGTAGCTCAAAAACAATTTGTCAGTAATTCACCAAGAACCCACAGCAAATCGAAGGAATCTTTAAAGTCTCTATTCTTATCAAAGGACCATTTTCAGAGTATGTCGGAGGGGTGGGGGGATTTCAGGGGAAAAACAGCTGGGACGTGGCAGGCCAGGTAAAGCCATTTCTGTCACCTTACTTTCATGTCGCTTAGATAAAGAACCCAACCCAAAATGGCTGATGGGTGGAAAGTTATTTATTTTGGCTTACAGTGTCGAGGGGAAGCTCCATGAGGGCAGGGAAAAGCATGGCACGAGCAGAGGCTGGACATCATGTCTGCCAGAGCAGCTGGAAAACAGCAGTAGCAGTAGAGTAAGCCAATCACCAGCAAGGGGAAGCTGTCTGTAACACCCATAAGCCCGCCCCCAACAACACACCCCTCCAGCAAGGCTCAAATTCTCTAACTGCCACCAGCTAGGAACGTAGCCTTCAGGTCACTGAGTTTATGGCGGATGCCTAATTCAAACCACCACAATTGCCTACATCAGTGTCCTGTTGTGGCAGAAGTGTGCTTATCTACATGGGTCCAATGTGGTAGCCACTGGCCACGCAGCTTTTGTAGCTGGTACAAATAAGGAGCTGAATTATGGGGAGGGGTTATGGCGTGTATGTATGTATGTGTGTACAGTGTGAGCATGTGTGTGTGCATGTTATGTGTATGTATAGCATGTATATAGATGTGTGTGTATGTGTGTGTGTGTGCATGAGTATGTTCCCACTAAGCCATTCGTGTGGCCATGAACTTGTATTTTAATTACATTAAACCCTGCTGCACACATCAGTGACTACAAGATTGAATGTGGACAGCAGTGAGGAAGGGGACATTGAGGATTGAGTGTCTGTCTGGGCAATCGAGAGCTTGTGGCTCAGAAATCCATAGGTTGGCGGGGGGGGGGGGGCGGCAAGGATGGCCCCACAGTTTCTACTGGGAGGACGCCTCGACAGGATGTCAGTGAGTGTCTGCTCCAAGCCCGTTAGGAAAAAATACTGCAATCAGCTAGCGATGTCTAACACAGATGCAGGAAGTGGGTGACGCTTGTAGCTCCAAACGCCAATGTAAACACTTTGTAGAAAGAAGTAGAGGGCAAAGCCAGGTTCTAAGGCTATCAGAGAGATGACTGATGAAGAAAATAGACCAACCATGCTGTTCCTCTACTAGTCTGAATTAATTTTGTATAACGATGGTTGTTCAGGACAGCAGTTACCCTCTCATTGCCAGGGGTAAAATAGCCAATTAGAAGCAGCTCGTGGAAGGAAGGGGTTTATTTCCAATCCAGGGTATTTTTTTAATTTCAATTTTTATTGAAAACTTCCATACGTATAGACAATAGACCATGATCATAATTCCCTCTCAGCACTCCTCCCTCCCACTCCCAAATCCTCCCTTCTTTTCAATTAGTCTCCTATTTTGATGTCATCATTTTTTCCCTCCTGTTATACAGGTCTTCTGTAGGTAACATCAGGCACTGTGAGGTCATGAATATCCAGGCCATTTTGTGTCTGGAGGACAGCATTGTTAGCAGCCCTCCCCTTCCTTTGGCTCTTATATTATTTCAACACGTTTTTTACAATGGTCCCTGAGCCTTAGAGGGTGAGACAGAAATCTCTCACTTAGCGCTGAACACGCCACTGTCATTTCTTCTCAGCACTAATGGTGATTTTTGAGTCTTTCCAATGGTCACAGCCATCTGAAAAGAGGAGCTTCTCTAACCAAAAGTGAGAGCAGCATTAATATATGGGCATAAGCGTTTAGAAGGCAGTTTGGTGGTGGGCATAATATGTCAACTCATTTTTCCAGACAACAGCAGTAGTTTCCCATTTAGTGTTTATAGCCATAGGCTTTTGACTAGGTTTTCTGTACAGGGCAGGAATTCCCTCCCATGGAGCGGGCCTTCAGCCCAATCAGAGAACAGTTGGTTTCCCCCAAAACAGACATGTCACCATTGCACCAGGTGGCTCCTTTGGCTTGGCTGGCTTGCTACAAAGCTTGCAGGGTCCCCTGCTGGTTGATACCTTTGATGACTCTCTCTCAAAAGGCTGCACGTGGCATAGCTCTTTCCAGCATGGTAACAGCTGATCCATAGGGAGGAAGCTTCTAGCTCACCTCTAGCTTGTTTTCTCAGAGACCTGCAGCGCAAACATGTGGAGTCTTCAGCAACAGAGTGTTACCATTAAGTTCCTGTGTGCAACCAGGAGCTTTGGCCATAGCCTGCAATGTTTTAGAGGCATCAGGGGTTTCCCTGGCCAACAGGACACTGGAAGGTATCCCACCCCTGGCTCAATCACAAACACATGAGGCTATGGGGGACATTTTAGATTCAAACCACTAAGGCAGAAACACTGGATATAAACCTACATCGGCTGGAAGGCCACTAGTGTCTGATCACTTAATTAGTTATTTACTTGTATAGCATCTACCTCTCTACCACAGTGTGGGCTGCCTGGAAATGGACCATCCCATGTCAGAAAGTAGTACTGGGTAAAGAGTGTCAAGATGGGCATTCATATCTAGTTCATCGAAAAACATGTCAGAAAGGGGCCAGACAGATGGCTCAGTGGTTAAATATGCTTGCTTGCAAAGCCTGATGCCTAGGTTTGACTCCCTAATACCCCTAAAGCTAGGTACACAATGTGACAATGCACCTGGAGATTGTTTGCACTGACAAGAGGCCCTGGCATATCCAAACTCTCTCTCTCTCTCTCTTTCTCTATTTCCCTCTCTGTCTTTCTATTGTTTTCTCTGTCTTGAAAAAAATATAAAATACTTATCAGAAAAGGAGTTAGGAATGAAGTGTAGTTGGTAGAGTGCTTGCCTGATATGCATGAAGCCCTGGGTTCCATCCCCAACACTGCCTAAGCTAGTCACAGTTGTGTATGCCTGCAATACCAGCACTCAGGAGGCAGAGTCAAGATGATCAGGACCTCAGGAGTTCAAGGTCGTCCACACATCCACAGCTACATAGCAAGTATGAAACCAGCCTGTGACACGTAAGTCTATCTAAAATATGTGTGTGGCTAGTATGTGCACGTATATGTGTGTTATGTAAATTTTGAAGTTTTGCTACATGTAATGTACTATCTTAGGGTCCTTGTGAAGCAAATCACACAGTTGAGAATATATGATATCACATCAGCAGGGACTTGACTTACACTGTGGGATGACAAAGTTCAAATTGGGAAAATCTTTCTTGAGGTGCTGAAGTCAGGTTTGAAGGCGAAGGAGGAAGTAACTGGGTAAAAGGGAGAGGAAAGGGCTGGAAGCATGAGGGGAAGCTTTGCAGGCAGAGGGTGTGGCCCGGGCCAGACACAGTGAGCTCTAAGGAAAAACTAACTACAAACCAAGGGCCGTATCACCATACCATCAAAGGGCCGGTGAGACGAGAGGGCAAGAAGAGACCACTGTCAGGGGGGCAGTGGGTGATGCCGCTGGGTCTGCAGCTCAAATCCCTGAGGACAGCTGTCATCATCCTAGAGAACCTTTCCCAGAAATGGCCACATGCACCGCTCTGCCTGAGAACCAGGCCCTGGAATGGGAGTAAGGGGCCCTTTGTGTGTGGTGACGCCAACAGTATCATGAGGAAACATGGAAGTGCACACTCACTCACCCAATCAAACTAGAGAGACTTGGGCTGGAGAGATGGCTTAGCAGTTAAGGTGTTTGCCTGCAAAGCCAAAGGACCCAGTTCAATTTCCCAGGACCCATGTTAGCCAGATGCACAAGGGGGTACACATGCCAGGAGTTTGTTTGCAGTGGCTAAAGGCCCTGATACACTCATTCTCTCTCTCTCTCTCTCTCTCTCTCTCTCTCTCTCTCTCTCTCACACACACACACACACACACACACACACTCTATATATATATATATATAAAATAAATAAGTAAATATAAATAAAAAATATTTTTTAAAAACTAGAGAGACTTACAGAGAGGGGGGGAGATTTGTGTAAGAGTGGACAAAAGACTTTGGTCAAGCAGGTTATATTGAATGTAAGCCTCTGGTCCAGATAGTTCTGGGAAACATAAAACATAAAACTCCATTGCACAGTAGATGTCTCTGAGATTTAAAAACTGTCTTGCCAGGGCTGGAGAGATGTCTTAGTGGTTAAGGGCCTTGCCTGCAAAGCCAAGACCTAAGTTCGATTCCCCAGTACCCTCATAAGCCAGATGTGCAAGGTGGCACATGTGTCTGGAATTTATTTGCAGTGGCTGGATGCCCTGGCATGCCCTTTCTCTCTGTCTCTCTCTCTCTCTTAAACAAATAAGTAAATAAATAAATAAATAATTTTGTAAAAAACTGTCTTGTCCAAGGGTTCACAATTGAAAGGAGCAAAGTCAAGATTCCAAATCCCACCATCCAATTCCCAGGCACTTCTCCACATGGGCAGGTTCTTCCAACTGAGGCTCCCATGGGAAAGATGTAGTTCTTAACTTAATGTTTCTAACACTACCAAACATGAAATGTCTAAACAATTACATCTCTAGATAACTTCAGTCTTTCCCGTGAAGATATTCCCCAGAGAATCTCCCTTGTGCAGGCAGGAAGCTGTTTTTTCTCGCAGCCAGTGCTCAGACGCACGCTGATTTCAGGATGGAACTTTTGGTAACTGACTTGGGATAGACTATGGCCGTGTCTTTAGTAGGTAATGCTACCCATCTCATTCAAATCAAGAACCTTGCTTTCAAATAGTTCGTCAATTTGCATAACCTGCAGTTATTCATGGGAGCTTTATTTCTACAGCACAGTGAGTCGTTTTCAAAGTCGTAGTCAAATGCCTCACACACTCCCCACGTTGACAGCCCTGCTACCCTGCGAGTCTCAAAGGGTCTAAATACCTAAAATGGATCCTGTACGGAGGGTGAACACCTATCCCCATGTACTTGGGACCCAGTGTTTCCTGTAATGCAAGACATTTAATGGTCAACTGAAATAACTTGGTTGCCCTAACCATAATTTTATCCCCATATCTTTGTTATCTTTACTGATAAGAAGAATCCATCCATCCTAAAGAGTTCACATGGTTTGTCCAAAGCCTTCACAGCCTGTGGGACAAAACTGAGGTTTGAACAAATGGCCTAATATCCAAGGGCTGATGCTACCAAAGCCCCCAGGACAATGAAGCAGTGCAACTTAGCTGGGAGGCATGGATGTCCTTGGATATGGACATGCAAATGATCACCTCAAGCCTTCTGCTCCTCAGGAGAATTCTCAGTGTGCTAACTTCTGAAGTGGATAAAATAAAACTTGGAGCCTTCTCTTTTGCCTTACGCTCCATGTTCTGATTTGCATGCCAATGACAGAACCTTTATTTCACCCACCCCAAGGCTGCTTTCACAACACCCAAAGCAGTGCCAGCAGTCTGTGTGAAGTAACCAGTCAGTTGTAGAGAACTGGCCTTGGAATCTCACCTGAGGAATAGGAATAAGAGTCTGGTAGGCTTAAAATTAAATCCCGTCCCTGCCATATACTAGCCGTGTGACCTCAGGGTTAATAATAGTTATTTCTCAGGATTACTGGGGAGCATAAAATAAGATCGTCCGAGGTGAATCTACCTTGCTTTGTGACTGGCAGATGATAAATGCCCAATAAATGTTAGCTCACCAAAACCTCCTCGAAAAGGAAACTTGAAATGTCTTTGGCTTTGTAATCTCCCCAAACTTCCATCAGGGCTTCTGAAACCTAAAAGCTATGTGAAAAATAATAGATGGTATCAATAAGAATATAAATAACTCTTTTTTTTTTTTTTTTTTTTCATTTTTCCCCCTAAAGCACATTCAAAGATTTGAACAGACTTTTCAGTAAAGAAACAGACAGGTGACAAATAGGTACATGAGAAAGTGTTCAGCATCATTATTAGTTAATATGAAAGTACATTAAAATCACAGCAAGTTAAATTGAACAGCTGAAAATACTGGCCCTACCAAGTGTGGAGCCACTGAACGGCTCATCTACTGATCTTGGGAATGCGAGAGAGCAGAGTGACTTTTAAAGAAAGTGCGGCACTTTCTTATAAAGTTAAACACGCACGTATCACAAGACCCATTATAACAGGCGTGCCTAAACTGTTCTTGCTAAAAGGCACTGAATCCTCCCTGGAGTCAAGAAGGTAACTGAACACACGATTGTCTCTGCCTTCACGGTGTGTCTGTTTCTTACACTGTGTGTGCAGGCATGTTAACCACTCAAGGAGTGCCTACTGAAAACCAGTAATACCTAACCTATCTCACCCCCTTCAAGGCTGAAGGCACACACAGAAGAGTGCTGACAGAGATGACTTTGACTGTCAGCTTTTATAATGTTAATCTAAGGTCTCCAGGCATTGCTCCTGACCCTTCAGTCACCTTGGCTTCCAAGAACAGCAAGACAGATGGGACCACCTCTCAGATGAGGGCAGTCTTCCCTAATGGAGAAGCTGCTGTGGAGCAGGAGTGGGCCTCTGCTGAGAACCAGCTCACCCCGCAAGCAGTCCAGGCTCCTTTGGACCACTCTGCAGAACCAAAACAGAGACCGCCCTTGACCAAAGGGAATACACCATGACCGGGACTGCTTAGTCATGCACACCTCCTTCCCCTGTCTAATTTTTCCTTTACATAAACCTAAAGCTTATGTCAGTACCCTAAAAATGAACTTGGGGTCACTGGACCCATTTGTCTACTCTTCTTGTCATTGTGAGGTGATTCACTTTTCTTCGTTCTCTACTTCCCGCCATGACTCGTCTGTTTAGTTGGTATGTTGGAGTTGGTAGCCGATCCTACGCTGCAGGGGTTACAGGATTGGGGCTTTTGCCCTAAAACCAGCTATACCTGAAGACCCCATTCCTAGGAATTCACACAAGTAAAAACATAGGTACATGTTTGACAGTGAACATGCACACACAACAAAAGCGATACATAGACAGTGAACTAGTGCTTGGTGTTCAGTGATACATACAAGATAGGTAAATAGCAACAAAATGTTTATGACAGCTTGGTGTTTATCCATAAAAGCAACAAAAACATGTAGACAGTGAAAATGACCAAGATGTTCATCACCATTGGACACCAACAAAAGTGATACATGTAGACAGTGAACTAGTGCTTGGTGTTCAGTGATACATACAAGATAGGTAAATAGCAACAAATTGATACATGTAGACAGTGAATTAGAGCTTGGTGTTCAGCGATACATACAAGATAGGTAAATAGCAACAAAAGCGATACATGTAGACAGTGAACTAGTGCTTGGTGTTCAGTGATACATACAAGATAGGTAAATAGCAACAAAAGCGATACATGTAGACAGTGAACTAGTGCTTGGTGTTCAGCGATACATACAAGATAGGTAAATAGCAACAAATTGATACATGTAGACAGTGAACTAGTGCTTGGTGTTGTTACATACAAGATAGGTAAATAGCAACAAGATAGGTAAATACCAACAAATTGATATATGTACAATGAACTAGTGCTTGGTGTTCAGCGATGTATACAAGATAGGTAAATACCAACAAATTGATACATGTAGACAGTAAACTAGTGCTTGGCGTTCAGTGATACATACAAGATAGGTAAACAGAAACAAAAGCGATACATGTAGACAGTGAACTAGTGCTTGGTGTTCAGTGATACATACAAGATAGGTAAATACCAACAAATTGATACATGTAGACAGTGAACTAGTGCTTGGTGTTCAGCGATGTATACAAGATAGGTAAATACCAACAAATTGATACATGTAGACAGTGAACTAGTGCTTGGGGTTCAGCGATGTATACAAGATAGGTAAATACCAACAAATTGATATATGTACAATGAACTAGTGCTTGGTGTTCAGCAATGTATACA
Organism: Orientallactaga sibirica; assembly: GCA_036365145.1. Taxonomy (NCBI): domain Eukaryota; kingdom Metazoa; phylum Chordata; class Mammalia; order Rodentia; family Dipodidae; genus Orientallactaga; species Orientallactaga sibirica. The sequence goes on from JAEOAD010000009.1 coordinate 4,064,511, forward strand.
AGATAGGTAAATACCAACAAATTGATACATTTACAATGAACTAGTGCTTGGTGTTCAGCGATGTATACAAGATAGGTATATATAAACAAAAGCGATACATGTAGACAGTGAACTAGTGCTTGGCGTTCAGTGATACATACAAGATAGGTAAATACCAACAAATTGATACATGTAGACAGTGAACTAGTGCTTGGTGTTCAGCGATGTATACAAGATAGGTAAATACCAACAAATTGATACATGTAGACAGTGAACTAGTGCTTGGTGTTCAGCGATGTATACAAGATAGGTAAATAAACCAACAAATTGATACATGTAGACAGTGAACTACAAGTGCAAATTGATACATGTGTTCAGTGCGTGTTCACATACAAGAGAGGTAAATATCAAACTCCTTTGGTTAAGCAAAAAAAAAGAAAAGAAAAAAACGTCAGACACAAAACGCAATATATCACCCAAATCCCTTTACATAAAGTGTTTGGAAAAACTTGGGAAGGATTAGGGGCCAGTAAGTTTGAGAACATACCAAAGAACCTCTGTGGGTATGATAGAAAAATCCCTGTCTCGTTCCTGGTGGGTACATGTAACTGCCCATGTAAAAATGGTGACTTGTACTGCATGTAAATTATGTGTCAATAAATCTGACAGAAAAGAGAAAAATATCTCATAAACAAGGGATGTGTGGTGGAAGCAGGTCTCTCAACCTGGAGAAGCATGGAGATAGAAGCATGTGAAAGTAGGCAGGGCATGGCCAGCCCTTCATTTGAGTGGGTGAATGGTCCCATGTCATTGGGTATTTGAGGAACAAAGAAGAAAAGGAGACACCCGGGCACCAGTGTCTCTATGTGTTCATTTCACGTAGCAACTTCTCACGCCAGGTCTGTGCTTGATTTGGGTGTCACAAGGTCACCGTGCCAGCAGAGCTGATGATCCTCCGCCTTCCCCCAGCCATGTCTGTTCTGAATCATTATCATTCATGACCTTTCTAAGTGATACAAGTTTAATTCCTATCTTACCATAGGTCCCAACTCTGGCTTGGCTGGGCCCTGGAGAAAGGAAAGAAACTCTGGAAAACACTTCAGCCCCATCTCAAGCTTAACACAGGGCCATCGCAGGACCCAGACCTGGACCACAGGAAAGTTCATGGATGTGGAGAAGTGAAAACAGAGAAGCCAAAGGGGATGAAGGCACAACATGGGGCCCAAGGGAGTGGTAGTATGGGCTACTGTTTATTCTTTCAAGAAAAGATACTCTACCCTGAGAGAAATTCCGTCTTCATCCTTTTAGGTGCTTAAATGCCCTTTCTATAAGAAATGATGTGATGCCATTTCTTGTCACATGGTAAATGGATTGATTTTATTTTGGGCTCTTTTTGAGACTTCCCAAGACTAGGAAGCATGGCTTGGCATCTATTTCAATCTCTAAGTTCTACTCTTAAGCCAGGATTAGTGGTGCAAGCCTTTAATCCCAGGACTCGGGAGGCTGTGAGTTCAAGGCCAGCCTGAGACTGCATAGTGAATTCCAGGTCAGCCTGGGCTACTGAGACCCTACCTTGAAGACAGTAAGTTCTACCCTTAATCTGGTATTCCTAAGAAGCAGTCTACACTCCCAGCACACCATTCCAAGCCTCCATTGCAAGCAGCTCCAGTTGCTACCTCCACTTGATCTTATGACAAGCTTCCCAAGTCGCACAAGCCATTGTGAACTCTGGCATATTTCCTACATCTGGAAGGTTCTTGCTCTGCATTTTCTACTCCTGAGACCTGGTGAAACGTCTCCTTTCCACTTACCTTCCATGCAGGTGAGCAGGGCCCCTTTCTCAACTGGCTTGTACTCTCCCTCTCTCGTGATAACATCACAGTCCTCCATTTAACTGAGGGGTTCATGTTTACAACTCTTCAGCCCTAGCTTTTAAAAGAAGTAGTTGATATAACATGCCCTCCAAATTACCTTCTAAATACTTATGTTTATGCCCATAGACTAGTGCACTGCTCTCATTTTTTGGCTAGGGCAGCCTCTCCTTTCAGAAGGCAGTGACTACCAGGAACACTCAGAATGCCTCAGTGCGCTGAGAAGGGACGGTGGAGTGTTCATCACTAAATGAGACATCTTTATCACGCCCGCCAAGGCTCAGGGACTAGGAGGAAGAGGCAGTGGAAAGAATGGAAAAAGCCAAGATGGGGAGGCGTGCTTTGGACCACCATCTTCCCGACACAAAGTTGTCATTGTTACTTGTAACCTCACATGCGTTATCACTACCTGCAAGAGACCTGCACAAAACTGGCCCCACCAACATTTCACTGCAGATGATGTAGGAGAGGGGAAAAAATTGGAAGAGGGAATAGCAGGAAAGAGGAGTGGCTTCATGGAGGAGGATGGGAGAGGGGGACAGAAGAGGGTGGTGGGAGGGTATTATGCAAATTATTTTAATAAAAAAAGAAAAATATGAACATGTCATCACAGAAGTCAATGCAACCACCAATCACTCAGCATCCACTCAGGGTCCGTCATGGTGCTTGAGGACTGAGCAGCTCATCTTCCACCCACACCTGCCACCAAATGAGAAACTATCCCACTGCCCACTGAGGTGCCTTCCTCAGGAGCACTTCCTCAGGTCCGTTTAAGTCCAAACATGAGGACAGAAAGATGATAACACATAGAGTCATACACTAGAACTGGAGCAAGAAACAAATTTGCTCTAATTTATTGCCTGATCCTCCACCCTAAAAAAGGTTAAATTTGGGGATGAGGAGGTGGCCCCATCCATAGTGTTTGCTGCACAGACATCATGAACTGAGTTCATCTCCCAGCACCCATGTATAAATGAGAGGCATGGTGGCATGAGCCTGCAATCCAGACATGGCTGGGGGAAGATATAGATCCCTGGGGTGATTGGTCAGCTAGTCTAGCCCAACTGTGGAGAGACCCTGTCTCCAGAAGATATAACATCAACCTCTGGCCTTTATATGCATGCGTAACACATTCATGTATACTGGCATACACATATGAGACCACACATACACACATGCACATACCACACATACATACATACATACATACATACATACATACATACATACATGAAAACAAAGTTAAATTTTATTCTAATGGTGATGAGTAACATAAGAGACCCATCTTCACATTAGAACCCAGCTTAGCTTATCTGCACAGCAACTGGGTATACTAATCTCATTTTACAAGGAAAGAAACTGAATTGAGAGGTTCTTTAGCAGATATGAAATACTTCATGTACCCATGACAGAATTTAGAAGGCTGGGACTCCTAAAAAGAGAAGTGGTTTTTAACTATGCCATCTGGATGCTTGTTCTAGGCTAAAGGGTCTTCAAGCATCAGCTCTGTTTCCGGGGCAACTCTCTAGTCATGGGCCCTTGACTTCCTTACCTGTAAACAAACAGTGGGACAAACAGCAAGCCAAGAAGACCAGTGAGCCGCACCTTCCCATCAGCTACTTGTCCTTCTTCCTATATAGAAGTAAGCAGCAGACTCCATAATTTTCTCTGTCTTCTTTTTAAATAATAGGAAATGCAATTCTATTAAAAGTTTCATATTCTTGTCTACATTTTTTTCTCTCTCTCAAATAAATAAATAGAATAATATCTGATACACACACACATACACACACAAGAAATAAAAACATTTAAGAGATTCGTGTGCCTGGGAGGGTCAATCTAGATACAACTGGACTGTGAGGCCTCTGTCTTGATAACGGGATTTGTCCCTTGATAGATTCATTATATAAGGGCATTTGGCCGAGGAGGTGAAAAGAGGAAGGACACTTAGAGGAAGCAGGTCAGTGGGGGAAAGGTATCTTTGGGAGTTATAACCTTGCCCCTGTATTCTTATATTCCCCTGTGTCTCTGCCTCCTGACCACCTTCATATGAAGCACCCTGCTCTTCATCACCACCATGCTTTCCCTGCCATGATGAACCGACATCTCCATAACCGTGAGCCAAAATAATTTCTTCCTCAGGTTTCTGTCAGGTATTTTTCTGGCACAGAAATGAGAAAAGAAATTGATGCAAATTGTTACAAACACCCATCCTCCCCTGGGAAAGAAGCAGTTATCTGATCCAGTGAAGAGATGAGCCTTCCTGGCCATCTGGGCCTTGAGCAGAGTGGCATAAAGAAAAGCAATGGGTGCCGGGCATGGTGGCTCACGCCTTTAATCCCAGCACTCGGGAGGCAGAGGTAGGAGGATTGCTATGAGTTCGAGGCCACCCTGAGACTACATAGTTAATTCCAGGTCAGCCTGGACCAGAGTGAGACCCTACCTCGAAAAATCGAAAAACAAAAAAAAAAAAAAAAAAAAAGAAAAGCAATGGGTGAATCTTGCCATGTTAGTACTCTGAAGAAACATTTCATAAATATAGATTACTCAGAGTAGCTGAGCCTCAGCATATACCAAAAGAAAAAATTGTCATTTTTCTTCACATTTTGTAATTACCTTACATAGAAACACTTTTGTTGCCAAAATTTATCTCTCTTAGAACCTTAGCAGACTTTTTTTTTAAAAAAAATGACTGAACTAACAATATCTATGTCTTGAAATTTTATACCTGTTTCTCCTAAGATAACTATGTACACAGTAACCCATCTGCTTTATGTCTGTTTTTAGTGTCTTACACACATAGGGACTGGCATCCTGGTCATCCCTGACTTTCCTCCTAAGAGAACAGTGAGCTACTGACAAGAGAGGATAACTCTCTACTAACCTATCACCATTAAGGAAAATAATGCTGGATACCTTAAGGTCCATAGGGCAAAACCAAATCAGTGAATACCAACTTGGCTTGACTATAGAATGGTGGATCTGTGTCTTTTCAACGCCAGAGCCCACCGGCAGGACTTGGATACCCAGCTCATTCTTCTTTTCCAAACATTGGACCCCCAATAATTACAATAATGAAACTATTATTAAAAGCATGGGACTGAGGAAATGGCTCAGCAGTTAAAAGAGCTTGCTGTTTAAAAATGAGGGCCTCTCAAACCAGAGACTGCCACCTTCAGCTCCCCAGAGTCCACACAAAAAGCTGAGCCTGGCCACACATATCTGTAACCCCAGTCCCAGGCGGGCAGAGAGCAGAGAATCACGAGGGCTCACTGGTGGACAGCAGCTCCAGGCTGAGGGAGATATCCCATCTCGAGGAGAAAGAATACATGGATGAGTGATAGGAGGAGAGCACCCGACAGTCTCCTCTTGCCGCTGTGTGCACACGCATGAATTGCTTAATCTGCACATACATGTGCATATACCACACACACATGCAAAAAACAAAAATAAAATACCAAGTGGTCATTACCTGTAGTGACTTTTTTAAATGTACTACTGGGAACTAGCTCAGTCAATAAAGTGCCTGTCCAGCAGGCATGGGACCTGAGTGCACTCCCTAGAACCCACATCACTTCCACATGGTGTGCACTCAATCTTTCATCCACAGAGTGAAGGCATCGCTGTGGGTGAGCAGCTTCAGTTTTAGCCGTTTTCTCCTCTCCTTGCTACCTGAGACACGGCTGACCTCAGCATACTCACAACACCCTACCTTTTCTAAAGCATCACTGATTTTTCAGGTTAAACTAGGACACAAAGACTGCATGTTGCTCCCATCAGTGAACCACACTGTAGAACTACAAGTTGTTCCTCCCGCAGGACTCACCACAGCTGACGCTACAATGCGGAGGGACTCAAACCTTGCACTTCACACGGTAATGGGGAAAGAATCAGTATGAAGTTTAAGTTTGACCCTTAAATACCTTCATAGAACTCTTCCGGTATAAAGAAGGCCTTTAGTACCATGAGTGCACGGTGATGAACACTGATAATGCTTCCCACTCACCACAAGCTTATTGGACACGTGTTGTTAATTGTGCAAAGGTTAATTTATCCATGGTGATGTAAGCACCACAGGCAGTACAGAATATGAGTGGCCTCATTATAATAATCACATAGAACAAAAACAATAGGGGAAGCTGAGGAAGAAGTCTGCAGGATGCCACCTTACTTTTAAAACCTTTCCACAAATCTAAAACTATTTCCAAATGAGAGGGTTAAAAGTGCGATTGACAAGCTGGGTCATAGATTCCCCACAGCATCCTTCTTGAGTCTGTGGTTAAGAACATTACTAACGGGGTGCAGCTGAAGTGAGCATCACAGGTAGCAACAGTTCCAAGCTCCTCTCATCCACGGTCACAAGAGAGAATAATACGTCTTGCACACCAAGGCCTTAAGGGGGCCTGAGCAAAACAGAAAGCTTCATCCGCACAACTGGGACATAAATACACTCTTCCATAGGAACATCATGTGTGGGGTGGTGAAGGTATGAGGTGGAGAAGATGAAGGGAGAGAATAAGGAAGAGGGGAGCATGTATGAATGAGGTGATGGTGAAGTAGACAAGGATTATTTCTACTACACACCTGGGATCAGGGAAAAAGGATTCAAACACTTGTGTGAGTAACTCAGCAACACAAAAGGTATAATATACTGGGGTGGTCCAAGACACTTTTTTCAAAGAAATTTTCAGGAAAAAAAAAAAAAACTAGTAAACATTTATTTGATCCATGTAAAACATTTCAGAAGAGTTTTAAAAATGAGGGAAAGGATATTCCAAGTCCCCAGGGAACTTCTGTGCAGGGTAATCCAGCCCATATCAAGCATAGCTTTAAGGATTTTTAATCTTCATTCTTAGGAACAGATGAGATTTGCCTGGTTTAGAACCTATTTGCAGATATGAGGAAGAAGGTCTTGAAATAACTAGGTCACCAAAGGTGATTCTCACTTCGCCTTGTGAGCAATGCAAAGCAAAGAGACTACTTTTTTGTAAAGATTTAATGGAAAAGCACACAGGAGGACTCGATGGCTGATGGAGGGTCTTCTCCAACTCTGAGAACTCACAGTGCATAAAGTATACAGCTGCTGCAATATTCCTTTGAAGAACAGTTGCTGGCAAGGAACCAGACGTCTCTATTCTGAGACATAAGGTACCTCACACGTCATTGAACGCTCATGTAAAAAAAAAAATATATATATATCTCCTGACTAGGGCAGGAGAGATGGCTCAGTCACTCAAGTGCTTGCCTTGCAAGCAGAAGGACCTGGGCTTGACTCCCAGAACCCACATTTAAAAGCAACAAAATAAAGCAATTGTGATGGTATGCTCCTGTCATCCCAGCAATGGGGAGTTGGAATCAGGTAGCTCTCTTGGTCTCACTGACCAGCCAGTCTATTCTAATGGGAGAACTCTAAAGCAATGAGAGTCTCTGTGTCAAAACAGGAGACCAGTGTTCCCAAGAATAACACCAAGGTTGTCCTACACATGCATGTGTGCACACACAAATGTGCACGCACGCACACACACACGCACACACTACCATTACTCCCCCAGTGTTTTATTTTCAGAGTGTGTCCACTCACATCCTATTCATGATGTCTTTATGTGATGAAATATGGAAAAACATGATTCACTTTTAAAAATTCATATCATTCCCATTAATGAAAAACACAACAGTCCAATACATTATATTTGCTCATTACTGTTTGTAAACTCCATTGTGTTCATCTACTCATCTTAAGCCAAACAAAACTAGTGAATACATATTCCATAATTTTCTAGTTTTTCTTGCATTTACATTTGGGTAGAATAGTTTGGTCAGCGACCCAAAGGCTTTTCTTTTCATAACCCGGATTTGCTACCCCTCCCCCAAAATCTATTTATAACTTGCGTTAGTCTTCATCGAAAGCAAAATCAGTCATTAAAGTCTGAAACACAGAAACCATCCCAAAACTCAGCAGAGCCAACTAGGAGAGGCCCAGACCAGAGGAAAGCCAAGGATTAACAGAGCTGATTGCTAGGTTAGAGAAGGAAGCAGCATGATTTTTTTAAGGCAAACACCTGGAGGGGGAGGGGAAAGTAGTATTTTGTTTCCACCTCAAGAAATTGCAGAGAAACATGGAGCAAATCCCATGATTGGAATACTCAATTATCTGAACATGCTAATTAACTAAATGTAATCAACTGGCTTTCAGTCCTCTCTCTGTGTCTGCTGTATATTTATTTCTGGAGCATCTCCCTCCTCATTCCTCACAGCGTTAGACAGGCTGCGTGGTGCAGCAGGGAAACAAACACTACAGATTTTTGCTGATGGCAGGAATTTCTCCTGCTCAGGACAGAGGAACCAGTGATATGGAAATGGCAGCACCGGCTGTATATTCTAATTATTCTCCACACTGATTTGGCAAAAGAGACTTAAAGTTCAATTAGGTGATTTGATGGTCGGCTATGGTTATTTCATAAAACTGTGAGCGCAGTCATTTAAAGTAGTAAACATGCAGTCGTGACAGAATTAAATATTCATGAAATCAAGAGCACAGGGAAGGCTGAGCACATCAGACGATTAAGATTCGTCATAGCTTTCACAATGTAAATCTTGTACGCGATTGTAAGGCACGTCATGCTGGTCTAGTCTAGAGTGTGTTTCAGATTCCAGGTCCTTGGTAGACTGCCATTGAAATCACAATATTGATTTTGGTAGATAAACAACAACCTTGACTCTTGCCTCAGGTTTCAAACATGCAAAACCATTTTAAATGTTCACAAATCCAAACTTAAATGAGCTGTCTCCAAACACGGAGATCCATTATCCCAATATGTCCGGGGTATTTGTTTAATCTACTAGTGTTTTAGGAAAGGTCCAGGGGAGAATGAAAAAAATAAATAAATAAAAACCCAAGGCAAGTCTCCAAGGAAGAGCACTTTAGCAGATGTGAGTCACTCCCACCCAAAAGAAGTGACTATGGGTCTGCACTCTTCCTTAAGAGAGCCAGAGTGCAAAAGTAGACTGACTCACTCTTCCTTGGTTCCAGTGTTCTGATTTGCTGAACCAACTTTCTCCAAATATTAGCAGCCAGTTTCAAAATGCATTAGCAAACACACGTGTGCTCTTCATACAGCTGGAACTAAACAACAGCGGCTCCCACAAAACTAAACTCTGAACGTGGGTGGAGACAAGGCTGCCCAGAGACAAGGCTGTAATAAACACACTCCCTGAATATTACCAAGACGTTCTCTGCTATGTCATTTTCTCGACTGGACAATTTTCTCAGCAGAAAAAGAAAATAAAAAGAAAAAGAAAAGAAAAGCCATGAGCAACAGAGGATGGTGTCTGAGCCAGTTCTTACTGGAATTCAATTACCTGAAGAACTCTACAAAGCTAGGCACAGGTCTCCCCCTGGACTGCAATGACACAGCAGGGCTGCGAAAGACTTGCAGGGTGCATCAGCTGCCAGGCACCAAGTCCTTGCCCTCCTGGGGAGGAGGGTACCCTAAAGAGGACCACCTCCAGCTCAGAGCTGCAGGAAGCAGAGGCTCTGCTCTGAGACAAGCCAAACTTTGCTCTGTTACCATAGGTATGTGTCACCTCCCTCCAAAGAGACTTGGGAGCTGCTTGACAGGTCTTCGGGACATACTTCCCCTAGACAAATGACATCCCGAGAAGCATGCGCTATCCCCGGAGGGCAAGCAAAGGTCTCAACAACCGCTCGGCCCCCTCGCCCCACCCCCTGCAAGGTTCCGGGTTAGTCCCTAAGCATCCCCCATGGCATCGCGTGCACCACCGGACTTTTCCCCTGCACACATCACTGAACGCTGAAGCCAGAACGGACTTCTGCACACGCCTCCCAGTTGGGGGAAAGTCAATATCACTGTGGATTCCCTTGAATCCCCCACGCCTTCTCCCATCTGCCACCCAGACCTCCCCCACCACACACACACACACACACACACACACACACACACACACACACACACGAGGTAAAGGGGTGGTGTGTGTTGGGGGGAGCAGAGGGTTTAAAGTGACAGCCACTAGCCAAGAGCTCCTTCGGTTACGTTCAAAAGATGTCACAGCGGCCACACTGTGGACCTTACCTTTCCCTCCCCTTTCTCGCTTCCTCCTCCTCCTCCTCCTTCTCCTCCTCCGTTGGGTCTCCTCTCGGGATCGTAGTCGCTGTCCTCGCCGCCGCCCCCGGCACTCTCGCCGCCGCCCCCGGACACTTCATGTCGCGCGGGCTGCGGCCGGGGCTGGGGCTGGGGCGGCGGTGGCTGCGCCTGGCAGGCTCCGCCGGCCCCCTGGGAGCGGGGGATGGGCTCCGGGCGCGGAGAAACTCCCTCCACATCCATCTCCATCTTCCCATTCACTGGAGGGCAAGAAAAAAAAAAAAAAAAAAAAAAAGAGCCGAGCCGGAGGGGGTGGGGTGGGGAGGAGGAGGAGGAGGACTGGGCAGCTGGCGCCCCGGCGGCTCCTCAGCGGCCCGTGGCACGCATGGCTCGCCGAGGAGGGGCCGCCTGGCGCGCGCCCTCGCTCCTGCCACCCTCCGCTCGCTCGCTCGGTTCCGGCACTGCCGGAGGCGCTCGGTCTGGACCGGAGTGAGCGACAGCGAGGAGCCCGCCCGGGTGGCCGCGTGTCCTTGGAGCGGTGGCCTTCGGGGCGCCCCTCCTCCTGGCAAGTCCCGCTTACACCGAGCGCATCCCGGCGATGGATGGCAGGGCGCCTCCCAGCCACGCGCCCGAGCGCCGGGGCCGCCCGGTGGAAGGGACTGGCTCGCCAACCCAGCCTCCCGGGACGTGAGCCGGGATTCTCCTCGGATCCTCTCTGCCCGCTGTCCAGCGTCTCCTAGAGGGTGTGGGGGTGCCTCCCCCACCTCCTCCTCCTCCTCGGCGTCCCCCCTCCCCTTTCCAACCTTTCGGAACAAAGTTGCTGGAAGAACAAACCCGATGGGCAGGATTTTCCTGGCGACGCCGGGAGGGATGGGGAAATGTCAGGTGCAGAGATAGCGCATCTCCACCTTCTGACCGAGCGCGGACCCTCGCTGGCGCTCGCCCCCTCCCCAGCGCACAGCAGCCAAGGAAAAGGGGGATGCTCCGACCTGGGCGTGGGGGGACGTGCACTAGGAGAGGACCGGCTGGCGGCTGGAGGATCACCCCAACTCCGGGTGACTCTCGCCTCCCGACCCTGCCCCCACCTCCCTCCTGTCTCTTAGCGCGCCTGGGGACCAGGTCCTCCCCGGCAGGCAGGCGATGCGCTGATCGCTGAGGCCGGCGGTTCCGCGCCAGCCCAGCATCCCAGCACTGCTGACTGACACAGCGTGTGTGCCAAACGCCCGGCAGAGAATAGATCTAACCTTGCTGGCCACGAGCGGATGGTGGGTGGAAACTGGGAAGGGGTGGGGCCCCGCAGGGTTGAGAAGGAGGCTCGATCTGGAGTTTGGCATCAAGGTTTGCTGCGGCTTAAGGGTCGATGGAGGAGAAAGGGAAGTGTGGGATCAGAGCCGCCAGGCTTTTACTGCAATCGTGCCCTGAGGGGTGGGCGCCAGTTGGGCGCCTGCTCTCCCCAGTGGCCAGTTCACTGGCGTTAGCTGGGCAGATCCCTAGGCGGTGACTCTGTCAGCCAGTGAGCTGCTCTAAAATAGAGATGGTGACGGTAGCTGTGGAAATTAATTCTTAAAATGGAACTGAATGAGTTCTTTTGCTCTACTTGGAAATTAGGAGAAGAGGAGAGGAGCTATTTGTGTGTGTGTTGATAGTCGGGGGTCCTGGAGTGGCAGAGACATAGGGCTTGGCTGAGAGCCTCAAAGCCTCATAGTTCTGAGACCTGACAACCCCAAGCTTAGGGGTCCAGACGCTAGAGGTCAGAGGTGAGGCGCTCAGGTGAGGATTTACTGATCTGAGCTCTTCTTGCCAATGGCCTGCTTGACACTAAGCAGCTCTTATAAGCCTTGACAGGTAGTAATAAAACTCCCAAACCCTGGGGTCAGGACCAAGGCTCTACAGCAGCTAGTGTTCCAACCTTTGAGCCTCAGGAGTGTTGGGGTCTTCAGCCCTTAGGGTACAGCAGCGCCCTGGAGCTCTTCACCCAACGGAGCCCACAGCCCCTCATCTTCAGCTCTTCACGGGTCTGCAGCATCCTTCATCTTCGTGCTTCCACCATCCATCATCTCTCCTCTGCTTCTCTTTCTGTCTTCTGTCACTTCCCAGGACTCTTTAACAGCCAGTTTACTGTTACTGTAGCTGCCACTGACGGCTGTTGTGTCTCTTTTGTGGGTCATCAGCTCAGCTCGCTCTACCCATGATAAAGGTCACAAGCAGACAACCTGGAAGAAGCCTTTTTTATTGGGCTTACTGTTGTAACTTTAGTGTGCAGCAGCTGAGGGCAGCCAGCTGGAGGCTGGTTACATAATGGGGAAAGGGTGTGGCACGGGTGTGACATGCAAATAGGGCATTATAATTTGTACCAATCATGACACAGTTTTCAGTCCCACCAATCAGAGCCTTACATGAGAACCATTCACAGTCCTCCAGTTACATCAATCATAAACTTTCTCTGGAGCCACCCAGGGAAGTTCTTCCACAGGCAGGTGAGCAGGGTTATCCATACCCCCCCCCATCCTCAAGGCTGCCTTGGAGTCACTGGCTTCCAAGACAAATACAGTTCAGCCAAGCCACAGAGGAGACCACCGAGGAATTGGGGAGACAAGCAAGAATGCTGCTTCCATGATGAACCTGACAATCAGCGCCAGGATGAAGGAGACAGACCCTGAGGATACTCAACATGTTCCACGGCGGAGATCCAGAGGCTCCTTAGAGCTCATCACTGAAGTAGACTGAAAACCCACCCAACATGGCTCAGGGAATTTTGTGGAAGAGGGGGCAGAAAGATTGTAAGAGCCACAGGGTGAAACATTGTGCCCAGAGGCATTCCCACCCCCCCAAAGCAATAAATAAACAATTTGTAAAAAGAAAAAGGAGTGTTTTGTGATGAATGGGGGGGGCAGGTGTCTTCAACAGCAGCCATGACTAGAGTTGCTTCCCTCTCCCAAACACAAGCGCTGAAATGTTCCTAGAATGATTTCTAAGTGTTAAAAACAGCTCCAACCAGCTCCAAAGAAGGGACAACTAAGCTGGTAATTTCCAACAGAAGGCTGCCAGGCATAAGAGAACGGTATGTCAGCTGCCATTCAAGGGCTGGAATGGCCCACTCTGGACCTTAAAGGGTGCTTCTGATAAAGCTTTTAACAAAAGATCAATGCAAGACTAATATTCTCAAAGGTATTTAACAATGTTAAACAATGTGTGCTGCCTTGGTTAGGGCTGGGACCTTCTGATCTATCACAAGATGAACACAATGACTTCTTCACTCAACATCACTTGGTTCTGGAGGACGTTTACTACTTCAGTCACTGCCTAGGTAACTTTGCACATCCAGGAACAGCAATGGAGAGAAACAGGATGGTAAGAACCTGTTTACTGTCAGACAGAGCCCTTTGTTGGGGTGCCATTAGATGTCATTATACAAGAGTAGATCACTCTTATCCATCCTTCACTGCAATCTCTTAATCTCTAACTTCATAAGTTTGAAATAAATTAATTTCCATGCTCAGTGTTGTGGACATCCAGTTAGGAACAAGGCAACAGGAACATGCTTTTATAAAGAAAAACATCAGGCTGGAAAGATGGCTTAGTGGTTAAGGTGAATGCCTGCGAAGCATATGGAGCCTGGTTTGATTCTCCAGGTCCCATGTAAGCCAGATACACAAGGGAGCACAAGTGTCTGGAGTTCGTTTGCAGTGGCCAGAGGTCCTGGCATGCCCATTCTCACTCTCCCTCTCTCTCTTTCCCTCTCTCTGTCTCTAATAAATAAATAAAAATAAAATCTTTTTAAAAAAGAAAAAATATCTAAAGAGCTGGGGAGATGGCTCAACAGTTAAAGGTGCTTGCTTGCAAAGCCTGACACCCTGAGTTCAATTCTCCAATACCCATGTAAAACCAGATGCACAAAGTGGCACATGCATCTGGAGTTCATTTTCAATGGCAAGAGGCCCTCACAGGCCCATTCTCTCCCCTGCCCTCACTCCCTCTCTCTCTCTCTCTCTCTTTCAAATTAAATTAATAAAAATATTTTTTTAAAAAAGAAATGAAAACTGTTAAGACACTTATTTACCTAATCTCTTGTTTGTCGGTGTTAGTTTGTTTTCAGTCTTTCAAAAACCTACATTACAAGTTTATTTTCTAAATTTGGAACTTATTTAAAATGAATTGAGTTTTCTTAATCTGAGAATCACTGTACTTTTAAATGTCATCATGGCCCTGTACGTGGTAATGAATCAGTCAAGAAAATAGAACTATGTGCCTTTAAAGATGTTATTTACTGTCCACTTCCTCTCTAGCACCTGCTAATAAAACAATTCTTATAGGATTTCTATTAAAGTAAATCAGATCACTAATGTGCTTAGGAAATTGTGGCGTACAGTGAGCATCCAGCAGGTATTGTCTGTTAAACAGGAAACAAGAAGATGACATAAATTCACCTGGACCTTGAGTTAAGAGGAAGTAACCAGTTAGCTTCACTCACTTAACTTTCCTAAAAGCTATTTGCCATCTAGAGTCAGGAGCTCCTGTTGAATGCAGACTCAGTGGTGTTGTGTGCAACACACTTTCACATTCAACAGATTTTTTCCTTCTGTAATGTAGAAATAAAAATCACATGTCACTTCAGACAGGAGCTCGGAGAGCTGACTGTTAAGTTATTATTCTCCCATGCTCGTTAATTTCAAAATGTGTTTGCGAACTTCTTTCAAGGCTTTGACGAAGATTCAATCCAAGGAAAGATAAAATACTTCAACTAAATTTGTTCTAAATTTAGGGATGTGCTTTGAAAGATTCCCATTGTTAAATGCAAATATTTTTCTTTTTTTCTTTCTTTCTTCTGTCCTGTATTATTTTGGGGACACAGGGTTTTATTTTTGGCATCTGTCATAAGTAAATATGGACTCAGAAAATATATTACATTTCAAAACTGTTGATTGCACCTAATTATGCATGTAAATTGCTACTTCAAGCATGCAGACAGCCTGCAACATTTCGAAAATTTTGCCCTACTCGTCCCAGGAGGTGTTTGTGCTACTATTTTGCAGCTGCCTTAAATGACTCTTCATATCCCCATTAACTATCCACTAATGGCAAGTGTATGAATAAATCTGACCTTTCACTATCTCTCTCTCAGATGATTCAAACTATTTGAGTCAGCACTTTTGACAAAACCACTCTTCATCCTTTTACACCAGACCACTTGAATTTTATTTTATTACTTGTTGAGTCACTGATTTGAGAAGCTACAAGAAAGTGTCCTGGGAATGTCATCCGCCTTGCTCCTTGTTATTCAAGTATGCTGTATGAACCTGAAACATTCCAACTCCCAGGAAATTGCTAAAAATCCAGTCTTAGACCCACCATGGATTGCTGGCACCAGAACTTGCATTCAACAAGATCTCCCAGTGATTCCTACCACTTTCAAGTTCAAGACACACCATCTTACACATCACCTTACTGGTCTTTCTACATTGTAACTGTCTTTGGCACTTACCCTCAAATACTGTCCAGAAAAGGCTTATTAAGAAAACACAATGTGTCCAGAGACAGTATCTTTCCCACCCCACCCACTCCTCTATCCCCTGATGGATCATGTTGGTACCTCATGAAAATGTCCATGAATTAATAACCTACCTAAAGGCAGGCATGGTGGTACATACCTTTAATCCCAGCACTCGGGAAGCAGAGGTAGGAGGACCAATGTGAGTTCCAGGCCATCCTGGGACTACATAGTGAATTCCAGGTCCACCAGAGCTAGAGGGAGACCCTACCTAGGAAAAAAAAAAAAAAAACATATCTATGTTTCATATCTCTAGTAATGGATACAAATTGAAACATATTCTATGATCAGATGGCATTAACTCAATCATTTTATCTAGAATAATAAAATTTATACAAAAATGTGAAAATGGTGATTATTCTTCACCTTCTATTTGTGACTGGAGAAAAGCAGCACGATTTCTCTCTGCTGGGATTATCCGTGTCTTCAAATACAATGCAATCTGAAACTGGCAAGTTAGTGCCCTATACAATGAAATGTAGAAGTCTCAATAATGTCTAATACGTTTGAACTAAATTATATGTCCCAATAATTTTAGGAAATATCAGAAACTGTTAAAAAGTAGTTGTTTCTTTGAAGAACAAGTATGCATAAATCAATAAATTCATTAAATTGATATATTTTTCTCTTTTTTTGAATGAAGGCCTAAGACTTGTCTTGAACTGGGTAACATAGGTGGGACTCAAATTTATAATCCTCCTGCCCCAGCATCCCAAATGCTGAGATTACAGGTATGTATCATCACACACCAATTAATATAATTATTTTCTTAAAGGTCTTCTGATACAATAGATATAACCTTTATACAAAAATCATCCGGCTATTATTACTAAAATACAGATTAGGATTATATGGGCCTGGAGTTAGGCCTGAGAACCCACATTTCTAACGAATACTCATATGATCCCTATGCTTCTGCTATTTAGACCTTAAACGTTATTGTGATCCTCATCAGCAAGTCTCAAATTGTAGTCATGGAAGGAACTGGTGACAAGTTCTCTCACTTGTTTACTGCAGTGCCCAAGTAAACCCCAGACACATTAAAATGTAGTCTCTGGTGGTGGTCAGAACACCAGTAGTTTCTACGCTTCTTAGGTGACAAACATGTACCATCAAGAAAGAATCTGGGGGTGCTGAAGAGATGGCTCAATGCTTAAAGGCACTGGCTTGCAAAGCCTGATGGCCGGAGCCAACTCCCCAGGACCCACATAAAGCCAGATGCACAAATTGTCTTGTTTTTGTTTGCAGTGACAGGAGGCCCCATCATGCCCATTCTCTCAATCAATCTCTCACTCTCATAAATGAATGAATGAATAAATAAATAAATAAATAAATAAATAAATAAATAAATAACTTAGAAATAGGGAGCTGGGGAGATGCCTCTGTTAGTAAAAAGCTTGTGTAGAAAGCATGGGGACCTGAGTTTGAGAAGCAGAGGGTTAGGCAGATGTCTCAGTTGGAAAGCCTGGAAAGCATGTGGACCTGCGTTCAGATTCCCAGCACCCATACAAGATGCTGGGCACAGCAGCACACGTCTGCAATCCCAGGATTGGGGAGGCACTAACCAGAAGATCCCCAGGGCTTGCTGGCCAGTCAGTCTAACTGAATTGTTGAGTGCCAGGTTTAATGAGAGATCCTAATTGAAAAAAATAAAGTGTGAGAGCTAGAGAAATGGCTTAGCAGTTAAGGCATTTGCCTGCAAAGCCAAAGGATCCCAGTTCGACTCTCCAGGACCCATATAAGCCAGATGCACAAGGGGGGGGCATACATCTTCATTTTCAGTGGCTGGAGGCCCTGGCACACCCATTCTCTCTATCTCTCTCTCTCCTTTCTCCCCTCTTTCTTTCTCTCTCAAATAAATAAATAAAATATATTTTAAAAATAAATAATAAAGTGTGAAGAGGATTGAATAAGACATTCAACATTGACCTTTGGCCCCCACATGCATGCTGACTAGGGTGGACTCACACCTGTGCACGCACGCGCGCGCGCGCACACACACACACACACACACACACACACACACAGATTGAGAATCAGCACTGCCCAAGATTCTCTAACTGTGGGCAGCAGTAGCAGCTGGGACCTGGTTAGAAATGCAAATCCTCCTGCCCCACCCAAGACCAACCTTCCAATCAGAAATGCATAGGTAAAACAGAACCATCTAAGTTGCCATGAGGCAAGATTGTAACCATAAGTGTGATCTAAGACCATCTATGGTTGCATGTTAGAATCACTGGGGAGTATTCAAAACCTGCTGATTTCCCCATTAATCAGGTTAAATAAAAATCTGAGGGCACAAGCCGGCCTGGTGATGTTTCAAAGTTCCCCCAGGTGATTCCAATTGTGCAGACAGTGAGAAACATTTCTATAGACCGAATTTTTATGCATGCAAATTGTGTTTCCATGGAGCAGCAGCTTCTTCTGTGCTGGGTAAAAAAAAAAAAAAAAAAAAAAATCCTTCTTTAATCTGCAAAAATGGAGTGACTGCTGACTGGAAAGGTAAATTAGAGTACCATTCCAATTATTGCAGATCCAAATTAGTGTACTCAATATTTTCTGATGAATGCTTTTCTTCTTCTTCTTGCTAACACGACATCTTCTGCTTGCTACAACAGGACTCTGATGGGAAGTGACTCAGCTGAGGTGGCACCAGCCAGCAGTGACTAAAGATTCTTACCTTAGATGCCTCAGCTGTCTTTGGGGAATGTCCCTGGGAATTAGGCAACTGCTGTTAAGAGTCGGCGTGCCATTGTTGCCTAAACTTGCATTCCAGTATCACTAGGAAGCCTGTTAGAAATTCAGATTCTTGGGTCCAGCCCAGACCTACTTGATCAGCATCTGTCATTTAGATTCCCCAGCTGGGCTGGAGAGATGGCTCAGAGTGCCAGCCTGACAGCCCGAGACCACCTGAGTTAGATTCCAAGCCACCTACACAGCTGTGCATCACCATGCACAGCTGCAACTCCAGTCCTGCGGGGAGCAGAGAGCAGAGAATCTCTGCGGCTTATGGAGACTTCAGCTCCGTGCTCACAGAGAGACTCCACCTCGAGAAAATAAATGGATAAGCAGCACAACACAGGAAGGACACTCGATAAGCAACTCTGGACTCTGCATGTGGGCTCATTTGCACACAGATATACACTTGCATGCAATACACACACATACACACACATGCACACACCAGACGTTCTACACATACAAGAAAAAAAGTTTGAGAAGCACAGCGATAGTGAGATGCAGGGAGGATACACAAGCAGCAACGTGTTCTGAGTTCCTGCACCTCTTGTCTCTGCTTGGATCTGTACCATTCTGAGAACTATTGTGGATAAAGGTCTGATTAATAAGGAAAACCTACAAACATCCATCATTCTGTTTGAAATCTTCTAGCATCACCATCCGGTGCAACTTTCTACAACAAAGGAATATTCTTTGTATAGCTCCATAAGGAGTCACCCCCAACATGTGGCTTTGGGCACATGAATAATGGATATTGAAATCTACTTTTAATTTTATTTCATCCTAGTTGATTTAAATCTAAATTGCTGCATATGGTATGTTATTGGACAACACAGTTTCAAATAATGGTCCTTCCTCTTTAATCCTTACTTAAGTTCCCAGGTTGAATACCAGCTCCTCCTACTCAGCCTTTGTGTATATTAATCCCATCTGAATTCACAGGATGGAAAACATCTGCCTTGCCACCTCATTTACATAATAAGTAACATTATGCTTATTATTTTGAATGAGAAGAGTTTAACTTGAATTAAATACCACCAAAAGTTGTCAAAACCTCTTTCATAGTACTCATAATTACATAGCTTTAATTTTCCAGCCTTTCAAACGTCAGCAGACATGGACTGCATCAACTGCTGTAAGAACAAAACGACCACAGATGGAGTCAGGGCAGAAGACATATAAAGACACGTCCAGCCCCAGCATCTTGGTGCACAAGGGAAAAGGAGGCATGCATTAAGAGAGTATGTGTTGGAAAATACACATCACCACGGCTTGAAGATGACTCTGAACATGGAAAATGAAACAAAGAACCAAGAAGAGAACATGAAGCTGACTGTGCCAGAAAAAATACCACATAACATTTTAAATAGAAACGTACTCAACAATGAAGTTTGGATCTAAGTATCTAGCCATAGACCTGATGGAATGGGACTACATGAGAGGAAATGGGATGAGAGCAGGGAGGGGGGATAAGGAGATGCAACAAAAGCACTTCATGAAAGACCCTCCCTCCCATTCTAGTTTTTCCACTATGATAATAAAAACAACAGCAACTGCAGTATGTTCTTCCATGTACTTGGTGTGCTCTGCCCAGCACTCTCAGAATCCTCTGGAAATCCCTGTGCAGTGGGTACAATCAGAGAAGGGATAATCATGACATTCTGAGAATTTTCACTGGCATGCTTCAGAACAGCAGAATGAATAAAGTCATCCTGATGCTGGTGAGATGCTCGTTTACCACATGAGCCTGAGGACCCGGCCTTAGACCTTCAGTACCCACATACGTGGCAGGTGGGTGAGGCAGTGACCTATAATTGCAGAGCTAGGGAGGTGGAGACTGGGGATGTCCAGGACAGGCTGGCTAGCTAGACTAGCCAAATCAGCTAACTCTGGGATCATGTGAGGGACCCTGCCTCAGTAAAACAAACAAGAGAGTGGGCCAGGAAGATGCCTGATGACAGTATCTGGCCTTCATGTGCAACCACACATGCTTGTGTGCCCACGCATATATCAACATGCATATACACATGCACACTGTACACAAACACATACACACACACACAAAAGAAAGTGTCTTGGGGGATATAGAGTAAACAAATCCCTAAATCCCTACCTGAGAGGGAAGAGGAGGGTGTTAAAGTCAGCCCTTTGATTTGGCTAGAAAAGGAAGCTCATTGCTTCTAAGCTGAAGTAGCCAGAGCCAGTCTTTGAAAAGGGAGGCAAACACAAGAAAAATATTTCATCTGGGGCTGTGCCTTCCCAGCTGCTGCTTTGGTACTGTGTGATTCACAGTGATTACCACAAAGAAATGTGTAGCTAAGGGCAACAGACTCACTTCTGCAGGACGGTCACTTACAGCAACTAAAACCAATAAATACGCCATTGTTGGTGTCCTCAGGAAAGAAAAATTCCAGGAACTTCAGACGGTGTGACCTGAAGATACCGGCAGGAAGCTCAGACACCATTCAAAACATCCCGGCTTTCATGTGGGTACCCTAAGACACACCACGCCTACACCTTCTTTTTCCTCAGATACTGAGAGGTCAAATACCTTCATAATCCATACCAAACCAGCTCATGAAAGAGGGAGCACAGTGACCATGAAAGAAAACATGGTCACCCCATTCAGTGGTGGAATAAAGAAAATCCAAACCCAGTTTATTGTTTCCATAGCCTGGCTGGTTACCACATGGTTTGTGGTGGTTTGAATCAGATGACCCATAAACTCATGTGTTTTGAATGCTTGGTCCACAGCTGGTGGCAATTTGGGAGGTAGAGCCTTGCTGGAGGAGGTATATTGTTTGGGGCAGGCTTAGAGGTGTTATAGCCACACCTCCTTGCCAGAGATCCGTTCCCTCTTCTGCTGCTATTTTCCACCTGCTGTGGCAGAGGCGATGTCCAGCCTGTGCTCATGCCATGCTCTCCCCTGCTATCATGGAGCTTCTCTTAGAAACTGTAAGTCAAAATAAAACCTTTCCTCCCATCAGCTCCTTTTGATCAGGTGCTTTATCTCAGCAACAAGAAGGTGACTACAACATGCCTACATCATGGATACAAGCTATTAAAATTGAACCACAAACCCTAATGTATGGGCTCTGCTGAGCCAGCTCTGCCCTTGACTAGGGCTTCCAGATGCTCTGGAGTAGGAAGACATATGCCTCTCATCACACTGTGCTCTTAGCTCTGATTTCACCCACCCGACTTGCGTCTCTAGTTGCCTAATGAGGCAACGCTGATACACATTTACTTAGGTACTAGGACACTTGCTGGACACTAGGGCCACAAAGATG
The DNA here is from genome assembly GCA_036365145.1 of Orientallactaga sibirica. Taxonomy (NCBI): domain Eukaryota; kingdom Metazoa; phylum Chordata; class Mammalia; order Rodentia; family Dipodidae; genus Orientallactaga; species Orientallactaga sibirica. The sequence goes on from JAEOAD010000009.1 coordinate 4,086,037, forward strand.
AAACACATGCTAGAGTTCACCCTGCAAGAAACAACACACACACACACACACACACACACACACACACACACACACCACTCATGTTGTAAAAGAGCTAGGGAGGTAGTTAAAAGTGTTTGCTGAAGACCTGAGTTCACATATCCTGAAGCCAGGTGCAGTAGCACATATCTGTAATTCCAACACTTCTATGATGAGATGGGAGGTGGAGACAGGAGAATCCCTGGACGTTTGCTGGACATCTATCCTGGTGTACATAGTAGAGAACAACAAATATACCCTTTCTCAAACAAGTTGGAGGGTTGTCCTCTGACCACACACATGTAACATAGCATGCACAGGTTATACTCACGTACCCACTCATGATTTTAAAAATGTTGTGAGAGCCAGGTGTGGTGGTGTGAGTTTGAGGCCACCCTTAGACTCATAGTGAATTCCAGGTCAGCCTGAGCTAGAGTGAGACCCTACCCCAGAAAAACAAACAAACAAAAAATGTTGTGAGAGCACCAAGAACAGTAAAGACAACACAAGATGCTCCAGGGTTTCAGCATTTTCCTCATAGATCTTATAGAAGTCTTCAATAGTGCACCTGGGGTGGAGTCATTTCCTCCAGGTATGACATGACAAAACCATCACCATCTTGAAACAGAGTGGCTGTGATCATGCACACAAGACCCTCATGAGGTGAGATCTATGAACATTTCCTCATAGAAGGAGGGGGTGGCTTGTGAGGTTCATGGGATCTCAAGGTTAGGAGGGCCCTCCCCTCCCCAAAGTTTCAATATACATAGTCAGCCAAGCTGGGGGCTTGGGAAGGGACTCTTCAATGGTGTTCCTTTTCATGAGTCATCCATACTACTCAAAGACAAGGAGCTTCTTACATTTGAACATTACATGGTCCTCTGTAAGTAAATCCAATGCATTCATTGGCTCACCAAGCTGAACTTGAAAAAATATTTTCCTTGGTCTGCCATTGCCCTCTTTATCTAGAGTGAATACATATTTTGTTGTGACTCCTCTCCAGAGACAGACACAAAACAGCACTTAATAAATAATACACTCATCAAGGGTGTATTTATTCACTCATTCATTCATTCAGACAGGGATTTGATGTGTAGCCCAGGCTGGTTGCAAACTTGCAATGTAGTTCAGACTGGCTTAGAACTTGATATCCTACTGTGTCATCCAGGAGTATAAAAGTTGTAGGTTTACACCACCATATCTAGACGTCACCATCCTCCACCCCAGGTTGTTTTGTTAGTTGTAGTTGAGGGTGGTTCTCATTTGATCAATTTGCCACCAGGCCTAGAATTCACTGTCAGCCAGGCTGTCTTCAAACAAATGGTAATCCCCCTACCTTGTAAGTGCTACCATTACAGGTGTGGTACTTTGAATGGATATGCCCCAATAGATTCAGGAGTTTTATTAAAGCTTCTTCAATTTCCAGCTACCTGGCTGGAGGAGGTGTCACTAGAAAAATCATGGAGTCCAGCCCTAAGGTGTTACTGGGAGTGTATCTGAATTCCAGTCTAAAGATATACATAGTGCTTGAGCTTTGCCTGGGGTACCTGAAGCATGCTTAATTATGGTGCTGGTAGTGGTATTTTCCTCTGAGTGGACCTGTGAAAGGGGACCAATATCATTTGCCCTTATTGAACTTCCCCTGGAACTGTAAGCTTCAAATAAATCCTTTACTACCATAAACTGTGCCTGGTTTTGAAATTCATCCAGCAATGTGAAACTGACTATGACAGAATTGGTACCAGGAGTGGGGTGTTAGGTGTGTAATGAATCTGACCATGTGGATTTTGAACTTTGGAACTTTTGTTTTGGAGGAATTGACATGGACTTGGTACTTGCAACTGAAGATGCCTTCTAGAGCAGTAACTCAAGTTTTATTGACTATTCTGGTGAGAGTTTAAAAATGCTAAGTGCAGAGATAATTGTATTTGGAAGCTTGACTTATGAACTTTCTAAAGGGAAGGGAAGACTGTACAGAACTTTGTTGGAACTGGGCTACCAGAATAAGGGATGGCTGTGTTTATCTGCCCATGTCCATAGAGTTTCATCAAGGTTAAATTTGTAATGGACTGATGTGCTTGACTAAAAAGATGGAACTGAGAAATTTAAGATTTAAAGTTGGAAAATCTCAAGTAAGTTTAAGATTACTGGCACTGAGACTGGTTGCTGAAGCTGCTATAGTTAAGGAGATATTACCATGATTAAGTATGGCCCAACTGCTTTGCATTGAAACAATGGAAAGGCTGCCTGAGGAAAGACTGAATAATAGAAATATAAACTCTTTTAAAAGGAGTTCAAGGTCACAACTTATTTTTTCCCTGAATTAACAATATGGTTGTGTCCTACACAACCTGCACAACATTGTATTGTTCTTGGAAGCATGAAAAATGCATGGAGTGGGTCTTAAAGTGCACATAGTTCCAGGAGACATTTCTGAGATGCAGCATATAAGCAGGGCATATTGACCCTGATAAGTCTGTGGAGCCATTGGAAGATGAACCACGGTTTTCATGGAGACCCAACAATGTTTTGGATATACCAGGACTGTGCAAGGGCTACCATGGAGAGCTTTCGGCTTGGGATGGAAATTCCCAGGCTATTCAGCCAAGCTAGAGGCATGGAAACGAGAATTCCAGAGACTGTCAGTCACCGGTTATGATATCTGACTTGAACTACAGATATTTGATGCTTGCTTGATGGTTATTGATTTTGCATTGGTCTAGTCTCTCCTTATTATGCCTTACAGCAGTTGGAAATGTTTACTCTGTGTATGCCTTTATATGTTGAAAGTATATAACTTGTTTGGTTTTACAGGACTCAGAGTTAAGAGACCATCTTAAAGCTCAAATGAGAGTTGAGACATTGGCACAATTTTACAGTTTGTAAAGATTATGGAAACTTTGAAGTTGGACTAAAACCAATATGCAGTGTGAGATGGTTATGAATTTATTGGGGGCCAGGGGCATAATGTGGTCGTTTGAATGGATGTTTCCCAACAGATTCAGGAGTTTTACTAAAGCTTCTTAGATTTCTAGCTATCTGGCTGGAGGAGATGTCATTGTGCAGATGGTGGGGTCCAGCCCTAAGGTATTACTGAGGCTGGATCTGAATTTCAACTTAAGATATACAGAGTGCTTTAGCTCTGCCTGGGGTTTCTGAAGTGTGCTTCCTTATGGTGCTGGTGGTGGGATTTCTCTCTGCATGGACCCTGTGAAAGGGAGCAGGCCTCTTTTGTCCATATAGAACTTCTCCTGGATCTGTAAGCTTCAAATAAATCCTGTTCCTCCCATAAACTGTGTCTGATTTTGAAGTTCATCCCAGCAACATGAAGCTGACTATGACAACAAGCATGCACCACCATGCTCAGCTCTATCCAATTTGTTAAACAATAATAGCAAAGAATTCATAGGGCCAAAATATCTCATCTATTACTAACCAAGTCTGGGTCTGAGGATGTCATTTTGTTCTGGTAGGCAAATGGTTTCACTGTTTCTGAATACCTAGGGCCAAGCAGACAAAGCTACTTAGTCATAATAGAGGGGCCATGTGCCCTGGAAGTAGCTAGCTTACAGAAAGAGGACTTCAAACTCACTTGCTTTTTCCCCACAAAATTCATTAAGCAGATGATACCCATCTCCTGCAGCAGAGTGGAAGAGTTGAGAGAGGCCAAAGACATTATTCTAGTTGAGTTCTCAATACATATAACAAAACATCAGAAGTGAGGAAGAAGTGTCACCTTTTCTATCCTATGACCCTATCCCTCTGGCTGTATGATGTTTTCCATAGCAGGAAATTCTGAAAGGTCAACATAGATGGTTTCTTACCTTGTGTTTTTAGCCATTCATGGATCCAGTGTTGACCATTTATACCTCCATCCACACTCCCCTCAAATGCAGAACTAACTTACTGAGTCATAGACGGTTGGCCAGAGTTAGAATTCCTAATACAAAGCTGGTGAGAGTTAAGCCCTTAACCTGGCTATTTTTAGCACCATGTACCATTCTTCTGAGCAATCCAGAGACTCCACAGAGTTGTGAAGCTTGTATAAGGAATGCTCTGGCAAGAAACTTTTCATGTTACAAGTACCAAATAAACATTATGTTTTCATAATTTGGTCTTTTAAAGCAGAAATTATCTCTCATTCTCTCATATAGCATATTTTAGAAGACCTACCTAATTGCAGTCTCTTGTGCATGGTGGGAACTAAATAAATGTTTGAGAATGAATATTAAACACCCCTGATGTGAAGGCTTAGAAATGACTTTGCATCTCATCTTGGCAAGTTCCATCTTCAAAAACACTGAAACAAGAGGAGGCTATGTGGAAACCAAGTTTCCATGGCAAATTACAGCAATGACATATGTGTGTCAGTTTCACAGAGCTATTAGAGAAAGGTAATTTGTAGATTCCTGAGTCTCCAGTTTCTAATTTATGAAATGACGCCATTTTATAATTCCTTTTATCTCAAAGACTTGATTTTTCAATAACTAATAATTGTTATGTATTATCATTAGATAATAATTATCAATGTTTTCTAATCAACTAAGGGCACACTAAATATATATAAAGAAATAAAAATGGGAATTTTTTGTGGATGTGGTATGTGTATATAGCATATGCACATATGTTTACAGATGCACATGCCCCATGTGCATGCATGAAGAGGCCAGAAGAGAATAGCCTGTGTCCTCCTCTATTGTTCGTCTGAAAGGTTTCCTTATGATGGAGACACTTACTGAACCCAGAGCTGCTGTTTTCATTCAAATTGGCTTGACTAGCAAGTTTCAGTGATTCTCCTGTCTCTGCTCTTCTCAGAAGTGGAGTTACAGGCATTCCCAGCTCAGCTGTGTTGGGGATGGAACTCGGGTCTCTACACTTGCGTGACAAGCACTCTGACCTGCTGAGCCATCTCCCCAGCCCTGAGGTGGGAAGTCCTCTGTCGTGTTTAAACTGTGTTCTCATGCTCATCTATCTACTAAACAGTGGCTCTTCTGCTTCTACACATGAGCACTCCTTTCTTAGCCACTGGGTTCTTTATCTGCACATGCTGCTTTTCATTGGCAACGAGAGTATAACAAACTTGTTCAACTACTGCATATAATTAGGTAAGAGTTTCTGGAATATTGAGAATTTAAATGTAAATAAGAAAGATCCAAAAAATCACAGGGGAAGTAATATCCATAATAAATGAGCTGACATAAAAGTCCAGAAGAATGTGAGTGATATGACAAGGCCCACCTCGCCTCATTTCTAGAGAAAAGAGAAGGACCCCTAGAGAGGACTGCTGAAACTTCAGTGGGGGATAATACAATGTTTTCATGTTACAGTAGTCTATATCCCTCAACAACTCCCTGTCTCTCACCTCTCAGCATGCGGGCTTCTAGCTCTCAGCTACACTGACGGGATGCTGGTAGTGTCTCTGGCTCCCTCTCTCTTCATGGCAGGAATCAATGCCCTTCCAGCACCTGTATCGCTTCACCATCCTTCTGTCCCTAGTTTCACTTCAACTTTCTCTGAGAAGCTACCCAGTCTTGACTCCTCCTCTTCTAGCTAATCTCTCTTCAGCTATTGTTTGTAATTCTTTTTCCCCCTATTCATCTCCAGGCGACCAGTTCTCCACGCAGATGTTTCACAAAACCGCAACTTCCAACTTCCTCACTGTGTCACAGTCGGTCACCAGGATGATGAAGCATAGCATTAGATATATTACAACTCCTCCCTTTCCCTCCCTCTCTTTTTTCTTTCCTCTATTTTAATCATCTAACCTTCTATACCACCTTCACCCTTTTCTCTCACTGTCTCTCTCCCCAAATCCCATCTCTTGCACTTATCCTAATAGTGCCCTACAGTAGACATTCTAACCCACTTTATCTACAAGCAGACTGAGGTGCTAATCATTGAAGTAGTGTGCCGAAAGCCACAATCCTGGTAGCAGCAGAACAAAGAACATGAGTTTTGAGGACTTGGGCCTGCCTAATGTAAATTTCCCAATGTTTACATTCACCTATTTATGTATGAATGATTGCTGCTGTATGACAAAGTATCCCAGAACATAACAGCCTAAAGAAATCCCCATCTTCTGTGTTGATGACAAGTCTGCATTGCAGACAGAGCCTGGTGGAGACAGCACACTGCCACTCCATGCAACAGCATCTGGAGTAGCTCACGTGGGGATAGAGGGTCCACGTCAACGGGAGCTCCATCATGCAGTGGACAATTGATCCCAATTGTTAGCTGGGGTCAGGGAGCTGGGATCCAGGATCCTTTCCACATGAGCTCACAGCTTCCCCACAGCATGGTAGCTGGATTCCAATAGCAAAGAACCTAATAGAGCTGGGCGTTGTGGCGCACGCCTTTAATCCCAGCACTCGGGAGGCAGAGGTAGGAGGATCGCCGAGAGTTCAAGGCCACCCTGAGACTACATAGTTAATTCCAGGTCAGCCTGAGCTAGAGTGAAACCCTACCTCGCAAAACCAAAAAAACTTGGTTTCCCTAGAGAAATAGATAGTAAGACCCTATTGCTGAAGACATCTCATGCCTGAGAGGCAAGGACACTGAGAAAGCAAGCTGGTGTTGAGCAGAAAACCTTCTCCCTATAGACCAGCCAACTGAAAGCTGGAAAAAGCTGCACTGCACGCAGCGTATGGGAGACAGAAGCCATCAACAGTGAAAATAGTGGATGCTGAATATTCAAGCTTGGCCAGACAGGCCCAATGACTGAACGGGTGCAATAGTGGCGTGTCTACTCCTGGGGTAACCAACTGCTCCATAATTGGACTGAAGGCCCTCTCTACGGGAGGGAATACATACCCGGTACTGAAAAACCTAAGTAAAAGTCTATGGTAGGTGAGGTCATGAGCCTTGGGGGTATAAGCCTGCTCATGTCTGACTAAATGTATATATTATTCCCACCAAGCTGCCCTGGGGACACTACACTAAATGTTCATGTCCACATATTAACGCTATTCTCACTTCTGGCTAGAGAAGCTTCTCTTTTCAGATGGTGATGACCACTGGGATGACACAAAAGGCAACATAGTGCTGAGAAGAAGGGATGGAGGAGTGCCTAGCACTGAAACACCTCTGTCACATCCTCCAGTGGCTCAGGGACCATTGCGGAAGAGGGGGCGGATAGAATGGAAGAGCCAAAGGAAGGATATGACCTCTTACTATGCAGCTGCCCAGACAGAAATTGGCCTCGATATCCATGATCTTGCAGTGCCCAGCAATACCTTTGCAAGACCCTCAAAATAGAAGAGAAAGATGATGTCATCAAATTAGGAGAGAGACTAATGGAGAAAGGGAGGGGATATGATGGAGACCGAAGTTCTAAAGTGGAATGGGGGAGGGGAGGGAAATATCAGGTGGGGTTTTTTTGGTATGTAAGATTAAAAATCAATAAAAAAAAATAAAAAATAATAAAAAAAAGAACCTAATAGAAGAAGGCAGAAGTGCAAGGTGTTTTTATAACTGAGTCACATAATGTCATATCTGCTATTCATTGTCAGTTCAGGTGAACACAAAGGCCCACACAGCTTCAAAGACAAGGGACACAAATGCCACTTCTTGAGAAAACACTGGGAGCATGTCAGAACATACAGGCTTGAGCAGAATTCACATTGTTAGGAACCATCACTAGTAGGAGCACAGAACAACACAGAAGGAAGGAGAAAACAGTGTCATAGCCATCTACAGAAGCGGGCGGCTGCCACATCACCATTCCTCTGTAACTTCCATCTGGGGCTGACTTTCAAACATTTAACCCTGATCCCCGAATTCACGGAGGGCAGTTCTACTTGTCCACTGGGACTTTTCAAACATCAGGTTCACAAAGTTCTTTGTTAAAACTAAGACTCACTCTGCTCTCAAGGGTTTACATTGTCAGCCATTCCTTCAAATCACCCAGGCTGAGCGGCTCATGCACTGCTTTAACTCTTTTTGTCCAAAGAATTGCTGATACCCACTAATTATGTGCCATTAAATAATGTATTTGCATGGGAGTTAAATTACTATAAACATCACGTGGTTATTTCCAATAAAAGCTGACACTCTGCGCAGTTCAGGGCTGCACCCCAAGATTCCAAATACTGGGGTGTAGAACTGGTGCACCCGCTTTTCTTATTTTTCTTTCTTTTTTTTTACCCAATAAAACTTTGCCCCCCCCCACACACACACACAAAATAAATAAATAAATAAATAATGTATTTGGTCACTTACTCATTCCTTTAAAAATTCTTTCTTGAGCTATGAAATAATTATCCTTTTTTGTGGTGTGAGGGATTAGCCTTATACCTTTGATCATCTCTGAGTGGCCTCACCTCCCAGGTAGCCATCTTCTTTATGACCAGTTGTGACATGGTCCCTTCTATTTGAAGGACCAGACTGATGCATGGTTCCCTAACTGGGCCTTGACTGATAGACTTAATATTTTTAACTATGCTAAAACTGGCAAAAAAAATGTACCACCTTAATCACTTGAGGTGTTATAGTTAGCTCCACATTGCTGAGATAAACTTCCAAACACAGTTTATAGAAGGAAGGGCTTACTTGAGTTTACAGATCCAATGGGAAGTTCCACCAATGGCAGAATAAGTTAGGTCACATTCACAGATGCAGAGAAACACCACCAAACAACCAGTGCCACAAAGAAGCAGAAACAGGCAGCAAACAGCAAGGAAGCCAGGCAGAGCTCAGACTACCCTGCACACTTTTGGCCTGGAAGTCAGATCTGCCTCCAGTAACACTCTAGAAGTGGACCACAGAATCTGTCCCCAGTGATACCTCCTATAGCCAGACAGTTGGGGACAAGCTTTAATAAGACACCTGAATCTATTGGGAGACAAACATTCAAACTACCATGAGTGTACACCTCAGTGGTATGAAGAGAGGTCACATTATCAGATAATGATCACCAATGTTCATCCTTGAAATACATTTGCTAAAGCAGAATCTCTGTACCCATGATCCACTCCCTAATCCTAATCCCCTGTCACACCCAAACAACTTCCATTGAACAAGTTTCTCAGTAAACTTGACTCCTTTAGATCCTGATACTGTAAGGGTCTGAAAATTGCTGAAGACAGACCCCAGAGTCAAATAGTATGTAAAAGCAAAGAGCATTTATTCTGAAGAATCAGCCAGCATGCAGGGATCAACCATTCGTACAAAATGGCAACCATGAGAGGAGCACACAGGCTCTTTTTAAGCACAATCAGAGGAATTTTGGCGGGCTTAGTCTCCTTTCAACATGATTGGCTAATTTGAATAGTAACTGTACTTGTATTGTTTTGATTGGTCTTAAAGTTTTGGCGCCTAGATCTAGGGGAATTACAGGTGGGTGAGGTAATCTCCTAACGTGATTGGCTAAGCAAGCTGCAGTTACTTTGTATACCTTTGATTGGCTGAGGTGAAGGGACAAATCTGGACAAGTCTGGGCATGTCCCTAGTGACTTTACAGGAACTGACTCAGCCGGGAAATTGAAACTTAGGCCTAGTTAGCGTGGCGTCTTATTGAAGCCTGTCATGGCATCAGTTTGGTCCCTTCAGAAACGAATGTAATCATTCAGTAATGTCATATTTAGACTGGTTTATTTCACTGGGTGTGGTGGTACACACCTTCAGTCCCAGCACCCAGGAGGTTCAAGTAAAAGAATTACTGTGTTTATGAGGCTAGCTTGGGCTGCATTTCACCTCAGAGCTCCTATATGTTATAGTATGTATAAGAATTTTATTTTTGATATGTAATATTTATACAGGTGTATGTATATGCATATACCATACATAGATATACACACTTCTAAACATAATATCCAATAAATAGGTATACACACTTTATCTTATTTTATCCATTCATCCATCAATGGACATTTGGCTTCCTTCCACATTTTAGCTACTTACTGCTATGTATGTATGTATGTATATATATATATATATATATATATATATATATATATATATATGTGTGTGTGTGTGTGTGTGTGTGTGTGTGTGTGTGTGTACAAATATCTTTCTGATATTTAAGTAAATCTTAAGTAATATGAATGTCAAAGGGAGAATGGTAGGGGTGGGAGTGTGAAAGCAGAGTAGGGGCAGGGATACTGGACAGAGACAGGGGAAGGGGATGTTTAAAAAAAACTAAGTATGTATATTAATAAAGAATAAAATAATTTGGTTTATTGAGGAATAATTTTATCCATTTGAAGTGCATAAGGTCATGCTTCCCATTCTCTGCAGAGGGTATATATTCCAAGACTCCCACTGGATTCCTGAAACTGCAGATAGCACTGAATAAAAGGTAAAAATCCTACATTTAATACAGTATTTTTTTAACAGTCAAGCAAATGGAATTTATTGTGATTAGGGACATGTATGATAAAAATATAAGAGTAGGGGTGAAGAGATTGCTTTGTGGTTAAGGTGTTTGCCTGCAAAGCCTAAGGACCCTTGTTTGACTCAACAGATCCCACATAAGCCAGGTCACACATGCCCAGTAGGTGGTGCAAGTGTCTGGAAATCAATTTCAGTGGCTGAGGCCCCAGGCCAATTTTCTCTTTCTCTCTCTCTCTAAAAAAAAAAAAAAAAATAAGAGTAATAAAAGGAAAAAAATAATCTTTCCAAGTTATTGCTTTCAATCCTTTTGAAAGTATATAACCAGGGGTAAAATTGCTGAATAATAGGTTAATTTTCCCAGTGGCAACATTACCGAGCATTCCTTCCAATAGTACACTTGAGTCTCAATTTCTCCTTTTTTTTTTTTTTTTTATTAGTTTGGTTTTTCAAGGTAGGGTCTCACTCTAGTCCATGATGACTTCACTATGGAGTCTCAGGTGGCCTCAAACTCACAGCGATCCTCCTACCTCTACCTCCCAAGTGCTGGGATTAAAGGTGTGCACCACCATGTCCGGCTGTTGCTCCACATTTTGCCAGCACTTTTTTTTTTCTGTTTGCCGGTGTCATTCTAATGAGTACAAAAATGGTAATTGAACTTAGTTTTCTACTTATTTTGTACTAGAAAGTTATCTTTGTGGCAAAAAAAAAAAAAAAAAAAAAAAAAAAAAGCCATGCCATCAAGTCATATGGGAAGCAATAAGCAGGATTCTGGCATTAACTTTTTTGCCAGCCTATGTTTCCATGACAGGTTTAAAAAAGATCCTCACTTGCTCTGAGGATTGTGGAGAAGGTGAGCCTTCATTGAATCCCACCTCAGCCACTCTCTCTGTGACCTTGGACCCTCTACCCCCCCTCACACACCCAGTCCTTTATTATCAGTCTTTTCATCAACTATAAGTAACAACCCCTGCTTGGGAGAGCTAGAAGAATAACATCTCCCCACATATTTACTTACATTTCAGATTCTTAGTTTTAAATATTTGATGCTCCTCATCTCGCCAGCTTGTTTATATAGTTAAAGCTTCTTGTGCTTTTGTTGACACAGTAGTGATAAAAAGAACTGAAGATGTACCTGGGTTGCTTTTCTCCAGTGGCTAAGCTTCAGAGTGGTGGCTAATTAAGAAGGCAAGTCCCCAGCCTCTGCGAAATAAACTGCAAATCCTCAGCTACCAGTAGATGTGTGACCTTGGAAAACTTCCTACATCATTTAATTTCTCTGAACCTCAATTTCCCTACCATTAAAATAGGAACAAACTGTTGATTGTCAGTCATGATACTAGAAAGAGCTTTGCATCCTGCTGAGGGAGAAAAGTCATCAATGATTTTAACCAGGAGTGGATTCTGCAAGCTTTATGGCTGCTCAGCCAGGCCAAATGCACCAACTGGTACAATGGTGGCATGTCAGTTATGGGGGACACTAACTGCTCTCTGATTGGAGTTGAGGCCCACTCCACAGGAGAGAACTCCTGTCTGGTACTGAAAGCCTAATGAAAAGCCTATGGCTGGGGAGATCAAAAGCCCCATAGGGTGGAAACTACTGTCACTGTCTGGATAAATGAATCTACCATGCCCACCAAACTGCTCAGTAAACATTTATGTTTATGCCCGTATATTAATGCTATTCTCACTTCTGGTTAGAGAATCTTCTCTTTTCAGATAGTGATGACCACGAGGGAGAATCAAAACTCATTAAAGTGTTGAGAAGAAGAGACAGTGGAGGGTCCAGCATTGGGGACACCTCTTCAAGGCTCAGGGGCCACTGTGGAAGAAGTGACAGAAAGAATGTAATAGTCAAAGAAAGGGGACAAGTACTTACAATCCTGTCATCCAGATACAATGTGGCCTTGACAGTCTTGACTTCATAGCAGCTGATGCTAGCTGTGGTAGTTTGAATGTGTGTCTCCCACAGACCCAGGTGTTTTATTAAGCTTACAGAGTGAGCTTCCAGACGCCTTGGTGGAGGAGGTGTCACAGGGGGCAGAACCTGGAGTACAATCCAAAAGTATGTTCGGGGGTGGATCTAATTCCAGCCCAAAGGTGTGGAGAGAGGTCTGAACTCTGGCTGAAGAAGAACCCTGCATAACACACAAGGAGGTCTAACACCAGCCCATGCACACTGGAGGAATGATGACAGTATTTGAACCTGACAAGAAGATGGGAGGGGGCTGGAGAGATGGCTCCGTGGTTAAAGATGCTTGCTTGCAAAGCCTTACAGCCTGGGCTCAATTCCCCTGTACCCACATAAATCCAGATGTAAAAAGTGTTGCATGCATCTGGAGTTCATTTGCTGTGGCAAGAGGTCCTGGTGTACCCCCCCACACACACAGTCACACAAATATTTTTGTTTATTTTTATTTATTTATTTGAGAGTGACAGACAGACTGAGAGAGAAAGAGGCAGCTAGAGAGACAGGGAATGGGAATGCCAGGGCCTCCAGCCACTGCAAACGAACTCCAGATGCTTGTGGCCCCCTTGTGCATCTGGCTTACGTGGGTCCTGGGGAATTGAGCCTCGAACCGGGGTCCTTAGGCTTCATAGGCAAGCGTTTAACCGCTAAGCCATCTCTCCAGCCCTCACACAAATATTTTTAATAAAAAAGATTTGAGGAGTATGATGATTACTCTATGAAAAGAGTCAGAGTGAAGGGCACAGAAGCCCATGAGGACACCATAACAATAACAGAAGTGAAAAATAAGATTTAAATGAGATAAGAGAGTGGCCATAAAAGGAAAGAGAAGGTACTGGATTCCAGAAATTGTTTCAAAACAGGACTGAGTGAGTCATCAGACATGACTTGTAATGGTTTAATTGAATGGCTCCATAGACAACAGACTTAAACCTTGAGTCTCCAGTGGCCCGAGCCTTACTGGGGAAGAGGTCTGTCATAGGGGTGGATCTTGAGTCCAGCTCTAAGGTATGTGGACAGCAATTGGAGCTCTGGTGGTTCATGCTTATTAGTGTTTGCTGGCTGTTTAATGATGTCATTCTGCTTGGAACTATAGAAATAAGCCAGCTACTTCTGCCATTGATGGTATTCCCTTTGAATTTGTGAACCCAAAATAAACACTTTCCTCCCATAAGCTGCATCTGGTTGGAAGTTTGTCCCAGCAACCCAAAGCTGACTGCACCGTGGCTATTATTTCTGAATTGAGGTCTCAGATCTCTGAGCAGACTATAGATATCCTCTGAGCCCTGATGAAAAAATTGCAAGTGTCGCAAGGAAAGCGTAATATCTATATGCTGCCATGTAGTTAGATTTCAACCACAGCTGGCCTATTTACTTTGAATGTCAGAAGCCTTGGAATGTCATGGGCTACCAATTTCTATGTAATTACTGTGAAGGCAAAAAGAGAGAGACTACACCTTCAAGGTGATGCTAATTTTTGCTTCTATGCTTTATGCTTATAATATAGCCCATTTTGAAGGCTGTTTTGAGATTTTTTTTTTTATTAAGAAACTAAATTTGGGCTGGAGAAATGGCTTAGCAGTTAAGGTGTTTTCATGAAAAGCCAAAGGACATTGGTTTGATTTCCCAGGTCCCACGTAAGCTAGATGCACAAGGTGGTCCATGCATCTGGAGTTTGTTTGCAGTGGCTGGAGGCCCTGGCATGTCTATTCTCTCTCTTTCTCTCTGTCTCTCTCTTTTTTCTCTCTTTCCCTCTCTCTCTGCCTCTTTCTCATGATCACTCTCTCAAATTAATTAATTAAAAATAAATAAAAAATTAAGAAACTAAATTAATGCTGTTCTGTGTCAAAGAGATATCCAAAGGCTTTGTTTTCATCGCCTTTAAGAAAATCTTCATCTAAACTATGTCCTATCTATAAGAATTCAACATATCATTAAGGATAGCTAAATATGTCTCCAAAACTTCCTGCGTTACCCCTGCCAGTTCTTCCAATCCCTTGCATTAACAACCCCGTCCCCTTCACTTCTGCTGTAACTCTCTCATGTAGCCTAGGAAGGCTTTTTCCTCTCATGCTATTTGGATTCTGATCAACAAGTGGTTTATGACTGACATAGACTTACATTTGACTAGGTCTTTTGAATAAAAATGACTTCTCCCTTAGAACCCAGTGCAAGGTGAATGACATCAATGTTATTTATTACAAGTCACGCCCCCGGGTTCCATAATCATTATTCTTTGAAAGTACAATGTCCGTCATAGGCTCAAGCGTTTGAACTCGGTCCTCAGCTAGTGGTGCTATTTGGGGAGGTTGTGTAAATTTGTGGATATAAGACCTAGCTGGCAAACATAAACCAAAGGAACAGAATTATATCTGTGTCCTGCTTCTGGTCTTCAGGCCACCACCCATAATGTAACCAACTTCCTCATGCTCTTGCCTCCAAGCTCACATTGGCCACCTGGCCTTCCCTGTCACAATGCAGTGCGTTCCCAATACCAATGTCAAAATAGACCTGATCTGTTTGGTCACAGCAGCATAAAAGTAACTAAAATAACAGTTAATCACCAATTATAACTGAAGGACTTTGGGAAATCGTGAGAGGACTGAACACCCTGAACACCAGCTCCAGAACTAAACTTGTTCTCACCCATTTTCTTGCTTCATGGTTTTTTTTTTTAAATTTTGGAGAGAGACACACAGAGAGACAGACAGAGAGAGACGGAGAGGGAGACAGATAGAGCATGGGCAAGCCAGCAGTGTCTCAGCTGCTGTGAACAAAATCCAGATGCGTGCGCCCCCTTGTGGTCAAGTGCGGCATTGTGCCCTTGTGTCACTTTGCATCTGGCTAAACATGGGAGGTTCCGCTGAAGTTTTGTAAAGATGTGTTGGGCTATAAGTGATGGAACCAACCCAGATTGTTTCAGAAATAAAAGAAATGTATTGATACATACACTAAAATCTATAAAAATAATATGGCTTCTGGAATGGCTTGAACTGGGCTCTGAGTGGATTCACTATTCCCTTGACCCTTTCTATGTGTGCTGTGTGATCTTTTTGGTCAGGATGGTTCTACACTCCCTGGACTACCTTAGTCACACATGCTCTCATGAACTTAGTCACCATGCCAGCGAGATACCATAATTTGATTGGCACACAGTCATGACCTACTCCTGGATGAAATACGGTGGTCCATGGTCCTGAACCACATTCCTGCCACAGCGGAAAATGGGTGTGGTTGATGTAAGAGAGACAACCAGTGTCCACTGAGTGGTCGGGGAGAACTGGAGAGTGGAACCAGAGCTGAAAGAGACAAAAGGATTTGAAAGCAAAATGTCAAGGCACCAGAGTCAAACTCAACCCACTGGCACAAAAGCCAGGGCTCGCCTTAGGTGGTAGGGTGATTGTTTTCCTGCAAGTGCTGAGAATAACTTCTCATGGAGGTTGAAAGCCAACACCTCCATTCATGACAGCCCCTTCCTGATCTTAATTATGAAGAAAAATACAATGATGAGTATAACGTGATGGCTCATGACAGTAAATCATCACTCTAGAATAAGAAAGGGAGACAGTCAGGTGTTGGTTTTTTTTTTTTCCAAGCGACTAATGGACTATTTATCAAATGTCTGCTCATAAGGATGAAGCAGATCTCTGAAAGACTAAACATTTTATTAAATAAAGCAGCCTGGTTCCCAAGAGCTGCACTATATACAGTGACAATGTTCCAGTCCTGACTAATTCCTTTGATAAGTACTAGAAGTTACACATCAATATTGTATAGGGGAGGGAAGAGGTTCATAGCCATGGGAGAATGGAATTCATAACATACAAAGACCACCATGCAAAACCTACATGTTTTGCTGTTGGTAACGTGAAGCCATCCAGTCTCCCTGAGAATCTCAATTAGTAAATATCTTGTATGGTACTTTTGCAACAGTAAATACTCAATAAGTGTTCAATAGATTAAAGCAGTTACTGAGCAGCTTGTAGGTACTGTATGGCAGCCACCAGTGATAGATAATAGTGACACATTATGGAGTCATCAGCATTCTCTATGCCCAGGAACATGGACAGCTCTCAAGAGCAACACCCACACCTCTGCTAGAGGGAATATCTTAGTTCAGAAATGGGGTAGCTGGAAACACCAATTATTTGTTTCCCTAGGAACAGTTCTCAACTGATGGTTACTGTTCTGAGTAGTCACACATCCAGGCTACAAGATCAGATCATGGTCTGTGGTTCTCACAGAGGCCCTGAGCAGGACTGAGACCCTGTTGCAAATGGCATGAACTTGTATCCACTCTCCACACTCCCTTTTCTTTCTTTCCCACTTTCCAGAAATGGGACCTGCAGATTCTACCTCATGAAGCTTCATCTTCTGCTTGCAAAACTGCCTCTTGAGTGACCTCTGGGAAAGAGTAGCTCTTCCCATCACATTCTCCCTTACTTCCTGCTGTGCCCCTCAAACACTGAGGGGACAGGCAGTGACTGTGGTCTCACTGTCTGGGTTATTACTGGGAGACACCAACATGACGATCTCATTTTTCAGCCTTTCCAGTTAATCTTGCAGCTACCAGGTATGGTCACTGTAGCCAATGCAATATAAGTCCAAGCTGAAGAAATCTTTCTGGAGACGCTGTTTCTCTCCTCATAAGAAGTTATAGATACCCCTGTTCTTTTCCTGCCTGGAATATAATCATGGCACTTGCAGATTCAACAAAAAGATCCACTACAAAGAATTTGCTGGCGCCAATGTCAATGGACCAGAGAGCCAACAAGATCAATGGCCCACCTCTGAGACTGCCTGTTAGGAGAGAATATAAAGCCCTATTTGTTTAAGCCATTTATATTCAGATTTCTGCTGTATTCAGTAAAAGCAATTTTGTTACAAACACCTAGAAGTATGTAAGGTTTGAAAGAGATTTTTTAAAAAGGAACAGCTCATGACTGCTCTACTGGAGAGTAAAAAACTAACTTGTGAAATAATTAGGAACATTTGTATTAACTCTAAGGAAATAGGTATTATGTAATGGTTTGAGCAAGCAGAGATTGAACAATGAACTGAGACACTGAGGTGGCTTTAGTCTGAAATGTGCCCCACAGGCTCATGCATTTGAACACTCAACCCCCAGCTGGTAGTGCTGTTTGGGAAGTGTGGCAGTGACCTTCTTATTGATGTGACAAAACATCTGACCAGAAGCAGCACTCCTCCCTTTCCTTTGGCTCTTACATTCGTTCCACCACCTTTTCTAAAATGGCTTCTGAGTCTTGGCGTGGAGGATAGAGATGTCTCACTTAGTTCTGAACACCACACATTCTCTTCTCAGGGCTTCGATGAGTTTTGAGTACCCCCAGGGGTCACCACCACTTGAATAATTGTAAGGATTAGCCACAAGCACATGAGGCTATGGGGAAACATTTTGCTTTCTAACCACCACAGGGAAGTTCTGCAATCTTGAAGAGAAGAGTCCTACCTGGAAGAAGTGGGTTGCTGGTGGGTATGCACTGAGGAATATAGCCTGGCTCCACTTCCAAATTCTCTCTGCTTCTTAGTAGTCACTATGTAACAAATTTCACTGCAAGCTCCTGGCACCCTGGACCAATCCAGTCATGTGCCATGCCTCTCCATCAGTCATAGACTATATCCTCTTTAAACCACAAACCAAGTAAAATCCTTCCTCTCTGATGGTATTTTTTTTAGGTATTTGCTCACAGTGACAAGAAAAATTAATAAAGAAGAATTAAGGTCATTGCTGAGATAAACCTAAACCATGTGATTTATAGGCCTTTGATTTACAAGAAAATGTGGAAGGGTCTGCAGTCATGTGCTGCAGGAACCCTAGAATGCTATGAGCAGAGCTTAGTGGGTCATTCTCATGAGTCTGGAACTAGGATGCCAGGGAAAGATGGGCAGTGATGGTGCAGCTCATGAGCCTTCAGAAGTTGTATCAGTTACCTTCTCATTGCTGGGACAAAAATCCCTGAGAAAATCAGTGTACGGGAAGAAGGGGTTTATTTCAGTTTGACATTCCAGGTTGCAGTACATGGTGGCGGGGAAGGCATGGCGGCAGGAGCCAGAGGCAGCTGCTCACATTCAGTCCACAGTGAGGAGGCAGAGAGATGAATGCTGGGGCTCAACCAGCTCCCTCCTTTTATACAGTCCAGGACCCCAGCCCAAAGAATGATGTTGCTCACAGTTAAGGTAGATCTTACCACTTTAGTTAACATAATCAAGATAATCCCTCACAGAGTTGCCCACAGGTGAAGTGATTCTACATAACCAATCCCTCACAAGTAGTTCTAAATCCTGTCAAGTTGGCAATCCATATAAGCAATCACAGACGCTATTGAGAAGTGGGCTAAAGACTACTAGTGTTACATTCTGGGAATAAATCTGGCCCTACCCTGCATATGTCCTGGAAATATAAATGAAGGTAAAATTTTAATGGTCCATTAATTTATTTGGCAGAGGAAATTTTAAAACAGCATAGCATCCAGGGTGTGGCATGGTTGTCACTCCCTGCTTTTAGCCAGAAGAGCAGAGAGGTGTAAAAAATAGGCAGTTTAGTGAAGAAAAGGAGTCTGAGCAAATTCAAACTTGTGAGCAAAGTGTCTGCAGGCAAAGCAGTGAAGGATGAAGTGACTTTGGGAAACCAGCTGCAGTTGTTAAAGAGATTAGAGCCATTAAAGAGAAGCCTTGCTCTGTGCACTGACACAGAAGACATCGTGCCTTCAGGGCAAGACCCCACCCCACCCATCTAAGGCTTCTGCTCCCGCAGGAATGCCTAGGGAAATGTTTTCCCATACCCAGCTGCACGGTGCCCAGAGGGGAGCTGCAAGTGTGGCAACAGTTTAGCAGGACATGCACATCATTAGTGCTGGTTTTGCAACATCTAGAATGTAAGAGTTATGGGCTCAGGGAGGCTTGCACCAAGGTTCTAGAAAACTATTTAAGCCAGGGTCATGTAGCAGGGATGGCCTGCAGAGAGAACCTAAGAATCTAATGTGTGAAGGCTTAAAGATGTGGATTAAGTTGCACTGGGCACTGATCTGAGGATATTCGAGATGTGAAGAATGCTGACCATCTACTGGTGATACAGAGTCTGAATAATGCTGACCTAAGACAGGCCTCGTGTGCCACAGGCAATACTGCCGCAGGGGCAGGGCTACCCATGCCCAGTGCAGCTGGATAACACTAACGTGAGCCCTCAGTGTGGGACACAGAGCTATGGTGGGCATTCAATGTCTTCCTGCTGGGTTTCAGTCTTGCTTTAGTCCAGAGGCTGTTGTTGTTGTTGCTGTTTTGCTATCCTAGGTTCCTCTCTGTGCCAGTGGATAGTGGAAGTATGTAAGCTTTTATTTTATTTTAAAACTTTAAAAACTATTTTATTTATTTGTTATTTGACAGAATAAGAGAGAAAAAGGCAGAGATAGAGAGAGAGAGCATGAGTGGGTGCACCAGGGCCTTCAGCCACTACAAACGAACTCCAGATGTATGTGCCACCCTGTGCATATGGCTAATGTTGATACTGGGGAGTCGAACCTGGGTCCCTTAGGCTTCACAGGCAAGCACCTTAACCATTAAGCCATCTCCCCAGCCCCTATTTTATTTTATAGTGCCTCACAGCTGATAGATTTCCTTGAGTCTCAAGAGACTTCACACTTGGGACTTTCAAGCAGTGTTAGTACTGTTCAGTCCATGGACCTGTTGAACTTAGCCTGCATGCATGCATTTTGCATGATGAGGTGGTTATGTGGGAGAGAAATGTAATGGTTTCCATCTAGAGTATCCCTCATGAGCTCATGTGTTTGAACACTCAGTCCCTTACTGATGTGCTGCTTCACGAGGTGTGCAACACTGAGGTGGTGGGACCTAGCTGGAGGAAGTGATTTTCTGGAACATTCATTGAGGTTATATACCCTGGCCCTACTGCCCACTTGAGCTATGTCTGCTTCCTACTCAATACCACGCAATAAGCCATGAGGCAAGCCAGTCCCAGCTGCTACGCCTTCCCTGTCATTATAGCCTCCATAGGTGAACCAAAATGAATCTTCCTGCCTTAAGTTACTTGTGTCACAAGTGCTCTATCATGTTTGAGACTAGGGGACCCTTCAGCTCCTTTCCAACCTTAACTTTCTATCTTCCTCTTTCAAGAGATAAGGAAGAGAGATAAGGGTAGCAGTCGTAGCAGCAACTCCAGCAGGAGTTCCCACAAAGTTCATAGAGGAATCAAAAGCAGAAATGGGCCCTGGATAGGATATGGTAACATGAAATAAAAGCAATGCACCCAGAGGAAGGGGGTGTAAATATATGCTACAGAAATCCCACCCACTATATATAAAGCTCAATGTCTAAACGGATTACAGTGTAGACATCTAGGCAAAAGAACATATTTCAGCTGGATTATCTGCTATGACTAGATCCAGCTGATCTTGCATTTAAACCCTTTTAAGACTCTCAAAATCAGCTCAGTGGATAATGACAAAAGTGTTAACTCCTCTGGTGACACCACTCTCTAAAGATAAGGCTGGGATGTCATCAGGTGTGGTGTTAAGTGCCAAGCTAAAAGGAAAATGGAAGAGGTTGATGTGGTGGGTCCTGGACCTCTGAGAGCAGCCTGTTGTCATTGCTTGGCATATTACAGGACCTGTGACTCATTAGCTATTCCTTAGAAAAACATCGTGAACTCGATTCATTTATTTTTAATGAAGAAACTGAAAGGAAATTAAGGGATGAGCTCAAGGTAACAAAAGATCTTTCAGGTAGTGAGGTAAATTAATTAATATTATCATGAGCCTGACATTCTGTAACAGGGAAGCATGCATAGTCCTGTTTACTTCAGACTAGGACCCTTAACTATGTAATTGTAATGATTTTTTTTAAATTATAGGTATGGATATTGTACAGAAACTCCATCCAAGCCTCACTAATCCCCCAGAAGCAATGCATAAAGAGTTAAATCCTCCTCCTTTCACAAAGCAGGAAACTGAAGCTCAAGCAAGTACTTGACCAAAGTAGTCACAGAGATGATGAGGGGCAGGAGTCACAGCACATTCCCAATCTCTGATTACTCCGTTTTCCTATGTAGATTTACAACGTAAGAATCTGCTTGATAACCAACCATGTCTTGAACTATCTAAGACACATTTCTTGGTAGAGATGGTAAATTCCCTAACTCCTTGAACAATTACTTGTTCAGGGCTGACCATGACCATGCATGTGGCTCTGGGCTGCATGCTGAAGATCTTAGGAAGGGAAGGGCTTTGCTCTCAAGGAGTGTGCAGTAGCTGTGTGACCTTCTCCATCTGACTAGCTCCATGCTCATTGAACTAAATTAATCATATCCTACTGTGAACAAGTCATGGACCAGAAACTACTCCAACCTCATTAACATAAGCCAGTCCCATCCAGCTGCTGGACAGCGGCGTAGGAGTCAATCTTTCAGGAGCTGATCTTGGTACTCAATAGTCACTTTCAAAGAAATTTTTATTTACGACCCTCATAGTTAGGGCAAAAAAAAAGTCTTTCCAAGGGACACGTTTTTTTCATCTAGCCCCGGGTGCTACATGGGGTCTGCTATGATTTTCCTAATGGGATCAGCAAGAATAAGGCAATTTGTGGAAAGTGGACAAACGAGGATAGTGAGAAGGATCTAGGGACCTCATCAGGAGCTCTGCAATAGCACTGTCCAATAGCACTTTCTAGAAGAATGGAAGAATCCTATTTGGTGGCCATGCAGAAGTCAGTTGAGATGTGGCTGGCATGCCTAGACTGAATTTTAGGAACTAAATCACCAACTGTAAGGAGTGGCTCTCTGATCAATCACAGACACTGTAACTGGTCATTGCAGGAGTGGAGCATAGTCTGTGTCAAAGGCAGAGTGAGCCACAGCTTCCACTTGTACAGAGGTGCAAATGCAATTTCTTCAGCAGCCAGTACCAAAGTTCCTTCTGAGAAGTAGCCTTCCAGGAAAGGCACCTTGGTGAGCAAGTGAGGGTGATGGTGAGACTCTGGGGACATGAATTCTGCGCCATGCAGGGGGTCTGAGTCACAGCACTACCGATGTTTTGGGCAGTATAATTCTTTGTTGAGGGATCTCTCACACACTGATGGATGTTTAGCACCATCTGTGGACTACAGAAAGAGATTAGTGGGATCCAGTTACAGTGGTGCACACTTGTAATTGTAGGACTTAGGAGGTAGAGGCAGGAGGATCAAGAGTTCAGGGTGATTCTCAGCTACAGAGTTTGAGGCCAGTCTGAGTGACATGAAACCCTGAAAGAGACAGAGGCTTGTACAAAGGCCAAAAAAAAAAAAAAAAAAAAAAATCAAAACAAAAACACAAAAACATCTTTCTGGCGGTGACGACCTCCCTGCGAGAACTTGCCTCTCACCAAGGACCTTCGCCCTCTCCAGAAGAGGAGAAGAGGAAACACAAGAAGAGGCACCTGGTACAGAGCCCCAACTCCTACTTCATGGATGTGAAATGCCCAGGACGCTATAAAATCTCCACGGTCTTTAGCCATGCACAAACGGTAGTTTTGTGTGTCGGCTGCTTCGCTGTACTCTGACAGCCTACAGGAGGAAAAGCAAGGCTTCCAGAAGGATGTTCCTTCAGGAGGAAGCAGCACTGATGGCAGCCTGATCAAGATGAGTGGGAAATGACCCCAAGAAACACGTTTTGGGTATATTGTATTGCTGTCTTGTTTACCTGATGGGAAGTGCCTGCCCTGAGTATTCCGGGGCAGATAGAAGAGTGGATTTACTAGAGTTGTTTAGGGCAAACAAGTGGCCAAGGACCTAAAAAGTCCAAGCTGGGACATTTTTCTCTGTATAGGATAGAGTAAAAGAGCTTGCTACTATTAAAAAAAAAAAAAAAAACAACACACACAAAACAAAACAGAGGAGGAGGGCGTAGATCTACAAAGTGGGCCCTTTGGATGTTCTAGGTAAATAACTGTGGTGGTCTGAATCAGATTCCCTCCCACCCCTGAGTCATGTGTTTTGCATGCTTGGTTACCAATGATTCACTTTGGGAGGTGGAGCCTTGCTGGAGGAGCAGTGTCCCTGGGGGCACACCTTGAGGTTTCTTAGCTCCCTGTTTGCCAGTGCCAATTGGCTCACACTCCTGCTGCTGTTTTCTACTGGCTGTGGCAAGGAGCTGACGTCCCACATGTACTCATAGCAAGCTTTCCCTGCCATCATGAAGCTTCCCTTTGAGAGTGTAAGACAAAATAAATCCTTTCTTCCAGTCAGCCGCTTTGAGACAGATGTTTTTTCCCCCCAGCAATGTGAATCAACAACAAATGCCAATCCCTAAGGGTATCCAGCAGAAGACCAGTTAAGACCACAAAAGCTGGCTCTTCAACTTCAAGTGTTTGCAATGCCATGACATAAAAATCCTCTTTTTTATCTGCCCAGTAAAATTAACTGTATTCTGCAAATGTTCCTCTGAGCAAACTTTTTTTTTTTTTTTTTTTTTTTTTTTTTTTTTTTGAGGTAGGGTCTCACACTCTAGCCTAGGCTGACCTGGAGTTCACTCTGTATTCTCAGGGTGGCCTCGAACTCATGGCGCTCCTCCTACCTTTGCCTCCAGAGTGCTGGGATTAAAGGCGTGCACCACCACACCCAGCTGTGAGCAAACTTTTGTCATTGAAATCAAGAAAGCAGATCAGGCTCTCGGGGTAAGATGCTGTGCTAGAAGCTGTGCAGTGTTATTGAGAAGAGAAGCCTGAGGATGGTGGGCTCGACTTGATGCCAAAGAGCAAGAAGGATGGCAAGGGCAGCAGAGACCTCAGAGGGAGGGACAGGACAGCCCCCAGGTGTGGAGAAACAGAGGCTGATGCAGCACAAAGAAGCAAGCAGCTCCCACCAGTGAGGGAGAAGAATCAGAAGGCTCATACCAAAGATAAGGCAGGTGGCCCTGATGACAGGGCAGTCCAACTCTATACTTGTTTCAAACCTGGAAGCCAGTTAGAGGTCATGGTGAGACATGAACATCCCCAGTGGGGTGAGTCAGAAGTGGAGAGCAGGTCCACTGTGTCACTTCTGGTACCTAAGAGGGCTGTGGTCACTTGTCCTCTTGAGGGGAATCTGTGGTATAAGACTGAGCTACTTGGGGGCCTGGGAACAAGTGATAATCATAAGTTAGGGCACCTGGAGCCATCCCTGCAAAGCCCCAGGGTGGGAGATAGCTGCAGCAGGCAGTCATGGTGCTTGACACCAGCACATTGAACAGTTCAGAACTCAGGACGCTCAGCTCAGGCAATGAAGGGTACGGTGGACGGTAGTCATCCCATCCTTGGTGACAGGGAGCTGAGCCCATCACTTGAGGATAACTGTGGAATCCGAGAGCGTCAAGTCTAAGGTCAGAGGCAGGATGACCTCCCGGTTCTCTTCTCTGATGCAAGGTTCCCAGCTAGGTGGACTGAGAACTCTGAATTTCCCATGGAGTTCTTGATTCCTACAACACTAGCAGAGTGTTTAATGCTCGGTAGGTATTGGAATATGGAGACCAGCTCCCCTGTGTGCACTTCAGTGCTGTTTGTGAGCAAGTGCTTTTACCACGGAGCCATCTCCCAGCCCACAGTTCTATGTTTGCCTTCCCCACTCCCAATGTGTTCAGGAGACAACCTGGCTATAAAATTGGCCACCTTGAGGAGTACATGGGAGTCTTGGGATAATAGGAGAATCTGTTCGGGCCTATAGACTGGGCAGTAGAGGCTTGGGGTACCCAAGGAAGGGAAGCTATGAAGATGAAAACAGCTCTGTCAGACGTGTGACACTGGTCCAGTCAAGGCTCAGCAGCAGTCCATATGATGTGAAAGACAAGAGTCTCCAAGTTCAGCTGACCCTCTCCCCTGCTCCCACCCAGCAGACTCCAGGTTAGAGGAAGCTCCTCCAACACTTCCTCCTAATGTCCCCTTGTACTTAAATTTATAAAAAGACATGGAAAGCCAGATGCAAAGGGTGGTGCATGTGTCTGGAGTTCGTATACAATGGCTGAAGGCCCTGGTGTGCCTCTCTTTCACTTCACTCACTCTCTCTCACTCTCTCTCTCTCAAATATATAAATAATAAAATAATAAAAAAGTTGTTGTGTATCCTCTTCTAATATTTATTTAATTTAGTTCATGCATTTTTCTTTATTGGGCAAGAAGATAATTCTTAATTTCCTGCTCTATTCTCTCCCTCCTCATGCGCTCTTCTTTTATATCTCTTTAATTTAACTTTGTTTCTCATTCCTTTTTTCCCTTTTAAAAAAATTAATTTAATTAATTTATTTGAGAAAGAGAGGGAGGGAGAAAAAAGAGGCAGAGAGAGAATGGGCATATCCAGCCACTGCAAACTAACTCCAGATGCATGCACCACCTTGTGCACATGGCTTATGTGGATCCTGGGGAATTGAACTTGGGTCCTTTGGCTTTACAGGCAAGCACCTTAACCACTAAGCCATCTCTCCAGCCCTCTTTTTTCATTTTCTTTGCCTCCTTCCTCTATTTCATTGATTTACTATTCAAGTATTTACCCTAAATAAGTATTAGCTTCATAGCACACTGTGTAGATACATCGTCTTTGTCATTTTCTGTCAGATGTCATTTCTGTCATTCCTAACTTAGCTTTAATAAATTTTAAAAAATATATTATGTATTGTGTTCACTTTGGTGTTATAGCTGTCATAGCAATTTTTTCTACTCTGAGTGGTCCTGGGATTGGGCCTCATAGGTAAACTGCCCCAAAAGAAGATTCCCAAATAAAGCTGATAGGGATACCAAGCCAAGAGAGGCCCAGATCACAACACAGAACCACAAGAAGCATGAAAAAGCAAGGCGGCAGGACGCCCCTAAAAAATACCAGCTCCGCACAGACCAAGAGCAAAGACACTTGAAGTGGTGAAAATGCCAGGCAAAGAATTCAGAGTTCTCCTTCTAGGACTGGCGATTTAGCACTTTCTGGAAGAATGGAAGAATCCTATTTGGTGGACATGCAGAAGTCAGTTGAGATGTGGCTGGCCTAGACTGAATTTTAGGAACTAAATCACCAACTGTAAGGAGTGGCTCTCTGATCAATCACAGACACTGTAACTGGTCATTGCAGGAGTGGAGCATAGTCTGTGTCAAAGGCAGAGTGAGCCACAGCTTCCACTTGTACAGAGGTGCAAATGCAATTTCTTCAGCAGCCAGTACCAAAGTTCCTTCTGAGAAGTAGCCTTCCAGGAAAGGCACCTTGGTGAGCAAGTGAGGGTGATGGTGAGACTCTGGGGACATGAATTCTGCGCCATGCAGGGGGTCTGAGTCGCAGCACTACCGATGTTTTGGGCAGTATAATTCTTTGTTGAGGATCTCTCACACACTGATGGATGTTTAGCACCATCTGTGGACTACAGAAAGAGATTAGTGGGATCCAGTTACAGTGGTGCACACTTGTAATTGTAGGACTTAGGAGGTAGAGGCAGGAGGATCAAGAGTTCAGGGTGATTCTCAGCTACAGAGTTTGAGGCCAGTCTGAGTGACATGAAACCCTGAAAGAGACAGAGGCTTGTACAAAGGCCAAAAAAAAAAAAAAAAAAATCAAAACAAAAACACAAAAACATCTTTCTGGCGGTGACGACCTCCCTGCGAGAACCTGCCTCTCACCAAGGACCTTCGCCCTCTCCAGAACAGGAGAAGAGGAAACACAAGAAGAGGCACCTGGTACAGAGCCCCAACTCCTACTTCATGGACGTGAAATGCCCAGGACGCTATAAAATCTCCACGGTCTTTAGCCATGCACAAACGGTAGTTTTGTGTGTCGGCTGCTTCGCTGTACTCTGACAGCCTACAGGAGGAAAAGCAAGGCTTCCAGAAGGATGTTCCTTCAGGAGGAAGCAGCACTGATGGCAGCCTGATCAAGATGAGTGGGAAATGACCCCAAGAAACACGTTTTGGGTATATTGTATTGCTGTCTTGTTTACCTGATGGGAAGTGCCTGCCCTGAGTATTCCGGGGCAGATAGAAGAGTGGATTTACTAGAGTTGTTTAGGGCAAACAAGTGGCCAAGGACCTAAAAAGTCCAAGCTGGGACATTTTTCTCTGTATAGGATAGAGTAAAAGAGCTTGCTACTATTAAAAAAAAAAAAAAAACAACACACACAAAACAAAACAGAGGAGGAGGGCGTAGATCTACAAAGTGGGCCCTTTGGATGTTCTAGGTAAATAACTGTGGTGGTCTGAATCAGATTCCCTCCCACCCCTGAGTCATGTGTTTTGCATGCTTGGTTACCAATGATTCACTTTGGGAGGTGGAGCCTTGCTGGAGGAGCAGTGTCCCTGGGGCACACCTTGAGGTTTCTTAGCTCCCTGTTTGCCAGTGCCAATTGGCTCACACTCCTGCTGCTGTTTTCTACTGGCTGTGGCAAGGAGCTGACGTCCCACATGTACTCATAGCAAGCTTTCCCTGCCATCATGAAGCTTCCCTTTGAGAGTGTAAGACAAAATAAATCCTTTCTTCCAGTCAGCCGCTTTGAGACAGATGTTTTTTCCCCCCAGCAATGTGAATCAACAACAAATGCCAATCCCTAAGGGTATCCAGCAGAAGACCAGTTAAGACCACAAAAGCTGGCTCTTCAACTTCAAGTGTTTGCAATGCCATGACATAAAAATCCTCTTTTTTATCTGCCCAGTAAAATTAACTGTATTCTGCAAATGTTCCTCTGAGCAAACTTTTTTTTTTTTTTTTTTTTGAGGTAGGGTCTCACACTCTAGCCTAGGCTGACCTGGAGTTCACTCTGTATTCTCAGGGTGGCCTCGAACTCATGGCGCTCCTCCTACCTTTGCCTCCAGAGTGCTGGGATTAAAGGCGTGCACCACCACACCCAGCTGTGAGCAAACTTTTGTCATTGAAATCAAGAAAGCAGATCAGGCTCTCGGGGTAAGATGCTGTGCTAGAAGCTGTGCAGTGTTATTGAGAAGAGAAGCCTGAGGATGGTGGGCTCGACTTGATGCCAAAGAGCAAGAAGGATGGCAAGGGCAGCAGAGACCTCAGAGGGAGGGACAGGACAGCCCCCAGGTGTGGAGAAACAGAGGCTGATGCAGCACAAAGAAGCAAGCAGCTCCCACCAGTGAGGGAGAAGAATCAGAAGGCTCATACCAAAGATAAGGCAGGTGGCCCTGATGACAGGGCAGTCCAACTCTATACTTGTTTCAAACCTGGAAGCCAGTTAGAGGTCATGGTGAGACATGAACATCCCCAGTGGGGTGAGTCAGAAGTAGAGAGCAGGTCCACTGTGTCACTTCTGGTACCTCAGAGGGCTGTGGTCACTTGTCCTCTTGAGGGGAATCTGTGGTATAAGACTGAGCTACTTGGGGGCCTGGGAACAAGTGATAATCATAAGTTAGGGCACCTGGAGCCATCCCTGCAAAGCCCCAGGGTGGGAGATAGCTGCAGCAGGCAGTTATGGTGCTTGACACCAACACATTGAACAGTTCAGAACTCAGGATGCTCAGCTCAGGCAATGAAGGGTACGGTGGACGGTAGTCATCCCATCCTTGGTGACAGGGAGCTGAGCCCATCACTTGAGGATAACTGTGGAATCCGAGAGCGTCAAGTCTAAGGTCAGAGGCAGGATGACCTCCCGGTTCTCTTCTCTGATGCAAGGTTCCCAGCTAGGTGGACTGAGAACTCTGAATTTCCCATGGAGTTCTTGATTCCTACAACACTAGCAGAGTGTTTAATGCTCGGTAGGTATTGGAATATGGAGACCAGCTCCCCTGTGTACACTTCAGTGCTATTTGTGAGCAAGTGCTTTTACCACGGAGCCATCTCCCAGCCCACAGTTCTATGTTTGCCTTCCCCACTCCCAATGTGTTCAGGAGACAACCTAGCTATAAAATTGGCCACCTTGAGGAGTACATGGGAGTCTTGGGATAATAGGAGAATCTGTTTGGGCCTATAGACTGGGCAGTAGAGGCTTGGGGTACCCAAGGAAGGGAAGCTATGAAGATGAAAACAGCTCTGTCAGACGTGTGACACTGGTCCAGTCAAGGCTCAGCAGCAGTCCATATGATGTGAAAGACAAGAGTCTCCAAGTTCAG
This sequence comes from Orientallactaga sibirica, assembly GCA_036365145.1. NCBI lineage: Eukaryota > Metazoa > Chordata > Mammalia > Rodentia > Dipodidae > Orientallactaga > Orientallactaga sibirica. The sequence continues at coordinate 4,115,418 of JAEOAD010000009.1, forward strand.
CTGACCCTCTCCCCTGCTCCCACCCAGCAGACTCCAGGTTAGAGGAAGCTCCTCCAACACTTCCTCCTAATGTCCCCTTGTACTTAAATTTATAAAAAGACATGGAAAGCCAGATGCAAAGGGTGGTGCATGTGTCTGGAGTTCGTATACAATGGCTGAAGGCCCTGGTGTGCCTCTCTTTCACTCACTTTCCTCACTCTCTCTCTCTCAAATATATAAATAATAAAATAATAAAAAAGTTGTTGTGTATCCTCTTCTAATATTTATTTAATTTAGTTCATGCATTTTTCTTTATTGGGCAAGAAGATTAATTCTTAATTTCCTGCTCTATTCTCTTCCTCCTCATGCGCTCTTCTTTTATATCTCTTTAATTTAACTTTGTTTCTCATTCCTTTTTTCCCTTTTAAAAAAATTAATTTAATTAATTTATTTGAGAAAGAGAGGGAGGGAGAAAAAAGAGGCAGAGAGAGAATGGGCATATCCAGCCACTGCAAACTAACTCCAGATGCATGCACCACCTTGTGCACATGGCTTATGTGGGTCCTGGGGAATTGAACTTGGGTCCTTTGGCTTTACAGGCAAGCACCTTAACCACTAAGCCATCTCTCCAGCCCTCTTTTTTCATTTTCTTTGCCTCCTTCCTCTATTTCATTGATTTACTATTCAAGTATTTACCCTAAATAAGTATTAGCTTCATAGCACACTGTGTAGATACATCGTCTTTGTCATTTTCTGTCAGATGTCATTTCTGTCATTCCTAACTTAGCTTTAATAAATTTTAAAAAATATATTATATATTGTGTTCACTTTGGTGTTATAGCTGTCATAGCAATTTTTTTCTACTCTGAGTGGTCCTGGGGATTGGGCCCTCATAGGTAAACTGCCCCAAAAGAAGATTCCCAAATAAAGCTGATAGGGATACCAAGCCAAGAGAGGCCCAGATCACAACACAGAACCACAAGAAGCATGAAAAAGCAAGGCGGCAGGACGCCCTAAAAAAATACCAGCTCCGCACAGACCAAGAGCAAAGACACTTGAAGTGGTGAAAATGCCAGGCAAAGAATTCAGAGTTCTCCTTCTAGGACTGGCGATTTAGCACTTTCTGGAAGAATGGAAGAATCCTATTTGGTGGCCATGCAGAAGTCAGTTAAGATGTGGCTGGCATGCCTAGACTGAATTTTAGGAACTAAATCACCAACTGTAAGGAGTGGCTCTCTGATCAATCACAGACACTGTAACTGGTCATTGCAGGAGTGGAGCATAGTCTGTGTCAAAGGCAGAGTGAGCCACAGCTTCTACTTGTACAGAGGTGCAAATGCAATTTCTTCAGCAGCCAGTACAAAAGTTCCTTCTGAGAAGTAGCCTTCCAGGAAAGGCACCTTGGTGAGCAAGTGAGGGTGATGGTGAGACTCTGGGGACATGAATTCTGCGCAACACAGGGGGTCTGAGTCGCAGCACTACCGATGTTTTGGGCAGTATAATTCTTTGTTGAGGGATCTCTCACACACTGATGGATGTTTAGCACCATCTGTGGACTACAGAAAGAGATTAGTGGGATCCAGTTACAGTGGTGCACACTTGTAATTGCAGCTTGATGATTCCAGGACCCATGTAAAGCCAGATGCAAGTCACTCTGCATCTGTAATCCTAATACCTATGCGATGGGAGGCGGCTATAGGTAAGACAGATATTCACACATACATTTATAACAGTAGATGCTCGTACAATATGATTTAAAAGCATTAAAAACTTCTTGCCTATTTTAAGCAGTTAAAATAACAAGAATGAGGAGTATGTAAATTATAGTATGTAATCTAAATATATTTCAAGGCTACTTAATTATATATGAGAAAGATCACTCTATAGTATTAAATGGATTGAATTCTCTCTCTACAAAACTCATGTTGAAACATGTATTATTTTTCTTGTTGTTGTGACCAAATACCTGACAAGAAGCAACTTAAAGAGGAAAGGTTATTTTGACTCGAGGTATAAGGAGACACAGTGCATCATGGAAGGGAAGTCACAGTGTCTGGATCTGACTTGGTGCAGGGTGGTGGGTGCTGGCGGCAGTAGTGTGGAGTGCAGCTTCCTCACATCAATGAAGATTGGAGAGCAGAGATTCACTGGGCCAGAACAGAGCTAATTATGTAATCCAAGGCCCTCCCTCAGTGACTTACTTCGGCCAGCCAGGCCTTAGCTTTTATAGGTTCGGCAACCTCCCAAGACAGCACCACCATCTGGGAACCAAGTTTTCAAATACATAAGCCTCATAGTCCTAAACTCTAATATGACTGTGATGGTTAAGTTTGTGTCAACTTGATCTGTTTAGTAATCCACAGACATTCCTCATAAGTGTGTCTCAGAGGTTGCTTCTAGGAAGGATTAACCAAAGGAGGAATCCTTCCCCCAGGGTGAGCCCTTCCTCCAGAGTGGGTGGCCCCTCTCAGAGGGGGGCTTTATCTAAAGAAGCTCTGGGAAGGAAAGTATCCCCTCCTCCCACCTGGCTGCCTGGGCTGCTTGCTGCTTGGCACTTGCTGCTTTCCAGCGTGGACTGAAGACCAGTGTGGACTGAAGACCAGCGTCTCTCCAGGACACCTCCAGGCCTTCAGTGCCGGATTGGGACTGCTGGAGCCTCCAGCCTCATGGACTGAGCAGCTACCGGGCTCCTTGACTCTCAGGCCTGCAACCTGCTATTGCTGGACTGTTGTAAGCTAATCCCAATAAATTCCTGTGGTAGTTTGAATATATGTCCCCCAATATATTCAGTGTTTTAGTACTTATAGTTTGCATCTTCAATCACCTTGCTAGAGGCAATGTCACTGGGGGCCTGTCTTATGGTGTTAATGGTGTGAGTTTGAGATTCCATTGTAAAGATATGCAAATGTGCCTAGCAGGAGTTCCTGAAGTGTGCTGTGTGACCTTTTGGCTGTAGTTTTGCTCTGTGTGCTGTGGTGGCTGGCTGGTTGGTTTCTCTCTCTCTCTGCTTGGCCCTGTGGAGAGCAGGCAGCTTCTCCTGCCTTTATTGAACTTCCCCTGGATCTGTAAGCTTCAATAAATAATATCCCTTCCTCCATAACTGTGCCTGGTCTGGAAGTTCATCTCAGCAAACCTGAAGCTGTCTGCTACAGTAAAGTGGTACCGAGGAGTGTGGGGTGAGATGAACCTGACTGTGTGGGTGTTCGTCTTTTGGAACTTTTGTTTTGGAGGAATGGGCATGGACTTGGTGCTTGCAACTGAAGATGCCTTCTGGAGTGGTAAGCCAAGTTTTATGGACTATTCTGATGAGAGTTTGAGAATGCTAAGTGCAGACAGTATTGAACTTCGAGGCTTGGCTTATGAGGTTTCTAAGGGGAAGGAAAGACTGCAGAGGACTTTGTTGGAACTGGGCTACTGGCATAAGGGATGGCTACGTTCCGCTATCCAGGCACAGAGTGTTTGATCAAACTTAAATTTGTAATGGACTGATGTGCTTGGCTGACGATATCGGACTGAGATTTTAAGATTTTAAGTTGGAAAACCTCAAGCAAGTTAAAAGTAGAGGCATTGAGACTGGTTTAGCTGCTATTGTTGACACATTAGCAATTTTAAGGAAGATGGAAGGAAGGTTGCCTGACTGATTTACATTAAAACAATGGAGAGGATGCCTGAGGAAAGACTGTTAAAAATGCAAATTCTTGGAAAGAGCTGACTGGAGAAGGAACCTGCTTTTCAAGGCTATGGTTTATTTTGTCCCTGGATTAAGAATATGGCTGTATCCTGCACACCTGGTATTAGTTTTGGAAGCATGAAAAATGCATGGAGTGGTCATGAGTTGCACACGGTTCCAGGAGCCGCTGCTGAGATGCAGCATGAGGCAGGGCATGAAGACCCTCAGGAATAGGCTGCAAGAGCCTTTGGAAGATGGACCATGGTTTGCATGGAGACCTGAAGATGTTTTGGATATACCAGGACTGTGCAAAAGGGCTACCATGGAGTGCAGTGTTGGCATGGGATGAAAGTTTTTCCTGGCGACTCTGCCCAGCTGGAGGGGTGGAATTGGAAAACCTGGAGACTGTCAGTCTCTGGTTATATTGAACTTGAACTGCAGAAGTTTGATGACGGCTGATGGTGGTTGAGTTTTCATTGTTCTAGTCTCTCCTAGCTATTCCTTATACAGTTAAAATGTTTACTCTGTGCCTTTACATGTTAAAAGTATTTAACTTGTTTGGTTTTACAGGACTCACTATCTTAAATTGGTCAAGACTGTGAGAACCTTTGAAATTGGACTGAGTACAATTTACAATGTGTGATAGTTACAAATCTAGTGGGGGCCAGGAGCTAAATATATTGGGGGCCAGGGGCGGAATGTGGTAGTTTGAATATATGTCCCCCAATATATTCAGTGTTTTACTACTTATAGTTTGCATCTGCAATCACATTGCTAGAGGCAAGGTCACTGGGGGCCGGTCTTATGGTGTTAATGGTGTGGGTTTGAGATTCCATTGTAAAGATACGCAAACGTGCCTAGCAGGAGTTCCTGAAGTGTGCTGTGTGACCTTTTGGCTGTAGTTTTACTCTGTGTGCTGTGGTGGCTGGCTGGTTGGTTTCTCTCTCTCTCTGCTTGGCCCTGTGGAGAGCAGGCAGCTTCTCCTGCCTTTATGGAACTTCCCCTGGATCTGTAAGCTTCAATAAATAATATCCCTTCCTCTATAACTGTGCCTGGTCTGGAAGTTCATCTCAGTGAACCTGAAGCTGTCTGCTACAATTCCCTTTTAATACAATTCATGCTATCGGTTCTGTTCCTCAAGAGAACCCTGACTAATACAATGACCATATTAGGAGACAAGGAAACTGAGGTCAAATGAGGTCATGAAGGTGAGACCTAAATCAATGTGACTAGTGCTCTTCTTAGAAAAGAGAAATCCAGGCTTGTGTGCACATAAAGTGGGCACACACATCCGGAGTTCTATTGCAGTGGCATGAGGCCATGGCATGCCATACGCACCCTCTCTGTGTCTGCATCTTTCTCTCTAGCTCTCTCTCAAAGAAATAGATAATTTTTTTAAAAAAATCCTTGTTCACCAGCTTCTTAAGTGAGATGTCAGAATTCTGCTTAGATGTTTCCAGATGGTTCCAGTTCCTGGCTGCAGTAAGGCACTGAGAGGAGTCAGAGAAGTTCCCACCTGGACACAGTCCAACTCTGTGCTCCAGCTCAGCTCCAGACCAACACCTTCACCTCCTCTCCACCCTGAGCTGCCTTCTCTGGCCACAAAGCACATGCAGATTGAATGGCTTCAACTGATCTTCAGGTCAGAGGTAGCAGACAAGTGCAAAGCTCATCTTCTAGGGCCATGTACACGTTAGCTTGCCATTTGAAACAAAGGATTAAAAAAAAAAAAAAACACTTGCCCTGCTCTTGCTCTTGCTCCCTCTTTCTGACTCATGCCTGAAGACCTAAAATTCCACCCGGTCCCTTTACAAAGAATCCACTATGTGTTTCACTGTCGAGCATCTGTATGGCCCTTGCAGGGTACTTAGACATAGTACAAGAAGCCATTCTGGAAGGATGCCCCGAGGTATGTGAATGAGGCAGCTGCTAACAGGTAGCTCTCACCTGGATTCAAGGGAACCTGTGACATGTAGAAGGTGCTTGGGAGTGAGAAAAAGATGAAATCTGTGCAATCAAGCCCAGAGGATGACCGGCCAGAGCTGGAGACTTCCCTCCCTCCGTCCCTTCTGCCCTCACACGTGCAGCATAGGTAAGTGCCAGTAGCTGTTGAACATGTTAGAACCACTTCTTCCTGCACTTGTCTCCTTTGTGTACATGTGCTTGATCTGGACAGCTAATTTCGTACCCGTTTCCATTCTCTGACGACGAGCTTCTCATCCAAACTCAGTGACTGCATGAAGCCAGCGAGCAATTGGAATGTTGCACGCTTGGCACAACCACACAGATCACTTTCATGCTCACACCAGCAGGTTCCAGTCATGGCATTCTAATCAATCTCCTGACCATACACGTTAATCCTTGGAAGGACCTGGAGAGTCCCATTGGCTGCGGTGCTGCCCAGCCACCATGTGCATCAGACCATCTGGTGGCTCTGTCTCCTCCCAGCGTTGCTCTGATGGACCATCTGCTTTAATGCTCCCTACGTGCTGCCAAAAGAGGCAAGAGTTGAGGCCCACCACGCACCAGCAAGCCATTCTCCTCCTGCCTTGGCTTGGACCAAAGAGATTATGAACCACTGTGCTGTTATTCAGCTGCGTGCAACCTGCAAGGCCTGCTTTGCATTCTCCGTGATCGCATCGGAATATTCAGAATGCAAATTAAACGTTATGGGTGCCGTAACCTCAGCCATTCATTGCAGCAGATCCCGTAATTGCCTGATGCTGCTTAATACAGCCAAGACTACTTTGGCTTCGTGATTGAAACCTTTGCAGATCGAACTGCCATGGTGATGAAGCAGTCTTGGGGTCTCCGTGTGCTATTTATGCCTCTGGTTAATGTACTTAGTGTAGCCCCACCCTCTGCATACGAGCAACCAAAATTGGTCTCAGAAAGAGATGGGCAGTGAAATCAAAGGCCAAAATCTATCAGTTGTATTGACCCATGTTCTTTAAGCAGCAGAACCAACAGATAGAAGGAAGCTACATGAAAGTGGGGATCATTAGAACAGCTTACACGAGTACGGACTGTGCAGCCCAACAATGGCTATCTGCAGGCTTGGAGCGCCTACGAATTCAGGAGCTGATCAGGCCACAAGGCAGGAGGCCTTAGCAGACACAGTCTGATGCTAAAGGTCTGGAAGAATTTCTGGAGAACTGCTGGTTTTCAGTCCATGTTGAAAGCCTGAACAAGCTGGGTTCTCATGTCCGTGAAGGATGGCAGCAACTGGGTAGATGCACGCACCAGTGAGTAGCAAAGGCAACCAGGAAAAAAAAACAAAGAAAGAAAGAAAGAAGACACTGCGTCTTCCTGTAACCTCTTTATATTTGAGCTGCCACCAGAAGGAGCTGTGTGCTCTGAGGGAAGGTCTTCCTGACTCAGTTAATTCTTCCTGGGAGAACCCTCACAGATCCACCCAAGAGGTGTGTCTCTCTTACCTGATTCTTGATCCAATCAAAATGACAGCAGTAATTAACCATCACGTATACAGAAATTCAGACAGTTCTTGAGAAATAGAGTTAACATACTGATGGGGACTAATGAGAGTTGGAAACAGCAGATCACCTTAAAACAACTGGTGACCAGAAGATCTGGCAGAAAGTAAGCGTGCCTTGGATGATTTCAAGATGAATGCACCTGTGGTTTGCACCAACTTGGAAAAATGTTCAGCCATTGTAGGACTATCACTGAGGAAGACGAGGAAAGCCAAGGCAATGCTCGACCGACGTAACATCAACCCAAGGACTAGAAAAGTGGCCTCTGTTCCTCTGGGCCAATAAACCTGGTCCTCCCCTGGGCATTCCTCTGTAATCGACAGCCCCAGAGACACTACCAGCAAATAAAGTGTCCCCAGACAGCAACTCCCTCTCTTCTATTTTAAGGATGGAGTGGTAAAAGGAAGGAGATTTAGAAGCCTAATTTGGGAAAGAGAAGTACACAGTATTTCCATAATGCTCGGGATTCTGCATCACTCCAAGGAAGACAACAAACTGAAAATCAGGTGAAGTTAAAACTTGGGAAAAGCTAAAAAAAAAAAAAAAAAAAAAAAAAAAAAAAAAAAAAAAAGTTGCTATGGGATTTGAATTAAAAACTCGACTCCAGGGCTGGAGAAATGGCTTAGCGGGTTAAGGCACTTACCTACAAAGCCAAAGGAACTCAGGTTTGATCCCCCAAGTCTCATGTAAGCCAGATGCACAAGGGGATGCACGTGTCTGGAGTTTATAGTGGCTGGAGGCCCTGGTGCACCCATTCTTTCTTTCTCCTATTCTCTTCTCTTCTTTTCTCTCTCTCTCCCTGCCTATTTCCCTCTCTGTCAAATAAACAAATATAAATAAAAATACTTTTTAAAACTCAACTCCAAATGCATTGTTTGAGATGCCCCGTAATACAGGAGACCTGTTGTTCCTCCATTGTGCCAGCAAGCACACCACAGTCTGAAGGGCTGCACTCAGGTGTCTGGCAATTTCAAGCTAACATGGAATGCTGGGGCTCTAAAGGCCTGAGATCGTGGGGATGGCCCTGCTCCTATGGATCTACCAAGCATTGCTCTAGTTTGAGGTTTTCTGCAGCATCTCCACCCCATAGCTCCATTAGGTATAGCCTTACTGGGGTCTCTCTGCAGTGACCCCATCTTTGTGACAGGGCTCTTCTGGGTCTTGAGGTTTTCTGACTCATCCTTGACATCTAGCTAGAGGCAACCATGCCTACCTAGCTCACACAGCTCTGCACTCTGACAGAGACAGTACAACATAGGTGTTCATGAGATTGTGGCTTCTATTTTTTGAAGTAGTGGTTCAAGCCGCACCCGAATCCCCTTGAGTCATAGGGGGACTACACCAGAATGTGAGGAGCACAGACTTGGGGCAATGCAAGACAGCAAATGCTGAGAGTCCTGCAGATACCCAAAGCTTCTGTACTAACAGTGTCATCCCCTCCGCTTTGGTACCTAAACCTACAACAGGCGGCGATGCAGGAATCACTCGAACTGCACCTCTAGGGTCATCGTCTCGATGAATAGCATCTGGCTTCCTTCATCCTCGGCTACATCCTTGGTGTTGTCTCCCAAACACTTTTGTATTCACCATAATCTCACCAGGATAAAAATTTTCCTAATAGTTAAGTTCTGTTCCCCTTTAAATAACCAGCTCCATCTCAGATTTGATTCTTTCTCTTCCATTTTATTGTAAGCAGTTAAGAAGAACAATATAGTACCCTGGACACTTTGCTGAGAAATTTCTTTTGCCAAATATTGTAGTCTATCACCTTTAAATCCTGCCTTCTACTAAGTACTGAGGTCTAGACACAAATCAGCCCAATTCTTCCTCCCAGGTTCCACTTCTCAGACCTCATCACAATGGCTGTTTCTGCCTCTCTCTCCACCAGTATGTGGTCATAAGCACTCCTGGAAATGCCTCTCCTGAGCTGTCACAGAGCGCTCCTGTCTACTTCATTCTTGGATCTCCTTGTGCTGCCAGTTAGCAAGCTCCAAATGTGATGTCAGCAGTCAAGAAAATGAAGTGGGCTGGAGGGATGGCTTAGTGGTTAAGGCACTTGCCTACCAAGCCAAAGGACCCAGGTTCGATTCCCCAGGACCCATGTAAGCCAGATACACAAGGTGGAGCATGTATCTGGAGTTTGTTTATAGTAGCTAGAGGCCTTGGCATGCCCATTCTCTCCCTCCCCCATCAAATAAATTTAAAAAATTAAAAAAGAAAATTAAAAAAAAGAAAATGAAGTGATAATGAAAACAAAATACTGTTGTCTTCTCTGTTTCTTTTTTACCATGTATGCCTTTTCTTGTGTTGCATTTTCCCCTCACCAGAAATGTTGATTGTAGTGGAGAAATGTGCCCAGTGGCACTTATGTCCTCTTATACAAGGATGTGTCTTTTGGTACAAGCTAAGACTTGATCTTTTCCACTCACAAGAGAGCGTCTCTGTGACTACATTCGCCTCTTGAGGAACCCAGCCATGTTCTAGGATCTTCCGCATGTTCTCTTTGAAAGCCTTAACATAATCTTTCAAAGATCCAGATAACCATCTTCACCAAGCTCAGATCCCACTGTTGTTGAGTCTTTCCAAGAATTGAGTAACTGGGATGGTTTTCCCTTCGGAACCTTTCCTGTTCGCGTTCACCTTGGTTCTTTCACTGCCTTGTATGGTGAGTTTTGAAATCATACTTGAAGATAACTTTGCTAGTGCTTGGGACAACTACCTCCCGTCATTTGTGGATCATTTATGGTTTGTGAGGATGCACTCCTCTTGGCCATTTGAGGACTGAATACTTCCTTTTGATCTAAATGAATATTTCCAAATCTGTCCTTGCAGTTTCCCTCAATTTGTTTCCAATAATATATTTAATGCCAAAAGAGATTTTGACTGGCCAGGTGTAGGGCTGAAGCCACAGCACTCACAAGGCTGAGGCAGGAAGATCACTTGTTTAAGACTGGTTTGGTTTACTCAGAGTTCCAAGCCCCACAGTTCTGGGCCCCACAGTGAGACATGGTCTTAAACTTATAAACAAAAAGAGGTCTTAAGTATTAATATTAAAAGTGTAAATGACAAAATTTAAGAAAAACTTAAGCCAGGCATGGCGGCACACACCTTTAATCCCAGCACTTGGGAGGCAGAGGTAGGAGGATCACCACGAACTTGGGGCCAGCCTGAGAATACAGAATGAATTCCAAGTCATCCTGGGCTAGAATGAGACCCTACCTTGAAAACCCCCACTCCCCCCCAAAAAATTAAGAAAAACTCAAGTGTGTAGAGCTATCATTTGAGAAAAGCTCAACTATGCAAAGGTATATATGAAAGTTCCTAATTCCAGTCTCAGCCTCCTGTCTTGCTATAGGCACACTCGTGGTTGTAGATGGATGCTGCCAAATCCAGCCCTGTGTGGGTTCTGGAGATCTGAGCTCAGGTCCTCACACTTACATAGCAAACACCTTTAACCAGTGAGCCTTCTACCTGGCCGTGCTAATAGTTCTTAAAAGCTTTACTTCTTTTCTTACAACGGCTTCTCCCCAGACCCTTTTCACCTAACAACACATAAGTGAATGTGCTCCAAGCCTGCAAGGAGGGAACTGAAGTCTGCCAGATAGTTAGGATGCACCGCCAGCATTCCCACATTGAAACGAACTGCTCAGGGGCTGTGGGGATGGCTTAACTGTTAAATGTGCTTGCTTGCAGAGCCTACTGACCCAGGTTTGATTACCAGTACCCACTTAAAGCCAGATGCACCAAGTGGCGCATGCATGTGGAGTTCCTTTGCAGTGACAAGAGGTACTGGCATTTCCCTTCTCTCTCGCTCCCTCCTTGCAAATACAAATAATATGATTACAAAGAATAAATGAAGCTGCCCTGGTATGCCATCTTGACAGGGATGAAAAAATGGTATTTGCCACGCTACTAACCGCATTCCCTGAAGCAGAGGGGATATTGGTTTGATCAGGCACCAGACCCATGCCTAGCAGCAGCTACACTATGGTTTGAGAGTGTCTTTTCCAATAATCAATCAGGTGTTGCCAAGGTGATGGTATTCAGAGTGTCTTTTCCAACAATCAGGTGTTGCCAAGGTGACAGTATTGAGATGTGGGCCTGTGACTGTCTGGCCATGAATGCCCCTCCCTCAAGAACAGAAGTAAGGCCCTCACAGATTAGCTTCCTGCCGTGTGCACTTGCCCTCGTGCTTCCTATCCTGTGAGGGAGCGGTGCTCCTTCTCTTCAGGGAATGTGGCCGTGAGGCTCCATCTTGAAAGCAGGGAACCCCCCTCACCAGACAACGGAAGCTGCAGATGTCTTGATGTTAGAACCCCCAGCCTCTTTGAATATGAAGAATAAACTTCTGTTCTTTATAAATTTGTCGGTCTATGGTCATCAGTCACACAAGCCCAAAAAGACTAAGAAAAGCTCCGTAGGATTATCAGCCACCATTCTCAAGACCTGCCTGTCACCTTCATAAACCACACAGCAGAGTTGAGCAGTGTAGGGAGAAGCAAGCCACCTGCACTGTCTCAATTCTTGAACAGTGGAATAATTTCTACAGGCCCTCTAGAGATGTGATGTTCATCTTAATTTCCTATTTTCCTAGGTAGATGTTCTGGAGGTTTCCACTTGTCTTCAATTACCACAATAGCCTTTAATCTACACATGTAGGAACCAATGTGGAAGATTCTGGCAGCATTTAAATATGTGTATTCCAACCATGCATCTCAGAGCTATGAATGAGTCCATAGGATGGATCCGAGGATGCCCTGAACTCACTGTGAGAAGCATCCAAGTTAATTTCTAGTGGTCACTTGTCTTCTGCAATAATATTTTTGGTCTTCTGGAATTCCTGTCCATTTAAATCCAGTCCAGTACTGACCATGACATCTGATTGTCCCTTTGTGCAATGCAAATTTCTTTTGGTAGGTTCCTTTGGGCTATGAGAAAGATTAACAGTGTAAATTTTTGGTGGTGTTCCAGTATCTTTTCACAAAGGACCCTAACCTCTCCTTCCTTCATAGTGTTTTGGTTCTGTAAACATGCTGAAGGCTGGAAATTGATAAAAAGCTTAGAAACGTTTTCTCTCTCTCTCTCTCCATATATATGGAGGCTGACCTGGAATTCACTATATAGTCTCAGGTGGCCTCAAATTCACAGTGATCCTCCTACCTCTGCCTCCCAAGTCCTGGCTGTTCTCTATATATACAAATAGAATTATATATATAGTCTTGTAGGCTTCCTATGTGACTTCTAGTCACACTACAGTTGACTGTCCATTGTCACAGGTCTTTACAAGTCAGGCCACACTGGCTGCTCCTTTGCTCTGCTCTGCTGTCCCTCACGGTAACCCAACCCTTTGGCCTTTGGTGGTTGGGTACTGCCACATGGGTTCTCCCTTGCTGGGACCCAGTTACTACAACTGCATTATGGCTTGCCAGTTCAATCACTGGAATCTTCACTGTAAGGTGTGGCCTATGGGGAGAAGTAATAGTGGAAATCTTCAAGGGCACAGGGAGATCCTGCACAGGATTCTCTCTCTAGGTACTGATGGACCTCCTTGGTTAGGTATATCTTAAATAACAAATACATTCTCACTCTCCTTAATCTACCGTAGCTTTTGAATCCCTTCCTCTACACACAAACAAGGCATGGATGGTGTTTCTAATTCTCTCGTGTTGGTATATGCCTCTAGCCAATCCAAAACAAACAAATTAGAGCCTTTTGAACATTCTAGCTTCAGCATCACAGAATTTATGCTTAGTGAGCCAGATCAATTAATTCAGCTTGCTCTTACATCAAGTTCTTTCTACCATGTATGTTGCACCCTCAATATCCACTTCCCAAGCCTTCCCAGACTTGTCTCTATAAATTAGAAAGTTGCGATCATTTTTGCAGAGTCTGGTTGGCTTCCTCATGGCTCACATTTTGTGTTTTGCCTTCATGGGCTTGTCAAATACTGCGCATAGCTACAGATGAAAAGAGGGGTGCTGGGGATGGACCCCCAAGGAGAATCAGAATTGTCTTGTATGACAAGTGCCTCAGAAGAGGCTATTGCAGTTCCACAGCCAGTGTAGAATGAAAGCCCTCAGACTGGGGTGAAGAGACCACCACCACTTAGCGGTCAGAGCCCCAGATGTGGCAGGGTCTTCCCACCCATTCCTATTTTAATTTGGAGGACCCTGTTCCTTTCCAGACAGTGCACTCCCTTTCATGGAGCACCCTGCAGTGGAGAATCCAGTTTGGATTGCAATTCGGCCAATGGCAGTGTAAGATCACTTGGTAGGTTTTTCAGCAAACTGCAGGTACAGAAAATAAGGCTCTTCTTGAGACCTCAGGGGACCTCCAGATCATTCACTTGTTGTTTGAGCTGGGAATTAAATTCTGAGCTGCTTTTTGTTCTTTTTTGTCCAGTAACATTAGATGTCCCAGCCATGCATTCACTGGGTTTCAGATGTTTTTCAAAATCATCAGCTTCTTTCTTTCCTCCTTTCCATCTTCCTCCCCCTACTTTTTCTCTTCCTCCTCCTCTTTCTCCTTCTTCTTCTGGAGAATCTTTGTATCCCAGCCTTTCCTCCAAGTTACTATGTAGCCAAAGATGGCCTTCAATTCCTGATCCTCCCACCCCCACCACCTGAGTGCTAGGATTACAGGGGTGCACTGGCTCCTTTACTATGTAGTCTCCGGCTGGCCTCGAATTCACAGTGATCCTCCTACCTGGGCCTACCAAATGCTGGGATTAAAGGTTTGGGCTACCACACCTGGCACTCCTTTCTTCTTAAAGTGAGTGATTGGGGGTACCAAATGGAGGTAGTTTTGTATCTCTATAAGCAGTTCCCAATATGCCTATCAAAACTCCTTTTGTTATTGAAAATAGAGGTATTAGCATCTCTAAATCTAATCAAATTCCAGAAACCCCAGAGCCTATTCAGAAAAAATTTAAAATTTTATTCTTTTAGAGCTCACTGTCAGTGTCCTGGCCAATGTTAATCAGGATTCTCCAGAGAATGAGTGTGTGTGTGTGTGTGAGTGTGTGCGTGCGTGTAAGACTACAAAACCTGTTCATACCATCAAGACCCAAGAGAGCTAATGTGCAGCTCCAACTCAAGTGTGAAGGCCTGGGAAACAAGACAGACAATGACATAGTTTCCAAACATGAGTGTGAAGATTGCTATCCGCAAGGGCAAATAAGTAAAGGGAGAGGACTCTCTCTCAGACACGTCTTCATTATTTATTTGGGAGGAAGAAAAAGGCAGGGGGGTAGAGAATGGGTGTGCTAAGGCCTTCAGCCTCTGCAAACAAACTCCAGATGTATGCCCTACCCTGTGCATCTGGCTTACATGGGTCCTGGGGAGTTGAACCTGAGTCCTTTGGCTTTGCAGGGTTTTACCTTAACTGCTGAGCCATCTCTCTTCTAATTAAGTCTGGATCAAGCCCACCTATTTGGGGGAAGGCAATCTGTTTTGGTTAGTCAACAAATTCAAATGTCAAGATCATCCAGAACCATCTTGACAGATATGCCCATAAGGAATGTTTAACCAATTATCCAGGCAGCTCAGGGCCATTCAAGTTAACACATGACATTAACCATCACAGTTCTTAATTACCATGAGTTTGGATGCATAAAGAAGAAACACAGAATGGATCAACCATGTCTAACAGATAGGCTTCATCAGAGAAACAACTAACTTTATACAAGCATTGTAGAGGCATGGTGCACAGAGTCATGAAGGCTGAGAAGTCCTAAGATCTGCTGTTTGCAACTTGGATATTCAGGAGAGCTGGTGGTGTGACTCCAGCCCAGTTCCAAAAGACAGAGCCAACAGTCCATGGCAACTAGTCCCAAGGGTAGGAGATCTCTGACTGCGTTCCTCTTTTCCCTGCCTTTCCGTTCTATTCAGGCTCTCCATGGATTGATGGGCGCTGCCCACGCTGGGGAGGGCAGTCTGCTTCAGAGAGCCTCCCAGGTCCAATACTAAGCTCATTTGGAAACACCATCACAGACACACCAGCGGTGAGTTGTAGGCTGGGCGATGCATTGGCACAGTTAATTGGACACACTGAATTCAGCATCACATCCTTTATGAGCACCATGTTATCAACTAAATGTGTGTGAAGACCATGGTGGAGGAGGACAGGTTCCCTGATGACTGGGGTGACTCAGCACTTTCCCTTTGCTTGAAATTCATTGGTAGAATGTACCGAGAATACAACATCCTGAGATGAAGAGTTGTCCAGAAAAACTTTGCCTATGTCCTCATTCCTCCTGGAACAGAATATTCTATAATGCTTGCCTCGGTAATCCAAGTAATGCTAAGAATAGAAACCCCAGCACAGAATGCTTCTGGGGTCCCAGCTGCAGTGTCAGGTGGAGTGTGCACAGAAGAGACTCTGCCCACAGCTTTCTTGCCCTTGGGAAACCCACACATCATGGGTCCTGGGCTTCTGTCTGCCCTTGCTGTTTTGCCTGATATGCCATGTGAGCATCCTGTGTGACAAGACTTGGGCACTGGAAGCTCTGATTGTCCAAAACTCCCTACCAGACCCAGAAACCTTTTTGCACATAATTCTGAATCCGATTGAGTTTTTATTTCTCCTCTGCTATTAGGCTTTCAGTCAGTCATAGAGCCAATCTGCAAGTCAATTTCTTCATATGTGAGAGACAGATAATAGTGCCTAGCTCACTGGGCAGTTGTGAGAGGACTTGATATTTTATTACAAGCTAAGGCATTTAACACAGAGCCCAGGTATCTAAAATAAGATTTAATAAATGTTAAGTAGTGTTTGTGAAAAGGAAAATGGTGTCAAAGTAAATATACATTGAGTTTGGTTCCACCTCCAAGTAACAAGGCTTTCATATTGTCTACTGTATCACTCACACATTTTCTTGAAAGATTATTTGAATCAAAGCTTAAATATACCAAAGAAAAAAAATTTAAAAACCTCTTTGCCTGTGCAAAATTCTTAGGTGAATGAATTCTGATAGAGATTTAAAAAACTAATTTTTAAAAATATTATGCTTTATAGAGTATTTACATCTGAGAAAGATTAATTAAAACTGGCATTGCAGATGTCTGGTTCTATTGCATTTTAATTTGCTTTTATAAAAATACCCAGGAGTAGGTTTCAAGGTACACTATTAGTTAAGGGCATTTTTTCAGTTATTTCTAATGTTTTGTTTCTTATAATTTGAATGGCCTCCTTTCTATTAAAGGAAAAGAAATCATGGTAATTACTTTTTCCAGTAGTAATCTTTGCAAAAAAAAATGGACACTTATTCCTACAAATATATCCTAATCATATAGTTATCCTTTTACTAGTTATAGCTTAGTGGTTATTTCTTCACTCTCTTGCCTATACATGCACATACCACATTTATTAAACATTTAGGTACAAATAGCTACATAGTTATATATGCTCCAGAACACACACACACACACACACATGCACACACACACACACACACGCACAGGCACACACATAACACATATATCATACACATAAGTAAATATATATAGAAACAGAAATATTCACCTGTAATGACAGTAATCTTCAATTACATACCACAAAGCTATGGAATGGCCTTGATGAAAGCAGAAAGCTTCCAGGATCAGGAGTAACAAGAGGAAGATGACAAGTGATAAAATTTCTAATTCTTCATTACACACACACACACACACACACACACACACACCGAGGAGTTCAGGTCTTTGCAGTTTTCTATCTCTGGCTCTCTCTTGCTTTTCCCCTGATTCTTCTATTCCATCCTATCCTATCCTCATCTATTCTTCTGCTAGGTGTCCTTATCTCAGAATTACACCACAGATAAAATAGTCAGTAATTTCTCAATACCATGGTTATAAAAGGGAATAAGAAAGAAAGCCACCCACTAGTATAAGGGGAGACTACCCGTTCTTGCCGTAGCGCAGCAATGTGAGAAGAGTGTTTCCATGATGATTTTGTGCACAGTGATGTCTAAGTTCCACTTCATTCAGTGATTTGTTTACTTACTTATTTAGACGTGCTGAGGATAGAATTCAGGGCCTTGCATATGTTAGATAAATGACCTACCACTGAGCTACACCCTACCCCTATTTGTGCTTTTCATTTTGCCACAGGCTCTAACCAAGTTGCTCAGGCGGGCCTTGACTTTGCAATCCTACAGCCTCAGCCTCTCAAGTCGCTACAATCATAGGCCTGTCTCGCAAAGCAGCAGATTTATCTGAAGTAAAATGTAAGATGAAAACATTCATATGTCCATGAAAAGCAAACACAAGTTCATTTATCTGTGATCACTAACATGTTGTAATCAAGGCCAAATTCATCATTGATTGATCATTCAATTTACTCGTGACATGTGTTTTTCTCAGTAAGAGAGAGAAAAGAGCTGAAGTCCATAGCAAGGAATGACAGAACATTTAGGAAATAGAATTTTATTAGCTCTTCTGTGGGGAGAGCTAATTAGTTGTCGATTTGACATCTTATGTCTTAATAACGTATATTGAGTGAGCCTATTCTTTCTTGTGATGCTAGTAACATGAAACATCTTTGTGATCTCGCAAAGCTATGTAATTTATTAGTGGACACTAATGGCTTATTGAAGGCAGAAAGCTTCCAGGAGCAGCAGTAACAAAAAGAAGATTATAACTGGTAAAATTTATAATTCTTTGTTACAGCTACAAATATTAGCAGATTTGACTCATTCACCAAGTTTATATCCTGATAAAATGACACCTCTGCTTGAAGAGATCTGTTCAACATGGAACACTATCTAGTGTTCTGTTCCAGTTCAAGAGAGAAAGGGAAGGCAGGGCCAAAGCCACCAAGAGAGATTCAAGTCATCAAGTTGCAGCTGTGGGAAGCTTGGTTCCCCAGATAGAGAAAACACCGTGAGCTCAGCCTTAGGCACACGTGGCCTCTCCGTGTAGGCCATGCTTTCCAAGTCCCAGGGCTGTTCCCCATGGTCCCTCCTCCCTCTGAGGCTCTTTCAGAACACACATGTAGCTCTCTGCTCAGGTGTCTTTCAGAACATTCTACCTGGATAACGTATGGGAGCATCTCATCTTTTTATTTCTCTTCATAGCTTCACATCTCCATTGATCTGGGCCATAATGCCTTTATTTATTATTACCTGACTTATCCACTGAAAATTAGTTGTTCCCTTTCTGTTGACTGCTTTCCCTAATGCCAAGAAGAGTATCTGGTGGGTATTCCATAAATATTTCTCACTTCCATTATAATATTAACATCATTTATTGAGAATATTATCAGATATTGTGGATAGTCACTATGAGAAATGAAATATATGTTTTTTAAAAATTTTTATTTACTTATTTTTGGAGAGAGACACAGAGAGAGACAGAGAGAGTGGGAGAGGAAGACAGAGATGGGCGCGCCAGCAGCCTTTCAGCTGCTGCAAATGAAACCCAGATGCGTGCGCCCCTTGTGATCAAGTGCGGCATTGCACCCTTGCGTCACTTTGCATCTGGGTAAACGTGGGACCTGGAGATTGGAACCGGCGTTCTTAGGCTTAGGAGGCAGGCGCCTTAACCGCTAAGCCATCTCTCCAGCCCGAAACATATGTTTTTGTTTCTTCTAGATGCATATAATCCATTCGGTAAGACAAGCTCATCAAATTGTATTGATGGTTAACATTGACCTCTAAACATTAGTGGCTTAAGACAACAGATATTATCTAACAGAGACCTGTGGGTCAGAAACTTGGAAGCTGCACTGCAGAGCAGGTCTGGCTTAGCCTTATAGAAGCTTACATCAGGATGTCTGCCTGGGCTATGGTCACCTGAAGGCTTGGCTGGGGCTGGCTAATTGCTTCCTGAAAAGCAAACTCATGATGGCTGCCTCTCAAATCAGTACTGGCTATTGGCCAGAGGCGTCCATTTCTCCCAGTGTGGACCTCTCCCTATATAGGGTGACTCTAGTGGCCCCACTATGTGATAGCCAAGTCACCCAAAGGAGAATGCAGAGGAAGCAGCAGTGTCATTTATGACTGAGCCCTGGAAGCCACCCTGTGATGTCCCAGAGCTGGTCTGTGTGGGAAGGGATTGAATACGGCAGAATATGAGCACCAGGAGGTGAGAAGCAACCAGATTGGTTACCCCACATATGAAATGGGGAATCAATCATGGCTACCATGTGCAAGCACTAAGCTGTAAAACATTCAGTGTTGAAACACCTTCGAGAAATTGGATTTACTTAATTAGAACAGCTAAATTAGATGAAAATTTAATCCCCATTCAGGCGAGGGGATTTGTTTAAAGTATTTTATTTGTTTATTTTTAATGTTTTGTTTATTTTTAAGGAGAGGGAGAGAGAGAATGAGAGAGGGAATGGGTGTGCCAGGGCCTCCTGCCACTGCAAACGGACTCCAGATGTATGTGTCACTTTGTGTATCTGGTTTTATGTAGGTACTGGGGAATCATACCCAGGCTGGAAGGCAAGTGCTTTTAACCACTAAACCATCTCTCCAGCCCCTCAATTATTTTAATAATTGTATTCATTCATTTATTCAATGGTTATCTGTTAAGAGGTTGCTCGCCATGCTAGTCCAATGTTATAAAGCTGACAAACAGCCCACCTGGCTGGAGGTGTCCATAATCTATCATATAGAAGGTAAAATTGTGGAGCAGCGATGGTTTAGGAAAAATTTAAATACTCAGTATATAGGTTGAGGCTGTGACTCAGCTAATAAAACCCCCACAGGAAGATGTTGGAAGCAGTCTCAAAAACAAAGTTTCCTTCTCACCATCTCCTGCCCTTCTGACTCTCCTCCCTAGGTAAGAAACTGAAATTCTTCTTCCCAAAGTGAGTCATGGCAATCAGAATTTCTGGCCTCCAATGCCAGTTGTAAAGGCCGGAAGAACTGCTAGTCCTTTCCCTGAGTTCTGGATCACAGCCAGCCATGGAGACTTCTCTGACCCGCTTTGCTCAGTAGCAGTTCAGAAGACTCCTGCTCTGGAAAGGGCCTGCCCCATACCCAGAAGGAATACATGCTACTTGGAGAGAAGTCAAGAAGGATCTGCCCAGAAAGCTTGCTACCCCCTTCCTCTCCCACATGCATTACCATTAGATCATGCCCTTGGACAACCATGCCTCTATAGGGCTGCCCACTCTTCATCAAAGTCAAGTATAACAGACAGTTTTCTCAGGATTTTGGTTCTTCATTCTGGAAACTTCTGTGTCATTTAAAACTATGACGTGGGCTAAAGACATGGTTTAGTGGTTAAGGCACTTGCCAGCAAAGCAAAGGACCCAGATTTGCTTCCTCAGTACCCACGTAAGCCAGATGCACAAGGTGGCGCAGGCATCTGGGGTTCATTCATTTGCAGTGGCCAGAGGCCCTGGTGCTCCCATTTCTCTTTATCTTACTCTGTGTCTCTTTTTTTCCCTCTCTCTCACCCACAAATAAATAAATAAGATATTTTAAAATACTTTTTAAAAAACTATGACCAAACAAATGGGTTGTGATTTTCTCTCGTTAGTCTGCCTTTGCTATTGGTGTTGGTCATGGCTCTCACAGTGGGTAAGGAAAGGTGGTATACTTCCCTACATGATCCGGAGCAGGGACCAGCATCCAAACCACACCTTACCAACAGAAGCCACCGTGCACAAAATAAGCACCTATAGGGATTAAAGAACAGATTCCATGGTGACATTTAAAAAAAATCAACTAAATCTAGAAAAGATGGAGTTTGGACATTGATCTGCTTAGTAATCCAATATAAAAATCCACTGATGGTGGTAATTATAGGAAGACAGGCCACATGACGCCTTGACTCAATCAGTGGAATCAGAAGACTGATGTCATTCCCCAGAACATCCCCACTTCCCTATGCATGCCCAAACTGAAAGAAATAGAACCTAGATTCCTAAGTTCTGCTAGTCCACCGAAATGACTGCCCCACCAACGACTCTCCACTCTGATTTATCAAAGGTACACATAGCCTCTCAGTCAAGTGACCTACTGTTTCTTTAGCATTTCATTTTGCCCCTGTTAGCCGCCTGCTTTGTTATTCTATTTTAAAAATATTTTTATTTATTTGCAAGCAGGGGAGAGAAAGAGAGAATGGACATGCCAGGGCCTCCGGCAGTTGCAAACAAACTGCAGATGTATACGCCTTAACCTCTAAGCTATCTCTCTAGCCCCTGATTTATCATCTTAGTCTATGGCCTATGCTGACACCCATTTTATCACTCTTTAAAGAATTAATGAGAAACCGCTCGAGTCATAGCTGCTGAGTTTCTAAGACAAAGGTTAGCCCAATACACTGCTGTGAGTGAAAGCCTTGTTAAGAAACAGACACACATGTCTGATCCATGATAATAAACTGGTGGACACGAAAGGCCTTAAAATTGAGCAGACACTCTAACCCATCAATCCCTCTTCTAGAAAAGACTGGTAAAATTTACAAATGCTTGCTAAAATTGAGTAACAAGGATTTTTCATGACAAAGTGGTTTGTTTGTAACTGTGAAAACATAGAAGCAAATTCAGTGTCCACTAAGGATACTTCACTGTGCGACATAAATATTGTGAAGCATTATGAAATAGTAGGCAATCCATAAGATCATGTTGTGGAACAATTTCATAGTATACAAATGCTAACAATATATGTTTAAGAGAAACGAGGCAATGGAGACATGTATTTAGTGGATATTATGCTGAAAATGCTTTGAAAAGCACACATTTACCTAGAAGTAAGTTTCCAGTTTAAAATCACAGCGAGAAGCCGGGCGTGGTGGTGCACACCTTTAATCCCAGCACTCGGGAGGCAGAGGTAGGAGGATCGCTGAGAGTTCGAGGCCACCCTGAGACTACATAGTTAATTCCAGGTCAGCCTGGACCAGAGTGAGACCCTACCTCGCAAAACAAAAAAAAAAAAAAAAAAAAAAAAACAGCGAGTTTTCTTTCTGTTGTTCAGAGACTGCGAATGACTTTCCTTTTCTTATTGAAACTCTCTTCTTTCATGAGTGGCAGGTGGTTTGTCTGTGCCCTTTGGTGGCGCCTCCCCATGTGGCTGACTCGACCAAAGGGATGTTAGCATGTAGGGTCCAGTAGAGGCTTGAGAAGCTCCTGCATGGTACTGTCTCCAAGTCCTCCTCTGGATGCCCCTTGTGACCTTTGTGGGAAGAATTCAGACGAGACCCAAGAGCGCAGTGGAGGTGAGAGTTCATTACTGAGAAAGTACAACATGTTCTCAAGAGGTGAGAATAGGCAATAGCCAAAGGGATCTTGTGCCAATCTACATTGTAGGCCAGCTGTCTATTGTGTACACAGAACTCTGGAGCAAGCATCTCTCCCTGCGGAATTCTGTCTGTCCAAGTTATTGACAGGCCTGTTTGGACTGACTCTCAGAGGAGGGAACACTGACATGTCCTTGATCAGAAAGCTTCCTTCTAGGGCAGAGTTTGGTGCATGTTTTTAATCCCAGCACTAGCAGGCTGAGCAAGGGAGAGTGCCCTGAATTTGAGGCCAGCCTGGGACTACGAAGTGAGTCCCAGGTCAGCCTGGGCTAGAGTGAGACCCTGCCTCGGGGGGAAAAAAAAAGAAAGAAAGAAAGAATAGAAAAGGGAATTTTTGAGGGGTTGGGGAGATTGCTCAGTGGTTAAAGGCACTTTCTTGTGAAGCCTCCTGATGGCCCAGGTTCAATTTCCCAGTACCTACATAAAGCCAAATGCACAAAGTAGTGCATGGGTCTGGAGTTGGTCCAGGCACACCCACACTAATCTCTCTATGTCTGCTTCTTTCTGTGTCTCAAATACACACACACACACACACACACACACACACACACACACACAAATAAATTTTTTAAAAAGCAAGGTTCCTTCTAGACAGTAATCTCATAACATTTAGAAAGAACTCCTGGAATTAAGTTTAAATACATACCCTTAATGACCTTCTGGGCAGTTCCAGATGCCACATTTCTGGCCAGTAACAAGAGTCCTTTAGTTCCAGCCCTTGGTTTCACAGGCTGCTGAGTATGAGGGAGGACCTGGCCCCAGTGCCCTCCATAGCCGCTAGTCTCTAAGTAGGACCTAATGGAAGGACTTGATCTTGCTCCTGCTGCTCTGCCATCTGCACGAGGACAAACAGGCTAGAAGAGAGGCAGCCCAGGAAGCAAAGCCAAGCTGCCCTAACGTCACTACCTACAATGCTCCACGTCACCAGCAGCTGTCTGGTCCCCAGATTTGTGTGTGAGTCCACAGAGCCATGCCCAAGCAGACCTGGGGCTGACCCCAGACACGAGTGTGACAAACCAAAAGTGGAAAAACCATCTGAGCCTTGCAGTCTCCTCAGCTCAGAAAGCAAGTGTGGGTTGTTTGACAGTAAGCAGTATTGTGGGACTGCTGGCTTCTTGTGTCACTGTACTTGTTGTCAGGTGCTGGGAGGAGTTACAGGAAAGAAAAGCACTACTATGTAAATTCACACCAAAGCTCTCTGAGCAGAGAACTCATCGGACAATGTTTCTGAGACTCTAGATGAGCAAGAAGTTTCAAGGGAACACAAAAGCATGACAATGTCCTCATACACACAAGGCACTGTGATACATAATCTGGGCAGGTCACAAAATCATAGGGTATGTAGTTCCTATCTGTACAAACTTGCCCTAAAAATGGGAAGCCCGTGACACAGACACTGCTCTCGGTGAGCTACTGGCGATTGTCTGGATGTACTTCAACACCAGAGCTTTCAATTGCTGGAGTTGGTTAAAAATGCATTAGCTCTTCACCAACCTGATTCTGAGAGTGAGATAAAATAAAAGAGGCTGCTGCAGCCTCCCGATGAACTTGAAGTAATGAGGTCTGCAAGTTGACTTGAACAGAAGAAAATGATATTAAGCTTTCACGGAGGACAAATGAAAGTATCTACCTGTAACCTTTCTGACAGGCAGAGACCCTTTGCCATTTAAAACTCTGCAGACGTGGCACGTTGTTCCCAAGCAGCTGAGGGTTTAATAAGACTTTGCACACACATCTAACCTTCCAGTCACTGGATGCCTGCTGGCAAGCCTAAGACACTCGCTGTGGAAGCGGACAACCTGAGCTAGCATCAAGGCATGGGTTTCCTCAGACACAAGGGCACAGCTTGGCAATGTATCTGCTTGCTGCCCTCGGCCACATGCTGGGCTCAGAATAGCCTGATTCCAAGCCAGTCTCAGCACTCTTGGGTGTTTACTTCCAATCACCTTGCAAAACCTGGGTCTCTTGCTGAACAAAGTGCTGTCCCTGTGGTGTGACACACAAGGTCCTCCTTGAGCAAAGAGCCCTCTGCCTCTGGTGGTCGACAGGCCTGTTGAGACCAGATCTTACGGGGCAATCCAGGTACCCTACACGCCTGCCTTCTAGTGATGTTAGTCGCTTGTTATTACTTTTCTCACATCAGTACTTTGTTCTGGGGCTGGACAGATGGTTCAGCAGTTACAGGCTCTTGCTTGCAAAGCCTGTTGGCCTGGGTTTAATTCCCAGCCAGCCATAAAAAGACAGGTGTCTGTTTGCAGCAGTACTTTTCCCCATGACTTTTATCTTCTTCAGCTGACCCTCTATTCTGTCTTCAAAACATGGCTTTGTGTCATGGGCTTCCCCACCCCCCCTACTACACTTTAAAAGTGTAATGACAGAAAGATATCATGCACAAGAAAGGCACATGACGCACGGGCACTCCCTTCTCTCAACAAGATAGAAGAGTTGTGTTTCATAAAAACTAAAATGTGTCATCCCAGTGCATGTTGACCTCAGGAAGTGTCCGCAGTTAACAAGACTAATGATGAACACATATTTTGATAAGTTTCTTGGCTTTTAAAGCATATTTTGAGCCTGGGCTCAAGTAGTTTTAACTTGCTGGAGAACATCCTTATCATGGATTCCTATAAAAGCCATTCATGCATCTCCTGGGCTCCATCTAAAATGATGTAGAACCCTGCCAGAACCTACCAATGTTAAGAGTTTTCCACCCTTTCCCTTTTACTTTAATGTTTGTGAAGACAGTAAGGTGATTTAAATCCAATCCCAAAAATCAATAGTAAGATGGAACTTGAAAGACAGATGTTGACACAGCACTCAGAGAGAACATCATAAAGCTATGGGCCTTGGCTTGTGTGCTGGTTAATCTTCATTGTCAGCTTGACCGGATTAGAAATCATCTATGAGACACACCTCTTGGTGTGTCTGTGAGGAAATTTCTAGGAGGTTTAACTGAGATAGGAAGATCCACCCTGAATGTGGGTGGCTTCATCCCATAGGGTGTATTCCCAGACTAACTACCCCCACAAAGCAAGACCCACAATCTCCATGGGGGGCAGGCAGGGAGAAGGCTAACAATGGTACCATCATGGCAGTATACATACTATATACATAATTAAAAATAAATTTTTAAAAAGGAGAAAGTGAATGGAATACCAGCATTCACCTCTCTCTGCTTCCTGACTGTGGATGCAATGTGACTAGCCACCTCACACTTTCCACCACAATGGACTACGTCCCCTCAAATCATGAGCCAATATAAACCCTTCCTTTCTTAAGTTATTCTTATCAAGTATTTTGTCACATCTGGAGAAACACAACTAATCTAAGTGCTGTAGTCACCCTCTCACTGCTGGGATAAAACACTCAACCAGCAGAGCTGATGGGAGGAAAGGGTTTATTTCACCTTCAGTCTTGAGGGGAAGCTCCATGAGAGCAGGGAACAGCAAGGCATGAGCAGAGGCTGGACGTCACTTCTACTACGGCAGGTAGAAAACTGCAGCAAGAGAGTGAGCCAAACTAACTCTGGCAAGCTAGGAGTTCATAGCTCAAGGTCCACTCCCAGCAACAACACACTTCCCACATTGCCACAAGCTGGAAATCAAGCATTCAAAACATATGAATTTATAGGGGACATTTAATTCAAATTACCACATATAGCTTTAGATTAATTTTAGAAAAGCAGGAAAAGAGAAACTCTGACTGGATGATTAGCAGATCAAATAGTAAGAGAAGTGATCATTTCAAATGTACACTTACATTTTATCTGGGTAATTTGTTAATCACATTATACTAAAAACTCATACTTGGCTCTCTTAAGAGCAAATATATCAAATTGATTTGCAAGGTACCTCTACATACAATAACTCACTTATTCCCATGATTCTTTGTTTCAGACAGTTCCATCACTATCTTACATCATCCCTCCACCAGCCAGCTAGAAAGCAACACATTAAGATAACAGAGACAGAAAGCAAGGACATGAGACCCACAACCCAAAGGGAGGCACCAAAATTCTGTTCATTAGCTACATGACTTGGACAAATTCCTAGGCAAAATCTGGGCCCAAACAGGTTTTGTATCTCAGCATCCTGACACAATAGCCACATGCTAAAGGAGGCATGGATGAAACAATGGGATGAGAATTATACACCCACACTGTCTTTACCAGATGAGATATTCAACATTATGGATGTATCTCCACTGTCTGCTCCGGGTGATGGTCATGTAATCTAAGAACACTTGGTAGGAGAGGTGACCCACTCCATGCACCTTCTTACTCATGCTGGTGTCCTGCTCATGTCTGTGCATATGTTAGCGCCTTTGTAAAACAGAATAATGTAATTAATAATAAAACTTGGCACTGTGGGCTGGACAAAGGGTTGAGCGCCAACAGGTGAAGCACCGCTCTAGACCAGACCCAAGCAGTTAAGAAGGTCATCGAGAAGAAGGCTTAAAGCTAGCCCCCGAGTCTACCCCAGGAAGCAGAGTCATTCTGATAGTAGCACTATGTTGGTGTGAGAATAGCCCGTTGTCTGCACAGTCCCTGGGATAGGGAAGACCAAGCACCAGTGAACTACTGCCTGATAATGTTGCTGTGGAGCAAACCTATCATAGGAAATTTGGACCCCAGAGGACTTACTCCCTCTCAAACAATGCTACAGTACTTTGGAAATATTGTTCTCTCTACAATTTCATAAGTTTTCTATGTATTTGATTTTAGTTCATTCCATGTATCAAAATCACACTTTTTTTCCAAGATGTATTTTTTCTCTCCAAATTCAGTTACTGATACTTTAGGCACACCAGGTGATTGAAGAGCATTCCCTTGAAGTGTTACAGAAGGTTTTGTACAGCTTAAAGATCTAAGAATCACACCCCTGACTGAGGAGGTCATATTGTCCTATCACTCACCTGTCTTGGTCTTGGTCTGGGTCTAGCCTGCTCTAACTTAACCCCTTCCTTAATTTTATCTATTCACCAGCTTATACCTTAACTGAGGATCTTTTTCTGGCAAGGTTTAAAAAGATAATTTTATTCTCTAATCCAGCAAGTTCTGTGCTTGCCATAGATTGTAAATTCAGCTCGAAACTTGTGCTTTCTTTTTAGCTTATCTATTTTGTTTTACTTTTTTTTTTTTTTTTGTGGTTTTTCAAGGTAGGATCTCACTCTGGCCCAGGCTGACCTGGAATTTACTGTGCATTCTCAGGGTGGCCTTGAACTCATGGCAGTCCTCCTACCTCTGCCTCCCAAGTGCTGGGATTAAAGGTGTGCGCCATCATGGCCAGCTCTTTTGTATTGCATTGATTAATGCATTTATCAGCAGACAAGTTTATATTTTCAGGTTTTTTTCTTAAAAACTATTTTCTCCTTGGTCATATATTCTTTCACTTGATTACACTGCTCAACATTTTGCATAGGCTAAGTAATAAATGAGTGGGAGGAGAAGTACCACTATTTAGATTTGCAGGTGTAGAACTATCTGTCCCCAACAACTTTTCTAGAACTTTCCTGAGAGGCAGCAAGATTTTGTTTAGTCCTGAATAAGTACTGAGAATTTAAAATTTTTACATTTTAAAATTGTACTGTGTTGATCTGAACAGGAGAAGAATTTCAGTCTCTTTGGAAGAGGTTAGATATAAACTAGCTGTACCAATCCAAAAGAGCTGGAATAGGACCCTACATTTTGTTAATCCCAGGAAATGGTGGGGTGATGAGTCACCAGCTTTTTAGTGTAGGCATTAGATGGTAGAATGGCCTCACTCCATCAAAAGCTCTATATAGTCACCTCAAGCTCATGAATGGTACTGACAGAAGGAACTTGACCATAACTTCCAAACAGATTCTACCTAAATTTACAGCATTTATGATTATAGATATGTCTTTTAGTGGATGGACTATCTGTGGCTCAGCACTTTCATTATGGTAGCACTATGTTCAAGGCTACAAACACAGATTTGCAATGTCATGGGTGTACTTGGTTCTTCATGGCACTGTTATTGACAAATCCATCAACATCAGCTTACCTCCAGTAAAGATAGAACTGATCTTTGTACCACTGGAATCCCTGCACAAAGCTGGCTTCCAGCATGGGACAAACAGACCAGCACTACTGGGAATATGAAGTCAGGAGTGCTGGCTTTGGTGACCAACTAGTCATGGTCTGCAGATCTAACTGGGGACTCAGCTTTTCAGTGGATCTACACCTGCTCTAAATTGACTGCTATAAATAAACTCCAGAAGAGAAAAGCCTGGCCTAACTTATTCCAAAGAAGATCTGTCAGCCATTCCTCACTTGAGACAAAGAGGAACTCTCATTCCAACCCAAATATATGGGCAGATGTCCTGACATAATGCCTTATACCTCACATTTTTAAATTGACATGACTATTGTACTTGTAAATTTTTTTTTGGTGGGCAGATGTAATTCCCAAATGATATTCTTCTTTGGCTTAACAAGAGGATCTAGTTGTAAAACTAGAGTGCTTAGCTTCCTCTAGGCCTGTGTGTGCAAAGCCAGCTAATCACACAGATCTCTGTCCCAGAAAGAGATGTGGCACTATGGGTGCTGGTAAAATAAGCATGCTAGTCCATTAGGCACAGGAGAGGTGTGGCAAAGCTAGTGAGAAGAGATATTCTCTGGACCCAACAACAACCACAGCATAGCCAGGACAGGGCCAAGATTTACCCACAGTTCTTGAATGTCAATTCCTCTCACAGAAACTTCCACTGCACAGTTAGAAAAAAAGCCTACTATGAGAGGAGTTAAATAACTTACCTCAGCTCACCCAACTAACAGCTGGTCCAACCAGGATCTATGGCGACGCTGGACCCACAGTGCCACCTATGTGCTCTGTATGCTCTGGTATGTGTTACACAGGCTGCCTCTGAACATGGGATGGTTACGGGCCCTCAAGATGGAGATGTTAAGTCCATGGCTCCCTCACCCTTTTTCGTGGGCATGTACTACTTTGAAATTTGGAAGCCTTTATTTTCCCATGTCGACAGGCCCCCAGCCTCGTCTTGGAAATGGACTGCAGATTCCTCTGCAGACACAGCCAACTCAAATATCTGTTCTCAGGGGTATTTTCAGCTGCTCAAGTACAAAAAGGCTTGGCTGGAAAGTTAAAGGTACTACCGTTCAAATCGTGGAAGAGATGAATTCATTCTGGACATTTCAAAATCTTGTCCATGACAGCCAGTGTTCATGAGCACTGGCTGTGGAACCAGGTGGAACCGACTGTAAGTTATCTAGCTGGTCTGCTAGATGCAGGTCTAGACTGTCACTTCAGTTGTCGATAACATCTTTTACATACAATGGTAGTGACTTTTATAGTAGAGTCTAAAAAGTTAAGACAGAGAGAAAGAATGGGATCATTTCCTTCTTGAGATTTCTTGTAAGATATAAAGAGAAACTGCCAAGAGAAAGAGGGAGATTTCAGGGTCTATTGTGGAAGAGGGGGCGGAAAGAATGTAAGAGCCAAAGGAAGGATACAACTCCTTACAATGCAACTGTCCAGACAGAAATTGGCCTCGATAACCATCACCTCAAAGTGCCTAGCAATACCTTCACAAGACCCTCACAACAGGAGTAAAAGATGATGACATCAAATTAAAAGA
This sequence comes from Orientallactaga sibirica, assembly GCA_036365145.1. Lineage (NCBI taxonomy): Eukaryota > Metazoa > Chordata > Mammalia > Rodentia > Dipodidae > Orientallactaga > Orientallactaga sibirica. The sequence goes on from JAEOAD010000009.1 coordinate 4,145,429, forward strand.
GAGACTAATGGAGAGAGGGAGGGGATATGATGGAGATTGGAGTTCTGAAGGGGAATGGTGGAAGGGAAATATCATGGTTTATTGTCTGTAAGTATAGAAGTTGTCAATAAAAAAATTAAAAACAAAGAAAAAAAAGAGGGAGCTTTCCAAAATGCTGTGGCCAGTGTGATCTCCCTGAATTGGAAGAGACTCCACTGCTGAAAGCAATTCAATTAGATCTTGACGTTTTCAGGATATGTGAAACCCCTTAACCTGCTGCTGCTGCTGCTGCTGCTGCTGCTGCTGACCTTCTCACTAATAGCAGAGCACACCCCACATCCCCCGTGATCCTATTTGCAAGCTCTGCTTTCTTAAAATATTTTATTTATTTATTTATGAGAGGGACAGAGAAAGAGAGAGAGAATGGGCACACACACACACACACACACACACACACACACACACACACACACACTGTTTGATATGCACAGAAGCAGGTCTAGAAGGACACTTACTAAAACTGTTCATGGGAGTCCTTGAGGAATGATGAACCTTTTGCTCTTCCATATTGTTGGATGTTTTACAGTGAATGTTTAACTTCTCTCACCATATTTTCAATTACCTTCCCCACACTCATCTGCAGACATACTGATTCAGCAGAGCAGTGTCCACAATGCCGATAGCCCAAAGTACCCCAGAGACAATGTTATGTTTGGGGCATGTTTGAAACAGTTGTTACCAGCACAATGAGAAAACTGAAGTTTTGTTTGTTTAGGAAAAGCCCACTTTATTAAAAACTACATTTTAATCATCTCCTTATAAATTAAAATAGTTCAGATCTACTAAAAAAATTCTTCTACGTATGTTTGAGTTATCACTAATAACTTCAATAGCATGGACCGCCATTTTAATAATTAGTCACATTTGAATAAATCACCTACGTATTCACTGTTAAGCATAAGGTAAGTTTCATAAATAATGTTAAAATTAAGGCAAACAAAAAATCTACAATTTAAACATCATACTGTTTTTTGGAGCCTAAAATTCTAACCCCCCTCGCTTAAATACCATTTGTTTTTCAAAGCTATTGACATTCATAATATATAAGGTAGGAAGTTATTATGAATACCAGCCTTTCATATACCTACTTCACTAAGCATTTTTAAATTATTTTTAACTCTGGGAAAATAAAGCTGCCAGTTTTTTCATGACTAATTTTTGGCAATATGTACAACACCTCAAAATTCAGACATTAAGACATCTATTTCTTTAAACTCATTAGTTATAGTCTCAAAACATTCTCCCGCTTTTAATCTTTTCCCATCAATCACAAGATAGTCCTCTTCATGGTGGCTCTGACACCTGCTTGTGGGGACTCCAGGGTAGCACAGAGAGAACTGCAAGAGAGGAGGCACGCAGCGTGTCAGAGCAGCCTGGGAGTCATTGACCATTAGAGAAACACAGCCTTACCAGAGCTTGCCCCAGCACTGCACTATATAAAGTTTTCTGGGCTGGTATTCAAATCATGAATCCCATAGATAGTATCATATGTTAAACGTGTGTGTGATGACAAGCTCATATCTAGGTTCTGTTTCGTTTACCCAACATTATCCATTTGGGGTAATAAGTTTATCCTTTCAACAATGTGATCATTTTAATTCTGAGTTTTCTATATTGGTTTAATTTTTAAGTTGCTGTAGGGAATACATACTGAAACTGTTTTAATCACATTTTCTGTGGTCATCTCATAAGCACCTAACCCTATAGAGGGGACCGCTTGCTCTAGCTCAGCGGGGAAGGGTGCTGGTAAACCCTTGTGCACACACACACACACACACAATCATGAGACTGAGAACTACAGGGTCATCCTCTTCTCAGGCAACCAAAAGGAAAAAAGAGTATGCATGCAGTTTATGTGTTAATAAAATATACAGTGTGCCTTTTAATTCACAAAATTATGCCACAGACTTCCTTATTTGTATAAGGATTATCCAATTAAAAATCAGTTGGATTTATAACAATCTGATTAATTTCTTCCATTTCTGACCAAGTCAGGGCCTGGGGGACAGAGTTAATACTAGCTGTTGAAGAGCAGGACTAGGAGGTAACTTGACTGAGGACCAATCTCACAGGCTGTCAATGACAGGCAGGAGGGAGTTTCAACTGTGCACGGGGGTGTTTTTTTCTCCAGTTCTGTCCACTGCTGTAAATACTGGAGAAAATCAAACAGAAAGCACACTGGAGAGATGATAAGAACATCATCAGATGTGCACCTTGGATAGGGCTCTCCCAATATCTGCTCAGAGTTAGCTGGCTCAGAACACGGACAGTGACTCTAGTATACCTGGCTCATCAGAGGACGTGTTCTTAAAAACAAAAAATAAAGCACATCTCCAGTTTTAAGCAGAAGCTACATTAATTCTTTGTGAAAACCATAAAGAAAAGAAAGAAGAAAAGCAACATCCCAGGGCTGAGCCTTTCATTGCGTCTAAGTTGGAAGTTGCTGCAGTTTTTAATAGCTGATTTCAACGGTGCTCTCTCTCCTCATTAACAGGGAACAAGGTCCGAACATGCGGACCTGGCACAAGGGCCAGAAGCACAAACCCAGTGGGTAGAGCGGCTTAGGAATGGCAGGAGGCACTCACCTGGCAGCAAGTTAAAATCATTAACTTTCACAGCCCCTAAATGTCCTTTGAAAGCACAAAATAATACAAGAGCCTGAAACAAAAAGCAAGCCCTGCCTGAGGAGGTATTAAGACTATGTATTTTACCATAAGAAATAAAAATCAGAAGTAATTTTCTTTTCTATCAAGTTACTAGTTGTAATGACAAAATAGAAGCCAATTCTGAGGCTATAAAAGCCCCAGGATGTCACTATAAAAATCAGCTTGGCTGTATTTTTGAAAAGACAAACTGCTAGGACTGAAAAACACACACATACACACACACACCACACAAAATCATGTGATATTTATACCAGCATGCAATTTCTACAAAAAGAGCAATTTGTATATTAATTATATGTATATGAGATGCATGTCACCAACTTATAGATCTTGTTCTACAAAAGTAAGCCATATATGGAAACCAAATCATTTCACAGGGGAACCTTAATTGGAAAAATGGCATTTACAACCCACGCAAATTCAGGAGAAAGTTGGCATCGCTGGTGCTGATTAAGAAAACGTACCATGTTTTCAACTCAGTAGGCACTGATGTTCATTTTCCTTTAACACAGTTATCATTATAATGGCATATTCTGTATGTTTCTTTAATCTCTACGTCAATAAAGAAGGTGCTTCAGCATCGTCTGCACACACCATAACTCCTGCTCTCTGGGGGTTGAGAGCAGAAGAATAGGAATTTAAGGCCAGCCTCCACTACACAGAGAAGCCTGGGCCAGCCTGGGCCATGAAGCAAGATGGGGAGGGGGAGGCTTATTGTTATGTCTTGACATTTGTTGAAATTAAATGAAATCATGAAATTTGGTCAGTCTGCTGATGTATATAAGCTACTTATCTGTCACAGATCTATCTCTGAGAAGAGACTCAAAGAGAAGGTAGAGGCTCCGAGTAAGAAGGGGAAGTGACAAGGGAAACCGTAGCACTTATTCTCCCTAAAAATAACTGTTGCCAATTCTCATCTATGGCTAACCTGAGGTGTCTACCTCACGCTAAGCAATTACCCCATTTTGTCTTATTTAATCCGTAAGGCAGTTTTCTGAGGCTGGAGCTGAACAGCTGCCAGATTATGCAAGTCTTTAGTAGCAGGACTAGAGTTTATATTAATACAAATGATAAAATATTATAAAGTAATAATTTAAATTATATTTGAGAGTCAGCCTTAATATGCTCTCTAAACACACTGTATATCTGAATGAATGAATGAATGAATGAATGAATGAAACCTTAAGGCAACAAAAGTCCTTGCTGACATTTTTCTTTCTACTATTTAGGGAACAACTCTAGCAATGTGGTGAAGAGTCTGCCCCGAGACTTGTTTTTCTCATACTTACCTCCCCAGTTATTCTTTATTAATGGCCTAGGCCTTGTATCACAAACACACATTTTATTTGTGCAGATATTGAATAAAGTAAATATATATAGTCTTTCTGAATAAAATGTGGCTAGCCAATAGGAGAAAAAAAGGAGATAAAGCTAGATATGAATGGTGAAACTTATTCCAGTGAAAAATTATAACTCTGGCTTTTTAACCCTTACAGCAGTAGTTGCAGTACACGGAGCAGACAGGAAGTGTTGCTAACAAGCTGCCACAACCTTCCCCAGGGAAATGCTATTATTCTGCCCCCTTTTCTTGAAGATCCTGAATTTACAGAGCTTCAAGTGGCTCCCTGGGCCTGAAACAATCCTGACACTGCAATACTACCTTGTCTCCAGTACGGATTTCTTCTCCACGTTCTTCTTCCAATTTGTTGGCTGATGCTGTGGGATCCAGCACTTGTTGCAACATTGTCTCCAATTCTTTGAGTAAACCTTCTATCTCAGACATAACTAAAGAAAGTCATGAATACAGGTAAAAGCTACATCTTTAATTGATTTTACCTAATTCATAATTGTAACCACTAAGAAATCTAAATGTTATAGGATAATAAAGTAACTATTTCATATAATTTTTCTTTCTTAAAATTTTTTATTTATCCATTTTGGGAGAGAAAATTAGAGCAAGCGAGCGAAGAGAGAGAGAGAGAGAGAGAGAGAGGTAATAGGTATGCCAGAACATCCAGCCACTGCAAACAAACTCCAGATGCATGCGCCACCATGTGCATCTAGCTTACATAGGTACTGGGGAATTGAACCTGGGTCCTTAGGTTTCACAGGAAAGTGCCTTAACCATTAAGCCATCTCCCTAGCCCTCATATAATTTTTCTGTATGACCTCTGCTTGATGTGAAATTATCATACATGTTTAGGTGAGTCTTACGTAACTCTTGGTGATATTCTTTGTATGCATGTGCCATAAACTATCTTTGAGGGACTAGACACATGGGTCAGCAGTTAAGGCACTTGTTTGCAAAGCCTAATGGCCTAGGTTCAATTCCCCAACACCCATGGAAAGCTAAATGCACAAAGTGGCACATGTGACTGGAGTTTGTTTGCAGTGGCAAGAGACCCTGGAGAGCCCATTCTCTCTCCCTTTCTCTGTCCCTCCTTCCCTCTCTCCCTCCCTTCCTCCCTCCCTCCCTCTCTGCTTACAAATAAATGAAAATGTTTTAATAATATCTTTGAAATATCAAAAACTCATTAGACATTGCTGTATGTCTCAGGGCACAAAACTCAGATGTGTTGCTTTTAAACCAGAAGACATTTCCACCATTTTTCTATAAAGGGCCAGAGAGCAAATATTTCCAGCTTTGTGGGCCAGGTGATCTCTGAGACCTTCTCATTTTTCTATGATAGCACTATCATAAGCAAATTCCTGTGGCACTGTTCTCATAAAACTATTTGCAAAAACAAGTAATAGCTACTGGCCTGTGGGTCACTTTGCCAATCCTTATATTGGCCTGTGGAAACTTCTGTTTAAGAGAAGCAGGCACATAAGTAAGTGGCTAGGAGGGATATAGACTTCTCCGTTTCTTATGCAAATGGTAACATATCTTAATTGACCAATTTGATTTTAAAAAGAAAACACTGCACACATAGAAGAGGTGTTTCTTTTTTTGTTGCTGTGAGATAAATATGTAAATAGGCAAAAAGTTTAATACTTCATTGAATTTGTTGAGATAATATCATAACCCCTACCAAGGAAATGGCCTAACATAACTATAGGACTGAATTCTGATGTACATACATTTGGATTTTTATATTAAATAAAACAAGTGTTTTTATTTGATATGGGTTTTGTTGAAGTAAAGACCAAAGAAAGTAGGTCACGTGTAGCTTGCTGTGCAGCACCAAAGAGAAGTCCCTCCAAAGACAGCATTATGTGCAGGACAAGGAGCACCCCTTCATCTTCCACTCTGACATACCACCTCCTGCTCTCTGCCATATCGGCAGGTCACCACAACCATACCAGGTAGAAGAAAAGTTCACAGGACATTAAAATGTACCCAAGTAGACATAAGAAAACATTTAAACTCTAGGGCTAAAGAGGTGGCTCAACTGTTTAAGGCACTTGCTTGCAAAGCCTGACAGCCTGGGTTCACTTTCCCAGGATCCATGTAAAAATAGATGCACAAAGACATGCATCTGGAGTTCATTGGCTGACATGGAATTCACTAGGTAGTCTCAGGGTGGCCTTGAACTCACGGCAATCCTCCTATTTCTGCCTCCCAAGTGCTGGAATTAAAGGCCATGCTCAGTTTGGAGTTCGTTTTCAGTGGCTGGAGACCCTAGTGAGCCCATTTTCTCTCTCTCGTTCTCTCTCTCCTCTTGCAAATAAATATATAAATAATATATTGAAAAATTTAAATGCTAATAACACAGCATTAATAATAGTGTTAAATAAAAGCCTGAAAGCTATGAGATTGTGTCCCTTTCTTGGTAGTTGCTATAGTACTGGGAAAACAATTTTCAGTTTACATCTTTCACATCACCGTCTAGTCTGAGAAATGATGTTCAGCATTGCTCTCTGTAAGCACTTCTGTATTCAATTAGCAAGTATTGTCATGTGCCAGGTATGGACCAGGAACTGAATATGTAAGTGTAGACACATGAGCCTTCCTGGCCACACTCTCTTCCCAGCCAATCTTGGGCTTACTCTTTGGAAAACTTCTTTCAAAATAATTACAAAAAAAAGCTTTATTCCACATTTTGGAATAAATTCCATATTTTAAAACAAAACAAACAAAAACTGCAATTAAATGTTGCATCCAAACAGATGTTTTCTTAGTTACTGCTGGAGCCCAAGAAAACAAAATGTTCCATTCTGGACCCGTGGAATCCAAAATTTGGTGAGCATGAGAATCACCTGGGGAATATGGATGCAATGCCATGTCTGCTGAACCAAAGTTTTCCATAGCTATGTGTGCTTTACTGAAGCACTCTAAATGAAAGTAACATCCAAGTTTAGTAAATTTCTTATTAGCTAACATGTTAGTTCATAGACAGCTACTTGTAGTTGTCCCAGGCTGATTCTCGTTGTTTGCCCACTTTACATTCTGATTACAGAAACCGACACTGAAATTTAATGGGCTGTTGAGAAGATGGATTTTGAGCTATGCTATAAAGGAAAAAAATGGCAAACAAACATATTTATATTTCTATATTTCTAATGTTATTTAAAATACAATCAATTTATGATAACAATTGTCAATGTAATGTCGCTGGTTTTCAAGTGATCTGGAAAAATGTCTACACTCCCTTTTGATCACAGGAGAGACAAAGTAATGGAGGATTCATAAATCAGCCGGGATTCAGAACAACTTGACTGATGGTAAATTCTTCTTCCAGAGCAATGGGAGTCTTGATTTTCTAAATAGGCATTCCTATATTGTAAACTGAAGTTCAAAAATAACCCTCACAAAATAGCAGTTACTGTAATCTATAAACTAGGTTATCAAAACTGGTCAATGATATCCTCCAAAGATAGAGACAAAATGAATGCCTTTGCTGATTGCATGGCCAATCATCTTCTATCAATACTGATTATCCCGTGGTCTCTTGACTTGTTTCCTGTGTTGTCGAGAGTAAAGTAGAAGAATTACAGCTATTCCGTCAGAGAGAGAGAGAGAGCGGGGGAGAGAATGTCTAATACTGAAGTTCATATCTGACTTGTACAAACACTCAAGGGCATAAAATAAATCAGTGTTATTTTACCTTTCCTGATAAAGAGGCCACTGCTCAATAATCAATCACTGTTTCTAAAGGATTTAAACACATCCTTACAGCACTTAGGTGAGGAGCAGGAAAAGGCATTCAGCTGTGTTGGAAGTAGCTCCTGTGTGAGCATGCAGTACGTATATAGAGATGAGTAAGATACAGACTGGGATGTAATAATGAAGAGATTGCTATTCTTGTACACAGCAGAAATAGGAAGCACAGTGTTTTGGGGAAAAGTGGGATGAAAGGGAAAAGAGGTGTGGGCCAACAGAGCCTGTTAGCCTACAAGTTAAAGACAAGCTCAAGCCAAGGGTCCACAGGGAAGGTTCATCTTGAGCAGAAAAAAAGCTCCTTTCTCCCTGTAACCCCTGTTTTTCTCCCTGTAACAACTTCTACTTTCTAGACCCAAAACCTTCAGAGATTTCGGCCTCACACCACCCAAGACCTTCAAAGATTTTGGCCTCACAGCATCCAAGACCTTCAGAGACTTCAGCCTCACACCACCCAAGACCTTCAGAGAGATCTTGGCTTCATACCACCCAAGACCTTCAGAGACTTCAGCCTCACACCACCCAAGACCTTCAGAGAGATCTTGGCTTCATACCACCCAAGACCTTCAGAGAGATCCCGGCCTCACACCACCCAAACCCAAGACCTTCAGAGATCCCGGCCTCACACCACCTAAGACCTTCAGAGAGATCCCAGCCTCACACCATCGAAGCCCAAGACCTTCAGAGATCCCGGCCTCACACCACCTAAGACCTTCAGAGAGATCCCAGCCTCACACCATCGAAGCCCAAGACCTCCAGAGAGATCTTGGCCTCACACCACCCAAGACCTCCAGAGAGATCTTGGCCTCACGCCACCCAAGCCCAAGACCTTCCAAGACCTCACACCACCCAAGACCTCCAGAGAGATCTTCCCACGCCACCCAAGCCCAAGACCTCCAGAGAGATCCCAGCCTCACACCACCCAAGACCTCCAGAGAGATCTTGGCCTCACACCACCCAAGCCCAAGACCTTCAGAGAGATCCCAGCCTCACACCACCCAAGACCTCCAGAGAGATCTTGGCCTCACACCACCCAAGCCCAAGACCTTCAGAGAGATCCCAGCCTCACACCACCCAAGACCTCCAGAGAGATCTTGGCCTCACACCACCCAAGCCCAAGACCTCCAGAGATTTAGGCCTCACACCACCCAAGACCTTCAGAGAGATCTCAGCCTCATACCATAAGCAAAGCCTTTCCTATGTTAAACATCCTCTTCTAAACTTCTCTATATCATGTGGCCAAAAACATATCCTTTATTAATTCATTTTCTTTGGAAGTCTGGAGATAACTCAGGTGTTACCCATGATAAGTAAACACTTACCACTGAGCTGTATACCCAGCCCTTTGCTACTTTAATAATAAATATTAACAAATTACTAGTTGATCTTATACAATGGATCAATCTTCACTTCTGCTTTTATAAGCTACCTATTCTCAAAAAAATAAATGAGATATTTACCAATAGAAAGCAATGAAATGATCAAATAACAAAAAGTTAAAAAAAACAAAACAAAACAAAACAAAACAAAACAAAACAACCACTAAGGCTGGGGAGAGGGCTCAGTGGGCACAGCGCTTGCCATCCAATCTGAGGGCAAACAAACATTACTAGGAACCTTTAGCACCTGGGGGTGTAAGGAAGTTAAGTTGAAGAATTGGGGTGCAAGCCAGGCACGGTGGTGAACACCTTTAATCCCAGCACTTCAGAGGCTGAGGTAGGAGGATCACCATGAGTTCAAGGCCACCCTGATATAACATAGTGAATTCCAGATCAGCCTGGGCTACAGCAAGATCCTACCTCACAAAAAAAAAAAAAAAAAAAAAAAAAGAATTGAGTTACAGTTTCAAGAGTAATAGGGGTTATCTTCTGATCATGTACAGCAGGACTGACCTGACCTGAGGCCACCATGACAATGGCTCTTCTGTGTTGTCCTTTGCAAAGTTGCTTCTACTCCCTTTGCCAGACACTGTAAATTCTAAAGAGAAACCATACCTCAATGATTAACTAGCCAAAGATTTATTGGACCTGAAGGGAACTAGGAGGAGTGCACCTAACCAACCTAAACAATTAAGGTATTTTTCTTTAGACTTACAGAACCTAGAAGGACTGGTGAGCTGCAGATTACATGATGCTTACTACATAACGCCTCATCCTTCAGTGCTGTGCATCAACTACCACAAAGCATGGAACAGCATGCTGTGAGGCCTCATTTGCAAAGGATAATGTCTGTCTGAAAACAACAGGAGGCAGTCCCAGGAGCCTGAGGTCTAGTGACGAGCTAGCCAGAGAGGCACAAAGGAGACACACGCCATAGTCTGTAAGAGGCCACTCAGCATCAACAGCTAGCCTTTGGGGCTCCCTCTGTATAACAGTCCCTTGCATACCTGAAATCCCCAACAGGGGGCTTCAAGGCTGATAGCCCCTCTGTCTGTGAGCTGGCCCTTGGGAGTATTGGCCTTAAAGCAACAAGCCCCTGGACCGAAGGCCAGTAATGCTATGAAGAAATGAGTGCTTTTGAAGGCTGAGATTGAGGAAACCACAGACATATGAGTAGGGAGTGAAATACTTTAGGGGTGTTGGATTTGCAAAGGAACTGTTGTCTTCAAGACGTCATCTCCTAGGAAGAACACAGTAACTGGATACTCTTGCTTTTTCACTGTTCACAGCGGCAGGAAGGAATAAGCACAGATCAGGAGAGCTACTTCTCATGCGTGTGCATGTTCATGTTCATGTCGAGGAAGGTTCATGTGTGTAGATGGGTGTACTTGCAAATGTGTGTGCATGCATACAGAGGCAGAGTTGACATGTAGTTACTTAGGCACACCTTCCACCTGTCTTTGAGGCAGGGTCTCTCATTTCCCTGGAGCTAGATTTGCCTAGACTGGCCAGCCAGCAAGCCTGGCAGATTGTCTTGTCTCTGCCACTCCAGCACTGGGATTACAGTTGTGTGCCACAAACCTGGCATTTTACATGGGCACTGGGGATCCAACTCAGGTGCTTAAAGTTATGAGATGAGCACTTTACTAACCGAGTTATCACCTCTACTGCATACGAGCGATTTTAGCAAATAACTTTTGAGACTTTCAGAGCCATACTGCATGTTTGAATACACTGAAGGGAATTCCCTATTGACTTGGGTAGCTAGTGAAATGTGTTCATCTTGATGAACGGCTTCCGGCAGTAACAGTAAGGGATTGTTTCTGTAGTATCTGGCATGAGTTGGCACTGTTACTGGAATCTAAAGTCTGTACTGCTTGCTGCTCCACCCAGAAGAGAGAAATCAGTGGAAACAGGTTTCCTCAAAGTCTGAGGAAAAGTAAGGCTACCTCTGTCTCAGATCTCCATGTTTGAGGGCTCAGGAGAATGCAAAGGTCTTTAATGGGGACAAAGGGTTCCAACGAGAGATGAGTGAGAAATTCCCAGGCCAGATGAAATCTTCCTCCTAGAGTACATCTCTTCTCCTCTTCTGCTATGAGGATCCAATATCTGCATTTTCTTTTAGATAAACTTATATGGTTAGAAAGAGGGATTTGTGGAGAATATATTGTGAAAAAAGATGGCTCGTTAAAAGATTAGGGAAAGCATCTGGAGGGGAGAGAAAATTGAATAAAAGACTAGGGATGGATGAGGTGGAGATGCCGGGCAGGGGGGATGACTTGGTGGTCAAAAGCACTTGTTGCACAAGCATGACAGCCTGAGCTGTGACCCCCTGAACCCATGTAAAGCCAGATGTGATACACATCAGTAATCCCAGTGCCCAGTAGTGATGTGGGAGGTAGAGACAGCAGAATCCTAGAAGCTCATGGGCCAGCTAGCCTGACATACGCAGAGACTAACAAGAAACCCTGTCTCAAACAAGGTGGAAGGCAAGGACTTCTATCCTACTGAGGTTGTCCTTTGACCTATACCCATGAAAACACACACTCACACATACACAATGACTTTTTTTTTTTTTTTGAGAGACAGAGAGAGAGGGAGAGGAAGACAGATAGAGATGGGCGTGCCAGCAGCCTCTCAGCTGCTGCAAAGGAAATCCAGATGTGTGCGCCCCCTTGTGGTCAAGTGTGGCATTGCGCCCTTGCGTCACTTTGCATCTGGCTAAACGTGGGACCTGGAGATTGGAACCAGTGTTCTTAGGCTTAGGAGGCAGGCACCTTAACCACTAAACCATCTCTCCAGCCCCACAATAGTTTTTAATAAGATTGGGGCAAAGATCAACAGGGGAGGCAAAATGGAAATGTTGAATTTGCTGCCCTTTTATTCATTAGCTGGCTTGGGTTCTTCTGTTGTATACACATGAAATTGTGAACAGGTTCTGGGCCCACCTTGCCAAGGGCTCATGGACATGACTAGTGGACACAGGGCTTACAGCTCTGGATTCTGAGAACTGCAGGTTTGTGGAGTCTAGAGACCAGATACATGGTTCTAGTGCTCCGTGCAGAGGCGCACTGCCCTGGCCATGACTGTCAATGCCTCCATGCAGCAATCTAGCAGCAGCCAAAGCTGGCAGCATCAGGCAGTGCTTGTGTCTTGGCTCCTGAGCCTTGGGTATGGGTCCCTTGGCTCTTAGGGTCTGTCAGCTTCTGAGCCCTTTTCTAGCAGTAAGGCTTGTAGCTGTGTCCAAGCATTCAGCTCTCACTGTCTCAGCTCTCTGCCTCCTCTCACCCTCTATGCCATCACTGGTCATCTCAGCTGCCTCTGCTCCTGTGGCTTTGGCCCCTGGCTGCTCTTTGGAACCCTTCATCCATCTTCTCGTGGCTACTGTCAGCACCATCATACTGCCGCCGCTCTGGCCCTCTGCACCATCTCTGTGTGTTAGCAGTTTGGCTTTTTTTGTTTTACTACTGCTAAAACCCCTCTGAGAAGCCTTTTGTTAGGCCTAATGTTGTACACCACAGGGTAGCATCGGAGGGCTTACTGAAGTTGACTGGAACAGGAGAGAGGGTGTGACATGAAAATGATTGTAATGTCCCAATCACCAGCTCTCTGCTAGCTGCCAGGGTAAGTACTTGTCCCACCCTAATGTGTGTGGGAATAGCCTCGGGGTGAGCAGAGCCATCTTGAACTCACTGAAGCACGTCTCCCAAGACTTGTGCAGGTTGTGTGAACAGATCAAGACTTGTGCAAGTTGTGTGAACAGATCAAGGCTTGTGCAGGTTGTGTGAACAGATCAAGACTTGTGCAAGTTGTATGAACAGATCAAGGCTTGTGCAGGTTGTGTGAACAGATCAAGACTTGTGCAAGTTGTATGAACAGATCAAGGCTTGTGCAGGTTGTGTGAACAGATCAAGACCGGACAAGGCCTTCTTACCCCTCTGCCAAATAGCCCTGGAAAGGGTTGGATCCCTCCATTCCTTATCAACTTCACATCCCAATTCTCCTTCTCTTGAATAACTAAGTCTGTGGCCCCAAGCATGTTCCTATATTTTTGGTCTTTACAGTGCAAGTATGGCCTCCAACTTCCCTGCTACATTCCATGTTGTTAGTCCTTCAGTCCATTTCCATGGGATGCAGGGTTGATGGGCTGCGAAGTGCTGGGTGAAGGTGGGGCTGGGGATTTTAGAATAGATGGTCTTGACCTCCTACATCTAGTTAACAAAACCTAAGACAGGACCTCTCTTCAGCAGAGAGGATCAAGAAAGGGCACACAAAGAGGACAGCAGTAAGGGAGGGGGGCAAAGGAGACGAGCCCATTACAGAGGGAGAAGGAGGCTGGCTTTGGAATCTTCAGGTTGATGGCCTAAATCTCTGGGACATCGGGGGCAGGCAGACTTCTGCCTCTCTACAGGGGTTCATGAGCTGATCATCAAGGCACAGAGAAGACATGGTCAAGGAAAGGCAGCTCAGCTGGCAGGAAAACAACCTCAGGTCACATTTGAAGAGAGATGGGAACAAAGAACTTTGTTGTGGTTTAGTAGAAAGACCCAAAATAAAGATCCCATCCTTCCATTCTGGTGAGACCAATGAGGGACTCATTTAGCTGACTGAAATGCAGCATCAGAGGTTACGGGGTGGCTTCAAGGAGGAGAGAGTATGGCACTGAAGGCTCCACCAGGGTTGGTGGGCTGGTAAAGTCCCACCTTGCAAATAAGCTTCTGCCTGCTTCTCACGCAGAACAAGCAAATCACTATAAGACCGAAAGTGTTCCCATAGCGCCACATTCACCCTTGACAACTAACTCCGCCCAGGACTGCTGCTTTCCTTCCTTCTCTCCTTTGGCTTCCCATGGCTGAGAAAAGAGAAGTTTGCATTCCCACAGGTGGGGAAGGAGAGGTTTGCAGTCACATAGGTATGGAAAGGGAGGTTTGGAATCCTGTAGGTGTGGAAGGAGAGGTTTGCATTCCCACAGGTGTGGAAGGAGATGTTTAGACTGAAACATAGTTGCTGCCATTTCCTTCCACATCTGCCAATGCTTTATATTTTAAAAAAAATTAAATATAAAGCAAAGCCATAGAATTCAAGGAAACAGAAATCTAAAGAAAATTGGCAAGCTCCCATATGTAAATAAATACCAAAAGTTCAGCACTAATGTTTCTCTATATACATATAACAGCCTTTTCCACCTTAAAAGTAAACTACATATTATGAAATTATGATATATATGTAAAAGAGGTAAAAGGACAGGCCTTCACATACCCATCATTTCCTGTGATATGGCGTCATCAGAACAAACATTTTCAACCAAGCATTTTAAAATTGCTTTCCTACAAAAAGATTTTGACAGGTTCACTTTCCAAAGATCAAGTGTGTATATATACATATGCGTATACATGCATATATTTTACATATATATGACCATTCATGTACTCACAGAGAATTATAGATTATGAAGTTATATTACTTTATCCCTACATTCTTCTTATTATGTGTATGTCTTGTGTGTGTGTGTGTGTGCATGTGTCATAGTACATATGTGAAGGACTTAGGATAGCCTGGGGGGTGGATGTCCTCTCCTTCCACCTTTCTTGAGCCTTGTTGTTTTTGACACTGTGTTGAGATCCTTTTCCTTGCATGTTTCATACAGTGTAACAGTGTGATGCACCAGGAAAGCCTTGGACCAATATCGACTTCTACTTTTACTGTGTACGAAGCACTGGCAACCTAGTTCATCCAATTTTCCTCCAGAAAAAGCCTATTTTATTCCTTTTATAATGTAAAGAGGCTGAGAAATTTAAGCTACCAGAAGAAATGAGAAAATTAGGACCACAGGCAAATGGTTGGCCCTGACAGGAACTTGTTCTGTTAGACTGCAAAGCCATGCTTCCCAGCATGCCATGATGCTGGTGGGAGTCAGAATCAACTGTGCTGAAGTAGGGTCTGTAACCAGAGCATCTAAGAATGTCATTTTCCCTTCTTCTGTAAGATGGATATAATCAGGATACGCCCCTATCTATTTCTATTTGATGAGGTTACTGGTTGGTGATATACACCTGAGATAAAGCAAAGAAAGTCCCCTGTTAAGAACTAGATCTCTTCTGAAAGAGAAATGCAAGAAGAGGACAACTAGTGTCTGCTTCTGTCCTTGGGCAGGGTTACTTTGAACTCAGTAATGACCACATTCTTAAAAAAGATTAATCATAAGGACATCAATTATTTTTAACCCAGTACTGGTCACATTTAAATCAATCAAACAATAAACAAATAATAAATTCATCAGTTTGTATGAGCCATTTTTAAGCTGAAAATCCATTTTTCATATTCTTCAGATGATATTTATATTTAAAAGTTCTGTTTCAACATTGTGTGACTATAAAACTTTCTCATCCAGGTTTAGTGGTCCATGCCTGCAATCCCAGCATTCTAGGAGGCCTACTTAGGTGTTACCTAGAGAAACCCTGTCTGAAAAATCAAATAAGGGCTGGGGAGATGTCTCAGCAGTTAAGGTGCTTGCCTGCAAAGCCTAATAACCTAGGTGGCACATGCATCTGGAGTTCATTTGCAGCAGCTAGAGGCCCTGGCATGCCCATTCTCTCTCTCTCTGCTTACAAATAAATATATAAATAAAATATAGTTAAAACTCAAAAGCAAACAATGACTTTTCTCCATGTTTCTAAGAGTACTCGCTTTTCTAAAATAAAAATTGTTTTGTCAAGAGAAAAAGATAAAGGATAAGGGGAAATGTTATATGATAATTAAACACATTTTATACATTTCCATTTTATCATACTTTTCATGAAACATACCTTGTCCTTTTTCTAAATTTGGGCTTTTTCTTTTCTGCATTATTTTTAGAAACTTGCATCTAGAAAACAAAAGCAACAATGAATTAGTTCATATGGAACTGTATCTGCTTAGTATATTAATGGGTTCTGTGTTGTCCAAGTAACTGAGTTTAAAGAAAACCTTGGCTCCACACTCCCAAGAACTGCAAGTCTGCTCAAGTACCCCAGAGCCAATGTGCACGCACCAGTTTGTCCAGCTTCCAAGAATGGTGGAGGGCCTGATCTAGAGCTTCATTTTATCCACCTTGCCCCAAACACTTAAAAATTGTAAAATTATTGTTAAGTTGTATAAACATATAGAACATTTAAGAAAGCAAAATGTATTGGAACCCCAGAAGGATGTAAAGGTAACATAAGCAGAAACTGACATAACAGGGATCCACAAGAATTTGTACTAGGGTTGTACCAAAGAAACAGCAGCCTGGTCTCTTATGTCTAAGTGACATGTTTGGGTTGACAATATTGGATAAAGTCTGGTGACCACAGGATTCTCCTTACTATAAAAGAGAATAGGCAAATTTGACTCACCAGAGCACAAAAGCAATAGTGAGGAATTAAATGGAGAGACTGAAGTAATACTAAAGGAAAGAGAATGTCCAGCCTATACCATTGATGCAAGAAATCCAAAGTCATGTCCCCTCAGAATACTAGAATTTCCAAATCAAATAAATAACAAGATTCACTTGGGATTCATAAACTCACCAGGGCACACATAAGCACAACACCAAGCAGTTCCTATAAAGTTCTACACAGGCTCTCCCACACCACTAGTGCTGGTGAAGAAGGGGAGGATCAAGGGCATATGGAGGGTGGTGGTGAAGAATCAAGCCTGCAACATAACACTTGCAATGGACAGTTCAAGTGAAATAAAGTTTAAGGTAATAGCTGTTCCTAGAAGCAGGAAGACAGTGATGAAAGAGGGTCAGAGAACACTTCCGGGGTTCTGTAGTTTTCCACTTCATAATCTGGTACTGGGTGAAAAGAACATACTCATTTTGTGAAAATTCATCCAGTTTTGTGTTTATAATTTTAATTTTCTCTGTTATAGTAATAAATGTCTATTAAAAGCTTGCAAATAAATAAAGTAAAATAATTTTCTTAAAAAAGGATGGAGAATCAAATAATAAGGTCCAACATGCTTCTGAAAGGAATTCCATAAGGATTACAGGAAAAAAGAAAGAGGAAATATTGAAGATATAATGACTAGAAATAGTCTACAATCAAATACACAAAGTGTAGAAATCCACTGTGTCAAGAAAGATCAATAACAGTCCACATCTTGGCATATGCTATTAGAATTTCACACTGCAAAATGAAAGAGTAAATCTTAAAAGCCACCACAAGAAGAAGACAGCTATAAAACAAAGGTGATGAGAACAGATACCTAATCAATAACAGCCCCCAGGACCATGTGATCAACTCAGCCACCCAACAAATGTAGAATTCAAGTAGGTCACTGTATGTTTGTGTTGGCCAAAGATGTTTAAGGAGTACAGGAAACTTCAGAGCTGTTTTCTCTACTTTTTCTCAGTCATTGATTTCCATGGTTATTTGAAAGTTGTTAATTTCAAAATAAAATGCAGTGAAAAAGATAGATTTCTGCTGAAAATGCAGAATATGCTTGAGAGAAAAAGATGAAACCCAAGAGAAAGACAAAAACAAGACAAATCAATATTTATACATTATGTAAATCTAAATAAACTCTAACAAACTCTACTACAAAAAAAGCTTAAATAGGTCTATGTATATAACTCAATAGTAGAAGACTTATCTAGCATACACAAATTCCCAGCATTTGACAAGACAGAAAAAGTGGGAGGAGGGTGGATAACAAATAGGATATATAATAAAAGAAAACTAAACAGAAGAGTGAAAGAGATCCAGAGTAAAAAGTATATAAAGAATATTTAACTGGAGCTCGGAAGATGGCTTAGTGGTCAAGGGTGTTTTCTTGCAAAGCCTGCCAACCCATGTTCAATTCCCTAGTACCCACATAAAGCCAGAAGCACTAAGAGGCACATGTGAATAGAGTTTATTTGCAGTGGCAAGAGGTCCTGGCATGTTCCACACACATTCTCAGTCTCTCTCTCTCTCTTTCATAAATAAATATATATTTTAAATATTTTTAAACATTTTAACAAAATATTTTTAAAAGAATCTTTCATCATTAACTGAGAGAGATGGTGAGCCAGACATGTGTGATTTACAAGAAAAATTTTAAAAGAAGCAAATAGCATTTTCAGAAGTCAGTGATTTTAAAATTATTGTGTCCATTAGTATGATTGCAAAGCTACCCAAAGATGAGAAATATAATGTGTAATTTTGGGGCTAGTAGATAGAGGAAGAGGGAATTTTAAAAACATGTGTAATCTGATAAAACCCAGTAAGGGTGATGAAGAAGAAAAAGGGAAAGCAAACATACATATTTTCAATTAAATGTTAAAAATTATCCCAAATATTTTTTATAATATCAATATCAATGAATTTACTAACTTTTTGAAAGACTACTTTAAAACAAATCCAGTACTATGTAAGCTAAGAACACTTATAAATAACAACATGGTTATCAAAATGCCTCATTTTTGGAAGAAATCAACAATCATAAAATTTGAATGGAAATGTGAGGGTCATAAAATAGTCTAATCCAGCCCAAAAATATAAAAATGAAAATTCCAGAAATAAAAATTCATAAACCAAAATGACATTTATTACATCATATTATTATACTTTTTCTATCTTACTAGACTGTGTTTTTAATCTTTTTCTGTGGCTAGTTTATAAACTAAACATTATCATAAGATATGCACGTATAGGAGAAAGCAAAGTTATTAACTGATTTCTGCACTATCTGCAGTTTGAGGCATCCACTAAAGTTTTGGAATGAAGATATTCCCCACAGGTAAGGGTGGGAAATATTGTATATCCATACAAGAGAATATTATTCAGTATTATTCAGCCTCTGAAAATAGCAAGATGCTGACAAATGCTACAGTCTGTTTTTATTTTTGTTTTTGTTTTTGTTTTTGTTTTTTTTTGGTGTTTCAAGGAGGGTGTCACTCTGGCCCAGGCTAACCTGGAATTCACTACGTAGTCTCAGGCTGGCCTCGAACTCACGGTGATCCTCCTGCCTCTGCCTCTGCCTCCCAACGGCTGAGATTAAAGGCATGCGCCACCACACCTGGCTAACAATCTGGATAAATTTTAACATCATAATGCCAAATGAAAATTGAGAATAAAGACAAAAATGTCACATATTGTATGGCATTATTTATTTGAAATGTTCGGAAATGGCAAATTCAGAGAAATAGAAAGTAGATTAGTGACTGCCCGGGATAGAAAATAGATGGTGACTGCATCATGCATGTGCGGTTTTCTTTTGGGTGATAAGAAGTCATTCTGAGGTTGGTTTGTTAACTGCTACTGGACACCAGTGCACTGAATGTAGAGACCCTTGTTCATCATGTTTGTCAGTGCTGTATTCACAACTAGAAAATGGAAACAGCCTAGCTTTCCATCAACTCATGACTGGATAATGAAAATGTCATACATACATATAAACAAATTTTATTCCATTATAAAGGAAAATAAAAATACTGAACTTGCATGAAAATGGCTGGAGCTGGAAGTGATCATACTAAGTGAGATAACCCAGGTCCAGAAAGACAAAAATTGGACATTCTCTCTTACATGTAGATTCTAACTTTGAATGTTTCTGTGAATTCATTCTTGCATGTAAATAATGAGATTTAAGAAGAGGTATAGGCTATGAAGCTAGATAGAAGACCATAAGAGAGGACTAGGTGGTAGGGAGAGAGATGGAAGAATAAAAGGTCACATGTGACATGAAAGTGTAAGAGAGGGCTGAAGAAATGGCTTAGTGGTTAAGGTGCTCGCCTGCAAAGTTTAAGGATCCAGGTTCAATTCCCAGTACCCAAATAAGCCAGATACACATGTGCATGTGCCTAGAGTTCATTTGCAATGACTAAAGAGGCCCTAGTATGCCCATTTTCTATCTATCTATCTATCTATCTATCTATCTGACTTTCTCTCCCTCTCCCTCTCTCAAATAAATAAATAAACAAAAATATTTTTTAAAAGTGTAAGAGAGACTATGGGGGAACAGTGGAGGAGGGGAAGATGAGGGGGAAGAGAAAATCGTTATATGAAAATCATAATGTAACATAATTATCTGTCTATATGCTAAAAAATAAAAAAATTAAAAGTTCAACAAATATAACTACCTCAAAGCATGTGGTGGAAGATTAAATCAAATCCCATGTCAGAAATGATTTACCAATCAAGATTGTCAATTAATTGTTCAGCTGATGTTTAATATTGGGCAGAGTTCCAAATTCTATGCTTTGGATATAGCATTTAGTGTGATTGGTCTTTGGGTAAGTACATTAGATTTTAAGGAGAAATTTGTTACCTTACCTACTTTAACAGAATTTGCAAAGCTGAGTCTGTGTGCTTTGAATAATGCACACAGTCCCTTTGGAAAACCTGCAGGAGAAAAATCTGCTTGGAATACGAATGGAAAGGAGTTCCATGCGCCATGTGGCATGAATGACTATTACTTAATTTGGGTGTGTGGAGAGCACAGCATAGACAATAATACAGTTAAGTCTACTCAGAGAGTGTCTTCAGCTTTTCTTTGAAAGGGGGTAGATTACAGCATAGACAATAGTACAGTTACATCTACTCAAAGAGTGTCTTCAGCATTTCTTTGCAGGGGAGTAGATTGGAGTGGTCATTTTCTGGCCTGATTCCCATAATTCTCTAAACTAGTCAATTTGCAAACGAGTTTGGCCTTCCTATGAACTGTGGACAGCATCAGAACACAGTGCTGGAATATGACTTATAATACCTTCCTGCCCGCTGCACTCTTTTCAGTCACAATAAAGTTCTGTGGATTTCTTTGATTTGAGGGTCTTACTTGAGAGAACACTCGAGTATGTGTTCAAGCAGTAAGCTAAGGAGAAGATTTTCTCTAAAACTAAAAACCAGCAGCTACTGGTCCCACCTCAAACAAAAGTCACAAAAGATTTTCCATCAACACATCCAATTGTGGCTAAGGATGCTGGCAGGATGCTTCAAGGAGTTTTGTGGTTTGGTGTTTTGCTCATAGTTTGTAAAGCTTTGGATTAAAAAAAAAAAAATGAAAGGTCTTTAGCTAGTATACCAGGGATGTAACACAGAAATTCAGGGTGATATTTCACTCATATTAATTCACCTTTAAAAGAAACAAACTTAAGAATACTAAGGGTTAATCCAAACAAGGTTTCCAGGAAGGAAAGAACCTCTCAAAAAGCTGGATTCATGGCACAGCTATTCATCTAAACGAATAGAGGCATAAAATTAGACTAACTGACCTCTAGCTGGAGATTCTCTAAAAACCCAAGTCAATTGACAACATTTCTTGATTCTGTACAGTGTTTTCCAAAACTGTTGGTTATTTCATCAAGGGGAATGTTGGGAGATAATACAATTTCTAGGGGAGACTTCCTAGAATGAACCTCTTTCAAATAAATTCTTAAAAGGTGATGGGTATAGCATCCACATGACACTATGTTCAAAATGGATGTTGAGAACTACATGATCTGTTTATAATTTCTCTTTCATAAACTTGAGCAGTACAAGTAATTGATGATTCTTCAACCCATGAATCACTGTCAAGCTTGCCAGATACTTAGCCCAGGCATGATCCATAATTATCTCTCCTGGATAAAAGTAGACTGCATTTCCACAGTACAGCAATAAAAAGATAGTCTTTTAATAATTTTGTTAGGATCACACACTTTATTCCAACTCTCTGATATCTCCAGAGGGTGAGCTATAGGACATCCTTGCATACAAGTTCATGGGAAGGCATGAAGGATATATTCCCTTGGATCTGGGTGAAAGTGTTCCTCAGTGCTTCCTGGTGAATATTTCAGATGTGTACCTGATACAGGTACCTCATGATGCAGCATGAAATTTTTTAAATCATGTCATGATATAACATAAAATGATTCTTAAACAAAGTGAATCATTAAATACACAACCAAAAAGAAAAATAAATAGCAACTCAATGTCATTGTAAAGATGCTGAAGGGGGGACTTCCAGGTAAGATGTGGCATAGGAGCCACGCCAAACCAGCCCAGGGAGGGATTTAACCAAAACTACACCAATATACACTCTTCTTCTGAAAAGTGCAGGAGAAAAGGTTTTTCTTAGACACAGTGGAGAAGCAGGAGAGACTAAGATCCACCATAAAGGAGGAAAATGGCCAGAATCCCACTGAGAAGATTGCGGTCCTGATCCACGGCAGCACCAATCCACGGTAGGCAGCTGCAGGTCACAGTGGACCCGATCTTCATGATCTGCATACCCAGCACCACATGCCTTGCATAGCAGCAGCAGCAGCAGAGACCAAACAAGGGGACTTTCCAACCTCATCAGCCTCCTTGCAGAGCCCAGAAATCTAAAGAAAAGTCAGCTGAGCTACTGAAAGAGTTACAGGGTAACAGTGTAAGCAACTACAGGTTTCTTGAACTCTCCCATCCCCCAATCATCAGAAGCACAAACCTCCAGCATTCAGCTCCTGGCAGCAGTGCATCCAGCACAGCTGAGCCGAGCTCAAGCTCCACAGCACAAAACAGAGGGATCGAGGTGGGCACTCAGCATTGGTGAGATTGGAAGCCACAATAAAAGGTAACAAGGCCGACTGACAAACAAACAAACAACAACAACAACAACAACAAAAAAAAAAAACAGGTACATAGGCCTGCTTTGGAAGTGCTAATCTCTCTTTCCATGTCAGGGCAGGTTATGGGTTACATATCTTTGGTTGGCTTTACCATTTTCAAATAAGCTGTATTTGGGGATTGAATATTGCTGCCTTTAATGCTTTCAGATTTACAGGGTGTTTGTATTTTGCTTTTGTCATTATTGGAGGCAGGATATGATCCAGATCCAGGCTGACTGGAACCCAATTCAGAACAGAATTCTCTACCTCCTAGCTGACAGGATTAAGGGTGTAGAGCAACACACACCCTTAGGGATTTTGGCCTTATAAGACTATTTGTTTCTTTAACTCCCACACTTGTATACTCTGTGCTGGTTTTTATTGCATGTGTATATTGCTCGGTTAAAGTTTAGAATTTGCCAGTATATTGTTCCACTCAGCCCACTAGAATACTTGTTTAGCAAGCAAAGTCAACACCTAGGATTACTTCTGTAGTTGAATTGGGATACAAGTGCTACACTTGGCACCTTAAACTCATATCCTGAAAGTATATAAAGGTGGATCACCACATCTAAGAACACTGCAGATAAGAAAACCCAGGCATCAAATAAATTCAGGATACTCACCTCTCAATAAAAGATAGAAACATTTTTGGGGTGAAAGGATGGAAAATGGTATTTCAAGAAAATGAGCCTAGTAAACAAGCAGGGGTTGGTATCCTAATTTCTGACAGGACAGACTTCAAACCAACATTAGTGAGGAAAGATAAAGATTATACTGATTATACTGATTTTATACTGATTAAAGGAACACTCCAATAGGAGGACATTACAATCCTAAACATATATGCACCTAATATGGAGGCTCCCAATTTCATCAAAGAAACACGATTAGATTTAAGGTCAGAGATAACTCCAAACACAATAGTAGTGGGTGACTTCAATACCCCACTCTCATCACTAGACAGGTCAACACAGCAAAAAATTAAACAGAGAGACATCTGCATTAAATGATGTCATGGAACAAATGGACCTAACAGATATATACAGAACATTCCATCCAAATGCTGCAGAATATACATTTTTCTCAACAGCACATTGAACATTCTCTAAAATAGACCATATATTAGGACACAAATAAAATCTTACCAAATACAGGAAAACTGAAATAATCCCTTGTATATTATCTGACCACAATGGGATTAAACTGCAAATCAGCAATAAGGAAAATTACAGAGCATACAGAAATTCATGGAGACTAAACAGTACATTATTGAACGATGTATGGGTCATTGAAGAAATTAAAAAGGAAATCAAGAAATTCATAGAATCAAATGATGATGAGAACACAACATACCAAAACCTTTGGGACACAATAAAGGCAGTCCTAAGAGGGAAATTTATAGCTCTAAGTGCCTATATTAAGAAATTAGAGAGTTCACAAATAAACAATTTAATGTTTCACCTTAAGGTCTTGGAAAGAGAAGAAAAGGCAAACCAAAAATCAATACATGGGAAGAAATAATAAAGATTAGGGCATATATTAATGAAATAGAAACCAAAAAAACAATCCAAAGAATCAATGAAACAGAGTTGGTTCTTTAAAAGGATAAACAAGATTGATAAACCCTTAGCAAATTTGACCAAAAGAAAGAGAGAAGAGACAAAAATTAATAAAATTAGAGATGAAAAAGGCACCATTACAACAGATACCAAAGAAATTCAGAAAATCATATGGACATACTTTAAGAATACATATGCTTCTAATTTTGAAAATATGAAAGAAATGGATGATTTCCTTGATTCATATGACCTACCAAATTTAAATCAAGATGAGATAAACCATTAAAATAAATCTATAACAAGGACAGAGATCCAAGCAGTTATAAAAAGTCTCCCAACTAAAAAAAGTCCAGGCCCAGATGGATTCACCAGAATTTTACCAGACATTCCTGGAAGAACTAACACCACTGCTTCTCAAACTTTTCCATAAAACAGAAAAGGAAGGAATTCTACCGAACTCCTTCTGTGAAGCCAGCATCACCCTGATACCAAAACCAGACAAACACAGAACAAAAAAAGGAAAATCACAGACCAATCTCCCTCATGAGCATAGATGCAAAAATTCTCAAAAAATATTGACAAACAGAATACAAGAATATATCAGAAAGATTATTCACCCTGACCAAGTAGGCTTTATCCCAGAGATGCAGGGATGGTTCAACATATGCAAATTGATAAATATAATACACCATATTAATGGTCTGAATGACAAAAGTCACATGATCATTTCAATAGATGCAGAAAAGACATTCAACAAAAATCCAACATCCCTTTATGGTAAAAGTATTACAGAAAATGGGAATAGAAGGAACATATCTCAACATAATAAAAGCTATTTATGACAAACCTACAACCAACATAATACTAAGTGGGGAAAAACTTGATGCTTTTCCACTAAATTCTTGAGCAAGACAAGGTGTCCACTTTCCCCACTTTTATTTAATATAGCATTGGAAGTCTTAGCTATAGCAATAAGGTTAGAAACACTCATAAAGGGGATACAAATTGGAAGGGAAGAGATCAAATTATCATTATTTGCAGATAATATGATTCTATACATAAAAGACCCTAAAGACTCTACCAGCAAACTGTCAGAGCTGATAAACACTTTTAGCAATATAGAAGGATACAAAATAAACACACAAAAATCAATAGCTTTTCTATATACTAACAACAAACATGCAGAGGATGAAATCAGGGAATCTCTCCCATTCACAATTGCCTCAAACAAAATAAAGTACCTTGAAACAAACTTAACCAAGGAAGTGAAGGATCTCTACAATGAGAACTTTAAAACACTCAAGCAAGAAATTGCAGAAGACACAAGGAAATGGAAAGACATCCCATGTTCTTGGATTGGAAGAAATATTGTGAAAATGTCAATCTTACCAAAAGCAATCTACACATTTAATGCAATCCCCCTTAAAATTACAGTAGCATTCTTCACAGAAATAGAAAAAAAAAAAAAACTAAAATTCATCTTGAAGCACAAAAAACTCCCAATAGCCAAAACAATTTTGGGCAACAAAAATCAGGCTGGTGGTATCACCATACCTGATTTTAAGTTATATTACAAAGCCATAGTAACAAAAACAGCATGGTACTGGTACAAGGACAGACATATAGATCAATGGAACAGAATAGAAAAGCCTAATATTAATCCAGGCAGCTACAGTCACCTGATTTTTGACAAAAATGCCAAAAATATTCATTGGAGGAAAGACAGCCTCTTCAACAAGTAGCGCTGGGAAAACTGGATATCTGTATATAAAAGGATAAAAATAGATCCTTGTCTCTCTCCATGCACAAGAGCCAAGTCCAAGAGGATCAGGGACCTTAATATCAGTCCTGAAACTCTGAAACTGATAGAGGAAAAGGTAGGGGAAACCCTTCAACATACTGGCATAGGCAATGACTTTCTGAATATAACCCCAATGGCTCAGGAAATAAAACCACTAATCAACCACTGGGATCTCATGAAATTACAAAGCTTTTGTATAGCAAAGGACACTGTGAATAGAGCAAAAAGACAACCTACAGAATGGGAGAAAATGTTTGCCAGCTATACATCTGACAGAGGATTAATATCCAGAATATACAAAGAACTCAAAAAACAGAACAATAAGAAATCAAACAACCCTGTTAAAAAAATGGCTTATGGAACTAAATAAAGAGTTCTCAGAAAAAGAAATACAGATGGCATATAAACATCTAAAAAAATGTTCTACATCCTTAGCCATCAGGGAAATGCAAATTAAAACTACTTTGAGATTCCATCTCACTCCTATCAGAAGGGCTACCATCAAGAAAACAAATGACAATAAGTGTTGGCAGGGATACGGAAAAGAGGAACACGTCTATGCTGTTGGTGGGAATGTAATCTGGTCCAGCCATTGTGAAAATCAGTGTGGAGGTTCTTGAGACAGCTATAGCACTCCTAGGACTCTTCTCACTACCTTACAGATACACGCACAACCATGTTTATTGCTGCTCTATTCACAACAGCTAGGAAATGGAACCAGCCTAGATGTCCCTCCACAGATGAATGGATAATAAAGATGTGGTACATTTACACAATGGAGTTCTATTCAGTGGTAAAGAAAAATGAAATTTGCAGGGAAATGGATGGATCTGGAAAGGATTATACTAAGTGACGTAACCCAGACCCAGAAAGCCAAACCTCACATGTTCTCTCTCATATGTGGATCCTAGCTACAAATGTATAGACTTGTGTGTGAGCTGGAACTGAAAATCGGTAGCAGAGGCCAGTAAGCTGGAAAAAGGCTATAAGGGAGGGAGGAGAGGGAAGGACTTAAGGGAATGGTATTGTACATACGTAAGTAGAAGAACAGATTACAGGGAGGGCAAAGGCCTAAGTGAGGCCAGGGGAAGAGAATGTATAAACCTACTTATGTAAATCTTATGTAAACCTACTTTTTTGAATAATGGCAAATCCAGAAGCTATAGATTGTTACTAGAAAATGGGATACCTTCCAGTGAGTTGTTGGCCAGGGAGGTCCCTGTAGCCTCCAAAACATTAAAGGCTATTGCCAAAGCCCTTGGTTTCCCTTGAGAAACAGATGGTAAGACCCTATTGTTGAAGACCTCACTTGCCTGAGAGGCAAGGCCACTGAAAAAGCAAGCTGGTGCTGAGCAGAAAACCTTCTCCCTGAAGGCTAGCCAACTGAAAGCTGGAAAAAGCTGCATGGCATGCAGCCATATGGGAGACAAAAATCATCAGTGGTGAAAACGATGGACACTGGAAACCTCAAGTTTGGCCAGACAGGGCAAATGACCGAATGGGTGCAACAGTGGCATGTCTGCTCTTGGGATAACCAACTGCTCCCTAATTGGACTGAAGGTCCACTCTATGAGAGGGAATACATGCCTGTTACTGAAAAACTAATCAAAAGTCTATGGCAGGGGAGGTCATGAGCCTTAGGGGTATAAAGCCTGCTCTTGTCTGGCTAAATGTATATATTATTCCCACCAAGCTGCCCTGAAAGCACTACACTTAATGTTCATATTCACATATTAATGCCACTCTCACTTCTGGTTAGAGAAGGTTCTCTTTTCAGATGGTGATGACCACTGGGATGACCCAAAAGGCAACATAGTACTAAGAAAAAGGAATGGAGGAGTATCCAGCACTGAAACACCTCTGTCACACCCTTCAAGGCTCAGGGCCCATTGCGGAAGAGGGGGCGGATAGAATGGAAAAGCCAAAGGAAGTATACAATTCCTTACAGTGCAACTGTCCAGACAGAAATTGGCCTCAATATGCATGACCTCAAAGTGCCTAGCAATACCTTCACAAGACCTTCATAACAGGATAAAAAGATAATGATGGAGATGGAGAGAGGGAGGGCATAAGATGGAGTGTGGAGTTCTGAAGGGGAATGGGGGAAGGGAGGGAAATACCATGGTTTATTGTCTGTAAGTATAGAAGTTGTCAATAAAATTTTTTAAAAATGAAAAAAAAAAGATGCTGAAGGGCTGAGGATGTCACTCAGTGGGTAAAATGCTGGACTAGCATGAACGAAGCCCTGGGTTTGATCCCTAGTTCTATGTAAACTGGGAAGGCAGAGGCGGGGGGGTCAGAAGTTCCAAGTCATCCTTGGTAACAAAACAAGTTCAAGACTAGCCTGGGCTACATGAGACTCTATCTCTCAATTAAAAAAAGACAAAATAAGGAAATTTTAAAGGCAATAGCTTATAGGTTTTCAGAGACAAAAATAGGTTAATGTTATTTAACATAAAAGTTGGAAGACTTAATAAGCAGAAACCAAATGTTAATAAATATGAATATATTATAAACATGAATAAGTAAATTCCATTAATTTTCACTGTCATTGAACAGTAGTAGCCACCATTAAGCACAAAAAAACATTTAATATGTAGGGATATAGCTAAAATAAATGAAATATAAGCTTATTACTCAAAGGTTTTACTTTATGCTTATTGACAACCACCATCAATTGGTTATTGTCTTTTGTTTTAATGGAATGAAGTCAGGAAGGTGTTAGCAAGTGAGAAATATTCCAAACTATAGGAGAAACATAGATTGGCTTGTGTAGCTTGAAGCTGGAGACACAATGTGTGTCTATGGACTGGGGAGAAAGGACACACTTGTAATGAGATAAACAATTAAATAAATGGAAGAAAACTTTGCAATGTAAACAAGTAGATTTAGTTAGTAAACTACTGAAGGGTATGTTAAGAATCACTCTTCTGCAAGGCTTTCTTAACACTGCCTTTGAAGACATTGGGAATGGGACAATTGATGGTTTCAAGTGATAATAGGGCCATTCTATGTTAACATGTCTTTGTTCTATGTATATTTGAAAAATATAAATATGTATCTGAAGTGTATGCTTATATTTTTAAAACATCATTATGCTCTCCGGGATAAGGAAAACGTACTCAATTTTGATTGAGGATGGTAAATGTTGAGATTTGATTCAGAAATGTCCCTCAGAGGCTCAGGTGTTCAATGCTCAGTCCTCAGATTCAGATACCATTGTGAAGGCTATGGAAGCTTCAGGAAGTGTGACCTGAGAGCCTTCGAGCATCACACGTCTGACCTCTGGTTCTATGTTGCTTTCTCTGCTTCCTGTCTGCCACCATGTGAACTACCTCAGCAGACAGCTTCCTGCTTTCTTCTGCCTGCCCTGAAGAACAAACATATCTGATCCCATAAGCCAACATAACTCTTTCTTCCCTTATTTCTGCCAGGTATTTTGTCCATAGTGGCATAAAAGTAAGAAATATAATCAGGTAGATGTATGTATTTAAGAAAATTTTAACACTTAACTTCTGTACATTTAACATCTGTACATCTCATTGTTATTTAAATTTTAACTCAATAAAAATTAAAATTAAAGGTCAAAGCTATGATCACACACACACTTTTTACCGCAAATGGAATAAGATATAGTTTATTCTGGAGCCAAATATGAGTGACCATGGCCCAGGAATACAGATTTTAGGTTATCCCAAATGCCATGTTCCAATGTGTTAACAATTTAATAAAGGTTTTATAGTTTAGTCAAAGAAGATCATAAACCAAAGCACTTTCCAAATACACTGGAAGAAACATCAGGTAGGCCTTTCCAGGAAAGTGGGGAAAGGTCTGCTGTTGGCTTCAGCAGCTCTGACCACATTCTTAGCCTTTGGCTCAGGGGAAGCTGGTGGTCGGTTAGCACATTCCAAAAACGTTTCCCCTGATCAGCTGGCAGTCAACAAAGATGTTAGGTCAGACACAGATGTGGGGAATAAATGGCTATTAAGAGACTAAAGATAGTCCAAGATAATTTGGCTCTGGACCTGTCACATTCCCTCTCTCCACACTCACAGAAGTTCTGTCAATTAGCATTGTGTGAAGTTGTTGCAGCTGTGGTTCAGTAACTTTAGTTCACAAGTGTTAAGTAAAAATTTTGGATGGCCATTTTTGTGGACTGAGTTCCTGTACTAATCCCCAGTAGGACAAACTATCACATATAGAGTTTCTTTTCTTTGGGGGGGGGGTCCTTACTCTGGGCCTAGGCTGACCTGGAATTAACTATTTAGTCTCAGAGTGCCCTTGAACTCATGGTGATCCTTCTACCTCTGCCTACCGAGTGCTGGGATTAAAGGCGTGTGCCACCACACCTGGAGCATGGAGTTTCTTGTGTCACGACCCTCATAACCAAACTGAATTTAGAACAGAACAGTTTCCAAAAATGAAAGGAGTCACAACAATCAGTTTTTAGTGGCTCATTTGGCCCAAGGTGGTGTGCTAGAGAAGGCAGGTCTGTCTTAATGCAGCCAAGAAGGCTATCTGATGCCGACCAATCCCCTTCTGTACTGAGGAGGTGACCTGATGCCAACTGACCAGTCCCCTTATGTACTGAGGACGTCACCTGATACTGACCGGTTCCCTTCTGTCCTGAGGACTGTACTGTGCTGTCTGCTTGCTCGCATTATTGGGGCTGATTTAACAACAGCTCATCTGATCATTTTGTCATGCACAGATGGGATGCTGACTGGTTTATGAATCACTAATCAAAGCCAATTATATCTTTAAACTGAGTTTGTTGAAAATTTATTCTTTGACAAGTGAAAGACAACTCTAGTAACTAACAATACTGAATAAAACGATGATAGAACACCTCAATTAGCCAAATATGGGAAACACAGGTGCCTATGGAAAGTGAACAAGATGTGCTAAGTAGAATCCAAAAGTAAATTAAATGAGATTTAAAGCATGCTTGGGACTCTTTGCAAGAGGTTCACCACTTACTCTTCATTTCTGAGATTTCTCTCTACCTAGGGTTACAAGTTAGCAGTGGGGATTGTTTATAATATTTATCTTTGGGGAATAACGTACATAAAGCTAACTAAATGAAACAAGTTGTAGCATATGAATTCTACAGTAATATTCAAGTTGTAGTACATGAATTTCCTAGTAATAATTATGAGCATGGCAATTAACACAAACACCCACACATCTAGTCATGTTAACAATTTATCCTGCTAACCAGGCTAATGAAAAATGTCTGCTTATTAGGAAGAATTTTTGTAATGACTTTTGGGATTTTTTTCACCAGGAAATATAATAGCCTAAATTATTCATAAATTTCTAAATCAATAATACGACCATTAATTTTAATCTTTCAAGTGGTATAAGTTAAATTCTTGGCATTGATAAGTATTAGGAAAAAGATACACATACATAATTTCTATATGTAAACAAAAAAGGAAGGAAGAAGGGAGGAAAAAAGAAAAGAGAGGGGCAAGGAGGGAAGAAAAGAAGGAAAATGAAGGGACAGAGAGAGGACAGACAAATGAAAGCGATCTTTTTGCAACTAGTAGTAATGAACTGGTATGAAGTTGATCAGAAAGGGAAGACTCTTCACTGAAAGTTAACAGAAACAAGTCGTGTTTCTACGTGAGCGCATTTAGTGCTGCGAGTACAGATTTCCTCATGAATCAGTGCACAGGTTTTCCACAATACTAATCATCTCAGTAGGGTTCTTCTGAGTAAATAAGTCTTCATGAAACAATCCTAAGGGTTAGCTGAAAAATCAACAGGCAAGAATTTCAAAATAATTTCTATAAAATGAAAAGGGATGATTAGTTCACATGCCAAAAAACGGATAGATAATAAAGCAATTTAGAATTTCTTTAATGAACACATAAAGGAAATATATAGAAACAGGTATTTTGACACATTAAATTCCACAAGTTTAAGAAAGAATTCTCAGAAGTGGGGGCGGAAAGATTGTTAGAGCCACAAGTTAGATCATTATACACAGAGACGTTGCCTTTTCCCCATAATTGATGGCTACCCCACAATGCATGACCCACATTCCCCAACGAGGAGGGGAGGACAGGGAGGAGGCTATTGAAGGCACCAATATGAATGTATTCACATTATGAGCATAGGTAATAAAATAAATAATAAATTTAAAAAATAGAGAGAGAGATACAGAATATTAAAAGTATAAAAAATAGAAAAATGACTTTTTTTGGGTTTTGCAAGGTAGGGTCTCACTCTAGTTCAGGCTGACCTGGAACTCACTCTGTAGTCCCAGGCTAGCCGCCAAATCACAGCAATCCTCCTACCTCTGCCTTCAGAGTTCTGGGATTAAAGGTGTGTGCCATGATGCCTTGCCAGAACAATTACATTGAAGAATGGTACTGGAAAATCTGGCTAGCAAGTTGCATAAAATATTTTGCACCCTGCTTTCATACCACATAGAAAATAAATCCAAACTCTCATGGCAGCTAATATTTACGAGATGTTACCTTTACTGAAAGCATTACACTACGTGTGTTACATAAATTGTCAGAGAAATTATGCTTTGCAATACTTTTATCCTCATATAACAAGAAATATTTGAGAGCTTATAGAATTATACAGCTAGTTTAGGATCTCACTGAAGTAAGTGGTAAGCCTTGAAATTCATCACTGAATAATTTCTCTAGATGTCCCCCTGGACTACTCTCTGAAGTTTATGATACTTAAATAATAATCCCCAAATGTAAAAGTGATCATACATACATGTTTAACTTCCATATTTCTGGGAATTAAGGGAAAAAATAAATAAATATACTGAGAAAAGCCAAAAGTGGAAAAGAATCAACTTCTTTATTACTAATTATAAATACTTCATGTAAATTTGCATGAAAATATTAATAATGCTCAAGTAACTTACTCTGCATCAGAGAAATACAAATTAAAACAATAAAGTATTATTTAACCTGACAAAAATATCTTTTGTATGATACTTGTTGGTAATAGTTGTGGCATTTGCTGGTAGGATTATAAATTAACATGTCCCTATCTCTTCCACAGTAATCCTGTCCAAAGGAAATGATCTGAAAAGTGGAACAGAAGAGAAAACTGCATTGCTAAAGACTTCATCAGCGAGACCAGAAGCAATAAGAGAAAGATTACATTTTGAAAGAGGAAGTAAAATATGAAATTTACTTTGCGTTAATGAAACAGCTGCCTTTTAAGGCAGGACATAAAAGTCCAACGTTTGCAATGCATTGGTGAAGTATTAGTCACCAGTGAGAGTCTCTGCCTACAAACCAATCAGGACAAAATGAACCACAGGAGAAAATGGGTACGTTTTTCAGAAGGAAAACAATGTTTAATAAGTATATGAAAAATAAGTAACAATAAATTAAAATAATGGTATATGCCCCCTTTTAAATAGTGGCAAATACATGAAGATTGACAGCAATGAAGCTAGCCAGAGTGTAAGACATCCTCCTTTACTGCTGCTATTACATCAGGCATAGCCCCCTGAGGCTTGCTTTCTTTTTTTGTTTTGTTTTGTTTTTCAAGGTAGGGTTTCACTCTACCTCAGGCTGACCTGGAATTTACTATGTAGTCTTAAGGTGGCCTCGAACTCTCAAATCCTCCTACCTCTGCCTCCCAAGTGCTGGGATTAAAGGCATGCGCCACCACACCTGGCTTTTTTTTTTTTTTTTTTAAAGAGAGGGAGAGAAATAGAGAGGCAGACACAGAGAGAGAAGGGGAGAGATAGAGGGAGAGAATGAGTGTACCAAGGCCTGTAGCCACTGCAAACAAACTCCAGATGTATGTGCCACCTTGTGCATCAGGCTACTTGGGTACTGGGGAATCAAGCCTAGCTACTTAGGCTTCGTAGGCAAATGCCTTAACCACTAAGTCATCTATTCAGCCCTTCTTTTGTTTTTGACACAATGTCTCACCTTGAATTTAGGAGCAGAGCGTCCTGTCTCTGCCTCCTTAGTGTTGGGATTACAGGTGGGTACTACCACTCCTGGCTAAGTGTAACAGTTTTAAAGAACATGTTGGCAATACGAATATATAAATTTTCTCTTTTATTCTGAAATAACTAGATTTTCTTAAAATGATGAAATCCAGAAAGGTCTCATTTATCTGATAGCAAGAATGCTCTGAAATCAATGCCTTCATTAATAATTGCAGAACAGTTATTAGCAATAGAAATTAGTATTAATATTAACACTAATCATCACCAGCTTTTCCACAGATGTTCCAGGACCAAAGCTAGGATTTCTTATTTGCTACCTGTCCTTCTTAGTTTTTCTTCCACTATTTGTAAATTTCTAAGTCTTTCCTTATATCTGACTAAAACATAAATGCTCATACCACTTGCCGCAGCAGTTCATTTCTAGAAATCAGCTAAAATTTGTGCATTAGTGTATCAGAATACATTCCCAAGGATGCTTAACACAGATTTTTAAATAGTCAAATATTGAAAGTGAGAGACAGGGAATGACTTAAGGTTTCCAATGGATATTGATTTGAACACAAGAGAAGCAGCAGAAGTAATATCAGAAAAGTTAAGGCATCCTGTTAGAAATCATTACTAATCTCTGTATATTCACATTATTTATAATGAAAGTGTTTGCACTCTATAGGATTATAACTACTTGCCCCAATATATTTTCATTTATTAAAATAGATTAGCCTGAAAACCTAAAGGATCATAAGAAAACTGGCATGGTAAGGCAATTTAGACATTCACTCTTACACTAATGATGAGATTGTAATTAGTAAAATAGTATTTTATGTTTGAACAGTGGAGAGCAGACTGCAGTTCAGAAAAAATGTCAAATGTGCCTACTCTTTTAACTAATAAACTTACTTCAAATAATAGAAGTAAAAGATGATGACATCAAATTAAAAGAGAGACTAATGGAGAGAGGGAGGGGATATGATGGAGACTGGAGTTCTGAAGGGGAATGGGGGGAGAGGAAGGAAATACCATGCACTTTTTGTATGTAAGTATAGAAGTTGTCAATAAAAAAATAATTATTAAAAAAATAAGAATAATTTTTCATACAGAAATATCTGCACTACATTTAAAGAGATTTGAGGACTATGTTGCTGTA
Organism: Orientallactaga sibirica; assembly: GCA_036365145.1. Lineage (NCBI taxonomy): Eukaryota > Metazoa > Chordata > Mammalia > Rodentia > Dipodidae > Orientallactaga > Orientallactaga sibirica. The sequence goes on from JAEOAD010000009.1 coordinate 4,180,642, forward strand.
TGTTTATTTGTAATTTTGCAAATCCAGAATCAACCTAAATGTTCATAAAATTACATTTCATTAAACAAAATGCTATTTGCCCACTTAAAGGCCAGCAGAACCTTGACTTGTAAAGATGCCTGAAGTATATTATTGAGAGGAAAGAAAGTAGAGCTTACTTAACTTATATTAATTAAAGTATATATACTTAAGCCTCAGACGTTACCAGATCTATAACTGAATACCTTGTCCGTCCTTACAAGGGCTCCCCATGCAGCATGGCCATAGTTTTCACAGTTGAATATGTGATGGTCAAATGATCAGGACTTTCTTTTTCCTAGATATCTAATTTCATAATACAAGCTTTATTCTTGTGTTAGAAGTTAAACATTAAAAATGCAATTTTGGGGGCTGGAGAGATGGCTTAGCGGTTAAGGCACATGCCTGTGAAACCTAAGGACCCCAGTTTGATTCTCCGGGTCTCACATAAGCCGGATGCACATGGTGATGCATGCATCTGGAGTTCATCTGCAGTGGCTAGAAGCCCTGCAGCATCCATTCTCACACTCTCTCTCTCCCTCTCTCTGTCTCTCATAAATAAATAAAAATAAAATCTTTTAAAAATGTAGTTTTTTCTTTCTACCTTATCACTCACAGCAAGCACTCTGCAGCTTGCACGCTGAGGCCACTAGGAAGGGTGACTGGAACACAAGCACTCCAGTATCTCAGCATCTCTCTGAATATTCATAAGGCTACTAAGTGACTAAGGAGTAGTACTGTATATGCTATTAGAATTGCATATTGACTTTTATAACCATCATACAAGATTGAGGGGAGGCTGTACAAAGGTATGACTGACATGTGGAAATGGATAAGCAAGATTTCACATCAGTGACAATGGTGCACAATTTACCATTATGAATTGCTTGTCCATTTTATCATGTACATGTTATGAGTGTTTATTTACAATAATAATGCATATGTATCTTCATAGGAATGAATGTGTATGTATGTGTGTAAACTGTTATTAGTGGCTCTCTGAGGACCAAAAAGTACAGCTGGGAAAGAAATTATGTCTATACAAGTTTTATTTCTCATAACGCTACTTCTCTAAAAATGTCAAATAAAAATGACTAGATAGCCAGGCGTGGTGGTGCACGCCTTTAATCCTAGCACTCGGGAGGCAGAGATAGGAGGATTGCCATGAGTTTGAGGCCACCCTGAGAATACAGAGTGAATTCCAGGTCAGCCTGGGCTAGAGTGAGAGCCTACTAAAAAAAAAAAAAAAAATGACTAGACAATGATCATATATTGTGATATATAAATGAAAATATAAACAATATCTTAATAATTAAGACTATGAAACATAAACATCTGAATATAGAAATTACTATAAACAAGTACACCAAACTGATAATTGTTTTAACTAACATTGTGGTTTTTGGATAATTCCAAAATTCTACCTTCCAGATATAATATTAGTTAAAAATAATATAACAATTAAGATGTGAGACATGCTTTGAAAATTCTTTTATCTAAGAATTATTTTTAAATCTGCCAATTTAATTTTCTTAACTCATACTTCCTAAGAAATTTGAGAAAAAAATAAATAGCATTTTATTAAACAAGCACCTAGTGTATACTGTTATAATTACTTTACATAGTAAAGTTTTTAACAATCACTCAGGTTACTTATACATACACATAACGTAACTTGCATATATATAAGTTGAAACATCTTTCAAAATCTGTAAGTAGCAGTACCATCACCTACCCCACCTGTCCTGCTGCCACACTACTGCTTTTATTCTTTATTTATGGGCCCAATTATCACAGATACTTACTTTGTATATTAACTCTGAACTGCACATGTGCTTTGGCATTCTGAAAGTACTTACTAAAGTATTACACATGTGCTATGGCTCATGGGATATTAGGATGGAAAGAAAGATGAACAGGATGTATCTGCTCCTTTCTATCAAGTAGAACTCAGAGATTCGTAGAACTTCCTCAGAGTGGAGCCCTTTCCATTTACACCATGGCCCCGGGGGGGGAGCAGGCAGGTGCACATGTACTGTATCTGCCTCATCACAGGTGGCTGAAGCTCTAAGAAGGGAAGAGGGTGACAGAGGCTTGCAGCTAGTTCTAGAAGCACCATCCCTAGTAGGCACTCGGGAATTCTATCCATGACAGCACACTCATGTCTTGGTTCAAAGAGGGTGGCTATTGGGCTGGAGAGATGGCTTAGGGGTTAAGGCGCCTGCCTCCTAACCCTAAGAACACTGGTTCCAATCTCCAGCGGTTCCAATCTCCAGGTCCCACGTTTAGCCAGATGCAAAGTTACGCAAGGGCGCAATGCCGCACTTGGCCACAAGGGGGCGCACACATCTGGATTTCGTTTGCAGCAGCTGAGACACTGCTGGCGCGCCCGTCTCTGTCTTCCTCTCCCCCCCTCCGTCTCTCTTGTGTCTCTCTCCAAAAAAATAATAAAAAAAAAATAAAAAGAGGGTGGCTATTGTTGCTACAACTTAGCATGGGCCAACGCGTCACTCTAACAACATATTCCTGAGGATTCCGTCATGAAGACAGAGTAGTTGACTTTCAACTAGAAACCCCTCTATAGAAAAACCACCACCGGTACATACCACCACATGCACAAACACATGTATTAAAGCATCCCTTGTAGCAGCTTTAAACCACAGCATCAGTCTGAAAATACCCATATGGTTCATCAACACCAGAGTTGTTGACAAGAATTTTGATCCTCTGCTGTGGTGGGTTCTGCAGAAGGCTAGTTTCCTAGGTCTATTTCTATTCATTTAATCCCAGTCAGGCACTACCTAATTAAGGAAAACTAACTAACATTAAATTAACATATTTAGACAAGACAGTATGGCTGTGGTCAAGTTCCTTAATGTGTCTCAACATGAACAACGACCTCTGTGAGATGATGAGAGTGATGTCGGCTCTTCTGGCCAGGGCTCTGAAGGGAAAGCGGAGTCAGTCAGTGGAACGCTTTGTGACCTGAAAGTGCCATACAGATGAAGACCTTACAGACTAGTATTGTGCCCCTTATAAGCATGAAGTTCAAAGTTCTCAAAGTCTCAAATGAAGGCTATCATAGTGACATAGAAAATCAAATCACAGCTCAAGGAAGCTACGTACTGAACCCTCAGAAGGTAGGGTCTCTCACTTGGGCCCAGATCTCATCAGGTCAGCTAGTCTAGGTGGCCAGCTTGCCAAGGGATTCCTTGTCTGTCTCCTGGGATTATAGGCATGCAGCCACATGGCATTTACATGTGTGCTAAGGACTGGAGCTCTGGTCTTCACGTTTGAGCAGCAAACCCTTTATCCACTGAACCAACTCCCCAGCCCATAAAATATATTTATATATATATCTATTTTGGAGCAACTACATTTGAAAACATACACAATAAGGAAAATGCTAGTTATCCCTACTATGGAATAAATACAGATATAACTGAAATAAAATGACTGAAGTCATTCCTTACAAGCACGGTCTTTAGAAAAATAGTAGAAGCAGAAATAGTAGCATACATGAGAAAACAAGCTAATCTAAACTAATCACAGACTTGACATTTGCATGTGATAGTGAAAAATAAGCTAATATATAAATTAAACAAGATAATATTCCAAAATAAATAACAAATTGTTCAAGTATAGAAAATGAGAGATATTATATTAACCCAAATGACTGGGCAATAAATTTTTGTAGAGAATTATATACATAGATATATAATTACACAAATACTATTTCTGTACTATTACAGGCAATGTCATAGTCTTAACAAAATATAACAGAAAACATAGCACCTTCTCTAAAATTCCACAACATATCAGGGCACAAATTATCACCAGTTTTTGAGAATAACTTAGCTCTAACTAACTCTTAACGGGAGGGAAGAATGTCTTGCATGGGGATGTGTAGCCTAGTGGGCAGAGCTTGTTCACACAAAAGGGCACTAGCAACAAAAGACCTTTGGAGACAATACCAGAGTAAGACTGAGAAATGACACACTATTCAAAAACATTCTGTTGTAACTTTTGTATTACAGATTTTTGCTTAATAGAAGATTCAAAAATATAAATTCCAGGAATATTATGAGATATTTCCAGATGTGTTCCAATTTAAAGAAACGAGTTTCAATTATCTCTGCTAACTTAGCAATACTTGGTTATCTGACTATAAACAGGCTTCTCCTGTGTTTAAGTCCTTTCCAGTGCTTCCTGGTAGCTGGACTTCTACAGTTAACTGTAGAGGCGAAAGTGTTACAATATGCTGAGTAGAGATGGAGTAAATTATTCAATAATTTCAAGAACAATGGATCTAGTCCATGTTAGCTTACCTCTCCATAACTCTGCATAATAGTTCTTCCAAGATTTCTTTGGCTTTTGGCCTAATGTAATGTTTTAATATTAGTTTGTGTTAAATCACATTTAATTACATTTTGAAGTTTGTTGAGCCCAGCAGACCATTCAGAATCCATTCAAAATGTGGGCAGCTGATGCAGTGTTTTGCTCCACACAGTTCAATCCATGTACTACCCCTAGCTTTTGCACAGTAAACTGCCTTGTTTGACCTAGAATTAATATAACTCAAACTACCTGAGGTAAAGAACCAGTTTTTCTCCATTTCATGTCTGAGATCTATGCTTTCATTTAAATGTGTGTGTGTGTGTGTGTGTGTGTGTGTGTGTGTGTGTGTGTGTCTGGAGAGCTAGCTTAGCAGTTACACCACTTGCCTGTGAAGACTAAGGACTCTCCACTGCCCACATAAGCCAGATGTACAAGGTGACACATGTATCTGGAGTTTGTTTGCAGTGGCTAGAGGCCCTGGTGTACCCATTCTCCCTCTCTCAAACAAATAAATAAAATGTTATATATATATGAGTTTCTGAGAAAACAAAAACAAAGAAAGCACAACTCCATTATTATATTCAGTAGACAAAAGACAATGTCCTTCCTGGTTTTGACTACAAAGAGGAAGAAGAGGACAGTGGGAAGAGGCTGAAGTAGAAGTATGGAGCCCAGGGACTGGGCCCTAGTGAGAGAACTGAGTTTCAGCCGTATCGTCCTCACGGCATCTTAGTCTTGACGGGCCTTAGTGGGAAGCCCTGCTAAAGTATATGAAAAGGCTTGATAATCAAAGGTGATGGGAAAATTGCATAGCCATTCAAGTTGCTGAGCAAGCATGTGCTAGTGTTACCACTCAGTGGCTGTCAGTTGCTCAGAAAAAGGTTTTACTTCGTGAGTCTCAAATATTCCTGGTCAGTCTTTGGACAAAGGGAGTTTGCAATGTGAAAATTAACCTTGCAGGCTAGAGAGATGGCTTGGTAGTTAAGGCGCTTGCCTAAGGACCCAGGTGCAATTCCCCAGTACCCACGTAAGCCAGATGTGCAAAGGGGCACATGCTTCTGGAGTTCATTTGCAGTAGTTGGCAGCCCTTACACACCCATTCCTTTTCTCTCTCTCTCTTTCTCTTTCTCCTTCTGCTCGCTCTCTCTCTCTCTCAAATAAATAAAATATTTTCCTTTAATCCCAGCATTGGGGAGGCAGAGGTAGGAGAATCACCGTGAGTTTGAGGCCACCCTGAGACTCCATAGTGAATTCCAGGTCAGCCAGAGCTAGAGTGAGACACTACCTCGAAAAACCAAAAAGAAAAAGAAAAAAACTTATCCTTGAGAGTAAGTCCCCAGAGCCAGGTTTGAAACACATGTCAAGATGATTACATGGAGTCAAGACAAAATGAAAGGACAGAATTAGAACTTCCTCATGTCTTGACATCTGGAGACAAATAATTAGTTTTCACTACTGTTTATTTGTTCTGCTTGCTTTTATTTGGTTTGGTTTTTAAGATATTTTTATTAAGTGTATATAATTTCATCATGACAGTTTCATACACATATATAATGAATAGCATTTTCCCGAGAATAGCACTGCTCTTGTTAAGAATTGCTAAATATAAGCAGTATGTAGAAATAGTACCTATTATCACTATAATTTTTATCATAACTATCCTTTTGTGTGTATTGAAATACATAATTCAACCATATTAACAATATTTCACCACTTCACCTAATTTGTCCAGACCTCCCCCTGTGCATGCAGTCTTGTTCCTTTACTTTCACAGAGGGTGACTGTCTGCTATGAGACTGGACTCTTCCTGCAGAGGAACAGCAGCTCTAAAGCTAGTGCAAAGAGGAGCTTCCTCTCATAAACTGAAAGCTAAGGATTATACAAATCTTGATTTTACTTGGGTGTGGTAGCACACCCCTGTAACGCTAACCCTCGGTAAACTGAGGCTAGTAGATTGTGAGTTCAAGGCCAACCTGAACTACCAAACAAAACACAGCAAACAATGACAAAGTAAAGGGCTGGCAACATGGTGGCAGGAGAGACCTCACTGCTGCACTGCCTCTAGACCACACCCACACATTTCTGCACCTCACTGCTGCACTGCCTCTAGACCACACCCACACATTTCTGCACCTCACTGCTGCCCTGCCTCTAGACCATACCCACAGACATTTCTGCACCTCACTGCTGCACTGCCTCTAGACCACACCCACACATTTCTGCACCTCACTGCTGCACTGCCTCTAGACCACACCCACACATTTCTGCACCTCACTGCTGCACTGCCTCTAGACCACACCCAAAGACATTTCTGCACCTCACTGCTGCACTGCCTCTAGACCATACCCACAGACATTTCTGCACCTCACTGCTGCACTGCCTCTAGACCACACCCACACATTTCTGCACCTCACTGCTGCACTGCCTCTAGACCACACCCACACATTTCTGCACCTCACTGCTGCACTGCCTCTAGACCACACCCACACATTTCTGCACCTCACTGCTGCACTGCCTCTAGACCACACCCAAAGACATTTCTGCACCTCACTGCTGCACTGCCTCTAGACCATACCCACAGACATTTCTGCACCTCACTGCTGCACTGCCTCTAGACCACACCCACACATTTCTGCACCTCACTGCTGCACTGCCTCTAGACCACACCCACACATTTCTGCACCTCACTGCTGCACTGCCTCTAGACCACACCCACACATTTCTGCACCTCACTGCTGCACTGCCTCTAGACCACACCCAGACATTTCTGCACCTCACTGCTGCACTGCCTCTAGACCACACCCACAGACATTGCTGCACCTCACTGCTGCACTGCCTCTAGACCACACACACACACATTTCTGCACCTCACTGCTGCACTGCCTCTAGACCACACCCACACATTTCTGCACCTCACTGCTGCACTGCCTCTAGACCACACCCACACATTTCTGCACCTCACTGCTGCACTGCCTCTAGACCACACCCACACATTTCTGCACCTCACTGCTGCACTGCCTCTAGACCACACCCACACATTTCTGCACCTCACTGCTGCACTGCCTCTAGACCACACCCACAGACATTGCTGCACCTCACTGCTGCACTGCCTCTAGACCACACCCACACATTTCTACACCTCACTGTTGCACTGCCTATAGACCACACCCACACATTTCTGCACCTCACTGCTGCACTGCCTATATGGCCACACCCACAGACATTTCTGAACCTCACTGTTGCACTGCCTCTAGACCACACCCACACATTTCTGCACCTCACTGCTGCACTGCCTCTAGACCACACCCACAGACATTGCTGCACCTCACTGCTGCCCTGCCTCTAGACCACACCCACACATTTCTGCACCTCACTGCTGCACTGCCTCTAGACCACACCCACACATTTCTGCACCTCACTGCTGCACTGCCTCTAGACCACACCCACACATTTCTGCACCTCACTGCTGCACTGCCTCTAGACCATACCCACAGACATTGCTGCACCTCACTGCTGCACTGCCTCTAGACCACACCCACACATTTCTGCACCTCACTGCTGCACTGCCTCTAGACCACACCCACACACATTTCTGCACCTCACTGCTGCCCTGCCTCTAGACCACACCCACACACATTTCTGCACCTCACTGCTGCCCTGCCTCTAGACCACACCCACACACATTTCTGCACCTCACTGCTGCACTGCCTCTAGACCACACCCACACACATTTCTGCACCTCACTGCTGCACTGCCTCTAGACCATACCCACACATTTCTGCACCTCACTGCTGCACTGCCTCTAGACCACACCCACACACATTTCTGCCCCTCACTGCTGCCCTGCCTCTAGACCACACCCAAAGACATTTCTGCACCTCACTGCTGCCCTGCCTCTAGACCACACCCAAAGACATTTCTGCACCTCACTGCTGCACTGCCTCTAGACCACACCCACACACATTTCTGCACCTCACTGCTGCCCTGCCTCTAGACCACACCCACACACATTTCTGCACCTCACTGCTGCCCTGCCTCTAGACCACACCCACACACATTTCTGCACCTCACTGCTGCACTGCCTCTAGACCACACCCACACATTTCTGCACCTCACTGCTGCACTGCCTCTAGACCATACCCACACATTTCTGCACCTCACTGCTGCACTGCCTCTAGACCACACCCACACACATTTCTGCCCCTCACTGCTGCACTGCCTCTAGACCACACCCAAAGACATTTCTGCACCTCACTGCTGCACTGCCTCTAGACCACACCCACACACATTTCTGCACCTCACTGCTGCACTGCCTCTAGACCACACCCACACACATTTCTGCACCTCACTGCTGCACTGCCTCTAGACCATACCCACACATTTCTGCACCTCACTGCTGCACTGCCTCTAGACCACACACACACATTTCTGCACCTCACTGCTGCCCTGCCTCTAGACCACACACACACACACACACACACACACACGTAACTGGTCACACGTGACTGCCTCTGGGTCTGCCCTTACAACCCCACCAATCGACACAGAAATCCCAGCCTAGCTGCTACTTTTCAGCACAACTGGCTTTCCTGTGCCACTAATGCCCAAAAGGATTTGTAGTAAGCACCTCTCCTTCTTGTCAGCAGTGTCCTGTAAGAGCATTGTCACTGGGGAAGAATGTCAAAATGCATTCCATCTCAATCATATTTCTGACAGTAAGTATAGTTAGACATTTCTCCATATATCATATGCAGGATAATGTGTTAAATTTTTAAAGTTCCTGGGCCTGAAGAGATGACTTAGCAGTTAAGCGCTTGCCTGTGAAGCCTAAGGACCCTGGTTCAAGGCTTGATTCCCCAGGACCCACATAAGCCCGATGCACAAGGGGGAACATGCATCTGGAGTTTGTTTGCAGTGGCTGGAGTCCCTAGCACACCCATTCTCTCTATCTGCCTCTTTCTCTCTCTGTCTGTTGCTCTCAAATAAATAAAATTAACAAAAAAGAAAATTTAAAAGTTCCCTTAAATGCTCCTGACTTTACGTTTCATTAAAATATTTTATCCACAATATATATTCAAATGCCCAATGTTCTGTATTTAAGTTGAATGCCTATACTAAGCTGTAAAATTTAATTATTTAAATTTTCCATGAGATTTTCATTTTCCCATGCATAATAACACAATGTATAAAAACAAAATCAAATAAACATGTGAGCCAGGTGTGGCGGCACACGCCTTTAATCCCAGAATTTGGGAGGCTGAGGTAAAAGGATCACTGTGAGTTCAGGGTCAACCTGAATCACAGAGTGAGTTCCAGGTCAGCCTGAGTTATAGTGAGACCCTGCCTCAAATGGGGGTGAGGCTGGAAAAATGGTTTAGTGGTTAAGGCACATGCCTGTGAAGCCTATGGACCCCAGTTTGATTCTCCAGGTCCCACATAAGCCAGATGTACATGGTGGCACATGCATCTGGAATTCATTTGCAGTGGCTAGAGGCCCTGGCATGCCCATTCTCACTCTCTCTGTCTCTCACTCTCTCTGTCTCTAATAAATAAAAATAAAATCTTTAAAAAAGAAAGAAAGAAAGAAAAAGAAAGAAAGAAAGAAAGAGAGAAAAACATTGTAGTATGTGAGCTATATGTGAAAAATTAAATAGAATTATTCACTTGTCTACTTACATTCCTATTGTTATAATTCCTAATTCTATGACATTAATATGAATCATCATGAATATTAATTTTATACTCAGTCTGAGGAAACACATAGTCAACTAACTTTAAGAAGAAAAATATATTACATATCATTTTGCTTTTTAAATAATTTAATTTTCTTTGAAACATAGCACTGATCAAATAAAATTGCAGTTCATTTGTTTTATAATAACCAAACATGCTCTTACCCTTTTCTTGGACACCACAGCAACTTTAGTATCTGCTTTGAATTTATCTGTAAGATAATAAAATACTGCTTATTCAAAAAATACCATGTTCCCATTCAAATAAATAATTACACAACATGATTTTCTAATTTATCATGCTTTAGTAACTGTGCTGTTTCAGTAGTCCCTTTAGTTGAAATGCTAATAAAGGGCTAGAGAAATGGCTTAGTGGTTAAGGCACTTGCCTGCAAGCCTGACAGCTCAGGTTCAAATCTCCAGTACCCACATAAAAAATCAGACACACAAAGTGGCACATGCATCTGAAGTTTGTTTGCAGTGACAAGAGGCCCTGGCATGCCCATTCTCATTCTCTCTCTTTCCTTGCTAATTATATATATAATTTTTATTTATTTATTAGCAACAGACAGAGAGAGAAAGAGGCAAGAGAGAGAGAGATAGATAGAGAGAGAATGGTCACACCAGGACCTCCAGCCACTGCAAACAAACTTCAGATGTATGTTCCCCCTTGTGCATCTGGCTTACGTGGGTAGTGGAGAATCGAGCCTTGAATGGGGTCCTTAGGCTTCACAGGTCAGAGCTTAACAGCTAAGCACCTCTCCAGCCCCCAATTATATTTTTAATGCTAATAAATTCAGTTCCCCAGAATTGAGTAGAGCTAAGTAATGAAAAAGTCATAACATCAGGAAGAAGTTCATATATTTATCTGACAAATTTCCTTTAAATTTTATAGGCTAGTTGGACTTCCACAAGTTAGCACCCAGTCTGTCTGCTATCTAGTATGTAGTCAATTTGTGGTTTTGGAGACTACAGGACCTACAATTCAGTCTAAGCTGTCTGCACTTGTGCATCTAGTGGGACACTGGGTAAGAGCTTCAGGTAAAAGGTTCCTCACTGAATTTACATGACAATACTGAAAGCATCCAGTCTGTCTTCACTCTCCGCCTGAGAGTGTTGATGCCAAGCCAAATTCAGTACAGACCAGACACATCTAATGAGAGCAACTGATCTGTCCACAGTGTTTGCTGTGAGACCACATACATTCACATGCAGAAAAAGTGTAATTGATTGATATGCTAAGAGAAGGGAAAAACAGAATCATATAAAATGTTCCATTAAAAGCCAGGCATGGTGTCTCAGCTTTAATCCCAGCGCTTGGGAGGCTAAGGTAAGGAGAATCACCATGAGTTCCAGGCCAGTCTGGGATACAGAGTGAGTTCCACGTCAGCTTAGACCAGAGTGAGGCTCTACTTTGAAAAAAAAAGTTTGATTGAAATTAAAATCACAGGGCTGGAGAGATGGTTTAGTGGTTAAGGTGCTTACCTGCAAAGCCAAAGGACCTAGGTTCAATTCCCCAAGACCCACATAAGCTAGATGCACAAGGTGGCACATGTGTCTGGAGTCCATTTGCAGTGGCTGGAGGCCCTGACATGCTCATTCTCTATCTGCCTCTCTCTTTCTACCTCTTTCTCTCTCTCTCTCAAATAAATAAAAAAATATTTTTTTATAAAAGAAATTAATATCATAAAAAGCAGAAAAGAGTAGAAGACAAAGAACAAGGGCAACACAGAGAAAAGAGTCATAAATATGAAGCCATCACTGAGGGAAGCCAGCCTGATGGAAGTCAATTCCACTACATCAATGGTCATGGTAGACACAGTTAAAAGGCAGAGGAAGATACAGAGCCAGGTGTGGTAGCATATGCCTTTAATCCCAGCATTTTGGAGACAGGTAGAATAATGCTGTGACTTTGGGGCCACCCTGAGACTGTGAATTCCAGGTCAGCCTGGGCTAGAGTGAGACCCTTTCTCAGGGGAAAAAAAAAAAGAAAGAAAGGTATATCATTCTAGTAGTAATGAAAAGAAGTATTGGGTGTGTATTAGTAGGGTGATTGCCTAGTATGCACTAAGCCTTGGGGTTAATGGTCTGATCTTGATTCTCAGCAACAGAAATAATAGTAATAGCAATATTAATTTTAGACAGCAGACTTCAGAGCAAGAACAAATATTAGGAATAAAAAGTGGTATTGTTCATCATAAATAAAGAGCTCAGCATTCCAAAAAGACATAACAACTCTTAATGTCAAGACAGCTACCAACCAAATATCACACCGAAGATGCCAGGGAGAATTTTTTAAATCCACTATTGTAGTTGGAAACTTCAACACCTACCTATCAGAAATGAGCAAAAGCAGCAGGCAAGGGGTTAGGGAGATGGCTCAGTTAGAAAAGTGCTTGTATTGTATGTACGGGGACCTGAGTACAACCATCAGTGCCTATGTAAATGCCAGGCATAGTGGTGCACATCTGGACTCTCAGTGCTGGGGAGGCAGAGACAGGAAAAATCACTGGGCCAACCAATCTAGCCTAATTTGTCACATAGGAGGTAGATGCTGGTAAGGCTAGAGAGATGGTTCCATAGTTAAGGCACTTGCCTGCAAAGCCTAAGGACCCGGGTTCACTTCCCAAGTACTCACATGAAGCCAGATGCACTAGGTGGCACATGAGTCTCGAGTTAATTGATAGTGGCTAGAGGCCATGGCACACCCATTCTCTCTCTCTCTCTCCATCTACCTTTCTCTCTCTCTCTCAAATAAATATTTAAAAAGACATGCTATAATATTTATAGATATTAATGTTCAGAAACTGAAATACTTCAAAGCCTATTGTGTTTAAACAAGAGAGCTGTGTACAACTTGTGCAAGGTATAAAGTTGTATTTGTGATATGAGAGTGGGTTGAGCCCTGATTGTTAATAAACAGACATTTTCAGCAGAAGGGATGAGATGGCGTCTGTGGCGATGGGCGTGGCCACACTGGTCTACACCTGATGGTGAACCAGTGTGGCGATGCTTGTCCTGACTCTTCTGTGCTCTTCAAACCTACTTTATGTGCTTTCAAACCTCAACTTTCGTAAATGGGTAAATATTTAAACTTCTCAAATAAAATGTTTCACATATAAGTGTATTTAAAGCAAACATGAAACTTTTCAAAGAAAGAAAGACAAACACTGTTACTTTAAAGTTCACTTAAAGGCCAGATCCTCCCATAGAGGAACCTGCTTTAGAACTGAGTGATTAAGGAAGGGGCTGTGTGATATAAAATTGCTGTGATCACAAAGTAGGAAAATTTAAAACATACTTCAGTTTATTGAAATTATGTTACATGACAGTCATAACTGACTGACTGTAAAGCTTCATTTTAAATTTCTGTGTTAATGATGTAGTTTCTACGATGGTAGATTTGAAGACTTTGCTGTGAACTTAATACATGGAATGAGTTGGGAGCCATGTAAGAAAATAACATTCAAAAATACAAAATTTAAATAAAACCAGGCTCAAATGATAAAAAAAAGTGTCATACCTCCTATAATATTTGAAATGGCTTAATTTAAAAAGTGATCTATGAACCATAACATTTATGATTCAAGAGATCTTTTTTGAAAATGACCAAAATATTCTATTTCTTACCTAATTTAGGTTTGGGTTTACATTTCATTAATTCTTTGAGTTTATTAAAACATTTTGAAATAATGTTTTGAATAAATACAGCATATTCAATTGAGGTTATCAGACAAAAAATGTTTAAGCTATACGGTTTGTGAGGTAGAAGTGTCTGAGATGGCAAAGAGCTACTCCAGCACCACATAAACCAGGGTAGCAGCTCACTCCTGTAACCCAGCCCTGGAGAGGTGCAGGCAAGAGGACCAGAGCTTCCAAGTCATGTTCAGCTACATAGGGAATTTGAGGCCAGTCTGGGCTACGTGACATCCTGCCTCAAACAGCAACAACAAAAAAAAAGGGGGTGATGGAAAGAAAAAGAAATACTTCTATGATTTCAAATTTTGAAACATGTATAAATATTAAAATACACAAAATGCCTTGTGTGGCCCTAAGGGTAAAGAAGACAGCAAGAAGCATGAAGGCCAGTCCCCATGTTCAAACAGAATTCAGTCAAGGAAAATAGTTCCAGAGGTCAAAACACATGCTATTAATCCAGATAGAAAATTTTTATATCATGAAAAGACAGAGCTTTCTATTTTAGAGACACATCTCTGAGGAGATCCTGATTCAGGAATGTCTGCGTACCTTGCTTTGCCAGGTGGCACCTCTGCAGTCTTTGCTCTGGGGAGTACTGATGGAGCACACTCGCTTCCTGGAGGGCACTCGCATACCACTTCTTTTTCAAACACTTTTCTGGCTGTTTAAATGGAGACAGTGAAGAATGTTTTTCTGAAATATATAATTTTGTTTTATAATCCATAGTCGATTTAACTATTGAGCTAGAACTAAATCTAATTTGGGCATAGTATAATATATTACACTTAGGTTTCAGTATCTTAGTTATTACTTTATTGTTTTAAAATGTTGCAATAGTGTAGGAATTTTGCAAGTTATTGACCAAAAGGGTCAGATGCTTGGGTTTATATTATGATTCATTTTCACATTTACAAATTTATACAGTTAATGCTTCAATGTAACAAAACAGTCCCCATGAACACATGCTACTAGATTCACATTAACTTCCATATATACTGACAGAACAATGGTACTGGAGGAGGGGAATGAAGGCAAGTTTATTATTATAAAATTTTTCATTCTAACCCGGGCGTGGTGGTGCATGCCTTTAATCCCAGCACTCGGAAGGCAGAGGTAGGAGGATTGCCGTGAGTCGAGGCCACCCTGAGAATACAGAGTGAACTCCAGGTCAGCCTGAACTAGAGTGAGACCCTACCTCAAAAAAAAAATCATTCTAGCACTGGGGAGGTGGCTCATATTGAAGGCATTTGTTTGCAAAGCCCATTGGCATAGGTTTGATTCCCCATTGCCCATATAAAGCCAGATGCACAAAGTGGTATATGAGCCTGGAGCTGGTTTACAGTGGCCAGAGGCTCTGGTGTACCTATGTTCATTCATTCATTGTTTTTTTCTTTCTTTCTCTTTTTCTCTCCTAAATTTAATAAGATTTCTTCACTGTGATGGGCAGTTCACAGGGCAAAAGGAATAACATGAAAAATCAAATGCAAGTAAATCCAACAAGATTGCCCAGTCCCACAATGGATGACTCCAATCAAAATATAGAAGAGACAATAGGATCAGAACCCCACAACGAAGACATAAGCAATGCAACCCTGGCCAAGAAAATAGCAGAACTTGCAGAAAAATCAACAAAGGGCCAATAATTGTATGAATGCTGTTCTTGCTACATTAGACCTAACAGAAAAGAACCAGGAAGGGCTCCAAAGACAGTTAAATGACCTGAAGAAGAGCGAAAAGAGAGGACCTCAATAACCAGCTGGCTAAGCACAATGAGGACATAAATAAATGCAAGGATGAATTCCAAGAAGCACTAAAAAAAAAAAAAAAAAAATCAGAAAATGATGTGAAAAGGGGACTTGACAAAGGAATGGAAACCATACATAAAAAAGCAGTAGAAAATACAAACCCAAACCCAATTGAACAAGCCCAAAACTCTATAGACGCTCTCAAGAATAGAGTCAGCCATGTGGAGGATAGAAACTCAGAACTGGAAGACAAAACAGAAGAAACAGTTTGTGAATCCAAAAGTTTCAATAAGTTCAAAAATTTTTGTGAACAGAACATGAGGGAACTGTGGGATACCCTTAAACATCCCAACATTCAGGTCATAGGGTACCAGAAGGGGAAGAAATTCAGACAAAAGGCATGTAGAACTTATTCAAAATTATAGAAGAAAACTTTTCCACTCTCTCAAAAGAAAGACCCATCAAGTTACAAGAGGCTAACAGAACTCCAAACAGACTGGACCAAAGAAAAATTCTCCAAGACATATTATCATTAAGACTCTAAACATCGATAACAAAGAGAATCTCCTAAAAAACAGCTAGAGAGAAACAACACATTACATATAAAGGTAACCCCATCAGAATTTCTTCAGACTTCTCAGTGGAAACCCTGAAAGCCAGAAGGGCCTGGAATGGAACACTGCAAAGTCTAAGAACTTATGGCTTCTAACACAAACTACTCTACCCAGCAAAATATCCCTCATAATAGGTGGTAAAAGAAAAACTTTCTATGATAAAACTCAACTTTACAACTATATGAACACAAAGCCAAACCTAAGAGAGTACTTCAGGGAATTCTCCACACAGAAGAATCAACCAACCAAACTCAAGTGCCTACAAGAAGCAGATCACAATAACCAAACTCAGAGAAGGCAAAAAACTATAAAGTCCAAGAAAACACCAAACCACTTAAAACACTACAACATGGCAGGAAATAACTCAAACCTCACAGTTATTACCCTAAATATTAATGGCCTTAATTCACCCATCAAGAGACATTAGCTAACAGGGTGAAACAGAAAATTAGACCCCTCAATCTGCTGTCTTCAAGAAACCCACCTCACCACTAAAGACAGATACCTCCTCAGGGTGAAAGGGTGGAAAATGATATTCTAAGCAAATGGAAATAAGAAACAAGCAGGCATTGCAATACTTATATCAGATAAAATAGACTTCAAACCAAAAGTAACAAAAGAAGGCCATTTCTTACTTATCAAGGGAACAATCCAAGAAGAGGATATCACAATCATCAATATTTATGCACCAAACACAGGTGTACCACAATTCATAAAACAAAACCTACTTGAGAACAAAACAGAAATAACCACCAATACCATCCTAGTCGGGGACTTCAATACTCCACTATCAGCAGTAGATAGATCATCCAAACAGGAAATTAACAGGGAAGTAAAAGAGCTCAACAAAACCATAGCTCAACTAGATTTAACAGACATCTACAGAACATTCTACCCAAAATCCACAGATCACACATTCTTTTCAGCATCCCATGGAACCTTCTCTAAAATAGATCATATACTGGGTCATAAAGCCTGCCTCCATATATATAGGAAGATCAACATAATCTCCTGCATGATATCAGAACACAATGCTGTATTGCTACAAATTAACAACAAAAGATGCATCAGGAATCCCACCAGCTCCTCAAAACTGAACAACACACATTTAAATAATAAATGGGTAGTGGATGAAATAAAAATGAAATTGCAATGTTTCTAGAAATGAATGACAATGAGAATACATTGTACCAAAACTTATGCAACACAATGAAGGCGGTCCTCAGGGGAAAATTCATAGCACTAAATGACTTCATAACAAAAACAGAAAGATCCCAAATCAATAACCTAACCATCCACCTAAAGGTACTGGAAAAAACAAGACGAATCCAACCCAAAAAGCTCCAGATGGAAAGAAATAATTAAGATCAGAGCAGAAATTAATGAATTGGCAACTAAGAAAACAACTAAGAAAACTGATGAAACAAAGAGCTGGTTCTTTGAAAAAATAAACAAGATTGATAAACCCCTGGCCAATTTGATTAAAAGAAAAAAAAAAGAAGATTCAAAATAACAAAATTAGAAATGAAAAAGGAGAGATTACAACAGACATAAATGAAATTGGGAGAATCATCAGGACTTATTTCAAAAACCTCTACTCGACAAAACAGGAATATGGAGGAAATGGATGAATTCCTGGACACATACCACGTACCATACTTAAACTCAAAGCAGATTAATCTCCTAATCAAACCTATCACACCCATTGAAATTAAAAAGGTAATCAAAAACCTCCCCAAAAAGAAGAGCCCAGGACGAGATAGCTTCTCAGCTGAATTCTATCAAACCTTCATGGAAGAACTGAAGCCAATCTTTCTCAAATTGTGCCACACAACTAGAGAACAGGGAAAGCTCCCCAACTCCTTCTAAGAAGTTAGTATCACCCTAATACCAAAACCAGGCAGAGATGCCACAAGAAAACTATAGGCCTATTTTCCTGATGAACATAGATGCAAAGATCCTGAGCAAAATCCTCGCAAACCAAATTCAACAACATATCAAAAGCATTATCCACCTTGATCAAATAGGCTTCATTCTAGGAACACAGGGATGATTCAACATATGGAAAACTATCAATGTAATATACCACATAAATAATCTTAAACACAAAAAACACATGATCATTTTGATAGATGCAGAAAAGGCCTTTGATAAAATAAAACATCACTTCATGATCAAAACATTGGAGAGAATAGGCATGGATGCTTTATAACTCAACATAATAAAGGCTATATATAAAGCTCCTAAAACCCAACTAATACTTAATGGGGAGAGACTGAAGGAATTCCCATTGAGATCAGGAACAAGGCAGGGGTGTCTACTCTCTCCTCTGCTCTTCAACATAGTACTGGAAGTCCTAGCTCAAACAATAAGATAGGAGAAAGAAATAAAAGGGATACAAATTGGAAAGGAAGAAGTTAAGTTAGCCCTATTCACAGATGACATGATTCTATACATAAGTGATCTGAGAACCTTCATCTCAAAACTTTTAAAAGTGATTAACTCCTTCAGCAAAGTAGCAGGATACAAAATCAATGCACAAAAATCAGTAGCCTTTCTATATGCAAAAGACAAAGATCCAAAGAAATAAGCAACATTGTCCCATTTTCAATAGCAACAACAACAAAAAATAAAATACCTTAGAGTAACATTAACCAAGGATGTGAAAGACCTTTACAATGAAAACATAAAAACACTCAAGAAAGAAATTGAGGAGGACTTGAGAAAATGGAAACACCTCCCATGCTCCTGGATAGGCAGAATTAACATTGTGAAAATGGCAATCTTATCAAAAGCAATATACAGATTTAATGCAATACCAATAAAAATCCCAATATTTTTCTTCACAGAGATAGAAAAAATGATCTCAAAATTCATATGGAATGACAGAAGGCCTCTGATATCCAAGCATATTCTCAGCAAAAGAAACACCTCTGGAGGCATCACCATGCCTGATCTAAAGCTATATTATAAAACCACAGTAATAAAAACATGGCACTGGCATAAAAACAGGATGATAGACCAATGGAACAGAATCAAGGACCTGGACTTTGGGTCAAGTAACTACAGCTACTTGATATTTGACAAAGGCCCTAATGATGTAGACTGGGAAAAAGACAGCATCTTCAACAAATGGTGCTGGACAAACTGGATAACCATATGCAGGAAAGTGAAACTCGATCCACACATCTCACCATGCACAAAAACCAAAACCAAATCCAAATGGATCAAAGACCTCAATATAAGACTGGAAACTCTGCTACTACTGGAAGAAAAAAATAGGAGGAACTTTTCATGATATAGGAGTGGGAAAAGACTTCCTGAACAAAACCCCAGTAGTGCAGGAAATTAAACAATCACTCAACCATTGGGATCTCATGAAGCTGAAAGTTTTTTCACAAACACACAATAAGCAGAGCTAATAGATTACCCTCAGAATGGGAGAAAATTTTTGCCAGCTATAAAACTGAATGAGGCCTAATTTCTAGAATTTACAAAGAACTCAAAAACCTAAACAATAAAAGTCAAATAACCCATTCACAAAATGGGGCAGAAAACTGTACAGGGAGTTCTCAGAGGAAGAAATACAAATGGAAAACACACACTTAAGAAAATGTTCAACATCCCTAATCATCAGGGAAATGCAAATTAAAACAATTATGAGATTCCACCTTACCCCAGTAAGGATGGCAAACATTAAAAAAATCTAATGAAAACAAATGCTGGCGAGGTTGTGGAGAAATAGGAACCCTCATTCACTGTTGGTGGGAATGTAAAATGGTACAATCACTATGGAAATCAATATGGAGACTCCTAAAAAGGTTGACTATAGAGTTACCAAGAGAACCAGTTATTCCCTTACTGGGCATTTACCTTAAAAGCTCCAAGCCTTAGTTCAGAGATATTGCTCAACCATGTTTATAGCTGCTCAATTCATAATAGCTAAGAACTGGAATCAACCCAGATGTCCATCATTAGACTAATGGATAACCAAGATGTGGTATATCTACATGATGAAATTCTACATAGCCATAAGGGAAAATGACACAGTGAAATTGGAAGAAAAATGGTTGAACCTGGAACAGATCATTCTCAGAGAACTCACCCAATCACAGAAAGATAATCGTCACATGGTCTCACTCATCTGCGTCTCCTAACCTGAATCTGCCTGAAATGCTGACATATCTAGTAAGCATCTTGAGGACCGGACAATAGGAAGGGTGGGGCAGGATGGGAAGGTAAGGGTGGCAGGGGACACAAAACTGGACCCAAAGGGAAATGGCACCATAACATCCTATATCCTGAAAATCAGACTAAAAGGTTGAACCTTCATCAAGTCCTTAGAGGGAACATCTGATTCACAGGGCCCTGGAGAGGGTTTGATGAAAAGTAACCTTAAGCTTCTACTGTCTCTCTCTCTCTCTCTCTCTCTCTCTCTCTCTGTTCTCTCGTCTCTCATTCTCTTTTATATTACCTATCTTTTTCTTCCTCCTTTTCCCTTGAAGCTGACCTTTAACTCCTAGTACCAGCATGCGGTTAACATCCACAATGAGCTATTGATCAGAGAGACCTACAAGGTTTCTCAAAAGAAGACAGATTTCTGTCAGAGTACTTGATGACCAACCAAAGGTTAATGGTAAGACCCTACTGCCAAAGACACCATATGCTGTGGGTATGGAACATGGAGTGACCTGTCTGGAATCTGGAAGAGAGTCATCCCCAGACAGTTAGCTTGTCTAATGCCAGAAGTTGCTACATGAGCTACTGGGGGAAAATGACCAACAACTTTCCAAGCAACACGTGATCTAAGCTTCTCAGCAGCAAGCAACCTGATGTGATACTCACACAAGGGCAATAGTGGCACACAGCCTTGGTGGGTAACCAATTGCTCTTGATTTGGTTAGCAGATCCGCTCAGTGGAACAGAACCCATAGCTGGAACTGGGAAATAATTCAGAACCATAAAAAAAATAAAAAAAAAAGAGCCTGCTCTCCAATATCAAGTTCCCACCAATCATGGGCTACAAGAGGGCCGACACCTATGAAATTCTCTCTAAACTAACAATGGTTATCCCATTTATCTTGTTCTGACCCCTCTGTTGGAGAATTTGCTTCTCTTTTTCAGATGGACACAGAACCTGAGGAGAGAATCAGCCCATCACACCGCACCAGGGCCCCAGCTGAAACCATAGAGTAATGGGGGAAATGAGCAAGAGTGCTGCTTTCTTGGTGAACCTGGTACCAACACAAGAGTGAAGGAGACAGACACAGAGAACACTCAACTCCTACCAAACCAGAGATCCAGAGACACAGAGGCTCCCAAGACCTCATCACTGAAGTAGACCTAAAACAAACCCAACATGGCTCAGGGAAATTCATGGAAGAGGGGGCGGAAAGATGGTTAGAGCCACAGTTGGGACATTATCACAGGGACATTGTCTCTTCCCCATAACTGATAGCTATCCCCACAATGCATGACCCACATCCCCCAATGAGGAGGGTCCCTTTGGAAGGGGGAGGACAGGGAGGAGGCTAACAATGGTACCAGCATGACTGTATACATACTATCTACATAACTAATAAAAAGTGGAAATATAGGCAATTCAATTTAGCACTGGAATTTTATTTTATTTTATTGGTTTTTCAAGGTAGGGTCTTGCTCTAGCCCAGGCTGACCTGGAATTCGCTATGTAGTCTCAGGCTAGCCTCGAACTCACAGCGATCCTCCTACCCAAGAATGCTGGGATTAAAGGTGTGCACCATCATGCCCAGCCAAGCACTGGAATTTTAATGAAAGACTATCTGGTCTGGAAAGATGGCTTAGCAGTTAAGGCACTTGCCTAAAAAACTAAAGGATGAAGGTTCTATTCCCCAGAACCCACATAAGCCCGATGCATAAGGTAGTGTATGCATCTGGAATTGTTTGCAATGGTTAGAAGCCCTGGCATGCCCATTCTTTCTCTCTCTCTCTGTCTCTCTTTCTCTCTCTTTCTCCCCTCTCTTTCCCCCTCTTCCTCTCTCTCTGTATTTCTCAAATAAATAAATAAAAATAAAATTTTTTTAAAATGACTAAGTGAGCTTTTTCATATTTAAGACATCTGCAGCTCCACTATACCTATTAAGAAAACGACAGTGGGACTCACCTAAAATCTCCTATTACTCTAGACAGTTCTATATTATTACTCAAAAGAAAAGAGTTCAGGAATTTTTGGAGAAAACGAAAAAAACTAATGCAATGAAGTTAAAGAGGAAAGCTTTGATTTAAACTTGTCTTGGTATCTTTAAGAACTTTTGGTAGATATATGCCACCTAGTGGTCATCAATATTAATGCGCCTTTGGAACTTCAAACACCAAGTCACAATTTTAAAAGAATTTTTGAATTCTTATAAAATATAAAATAACTAAGTGCTGCTCCGACAATGCATAAACCACAACCCCATAGGGAATACCTGAAACCCTACTGGGCGTGTCCCCAACGGAATGGGGGCAGGGATGAGGGAAAAGAGGGTACCAAAACATGATGTATTTATACGAAATATGCTGTTAATAATAATAATAATAGACATCAAAAATAATTTTTGAATCCTATAATTAGGCTCAGTTGTGCATTGAATTTATGAATTGTTTTTTTTTTAATCCAAGAAGTGATAGGGCTACAATATAAGAGTTTAGAATCCCCATCCTTCCCATCCCAGGTACTGTTTCCTACAAAGGCAGTCATTGCCAGTAGTTTGTTTTTTTTTTATTTTCTTAGAGTCTCTCAGAGGTATTGTATGCAATACAATGTAATAAATGTAAGCAAGTACTTACATTTTTAATGAAGACATGTAGTTTACATTTATATCAATATGTTTGATCTTCTCAAACTTCTTGCATAATACTTAATTCATAGGTCAGCATGTTGCCGACCCTCAGGATCTCCCATGGAACTGACAAAACGCACCTCTAGTCTGAGCAGAACAGCCCATCACGAGCATGACAGATCAGGAAGAAGCACAGGAGGTGACATGCATTACATAATAATGGAAAGGAGAGCCAGAGTTAGGGAGATCAGAGCCCCACCCCAAGGAGAACAGGGGACTTGAGCAAAGGCCCGAAGGAGGCCAGGAAATGGAAAGAGTGTTTTAGGAAGAACAAGATCCTCTCAGGCAGTCACATCGCCTGCACAAAACATCAAAGAACTAAGAGCGGCTGAGTCTAACTGAGGAAGAGGAGAAATTGGGAAGGGCAGATCAGGGAGCTCTTTGAAGGTCATGGCGGGTCTTTGGTTATTGCTTTCAGTGAAACACATGCCACTGCAAGGCTCTGAGGGCAAGTTACTACTTGATGTGGTTTAATGTCTTTTTTCTTGTGAGATGGGGTCTGTCTATGTAGCCTAAGCTGGCCCAAACTATCCATTCCCTGCCTCACCTGTGCGTGCTGCCTAGAATTACATGCATGCTGCAGCTGGCTTGCTTGAATGCGGGGCAGGTGGCTAAGCGGGGCTGCAATAATCCAGGTGAGGAATGATGAAGGCATGGAGTAGTGAAGCAGCAGCCACTGAGGTGAGAGGTACTGCAAGTCTGGATATAATCTGAACAAAAAGATGACGTCAGCTGAGAAGAGGTTGTGAGAAAGAGGACAAGTCAGAACCTCTGGACAGTGACTAGGAGGACAGGTTTCCTGCTACGAAACGGAGCAGACAGCAAGAAAGGTGAGATTTGGGGCTGGGGACACAGTGCAGTGGTAGCACTGTAAGCATGTACAAGGCCCCCAGTACCACATGTTCAACCCCACAGTACCACAAAAGTTAAAAAAATAGTGGGGGAGGGCTGAAGAGATTGCTTAGTGGTTAAGGCACTTGCCTGCAAAATCTAAGGACCCAGGTTCGATTCTCCAGGTCCTACATAAGCCAGATGCAAAGGCAGAACATGCGTCTAGAGTTCATTTGCAGTAGATAGAGGACCTAGTGTGCCCATTCTCTCCCTCTCTCTGTCTCAAATAAAAATTTAAAAAATGTTGGGGGAGCCTCTGGAGAAAGAGAGGTAAGAAAAGAGATTAGGGTGTAGATCAGGCATGTTGAATGAGATGTTGACATGCATAAGGAGGGGGAGTATGGCATTCAAGTGTAGGTAATTAACAACTAGATATGGAAATTCATCAGACAGAGTATGATTAAAGGTGTTTAGCATTCTCTTTGCAAGACATTGGATGAGGTAGTCAAAGAGTTGAGGCATAGATGACACGATGCCTTTGTGTTACCACTTACTGAGAAATGTCCCAGTGATATACCTTTAGGTTATTTCAAACATCCTGCAATTTGGACCAATGCTAGGATAAAAAAAAATTCCAACATGTATTTTCCCATGTGAAAATCTATTGAAATCCCTAGATATTGAATTACCAAATTTAATATGCATATATTTTAAATGTTGGAAAATTTTATGGAGTTACTCTCAAATAAAGACACCCTGGTTTATGGTACCAAAAACAATACATCTCCCTATTCCTCAGAACACTTCTGTTCCAATCTTCCAGATGACAATCTTTTCAAGAAAAATGCCTCTTTTATTATCATTGCATTTCTTACATTGAGCAATTATGGGCAATCCTTCAAAATTTTAAAGTCATGCACATTTTCTTTTTTACAAATTACTGTCCAGATCCTGGACTAATATGTTCATTATTCTTTGTCTTATTTGTCAAAGACTTTTATATGTTGACAAAATAGCCCTTTGCTATATATATGTTACAAATATACTTAGTTCTTGTAAAAGAACTTTTATTAAAGTACATTAATTTTACAGAATAATGGGTTTCACTATGACTTTTTCATACTTGTCTAAATAGTCTGTCTTCTATAATGCATCACATTTCTGGGATTTTTTTTCTATATTTAAGATGTGAAAGGAAAAAATATGTGATTCTTCTTTTAAGATAGGTTTGTTTCACGTAACATAATGATCTCTAGTTCCATCTTTTCTCATGCAAATGACATTTCATTCTTTATGCCTGAATAATACTCCACTGGGTGCATATACCACACTCATCTGTTACTGGTCATGTAAGTTGGTTCTAGAACTTGCTATTGTGAATAGTGCTGCAATAATGTGACTCTCTGATGTATGGCAACTTTGATTGCTTCAGATATATACAGGAGTGCTATAGCTGTATCATATGGTAATGCTAGCTTGGTTGTTTTTCTTTTGAACCTCCATACTGATTTCCATAGCAACTGCATGAATTCATATCCCCACTAACAAGGTGTAAGAATTCATTTATTTTCCTGTATTCTCACCAGCATCTGTTTTGTGTTTCATATCCCATTCTATGAATCTGTCGAATCACTGTTAGTGATAAGCTACTTTGACTATTAGGGCTTAGTTGTACCTTTTGTATGTTCCAGGTTTATTATCCTTGCTCTTCAGTTTTACTACAAATTTTAGAATTTTGTACTGTTAAAAAATCCATCCTTCAAACTGAGATTTTTTTTAAATACTTAAAGAAAATTGACACCTAATACATTAAATATTCCAAACCAAATGTGGATTATAGATTTCTACTTACTCGGGCAGTTTTTTCTTTTAGTACGATGTCAAAATTTTATTCATGTAGACTTCATACATTGTTCCTTAAGCTTACTCTGGTATATTTTATAGGCTTTGGTGTTATTATTAAATTGAACTGTAATTCGTATTTTCAAAGTGGATACTTCTGTAATCATATAACCTGACACACCACTGACTTTTTTCTATTTTAATAGTTTCTATTATTTATAGTAGCTTTATTTTTATAGTAGGTTTTCTACCTGCAAGTGTACAATCATCCACTAAGAACATAATGTTACTTCTTCCTTCCCTGTCTGTGCACTTCTGCTTCTGTTTTTTGGATAATTACATTAGCAACTATAACAGGATGCTATTAAGTAGTTGTATGAATTCAACATAAACAAATATCCAAATTTCCTGCATGAATAACACGTCACTCTGGTTAAAATAGTCAAATGAATTCATATGCTTTTCAAGACATGTTGAGTGGAGTCACAGTAATGTCACAGGTTGCTCTGTGGGTCTGTGACCACCCTCTCAGACAGCTCCTCTGCACGCCACCCCAGGGCAAGGCTTGTGGACTGACAAGAAAAAAGCCAAGGCTCTGTATCCAATTCCACAGGTTCACCCCCTGCATAAGCTATAAGGTCAAGTTGACACGAATGAGCAGCATGCCTGAATGGACAGCAGTAATGATGCTGTCATTAATTTAAATTTAAAATACTAGTATCTACAGCAGGTCACGTGACCTTTCTGATAACACCCAACTAATTAATTGTCCTCCAGTTGAATACATACATACATACATACATACATACATACATACATACATACATACATTTATTCATTGCAATACTGGGGATTGAGCCCAGACCCTTGGGCATGACAGCCAAGAACTATACCTTGAACTATATCATCAGTCTTGCAGTTTCTTTTAGCCCTCACAAAACTGAAAACTGACAATGTCCACTTGCATATATGAGACAAAATTCCAATTCCATTTCAAAGCAGAAGTCCTGTGTTGCATATGTGGCTGTGTCCCCTTGTCCTCATGCCTCTTCTCAGATTTAAAAGCTAACAGGAGGAAACTGAAGAAAACTTTTCCGTTTAACTGCTGTTATACAATGTTATATTGGCTGCTTTCTGGGTTTGAGGAAATCTTTTAATGTGGGTGTTTTGCAGGGCATTACTATTATTTTTTTTATTTTTTTATTTTTGGTTTTTCGAGGTAGGATCTCACTCTAGCTCAGACTGACCTGGAATTACTCATGGTGATCCTCCTACCTCTGCCTCCCAAGTGCTGGGATTAAAGGTGTGTGCCACCACGCCTGGCCACATTACTATTATTTTTTAAAAGCCTATCTTTAGCTGGAGAGATTGCTGAGAGGTTAAGGTGCTTGCCTATAAAGCCTAAGGACCCAGGTTAGATGGCCCAGTACCTACTGTAAGACAGATGCACATGATAGCACATGTGTCTGGAGTTCGTTTGCAGTGGCTAGAGGCCCTGGCCCACCCATTCTCTGTCTCTATCTACTTTCTCTCTCAAATAAATAAAAATAAATATTTTTAAAAAGTAAGCCAGGTGTGGTGGCACACTCCCAGCACTTCAGAGGCTGAGGTAGGAGGATCACTATGAGTTGAAGGTCACTCTGAGACTACGGAATGAATTCCAGGTCAGCCTGGTGTAGAGAGAGACCCTACCTCAAAAAAAAAAAAATCTTTGTTAAAGTCTACCCCACAACTAGAAATGTGTGGTGGCCATTCCTTGACAGGTAAAATTCCGTCCTTCCTATGTGGTTGTTGGGAACACATATCCCCATTGCTATATTTCTGCCTGTTTGTGCTCAAGCTATGCCAGGACAGGAAGCCTTCTTCTGTAGAGATTTTTCTGAAATGACCCCTAACTTTTCCCACCATGTTTGCAGCACTGTCCCTGAGAACAGTGAGAAAGCTGGCCATGCACATCTCTCTTTACTATGATAACCAGGAGCTCTCACCTGCAGATTCCCAAAGGACATGACCTCATATTCTCTGCTGCTCAGGTTTTAGGGTACATGTATCAAATGCTAAAACAAATGAACAACACTGGAATATGCATTAGGGAAACAGCCATTCTTCCATTCTCTAGAATGGAAGAAATAAGCACAGGGAAATTTCCACAGCACAATGACATTTTTTTCCTGCCAAATTTCTGTATCTCAACATTAAATTTTTTATATCATTATGCAAATTGGGATAAGGTTTGGCCCCTTTTGTAAACTCTTTATATACCTTTGTGCCTCACTTTGCATTTTGGAAATAATTATTTTTACCTTCAAGATTTACATATTTCACTAAAACATGCCTCTATATAAAATAATTTTAGAACTTTCAAAATAGCCTTTTCTCTCATATCAAAGTAAAATACAGAAATGTTTTAAAATATAGTATAAATGCTCAGGGAAACACTTGAGCAAACTTTCAAAAGTTAAAAGCTTAAAACCTCAAGATTAAGTAAGACCAGTGGTTTCAGATAAGGAAGGGGTGGGCACCCCAAACTTCAAGGCCTAACAAGTCTGACCCTGACAGAGAGCATCCCATCTTCCATGACATGTCTATTGCTCTGGCATTCCAGTTGTCTCACCCAGGGCACAGAAGGAAAAGAAATAATGATCAAGCTAAGCATTTAGGTGTACAGCTTGTAAGTCCAGTTACTGGAAAGGGACAGGCAAGAAAGTTGTGAGTTCAAGGCCAGCATCGGCATCTGAGGGAGACCCTTTCTCAAACCAAAATATAAAAATATAAAAGAGCACTTGCCTAGCTAGTGTGCAGCCCTGTATTAAATACTTAGTACTACAAAAATAAAACAATAAGGAAATAATGTAAGAAGTAATTGTCATAGAAATAGAAGGGATGCAGCCTGAAAACTTTCATCATCTCCTGAGTATAAATATGATTCTTGATAGATGAATTAGCATGGGGATGTCTGGAGTTAGGAGAAGTCTGAGACTAAACAGATGGGTTGACAGGGAAAGATGCTGCACTATGTCTGAGAACATCCCCAGCCTTGCAGAGCTGAAAAGTTTGTAAGCCACTGTCCTACGAAGTCTTGTTTCCAGTTGGTCTCACTGGCCAATCAAGGGGTTTAATATTGTTTTTCCATTTCCAGGGGTTTTGGAGGAAATTGAATTCTCCTTTGTGGGAACTTACAATTCATTGAATAAGTTTTCTGCTATTACTCTATGCTAATATGAAGTGGCAAACTCCAGGAAAAGATTATATCATGTGTCTGTCTGCCCAGTGAGGTCAGTGGAGAGAATTCTTCAATCTGGCAGAAATCTATGTTTCTGCTGCTTTGTATCTTAACACTTGTTTTTCATCACAGAATACATCAAGATTTAATAACTCAAGATAGTAACAAGCTAAATTTCACACCTTAAACTTGACTGTGTGCAGTCTCACACTATCTTATTTTTTGCCAAATCAAACTGAATATGGCATGTGTCATCTACCCAGAATGATAAGAAATTTGATATCAGTCTTTTTGAGGCTGTCCTGGATTTACATAAATTGGACAAAAATATACATACTGCTTGGAAAGTGAGAGCATATCATTATCTTCAACCCTTGCTGGTGACACAAATATGCATCCCAGACACTTTTTTGCCACACCTGGACCCAGAGGCTCTTCAGAGGCTGAGAACCTTCATGACAGGGGCCTGACTTCCTGTGCACAGCACTGTGTGTTCTTCTCTAACCTGGTGCCACTTGTCCACAGCACTGATAGAACAGATTGTATCTCTGTCTTGCTGCACCTGCTTATCCTCAGAGACACCAGCCTCTCTGCACAACTCACACTGCTTCCCCTCAATACCTCAGATGAGGAAAACAGGCAAGTCCTTTGTTCCACCTTAAAACAGAGAATTGACCACATGCAAATAGAGGGCCCGATTCCTTTTTGGAATTAAAAAAAGCAAAAATCATGATCATAACAAGAACTACTATTCACTAGCTGCTGGTGCTAGTTAGCTGCAAAGAAGAAGGCCTGGCTCCTGGCTTTGGAAATTTCAAAAGGGAGTGGGCAATTTTTACTGTCTTCCGCCTTCCTCTCTGTTGTAGTTACTATTTTGTTGCTGGGACAAACATCCAACCAGAAGAAGACTATGGGAGGAAAGGGTTTGTTTCAGGATTACTGATTCCAGGGGAAGCTTCATCATGGCAGAGGAAGCTGGATCACTTCATCATATAGCTATAGCAGAGAGAGAAAGACCAATACCAGCAAGGACAGAGCGCAAACTGGCTCTTGACATATTGAGTAGGGCTAGACTCAAGATCCTGCCCCAGTGACATACATCTAGCAGGGCTCTGCCTACTAGAGACTTAAGTAGGAAGCTTAATTAAAAATATCTGAGTCGGGCTGGAGAGATGGTTTAGCAGTTAAGGCGCTTGTGTGTGAAGCCTTGTGTGTTCAACTCCCCAGATCCCATATAAACCAGACACAAAAGGTTACACACATGCACAAAGGGGTACATGTGTCTGGAGTTCAAATGGTATGGCTGGAGGATCTCACACACTAATTCTCTCTCTCTCATCTTTCTCTCTTCTCTCTCATAAAGATGTATGCCACCATGCCTAGCAAAAAAAATTAAAAATTTTTAAAATAATACCTGAGTCTATGGGGACATTTAGATTCATACCACCATAGTCTCCCACACCACTTCTTCTACCTGCTCCACTTCTCTCCCTTGGTTTCTTTCTTTGACACTCAAACTACCAACACACTTCCTTTCTTGCTTCCTGTGTCTTGCCTACTAACTTAACTTCATAAGGGCAACAAATTGTGTTTGTTTTTCTTTCTAGTGAGTCTTGAAGAGTCTCAGAACACAGAAGCAAAGTAAGATATTAAGTGCTACATAGACAAGTTGTGTTACAGGTGGCATTGGCACAGCCCAGAAATTAAAGGTGGGGGAAAGTGCAACATTTTTTAAAGCCTATTATATTTTATTCCCTACAAAAGTAAAAGTTTACAAACACACTGACCATCTAGCATAATGGATACTGCTTATAAGATTATTCAGAACTTATTGTTTGTATAGAATTCAGATCTGTAAAGTACTTCTTCATCACTAATTTATCTTGTGATTTATGGTACTATGGTAAAAAGATTATGTAATGTAAAACAGAGTGAGTAACTAAAACTAAAGTAACATAATCAACTATTTCTTAATGCAGTCCCTTTGGGGACAGTAGAACCTCGTTACACTCTATTAGATAATTATTAGACAATAGTCAAAAATTATCAATTCAAATTTTGGATTACTTCAATATCAAAATTAACTGCAAATATAGGATTTATAATTTAGAAAATTTATCTTTCAGACACAATGTTGAACATTAAAAATCTGGAAAACTGGAATCACAAATACTTAAAAACATCTGTATTTAGCTTCATGAATCCATTTGAACAGTTTCAAATATTAACCCTTTCTTTGCTTTTTCATTTTATGTTTTGCAGTGTTGGGATTGCACCAGGGCCTGGGAATGCTAGCAAATGCTCTAGCACTGAGCTGCGCCCCAGCCATTGTTATAATTTTGTTTGACACAAGCTGTTACAAAGTTTCCCAGGTTGGCCTCAGACTCCCTACATTATCCAGGCAGAGCTTGAACTGGCAATCCTTCTACTTCAGTCTCCAGAGTAACTGGTATGATAGGTATGTAACACTATGCCCAGCCTTTACTTTATTTCTTATTTAATATGACTTTAAAAACAGACACATAAATCCTAGATTTCATAACCTAAAACAAACATGAAATTATCTTCTGGAAAACCTCTCTCAAGAATATTTGAGATCCAAGGCATCCCCTATGGTAAAGTCCTCTGCCAGGAAACAAATGTCAATGCCAGCATGTTTACATTGTTACAAAGCCACAGTGCTCACGGACTAACCGAGCACTCCACTGAGGCACTGTGCCATTGACGATTGTGCCACAGCCATCTTTCTCTTCCACTGGCAGGCAGATCGTTTTCACTTAAAGCAGTTCAGTGGAAAGTTAATCACAAGGATATCTTGTCTTGTTTAAATTGGATTTCTGTAACAGCAGCCAGTAATCTAGACAGTAAGAAGTCCTGTTCCTTTAATGCAAAGTAGATGACAGTCCCTTCATCTCCTTCAACCATGGAAGCCCAGCCTTGGTGTCCTCAGCTTTTTGTTAATGTCTGTCATCCTGAAACCAGTCATCTTTAACACAGGTTCCCAGAATCAAAGCTGGATTCCTAGAAAGCTTATTTAAATTATTGAATTCTTAAACAAATATTGCTTTAAAATGTAGTTTGCTTGTTGCTTAGCTTAAACACATACGGGGATTTTGCTTATTTGAACTGAGTAGGATTTTAAGATTGAAGTAATTTTATCTGGGCATGGTGGCACACACCTTTAATTCCAGAATGGGAGGTTGAGGTTGAGGTAGGACAATCCCTGTGAGTTCAAGGCCAGCATGGGCTATAATGTGAATTCCAGGTTAGTCTGGGCTAGAGTGAGATCCTGCCTCAAAACAAAAATAAAACAATCTATATTTCCCACCCTCCATCCTACTGGAAAGGTGACAAAAATATCTAGCTTCAAGTACCCTTGTCCTTTGTATCAGTGAGAGGTAATGAGGATACAATGGATACTAAAAGAGATATTAAGCAAAATAAAAGAAAAATGAAATTCTAGAGTCAAGTATTTATACTGTAATTCCATTATTTGGCTTGAAACATTGAAAATTACCAATATAAGAGACCTTACTGGGAACTCCCTACAACACTGGAGGTACAGTGGAGTAGCAAAGTAAATAGTTTAATGGAGCTGATAAACCAATCATGATATTAATAAGTTTTTTACTAATAGAGATTTTAACATATATTTACTAGATATTTTGGACACTTTAGCCTTTAAAAAAAATCCAAATGGAAGAGACAATTGCCACATGCTGTGATTTTTTTTATCTTAAGAAAGCCCATCTGACACTACAGGTTCATCTGGACTGACATCCTCTAAAACAACTCTTATACCACTACTACCATAACTACCATTTAGTGCAACAGACCTGACATCAGATTTGGAGACAAGAGATGAAGTGAGAAAGCTCCAGCTGTCCTGGCAAAGAGAAAG
This sequence comes from Orientallactaga sibirica, assembly GCA_036365145.1. Classification (NCBI taxonomy): domain Eukaryota; kingdom Metazoa; phylum Chordata; class Mammalia; order Rodentia; family Dipodidae; genus Orientallactaga; species Orientallactaga sibirica. The sequence goes on from JAEOAD010000009.1 coordinate 4,213,448, forward strand.
TCAGAGAAGCATGCAGAAGGACAAGTGTCTGGTGGTTCGATTCTGTCAGGCTGCCTGGCTGCTTTAGTGCCATGAACTCATGAACTCACTCAACATCTACAAAGTAAATACATTTGACACACCACACATCCCAAAATATAATCTTCACTTGATCCAGTACACATAGAAAAATGGGCATTTAGTGGGGAGATTCTTTGTTATAAAATGGTTCTTCTTAAAAATTTATTTTATTGCCAACCTCCATATATATATACAGAATGTACCATGATCATAATCTCCTTCCACTACCCCTCTTTGTTGCCCTTCTCCTGTGCTCCTTCACTGAATCCCTTCTTTCCAACTAGTCTCCTTCCTTCCTTCCTTCTTTCTTTCTTTCTTTCTTTCTTTCTTTCTTTCTTTCTTTCTTTCTTTTTCTTTTTGAGGTAGGGTCTATAAACTCCAGCTTAGGCTGACCTGGAATTCACTATGTAGTCTCATACTGTCCTCAAACTCACAGTGGTTCTCCTACCTCTGCATTCCCAGTGCTGGGATTAAAGTGTGTGTCACTATGCCTGGTATCCCTCTCCTATTTTTAATTTTTTTAATTTTTATTTATTTATTTGAGAAAGAGAAAGAGGCAGAGAGAGAGAGAGAGAAGGGAGGGAGGATGGGCATGCCAGGGCTTCGAGCCACTGCAAATGAACTACAGATGCATGTGCCCCTTCTGCATCTGGCTTACATAGGTCCTGGAGAATCAAACCAAGGTCCTTTGGCTTTGCAGGAAAACGCCTTAACCACTAAGCCATCTCTCCAGAACCCCCCCTCCTATTTTGATGGCTTTTTTTTTTTTTTTTTTTGCCTTCCTCCATAGTTCTTGAGATCCACAGAGAAGGTTACAGCCAAACTGGTTAAAAAGACACTCCTAGCATACTGCCCAGTATGCAGTTAAGGAGCTTTGCAGCAGAATATGAAAAATAGAACCATGGCATCTGAATCCCAACATTTGGTTACTAACAGCCACTTACTGCTCCTGTTGCAAGGAATGAAAGGATCCTGGGTTGACAGCATGGAGAACTCCACATCCTTGTCAAGGGATCAACGTGCTCAATATAAGGGGAAAGCTCTCTCTCACAACCATAAATATCCAGCTTTGATAACCACGGTCAGAGGTTACACTGGTTAATCCAGTTCGCTGAACTAAGAACTGTACACAGGCTTTCCTGTGAGGTTTTCCAGTTGGCAGGTGATGGATCTCGTGAATTTCCTCTGCTTGCTAAGATTGAAAGCAAGCAGCCCAATATGCAAATTTCAAGCGGTTGACATATCATCTACAAACTGGGAGTCTGTATCCACAGCACAAAGGCTTGAGTCCCAGCTCTGCTGCTGTGTGACCTCGGGTCAGTTTTTAATCTGAGCAGTGAATGAATACCACAAGAGATAATCACTTAGTCTCTGCAGTCCAAGAAAATGAGGAAAGAGCTCTGTTCACATTATGGACGAGATGATGAGTTACATAGAAGCTCTATTATTTAAAGAGCCTATTGCTATGTTTTTAATTCACTGACTTAACCAGTGCTTAGGTAGTGTTGCCAGGCACTACCCTAAACACAAATAAGTCCCTAGTAAGCTTATGAGGTGGAACTAGTATACTTACTTTGCAGATACGAAAGTTAAGGCACTAAGTTTACACAGCTATGAAAGCACAACTGGAACTCACACACAGGCAACCTAGCTCTAGAGTTTGGGTTATCAACCACCACAAAATGACACCATTTCACCATGCTCAGTTTTGCTGTACAAATCTCACAGACAGTACTATGAAGTGTGCCTGGCACATATTACACAAAACAAATGGTGAGAAATTGATAAGATATTATTATGTAGTGTCTTGTTTTCTAGGATTATTCATGAGCAGTTAAAGATAACCACTGAGCTGCATATTTAAATATGGCTAAAATGGTAAATCTTAACATCATGTGTATTTCAATATAAATTCTAACGGGATTTAGAGATATATCAAGTTTATTGTACACCACTTAAAGTATTTTACATACTTCACGTTGCAGAAATGCCATTGTGCAAACTGAAACAAGCCCATCGCAAGAAAAGTCACAATCACGGAGATGTGAAATGATAGTAGTGAAGTACTGGTAATGTGTGAATGAGTAAAGGAAGGAGCTGACAAATGAGCACTGAGCCAGACAGCTTTGACGGCCAGTGCTTACTTCACGTGCTCTCTTCTCCTGCTGTAACGAGGCTGAATGCTTCTGTAGGGACCTTAACCAGGACTGAGAGAAAGGGACAGAATTAAGTCAGTCTTGAAAATAAGCATGGGTTCCACAGCTCTGAACCTTTAAAAAGTCAGGATTAGGGCTGGGGAGATGGCTCAGTGGTTAAGGCACTTGCCCGCAAAGTCTGATGAACAGTGTTTGATTCCCAGTACCCATGTAGAGCCAGATGCATAAGGTGGTGCATGTGTCTGGAGGCCCTGACATGTCCATTCTCTCTCTCTCTTTCTCCCTCTTTCTCTCTCACATAACTAAATAAAATATTTTTTTAAATCAAGATTAGTCTAAAGTATTTCAACATTAGTAAAGCATGAACCTAATAGAAAATTTAACACATATAACTGTTATTTTCTAATTCCTGTTTATTTTTATGACACTTTATTTATGGACAAACACCGGCTGTATTTACAAAAGTGTGCTCAGATTCTGTGTCCAATGAGAGACTCCGAAGAGCAGGTGGAAGATTTCGGAGATGAGGAGAGTGAACTGAGTGATGAGCAGAATCATTTTACATTCTGCATGCTAACCAGCATGGCATGAAGGGATTCCAAAATTTATTTTCAGAATTAGTTTAATCAACATGGTCTTAGGTTTAAGACCTAAGTTAAGACCTGAGGTTGGGTTTTGCTGAATTCATGGGTAGGAACCAATCCTTTAATGGTACTTCAGAAATAAAAGTAGAAGGAGAATTAAAGAAAATGAATAGAAAGTTAATATATCCTATTGTAGGCTCTCAGCTATATGAGTTTTGGGCTTTAGCACCCCTCCAATGGAGAATGTATCAATTAGTTAGTTTGTAATATTAACTAATATAAGAACAGACTGAATGTAAGGCAGCCTTACTTTACTGTTCAGGGGATGACTCTGAGGGCACTTTAGTGAGCCTTATTTATTGACTTGTAAACAATGACATGATCTGACTCATATGCTTTCTTTTTCTTGACAGAAAATAACCACTTCTGGAAAACTGAAGAGGCTATATATTGCATGTTTTTAGAAAAGAATATTGCTGAGGAGTCTATATAAAAGAGCTAGCTGACAATACACTTTTCATGTATTTGATTCTAGGAGTGGTGGCCACCTGTTTCATCCTTTGTAAACTGAGTGAAGTTGGTCATATTATTTGGATTTGGACTTTTAGTGCACTACAAGTCCAGAGCTATGTAAATTCATAAGAGATGTAGTGGAGAGGTGACAGAGATAAACTCGAAACTTTATTTGCCAGCAAAGTCAGCATATAGAAATGTTAGTGAATCAGAAAAGCAGCAGAGATATAGGAAAAGAAACTAGGTTCTCTCAGTTGCAAAGAACATGAGAGATAGTAGGCCCTGTTCCCATTACAATTTCCATCAAACATTTCAACAGATACTTGAGGCATCCCTAATAATGGGCTTATTTACTGACCAAGAATTCAACTGAAGAGGCCTCTAGCTTATCTCCTGATTTCAACCGTTCTTATCACTATTGCTTACACTAAAGTAGAAATGCCTGCCAGCAACTGCTTTGAAGAGTTACATGAACTAGAACTACTTCTATCAATTTCTAATCAAGGATATTTTCTGACTGTTTTGGTATCTTTTTAATACATCCACTCATACTCATGGGGTCCATATGAAGAAAACAAATAATTAACCTTGCATATAACACATCATTAAAATGGACAACATTTATTGTCTATCTTAAGACCCAGTACTGTTGAATGTTTCACATATACTACCTCAGTTAACCCTCACCAAAACTTTGTGAAACAACATGATAGTTAATCTCCATTGCCAGCTTGACTGCACTGAGATGCACCCAAGAGATTAGTAAAGCACACTTCTCCAGGTGTCCATGAATATATTTCCAGAGAGGATTAACTAAAGGGAAAGAGTCACACTGAGTGTAAATGGCAACATCCCATTGGCTAGGAACACAGTGGGGAAAGGGGACAAAAAGAGATTGCCAGCGAGCACTGGCATTTTCTCTGTGCTTCCTGTCCTCCATGAGCTGAGTAGTCTCTCTGGGTCTCTGTTCTCTGTGAGGTGAGCATCTCTGGGTCTCTGTCCTCTGTGAGGTGAGCATCTCTGGGTCTCTGTCCTCTGTGAGGTGAGCATCTCTGGGTCTCTGTCCTCTGTGAGGTGAGCATCTCTGGGTCTCTGTCCTCTGTGAGGTGAGCATCTCTGGGTCTCTGTCCTCTGTGAGGTGAGCATCTCTGGTCTCTGTCCTCTGTGAGGTGAGCATCTCTGGGTCTCTGTCCTCTGTGAGGTGAGCATCTCTGGGTCTCTGTCCTCTGTGAGGTGAGCATCTCTGGGTCTCTGTCCTCTGTGAGGTGAGCATCTCTGGATCTCTGTCCTCTGTGAGGTGAGCATCTCTGGGTCTCTGTCCTCTGTGAGGTGAGCATCTCTGGGTCTCTGTCCTCTGTGAGGTGAGCATCTCTGGGTCTCTGTCCTCTGTGAGGTGAGCATCTCTGGGTCTCTGTCCTCTGTGAGGTGAGCATCTCTGGATCTCTGTCCTCTGTGAGGTGAGCATCTCTGGGTCTCTGTCCTCTGTGAGGTGAGCATCTCTGGATCTCTGTCCTCTGTGAGGTGAGCATCTCTGGTCTCTGTCCTCTGTGAGGTGAGCATCTCTGGGTCTCTGTCCTCTGTGAGGTGAGCATCTCTGGGTCTCTGTCCTCTGTGAGGTGAGCATCTCTGGATCTCTGTCCTCTATGAGGTGAGCATCTCTGGGTCTCTGTCTTCTGTGAGGTGAGCATCTCTGGATCTCTTTCCTCTGTGAGGTGAGCATCTCTGGGTCTCTATCCTCTGTGAGGTGAGCATCTCTGGGTCTCTGTCCTCTGTGAGGTGAGCATCTCTGGGTCTCTGTTCTCTGTGAGGTGAGCATCTCTGGGTCTCTGTCCTCTGTGAGGTGAGCATCTCTGGGTCTCTGTTCTCTGTGAGGTGAGCTTCTCTGGGTCTCTGTCCTCTGTGAGGTAAGCATCTCTGTGTGTCTTCTGTCCTCTCTCGGTGAGTAGCTTCTGGCACATGCTCCTACCTTCATGCACCTGTCTCTCCATGGCCCAGAATCACAGTGCCATGGACTGTGGACTGACACCTCTAAAACTATGAGCCAAAGTAAATCATTTCTTCCTTAAGGTTGTTTACGTCAGTTTTATTTTTTGGCCATAGTGCCAAAAGCTCTAAGATGGGCAGATGCTCTCATAAACTTTTATTTATGATGAAGCATCTGGCATTTTCAATGCTTGAGTAAGTTCTCTGATGTTATCCGTTATGAAAAAACAAGACCAACCTTTGAACTCAAAGCACCTGACTTGACAGCCTGTCTCAATGGCCACTTTATTAACCACTATGACTACTTCATTCTTTTCCTATGGTTCTTGGCAGATTAGTCACAAAGAAGTGACAGTTACATAAGCTTTCTCTAGGTCACTATCAAGATATTTGCTGGTTCTTCATGGCTTCTAGTTCTTCAGAGGAGAGCACCAAGCAGCAAATGAAGAGGCAGTCAGCTAAAGAAAGACAAACTGCCGTCCCTCAACATGCACATGGAACTAAAAGGTGAACATTTCCTCACTGAAGATGCTAATGTGCTAAAACATTCAGTGATAAATTAGAGCACTTCTTACACACATGTTAGTTGGCAGGGTGTACACTTTGGAATTAGATGTCTACTAACGGAGGACATATGAATAAGCTAGTTTAAATTGGAGTAGATTTTAATCTATCTTTATAACTACTAACGGAGGACATATGAATAAGCTAGTTTAAATTTCAAATCTACAGTCTACTACCTTCAAGTCTTTTAGAGTTTATCATTTTAGAGTTTATCAGTGAAAAGACAGTACCAGTACTGTTATGTGCTCAAATATGAAATTAGGTGAGTGGATCTATGTGTATGGCACAATGCAGTCAGGCCCTAGCCAGACCACATGCTAGAAGAAACCAGGAAGTGGCTTCTGTAGATGTGGCATCCTGCACGGAGAAGGCTGTCATTGGTCACAAGAAGAGAACCACCCCATACAACAATTGGCCAGCCAAACCCTTTAAACCCCCTACACTTCCTTGCATTAATGAGTTTGCAGCAGCTCGCCCTCTGCCTGCTTCCACCCAACTCCCAGAATCTGTGCTGTGACTCCGCGCCTCTCACCCCCTACTCAGCAGAGAACCTGCCGTCCCTCCTGGGCTGGCCCTAGGAGGGATCCCAACAGATCTATATACATGTTAATTGGGCAAAACTGACAATTCCAAAATAAATTAAAAACCAGACAAACATGATGATATTTTAATTTTCAAAATATAGAACTGGGGCTATAGAGATGGCTTAGCAGTTAAGGCATTTGCCTGCAAAGCCAAAGAATCCAGGACCCATGTTAGCCAGATGCACAAGGGGGCACATTTATCTGGAGTTCATTTGCAGTGGCTGGAGGCCCTGGAGTGCCCATTCTCTCTCTCTCTCCCTCCCTCTCTCTGCCTCTTTCTCTCAAATAAATAAATAAATAAATAATATTTTTAAAAATATAGAACCAAAAAGTATCTTACATGTGCACATAAGGCAAGTCTGTCTTTCTAAACAAACATTTCTCTCCCAGGTTAACAAAGACACTATAAAATATATAGATCAATTTATGTGGTGGAAATTCTAAATCATTATTTAATTAGCTATTAAACTCACCTTATATATTTAGGATAAAATGAACTTATAATAATGAATGGAATAAGATTCAGTCGGTTATAGACAGTAGGGATTATGTATGTCTAGATTCTTCACCTGCTCTTAGAAACAGTGGTCAAACACACTTCTATAATCTATATCCCTCCTCTACCTTCTCTAGAAGGAGTTCTAGGAAAGCCTGCATTATTTTCCTGTAAGAAGTCTCTTTTCCATGGTGCAGTGGGTGTGTATTTAATACCTGAATCAATGTGAGGCTATGTGGAGATGTTTTAATACACAGGAGATCCAGGGCAGAGAGAACATAAAACATTAAATACCTGGAAACTATATGCAATAAAACTATAACTTGGAGTCAATATTACCTCTGTCTCCAAGGGCCTGGGAAAGCCAGTTATTCCTGGTTTAAAGTAAATCATTTACAACCGATTTCTCACATGTATCATTTAGACCATATTCTACTTTGTTGGACATTCCTAGCTCAAGTTCCTTGTATTATTGCCTTACAGTTAAAACAATGAGGTATGATCATGTTCTTGTTCTGTTCCCCTTCTTGAGTGGAGATGTTTGGATAAACACAGTGACAAGTCTGAGCACAAGTGGAGAGTCTGAGTCAAGTATTATAACTTTGGTCTTGAAGAGACACAAAGAAGGCATCTCTGGTGTCACCAAGTCACAAGTAAAGAGAAAGATACAGGCAAGAAGAAAAGAAGGAGAGAGAAAAAGCCCATGGATAGCTACCCTGACAACTGTAAAAGGAAGACTGCTGCAGAGCCTGTGGACATCCAGCAAGTTGTCCACTCAGATCTATGGGCCCTCTAGGGAAACGGGGAACTCCCTCTCAATCCCACTCTCCACTCTCATCCTTGAATTGCAGATCTGCTTAAGCCACCTTGATTTCATGGAATCTGTGTGAGGCTTTCTGTTTGCTTTAATGTTTTGTTGTTGCTTTTTTAACTATAGTTCTTGCTTCGTGAGTTTAGATTTCTTATCTGCCAGACTTTTCCCCTCACCTGGGGAGTGATGATCTAGCTCACTGAAATCAGACTACCAAGTTAATCCTGACAAAATCCAAATCCTGATGTATATGTATTCAGACAATTCAAAAATATAATTTTATATTTGTATCTATACTTATATATAATTTCTCAGAAATGACTTTTTCTAAAGTCAACTTCTTGAGTTGCCTAGCTTTCCCAGCCAGGAAGAGGAGCAGGCGGAGGAGAAACATGGAGTCCTGTCTTCTGTGGCGGCTAGCAGACTTGTCTAGGTACACACCCAAAAGCTGAAAGCAGAGAAGGTGCCTCACACGAACATGACTGAAACACATGCATGGGGTGTTATTTCATAGTTAAATAGCTTTACTCAAACAGCATTTCCTTCTAGCTACTTTCAACTTCAATTGTACAAAAATGTTATAGGCAGCCAAAGAAAAAATAAAGCCCATTTTATGCAACTCAGATTGCCACAGAGTTAATTGTGCTGGGATGCAGGTGTGTGCTTTACATGTACAGACACTGCAAAGAATACCTGCATATAAACTTCTAACAATAACAGTAAAAACCACTGAAACTGAGGCAGAGGTATCTATCTTCATGATATCTACCTTTTATCAGGTTTTTCATGAAAGCATGATTTTCACATAAAAAGTATAAACTTTATATATATGTGGAATCTAAAGTTTATAAAGAGTCAAAAATACTTAAAGTATAATGAAATATTCTCTTTGAAATGTAGAAAGCTAGTTATATTCCATAATTAATTCTCCCTGTGACTAAGGCTACAACTTAAGTGTCTTCTCAAGAGAATTTTTAAAAATTACCAAGTGATAATCAGAAAGCTGTTTCAAAAGTCAACCATGTAAAATTTTCAGTTCATTTTTACTATATTGCCATTTTAAAAGTAAAAATTTAAACTCCCACAGATATTCTATATCCACACTTTCTTTGACAAAAGCTGCTTTAAAATACAAATGTTTGATTTTAGACACATACCATAGATCATTCTGTTTATATAAATCTAATTGTTAATAAATACATATTTTATGATTTAAGCTAAAATGACCATAAATAAAAACAAATGTAAAAGGAATACATTTTTAAGTGGGGATGTAGCTCAGTGGTTAAAGGTGTGTGCTTGCAGAGCCTATGGGCTCAGGTTTGATTCCCCAGGACCCACATAAAGCCAGATGATCAAAGCAGCACATGCTTCTGGAGGTCATTTGCAGTAGCAAGACCTGCCTGGCTTGCCTATACTCACTCTTCTCTCTCTCTTTCCTCTCTCTCTCCCTCTTGCTCCTTCTCAGAATAAAATTTTTATGTAACTATATACCTACCTTCAACGTGATACTATAATGTCCAACAAATGTTGCATTTATCCATGATCTTGAGTGGGGATCGCCCAGGAATTCTATATGATACTGTTCAACATTTCCATCCTGGTCATAGGTCACATATTTCCTTCTGAAAGGGTCAAGGCAAAGTATCCCTGGCCAACTTGCAAAAAAAACAAATTAGTTTTATACATTAAAAAAAGCAGATATGAACACATGTGTCACAACCAAATATTCAGCTTATCTTTGAATTGTAATGACTTTGACAAATATAAACGTATTCCTACTCATATCCTTCAAAGACAAGGTTCACAAGTAACTGCATTTCTGTAGCTCTAAAAAGACTTTAACACAGACACAGATGAGAGTAAGGAGTTCTAAAAGCAATGATCTCCACAGTAAGTAACATTGAGGCACTGCTGATTAAAAAAAAAAAAAAAAAAAAAAAACAAAGAAAAAGTTGTATCAAATTCAAAGCAGGATTAAATCAATCAACTCTAACCAAGAAGAATGATTAATGACCAAAATTTTTTAAAGGTGCTTTATTTGTTTGTTTGAGAGAGAGAAAGGATGGGTGTACCAGGGCCTCTAGCTACTGCAAATGAACTCCAGATGCATGTGCTACCTTGTGCATCTGGCTTTATGTGGGTACTGGGGAATCAAACCTGGGTTTTTTGGCTTTGCTGGCAAGCACCTTAACTGCTAAGCCATCTTTCCAGCACCAATGACCAACATTTTAACCCACTGATGGTTTCTGCCAGAGTGGGAGAAGTGGTATTCTCTGAGCTAGGTGTGGTATTACATGCTTGTAAACTCAGCATGTGGGAAGGGGAGACTGACAGATTCTTATGGATCACTGGCCAGACAGTCTAACATAACTGTGAGCTTCAAGCCAATGAGAGACCCTACCTCAAAAATAGATATCTGGCATTCCTGAAGAATGACACTCAAGGTTGTCCTCTGGCCTCCACATCATATGCATGTGTGTGCTCATAATGCACACATGCATACCTGTACACACAAACAAGCATACATACATGTGGGTAAAAAAGACCAAACACAAAATCAACTGTGTTTTCAGTGTAATAACACTAAATAGTACATATATGAGTTTATCCCAGTTATTTCTCTTTTTTTTCTTCAATAAAATATACTAACTAGGACCTGGAGAAATGGCTTAGCAGTTAAGTGCTTGCCTGTGAAGCCTAAGGACCACGGTTCAAGGCTCAATTCCCCAGTAACCATGTAAGCCAGATACACAAGGTGGCACATGCATCTGGAGTTTGTTTGCAGTGGCTGGAGGTCCTGGTGCACCCATTCTCTCTCTGTCTATCTGTCTCTTTCTCTGTCTGTCGTTCTCAAATAAATAAATAAATAAATAAATAAATAAATAAATAAATAAAAATATATACTAATTATTGTTAGCTTTTTTATGCTATATATTAAGTCAATATTTTCTTAAATATTTAGTAAATTGACTTATATAAATCAACTGTTTTAAAAATGATAACTCTGAAATTAAAATGATTATTTTATATTTAAATAGCTAATATAAATTTTGGGGTTGAAAGTGTGTTTTAGGATCCATTCCATGGATTTTAATATTTTATCTATAGCAAAAATGCACCATATATATATATATACATATAGATGTATATCTCAAGTCAGTTTTTTTCCCTTGAGACAGTGTCAAACATATCTCAGATTTGCCTTGAACTTGTGATCCTTCTGCCTCCAACTCTGAGTGTTGTAATTATAGATATGTACAAATATGACCAATGTTAATTATGTTTTTAATACTTTGCCAATCATTCCAGTGTCTGGCTATAGTTCTGAAAATAAAGCCTGAAGGGAAGGCAGTAAATAAAGTTAGGATGCAATGACTAAAGAATGCATGGTAGAAATCTAACAAAAGTGTACAGATCAATATTTAAATCATGCCTATTTGATATACTCAAACATTTGAACAAGTGTTTACTCAGTCTGCAGCACTGTAAAGATGCGGAAATGACATTCAAACAGAAGACCCAGTTTCTCATCTTGCCCTGTGAAGCACGAGCTTCAAGAAGGTATCTATCTTCTGACTATGGCTCCTATCTGCATTGTCGTAAAGTTCAAATTAACATGCAGTTTTACACACTAAAATATTACCAATGTTATGAGGCTGAATTGTGTCATGATCAAAGTTACATGCTGAATTTCAAATTCCTAGTACTGCAAAAGGTGACTATCTTTCAAGAAAGTGCCTTGAAAGATGTAACTAAGGAAGCTGGTGTGGTGGCTTCAGAGAGATGGAAAATCAGGAATTCAAGGCTAGCCTGGTTAAAAACAACAATAAAACATGACTAAGTTAAAATTGAGTTCATTAGGGCAGGTTCTATGTCCAATACTGGTCTCCTCATATGAAGAGGTAAGGACACAGACATGCAAAGAAGGAAGCGCATGTGAGGACACGACAAAGTGGCCATTAGTAAGCCAAGGAGAAATTAACACTGCTCATGCTTGATCTCAAGAATTAAGCCTGCTAGAAAATAAATTTGTATTAATTAATCCATTCTATAAATTATATATAGCAAATGAACGCAAATATATGTGTGTAAGACAATTGGTACATCTTTGAAAGAATGATCCCCAGATATCTCCCCTTCATTTAGATAATTATTTAAAAATATGATATCTTCAAAATTTAAAATATAAAGGAAATTATGCTATAAGGAATCTGAAATAACAAAAATAAAATAATCTATGAAATAAAATTGATGGGATTTGAGGATAGGATTGCTGATATTATATCAGTAATCAATTGATATTAAAGTTATGAAGCCAAAACTATAGAGTGTACTTAACGACCCTGTGGACATCAATTTAAACAATTTTAAGGTTATAAACTAGCAACACAGATGCGATGAAAATCTTCCATGCCTAGGATTATCAGTGTAAAAGCACTGAATGCAGTGGGCTGTGCAGGCCCTACTATGGAGCTATACGGACGTGAGGAGTTGGGGGCAGAGTCCATTTACTCAGAGGCCTCTCTGTGATTAGAGGAGAGGAAGCTGAGGGGCTATCCTGCAGCTCCAGGTTATGGAAGAGGAAGGGCTAGATGCAGGCGTGTCCAACCACAGCCCATGGATTACCTGCGTCCCAGGATAGCTATGTCTTGTGTACCTGACAATGTCACGTCACAATCTTTAAAATTTGGACACCCTTGGTAGAGTATTACAAATTGTTTCAGAATGTCTTCTAATGCCTTAGGAGAACAAGCAGTTTTAAAATTAAAAAAAAAAAAAAAAGAAAGTTAAGTGGAAATTCAGTGCCTAAACGAAGATTATCTGTTTATTATCAAATTCATGACATAGTAACACAGTGCTGGTGATTCTTGTTAGACACAAGAACTATATTTCTCTTCTTAAATATTTTATTTCTTTGAGAGAGTGAGAAAGAGAGAGAGAATGGATGTGTCAGGGGCCTCTAGCCACAGCAAATGACCTCTAGACTCATGCACCACTCTGTGTATCTGGCTTTACATGGGTACTGGGGAATTGAACTCTGGTCCTTAGGGTTTACAGGCAAGTACCTTAACTGCGGAGCCATCTCTCCAACCCTGTATTTCTCTTTTCTTTGTACGTGTATGTGAGTGTGTTGTGGTATGGTGCACATGTATATATGCAAAAGAGAATTTGGGGTGTCCTCTATCGCACTCTCACTCATCCTGAAGCTACTGGTCTTTCCCTCACCCTCTAGTCAGACTTGCTGACTGGTGAGCCCCAGTGATTCTCCAAGGTCTGTTTCCCACAGGACTGGGGTTAACAGGCCACGCTTGGCCATGTACAAGGATGCTGGGAAAGGGAACTCAGGCAGTGTCAGCCCTGTCAGACCCTCATGCTTGTGCAACAAGTGCTCTTCCCCACTGAGCACTCTCCCTGCTTCTACATGACAAGTCTGTATTTCTGAAGGAAGTCTCTAGAAGATTACTTCAGCAAAAAAGAAAAGAGATTGACAGCAGCAAGAGACCCCAAACTTACCAGAAATCTAGGAATATTGGGTCTTGCAACCTAATTACTGATTTTTAAAGCAACTAAACTATAATTGTTACATTACACTGTTTAATGACAGGAATTCGTGTTTCATACTTGGTACTTTATAGCTCATAGAAATTTTTAAAAGAACCCGGCCGTGGTGGCGCATGCTTTTAATCACAGCAACTCGGGAGGCAGAGGTAGGAGGATCACCGTGAGTTCAAGGCCACCCTGAGAGTACAGAGTGAATTCCAGGTCAGCTAGAGTGAGACCCTACCTCAAAGCCCCCCCCAAAAAAGAAATTCTTTAAAGGATTACTGCCAGGCAATTTCAAATTACAAGCAGTACCTATTCCACTTAGCATAAAACAATCTCGAGAATTCTAACACTTGAACAGTTGTTATTTATAAGATGAATTGCTACTTTGTCCATACAAATTCCATCATACCTCCATTTTTATCAAATACCAAGTGGGCCTAAAACTATTCATTTGAAATTATTACTCTATAAAATATAAATAAGAAGAGATAATGCAAAAGAATTAAATGCTAATGTAAGGAAAAGTTTCTGTTCATTATTTAAAACATGTTAAATTATAGAAAAGATTGCATTGTGACTTAAATATGAATTATGAAACACAATGTCACATGTCCAAATAACTGGGGCACTTTCATATTTTTTTCAGGCAACAGAAAGGCATTCTCTGACTCTGAGTCTGTACAGCTAACCTAAAAATGATACTACCAAAGTAAAGGACAAGCTGAGCAGAGACAATGCCTGCATAAATCATCAACACTTCTCCCCAGCTGATAAATCCATCATTTTTTCTCACTGACTTGACTGAAGAAAGCTGAAGTCCATTTCTTACCCTCACATTGACCTCAGAATTCAAACATTGTCAACCACAAGATTGCATCATGCACTTCTATTTCTCTCTCTTTTTAATTTTTGTATCGATGAGTCATCTGAAGCATTGTCTAAGGGACTTAAAAGTTAAAAAATAAAGCCGGGTGTGGTAGTGCATGCCTTTAATCCCAGCACTCGGGAGGCAGAAGTAGGAAGATCACCATGAGTTCAAGGGCACCCTGAGAATACAGAGTGAATTCCAGGTCAGCCTGGACTAGAGCAAGACCTTACCTCAGGAAAAAAAAAAAAAAAGTTAAAAAATAAAAATAAAGGGAGGTGGGCTGGAGAGATGGCTTAGAGGTTAAGGTGCTTGCCTGCAAAACCTAAGGACCTAGGTTTGATTCCTCAGAATCCACATAAGCCAGATGCACAGGGTAGTACATGCATCTGAGTTCGTTTGCAGTGGCTGAAAGCCCTGGCGTGCCCATTCTTTCTCCCTCTCTCCCTCTCTCTCTCTCTCCCCTCTTTCTTTTCCTCTTTCTCTCTCTCAAATAAATAAATAAATAAATAAAATACTTAAAAATAAAATAAAGGGAGGGGCTGGGGAGATGGCTCAGTCAATAAAGTGCCTCCCTGCAAGCATGAGGACTGAGTTTGATCCTCAGAATCCATGTGAGGTGATGCCCATACTTGTAATCCTGGCACTGGAGAGGTTGACATAGGTAGATTCCTGGGACTAGCAGGCCACAAATCTAGCCTAACTGGTAAGTTACAGGCCAATGGGAAACTATGTCTCAGAAAAAGATGGACAGTGTTTCTGAGGAATGACATCCAAGATTATCCTCTGACCTCCACATACCTATGTGCACACACATCTAAATACATAAGTGCACCTACACACGCACATGAATATGCACACACATGACACACAAATGCATTTTTAAAAGAAAGCTTAGAAAAAAAGGAGAACAAGGATAAGCAACCCAAATGGAAAGGTTTTAGGACTGCAAGTAAAAAGATGTGATAAACTAGAATCTGCAGCTGGCAGGGCATGAAATGCACAAATAAGGTAAAACAGATACCTTTGTTGCAGTTAATTAGAGGAGAAGGCAAATTTCAAACTAGTCATCCCAAGATAAATGCAAACACATCATGAAAACGAATGTTTTATAAATATGTCATCTAGTGGAAATAATTTTTAGTAAGATAATTATTGTCCCAGTAATAGTTGATCAGGTTAAGGAAGCTTTCCATTGTCACATGTTAGCATACAGTTAGAAGTATATCACTTTCTAGTTGTGGTCTGGATATTTAAGATACCTGGGGCTTACTCCTAAATAGTCATAAAACAGATGACAGAATCATCATTTGCTGAATGTTATCCTTGCCAGGACCTCATGAGAAGATGACTGTGGTATTTTGAATAGACAGCCCCCAATATATTCAGTGTTTTATTAGATTGTTGTTTACATCTACATCCACCTGGCTGGAGGCAATGTCACTGGGCAGATTTTAAGGTGTGGTGGTGGGTTTGAGATTCCATTGTACAGACATGCAAAGTGCGCCTAGTTGGACTTCCTGAGGTGTGCTGTGAGGCTTTTGGCTGTGGCTTTTCACTCTGTGTTTAGTCCTTTCTGTGAAAGCAGGCCGACTTCTTCTGCCATTATAGAACTTCCCCTGGATCTGTAAGCTTCAATAAATAATATCCCTTCCTCCATAACTGTGCCTGGTCTGGAAGTTCATCTCAGCCAAAACCTGAAACTGTCTGCTACAATGACATTGACCATAAACAGAGACATATTCATTCACATGCAGAATAACACAAATAAGAATAATCATTAACAATTTATAATATGGAAAAGATATAATCTCAATTTATGGGTTTTTTTTCTTTTTTTTTTTTAAGCAAGATTTCACTCTAGCCCAGGCTGACCAGGAACTCACTCTGTAGCCCATGTTGGCCTCAAACTCACAGTGATCCTCCTATCTCAACTTCTTAAATACTAAGATTAAAGGTGTGTACCACAATGCACAACCATTTTTTTATATATTTCTAAAGTGTTATATAAGATATTTTATACTTGATTGTTTTGTAATATAAAGGCATACTTTATTATCAAACTACTTGAACTATACTCATTAGAATGCAAATATATTTTTATAAATGCATTTTCATATTTATGAAAAGCTTTGTAACATGGCTGCATAAGTACACTTAAAAAGGGTTTCCTAAATACAGAACCCTATATCTACTTGGCAATGCATCTTCTTGAGCTAAGTAAGATATATTTGGAATTTTTTCCTTACAACTTTTGAAATTATCTACCTGAATATAATACCACTTCATTAATCACTTAGAAAAAGCATCTAGCCAGGTATGATAGTGCACGCCTTTAATCCAAGCACTCAGGAAGCAGGAGTAGAAGGATCATTGTGAATTCAAGGCCAACCTGAGACTACATACTGAATTCCAGGTCAGCCTGGGCTAGAACAAGACTCTACCTCAAAAAAACCAAAAAATAAAAATAAAAAGCACCTGGCATGATGGTACACACCTTTAATCCCAGCATTCCAGAAGCTGAGGGAGCATCACCATAAGTTTGAGGCCAGTATGAGCTACAGAATGAGTTCCTGGTCAGCCTGGGCTAGAGTGAGATCCTGCTTCCAGAAATAAATATTTATAAAACAAAAGAAACAAGGTTGCTTAAATATTGTAGAGTTGGCTCTTGTCTTCTACTATGCACAGACATTCACACCCCAAGTACACATAGGCATAAGTCAAGAAGCTGCATATGTACTTGGCTAAGTTCATGAGTGTATGTAGCATCTGAACATAGGAAATTAGCCATGATGATTTCATTCCACATGGATCTTGCCAGCTGGCAAAGAAAGTACTGTTCTCTGCAGAATTATTTCTTTTATTATAAAAAGATTAAGTAGACATTTCTAGATTCTGCATCAGTTTCTCTGTAGCTTTGTTAGATGGAGTCAATTCTTTTGAGCAATAACAACTGAGATGTTGACAACTGAGTTTCTGAGCCTTAAAAACTGGGTGGAAAGACACAGGTTAATGAGAATTGACTCCAATAGTGCTGTGAAGATCTCTACAACCAGCAGCTGGTCTTCCCACTTCAGCATCTATGACCTTGCTTAATTAAGATTTGATATCTGACTCTTCTGTAGGTCAATTCCATTTTTATATTTACTATTGTAATTTATCCTGTTACCTTTCTATGCATTTGTGCAACTATATGAACAAAATAAGTAGACCTGAGTTCCTTTTTTTAAAACTGAAAGTGAGAAAGTTTTTATTGCTGAGCTGTCTCCCTAGCTTCCTGAGTTTCTTAATTTGAAATTTAAATTTGTGCTCAACTTAGTTCACAAAACAGTTATAAGCAAGTACTTAGTCAAATGTATTCTATTCTCCTAAGAAGGTAGATACAGCTGTATGTTTCAGGCATATTGATGGCCCTAACCATAAGTTAGAGATAATTGAGAGCCTGGACTAAGAAGCATGTTTCATCTGTAACATCAGCCCTACACTTTAATGACTAATACAAAACTACAAAAGGAACTCCTAATGAAATCTCTAACAGGGTTTTGGATATAGTGATAAAAACAAATTCATTTTTTGAATTTCATTTATTAAATTTTCAGACTTTTAATCTGGGAATACAAGTACTCTACATTCATATTGTTAACTTTAGACATGAAAGCTAACATAGGATGATAAGTCACATTGAGGATTTATATTTATGTGTATATCTTAAATATTCATTTTTCTGGCTAGAGAGATTGCTCAGTGGTTAAGGCACTAGACAATCTGGGTTTGATTCCCAATACCCATGTAAAGCTGGAGCACAAAGTAGCACATGTATCTGGAATTCATTTGCAGTAGCTAGAGGCCCTGGCATGCCAATTCATCCACCCCCCCCCACCGTGTGTGTGTGTGTGTGTGTGTGTGTGTGTGTGTGTGTGTGTGTTTGCATATAAATAAATACAAACTTTAGGGCTGAAAAGATGGCTTCGTGGTTAAGGTGCTTGCCTGCAAAGCCAAAGGACCCAAGTTCTGCTCCCCAGGACCCATGAAAGCCAAATGCACAAGGTGGAATATGATGTGCATCTGGAGTTCATCTGCAGCAGCAAGAGACTCTGGTGCACCCATTATCTCCCTCCCTGTCTTCTCCTCTCTCTTTCTCCCTCCCTCCCCCTTCTTATCCTCCATCTTTCTTTTTCTCTCTCAAATAAATTAAAAAAAAACTTTCTTTAAAAAATATTTTAAAAATTCATTTTCCACAACTTAGAGCTCATATTAATTTTGATCTGAGGATCAATATTATAAATTTTTGCAATTATTTCATTTGATCTCTAAAAAGCCCTCATTATCAAAGGACACATATTTTCAGAACAATGGCATACATTTTCTAAGGTGGTAAATGTATTCATTTGCTCAGGTTTTCATGACCAAGTACCACAGTCTTGGTAAGTTAAGCAACAGAAATTTACTCTCTCAAAGCTCTGGAGGTTTGAAATACAAGAACAGTATATCAACAGATTTGGATTCTTTGCAGATGGCCCCCTTCTAACTCAATCCTCAGACTGAGATCCTTAAGCCTGCCAGCCCAAGTTCAATTCCCAAGCCACCCATGTACAAGCATCTGGCCATTTGCAGCCCTGGTGCGCGAACACATGCATGCGTGCGCGCATGCACGCACACACACACACAAACGTGCGCACACACATTATCCTTACAAGATCTTCCCACTCTGTATATGCATTCCTCATGTTTATTTCTGTATCCAAATTCTCTTTCTTATAAGAATACTAATTATATTGGATTATAGCTTACCCTGGGTCATCTCATTTTAACTTAATCATTTATGTTTTCCCTCTGTTTTTCAGAATCTACTCAGGAGGTAGGAAGATTGCTGTGAATCTGAGGCCAGCCTGAGACAACATACTGAATTCCAGGTCAGCTTGGGCTATGGGCTTGAGTGAGACCCTACCTCAAACAAAACAAAAAAATTCAAAATATAGTTTTAATGAAGCTAAAAGTTAATAAAGGTAAAAGTAATACTGGATGAAATGAATGTAGGGCAGGGAAAAGGAAAAAGTAAATATAGAAGCAAGGTTAAAATAAATTAATAAATTCAGCAAAAAAAAAAAGACAGAGATTCTGAAAAGCAGAGGAAAACATCGAAATGAAAGGCCCAATAAATCAAGCAAAACAATCTCAAATCTAAAGGGAAAGAAACACCAGTAGGTGCAGGAAATACTATCATGGATCAAGAATAGCTGAGCAGTGATTAAATTCAGATAGCAATAAAGAGAAAGAAAACCACACTACTCAGGACCTCAGGGACCCAGTTACCAGACCAAACCTACAAACCTGTGGTGCACCAGAGGTAATGCATATGAAACTCATTCAATGAAATTATAGCATTAAAATACTGCAAATCTAAGGAAAGAAACGCACAGACAAGTATAAGATACATTTAGAACCCAAACTAGACGAGAAACGAACCTCTCCACATCTTTTTATAATTAAAACAGCAAGAGCACACAACAAAGAAAGAGCATTACACAAAAGAAGTGGCAAATTGCAAAGCAAAACCTATCATAACAGCAGAAACATTTCATCAGAAAGGCCAAGAGCACGGACTAAGGGATTTGAAATCTTGAAATGAAATAATTGCCAACCAAGATTATTACAGATTAGTATCCCTAGTGAAATTGTGCTTTAAAATCAAAGAAGAAATAAAGACTTTCTATGGTGCACATAAACTAAAGCAACTAAAGACCACTAAGTCCATGCAGAAGATTACTGCACAGGGGAAGAAAGACATACGAGGATAGGGCTCAGGAGACAATGCGGCTCACGCAAAGAAATGAGAATTCATAAAGAATTAAGCACTATTAACTCAATACATAAAGCATGACTTAACAAACTATAAAATGAAATGGTTTATTGTATTTTGTGAGATCATGAAAGAATAAATTATATGTCTATGAAAAATGACATTAGAGAAATCAGACAAATGCATAGGGATCAAATAACATGCATATAGATCATAAGGACATCCACTGGAGAAACCAGGGAGAGGGAGAATTTTAAAATTTCTAGAAACAAATGAAAATTAAGTCATATAACCTTTGGAATATAGTAAGCTAATTGTCAGAGAGAAGTTTATTGCTGAGTACCTACATTAAAAAATGATAGAAACTGCAAATAAATAATCTAATATATACCCCCAAGATCATAAAAGAACAATGAAAAACTAAATCCTGAATTAGTAGATAAAAATAAATAATTAAACACAGAAATAAAATAGTGACATGAATAGAACTAAGGATAAAAATCAAGTTTCATTTTAGTAGACATAAATCTTGCGACTAAATTTAACATATCTTCATGAATGAAGCCTTGTAGAAACTGAAATTAGAAGGTTCATACCTCAACATAACAAAGGCCGTATATACAACAAACCGAAAGATACCATGATGCCATCCTGCCTTTGTTAATTCCCCAGCCACTCACATAAAGCTGGATATGGTACAAGTGCCTGGTGTTCTATTTGAACTGGCAAGAGACCCTGGCACCCCCGACACACACACACACACACACACACACACACGCATACACGTACAAATAAATAAAAACAAATAGTTTTAAAAGAAGGAAAGAAAAATATCCCATTACAAATAAAGAAAGAAAGAAATCCTTAGGAATAAAACTGACCAATGTAAAAAACTCTAAAACAAAAACTGTAAGAGGGATGAAGACATGGCTTAGTAGTTAAGGCACTTGCCTGCAAAGCCTTAGGACACAGGTTTGATTCACCAGTATCCACATAAGCCAGATGCACAAGGTGATACATGCATCTGGAGTTTGTTTGCAGTGGCTGGAGGACCTGGTGCACCCGTCCTCTCACTCACTATCTGCCTTTCTCACTTTCTCTCTCTCGAAATAAATAAATAAATATTTTTAAAAGAAGGAAGAAAACTTTAAGAGACTGAAGAAATTGAAGAAGACAATAGAAGAAAAAGGTCTTCCATCTTCATGGATCAACAGAATCAATCTTATGAAGATAGCTATATTCCTGAAAATGATCTACAGATTCACAAAAGATTCTGAATAGCCAAAGAATTCCTGATGAAAAACAATAATGCTGGAGGAGGGGGGTGTCACCAATACTTAATACCAACTTGTATTACAGTGTCAAATTAACAGAAGTAATATGGTACTAACATAGAAATAGACTTGGAGGGGTGGAGAGATGGCTTAATGGTTAAGGGGCTTGCTTGTGAAGCCTAAGAACTCAGGTTCAATTCTCCAGGTCCCATGTAAGCCAGACGCTCAGTGACACAAGTGCACAATGTTGCACATGCACACAAGGGGACACACACATCTGGAGTTCGTTCACAATGGCTAAGAGCCATTGTGCACCCATTTTCTCTCTGCCTCTCTCTCTCTCTGCCTTTCTATTTTTTTTGTCTCTCACAAAACAAATAATAAAAGATAGACTTGTAAAACAATAGGTATAATAGAGGGTCCAGAAATGAGCCCATGTGGTTATTGTGATCTGGTTTTCAATAATGGTTCCAAAAACTTGGATTAGAAAAAAAATAGGCTCTAAAACATGGTGTTAGGAAACACATTTTTATGCATATGCAACAATACAGGGCACAGTATTATCTAATATTGAATTTATTATGATAGAGTTATAAGATAAAAAATACCAAAAGATGAAAGCTTTTGAGAAAGCAATGAATTTAAGAAAACAAAATTTCAACTGAGATTTCAAGTTGAACTAGCCAAAATAATAAAAAGAGTGTAGGTAAAGCTAGGTGTGGTGGCACATGCCTTTAATCCCAGCACTTGGGAGGCAGAGGTAGGAGGATCACCATGAGTTCAAGGACACCCTGAGACAACATAGTGAATTCCAGTTCAGCCTGGGCTAGAGTGAGACCCTACCTTGAAAAACAAAACAAAAAAAAAAGTGTAGGTATAAAAATATATAAATTAGGGCTGGAGAAATGGTTTAGTGGTTAAGGCACCTGACTGTGAAGCCTAAGAATGCTGTTGGAATCTCCAGGTCCCACATTTAGCTAGACACAAATGTGACGCAAGGGTGCAATGCTGCACATGCCCACAAGGGGGCCCACGTGTCTGGAGTTTGTTCACAGCAGCTGAGAGGCCGCTGGTGTGCCCATTCTCTCTCTCTCTCTCCCTCTCCCTCTGTGTGTGTGTGTGTCTCTCTCTGTCTGTCTCTCTCAAATTAAAATATAAATATATATATATATATTAGAACTAGAAAAAATTTTAAATATAATTAAAGGTTTAAAAAAGTAATATAATGAAAACATTTTTAATATTTTATTTTTATTTATTTGAGAGACAGAGAGAGAAAGAGGCAGATAGAGAGAGAATGGGCATGCCAGCGCCTCCAGCTACTGCAAACAAACTCTAGACACATGTACCACCTTGTGCATCTGGCTTACATGGGTCCTGGAGAATTGAACCTGGGTCCTTTAGCTTTGCAGGCAAGCAACTTAAGTGCTAATCCATCTCTCCGGCCCTGAAAGCATTCTTAAAACTACAATAATTATTACTATATAGAAAGTAATATAGAAAATTTTCTAGCATAAGAACCTTTAGATAAAATAAAACATAAAAAAAATCTAGAAAATATTTAAGTTTTAAAAAATAGTTGCAAATAGTTTAGAAAAATAAAATGCCAAAAATAGAAAGGATCTACCACAAATAATAGGAAATCCTGAAATAAGAAAGCCAAAACCAGGTGATTGAATTATGCAATAGCATATAATTTAAGAAAACTGAAATATAAAACTTAAAATTATATGTTAATAATAAACAATATGGATTTGAGAAATACAACCAAGAATTAAAACTCTGAAATATATTATGATAAATCAATGTAAGTCTAGAGAAAAAAATTTAGGCAACTAGGAAAAAATGTAGAATACACAGTATTTTCAAATGCATACCAAAAAATTCATAAGCTATTTCCTTGCTGACCATAAACTTTTACTGTTGCAGTCAGTTTCACATTGCTGGGAAAAACACCTGACTGAAAGCAGCTTATGGGAGGAAAAGGTTTATTTCAGGCTTACAGGGCACAGGGGACACCATCGATGATGAAAGAAGCTGGCTCATGTTCACAGATTCATAGCAGAGACACCACCAGCCAGAGCGCTCCACACCTTAGGAATGCGCTCCAAATCCACCCCCAGTGACTAACATGCTCTCTGCAGCAGGGATCTGCCTGCCAGGAGCCCATGTTGTAAGCTCAATTTTAATAAAACACCTGAGTCTATGGGGCCATATGTTCCAACTAACACATTCAAACTACCACAGTAAGAGTCAATAGAACTGAATAGCACATTTAGAACTCAGTAAGATAGATCAAGACCTCCAAATATTTTACCATTTAATAAAGCACTTATAAATAGCCCATTTCAAGGAAGTATTCATTACTACTTCAAACTGAATGATAAAATGTAATAAATCTGTCATATGCAGTTAAAGAAGCACTTAGAAAAAAGTTCAAAAAAGAAAAAAATTCAGCTTTAATAATTTATATTGAGAGGAAGAAACCATAAATCCAGTTATCCAAGTCTCCATTTAAGAAACTAGAAAAAGAATAAATTAAACTCAGAATAGTAGATAGAAGAACAAAGATAATACCAGAGAGCAATAAAGAAGAAAACAGATAAGCAAGAGGGAAACTTGGGTCTTTGAAAGGATGTTAAAAATTCAAAAGCATAGCAAGACTACAATAAGAAGAAATATGTACAGTAAGCAATAAATAAGTGACAAACAGTATTGCAGGAAAAAACTACAAAAGCTTACCTTGGCCAATGCTGTAATTTCACCAGAACGAGGCTCCCAAGAGGAAGCTGTGAATAGACGAACTTCAGTCCTCTTTGATCGAGCTCAGACTCCTCAGGAAAACCCTCCTCAGACATGGAGCACTTGTTGTAGCTCGTGTCGGTGTTCATGAAGCAGTACCATGGCTTGTTGTGGTCAATGTGGGCTGCATCTTCGCTGGACAGCAACCTCCACTTCAAACAGCTTTCCTCCTCACACTGAGCCCACACTCTGTTCACATACCTGTGTATGTCCACTGAGGCATCCATTGCACACTTACAATAAACCTGATGATCTCATCACCTAATTTTCTCTTTTACCACAAAAGAATTTAATCTGGAAAACAAAAAAAGAAAGGTAAGAGAATGAGGGTTTAAGAGTATGAGATACAATTCCAACCAAAAGAAGAAAAATAAATCTTTGGTATCTTCTAACCACCTATTATGTATACAGAACACACATGTTGAATACACATGTTCACACACTATATTTCCACCAACCCCAAAACAACGGAACAAAAGGGACACACAGATCACGCTGAACAATGAAAAACAGGAAAATACAATGGAGCGGAGGAGTGTAGACTAGCTACTTTCTATTAGCCTACCTCACAAAATACATCTGTCAGGAATCCATCTTTTTTCCATGAGCACCCAAGCCTTACTGAAGGCTGACTGTGCATAAGTCACCACTTTATCTTCCTGAAACAAAGCATTTCAAGGTAGCCCAGGCTAGCCTCAAACTCTGTAGCCTCTGCCTCAGCTTCCTGGGGTTATGTACATGCACCACCATACCAAGACACCAAATATTCATCTAAGTGCTTTATAAACACAGCTCAAGTAGTCCTTGCAACAATCCTTTGGGAGGGGGTGTTGGAGAGAGTTGAGGTAGGGTCTCACTCTACCCAGGCTGACCTGGAATTCACTCTGTAGCCCAGGCTGGGCTCAAACTCATGGCAATCCTTCTGTCTTTGCCTCCCAAATGCTGGGATTAAAAGCATGTGTCACCACACCCAGCTTCAGAACAATCTCATTAAGCCCAGTTTTACAGAGAAAAATTCTGTCTCAATGTTCATATGAGGTGGAGCTGAGATTTAAATGTGGACACTGGAGTTCCAATTGTGTGATCTTGTCTGTTATATTGTAGTGTCCTGTGAGAAAGCAGACACATGGCTCCATGATCCTACTCTATTTTGATTTTTCAGAAAAACCAAATGGAGTAAGAGATCCTCTATTACTAAAATATTAGAGGAGTTACCTGGGGAGGTGGCTCACTATGAAAAATAAAATTTTAAATCGTATATTAGCAGTAAGAAATGGCTAAATAATATTAATACCTAATATTTTTTTCTTCTTACAATTTTTGCAATATTGAAGAATAAATTTGGTGATAAAAAAAAAAAGAAGAAGCCAGGAGTGGTGGTACACTCTTTAATCCCAGCACTTGGGAAGCAGGGGTATGAGGATCGCTGTGAGTTCAAGGCCACCCTGAGTCTACAGACTGAATTCCAGGTCCGCCTGAGCTAGAGTGAGACCCTACCTCGAAAAACCAAAATATAAAAATAAAAAATAAAAAGAAGAAGAAATTCAAATGCTACATATTCTCCTTCATGTGTGGTACCTAATGTAGAACAGCTTGAGTTGCAAACATACGTGACAGGCAATCTGAGAACAGATAATAGGGATGGAAGGGTTTGGGGAAGAGGAATGGAAAGGTGGGAAGGGAGATATATACACAAAACTAAATCCAAAATGAATTGGTACCATAGAAACATTTCTTTTGGGTAGTAGACTAAAATATATAATCCTTAACAGAGTATGTGGGGATTAGCTGGTAAGAAGGGCCCTGGAGAGGGTGGGATGAAGCCAACCCTAAAACATTTGGCTCTGGCTTGTAACTCCTAGTATCAGAAATTGGTCACAACCCCCATTGATCAAAACCCCTGTTGATCAAAGAGACTGATGAGGTCCCCAAACAAGATTGATTACTGGCCTGAGATAAAAGGTAAGACCTCATTACTGAAGACACCCAATGCTGCTGACACAGAACATAGAGAGATCTGGTTAGAATCTGGAAGGAAGGCAGTTCCTAGATGGTTAAGCCAGATAGTCTATAAAGTAATACATAAGTTGCTGGGGAAATGACCAACAACAATGTTGTGAGCAAGCAAGGGACACTGCTATGCAAAAGCAACCAGCCTAACAAGATGGACATGCCTGTGCAATAGTGGCATCCAGCCTAGGTGGATAACCAACAGCTCTCTGATTGACAAGAGATCTGCTCAGTGAAAAGGAGCCCATAGCTGGAACTGGGAACCAAGTCAGAATACTATGAAGATCAAGATTATGAACTCCAAAGAGAAGCTCCTGTTAGTTTTAGGCCAAAAGAGAGGCTACACCCATCAAAATCTCTCTAAATTAACAATGCTTATCCCCTTTAACCTATGCTGATCTCACTCTCCACTGGAAAATCTGTTTTTCATTTTCAGAAGGTAGCAAGAACTAAGACAACCAAAATCTGTTAACAAGACAAGAAAAGATAGCTGACTCCCTGGCAGAAGATGAACCACCCCAGCACATCATCTAGGGCCCAGGTGAGACCACAGGGGAACTGGTCAGATGAACAAGAGTGCTACCTCCATGGTAAGCCTGACAGCCTGTACCAGAATGATGGAGACAGACACTGAGGACACTCAGTGCAAAGAAATAAATACGATAAAATGATCATTCATCAAATAAAGATTATTTTTTTTAAATGAGCTTTTGCTAATACTTAACACTAGGTCCCATGTTTTAACAAGATGTGAGGCCTCCTGCCAACAAGACTGAAGGTAACAAAATTAACAGGGCTTCCCAGAGGTGCCTATCAGTCACTTACCTTCACCTGCCGCCATGTATTGGAGCTAAATGTAACCCAAATTGAACACTGACAAATGTTTGCAAAGAAATGCTAGTAACACTGGACAAAACTAGATAATACTAAGAACTGCAACACAGTGTACCTAGGATTCTGTGCATCTTGCAGCCAACCAACTCCATAAGGGAGGAAGCACTCCACGTGTGTGGCACTCGTCACTGGAGAGCTGTTGAAAATCCATTATGACAGCCTATTACAAAATGCTAAGGGGATTAAAAGATTACTTTTAAGTGGCAGATAAAGTTTCCAGATTTTCTTAGGAACTTCAGTCCCACAGTGGATAATACTGAGAAGATAAATTAACACTAATAAAATGTCATTATTACTCGGTGATACTGCCAATTGCATCTAACATAAACCTTGTGATAATTCATATTTGATACAATTTATCCAGGCTAATAGAATTCATAATACAAGATTATAATGTGCTTAACTCTTTTCAAAATAGATTCACATTGTTTCTGTTACCTTTTCTCCAACACTTTACTTGTTTTCAAAATTACTGCCACTCAGGCTGGAAAGATGGCTTAGCAGTTAAGGTGTATGCCTACAAAGCCCAAGGACCCAGGTTTGATTCTCCATGTCCCACTAAAGTGAGAGGCACATGGTGGCACATGGGTCTGGAGTTCGTATGCAGTGGCTTCTCACTCTCTCTCCTTCTCTCTCTTTCTCTAATAAATAAATAAATAAAAATAAATCTTAAAAAAAAATACTGCCACTCTCAGTGACATGGTTCCAACAGATCCTTCTGATTTTCCACTGCGGATTCATGTCACTGCCACACTCAGAATATGCACGTGACAAGGGGGAGAGAGTGTGGTCTCAAGTGTGCTAGGGCTTTCTAAATGACCCATACTTGGTAGATCTCAAGAAATGTGATACTATGCTAATCACATCTGCTTCACTTGACTTCTGTTCTAACATATTGAACTAGATAAACTAGGGGGAAAAATCAGCTTGAATATAAAAAACACTGAATGGCTATTCAAAGTGTGGGTCTTTTATTACTTTATCCATTCACTCACAGCAATGATCATGTGGACATAATTTTCAGTCAGATAGCTCTTCCACTTTTTAGTAAGCATTAAATCTCTGATCCCATATCTGGAAACAGTATGGCATTGCCTATCACTCAATCAGCAGCTCCTAGCACAGTGTACTTCACATTAGAAACTCTATAATCGTAATTAAATAAATTTGCTTTGAATAAATTCAAACATATATTGAATTTGTATTGAATGAGGGCAGTTATGTAATAATTACACAAAAAGAAACACAATACAACTACTTTTAACTTTAATTTATTTGTTAGAAAGAGGAAAAGAGAGAATGGGTGCACCAGGGCTTCTAGCCACTACAAACGAACTCTAGGTGCGTGCACCACGTGCCTATGGCTAACATGGGTACTGGGAAATGAACCTGGACCCTTAGGCTTCGCAGGAGCACTTCCACTGCTAAACCACCTCTCCAGCCCCACAACCACTGCTTTTGAGTCTACAGAGGAACAGAGATAACACCAAGATCTGTAATCAGTAAACATGTGATACAGGGTGATGAGTGAGAAAAGACTTAGAAGACAAATAAGCAAACAATTCTGCTTGGGAAAGGAAGGACTGGAGGACGTACATGGAGTAGCTACATCTGAGCAGAATCTGAGAGGATAAGAGGCAACTCACATGGGCAGGGAAGGAAACAAGCATGTAGGAAGAGGAAACTGCACACACAGGGTGTCAAACACATGCAAGAACACTGGGTGGTCAGACACAGGTAGTGCTCCTCAAGAGAAGCAGTGGCAGAAGGGAGGAAGGCTGAGGAAACCAAAAGGCCTGATTAAAGGCCTCATTTACCAAATGACATTAATATAGAGAATTATCTTATAGTCTGAGAAGCCATTGACCAAGTATCACAAAAATCAGGTAACTTATTTCAGTTTCAAAAGCACCAATTTCTACATTTTGACACTATAATGACAAAGTCATGATATCATTATCATTTCATATAAAGAAATTTGATAAGTTAAAGTATAAACTCATTAAAAAGTATACATATTAGGGGCTGGAGAGATTGCTTAGTAGATAAACCATATGCCTGCAAAGCTTAAGGACTCCAGCTCGATTCCTCAGGACCCCCATAAGCCAGATGCACATGGAAGCACATGCATCTGTAATTCATTTTCAGTGGATAGAGGCCCTGGTAGTGCACCCATTCTCTCTATCTGCCTCTCTCTCTTTCTCTCTCAAACTAAATAAATAAATTTTTTAAAAGAGGGAAAAAGTGTGCACATTAGATCCTGGCTTCTCTTTGGGTGGCTGATCAATTTCTTTACAAGCTTGGCTACACCGTTTGGGCTCTCTCTCAAATATGTGAAAGTGATTTCTCATTATTTATTTTCAATCAGAGAGAGAGAGAGAGAGAATGGGCCTTCCAGGGCCTCTAGTGGCTACAAATGAACTCCCAATGTATGAGCCACTTTGTGCGTCTGGCTTAACACGAATACTGCAGAATTGAACTCAGGTCATTAGCTTTTGCACACAAGCACTTTTTTTTTTTTTTTTGGTTTTTCAAGGTAGGGTCTCACTCTGGCCCAGGCTGACCTGGAATTAAGTATGTAGTCTCAGGGTGGCCTGGAACTCATGGCAATCCTCCTACCTCTGCCTCCCAGTGCTGGGATTAAAGGCGTGCGCCACCACGCCCAGCTTGCACACAAGCACTTTAACTGCCATCTCTCCAGCCTGTGATTTCTCATTCTTTAAACACAGATGGGCTAAGAACTGTCTAAGCTTCTAAGCTGTGCTATCTTCCAACTTTAAATAATTTCTCTCTTCTTCATTCTTACTGTTACGTTAAAGAAGAGGAAGCCACAACTTAAATATTTCTTTAGCCAAATACTCTATTTCATTGCTTACAAGCTCTGCATCCCACCAAACACTAGTGGCTTTCCTCCTAAAACCCCACCAGAATGGCTTAGGTCCATATTTCTACGGGAATTCTCCTGCAACTCACGTTAAGTATTCTCTTGGGAGACGGAGGCTTTCTCTACAGCTCTCTTGACTTCTGGCCCTCACCAGGCTCATCTTTAACAGTCTGTTCTCAGCACTATAGGCTTTCCTAGCAGACCCTCAAAGTTCATCCAGACTTTACCCAGTACCCAGTTCTAACATGTTTCTGCATTTAAAAGTATTTTTAATTAATAGCATCTCCCTCACTTCTTGATGCCAGTTTTCTGTCTTTCTTTGAACTACTGTAAAAAACACCATATATTCTGTGGCTTACAAACCACAGAGATATAATTCTTTTGGTTCTGAAGGCCTAAGATGAAGGCATTAGCAGAATAAATGACTTGTTTATAGAGATCTCTGTGGTTTTCTTATGTCCTTATGTGGCAGAGGAACATGAGTCTCACTCATAAGCACCAAGCCCTCTGACCTAGTATCACTCAATGACCCTACTTCCCAATACCCTCACTTGGAGAATGAAGACTTCAACATATGAATTTTTGAGGATAAATCATTTAGATAATATTACCCTACAACATATGATGGAAAATGATCAAAGACTCTTGAGTTTGAAAGTGAGTTGGAAAAATTATTTTTAGTTTTAAAAATTAGTTTTAATCTTTGTAACTAATTTTTTTCATTGTATTAGAGAGATATATGATAAAATATAAGTCTAAATGAGATCAAAAATCATTTCATTTTATTTTTTAATATTTTATTTAATTGAGAGATATAAGGGGAGAGGGAGAGAAAGAGAATGTGTATGGGCACATGAAAGCCTCTTGCCATTGGAAACAAACTCCACCTTGTGCATCTGGCTTTACCTGGGTACTAGGAAATCACACCTGAGCCAGCAGACTTTTCAAACAAATGCCTTTAACCACTGAGCTATTTCCCCAGCCCCTCAAAAACTGTTTTATATGAACATAAAATGATAATGTAAAGCATATCATATCCACAGCCTAAATGAGCAGTTTTTCTTTTTGTCCAGGATAGATCAAATGACACAAGTTATTGCTATGTTAATGTGCTCAGCTAGGGACTGGCAGGTGCTGATGGCATCTCTACATTTGTCTGTTAAAACCTGAACCCCAGTATGGTTATATATTGAGAGATGGGGCCTTTAAAGCTAGTCATCACTAGAGTGGAACTCTCATAATGGAATCAATGACCTTAAAAAAGAGACAGTAGACAGCATGCATGCTCTTTCCCACTGGCTCCCCATCATGTGAAAACCCAAAGAGATGACAGCCATTCAAAACCTAGGCAATAAGCCCTCAAAGACATGGGGTCTACTGTCACCTTGACTTTACACTTTCCAGGCTCCAGAACTGTAAGAAATGAATGTGGTTTAAGCCACCCAAGTCTATGGTAATTTGTCACAGCACCCCAAATTTCTTGTGTCTCACATTCAGGGTTATATTCCAGAAATATAGCTCTAGATAATGCTAGACTGAAAGTTGCAGAGAAATTAAAAGCAAAGCAATCACCTACTAAGATAGCTACTTAAAAGACCATATAAAAAGTGACCAGACCCTCATGAGAACAGTAGAGATGGTGCTGTAGAAGTAAGAGGCACATGAGAATGTTCCCAGAGGGTACTGAAGGAATTGGTAATATGACCTATGGATGTGGACCTTAGAAGAGAACAGAGATGCTCACCAGCAACAACCTCTGTGTCCCTTTTCTGCTGGTATTTACATCATTCTGCTCTACATTGAAGTAATGTGTATTGTCTATCTCACACCACTGGACTATGGGCACTTTGAGAGCAGAGATGTTATATCTCTGGCAACAAAGAGGTAGGTAGAAATATTGCTCTCTGCATATGACCCTGAAATACCTAAATAGTGTTTGACATAAGGACTTCACTGCTTTTCTTCTAAATTTCATGCAGTGTCTGGAACTAGCTAAATATTCCAGCAGATGAAGAAGGTATTAGTGAATAATTTTTTTATTTATAACAGGCATTATTAGCCGAACTGAATTTATTAAAGGTCATCAAAACCTGCAGGACCCAGATAAACCAGTCTAAACTACTTAATTCTGTATATTACAACTATTTATAGCTTTCAAGGGAAATTCATGAGCTAAATAAGTCCATGTGGATTTTTTTTAAAAATCTCTAAGTTCTGTATACCATGAACATTATTTTAAAGTGTTGTAGCAGGTTTAAAAAATCAGAAAATACTATTTTCTTGAGTTGAAATATTACACAGTTCAATTGCTGAATAGAACAAAGATATTTAAGATGGAGTATAGCCAATGAAATGTTGTGAAGCCTCAATTTTTATTACAATGTACATGTATTTTGTGACTGATGTATCCCAGATGGTAAAATTATAACACACCCAAGGAATTCGGAAAAATATCAGAATTTAATGAGACAGTATGAATAAATACATACAGAGTAGGAATGAAGATAAATGGCTACTTATAATAGAAATTGTTTTCATTATTTGTGTGTGAATGGGAAAAATAATGATTGTTCCTTCAAACAAAAAAAATGCCGTTATTCTTTTGTTCTCTAGCACTGTTGTCAAGGAAGCATATCCATTTCAATGACAGGCTCCCGCAGATGATGCAACTCTTCTGAATTTCACAGAAACAATAATATCTATGTCAACTCTTCAGAGTTGAGCTATTTCAACATTTGTTTTAATTTCTGGAGTGTGTATGTGTGTTTGTGGAGTGCATGCTCATGCGTGTGGGCATACATGTGTGTATATGTGCTCATGAACATGTACACACGTGCATGTGAAAGCCACAGGTGGATGTCAGGTGCACTCCTCAGTCACTTCCACCTTATTCGCTGAGACAGGGCTTTTCTCACTGAACCTGGAGCTCATGAGTTTGACTAGTTAGTGAGCAAGTCCCAGGGATCCACCTGTCTCCACTTTCCCAGAACCCAGAATTTTATGTGGCTTCTGGGAATCCAAGCTTAGGACTTCACGTGGTAAGCGCTTTAGCCACTGAGCCACCTCCCTAGGCAACAGTCTCTGTTTCTCAACAGGTTCTCTCTATGTAACTCAGCCCAGAAATAAAGCTCCTTCGCCCTCATCCATCTGACTGCTGGGATTAGAGGCATGGAATACTCAGCTTTACCTGACCTTTCATCACTTCGCTTTGTAGACGATATCTCATCCATAACCAGGGATTACAAGACTGCAATTGTGAACATATAATGTGTCTTCAGTCAAGCCTTCATTTTAAAAATAAAATGTACACATAACACCAACTGAAAAGCATTAACAGGACTATAATATTTTTCATTTGTGGCTTTATCTCCAATGACAACTTAATATAATTAATAAGATAAACTTAATGTTCTTAGTTAACACTTCATAGTACATTAGAGACAGTAGAAAAGGAGCAGGACTTTGTTAAAAGTATAATGGCCAGCAACTAGGGAGAGGACTTACGGATAAAGCACTTTCCACCCAAGAGTAAAAACCTGATTTCAGATCCCCAAACCCACATAAATCAAGGTGAGCGTCTATAATCCCACTGTACCTAAGACAAAATGGGGGAGAAGACAGGAGAATCACTTTGAGAGTACTCAGGCCACCTGGCCTTGGAAACACAGCTGTGAATAAGACACTCTGTCTCCAAACAAGGTGGGAGGTGAAGACCAACAACTGAAGTTGTCCTCTGACCTCCATCCATGCATGCTATGACACACACACACACACAATGTCTACTAATACTGAAGGCAAAGTGGCCAACAATGGTGTGAGCAAGCAGGGGTCTAAGCTACTCAGAAGCAACCAGCCTACAAGAAGTACACACCAGTGCAGTGGTGGCACACATGTTTGATGAGTAACCAATGGCTTTCTAATTGGCTAAGAGATCCACTCAGTGAAAAGGAACCCTTGTCTGGAACTGGGAACCAGGTCTGAATTCTAAGGAGACAAAGATTATGCACTCCAAGGTCAAGCTCCTACTAGTCTTTGGCTAAAAGAGGGGCTATAATCATCAAAATCTCCCTAAATTAATAGCGCTTATCCAATTTAACCTATGCTGACTTCACTCTGTATTGGGGAATCTAATTTTCTTTTTCAGAAGGTAGCAAGACCTGAGGAGATAAACCACTCCTTCCATCTCAGTCAAGGCCCAGGCAAAACCACAGAGGAAGTGGAGAGATGAGCAAGAGTGCTGCTTCCATTGTGAGCCTGACAATCAGCACCAGGGTGAAGGAGACAGACACTGAGGATACTCAACACTTACCAAAGCATAAATCCAGAGGCTCCCTAAAAGCCCATCACTGAAGTAGACTTAAAACACATCCACCAAGGCTCAGGGAATTTTGCAGAAGAGGGAGCATAAAGATTGTAAGATATACAGGTTGGGACATCATGCCCAGAGGCACTGCCTCACCCCAGTAACTGACTGCTGCTCCCACAATGCATAACCCACAACTCCTTAAGGAACACCAGCAACCCCACTGAGGATGGCCACTGTGGAATGGGGGCAAGGAGGAGGGAGAAAATAGGACCAACACACAATGTATCTATACAAAGTATGTTCTTAATTAAAAAAATAAACAAAGAAAAATAAGAGGCTCAGTGGAATGGGGTGAAGAAGAAGAGATAAAAGAAGACAATTGGAGGGGATTATGATCTAATGACAGTATGTACATGTACAAAAATTCTCAATAAAAGCAAATCAACTTACCATCATATAAATTTAACATATGACCATTAAAGAGTTATATATCAAGCTGGGCACAGTGGCACATACCTTTAATCCCAGCACTCGGGAGGCAGAGGTAGGAGGATCACCCTAAGTTCAAGACCATCCTGAGACTACATAGTTAATTCCAGGTCAGCCTGGACCAGAGTGAGACCTTACCTCAACCCCCCCCAAAAAAGAGTTACATATCAATTGACTGGTTATTGAAATAGCCAAACCAAAAGTCAAGTTAACGAAATGAAAAACTCAGTTAAGAAAATTCAGTTAAATTCACCAGATGCACCCTAAACTGAAAAAGAAACAAATTATAAGAGAAATAGATGACCAAGCAAAACATTAACACAGACCCAGAAAGCAATAGAGTTATCAGTATACTAGTCTAAAATGGCTGCCATGTAAGCCTATCATACAGCAAGTATGACTTAATCATCAGAAATCTATTTTTCCATTTCTGTAGACTAGATTTCTGGTGAGTGTTATTGACTGGGAGACCAATGTCTTCTTGTTAATTTCACATGGACGTTTCCTGGTATGTGTAGGAGTGAGAATTTTTGATTTCTTTTTTATTAGGACACTAATTCCTGTAAGGACTCATACATAATATACCTCAAACACTGTGGGAGGATCCACTCAGCTTACTAAATGGTCTGTATATATGGTGATATGGTATATAACCAGTGTTTTTTTTCCAAAAGGAAAAAATATAGAGTTTTAAATTCAGATAAACAACTATAAAATTATAGGTTACAAACTGGGCATGGTGGCTCACACCTGTAATCTCAGCTCTTGGGAGGCTGAGGCAGGTGGGTCACTATGGACGTTTGAGGTCAACCTGGGCTACACACTTAGTGAGCCTAAGCTAAAGTGTGAGAGTATGTCTCAAAAACTTGAAAAATATAGATGGTTTGTTAAAAGAAAAGTTCTCATTATTTATTCTATCCAATTTTAAAAATCAAATTTTGGCCTAAAGACATAGCTTTGTGGTTAAGGTGCTTGCCTGCAAAGCCTAAGAACTCTTGTTCAAATCTCCAGGTCCCATGTAGCCAGGCACACAGTGATACAAACACATAATGTTGCACATGTGCACACATCTGGAGTTTGTTCCCAGTGGCTGAAGGCCCTGGTGTGCCCATTCTCTCTCATTCTCTCTCTCTCTCTCCCTCTTTCTCTCTATCTCTCAAAAAAGTAAATAAATAAAGCAAATTTTGAAAGAAAACACCAGTTCAAGCCGGGCATGGTGGCATACACCTTTAATTCCAGCACTCGGGAGGCAGAGGTAGAAGGATTACCATGAGTTCGAGGCCAGCCTGAGACTACATAGTAAATTCCAAGTCAGCCTGGGCTAAAGTGAGACCCTACCTCAAAAAAAAAGAAAGAAAGAAAGAAAGAAAGAAAGAAAGAAAGAAAGAAAGAAAGAAAGAAGAGAGGGGGAGGGAGGGAGGGAGGGAGGGAGGGCAAAAAGAAAAAGAAAAAGAAAAGAAAAGAAAAAAGAAAAGAAAGGAAAGAAAACACCAGTTCACATTGTTATGTGGTAGGCAAAAATATTCTTTCCTCATTACAAATGTTTGAAGCGGTGATGTTTTTTCTTGAACTTTTAGAAAAGTAGAAATGGCAGTACTTTGTTTAGGGCTCAAATAGAAGAGCGCTTGAATAAGAATTTTAGAATTTCAGAACCCTAAGAGTCAGGATCCAGTCATGTAATAACTCAATGTTCAAAAGACCTGACTAGATGAGATCAGTTGTGCTCAGACTGGAATGGCTAAAGGCGTGCTGATGCACAATATGTGCTTGCAGGGGTTAATCCAGTACGTAGTACAATGCAAGCAGGGGAAGGTCTGAGCAAAGCAGGCCACCTCAACTAACTCATTCAGCATACCTCTTTTCTTCTAGTAGAACATTTCTTTAAATACCGAGTGGAGAAGAACAACAGTCCTTTAAAAACAAGTCAAATGCCCTCTTTACTCAGAAGAAAACCTTCACTAAGGCCCACAGAATCCATAGATAAGACCAAATCATGCAGTTTACATTTTTTTGTCAAATGAACTTCAACTATTAAATGAAAACATTGTTAAAATGTTATATAGTCATATAAATTTATGAGATCTGGGCACTTACAATAATGAGAATGTTTTTAAGATGAAATATTGTCATCTCATCTTAATATGTAAATTAATGTGCTTGCTATAATTTAATTTGTATTTACATATTCAAATAAATTATATGACTAACTACACTGTATCATCTAGGATTCTTTTGTGAAAGTACAAGATAATCAAAGTCAATATGGATAATCCGAATTTTTTTTCCCAGAAACAGGATGTCACATAATACAAGCTGGCCTTGAACTCAGGTAACCCAGTGTTGATCTCCTGCTGCCTCTACCTCTCAAGTGCTGAGATTACAGGTATGCACAAGCACACCTGCTCCAAAACAGTTTTTCATTTAAAAAAAAAAATGTTTTTGTTATTTTGTTTTTGTTTTTGGTTTTGGTTTTGGTTTTGGTTTTGGTTTTGGTTTTGGTTTTCGAGGTAGGGCCTCACTCTGGCCCAGGCTGACCTGGAATTCACTATGTAGTCCCAGGGTGGCCTCAAACTCACAATGATCCTCCTACCTCTGCCTCCCAAGTGCTGGGATTAAAGGTGTGCGCCACCACGCCCGGCTATTTTTATTTTTTTATTTGAGAGGAAGAGAGAGAGAAAAAAAAAAAACAGAGAATAATAAGACAAACAGAGAATGAGTATGTATGAGCCAGAGCCTCTTGCCACTGCAAATGAACTCCAGATGCATGTGCCACTTTGTGCATCTGGATTTACATGGGTACTGGGAAAGCAAACCCTTGCCATCACACTTTGCAAACAAACACTTTAACCACTGAGCCATCTCTCCAGTCCCCAAAACATTTTTTAGATTAAAATTTCAAACAAAAGACCTGCTCCATTTCCAACATGGCCCAGTTCATGCCTCCTTAGTCAAGTTGGTGGCTCTCCAGTACCTGGAGGTCACCATTTTGATGCCAAACTTAATGTGTTCACCCACTGTCATATCAGACTATAGCCCAGAACTCCTGAACTGAAGCAATCCTCCTGCCTCAGCCTCCCAAGTAGCTGCAACTATGGGAATGCACCACCACCCCTGGCTAAAAGAAAAGGAAAAGGAGAAACCTATCAGCCAAGATATGAAACAGGTAGGAAGGCTTGCATACGGCACACCTAACCTTCGTACTGAATGATTTCCAGTGGATGTGCTTCTCCTGGTCTCTTCTTCTACATGTCCAACGTGGGTGGTAAGGCTTTCATGAGGCACCTAATCTCAGGACTACATGATTTTCAGTAGATTGGTGTCATCTAGTCTCACCTCTGCTACCTCCTGCACTAGGCAGTCAGTAAAAGCAAGTATCTCTTATCCAGGTAAACATATGCCAAACGCAGCAGCCCTGACTGAAGCCAGTGGGTTCTAGGTGACGGTCATCAGGCATGGGTTATAGACCTGCCCTTGGAGCAAGTGGTAAAAACAGGTCCTCTCATGATACATGGATGGAGGAGGAGGATTTCCATAGGGAAATTGGAATGAAGATGAAAAATGTAGATGTTCATGAAAATATGTTTGAGGAGGGGGAATATGGCCTATTTGAAGGACCAAAATGAGGCCAGAGTGGCAAGCAGAAAGTAAAAGAAGAAAGATTTGCCACCTTATCCACCTATCCATACTAGTATTTATCACTTACTTTCAGGGGGAAATATCAGAGAATTCATAGGGTGGAGGGATGGTTTAGTGGTTCACGATTTGCCTGCAAAGTCAAAGGACCCAGGTTTGATTCCCCAGGACCCACGTTAGCCAGATGTACAAGGTGGTGCATCCATCTGGAGTTCATTTGCAGTGTCCAGAGGCCCTAGCATGCTTATTCATCTCTCTCTCTCTCTCTCTCTCTCTCTCTCTCTCTCTCTCTCTGTCATAAATAAATAAAAATAAAACATTTTTTAAAAAAATCATAGAATTCTAAAAGATAAATAACCCAAGAGACTTAAGCAGGAACTTCACAAGAGGAGAGATCCAAGTGGCCAATAAACATGGAAAGGCACTTAAACTTAAGAGCTGTAAAGAAAATGCCAGATAAAGCTACTGTGAAATGTCACTGAACATTTGCCAACAAAGCCAACATTAGAAAGGCTGGTAAACTGAAACTATAAATTGGAATTCTCTTACACAAAATGCTGAGTTGCCAACTAGCTTATCTAAGTAAAAGTGCTTGTCATCATCTACTAAATTTGAACACACAGCAACATCTATGTCAAAGAATTCTGACAGTTGCTCATCTGTTAAGTTTGAACACACAGCAACATCTATGTCAAAGAATTCTGACAGTTGCTCACAGGTTCACTACGCAGCCAGCCTGCTTTCCTGATTTCTACTCAAAAAGCATAACTTTCTCTTTCTATCCCTTTCTTTCTCTTCTTTGGTTGCTGACCAAAATTCTAAGCATACTTGCTCTGATACTTTGGGGATTTTCCATTCTTTTCTCAATAAATCTCCTTTGTCTTACACCCCCAACTCCTGAAAATGCCACCCACATCGATAGATACAAACAAGAACATTCATAGCCCAAAACATAACTCAAGTATCTATAAACAGAAAAATAAGATGTATATGTTTATATAATGAACTAACGATAAGATGAACTACTGTGACATGAACCTTGCATGGACCTTCAACATGACATGGAGGGGCAGAAGCCAAGTTTAAAAGGTGCACACACTACATGAGCGATAGAAGGCTTCTCTCCTTCCGTACCTGTCACAGCAGTAAGCACCTTAGACCATCGGCCACACAGAAGCACCCTGATGCCCCTCAAATATCTAGCCCATTGTCCTCATCTCCAACACCACAGATTAGCATCAGCTGTTTTACAATAAAGCCTTCTATCACTCATGTAGTGTGTGCTCCTTTTAAACTGGGCTGCTGAATAGTAATTATACAAGTGTGCTTACTTTGTGATAATGCGTGAGCTGTCCTTTTAAATTTTTCACATTGTGTGTATTGTCACACATATGTAAGTGGTATAGTTCAACAAAATACGTAGTCATATGTTGCAGGCCCTTCTCATTACTGGGACAAACACCTGACCTGAAACAGCTTATTGGAGGAATGGATTTATTTCAGACTTATGGTTTCTAGGGGAAGTTTCATCAGGGTGGAAGAAGCTGGCCCACTTCATCCTACATCCATAGCAGAGAAAACAGCCAGCACCAGCAAGCACCAGCAAGCACGAGCAGATTCCAAACAGACAAGGCTGGAAACCACTGCATCTTAAAATATATGACTGTATGAAGGATGGATTTGGGGAAATTATGTTTGAGGGGAAAGATGGCTGTGAAAATAGTGCCTTGCCTCTGCATGTTTTACCAGGCATGATTCGTTGCCTATACAGCATGAGGGAAAGAGATGGATCAGATGTGACAACTGACTTCAGCTTCAGCATTCCACTAAAGCTTGGTGGCACTTGTGCTCCCAGAGAGATGGAGTGGTTGATTATGTTGGATGGTGCTTAGACTTTGAATGAGTCAGAGAAGCTGAAATTAGAGGATGGGAAATCTACATGGAAGTCACTGATGCCCTGACAAACACAATGCCAGGTGCACTGATAACACCATCCTGGAAAATAATTACAGTGTAAGGAAATGAGAAAATATTTGTTTCTATGAATGTGGAAGAAACACAAAGAAATGAAAATGCTTGGAAAAAAAAAAAGAAAAAGTATTGTGGGCAGAACAAGTTAAAACCAGAAACATGTATATGGTAGAGAAGGACTGCAGTATAAAAAAATAATAAATTCAGAAATTTTCACCTAAGATAAAGGTAAGTACCTTATCTATCCCCTGCCCTCACACCATCCCCCCAACAGAAAACTGCCTTCTATGAAGCGTCTTAATAGACGCTTGAGCTGCAAGCATGCAAAATGTTCTATTAAGTTTTACTTATGGAAAAATGTCCTCATGTTTCTCAACTTTACCCACATAATCATTTTTCCTCTTTTTTTTTCTTTTTTGTTTTTTTGAGGGAGGGTCGTTTTCTAGTCCAGGCTGACCTGGAACTTAAAGTATTGTCTCAGGCTAGCCTCAAACTCACAGTAATCATCTGACCTCTGCCTCCCTAGTGCTGGGATTAAAGGTGTGCACCACCATGCCCAGCGCTAATCATTTCTTTTTTTTTAAGGTGGTTTTTCTTTGAGAGAGAGAGAGAGAGAGAGATTGACACACTAGGACCTCCAGCCACTGTAATTGAACTCCATATATGTGTACCACCTTGTGCGCATGCCTCACCTTGTATGTCTGGCTTACATGGATTCTGGGAATTCGAGCCTAGGTCCCTAGGCTTCACAAGCAACCATCTTATTGATGAGCCATCTCTCCAGCCCTATTCTCCTTTGTTAAAATTTTTATTTATTTATTTGAGGGGGAGGGGCAGATAGAGAGAGAACATGGGCATACCAGGTCCTCTAGCCACTGCAAATGAATTGCAGATGCATGTGCCACCTTGTACATCTGGATTACATGGGTATTGGGGAATCAAATCTGGATCCTTAGACTTCACAGGCAAGTGCCTTAACTGCTAAGCTATCTCTCCATCATTTTAATGATGCTCAAGAATTTTCTGATATTATGGACATGAGTGCACAAAAATGTATTTTGGATACATTAACAGAGATATTTTCTTTGTATAATTTGCCTCAATGATTAATTTTAATAGAAAAAAGTATTTATTGTACAAAACAAGATTTTGTAAACACATACACATATACAAATAACCTATTTCCAATTGTTGATATTTAAGGAAAAACTCCAGTAACATTCTGAAAGCTAGTTGAGGATTTTTTTGTAATTGTTTTGTTCTACTTCAGGAATCTAATCCTCATCCTATAGAACCTCTGTTTTTACATGTCTGTGTCATGTGTGTATGCATACTCACCTATGTGTGTGAGCATGTGTATATATGTGTGGGTGAGTGTGCATGCATGTAGATGTGAAGTCCAGAGGTCAATGTGGGGTGTCTTCCTCAATCATTTTTGAGACAAAGTCTCTCACTGAACCCAGAACTCCACAATTCAGCTAGAGCAGTAGCCAACAAGCTGCTGGGATACTACTTTCTGTCTCTCTAGCATAGGGATTACAGAGTGTACATCCACCATGCTGGCTGCTACGTGAGTTCTGCGATCTGAACTCAGGTCCTCATGCTTGTGCAGCAAGCACTTAACGGAGCCGACTTCGCATCCCCATGCTTTCCATTTTAGACTCTTTGATTATGTTTATAGTTCGATAAAATTACAATATGCAAAACTAAGGCAGAATGACAGCACTTTAATAATCTTGTCTGTCATGATTTTCCACAAGTACTGAACTTAAATAGTTTGCTTCTAATCTTTAAAGCACATTTATCCTTAATATCCTCTATGATGCAAATGTAACATTCACTCTTCATTTATTTACCAAATTAACAAATTTGTGCATATAAGTCAACTTTAGATTATTATGATTCTACAAAAAAATTTAACAGCCTATTATCTATATAAAGCTCTAATTTATTACTCAGAAACTAGTTTGTGCAGATACAGGCTAGATAACTTCCAGCACAGTTCTAAAATGCTTAGTAAATATTTTCCTTTTCTTGTCCAATAATGACTATCAATGATAGATTTCATAGGATTTGAAAAATCAAGGAATAAAATTTTAAAATTTCCTGGCATATTTAAAGGCTGATACCTTTTGAAACTATATTGTGTTAGTCTAAAATTTTTTCTGTGTGGAAGTGAAACAATAATAAAAAAGGCAAAAAATCACAGAAATGCCATAAATTGTGCTAAATGTCATCTATAACTCTCAGTGATCCATGTATGTGCTTTAGGTCAGGACTGGATGGTTGCCAAAATTCAGCCTTAAAATAATAAGATATTCAACAAAGGTAATTAAAGTTCTTCAGGGTACAAATATCATCATGTCGTCAACAGTGGTGACTACTGGGTTAGAATGAGTGAGTGTTAAATGCTCGACACTTATTGAGACATGGATATCACACCTTACAAGGCTCAGAGAACATCAAAGAGGGGGATGGAAAAAATATAAGAGCCAAAGAATGCAGAGACTGCTTGGGAACACTGTTTTCCAGAGACATGAACTGGTGGTTGCATTTATTTATGTTGCACTGAGGTTCTCATTGCTGGCAGAAATCACCCAACCCTTAAGAGCAGCTTTTGGGGGAAAAGGATTTATTTTGGCTTACAGGCTCGACGGAAAGCTCCATGATGGCAGGGAAAAACAATGGCATAAACAGAGGGTGGACACCACCTTTTGGCCAACATCAGGTGGACAACAGGAACAGAAGAGTATGCCAAACACTGGCAATGGGAAACTGGCTAAAACACCCATAAGCCCGCTCTTAACAACACACAGCCTCCAAGAGGCGTTAATTCCCAAATCTCCATCAGCTGGGAACCTAGCATTCAGAATACCTAAGTTTATGGGGACACCTGAATCAAACTACCACATTCCACCCCTGGCCCCCATAAACTGATAATCATATATGATATAATACAATGCATTCATCCAGCTTTAAAAGTCCCCATAATTTTTATGAACCACAATGATGTTTAAACATCCCCATAATCCAAGGCTTAACTGAGCCATAATACCAAAAAATCCCCCCCAAAAGACCCATAATGGCACAGAATAAACATTCACACTGCAAAAGATAGCACTGGGCAAAGCAAAGAAATACTCATGCAATACATGATTTAAACAGGGCAAACACCAAACTCTATAGCTCCAAGTCCAACAACTCTAGTCAGTGACAAGTCTCCCAATCATTCCAGCACCAAGCAAGTCTCTGGAGTTCAAATTCCATCCCTTCAGCTAGGCTACTCACAGTCCTGGAAGACTTCATCCGGGGCCGGCAGCTCTCCTTAACAGCCATCTCTTGGTCCTGGCATCTCCACTGGGTCTCCACTGCAATCCATGATTCATCATCATGGCTCCATTGGGTCTCCATGCAGGTATCCAGTAAACCTGCTTCACACTGCCCACAGTTATTTCCAAAACACAAGACTGCATTGCAAATTCAATGACCCTCTCTTTCCTGCATTTCTTATACTCCACAATACCAGGTAGAGTGCCCATTTGTTAATCCAGAGGGGAATAAAGCAAACTTCAAAGAACAGGACTCTCCTTCAGCATTCTGGCCCCTTCAAAACACTGCATTCTTCATGTTGTCCCAATACAGGTCAGCTGGCCCAATCTCCATGGTTGTAATCTCTCAATTGCAGACGAACAGGCAGCAGTTTCAGCCTAAAGATTTCTTTCTATGCCATACCCTCTGCACATACTAGTCCATTTCTACACAAAGAAACCATGCACAAATTCTCAGAACATGGCCATAACAGCAAGCCTCTCACACAATCTGCTTCTAGTGCAGTCCATAGTTCTTACTCTGCATTCGGGTCTTTCAACTCTGACCAGAATAGTCCATCTAGCTGTATTTACAGCACTGCAAGGTGTCTCTTAGGCCAAGGTTTGACATCCTTCCACATTCCTCTTGAAAATCAGCTCCAAAAGGCCAAAGCCATAGTCAGGTGTCTAGTATCAATGTGACTCTCAGTAAAATCATTACTGTTGCAGTCAGGTTCACATTGCTGGCAGAAATCACCCAACCAAGATCAGCTTTTGGGGGAAAAGTATTCATTTTGTCTTACAGACTCAAGGGGAAGCTCCATGATGGCAGGGGAAAATGATGGCATGAGCAGAGGGTGGACATCACCTCCTGGCTAATGTCAGATGGACAACAGGAACAGGAGAGTGTGCCAAACACTGGCAAGAGGAAACTGGCTATAACACCTTAAGCCCACCCCCAACAATACACTGCCTCCAGAAGGCATTAATTCCCAAATATCCATCAGCTAGGAACCCAGCATAAGTTTATGGGGGACACCTGAATCAAACCACCTTACCTATGGAGTAAC
Organism: Orientallactaga sibirica; assembly: GCA_036365145.1. NCBI lineage: Eukaryota > Metazoa > Chordata > Mammalia > Rodentia > Dipodidae > Orientallactaga > Orientallactaga sibirica. Next base: position 4,258,055 of record JAEOAD010000009.1, read on the forward strand.
AGAAATGACAGAGAGATCAGAGGTCTTTACCAAATACTAGGCAGAAAGCATTCCAGTTGCACCATAAATACTGGTCATTTACAAGGTATCTATGCACAGGACAGTCAGCCATCAATAAAAAACAACAAGGTGTCTAGTTTCAAGGAGTTGGTACTATAAGTGATGCAAGAGGACAAATGAAAAAAAATTTCAATATGGCAATTGAGCAAGTCAAGAAGACAAATGGTTCAAATTAAACTGACGATTCTAAAAGTAACTTGTTTAAGCTAAAATGTGTCTCACTCTCAATAAGGATTACAAAAAAAGCTGGAAGATCTTACAGTATAATGAAGAATAATTAAGTTTGTTCACTTAGCCAGAAAAGAAAAGAACACAAAAACCACGTCTATAAAAAGTTAGTGTCCGTATATGAACTAAACAAAATGTGCATGATTTAAAGCAGTTATGAGTACACATAACCTGGACACCAGAAATTTTTCTGAGTCATAAATGACCTGATTGGATTTATGATCAAAACAGTTAGCTGGGTAGATTACTTAGCTCTGTAAAGAACAACATTTTTATAAGTTTTATATGTAAAAATGCACATATAAAAGCTGGGTTGAACTAACAAAACATTGGAGGTAAAAGCCATGAGCACTGTAACTTGATTGGTTCATATTATGCAATCAATAGATAATGTTCTAAGTTGGTAAATTAGGAAACAGAAGTACATATATTGAAAGTATTCATAAATAGAACTAAAAAATAGAATTACTTTAAAAAATATTGTTTTGAAGCCTAAACTGTGCAACAGGGTAAGAAATTGTTGACTTAAAAATATGTTTTTTTTTATTGAGTCATATTAATGGTACCTTCAGCAAGTTACAGAAAAGGTTGCAATGAAGGTACAAAGGAAACTAGAATACACTCCAGGGTTTTATGGCTTACTACAAAATGACCAGCAAAGGATCACATATAGAAGGCGTGGTCCCCAATGCGGGCAGTGTTCATGTGACTTTGCAGGCTATGCAGTGCCATGATCTGCCATTTGCAAGCTGAAAAACAAATTGAGTGAGTGGCAAATTTCAGTACAAGTTCAGGAGCCTGGAAATCAGAACAGCCAATGGCATAAGTTTCAGGTCTTGGGTGGAATAGTGAAGTCCCAGCTCAAATGAGGTCAGGAAGAATTCAGGTGAATTCTCTCTAATTTTTGTTTCTCTTCAGGTCCTCAGTTGATTGAAGGACATGCATTCACAATAGGAAAGCAGATCTGTTTTATTCAACACGCTGATTTAAATGTTAATCTCATCCAGAAATGTTCTTAATAGATGGGGCACTCTACAGAACAGACAACTTACAAAAAATTAACCATCACATTAAGTCAAAAATTTCACTTTTATACAGTGTTGTGGATTGGGAAGGGAAAAATTTGTTCTCTTTTACTCTAGGATCTATTTGACAAATGTAACTTAATTTCTTTCTATGGATCTTACTGAAGTTTAATGCTATTCTTTCACTATTATTTATAGCTTTGCAATGACTTTCCTCTGAGAAGCTGATTTTTGTCCTCTTGGTTTTTACCATGTAGATGAAAACCTCAAAATGATTTATTCTCCCTCTGTTCCCATTTTAAGTAGGAAAAAAAACTTTTTATGGGAACATATAGAAACTTTTGGGGAGAAAAGTACAAAAAAAAACACAAAAACCTCCAAATAACCTATTAAACATGAGCAAAGGACTCAAATAGACATTTCCCAAAAGAAGACACACAAAATGCCCAAAGAAATATGAAAACATGCTTAGTATCACAAGGAATGCAAGTCAAATTCCCAAAAAGCTGTCACCTCAGAGCCATTGGCATAGATGTCATTAGAAAGCTAAAGCCAATAAGAAAGAGCTTGTGGTAATGTGAGGAAAAAGGAACCCTTTTACTGGTGCTGAGAATGTAAACTGGCGGAGCCCTTATGTTTTTTTTGTTTTTGTTGTTGTTTTCTTTTCTTTTTGGGGGGGGGTTGTTTTGTTTAGTTTTGAGGGTTTTTTTTTTTTTGGTTTTTTGAGGTAAGGTCTCACTCTAGCCCAGCTGACCTGGAATTCACTATGTATTCTCAGGGTGGCCTTGAACCCAAGGCAATCCTCCTACCTCTGTCTCCTGAGTGCTGGGATTAAAGGCGTATGCCATCACGCCTGGCTGCACAGCCTTTATGGAAAAGTGTGAAGGTTCTTCAAAAGAAATTTTAAGAAATTGTAACCAGTAGTGTTAGGATCAAAACCCAGGCCTGAGAGCCCTAATGAAGTAGGCTAGGCCACCATCCTCACTGAGCCAATTAAAGACACAAGTAATAGTGAAAACCTGGGAGTGGATTTACTCAGTTGTGGCCACATAAGGGAGAGGAACAAATAAAGAGGCCCGGTGAGCCCTCACCAAGTCCATCCACAGGGTCCTAACAGGAGCTTTCGGTTTAAATAGAGAGCCAGAGACAGGTATGTGTGAGTGGTCCTAGTCAAGGGGGGTGGGAGTTCTGCCCATCATCACCTACAAGCTGCCTGACAAGTTGTCAGAACTACGTGGAACTCCTGGAGGTGGGAGCCCAGCCTCTCCCCTTTCCAGGATGAGATCCCTGGGAAATTCCAATGCCTTTGGTCCCATTGTTCCAATGGTCTGCTGGTCAAGGGAAAGGACACAAGTGTCTCTAAAAATGTCTGCCCTTGCCACTTCCTCCTTTCTTCCCTCTTCCTAATGCCTCTCTGCCCACCATACCCCTTTTTAGCTCTCCTGAGGTGAGCTGTGTTACCCCACCACATGCTCTGTGTCATCATATTCTGGTCACCAGAGGCCCCAGAAACAAGTGAGCCAATTGGCAGTGACTAAGTTTCTGAAGCCATGAGCTGAAGCAAATTCTTCCTTCAAGCTGATTTTTCACAGTAATTTTGTCACACCAACAAAAAGCTAACATATTGGGCTGAGGAAATGGCTTAGCGGTTATGGCACAGGCCTACGAAGCCTAAGGACCCGTGTTTGATTCCCCAGGACCCATGTAAGCCAGATGCACAAGGGGATGCGTGCGTCTGGGGTATGTTTGCAGTGGCTGGAGGCCCTGGTGTGCCTGTTCTTTCTCTCTTTCTCTACCTCTTTCTCTCTCAAATAAATAAAATATTTTTTAAAGCTTACATACTGTTTTGTTGTTAAATTAGACTGATTTCTTTGTAGTAGATTACTTCCTTATGCTTTGATATTTTTTTTCTTCCCCCATGTGTTCTGCAACCCTTTCCTCCCCCACTGAAAGCTTCTTTTTTCCCTCTCATAAGCCCCTTTCTTGTTTCCTGGCCTTTCACAGATTCATTCCCACATAAATGTACATATGTAGAAATTAGCAGTTAGGATTAACATATAAGAGAGAACATGTGATGTTTTTCTTTCTGTCCCTGATTTACTTCATTCAATATCCATTTTCCTGAAAATTTCATATTTTTTTGTTTTTATAGCTGAATAGAATTTCATTGTGTATACTCACTACCCACTAAATCAGGTGATGGACATTTAGGTTGATTCTATTTCCTATTATGATTAGAGCATTAATAAACATGGATGTGGAATTACTTCTATGGTAGGATAGAGAATCCTTTGGGTATATGCCCAGGAGTGGCATAGCTGGGAAATTAGTTATTTCTATTTTTAGTTTTTTGCCATTTGTGATGCTTAAGTTCTGTTGTGTGGTGGTTTGATTCAGGTGTCCTCCATAAACTCAGGTGTTCTGACTGCTAGGTCCCCAACTGATGGAGATTTGGGAATTAATGCCTCCTGGAAACAGTGTACTGTTGGGGGCGGGCTTATGGATATTATACCCAGTTTCCCTTTGCCAGTGTTTGGCACACTCTCCTGTTCCTATTGTCCATCTGATGTCGGCTAGGAGGTGGTGTCCACCTTTTGCTCAAGCCATCATTTCCCCTTGCCATCATGGAGCTTCCCCTTGAGTCTGTAAGATAAAATAAACCCTTTTTTCCCCACAAGCTGCTCTTGGTCGAATGACTTCTAACAGCAATGCGAACCTGACTGCAACATGTTGTCAACTTGATCAGATTAAGAATCAAGTAAGAGACACATCTCTCGGGTGGACCTGTGAGGACATTTCCAGGAAGGATTAACTAAGGGAGGGAGTACTTCCAGAGTGTGTAGTACTTACGGTGGTGGACTATATAAAGGGAGCTACACAAGACTAGTCTTACACCTGGCCACCCATGCTACTTGCTGGCGCATGCATCTACTCTATTTCAGCAATCCTTCATGGACAGTAGAACCAAATTTCATCAGCCTTCCAATACAGACTGAAGACCAATGGCTCTCAAGAATCTTCAAGCCTTCAGTGCCAGATTGGGACTGCTGAGGTATCCAGCCTTGTGGATTAAGCATTCACTATGATCTATGCTCTCCAGCCTGCATCTAGCGTCATGGATGGAGCAGCTACAGGGTTCTTTAACTCAATTCTGGAGAAAGCTATTCTGAGACTATCCATATCAAATCCTATAAACTTATCCTACTAATCTTCTGTATAATACATATCCACTCTAATATTCTGTTTCTCTGGAAAATACACTGTATCAGTTTACACTCTTAACAACAGAGTACAATCTTTCCTTTCTCCTCATCCTTATTGTCATTTGTTTTTGGGATGACAGCTATAACTGGTGTGAGATGGAATCACAAAGTGGATTTAATCTGTATTTGTCCTAATTGCTAAGGATATTAAAGAATTTTTTAATATTTTATTTATTTACAAAGAGAGAGAAAGAGAGTGGGAGGGAGAATGGGCATACCAGGGCTTCTAGTCACTACAAACAAATTCCAGATGCATGCATCATTTTGAGCATCTGGCTTTATGTGGGTACTCAGGAACTGAACTAGTGTGACCATTAGGCTTTGCAGGCAAGCACCTTAACTGATGAGTCATCCTTCCAGCCCTGAAGTTTTTTTTTTTTTTTTTGAGACAGAGCAAGGAGAGCGCGAATGGGCACACCAGCGGCCTCTCTGGTGCTATGAACGAACTCCAGACATGTGTGCCTCCTTGTGGGCAAGTGCAGCATTGCACCCTTGCATCCCCTTGTGTCTGGCTAAACGTGGGACCTGGAGAATCGAACAGGCATTCCTAGGCTTAGCAGGCAGGTGCCTTAACTGCTAAGCCATCTCTCCAGCCCAAGAAATTTTTTAAATATTTGTTGGGAATTTTTATTTCCTTTGAGAATTCTTTGCTTAGTACCTTCAAGCCCCACTCCCTATTTTTGATTGGATTAATTATTTCTTTTCTTTTTTTTTTTTTGAGTTATTTGTATAGCCTGGATATTAACCCTCTGTTAAATATATAGCTGACAAATATTTTAATGCATTCTATAGGCTATCTCTAAACTCTATTTCCTTTGGTGAACAGCTTTGTAATTTAATGAAATCCCAGTTGTTGATCTTGGACATTATTTACTGAGAGACCAAAGTCCTTTTCAGAACATTACCTGTGCCTATATCTTAAAGTGTATTCCCTAATTTTTTCCTCTAGCAATTTCAGGGTTTTGAGTCTTACATTGAGGTCTTTGAACTACTGTGTAGTTCATCTTTGTGCAGGGTGAGAAATAGGATCTGCTTTCTTTCTAAATGTAGATATCCAGTTTTCTTAGCACCATTTGTTGAACATGCTATCTTTTCTCCGATGCATATCTTAGCATCTCTGTCAAAAGTAAGGCGGCCATAGTTGTGTGGGTTTTTTATTCTATTCCATTGATATAAATGTCTGTTTAGTATCATATTGTCCTTACTATGGCTTCATAATAGAATTTGAAATGAGGTATAGGGATAGCTCTGGCATTATTCTGTTTGTTCAAGACTGTGTTTGCTATCTGGGATCTTTTGCACAGCCATATGAATTTCTAGATGGCTTGTTGTCACTTTTTGTGAAGAATGGTACTAATTTTGATGGAAACCACATGGAATCTATAGATTGCTTTTGGTTGGGTAGTCATTTTCACCATATCCATTGTTTGGGTCCATGAGCATTGGGATGTCTTTCCATCTTTAGAGTTTCTTTCATCAGTGTCTTAAAGTTTTCAATGTAGGGCTCTTCAATTATAACAGATCGCTTTGCTGGGCACAGAAGTATGGTTGGCAGCTGTTGTCTTTCATAACTTGAAATGCATCATCAGAAGCCCTACTTGCTTTTAAAGTTTCCATTGATAAGTCTGCTGTTATTCTAATAAGCCTTACTTTACATGTGACTTTGCATTTCTCTCTTATACTTTCAATAAACTTTTTTTTTTTTTATCTTTGTAAGGTTTAGATAGACTTTATTAGATAAAGAGAAGGAAAGAGGAGTAAATACAAAGAGTTCTTGCCTATGAGAATGCAGGAGGGGGGTAAAAACCTCAATATATTTGCTTTGTCCTATATATTTTGTAGTTTATAGTATGATGAGGGGAGGTTCTTTTCTGGTCTTGTCTGTTTGATGTTCTAAATGCCTCCTGTTTATGAACTGCATTTCTTTTCCTAATCTGGGAAATGTTGTTATGATTTTTGTTAAAAATACAGACTCTTCTAGCATTAAGTTGTTCTTCTTCTATGCCCATAATCCTTAGACTTGATCTTTTCAGTGTCTTGTATATTTTGGAATTCTGGCTGATAATTTATTAGTTGGTCCTTGTCATTGTTGGATTACCCATATTTTCCACCTTATCTACAAGTTCAGATATTATGGTCTCTTCTTGATCCACTATGTTGGTGGGGCTTTGTGTTGAGTTTTTTAATTTATGTTTTGATTTTTCAGTATTTCAAATTTTTTCTTCAATACTTATCTTTATTGAATTTCTCTTTTATATCTTGTATTGCCTTCTGTATTGCATCCTGCTATTTGTTGTGTTCTTCTCTGATTTCTTTAAATATACTTAAAAGTATTCTTTTGAGTTTTTTTCTGGGTTTTCACCTAATTTATTCTCACTGAAGACCATCATTATGGGGTAATTTTTGGAGGAGTGATATCTTGGTTTTTCATGGTTCTTTTATTACTCATTGGGATTTATGCATCTGAGGTTATTCCATTGCTTGCATTTTTATCAGCCATATTATTTCATTTGAAGTTTATTTGCAGTGTTCAATATGGGCTTGGATATGGTACAGTTGAGATGCAGAGTTCCACAATCCAGGAACTCAGTGCATGGTACAATCTCTGTATCACTCTTTGTGTAGAGTACTACTTGTGGAAGCAACCACAGACACTGGAATTCCCACTACACAAATGTTATATTAGCCAATGAGTAAGGATAGTATGATGTATGTTGAAATTTTAGGTACCAAGACTAGTGGAAGGGAAGAAGAGTGAGTGAGAATAGGGACAAGTATTAGGTCAACTTTGAAAACAATCAAGGTGGGACAAGTAACTGGAGGGGGATACTGTTAGTGTCCACAGATGTGGAGACTGTTAAAGCAATGGAAGGTTATAACTAAGAAGTATAAAGAGGGGATAAGGAAGAGATACACAGGAAGAAGATGTAGGAGTGAGAGGGAAAGTATATGAATCATATATGGATAGACTAATAGAGAGTACTGAATAGTAGGTTGGGTGGAAAATATGAATGGCAAATCCTAAAACTAAGGCAAGCAATATAAAAACAAAAGCAAAATTGTTAAGGGATACATATGCAAGAGCAGAGATTAAGAATGGAAGAATACTTACATAGTGCTTTTTTTTTTTTTAACTGAAAGGTGTATTTTTCATATACGTCCTTGGATTTCACCCAGCTCCACTTGCAACTGCATGGGAGAGGCGAATGAGAACTCTCTCATGTTCTGTTTGGTTCTGGCATATGGGGGAGGAAAGGCTGTAAGTCCCCCATAATGATTCCCATGGATTTAAGTCAAATCCCTGGATCCCTACATTCCACCTGGGTTTCTCCTGGTCTAGAGGGCTGGTGTATGTGAAGACAAGCACTTTTCAGGCTTTCTCACTAGTCTGGAGCAGCTTCATTCAGCCAGTCAGTCCTTCATGGATGGCAGGGCACATACTCACAGTGGCTCCCACCTGCTTCCCCACAAAGATCTCTGGCTTAAGTTCAATTTCAGAACTTGCCTCTAGCAAAAAAGAGACTGTTGTGTATTACTGTGACTGTTTTCTTTCACCAAGTTTTATTGGTGAGGTTTCTAATTCACCCTCTTCTAATTTTATATTTTTGCATATGTATGTGTGGTGTGTGTTTGTATGTATGTTGCTAGAGGCAAGTGTCTATATTTCTTTTACGAAAGAAATACAAATACCCTAATACTATGTACTATGTATCCTTTTGAAAAGTTCATGAACAAACATTCTTTAAGCAGGAGCTTAGTTATCATACATTATCCCCTTGAATTTGTATTTCCACATCATTTCTTTTTCATAAGCGTACCTCAGTGTAATATATTTTAGTGCTTTACAGCATGTTTTTAAATATTTTATTTATTTATTTATTTTAGAGAAAGAGTAAGAAAGAGATAGATATACAAACAGATAGGGAGAGAGAGAAATAGACAGAATATGGGCATGCAAGAGCCTCAAGTCACTGCAAAAGAACTCCAGGCATATGTGCCACTTTGTGCATCTGACTCTACATGAGTACTGAGGAATCGAAGTCAGGTCCTTAGAATTTGCAGGCAAGCACCTTAACTGGTGGTCCATCTCTCCAGCCCATTTCACAGTATTTTAAGTTGATCATCCCATCATATTTCCCTAGCAAGTAAAAATTTTAATGACAAAGAACAGTATTTTCTGCCAGCATTCAGGAGGTACTCAGAAGGCAGAGATAGAAGGATTGTCAAGAGTTCAAGGCCAGCATGTGCCTATAAAGTAAAGGCCACGTCACCCTAGGCTAGAGTGAGACCCTACCTTGAAAAAAAAGAGAGAAATAATAGTATTTCCTTAGCACTCTGTTTTTATTTATTTACTTGAGAGAGAGACAGGGAGAGAGAGAGATAAAGCATGAGAATGGGTGCACCAGGGACTCTAGTCACTGCAAACAAACTCCAGATGCATGTGCCACCATATGTATCTGGCTAACATGGGACCTGGAGAAACTAACTGGGGTCCTTAGGCTTCACAGACATATGCCTTAACCACTAAGCCATCACTTCAGCCCTTTATAATTATTATTATTATTTATTTATTAGCACTCTGTTATTAAAATACTAAAACACTATTAATTGAACATTTTACAAACTGTAATCATTATAAAATATTAAAAGTAAGCTTGTATTGATAATACATGTTGTAAATAACTGGATAATACATTCCTGCCCCTCATCCCCCAAATTATTTCATGTAGCCAGACAAGGAATGTTTATTGCTAGAAGATAAATTCAGGTTAATCTCAGTCTCTATTCTTATATTCTGAATACTAGGGAGTGGAAGGGTTTCTGATTAGACACAATACTCATTTTTGAACCTTTAAGTTATATATCCCAAATTATGTAGAGTACACCATCAAAATTAATTTTAATGATTAGCTAAGAACTCAATTCCGTCTTTCTGAAATATGTCTGAAAGCAACTGGTAGTCTCCCATGTTGCAAAATAATTAACTACCCAGTCAGTAACTCATTTCCTTTCTAAATACTACTATCAAGACCTAGATCAGATTAAAGGTACTTCTTTATTTGTAGAGACACAATTACTTAAGAGGAAATTAAAAAGGTATCTAGCAGAAATTCTAAGGCAGGTAAATTTTAGGAACCCAAACAAACAAGAAGCCTAAGAATTAAGACGCTTAAATTCTACTTAACTATTTGCTCCTGAAAGTTTTCTTGTATTAAGGTTACACTAAAGTTAAAGGATATGTGTTGTCCAAGGGAGAAAAGTAGGAGGACCCTATACATGCCAAAGTTCCAGTTTTTTAATAATATTTTTTAATCTGCCTTAATATTTAATCTCTACCATTAAAACTATTCCCTCCCTAAAAATCTTAACCTACATATACACTATATGGTGATATGAATGCTTTAAAACAGCACTGATGAAAAAAACACTGGAGTGATATTAATGAAAAGACAGATATAACTATTACAACTTAGCAGTTTTGACACCTTAATTCTGGCCTGTGACACTTAGGAACATCTAACAAGGGTCTCCCACAGAGCATAGTACTCAGAATATAGAACCAAACAACAGAAAGTAAGACCCATTCAGTGGTATGATTTTAATCAAATTAAAGTACAATTTAAGTCACTATCTGGAAACTAAAGTTATCCTCAAAATTTATGTTGTTTCAGCTTATATTTTACTTCATAGATGCAGTACTTATAAAAGTTTTCTAGCCTGCTCTCTGGTTCCGCAGAGGCTTGTGGGGCACATAAGCCCTGGCTCCCTGGCTCTCCGATTCGCATGGGGTAGATGGAAGAGAATACTGGGGAGAACCAGCATATGCTAATACATCAAGAAGGGAGAGCCAGCTGTCTACCATGAGATGGGGTCACCTCCACTTCATCTGCATAGGCCAAGAAGTCATTATAGGGCAAGCTGTGACAGGAATAGTGCTCTCACCACTAGCCTGAAAACCAGTTCCAGGAAGATGGCAATAGACACCATGGTCACTCAACCCTCATCAAAACTGATCCAGAGTCTACAGAGAAAGTAACACTAATTCAGATCTCTATCTTGCCCCCCTAGACTCACAGAACACTGCAAAAGAGGGGACATAAAGATTCTAAGAGCCTCGGGGTAGATGGGAATAGCCTAAGGCACTGTGTCCCCCTCCATTGTTTAAAAATGCTAATTTAACACAAAGAAAATTTAGAGTAACTCTGAAAGTACACAATCACCTAAAAATACACTAAGTGTGGCTGGAGAGATGGCTTAGTGGTTAAGGCATTTGCCTCCATAGCCAAAGGACCTCAGTTCAGTTCCCTAGGACCCATGTAAGTCAGATGCACGAGGTAGCTCATGCATCTGGAGTTCGACTGCAGTGGCTGGAGAACCTGGTGCACCCATTCTCTCTCTGTGTGTCTGCCTCTCTCTCTCAAATAAATACATATTTTTTAAAAAATATACTAGGTGAGTCAGTAAAAAGGTGTGCCACAACTCATGTTTTTGTTCAGATACTCTTGTAAAATCCAGACCTGCTCTAGTAAAATGGGGTACCTACTCACAGACAGTAGCATATCCCGAGTATCTGGCAGAGGCAGAAAAATTTGGAGGAGGTAGTGGAGTTATTTTAGTATCCAACTCATTTTTAGTCACAACCTTTAAACAGGACACTTTAAAAATGCCCAGGGTCTAGGGAGCTGGCTTAGTAATAAGACTGCTTACCAAGAAGGCATGACAATCTGACAGGGCCTGAGTTCAGTCCCCTGCACCCATGTAAAAAACCAGGTATGGCCACACACACACCTGTAACTCCAGTACCGTGGGGGTGGGGGGGGGCAAAAACAGGAGACTTGCTGGGGTTCACTACTCAACCTTTCCTAAAGGAAAAATCAGAATATCCAGGTGCAGGGAGAGGCTCTATCTCTCAGAGACAACATGGAAAAATGATAGAGGAGGACATATGTCACTCTGCCCTGGACTCCACACAGATGTGCACAAAGCACACACATGTGCGTACACTACACACACCACATATACTACACATACACAACACATGTATAAAAAAAAAGTGCCTAGAATCAAGAGTATTTAGCAAAGTCTTAAATGGCTATTCTGCAAAAAGGTAGTGGGTTTTTTTTTGTTTGTTTGTTTCTAACACAAAACAAAACTGTTCCAAATCTAGCCTCAAAGAGAACTTTAAATAATGCAATTCACAACTGCCTATGTGGGGAAAAAAAGAAAAAGAAGCAGCTCTCCTAAACAATGCCTAAGCAATCTTCCAATAGTAATCAGTGGAATCAAGACTTGCTGAAGAAAACAAACTACCTAACAAGTTGGCTATCAGTTAAGAGTTTAATGATTCTCAAATTCTTTTTTTTTTCCAGTTAACTGATAGCTTAACAATGATTATCTAGCTATTCTCCTTTCCTATGAAATTAAGAAGTCTTTTTCTTTGTAACAAGGTTATAAACTTTTAACACATTATTATAATAGTGTGTGACAAGCTTCCTCTAATAATTTATTTGCAAATTAAAGCAAATATAAATGAGTGGAAAAATTAAAGGAAGTATAAATTTGTGGAAAAAGACTATTTCAGATTAAATGGTATAACATTACATTTTGTCATGACCTAGCAGCAGGACAATGCCTCAAAATAAAATGTTCACATTTTGATTAAATTAAACAAGCATTCTGGTCAAGCCAATATTTTAATAAAGTCCAGTTTTTAAGAAGTTACAACCCAAGTATGTATATTTTAAAACAGAAACAGCTACAGAGCTGGTCATGGTGGTGCACACCTTTAGTTCCAGCACTCAGGAGGCAGAGGTAGGAGGGTCCCTGTGAATTCAAGGTCACCCTGAGACTATAGAGTGAATTCCAGGTCAGCCTGGGCTAGAAAGAAACCCTACCTTGAAAAAAAAAAAAAAAAAAAAAAAAAAAAGAAGAAGGAGGAGGAAGAGGAGGAGGAGGAGGAGGAGGAGGAGGAGGAGGAGGAGGAGGAGGAGAGAAAGAAAAGAAAAGAAAAGAAAAGAAAAGAAAAGAAAAGAAAAGAAAAGAAAAGAAAAGAAAAGGGAAAAGAAAGGAAATGAAGAAAAGAAAAAAAAGGGAAAAGAAAAAAATAGGGCCTCTCTCTCCAGACTTTAAAATACCAAATTTTGCCATTTTCTAATTCTAATTCTGAGCCATCTCCCCAGCCCAAGCATTTCTTAATTCTTTTATTCAAAATGGAATGATAAAAATGAATTTGTCTAACTTTTCATCACTTTGCAACTTTTTCTACATGAAGGTAAATTCCTGATATCACTTTATCCTGATGGCTTTGGATGTCTTAGCTGATCTACTAATTCATCAAAGCTGTAGTTTCCAGAACACAAGGAGTCATGGTTTGCTTTTAAATCGAAAGTTCACAAATTGCATCATGAAAGCAATCAAAAAAGTTCCAACCTGAGCTAGAGAGATGGCTTAGCTGTTAAGGCACTTGCCTACAAAACCAAACGACCCAGGTGCAATTCCCCCAGGACCCACTTGAGTCACATGCACAAGGTGGCACGTGTCTGGAGTTTGTTTGCAGTGGCTGGAGTGTACACACACACACACACACACACACACACACACACACCTCTCTCTCTACTCATATAAATAAATAAAATAAATTTTTTAAAGTTCGACCCTGATTCTTGCTCAAAATACTATACACACATGCACTGCTCTCCTCCATCCCTCCCTCAGTCCAATAAACTGGAGTGAATGGATCTCCTTTCTGATTATATCAATATAGGTCTTTAAATGTTTCTGAAAATATGTTGGGGTGACTAGGGAGAGGGCTCCATGATGAAAGGTGCTGGCTTGCAAATTCCCCAGCCACCCACATAAAGCTGGATGAGCATACACTTGCAGCAGCAAGAGACCCTGGCATGCCCCACCCTACAGGTACAAATAAATAAATACCTTTTTAAAGTATCACGTTCCCTTAATTGTGGTCTTCAGTTGTAACTGCTGTGAATTTTCACTTATTTATTTATTTATTTGTTTATTATTTTTTTTTTTTTTTGAGGCAGGGTCTCACTCTTGCCCAAGGTGACCTGGCACACAGGCTGGTTTCCAACTCATGGTGATGCTTTCTCCTCTGCCTCTGCAGTGCTGACATTAAAGGCATGAAATTTGACTTTCAACCAAAAGAGGCCTAGCAACAATGAAAACACAATTGTCAGTAAACCACTCTGTTGAACTGTTGGCTATTTTCTTAAAACACCACGCCGAAAGATCTTCCTACTAAATCCAGACAAAATTTAAGGCTTCAGCAGGGCATGATAGTGTTTGCCTTAAATCACAGCACTGGAGAGGCTTAGGTAGGAGGTGCACCGTGAGTTCGAGACCAGTCCGGTTTACAGAGTGAGTGCCAGGTCAGCCCGGACTAGAGTTAAGACCGGTCCTCAACCAAACAGTACAAAACACTCTTTCCTCCCCCTCTTCCACAATGGACCCTGAGCCTTGGAGGGTGTGTTAGAGATGTTTCAGTGCTGAGCACTCCTCTGTCACTTCTCAGCGCCATGGTGCCTTCTGAGTCTTCCCAAGGTCACTGCCACGTGTTTCTCTAACCAAAAGTGAGGTGGCGGAAAGAATGTAAGAGCCCAAGGAAGGGCAGGACTCCTTACATTGCACTCTTCCAGACACACAATGGCCTGGATATCCATGACCTTGCAGTGCCTGACACTATCTACACAAGACCATCTTAATAGGAGGAAAAGATGATGACGACAAAATGAAAAGAGAGACTGATTGCGAGGGGGAGGGAATATGATGGAGAGTGGAGTTGCAAAGGGGAAAATGGGGGTAAGGAAGGAATTACCATGGGATACTGTCTATAATTATAGAAGTTGTCCATAAAATAAAAATAAATCAAAATTAAAAACACGAACAGTACAAAACAAAAATTTGAGGCTTCGGTTGACAAAAACACCATGGAGGGCCCTGGTTGACAAGAATCGAGGGGCGTCTCTAGTCTGAGGTGCGTAAGCCCAAGTCATGGTGGTGCTCACGTTTTAACCAGCAATCACCTGAACTTCCGGGGGTCCCCTCTGCTCGTGACCCCCGAATCCCGTCAGGACTCCCAGCTCGGGGCGGTCACGAGGCGTGGCCTCGCCCGCCTCCCTCCCTCCGAGCCCCGAGGCGCCTCCCGGGACCCTGCTGAGCGACGGGGCCGCGCAGGGGACAAGGCGACCACGGCACGGGGTCCCCGGGCCTCGGGCACTGGCCGACCTCACGCCACCGCAAGCCCGGAGGAAAGCCGAGCCGAGGGGACTCGCTAGAGGGCGCCCCTGAAGGCCGCCGACCGCGCTTACCTACTTCCCTCCGCCTCCTCGCCTTCCTGAGCACCGCCCCGCCGCGGAGGCTCACGGGACTCGTAGTTCACGCCCCCGCCGGGCCTCTTCCGCTCTCGCCCCGCCCCTGACGTCACGTCGTGAACGCCCAGCTCCGCCGCGCCGCGGAGGCTCACGGGATTCGAAGCACACCCCCCACACACACACACACACACACACACGTTCTCTTCTTCCGCCCTCGCTCCGCGCCTCTACGTCAAGTCGTGAACGCCCCCGCCCTCTTCTTCCGTTCTTGCTCCGCCCCTTACGTCACGTCATTGAACCCCGCCCCCGCCCCGCCGCGGAGGCTCACGGGATTTGTAGTTTATTTCCCCCTTTCCCTCTTCTTCCACTCTCGCTTCGCGGCGCTCTCCCTTAGTCCCTCAGCGCTGACTTCCGGCTCGCTCCGCTCTGACTTCCGGTCTCCTCGGGCTATCCCTGGCGCCGGGCCCGCGGCGGGGAGCGGTGGGTGGCACCTTTCCCTTGGAGCCCCAGTCGGAGTTCGCTTTTCCTTGGCTCGGGCTCGTCGTGACGGGTCCCGGGGGCGGGAGTCCCGGTCACTTCGCCGCCGGCGGGGGCCGGGCCGCAGACATGCACGTCCCGCCGCGGCGCACCTGTGGCGGACACCTTGGCGGGGGCAACGGCGGCGGCGTCTTCGAGGAAACCGGAAGCCCGTGGTGACGCCCCCGCACGCCCCGCCCCGCCGCGGCGACCCGGTTTGTCTCCGGTGGGTCTCCAGGACGCCGGGCGGGGAGCGATGGGCGGGGGCGGACCCCGCCCGGCCTGGGGTCAGGGCGGTGGGGCGGTCGCGGAGGCTGACCCCCCCCAGAGCTGGACACACAGCGTCCATGCTGTCGCCGGCCTCGGGGGACACGTCACTTCTCCCCTCCGTTCACCATGCTCACCCTGGGCATCCCTGGGTCCCCGGCACCCCGGCCCTTCCTCGTCCTTTCTTGCTTCTCACCCATCGCTTTCAGGTCCATTTCACTCACAGGCAGCGTGTATATTTCGCGGGGCTTGGGGGGGAAATGAATGCATTTCGGACATTCGTAGCGCTTGCAAGCGTCAGTGACCACCGTGCGCTGGAGTCGCGAGGCAGCAGTAGATGAGGGTCCGCCCTGCGTATTCCAGGTTCCTTTTTCAGCTGTGCG
This sequence comes from Orientallactaga sibirica, assembly GCA_036365145.1. Lineage (NCBI taxonomy): Eukaryota > Metazoa > Chordata > Mammalia > Rodentia > Dipodidae > Orientallactaga > Orientallactaga sibirica. Next base: position 4,274,128 of record JAEOAD010000009.1, read on the forward strand.
TTACCAGGTAGCGCTCACTTTGTCGTCCTGTGCCCACATGGGACTCAAATATTCCAAAATAAGGCATGAAATGCCCACGGACACGGGAGGGGGGCCGAGCTGTGGAAGTGATCGGACACATTGACGTTATCGGGGTGAAAACTGACCCTTGCTCCGTAAATAGAGAAGACGCTTCTTTATCTTGATTGGATTTTAACTTGGATTGAGCAACACCTTAAGGCTTAGTTTCGATTCCAGTTCCTGAAGGCATTCTAGCCGTCCGGTGGTGTTGTGGTCACTCACTCCAAATTCTGTAAACATGGATTGGTCAGTGAGATACGCTTGTAAGTTTCATGCACACGGAAGATTTTCATGCCACAGAGACAGCCTTTGTGATTTAGGAAATGGCTCCAAAGATCAAAGCACCAGGAAGTAGGCACTGCATTTTCCATTTATTTACTTGGCACCGGGTGAGAAGTTAAGCCTCTTCCACCTCTAAAATAAGGGTAGTGCTTACTTTCCAAAGCACTCATTTAGAGCTGTAATCTCCGGGGTGGCAGTGCCATGCATGGACCTTTCAGAGGTGGGGCCTTAGGAAAAGTTCTCAGGCAGTGGGACCCTTCTTACACCCTGGTCTAGTCCTCTCTCCTTCTCTGCTTCCTGCCTTATGTGAGCAGTTTGCTACTTCAGGTGTGCCATGATGTGCCACTCTGGCCAGAAACTCAAAGCCATAGGATCAGTCTTAACTTTAATCTGCTAAAACTGTGGCCTACATAAGTCTTCCTTTCTTCATCTGTAGCCTATTTCTAGGCATTTCATTACAGTAACACCAAACCAATTAATACAACCACCAAATTATTTAGCACTGCACTGGTCACAGACATGCTATTAATTCTAATGACTGTGTCAAGAGGTATAAAATCTGACATAAATTTTGTCAGGTAAGAGCCCGGGATTTAGTAGCGGTCACCATGTTTAGCCAGGATCAGTGAGTTAGTATGTAGCAGAGGCTCTTGTATTCTGAGCTATTAATGTTTTTTGCTCCACAATAAATTTTTTTTACAAAACTATATTTACAAAACTATAAAGCTTGGTACTGGTCCTTTGGATGGAGGGGAGAGGCTACTGATACAATGCTACATTTTTATGCATATAAAAAGTTGTGGCCAGGTGTGGTGGGGCACGCCTTTAATCCCAACACTCAGGAGGCAGAGGTAAGAGGATCACTGTGAGTTCAAGGCCACCCTGAGACTATGTAGTGAATTCCAGGTCAGCCTGGGCTAGAGCAAAACCTACTTCAAAGAACAACAAAAAAAAATTTTTTTTGAAATTTTAGGGAAAAATGAGTAAATTTTAAAACTCCTGTCCTTTTATCTTATAAATCATTAAAACGTTGCTAATGCGTGGTCTCTTTGAGTCATGTCTGTATAAAAGGATTTTTCCGGCTTTTCATCATATTCTGTATACATATTTATTCTATTTTACTATAAACATTTGAAAACCAGCATGAAAATTGCTTATGTCCTAAAAATCCAAAGAAATAGCCTTATGATAGCATACAGAAGTCCACTAGCACCAGATATGTGTTAAGCTTTGTTTAAAAATGATTCTCATTTAAATTTGTTGCAAATTGAACATGAGAATTTTAACTTTTATCCCTGCAAAAATAAATTAGAACACTAATATGTATCCCACTAGGACTCTGTATGAACCAGATCTCTGGAGATTAAAAGCAGCAAAGCCCAAAGAATTCAGACCTTAGAGAAAGGGACATGGTGTGGGGGCTCATACCTGTTCTGTCATCACGTGGGAGCAGTTCTGGGCCAGCCTAGGCTAGAATGTGAGATTCTGTCTCTAACCAAAACAAAAGATCTTAGACAGGAAGCAAACCATCCATGGTAACACCCCAGTCTGTTTACTGCCATACTGAAAGGGCAGGAAAGCAACAAAGCAGGCTGTGTACAGCCTTTGGTTTATTCCTTCATCCTGTCTGAAGCATGCTTTTAAAAAACACTTACAGTTTTTCATATATATGTATAGGTTGTGTATGCATGGTTGCATAGGTATGCACAGTAACGTGTGTAGGCACGGGTGGGTGTGGATTTGAGTACATGCATATGCATGCGCAGGCCAGAGGTTGAAGTGAACTGTCCTCCTCAACCACTCTCCACCTTATTTACTGAGGTCTCTTAATTGCACCCAGAGCTTGCTGATTCAGCCAGTTTAGATAGCCAGTTTACCCTGTGACCCATTTCCACTTTTTGAGCACTGGGATTACAGAGGGCCACCGTGCCCACCAGCATTTACACATGGGTGCTGAAGATCTGAACTCCAGTCCTCACACTTGCATGGCAAGTGCTTTATCAACTGAGCCATCTCCCCAGCCCCCAGAAGTTTATTTTTACAGAGAAATAAGGGGAGCTACAGTAGTCAGCCTTACACGAAGGTTCAGTTTTACATACTTATGTGTGATTCAGTATGAAATGTTCTTTTATGTAAAGTGGCATTTTTCAGAATTTTATTTTTGATTTGCTTACAGTGCCAGGAATCAACCCAGGGCCTAATACATGCTTGGAAGGCACTCTCGCACTGATTTTGTACAGGACTTTCTAAGACTAGGTTATGGTTTTTAATGCTCTAAAGCTATCAATCATTTAATGTTAAGATTCTCATAAGGAAGTTATTATTTTTTAACTTTATAAATAGAGAAATTGAGGCAGAAATTTTAAACTTGACTAAAGTCACACAGGCAGGAAATGGGAGAGTGGGATTAGAACCTAACCCGTGCTATACTGTGTCTGAAAGGAAATCAGAGTGTTTAGACCACTCTCCCAATCACTGACCCCTGAGGCACTTAGGCTTGGTCTTCTCCTTTTCCTTCAGTAGCTGCCATGGACACACTAGTGGAGGATGACATCTGCATCCTGAACCACGAGAAGGCACACAGGAGAGACTCGGCCGCCCCACTCTCAATATATGCAGGAGACGAGTCTGTCGCTTCACATTTTGCCCTGGTCACTGCATACGAAGACATCAAAAAGCGACTTAAGGATTCCGAGAAGGAGAACTCATTCTTAAAGAAAAGAATAAGGGTTTTGGAAGAAAGGGTAATTTTTTATTTTCTTTTATGATATAAAGAATAATTCAAAATACTTGACATTTAAATAGTATTTGTTTGTTTTTATTATTTGAGAGAGAATGAGAGAAAGAAGCAGAGTGAGAGAATGGGCATGCCAGGGCCTCCAGCCACTGTAGACAAACTCCAGACAGATGTGCCACCTTGTGCTTATGTGGATATTGAGGAATCAAACCTGGGTCCTTAGGCTTTTGCAGGCAAGCACCTTAACTGCTAAGCCATCTCTCCTACCCAAATGTAAATATTTTTATTTTATCTTCCAGAGTTGTACTTAATTTCCAAAGATAACTCCATGTGGATTTCCAAAGTCTTCAGTATTAAATTTATTATACTGTTTCCCATCATGTGCTTGGTGAATACATGTAGGATAGGATTTAGCAGCTCAGAGGACTTATATTCCAAATATCTTCATCCTTTTTTCAGATGATCTGACCTTCATACCTTTATGTGTCTGACTCAGAATTATCAAATCTGTTCAAAAGAATGACATACTAGTGACAGAAGTTATCGTCTGCTCCTGGGGCTTTGCTTGAATGTGCTTGGCAAGGTCTCCACGAGGACGGAAAGCTTGACTTCCGCATGTTCTCCTTTTCCCACATACAGGATAGGGTGCTTGTAGTCAGGGGTGCCCTTTCCCTTTTGATGCTGACCCTGGCACTGCTAAATGTCACACTAGCAAAGTCGCTGATTCAGCATAAACCTTTGACTAACCTGTCTTGTACTTTGAGAACTCTTTATTGCCCATTTAAAGTTTTAGCTTAGCTTACATTTCTTCAGATCAGATTTGTATTTGTGTCTTAGAAAAGTATCTTCCAGGCTGGAGAGATGGTGCAGTGAGTAAAGAACTTCCCATGCAAGCATGATGACCTTAGATCCCAGCACCCATGTAAAAGCTGGGCTTGGCTGTATTCCAAGCACTGGAGGGGCAGAGACAAGAAGATCTCTAGGGCTTGCTGGCCAGCTAGTCTAGATGAATTGGTGAGCTCTGTGTTCACTTAGACACCCTGTCTCAAACATAAGGTAGAGGTAAAATGAGGAAACCCCTGACATTGACCTTTGACCTCCACATGGCACACATGTACATGCACACACATGCACCCACACACATAGGAACACATGTATAAACATGCAAGCATACACACAGATAATTAGAAGAAAGAAAAATAGGACCATTCACAAAGGGTAAAGGAAATGGGGTTTTAGCACCAAAATATTTGTTGTTCTGAATTTAAAAACTTGAAGATGGAGGTTGGTGGAGTTTGGTTCATAAGTTGAAGGAGTTACAGGAGGGGAGTTGGTTATAAAAAGTAAAAATTCTTTGCCATAATTTGAATTTACTTTAATAGTGGTTAAGTAAAGTTGTAATATACTAGGATAAAGTGAGAGAGCAACTTGTTGGAGATGTTTTTTATTTCAGTAGAAAACTAGTATTTAGTATAGAATTAACATAAGAAATCTTTACTCTGTGTACAAGAATCTTACTAATTCCAATTCTGGAACAATAAAGGATTGAACAAACTAACATGTCAGTTCCTTAAAAATTGAACTCTGGTGTCCAGAGAGCTAGCCCAGTGGATGAAGTGCCTGCGTGAGTTCGGGTCCCCAGAACCACATAAAGGCGGATGTTTTGCTGCTGTCGCCTGTGAGCCTGGCATGCCGGAGTTGAGAAGTGAGTCAGAGGCTGATTTGCCGGGAGCTCAAGGGCCAGCCACCATGGCTAATGCAGCCGTGGCCACTGAGTGTCTCAGGTTAAGTGAAGGTGAGGACTGTAGCAGACAGCTTCAGGTTCACTGAGATGAACTTCCAGACCAGGCATAGTTATGGAGGGAGGGATATTTATTGAAGCTTACAGATCCAGGGGAAGTTCCATAATGGCAGAAGAAGCTGACTTGCTTTCACAAGTCCAAGCAGAGAGAGCAAAGCCACAAGCCAAAAGCCACACAGCACAGCACACTTCAGAACTCTAGCTAGACACACTTTGCATATCTTTAGATTGGAATTTCAAACCCACCATCACATCTTAGGGCTGGACCACCTAGTGGCACCTCCTCCAGCCAGGTGGCTGCAGATCCAAACTACAAACTAATAAAACACTGAGTATATAGGGGCCATCTATTCAAACTACCACAAGGATGGGCACCCAGAGTTGTCCTTTAACCACTACACACAAGCTGTGGCACATGAGAATGTACATACATACACCCCCCCACACACACACACACACCCACAAAATGAGTCTGGCTTGAACTTTTAGTTTTTCAAGGTAGGGTCTCATTCTAGCTCAGGCTGACCTGGAATTCACTATGTATTCTCAGGGTGGCCTCCAACTCACAGCAATCCTTCTACCTCTTCCTCCCAAGTGCTGGGATTAAAGGCATGCGCCACCACGCCTGGCTTGGCTTGAACTTTTTTAATGGTAGAAATTAGATACTCCTGATTTGAAAAGTGCTTAACCACTTCAAAAGAATAGTACTCTGTATGCAAAGTATGATGACTTAATATATTACAAAACGCACTACAAAGCACAAAATACTGAATAAGTAAAAGCATAGGGGATTCATGTAAAGAGTTTCTCAGGACTGAGAATGGCTCAGCAGTTAAAGGTCCTCGCCTTTCAAGCCTGCTGACATGAATTTAATCTTCCGTAGCACCCATAGAAAGCCATGCTCAAAGTGGCACATGCAATCTGTGATTCTAGTGTGCCTGTGGCAGTGAGAAGCAGGGCCAGGAGAATCCCGAAGCTTGCAAGCAGCAGTGGCAAGAGAGGCGCAGTTCCAAAAGCATGAAAGCAGAGGAGAAAGACCAGCGCTGTTCTCTGCCCCACAGTGTTGCGGAAAGTGTGTGCCAGTACACACATCACACACATCAGAAGATTGACATACTCTGTTCTACAGGACATCCTCTTCAGGGTTTTTTGTTTGTTTGTTTGTTTGTTTGTTTGTTTGTTTGTTTGTTTTCCCCTAATTTCATACTATTAGCTTGCAGGAGCTCGATCAGATGAAGAAACAAGTTCTGTGGGACGCGAACAAGTAAATAAGGCCTATCATGCATATCGAGAAGTGTGCATCGACCGGGATAATTTGAAGAGTAAATTGGATAAAATGGTAAGTTTATTTGAAAAATATTTGGATATTTCATTGAGCTTTCTCATTCTATAGGTTTAGAATGAAAGAGGTTAGGTGGGCGTAGTGGCACACGCCTTTAATCCCAGTACTCGGGAGGCAGAGGTAAGAGGATCCCTGTGAGTACGAGGCTATCCTGAGACCTCATAGTGAATTCCAGGTCATCTGGACCAGAGTGAGACCCTACCTTGAAAAAAAAAAGAGGTTAAATATTTATATTAGTGAAATAAAAATATAAATACAGGTGAGGGCAAAATAGAAATTTTTCATAATTATATTTGCAACTTTATATAAAATAATGTGTAATGATATTTAGGATTAAAAGGCATTGTAACACCACTTATTTTTGTGAACAGTCATGTCATGGTAGAATTAGCCATTATGTCTTTAAAAGCCAGTGAATAAGAATGTCCTGTTAGGAGAATTAGAGGGAGGTTAGTTTGAAGCAGAATTCATTTTCCCATTTTGGTGTTAAAGGCTTGAATGAGTTATTTTCAATATCTGAAAATTACAATATAATACCGGTCTATAGATTTTATTGAATGTAATTTGGCCTTTTCCCTACTTAACTAGAATAAAGACAACTCTGAATCTTTGAAAGTATTGAATGAACAGCTACAGTCTAAAGAAGTAGAGCTCCTCCAGCTAAGAACAGAGGTGGAAACTCAGCAGGGTATGCCACTTCCTTGTTACGATATTCTAATACAATCAGCATTGTTCCCTTTGTGTTGCATTCATTACTGGTTTCCTCGGTTTGTGCTAAGGCCTTCTGGTTTTTCAGTTTTGCTGTTCTATTTTCACGTTATAACAACTCCTTTCACTTTTCACTAGCTGCAATTGTACAAACTTTCACAGAGAAGGCAGTGGACTTTATTTAGGCTAGTGTGTGATTCAGTAGAAGGGGAGAAATCAAACCTCATCCTCACCAAAGCTTGTGCCCCTGAGTGTGTCCTGCCTTGTCCTTCTTACTGAGCTTCTTGCCCACAGTTAAGTGCCATCATGAAGTGTACAGATGAGATACTACAATAGAAAGTCGTATCAGAGTCAGTCTTTCCATGGACATTCTCATGACATTAGCCAAAGAATAGGCCTTTGAGAGAACTTTTGATAGAACATGAGTAGATTTTGTATATGGAAAACCTAAAAGACTAAATCAAAGAATATGCAGTGTCTAGCTGTATTGAGTTTCAGCAATGAAATGTTTATGGGTAAAATTGTTTTGGCACACATTCTAGACCCGTCAGTTAAACTTTATACTCTGATGGGATTAGATGACATGATTAGTTGAGCTTTGTGTTCATTCAGATTATTATTTTTATCTCTGTCTTAAGTTTGTCTTCTAAAAAGTAGATTATTGATCTGTCTGTTTTTTTGGCGTGTGCTTAATTAGTTTGGTATCTTTAAAATTCCAGGCTTAAATAGAAAATCAGAGATGGCATGATTAGTACATTCTAAAACGAGGTTGTTAGATTTGTTAAAAGCGTAGATCTTTGAAAGTTATTACTGTTTTTCTAAAAGAAAAATATTGATTTTTTTATATATTTACATTATACATTTATATTAGTTTTTCTATTATTTAAATTTTACTAGTGTAACTTTTTAGAATTGCAGTCATTGTCCAAGGCAGATAAAAATTTGGTGTCCATCACTTTGTAGTAATGAGAAATTTAAATCCACCTTCATCAAACTGGGAGGTGGAAAAGTTGAGCTGTGACCTGAAGATCCATGGTTTGGAACAGGAGCTGGAGCTGACCAGGAAAGAATGTAACGATCTCAAGATGGAGCTGCAGAAAGCCCGGCAAATGGTATTTCAAGATCCTTATGTTGACAAAGGCCGTGTTGTTTCTACACCATATGTTTAGTTCATAACTATTAAGCCACATATTTGTCATTAGTAATTAGTTATAACTACTTAGGGAATGTTCTTACGCCCTAAATAATTCATGTTTATTTTCTCCTTTAATTCTATACTTTTAGCCAAAGCCTAGAGTTTTATATAGTTTTGTTCTTTAAACGACTTATTTTTAAAATTTTTATTATGTTATGTATCATAACTTTTTCATAGTCCCTTTCCTTCGGTTTCCCCATTTATTTATTTTGGGGGCTGAAAAAATTCAAGTGTTCATTTTAAAATGTTTTTATTTATTTATTTGCAAGCAGAGAGAGAGAGAATGACATTCCAGGGCCTCTAGCCAATGCAAACGAACTTCAAATGCATGTACCACTGCATAAAACTTTATGTGGGTACTGGGGATCCAGCCAAGGTTGTTAGGCTTTGCAGACAACTGTCTTAACTGCTAAGCTCTCTCCAGCCCTTGTCTAAAATTTTTAAAGATAAGTCAAGGTTTTAAGTTTCCTTTTATTTAACTTAATAATTTGATTAATTTATACATCAAAAGAGACAGCTTGAGTTTTAGAATATATTTTTTTTAATCTACAACAAAGAAAGCCTTACAGGGCATGCTTATTTTCAGAAGATAACACTTGTGAGGCCATTTAACTTTCAGTAGCAACTTAGAGTCAAAAATGGGGAAAGACCGTAATCCAGCCCAGCTGCCGCGGTAGAGTGAGTGTGTCAACCCAGCATCCTCACTGACAGCACAGGCTGCCGCGGTGGAGTGAGTGTGTCAACCCAGCATCCTCACTGACAGCCAGGCTGCCGCGGTGGAGTGAGTGTGTCAACCCAGCATCCTCACTGACAGCACAGGCTGCCGCGGTGGAGTGAGTGTGTCAACCCAGCATCCTCACTGACAGCACAGGCTGCCGCGGTAGAGTGAGTGTGTCAACCCAGCATCCTCACTGACAGCCAGGCTGCCGCAGTGGAGAGAGTGTGTCTCACTTAGGTCCCCATTGAGTTCTGAGCAGCATGGACACTTTTCAGATGCAGCAGGGCAATATGGTAGCATCACACCAAATGAAAAATTTAAGATATTGGGAGAAATTGAAAAGTTTGGCAGGCAGGAGTCAATAGCCATTTTGTACATTCAGTGTGTTTCACACTAGGTGTAACAGTTAATAATCTTCCACTCAGACATGGCACCCAGCACATAATCCCAACACTATTTAGGAACCGTGTCTTATTCCATGTTCTTCCCTGAGGCCACCATCTAAACATAGAGCTGCTTCCCACACCTCCTGACTGCCAACTAAGATCTGCACTGCATCTCAGTGTCCTCAGGTGGCACCTACACTTACCTTCTGTCGTGTAGTCTTTAGCAAGTGACCATGAGATAAGAATGAGATGCCTATAAAAATACCAGAGCAAAAATAAATAAATAAATAAAATTTAAAAAATTTTTAAATGGGCTGGAGAGATGGCTTAGCGGTTAAGGTGTTTACCTGCAAAACCAAAGGACCCAGGTTTGATTCCCCAGGACCCATGTTAGCCAGATGCACAAGGTGGCTCATGCATCTGGCATTCATTTGCAATGGCTGGAGGCCCTGGTGTGCCCATTCTTTAAAATAGTGAAAAAAGAAAAAAATATCAGAGCACCTGTCTTGTCCATGACGCACTGGGCAGTGAGAGCTCATTCTGGAGACTGTGGCTCTGATAAAGAAAAATACTACAAAATAGCCAGGCGTGGTGGTGCACGCCTCTAATCCCAGCACTCGGGAGGCAGAGGTAGGAGGATCACCATGAGTTGGAGACCACCCTGAGACTACATAGTGAATTCCAGGTCAGCCTGGGCTAGAGAGAGACCCTACCTCGGAAAACCAAAACAAAGGAAAAAGAAAAATACTACAAAGTTGTGGTCAGCTTGTCTTAGAGCTAGAACGGGTTTTGTTGACTGCCTGACTGTAGGAGTAGACTGGCCACAAGTCTCCATTTCTTCAAAGGCTTCTGTAATAAGCCCAGTCGTCACCACTGTGGACTTCTTTTAAAGTGGTGCTTGGCCTGGACAGATAGCTCAGCTTTAAGGGCATTTGCTTGCTAAAGCAAGGTGCACAGGGTAGTGCATGCATCAGAGATGGAAAGCCTGCCATGCTCATTTCCCTCTCCCTCTCTCTTACCTTGAAAAGAATTGTTTTTAAAAATAATTTAAAAATCGGTGCTCATGAGAAAAGATTTGCACCTTTGAAGCTCTAAATACTTGTCAGTCCATACCTTCTATTTCAAGGAAAATAACTTGTTACCTTTTGTACATAATGGATTTTTCACTATAGGGGGGAAACAGTGCCAGGGAGCCCAGGAATCTGGCCCCTTGTTCAAAGTAATCCTGGAAGGAGTACATACTGTGTGTGTCTTGGAGTGGAGATCAAGTTTTAGTTCTTAGTTTTAGCTCTTACTCTTTTCCACTAGGTGGTGCTAAGGAATAAGTAACTGTTTATATTTTTAAATTTTTCAGAAGCAACTAGCTCATAAAAACAGATTTTTAGAAGTACAAAAACCTTACTTTAAAGGTTTCATCAGCCCAGTGTGGTGGCGCATGCCTTTAGTCCCAGCACTCTGGAGGCTGAGAGAGAAGGATCGCTGGCAGTTTGAGGCCAGTCTGGGGCTACGGAGTGAGTTCCAAGTAAGCCTGGGCTAGAGTGAGACACAGCCTTGAAAAGAAAGGACAGAGAAGTGAAGAAGGAAGGAGGGAAGGGAAGGAAATGGTTTTATCACTTTAACTGGTGATGAAATTAAATCTGAGAGGCAAAGAAACATTTGTGTGAGATTAGGGAGAGATGTTCAGAGAGGAAAATTGTAGAGCTGGATCCCATTTCACAGCCCTTGATTAGTGGTTGCAGGAGGCTGTGAAGTAAAAATGTCCATAGCTGATACAAAGAAATGAACCAAAAAAAGAACTCTTACAGGACGTCAAGGATTCCAGGTTGAAAGCTGGATGCTGTGGGATGTGTACTTCAGGCTGGTTAGGATCCCCTTGGATGTGGGAATCTGAGAGTAAACCAAGGAAAGAAACACGTTCATGTTAATGAACTTGTGTATACCTACTGTAGCCACCTTTAAAAATAGTTTTAAGAAGTTGCTTTCTATGAAACATTTTATAAAAGTGTGTCACAGTGTCCTACCCATTCTTTTACGATTTTAGGTCCTGAGTGTTCGCACTCTTGGATGATTAGTGTTTGGTGTTAGTGAGGGCAAGCATGTTTTTCCCCTGGGAGCATTGTAGATGTTCTGTATCCTTCCATATTCTGGACACTTAATCAGGGTATAATTCCAAGCTGTAACCAAAGAAGTGTAAGGAAACATTGTATCAACAACAATAATAGCCCAAGTCAAACCACACGTACAGGCACCTAATATAACTTGGATATTAAACCCCAAGAAGAGTTTATGAAACTCCTATGTCATTTTGTACAAGTTAGAATACAGATCTGTTACTGCTTTCAGAATATCACAACCTGATTATTGGCCATGAGTAATATTCAAATATTAGAGGCATGCGTTTTGAACTTATTGCTGATTTACATTAAACGTTTCTAAAGTGTGAGACCATAGATGGGGAGGTATTTTGCACTTTAACGTCAACATGTAAAAAATATTTAGGTGGCTGAAGAGAATGCTCAGTGGTTAAGGTGCTTACCTGCAAAGCCTAAGGACGCAGGTTCGATTCCCCAGTACTCACATAAGCCACATGCACAAGGTGGCACATATGTCTGGAGTTTGTTTGCAGTGGCTAGAGGCCCTGGCATGCCCATAAAATATTTTTTTTTAATTTAGGTTTTCAGTGAACAAACATGTTTTATATATACACTAATAAAAATATTTTCATTAGGCTGGAGAGATGCCTTAGTGGTTAAGGCACTTGCCTACAAAGCCAAAGGACCAAAATTTGATTCCCCAGTACCCACATAAGCCAGATGCACAAGGTGGCACATGCGTCTGGAATTCATTTGCAGTGGCTGGAGGCCCTGGCATGCTCATACTCTCCCCCCCCCTTCCTCTTTCTCTCTCTGCCTCTTTCTCTCAAATAAATAAAAATAAAAATTTTTTACAAAGCCGGGCATGGTGGCGCATGCCTTTAATCCCAGCACTCGGGAGGCAGAGGTAGGAGGATCACGTGAGTTCAAGGCCACCCTGAGACTACATAGTTAATTCCAGGTCAGCCTGGGCCAGAGTGAGATCCTACCTCAAAAAACCAAAAAAATAAATAAATAAATAAATTTTTTACAAAAATATTTTCATTAATGATACACAGAAACTAAAGTTGATCTGAAAGCAAATTTCATTTTTTCTACTTTTTTAAAAAGTATTTTTCCTGTTTTTCTTTTTTCTTTTTCCTGTTCTTTTTGGAAGAAAGAATATGGGCATACCAGGGCCTCCTGCTGCTGCAAACAAAATCCAGGTCCATGAACCACTTTTTTTTGTATGGCCTTATGTAGGTACTAGGGAATCAAACCCAAGTTTTCAGTCTTTATAAGCATGTGCCCTTTAACCACTGAGCAATCTCTCTCTAGCCAAAGAAAATTTTTCTTAGTAGTCAAATTCCCACTGACTCATTTGCTAATTCTGGTTTCCCTTTTCCATAGGCTTTCCAAAATACAATGTCATTGGTGAACAGTAGAATCAGAGGCTCCCAAACTGCTCCAAATCCTATACTCTGAGACATCTTGGCCATTTCACTCTCCAATTTAGGTTGTGCCCAGAGTCTTTGTGCAACTTTTAAATGTTACACTTTATAAAACATCATTTAGATTTTGGTTAATTGAGAGATTCTTTCAGTAGTCCAGGCTGGTTTCAAATGTTTGGTCATCCTACTGCCTCACCCTCCCAAGTGCTGGGATTATGAGCATAAGACACCACACCTAGATTATAATTTAATTAGGTAATAAGAAAGATTTTAGTGTCCCCTATTTTCTTCCTTTCTTTTTTTTTCTTTTTTTTTTTTTTTTTTTTTTTTTTTTTTTTTTTTGAGGGAGGGTCTTAGTCTAGTCCAGGCTGACCTGGAACCTACTCTTGTAATTCCAGGCTGACCGCAAATTCACAGCTATACCCAATCTCTTGTACTGGCTATTTCTGCTAGTTCTACTAGTACCTATAACATTCATTTTTTATTTGTTTCAAACCCTTGAATAAGAATGCATTGCAAACAGGTGTGTCACCTGTGTGTTATGAGTAGATTAAATTCATTAAAAAAACATCTTTTGGGCTGGAGAGATGGCTTAGGGGTTTAGGCACTTGCCTGCAAAGCCTAAGGACCCATGTTTGACTCTCCAGGTCCCATGTAAGACAGATGCACAAGGTGACACAAAGGCGCAAGGTTGCACGTGCACACAAGGTTGGTACACTGTTTGGAGTTCAATGGCAGTGGCTGGAGGCCCTGGCATACCAGTTTGTTCTCCCTCTCCTGTAAAAAAAAAATTTTTAAGCCGGGCGTGGTGGCACACGCCTTTAATCCCAGCACTCAGGAGGCAGAGGTAGGAGGATCGCCGAGAGTTCGAGGCCACCCTGAGACTACATAGTTAATTCCAGGTCAGCCTGGACCAGAGTGAGACCCGCCTTGCAAAACAAAAAAAAAAAATTTAAAAAAGTGTCTCAAAGCCAGAGAGATAACTCAGCGCTCGAGGCTCCTGTCCACAAAGCCCAACAGCCCAGGTTCAGTTCCCCAGGACCCGCGTGAAGCCAGATGTACAAAGGGGCACATGCATCTGGAGTCCATTTGCAGTGGTTAGAAGCCCTGGCCTCTCTATATTCATTCAGTCAGTCTCTCTCTGCTTGCAAATGAATAAAATTTTTAAAAATATTTTTGGGGCTGGACAGATGGCTTAGCAGTTAAGGCGCTTGCCTGCAAAGCCCAAGGACCCAGGTTCAATTTCCCAGGACCCACATAAACCAGATGCACACTGTGGCACATGCATCTGGAGTCCATTTGCAGTGGCTAGAGGCCCTGGTGCACCCATTCTCTGTATCTGCTTCTTTCTCTAAATCTCTCTTTATTAAATAAAATTAAATTTAAAAAAAAGTATTTTTAAAAATATCTTTCATAAGTTCTTTCTGTCATACCTACAATTTAAACTACCAAAACCTAAAATATGCAGGGATATTAGAAAGTCTTTGCCATGTTTTATATAAATTGAGGAGGAAATCCATGTTGTTTTAAAACAATATCCAGAAATGAAATACCAAACAACTTTTTTTCACAGAATCCATTTAGATGTGTCTTAGATAAGCAGTAATGTGATCAATACTATACTATATTAATATCAACTTCAGATTGATGTTTTCAAAACTAGGTTTGTTTTTAAATATTTTTATTTATTTATTTATTTGACAGAGAGAGACGGAGAGTCAGAGAGAGTATGGGTTTGCCAGGGCCTCCTGCCACTGCAAACAAACTCCAGATGTGTGCGCCACTTTGTGCATCTTGCTTTATGTAGGTATTGGGGAGTTGAACCCAGGCTGTGAGGCTTGCAAGCAAACACCTCTAATCACTGAGCCATCCATCTCCCGCCCTTGATTTTGTTTTGAGACAGGATCTCATTTGAGCCGGCTGTCTTTGGACTCAGGGTGACGCCTGCCTCTCCAGTGCTGGGGTCGAAGGCAAGCACCACCATGTTCAGCTCAGTAACAGATGTGTGAGACTCCAAGTGCAGAAGAACACATTTGTGAGGACTATAAAAACGGTGTTTTCAATAAAGTACTTAGAAATATTTGAGATGGGTGGTAGTGTTTGATTAAAACTTAGTATGAAAATCTAGGTTTATGCTATATGATTATGGATGTATTCTGTGGTAATAAAGAACTGAGAAAAGAAAATTACAATAATTACTACTTTTTAATGTTTTAAACAAATGATAGAATCCATCTCAGGAAGACAGTGTGCAGAGCAGAGATCTCCAAAGACTGAGCATTTCCAGGTAGGAGCATTTTTCAATGTTATATTCATTCTTCCGTAGGTCACTTTGTTTAGGGTCTAGATCTCTGTTGTGGTTCAGCCTAAACAGCAAAGCTAGTACAATCTCAGAATGTTGGCTGTCATCTCTGATCACAGTACATTTATAAAAGAACACTAAACTGCTACTTCACAGCAGAAGCAGTAGAAAAGGTGCACATTGTGATGTAAGCTTCCAGCCATGAAGTAATAGTTCAGATGAGATGGTCAGGAGCCAGCGTGTGTAAGCTGTCTCTAGTAAACCCTGACGTGTCCTTGAGGAGTTGCACGTTTCCACACCCAGTAGCATTGCTTTGCGTAAGGGCAGACTTGGAACCCTTATTCTTGGAGACAGCATGAATTTATAGAAAAGTGTGTCCTTTGCTGTTAGGGAGTAGTTGTCAGAATTCACAGGGCATTCAGCCCTTTTGTTGAAATACATACCATTTTTACTTAGGTATTGTAAATAATTTGTCTTAACTTTTGTTTTCATCATATCAGGATAGCCTTTCTCCATGGTTACGGTCCATATAAGTGAGAATTACTGATTGGATTGCGCATTCAGTTATTTGGCTTCCAAAGTTTACTGACCTTAGTAAAATGTTTATTGTCTCAGACTTATTCCAATCAAAGGCCTGCTTACAAGAAATCAGAGCGTTTCCCATGCAGTCCTAAGAACCTGTGAGTGTAGACACCCAGCACCCACATAAATGGCGGGTGGATTCACTGGTCCAGCTATAATCCCAGCACTGAAAGTTCAGAAACAGGCACGGGATCCTTGCAGTGAGCTGGTTAGCTAGACTAGCTGGACTAGTGAATTCTGGGTCAGTGAACAACCCTGTCTAAGGGTGACCTTTCAACTTCTGATCATTCTGCCTTCCCTTCCCAGTGCTGGGATGACAGGTGTACACCATTATGCCTGGTTTATGCAGCAGCAGGAGTTGAACCGAGGGATCTGTGCATGCTAGGCAAGCTATCTACTAACTGAACTACACCCCAGTCCTCGGCTCTGTTCCCCCCGATACATATACTTTTTAATAAAATAGCTTGGTTGATGCTACCTTTTCTCCTGGAACCCTAGGTTTTCCTTTAATGATTTTGTTTTGTCATGTTCATAGGCCACTTTGAGTCACTGTTGCATGTTTGAAGGCATCAGATGGCTAATGAGATATTGAAGCCTTTCTGTACCATGATTTTGGAGCGGTTCAAAGGGGTGGTTTTTCTGGCTGTGGAGCTGTAACTGTGGTGTCAGAGTGTAGCTTCCATTTCCCAGAAGCCCAGTGTCATTTCATGGGGTCAGCTGAGAGAATAGTTATTAGGAAGAATTCCCCAAGTTCAGTCTAAAACTGACTCAAGTTAAAACTGTTCCAAGCATCTTTGGCAAAGAGCTCTGCAATTAAAGCACATCCAGAAGGTCCCCGTATACTTATGCTTTGTAAAAAATCTTTTTTCCATTAGCTGTTAAAAAAACAAAACCAGAGGCTGAGAGATGGTTCAATGGTTAAAGGCACTTGATTGCAAAGCCCAGGCTCAATCCCCCCAGTACCCCCATAAAGCCAAACCTAAAACATGGTGCAAGCATCTGGCATCTGTTTCCAGGAGCAAGAGACCCTGCCACCTACACACACACACACACACACACATACACACCAAAAACAAAACTAATTAGAAGACATACAGCCATATATATAGCTTATCTTTGCTGTTACTTCCTGTTAGCCTTATTCCTAACCACATAGGTCTTGTTCTTCCTTCATCCATTATTTATACTTCTTTCCAGGATGTAGTCTTGTATTCTGTTACCTCCTTTAGTTGGAAGAATTCAGATGATAAATTTACCACATTAAGAGAAACTATAGGAATATTTCTAGAATTACTTTTCAGTTATTTGGAAAATTGCCCTTTTCTTGGAATACACTGAATTTCCTCTATCGTATTGCCATGTAAACATGATTAATCCTTTTAATTGTTGGAGTCTTTTATAATGTAACACATTGTATAAAAAACTGATCTAGAGCTGGAGAGATGGTTCAGCACTTAGGGCACTTGCCTACAGAACCTAACAACCTAGGTTCAATTCCCCAGTACCCATGTAAAGCCAGATGCACAAAGTGGCATATGCGTCATGAGTTCATTTGCTGCAGCTGGAGGCCCTGGTGTGCCCATTCTCATTCTCTCTACATACAAATAAATAAATTAAAAAAAAAAAACTCAGGTGGAGAGATGGCTTAGCAGTTAAACGCTTGCCTGTAAAGCCTAAGGACCTTGGGGTTCAAGGCTCGATTCTTCAGGACCCACATAAGCCAGATACACAAGGGCACACACATCTAGAGTTCGTTTGCAGTGGCTGGAGGTTCTGGCATGCCCATTCTCTCTCTCTCTCTCTCTCTCTCTCTCTCTCTCTCTCTCTCTCCTATTTCTGTATCTCTCTGTCAAATAAATAAATTATATATATATATATGTGTGTGTGTGTGTGTGTGTGTGTATATATATATATATACACACACACATACATACATACATATACACACATATAATACGTATTTGTGTGTATATATATATAATCTAACAGCCTGGATAGGAAAATAGCCAGTGTCCTGTCATTATTCAGGTTTGGTATTGGCTTTAGGTAAGTGACTTTAACTTTTAAACCAGATGTAAATGTGACGTTTACTGTGCTTCTAATTATCATGTGTGAATTTAAATTATAAATTACAGATGTTACAAGTGGCATCTTAAGATACAAATCTGTGGTTTAGAAAGTATTAATTAGATTATTTTTCATCCCATGATAATGAAATTTTATGTTAGATCAGCATTTTAAAGGCATGAAATAAAACAGAACATACCATGGGCTGGAGAGATGGCTTAGCAGTTAAAGCACTTGCTTGCAAAGCCTAACAACCTGGGTTTGATTCCTCAGAACCAACATAAAGCAGCCAGATGCACAAAATAGTGCATGCATCTGGAGTTTGTTTGCAGTGGTGAGAGGTCCTGCCATGCCCTTTCTCTCTCTCCCTACCCCCCTCCTTCATTTGCAGTCTCTGTATGCAAATAAATAAATAAAAATTTTAAAGAGGAACAGGCCAGAGTGTATTTCATGTAATAAGGATAGGTATGGTGTTCTTTGTAACTTTTATTTTTAGTTGTAATGTAAAATATTTTCTGCCCCTTGTAATCAGAAATGTTTGTTAGACGCTTGTTTTGGAGAAATCACAGTTGTCAAAGTACACATTTTTAATTCTGTATCTCCTAATAGTCCATACTTTAAATTTTCAAAAGATAAAGAAAATTTTATATGGCTGAAGAAGAAACTCACCTGAATACATTTTTCCTATATAAGAAATTAGCTGGACCTGGTGGTTTATGCTTTTAATCCCAGCACTTGGGAGGCTGAAGTAGGAAGATCACCATGAGTTCCAGGCCACCCTGTACTACATAGTAAATTCCAGGTCAGCCCAGGCTAGAGTGAGGACAGAAAAATCATTTCTGCTATTAAAGGGCTGAATGTATAGTGTCAGTTAATGAGTGAGCTTTTCTAGAATTACTCTATCAGAATGTGCAGCCACAGCCCTAGTAGACTGAAGCTTCCTTGTGTTCACAGTGAGGTCCCTGCCCTGCCAAGCTGATGTGAGGGTGTGGGTAAAGTATTTAGCACAGAATAAATTCTCAAGCACCTTTTTTAAATATTAACAATTGTTATACATGGATATATTTTGATCATTACCTTCTTTCTTCTCCTCCTCCCCTCCAGCTGAAGCTTCTTTTCTTCCCAACCAGTCCCTCTTCTACTTTCAGCTATCATTATTTTGTTCCATTTTCAGGGCTCTTATTTGGAGACATTTAGTATTATATTTCAGCACTCAAGGAGCTATATGAGTTCCATATGTATATATATATATATATATATATATATATACATATCATATATGGATGGTGGTTTAATTCAAGTGTCCCCCATAAACTTAAGTGTTTTGAACGCTAGATCCCCAGCTGATGGCAATTTGGGAATTAACATCTCCTGAAGGCAGTGTACTGCTGGGGGCGGGCTCATGGGTGTTACAGCCAGGTTCCTCTTGCCAGTGCTTGGCACAACTCTCCTGTTGCTACTGTCCTTCTGATGTTGGTCAGGAGGTGATGTCCACCCTCTGCTCATGCCATCATTTTCCCTACCATCATGGAGCTTCCCCTCAAGTCTGTAAGCCAAAATAAACCCTTTTTTTCCGCACAAGCTGCTCTTGGTTGTTTTTTTTTTTTAATTTTTATTTAAGTTTTATTTATTTGAGAGAGTCAGAGAGAGAGAGAGATGGAAGAAGGGAGAAAAAGAGAGAGAGAATGGGCACACCAGGGCCTCCAGTCACTGCAAACGAACTCCAGACACATGTGCCACCTTGTGCATCTGGCTTATGTGGGTCATTGGGAATCGAACCAGGGTCCTTCAGCTTTGCAGGCAAATGCTGTAACCACTAAGCCATCCCTCCAGCCTGGTTGGGTGTTTTTTTGATAGCAATGTGAACCTGACTGCAACAATATGTTTATGTTTATATATAATCTTGTGCCATTTAAAACTATATATTTAATTTTTTGACATTCACGCGTGTACAATCCACTGACTCCACTTCCCCCAATTTCCCTCTCCTCCCCTCATACTAAAACCCTTCTTATTCTCCATTAATCCCCATCTTACTTTCATGTGGGTTTTTTGGGGATGGCTTTGTTTGACCCACTGAGTTAATTTAGGGTCACTTACATGATTATGAGTGAGAGGTTATTGCTGGAAATGGGAAACTCACTGGTGCTTACACCACTGAAATACAGCACTCCCCTCTTCTAGCCTGGAAGGTGTGAGGTCTCATGAACCCCTTCCCCATCTATGCTCAGCCTTGTGCAGGAAAGCACAAGTGCTGTGAGCTCACAGGCATGTTGTGTCCAGAAGACAGAATTCCATAGCCTCCTAGCCCCCAGCTTCCTGCTGTTACTCTTTTTGTCCCCTCCTCCTTGAGGCTTGCTGAGTTTTGGGAAATGTAGTTTAGATGTTATGTTTAGGGCTGTAAAGGAGAATGTCTCCTGGTGGAAAGCTAGGGTGAAGTGGTATGTTGTCTTTACATAGTCTCTTTTTGAATAGACTATAAATAGAATAGTTTTTAAATACAAAACCTAACGGTCCACCAGGGTTAGCTGAAACTCTGCTAAATTTTGGAAAGATAACTTGCTTTTTCTTCTTACTTAAATAATCATTTAAACACCTTATGTAGTGATTTTTTTGCACACTTTGAAGACTAGCACTTTAACTTTAGGTGCCACAGACTGCGGTTACGAGGTTATCCACAAGAGGGAGAGCTTGTACTTCGTATGGAATATAGTTCTGTTTTTAGCTAGTTTTCAGTGCTGATGATATTAAGGACAAAAGACTAAGTACATGTAAACTTGGTGACAGTTTCCATCTTAAACTAATTTTTAAGTAGTGTTCATTGAATTGTGAAATATATTTGGAATCTGATACTAACCCCTTTATAATATAATTGTTTTTATTGTATATGTCTTGCTGTTTTGATGATTAGATGTAGTTAGTATTTCAGTACCAAACACTAGTGAGTATTTTCTTTGCAGTTTCATGCCAATAATTATCTAATTTCAAATTATTTTATTTGTATAGTGATTGTCTTTCTGGATTCACACATAGTTACACTATGTTCTGTAACTCTTCAGAAAGCATACGGAATAGAATTACACCAAGAAATCTATAATTCTCTTCACACTGAACACAGATTCATGTGAAACATTCATTGTAAAAAGTAATCCCAGATGTTTACTGGTGAAATTGAGGTGGATAACTAATTTTTGTGAAGTAATTATTTCGTGCCTATCAACAGCTTGCTAAAAAAGCCTGTGATTTTCAGTACACTAAAGGTTAAAAAATGACGTTTACCACAGATTAGTACATTTTTTTCCCCAAAGCAATATAAAACTTGGGCTGCTTGTCTTGAAAGGTATTGTCTCAGTAGAATAGAATGATGGAATTTAACCTTCAGTGTCTACTGCTTCTATAGTTAGGATGCTAGATTTAGATTTCAAGGTTTCCCTTTGACATTGTTTATAGCTAGACTCACACTGAAGTGTGAAGTGGCAGATTTAGTCTGATCACTACTCCACTAATGCTCTAACAGGCAGTGATGGCTTAGCACTGTGAGGTCAGTGATTTGATATTTACTCTGCCATGTATCCTTGGACAGCAATTCATTTAGTTAGCAATTAAGAACCTAAGTAAAATTCAGGAATATAAGACTGTTTAATGAAAATAATAAAACCTTAAAAACTTAAATATCAAGTAACCCGTTAGTTCCTCAGATATTGAGGTAAAAGACTGAAACATGAAAATGTGAGAGCATGCCCAAGTCTTACTTGTCCCATAGAACCCCCTCTAGCTGCTTTTCCTCACGAGATCCGGCCCTGCATGTCTGGTGCTGTCATGTCACATTGGTTTAGGACCAACAGTGAGAGACAGCTCAGTCAGACATGAAGAATGCAATGCATGAAACCCAAATTTATTATAATGTGGTCTTGGGCACATACTTAGCAATTGATCCATCATTTCACAGGGTGAGAACAATCAGGACATAGGGGCAAAGTGCACGCATGGATGAACGTGCTTTTACTCGCCATCAGAATTGCAGAGGAAGCGCGTGCCCGTTACAATGACAGTGCTGCACACGAGAGGCTATGACAAGATCTCAGCAAGAAACTCGCTGTTAGGGTGTTTCTTTATAACCCATGTTTAGGATGTACTTCTGGAGATCACTATAATATGATTCCATTTTACTTATAACATCCTAATTAAATGTCTTAGAGTTGTTATTGTGCAGCTAGTAGGAATAGAAACATTAACTTGCTGATTGGTACTTCATAGCTGTTCCCTTTGTTCATAGAAAGGATGAGTATTAACGTCCTTTAAAACTCCTCTTTCAGTGATAGTATGGAACACGCATACTGGGAACTGAAGAGAGAGATGTCCAATTTACATCTGGTGACTCAGGTGCAAGCTGAGCTACTGAAGAAACTGAAAGCCCCTGCTGCCATCAAGAAAGGCAAGTCCCAGTCTGCGGGAACCAGGGATTCCAGCAAAACTGCTTGAAGAGCAGCCGCTGTTGGGTCTTATCAAAATCTCATCAAACAAGTTTGATCAGCAGACTGTATGTAGTGTGTTAGTATGTTCACGGCCTCCCCATTTCGTGCTTGCATCTGTCTTCCATGGGCCAGCTTCACACACGGAGGTTTGCTGATGGCTTTCCTTCAGTACTGTCGTCTCTGTCCCTCATGGCTTTTCTCAGCCAAGAGCTGTTCATGTGTGCACTGCTAGGTGTGAAGTTTGCCCTAGCTGACCTTGCACCACTGCTGCTTCAGACATTTAAAAACAAAACACCAAAGACCTGGCTTTTTGAGTTTGGGTGAGCTGGTAGTTGCTGCTTTGCCAAAGCTATTTTTATACTTTAGAAGATAATCAGTGCATTTGTACCTAACGTTACATAGAATAGGCTCATTTCTAAAGTGTACTGGGCTATAAATGTGAATGCCTTACAGTTTGATTTTTAAAGGAATGACTTTTAAAAAGATAATCATTGCCTAATTTAAAATTGTTGTTTGCACCTCAGACTGCCTTAAGGTAGTATGAGAGCATTGTTTTATAAATATTCCTTCTCAGGAATGTTTGTTGGGAATGGAAATGTCACACGTTGAGGGGGAAAAATTCGGAATTCTTTTCAACTTTTGAGGAGTTGAGTACTTAAGAATTGTGCAGAGTAATATGGTGGTTAGCAAACACAGCTTCATATATGGTCCACTCTGTCCTTGAGTTTTCCAGTAGTTATATTACCTATGAAGAGACAGACATAGATGGTAGAAATAAGACTTCTCTTCAATGATTTTGGAGCAAGATTTTTACATTGTAATATATAGTACGTTCCAAAGAATAATAAAGGAGAAAGACTGTATCTTAGAAGTGGGTTATCCTTGTATTGCTTTTAATGGGCAATAACAAGCATCGGATGCCTTTTCAACCACATTTACTTTGAAAATGGCTCACTGTTCTGTGTAGACAGTTAAAACCATAGATCACCATTCTCCGTAACCTCCAAGTTGCCTTTGTCCAGAAGCTGACATTGTTACTTTCAATTATCCCCAGCTGTCCTCCCTCCCAAACAACACTTACTTGACCACGTGCTTGTTTGTTTCTTCTAAAAGCACATGGACTAAAACCTGACTCGTCCTTAGACTAAGAAAAATGTAGATTTCCATCTTGTAAGTTGATTGAGAGGTATGAAGGAGAAGCCCGTACTACCACTGTGCTGGCTATAGCAAAAAACTAGAGAGCAGTCTGTTGTTAGCTACTGCACATGTACGAAACTACTGTTTTGTTTGTTTTGCTCGGCCTGTTCTGTGACAACAGCAGAATTTACATTAACTATTATGGGTATTGTAGGAAACAGAACTTGCTTTATGCAGAAAAGCATTTGAGTACATGTTAAAACTTTGATTCTTCCACTTCAAATATTTTTTTAAAAAGCTTACTTTTGGACCCTTTGGAGAAAAATTCAGTAAACAAAAGCCTTATAGTCCCCACTTTGTAAGACCACGATATACACAGTCCAAAGCTTCACTAGGCACATTCTGACCAAGAATAAGATCTTGTCTTTGAATTGTTGGTTTACCAGCTTCTGCTGTGTGGGTTCTTCATCTGTTGACAGGTCTGTGACCCAGGCAGGACAGGATTTGTATCTGTTTTCCAGACAAAGTGACACTTCAAGTCACAGTTCCCCAATGCTCATACTAAACTAGAAATGTTAATTTCATTATCAGTTAGAAAATTCAGCCAAATTGGTGAAGTGGTATAACATTTTATGTCTGCAATCGTTATAAATCTGACATTTAGCCTGTGTTCTCATTTTAGCCTGTGCCTCAGTAGGATGTGTGGAAGACCTTGGGAAAGACAGCACCAAATTACACTTGGCGAATTTCACTGCAACGTACAAAAGGCACCCTCCTTTATCACCCAATGGGAAAGCTATTTGTTATACTCCATCTTCCCCTTTACCAGGAGATATAAAGGTTTTATCAGAAAAAGTCATTCTCCAGTCCTGGACAGATAATGAGAGATCCGTTCCTCATGATGGCGCAGACTTTCAGGAACACAACTCTTACGGCAGAAATTCTCTGGAAGACAATTCTTGGGTATTCCCAAGCCCTCCTAAATCAAGTGAGACAGCATTTGGGGAAGCTAAAAGTAAAACTTTTCCTGTACCCATCCTGCCACCCTTGCATTACTTGGATCAACGTAATCAGAACTGCCTGTACAAGAACTGATTGATTTGTGGTTTGATCATGAACACTCTGACTTCCAATGGTTCTCAGAACCAAAGACATTATTTAACAAACTCCAGTTGGATTTTTCAGCGTTCTTCAGAATGTACATTTACTCGAACTGTACAGTATTAAGTCATTGATCTTTCAGGATGACAGGAGTGCCCTTCAGTCCCTTCTAGGAATCAGATATATGCTATTATATGAACTAGTAATCTGAATGTGTTTCTAGACAATTGTACCTTTAATAATTATAAATTTTTTTCTTCTCTGATAAAGAATGGAAATGGAGATTCTTTTAGACATAGTTTTATAAAGTATGAAATGCCTAAATATCCACTAAATAAACACATGTATGATTACATAAAGAAGCAAATGGAAATGTGAGATAAATATAACGGAATAAAAGTGTGTAAGTTGTTAAATTTCTGCAGGCTATTGTTCAAAACTTTATTTTAATCACAACACTGATAAAATTTTAGAAGTGCAATTCAAATTCTAAGACTTGAAATAACCTGACCACTGAAGTCATCTTTGACCCAGTACGTTTAAAGTCTTAGAAGAAAATAAATGAAAGATGGAACAGTTAAAAATTATGTGGTGTGTGAATAAACTAGTATCACCTTCTCTGCCATCCAGTTAGAAGTGTAAAGAATGTCTTTCATGTCTGGTCCGATGACTGGTCCCTGATGAACATACACATGTGACCAGTCCCATCAGAGAGCCTCAATGGACATGCATGTGTGTCTGGTCCCATCACTTAGTCCCTGATGAACATACATACACGTGTGTCCAGTCCTATCAGTTGTCACCAGTGAGCATGCACGTGTGTCTGGTCCCATCAGTTAGTCCCTGATGAACATACATACACGTGTGTCCAGGCCCGTCAGTTGTCACCAGTGAGCATGCACGTGTGTCTGGTCCCATCAGTTAGTCCCTGATGAACATACATACACGTGTGTCCAGTCTCGTCAGTTGTCACCAGTGAGCATGCACGTGTGTCTGATCCCATCAGTTAGTCCCTGATGAACATACATACACGTGTGTCCAGTCTCGTCAGTTGTCACCAGTGAGCATGCACCTGTGTCTGGTCCCATCAGTTAGTCCCTGATGAACATACATACACGTGTGTCCAGGCCCGTCAGTTGTCACCAGTGAGCATGCACCTGTGTCTGGTCCCATCAGTCCCTGATGAACATACATACACGTGTGTCCAGTCCTATCAGTTGTCACCAGTGAGCATGCATGTGTGTCTGGTCCCATCAGTTAGTCCCTGATGAACATACATACACGTGTGTCCAGTCCTATCAGTTGTCACCAGTGAGCATGCACGTGTGTCTGATCCCATCAGTTAGTCCCTGATGAACATACATACACGTGTGTCCAGGCCCGTCAGTTGTCACCAGTGAGCATGCATGTGTGTCTGGTCCCATCAGTTAGTCCCTGATGAACATACATACACGTGTGTCCAGTCCTATCAGTTGTCACCAGTGAGCATGCACGTGTGTCTGATCCCATCAGTTAGTCCCTGATGAACATACATACACGTGTGTCCAGTCCTATCAGTTGTCACCAGTGAGCATGCACCTGTGTCTGATCCCATCAGTTAGTCCCTGATGAACATACATACACGTGTGTCCAGTCTCGTCAGTTGTCACCAGTGAGCATGCACCTGTGTCTGGTCCCATCAGTGGTCCCTGATGAACATACATACACGTGTGTCCAGTCCTATCAGTTGTCACCAGTGAGCATGCATGTGTGTCTGGTCCCATCAGTGGTCCCTGATGAACATACATACACGTGTGTCCAGTCCTATCAGTTGTCACCAGTGAGCATGCACCTGTGTCTGGTCCCATCAGTGGTCCCTGATGAACATACATACACGTGTGTCCAGGCCCGTCAGTTGTCACCAGTGAGCATGCACCTGTGTCTGGTCCCATCAGTGGTCCCTGATGAACATGGTCCCTGATGAACATACATACACGTGTGTCCAGGCCCGTCAGTTGTCACCAGTGAGCATGCACCTGTGTCTGGTCCCAACAGTGGTCCCTGATGAACATACATACACGTGTGTCCAGTCCTATCAGTTGTCACCAGTGAGCATGCACCTGTGTCTGGTCCCATCAGTTAGTCCCTGATGAACATCTACACATAGTCACCTACTCATTATTTTTGATGGGACACAGCTGCTTGTTACACAGATTAGACTTTGTTTTGAAATTTAGAGAACATTATTTTCATCTATTGAATCTAGGGCTAAATCTTGTGCTCTATGGGTATAGTCCGATTATGAAATATCCCCTGGCTGGTAAGTGGCCAATCACTCGTAAATAAGTAAGGAAGAACAAAGATGGCTTCGCATGGAAAGCTGCCTAATGCCACCAAGGTAGAAGTAGACAGAATTTTAGTAGTAATATATTGTGTCAGACACTTTTTGCCTTAATGGAGTGTTTTATATGGAAGACTATCCTTTTTATAGATAATTTTATATATCTTGAATTCAGAAAGAGTATCTCCGACCTCGTGTCACTGTGTAGCAAACACGTATAGGTAATGTTCAGTATTCACCCCTTATGGTTGTCTTTCTATTATCTCACCTATTCAAGCTTGTCTGTGATTAATGGAATTGATGTCAGATGCTGGAATTTATTCTGACCAATGAACACAGCTGACTCGAGGGAGCAGAGTCTCCTGGCAAGTAATAGAACCCAACATGCATAAAACACATACCGGACTCCAGGCTGCCACTGAAGGACGCAACTACCTGTGTAATAACAGAGCAGCTGAACATCTCTCATGTGGCTGCGTAGGCTCCACACTATCCCTCACTCTAATGTAGCTGACTGGCTTTGCTTTTTTAAAAAATCAAAATTTGTTTTTCCTTTGTAAATTCTTAAAATGGCTTAATGTTCTGAACAACAGCAAAAAAAATGCTCAATTAAAATTATTTATTTTCAAAATGAAATTGGATATGAAATACTGCCCTAGCCTATATATTGGCTGTCAATTTATTTCTCTAACAAAGTAAAACTAACTTTGAACAGAGCCAGTTCCCTCTAAACAACAGTGATAGTTAGCAAACCAGGTATGCTAGAATGTCAGGGATTGGAAACGGTTAGAACCACAAGATATTTTCACCTAGTCAATTTTTTTTGGCATTTTAGTAACATGTATATATAATGCATTTTGATCATAACTTTCACTAACCTCTTGTCCCCCCCTTCAACTCTACCCCTTCTTCCCAAGTCCCTTTTCTACTTTGATGGCTTTTCCCACTCTCAATATTGGACCCATCAACGTTCCTAGCCAGAAAAAAAAAATTTAAATATATTGTATTTATTTATTTACTTGAGAGACAGAGAGGCAGAGAGAGAGGAAGAGAATGGGCACTTCAGGGCCTCCAGCCACTGCAAATGAACTCCAGATGCATGCGCCCCCTTGTGCATCTGGCTAACATGGGTCCTGGAGGGTCGAACCGGGATCCTTTGGCTTTGCAGGCAAATGCCTTAACCACTACGCCATCTCTCCAGACCAGAAATTTTTTAATATACACTTGATTGGCTCTGTGCTAAGATTCAAGAAGAAATGACAGACCTGCCCTCTACTTAAAATTGGAAATGATCTTCCTACTGGCTGAAACTCCCAAGGCCTCCCTGAAAGTCTCTATACTCTCCAGCTCTCTCTTCATAAGACAGCCCGGTTCTGCCCCATCTGTAACTCAACAAGTGACAAGACAGCTACCTGCTCTCTTGATCCAGTATTAGCCTGAGGTAAAAGGAATCTGCATCTTTAAAGGAAGATTTCTAGAGCGTGGGTGCCAAAGCGTTACTGCATACATCTGTAGGGCATGGACAGACCTTCTCAACACAGGTGAAACATGAGACCAGTGGGCCAGCAAGATGGATCTGCAACTTGATGAGCCAATACTCGTGATTTGTTCCATGAGAAATAAGGATGAATGTACAATTTGTCTATTACCTTTGTAGTGCACGATATCTACATCAATTCAACCTGAATACTTTGGTTTTAACAGAATGAGTCATATATATTTATTCCACTTGCTGCGGTAGGGGGCTGCCTTGCCTGTTCCTTATGTCAGTCATGTGAAACAAGAAGGCCCTCTGCTGGGAAACACACCAATAGGCCATCGGAGACATACAGGCTGCTCCCTCCTTTCAATCTGTGATCCCGGAAAATGGGTGAAATAGTTCTCTGGCACATTCAACAGTGTAAGAAAGAGGAAAAGTATGGAACTGGAACATTCATTGATTCTTTGCATTCATTTCATTAAGTTCTTTAAAAAAATTCATGTCTATTTCTGACGACTTGAGTTCAGTTCCCCAGTACCACACAAAAGCCAGATGCACAAAGTGGCACATGCATCTGGAGTTCATTTGCAGCAAATGGAGGTCCTGGCACACCCATTCTGTCTCTCTTCTACCTCTGTGCTTGCAAATAAATAAATTTAAAAATAAAGTCATCTTGGGCTGGGGACATGGCTTAGTGTGTGAAAATGCTGGCTTGCAAAGCTTAACAGCCTGGGTTCAATTCCCGAGTGCCCATGTAAAGCCAGATGCACAAAGTGGTGCACACATCTTAAGTTCATTGGCAGTATGGCAAGAGGCCCTGGTGTGCCTATTCTCACCTCATAAAAAAATATTTTTAAAAAGTCATTTTTATGATCTATAATAGTAATAGTAATATATATAGTAATATAGTAATATATTTATAGTAATATAATTGTAATAGTAGTGGACTCAGGAAGTAGTATAACAAGTTTTTGTTCAATATAGTAATTTGGACCCAGGCTAAGCATTTGTATTAAAAATAAAAGGAGGAGCCGGGCGTGGTGGCGCACGCCTTTAATCCCAGCACTCGGAGGCAGAGGTAGGAGGATCGCTGAGAGTTCGAGGCCACCCTGAGACTACGTAGTTAATTCCAGGTTAGCTTGGACTAGAGTGAAACCCTACCTTGAAAAACCAAAAAAAAATAAAAAATAAAATAAAAAAATAAAAAAAATAAAAGGAGGGTAGTAAGACTATGTTCCTTCTTACGTAATAATTTTTTTTTTAATTTTCCCCCTTTTTTTTTTTTTTTTTTTTTTTTTTTTTTTTTTTTTGAGGTAGGGCTTCACTCCAGCCAAGGCTGACCTGAAATTTACCATAGTCTCAGGGTGGCCTTGAACTCATGGTGATCCTCTTACCTGTGTTTCCCAAGTGCTGGGATTCAAGGAATGCACCACCATGCCCTGCTTAAATATTTTATTTACTTTATTTACTTATTTATTTATTTATTTGAGAGAAAAAAGAACAGGCATGCAAGGGCCTCTAGCCACTGCAAGAGAACTCCAGATGCATATGCCACTTTGTGTATTTGGCTTATGTGGGTACTGGGGAACTGAACCCGAGTCATCAGACTTTACAAGCAAGTGCCTTAACTGCTAGGCCATCTCTCCAGTCCCCAACATGACTTTTAAAAAGGAAAGATTGGGACTGGAGAGATGGCTTAGCAGTTTAGGTGTTTGCCTGCAAAGCCAAAGGATCCTGGTTCAACTCTCCAGGACCCATGTAAGTCAGATGCACAAGGTGGCGCATGCATCTGTAGTTTGTTTGCAGTGGCTGGAGGCCCTGGCACACCTTCTCTCTGCCTCTTTCTCTCTCTCAAATAAATAAATAAAATATTTTTAAAAAAATAAAAAGGAAAGACTATACAGTATTTCCAGTAGCCAAGTTTAAAGGTCAAGAAATGTAATATAAGAAAATTTTCCATCAAAGGTAAAATCAATTCATATCTATAAGTACTTATTACATGGATAAGTACTTGAAACACATGACTAAATGACAGCGCTGCCGACTCTGAAGCCCTGTCTCCTGTACTTGCCGTTACTTGCAAGCCTCAGTAATCCTCACGATAACAGATGTCCACAGTAGGGTGTGAGGGTTTGATTCAGGTGTCTCCCATTAACTCAGGTCTTCTGAATGCGAGATCCTCAGCTGATGGAGATTTGGGAATTGACGCTTCCTGGAGGCAGTGTATTGTTGGGGGCGGGCTTATGAGTATTGTAGACAGCTTCCCCTTGCCAGTGTTTGACATACTCTCCTATTGCTATTGTCCACCTGATGTTGGCCAGGAGGTGATGTCCACCCTCTGCTCATGCCATCGTTTCCCCCTGCCATCATGGAGCTTCCCTTCGAGCCTGTAAGCCAAAATAAACCTTTTTACCCCACAAGCTGCTCTTCGTTGGGTGATTTCTGCCAGCAATGCAAACCTGACTGCAACAGGTGTTCACAGTAAGTGGTAGAACTATGATGGCTTCTACTTCATAGCCACTGTCCTACACTGGTTAGGCCTACTTAGCACTGCCACTTTCCCCCTTGGTATGAATATGCGTGCACAGTGTGTATGCATAAAGTGTGTGGAAAACATGTTGATGTCAGGTGTCTTCGGTCAATCATCTTTTGCGACAGCTTCTCAATGATTCAGCTAGCTTCACTGGCCAGCAATCACTAGAGGTCTGTATGGGCCTCTCCCAGCAATGGGGTTGCAGGAACTCCACCCTGGGCATTTTACATGAGTAATCAGGATCCAAGCGTGTTCACCACTGATCCATCTCCCAAGCCTTTTCATTATCACTTTCAGACTGTCCATTCTTTCTTTCCTTCAGTACTTCAATCTTCATCATTAGCCTTAATTGGAAAAGTGCAAAGCCACACAGAACTCAATCGTTGGAACTGTTGTAGCAGTTATAGTTGGGGAAGAATTTGAAAAAAGGAAAATCTCTTAAAAAAAAAGAACGGAATTGCCAGGAAAACACTCCATTTCAGTATTTATTCCTATCCTATATTTAATTAGAGGACAGAAATAAACATCTTTCTTACATATAAAATTAACAGTTCCATAATTAGGAGAACATTCAGTCCATTATTTCAGGTGACTGAGACTATAAGCGAGTTTTGTAAGTACCAGTGCTCCTGGCTCATCGGAGTACTTGTCTACATGCTTGTGGGAAGTTTCTGTGACCTTTTCTTGGTAGGAATTCCGGTTTTCCTGAATTCATCCCGTTCCTTGAGATACTCCAGCTTGCATTCTTCATAAAAAGCTGGGTCATTGTAGCTACAAGAAGGAAATGAAAACACAATATAAATTGAAATGAGATAGACTCCAAGTTCATTCTTCAAAGCAGACTTTCTGTAACTGTCACCCATCATAGTAAATGTTCTGCTAACCAGTGGAAGCAACACACTCAGATACCTTCAATACATAAAGCTGTTCCCAGTAAGGGCCTGCAGCCCTGTCAGGATGAGCCATAACCAGCACTGTCCTTACAGAGCGTGTGCTCTCACAAAGCACACAAGATGGGATGACATGTGCCAGAAATGCGACTCAGTGTAGCACGGAACATGACAAAGGAGTGAGCAAGGGGAAATGTGGAAGTGATGGGCAGAAACGCACATGAAGACACATGCTGGAAGCACCTGGAGGAAAAGCATATACACAAAGAACTGCAAGCAGACCAAAGGTGCCAACACAGCCAAGTATGCATGCAGGGACCGACAGCGTGCAGGAACCACGTGTTCACTACGAAAGTCAAATCTATCTGGACGGCAGGGAGCCATGTCAGTGAATATAAGATCAGTTTCATGTCACAGAGGATCCTGAAAGTCCATAGGCTGGAAGGGGACAGCAAGGTTAGAAGCAGCTGATAGAATCCCAGCAAGAGAGGTGAGGGTCTATACCAAAGAAGAATGAAAAAGGAAAACTGGACTTGGTGAGATTTAGGAGACCGGCAACTCGACTTAGGAGATGAAGACAACTCTAGGTTCCTGACAGCTGTGAATTCACCAAGACACACACTGAAGAAGGAACAGAAGGACGCCAGGTTCAGGTTAGGGCAGGAAGAAAACAACAGAGAAGTGGAATCTTAGTAATGAATTTAATCCATAGATGCCAACTAAACTTTTTAAATTGAAAACAAAGGGCTAGGGAGATTGCTCAGTGGTTAAAGGTGCTTGCTTGTAAAGCCAGCCAGTTCCCCCATGTAAAGCCAGATGCACAAACTGGCACATGTGCCTGGAGTTCACTTGTAGCAGCAAGAGGCCCCGGTTCACCCATCCTCTCTTCTCTTTTCTAATTTTCCTGTGCATGCACGTGCACATATAAATAATTTTTTTTTTATTTTAAAGTAAAATTGAGAACCAAAAGAAACACCAACTCCACAGAGTAGGATACAGAAGAGCACGTGGAAAGATACAGACAAATGTATGGGAAACTGAAGGGTGTCACCAAGGAAATGAAAATGTCCAAAAGGCACTGCCAGGGTTTAAAGGGCAAGTAGAAGAGGAAGGAAGACTGCCTGCTGGATTCGCTACCACAGCCACTCGTCTGCAGAAGCAGCAGGTTCAGTGGAGTCCGAAGCATGTCACAGAGGACCGGTGAATGAAGGAGAAGAGAGAAGTGATGGAGCGCAAGCCACTCAAGGTTCAAGACATCAGTAAGGACAGGCAAAACCAGTGATGACGTTCACCGTGGGGAACGAAGTCCTTAACTAAGACGAGCCCTGACTCAGGACGTCGATCTCAGACATGCTGGGCCTCGTGTCAAGGAAGTTTCCTTCATGACTTTCTCTCGACAAATGTCACATTCCTCTTTGTTTTTTCACCATTTCTTCTCTCTTAACCAAAGAAGCACTTTTTCCCTATCCTGTGCTGGCACCTACCACAGGATGAACTAGAACCTGTTCTCACGTTTGTAGGGCGGCGAGAACAAGCATGTTCAAATGATTAACATGCAGGTAACGAGAAACACAAGTGTAACAAATGAAGACCACTGCAAGTATGAGGTCAGCTTGGTCACAGAGTGAGGTCCAGACCAGCCAAAGCTTCATAGCAAGATTCTGTCTCAAAAAGCAACAAGAAACAAAGAGGTAAGGAACAACAATGAAATATTTGTGAACATGCTATAATATTGGTTTAAAAATAATTTGAGTCAGGCGTGGTGGCACACGCCTTTAATCCCATCACTTGGGAGGCAGAGGTAGGAGGATTATCATGTGTTTGAGACCACTCTGAGACTAATTCCAGGTCAGCCTTGAAAAAGAGCA
The DNA here is from genome assembly GCA_036365145.1 of Orientallactaga sibirica. Classification (NCBI taxonomy): domain Eukaryota; kingdom Metazoa; phylum Chordata; class Mammalia; order Rodentia; family Dipodidae; genus Orientallactaga; species Orientallactaga sibirica. The sequence goes on from JAEOAD010000009.1 coordinate 4,307,635, forward strand.
AAACCCTACCTTGTAAAACCAAAATAAATAAATAAGTAAAACAAATAAATAATTTTAAAATATGTATTGGCTTCAGAAGTATACATTTACTTTTATTTCCTTCATATCACTTGTCTCAACTTTTCTAGGAGCTAAATTATAATAACCCAGCAAAGTACAAGGCTGGAAAACTTCTTAAGAGTGATAACAATTCAGTTTCTTTCCATTAGATGAAAAAAAAAATCCTAATACAACCTGTCCATGAAAAGGGATTTATTAAATCGTGTGAAAAATCATACATTTTTTTGTATGGTAAATTTGTATTTATTTATTTATTTTTTTTTTTTTTTTGAGGTAGGGTTTCGCTCTAGCCCAGACTGACCTGGAAGTCACTATGTAGTTTCTAGCCTTGAACTCATGACAATCCTCCTACCTCTGCCTCCTGAGTACTGGGATTAAAGGCGTTTACCACCATGACCGGCTCTAAATTTGTATTTTTAATCAGATGCAATGTTGGGAAATACTAACTTCAAAAAATCCCATTAAAAATGCATTTTTCTTCTTTAGAATCGTCTTCCACATACTGGAATTTTAGATGTGGCCAAGAGCATGAAGAGTTTGGTTGTGGGAGGAATAGGAGTAAGTAGAGAGAGGAAAGAGACAGGGAGAGGGAGAGACTGAGGAGGAGGGACAGTAGCTGGTAACTACTTACTAAGCAGTCAGACATTCTTTCAATGCAGAATTCTCCTTCCGGCACTTCACTACCATAAGGATTCCAGAGTCCTTGCAACATCTGGTAAAATCTGAAATTTAAAAAAATTGAAAGGAAAAAGAATTTGTAATCATGCCACATAATTTTTAAAGCGCTAACAAACTGTTTGCTTAAACATCCATTGCCTAGATTGTGTCTGAGTGCAGTGTACATGCTCAACAAAAGACAGATGCTAAAATGGGTGCTGTCCCCTTGATTAAACAAGATCTGGTCAGCACGACAGTGACTCTCCAGTCTCGGTCTCCTTCTCCCTAGTAGACTGGGGATACAGCCGTGCATGGCCATACCCAGCTTCTGAGGTAGGTTCTGGTGAGTCACATCAGTGGTCTACCACCCAAGAGGCTCTCATGGAGATGAGCCTCCTAACACTGAACTATCTTCCCAGCCTCCCCCACCTAATATTTTAATACAATTAAAACTTGTATTTCAGGACTGGGGAGATGGCTCAGCAGTTAAAGGCAATTGTTTGCAAAGCCTGATGGTCTGGGTTTGATTCCCCAGTACCCACAGAAAGCCAGATATACAAGCGCCTAGAGTTTGCATGTAGTGTCAAGAGGCCCTGGCATGCCCATTTTCTCTCTCTCTCTCTCCTCTTGCAAATAATAACATACTTTAAAAAAAAAAACTATTTCACAATTATCAAAGAAGTTCACTGGATATAAATATGAAGGTGATAAAACAAAACTCCCTCAGTGATCCTAGACAGTCTAATCCTGAAATAGTTTATTATTTCTTCCCAGGAACTACTTCATCATAACTTTTCAGATAATTCCAACTATGATTAAAATGACAAAAAAAAAAAAAACCAGCAAGCAACGCTACAACACGACGAATACGTGGCTGCCGCACAACTTCTCTTGCTGTCATTCAGGAAGGCGGGAAAGCAATTTTCCTTTTTTTTTTTTTTTCTTTAAGCATTCATCCAACAAAGTTGAGATCTGAGCTCTGGCTTTTTGTTTTACATTTTCTGCCTGTGATAAGTAGACTAGTCGTCAAGATGCTCACGCTGTAACTCTTGCAGCCTGTGAATATGCTCGGTTGCATGGCAGAGGGGGAGTTTTAAAGTTGACAAATCAGCTGACTTGAAAGCAGCGAGCGTATCCTGGATTACATATGTGAGATGACCCAACATCCTTTCAGAGAGTGAGAGGCGGAAAAGAGAAAGCCATCACGACGGAGAGTGGAAGATGCCATCCTGCTGCCACCAAAGATGGAAGAAAGGAATGACTGCCAGCCAAGAAGAGAAACAGAGTGACTCTGAAGTTGTCCATCTGTGACCCTCCCTGCCCCCAAAAATGGACTTTGCCCTCCTAGACTCTAAGGCCTCCAGTCCTTAGAGAGGAACACAGCTCAGCTGACACACTGATTTTAGCCCAGAGAAAAGTGCTAGACTTCAGAACTACAGATAATAAATATAATAAACTTATACAGTTTTGAGCTACTGAGTCTGGATAATTTGTTTAGTGGCACTGAAAACCTAAGAACTTCCAGGGCAGAAAATGAAAAACTAAACACAATGTTTCACAATTAATAAATGAATTAGATTTCAAAAAAAACGGACAGCACTCTTCAACATTGATGGTGAAATTGACCACACTGTATTGTCTTCAGCTCACAATATCCTAGGTGAATTTTCTCAAAATTGGCGACTAATGTGTTTTTAAGGACAAAAGAGAAACAGGGTATAAAGTATTGTATTAATCTTTTAACACTAAACACAGGGACTTTTTATGCAGTGCTACGTAACAAAAACATTATCCAATGGTGCTAAAGGGGCATGTGCAGCTTTCGTCTTTTATAGCTGTATGCTAAAATGTACTTTATCAAAACATCAAAGGCAGAAGAAATATAATAGAGGAGGAAACAGTATGTCTAGTATATCAGCCCATGGAAAATTAAAACCACAGGGATGATTATTTCCATAGTAGCAAATAAAAGCCATAGTTTTAATCATGCATTTTATTTGTGTGTGTGTGTGTGTGTGTGTGTGTGTGTGTGTGTGTGTGTGTGTGTGTGTGTGTTCATCTGTGTGTGGAAGTGTAGGGGTCAGGAGTACACACATGGAGGACAGAGGTTGATGCCATGTTTTCCTTGATGGCTCTCCACTTGATTTATTGAGGACGGTCTCTCACTCGAACCCAGGGCTCGCTGATTTGGCTAGTCTAGGTAGCCAGCTTGCCCTGTGGAACCCTTGTCTCTGCCTCTGAAGCACTGGGATTATAGATGGGCTGCTGCCATGCCTACCTGGTATGTAAGTGGATGCTGGGGATCCAGAACATTCCTTTATGTCTAGTCCTCACCCCCAAGTAACAACTTACCCTATATTTATATTATTATTATTAATATTATTTTGATACAGTGTATCACATTGCCCAGGATGGTTTTGAACTCTCTATGCCTTGAACTTGATCCTCCTGCCTCTACTTCCCAAGTGTTGAGACTACACATGTGTACTACCATGTGTAGCCTTTTCTGTCTTTTTAAGAGTATCGTAGTATGCAGTACATGCATGGCTAGCGCTTTCTCAACTGAGCCACTTCCTCAGGCCCAAAATACTACATTTGAAAGATGGTAGTGGGTTGGAGAGACTGCTCAGTGGTTAAAGGCATTTTCTTGTAAAGCCTGCCAGCCCAGGTTCAATTCCTCAGTATACATATAAAGCCAGACATAAAAAGTAGTGCAAGCATCTGGCATTCAACTATTGTGTCAAGATCTGGTATGCTCAATACACATACATATGTACGTACTTGCATATGCACAAACATACACACACACATGCAAATAAATGTGTTTTTTAAAAAAGAACCGGTATTCAGGGAGAACTATGGCATCTCAGAGACACACTGGGACCTGAAGTCAGAATCTACAAGACAGATACATCCCAACCTCACCATCAACAGCCATTTGCATTCTAAGGACAGTGACAAATTCAAATATAAAGCATTTATAACATGAAAATGCAGAATAAAATTCTGGGCTCATTTTTTTAATCGCTAAAGCCACTATGCCTTTACTTTTGTAAGTTTCTTATATATGATTTCAAAATGTAAGAATAAACACATGGAATCCACCAGATGACTACTTCAGGAGGGCTGGTTAAGGACGGAATGGTCACTGCTGTCCATGCTACTGAGTCTTCTAAGCATAAGGGTGAAAAGCAGGACCAATTTTCACTTAACAATTGAAGTCATACTGCTGTCCAGAACCACCTTGGGTTCACATAATGCAAGGAGGTCCAAAGAGATAACAATCTTTGCTTCTTATCCTACATATTAAATATGGCTTGAATCTTCAGTTCTCTAGGACACATGCTTCCTTAAGTCAAGGTGTTTGTTCAATATAAAATTATTTCCTAACTTCAATGTATTTCTACTGGTAGACACATGGAAAAAATCAGTGATGCTGAATAGTTGTGTCTTTAAGAGGTCACATGGGTTAGGGCCCTCCTAAACCTGCACTGTCCAGTGTGATGGCACTAGTCCCAGGTGGCTAGGGAGTACCTGAAACATGACTCATCTGAACTGCACTCTGTTAAGTATAAGAGACTTACTTCTGAATCCTTAAGAAGAAAACTGGAATATATTTAATTTCTACAGTGATTACATGTTGAAAAGACTATTTTGATATTAATACTCAAATCAATTTTGCTTCTTTAAAGTTAATTTCACACTTTTACAATGTGATTTCTATAAACTTAGAATTTTGTATGTCTTGCATGACATTTTTATTGTCCTGTAAAGCTTTCTGCAATGGTGGAAATGACTACTCTTTCTTTCCAAAAGCAGACCTTTAAGTCACATGTGGCTTCTGACCACCTGAAATATAACCAACGCAAATGAAGAAAGACATTTTTCAGCTTATCTGACTTTAAAAAGCCACATGTGGGCTGGAGAGATGGTGTAGCGGTTAAGGTGCCTGCCTGCTAAGCCTAAGTACGCCTGTTCAATTCTCAAGGTCCCATGTTTAGTCAGATGCAAAAGTGATGCAAGGGCACAATGTCACACATGTACACAAGAGGGCACACACATCTGGAGTTTGTTCACAGTGGCGGAGACTGCTGGCACGCCCATTCTCTCTCTCTTTCTCTCTCTCTCTCATTAAAAAAAAATAGCAACACATATGCAGTGGCTACCTTATCAAGACATATAATTGTAGATGTTTTAATTCCCTGTGCTTCGGTTAAGATACAAACAAGTAGCTGGAGATATGGCTAATCCTTGAATCAATGGTCATTTAGCCTTTGTTCTCCCCAATCACCTGTGAAAGCCTTTTTAACCACCCAACCCAAGTACAGGAAGAACATAAATATTAACTTACTACACGTAACCCTTCAGGAAACCTGACCTGTCTGGCCAATACTCAACAAACAGCAATTAAATAAATGAACTAAATGAATGAGTGTTGAGTTTCTAAGTGATTTTCTATCAGATTTGGGTAGACTGAATTTACCCTTATATTTAAAGGGAGGCTGGATTAAATACCCTTTCCTTCCTCCTACCTAGTTCTTGACACTCTCATCATCTACTCTGCTAAGTGCTGGGCTCACACTGGGTCAAAAGCCAAAGTTCAAGATCAGTAAATAAGTCACCCAAGGAAAGTCTGAAGTGGGTTCTCAGAAGCATCTGTGTGCTGGAATATAAATGTGATCCCCACAAGAAACACTGAAGATACTGGGAACTCAGATGATTCAGAAGCATGGAAAAAGTGGGGTCAGAGATGCATTCGTTATGGTAAAAAGGACTTTAATTCTTAATTTACTTCTCCACGAGAATAACACTGGGCTGGAGAGACGGTTCAGCAGTTAAGGCACTTGCCTGCAAAGCCTAATGACCTGAGTTTGAGTTTGATTCCCTAGTACCCATGTAAAGCCAGACACACAAAGTGGTGCATGCATCTAGAGTTTGTCTGCAGCTGTTAAAGGCCCTGGCATGCCCATTCTCTCCCTCCCTCTCTCTTTTCTCTCTCTCTGCTTGCAAATAAATAAAACATTTTTTTAAAAACCACTAACCTAGACATCCTTTTTCTTTGTCTATGTTTTAAAATTTGTATTTTTTTCTTTGAGAGAGAGGCAGAGAGAAAGTGAGAGAGAAAAAATGCGCAAACCAGGGCCTCCTACCAATCAATACAAACTCCAGACACATGTGCCACATTGTGCATCTGGATTTACATGGATACTAGGGAAATGAACCTGGAACATCAGGTTTTACAAGCAAGTGCCCTTTACTACTCAGCCCCCTCTCCAGCCCCTTTTCTATCTTCCCATGTAATTTCATCAGTTTTTTTTTTTTGTACAGTACTTAACAGTGTTAACAATAGTAATAACTAGCCCATTATGGGCTTGGCCTGTATTAAGTTCTTCATGTTTATTAGTGTGTATGAATTTTATAAAAGCTCTAGCAAATAAGCACAATTATTATCTTCATTTGCCAGATGGGGAAACTGAGCTTTAAATGGGTTGCATGATATTTCCAAGATCACACAGTGTGGTAGAGCCTGGCCTAGAACAAGGCCCTTCTTATAATTCAGGAAAAGTATCTGTAACTACTACTGACCCTCACTCATTCCTTCCTGTCACAAGAGCAGAATTTCCAGGCCCACAGAGCAGTCTTACCCCAGGCCAGCAGCTTTCTCACAGTTACAGGGAAGGCCTAAGAATGGGGTGGCAACAACTCAGCACATTCTGTCAGTGCCACAAGAAAAGGAAGTGTGTTTATTGCTGAGTTTTCACTAAAGAGCAACAAGCAGATGCTTAAAACAGCACCAAATGCTTCAGCCTTCTCAGTCCCTCTCCTGCTCTTAGAATTCTTATACACATAAATATTTTAGAGGAATTTTGTGCATTAGAAATTCCAAATTGAATAAATGAAGTAGTAAATGTTGTGTTCTGGGTTTTAGATTTTAAATGTGTGAAAGCTGGCCTTTAGTGAACACAGGTTTACTGCTAATATTAACTCTCTGATAACTTATTACATATCATTCACTAGTTATATCTACCTACATGTATTTATGAAAGTTATAAAATGACACCACAGCAGAATGAAGCAGAGGTAGAGAGCTGATACTGAGGGGGAAGGGGCCCCTGGAAGCAGGAAGACTGGAGCCAGCAGGTGGGGTCAACACCACCCTCAAATGGCTTTGTCCCATAGCTGGAGTGCCAAAGGAGAATTCATGCTCTCTCCACCTTTGCTTTTTTGACAACAGGTTTTGCTGCTTGGTGGTCACCAGGGGAAAGGGCTGCATTTTCCTCCCCAGGTCAGCCAGCTCTTCTGGTTAATCTCTGTGATGGTGACCTCATTTACAGACACCAACCAATCAGGGCCAACCCAGGTCTTGATAACTGCCTGCATTTGCTTCTTAGGATGCTGAAGAGAGAAGACTCCTTCCTCCTGCTCTGGTCAGAGAGCAAACACACACACACACCGCCTGGAAGAAGAGCTCCTGCTCCAGCTTTTGGGGGCAGATCACAGGCCCTGCCCTGCTTTGAGGAGACGCCTCCTGGGGCCTGTCTTGAGGCTTCCAGAGTCAGAACTGTAACCACCCTCTGCAAAGCTCCTAGTTGGCAACTCCCTGCCACCAAGAGTCAGAGCTGTAACCAAACCTTTGTCATATCTTGGTTGGCAAAATCCATAACCACCAACCGTCCAGTTTCCATTCAAGTTGTATACATGCAAACTAACCCTCCTTGTTCGGCCTTCCCCATATGTCCACTCCATTCTTCAGTGGAAAGAGAAGAACCCCCAAGAAAAGGCTGGGGAGATGGTTCTGTGAAGTTCTTGCTGTACAAGCCTGAGTACCTGGGTTCAGAAACCCAACACCCAGGTAAAAGGTCTAATGCTGTTGGCTGCAGTTTGTAGTAGGTTTTTCAAATTCAATCACAGAAGACATTTCATACAATTTAAATATTAAAATAGTCATTATATGTCTTTCTTAAAAACAAAAAAAATATTTGGAGTAACATGTAACTAGACATTCCTTATCTTTTCTCTTGGAACAAAAATTTTCCCATCATAGCCGGGCGTGGTGGCGCACGCCTTTAATCCCAGCACTCGGGAGGCAGAGGTAGGAGGATCGCCGTGAGTTCGAGGCCACCCTGAGACTACATAGTGAATTCCTGGTCAGCCTGAACTAGAGTGAGACCCTACCTCGAAAAACCAAAAAAAAAAAAAAAATTTCCCATCATTAGGTCAATATCATCAAATGTAACTCATACACCACCTACCAAATGGAGCCACCACACCACAAAATACTAACCATTAAAAAAAAAAAAAAGGCCAGGCGTGGTGGTGCACGCCTTTAATCCCAGCATTCGGGAGGCAGAGGTAGGAGGATTGCCATGAGTTCAAGGCCACCCTGAGATGACATAGTGAATTCCAGGTCAGCCTGGGCTAGAGTGAGACCCTACCTCGAAAAACCAATAAAATAAAATAAAATAAAATGTTAAAAAAATGCTGGCAGGAAATGAGTGCCAAGATTCTTCCTTTTAAATATTTTATTTTTTTTAATTTATTAGAGAGAGAGAGAGAGAGATCAAATGGGTGCGCCAGGGCTCCTGCCAGTACAAATGAACTCCAGATGCATGCTCCACCATCTGACCTATGTGGGTTCTGAAGAGTCAAAGCAAGGTCCTTAGGCTTTGCAGGCAAGCGCCTTCACCTCTAAGCCATCTCTCCAGCCCCTTATTCTTTTATCTTCTTGTTTTGTAAGATGGAGTATCCCCATCACTACATTGCCTAGGCTGGCCTACTATTCCTGGCTTGTCCTCCTGAGTAGGTGGGACTTCAGTCTCAAGGTGTAAAGTGACAAGAGTCAAATACACTGGAGAACATTAGAGAACATTCCTTCCTCTGTGTAGGACACAACACAAACTGGCTATGAAGCAAATGTAAGAAACACTGTTTCTCCCAGGAGGAGACTGGCATTCTGGGGGAGAAGAACTGAAGAGACAGGTTTCTAGTATGTGTCAATGCTCACACAGCATGCCTAACATGTTAAGTTTAAAAGAATGAAAAGGAGTTGGAGAGATGGCTCAGTGGTCAAGGCACTTACCTGCAAAGCCTAAGGACTCAGGTTCGATTCCACAGTACCCATATAAACTCCAGCACACCAAGTGTGCGTGCATCTGGAGTGCATTTGCAGTGGCTAGAAGCCCTGGCACAGCTACTCACATTTCTCTCTCCCCACGCCTTGCAAGTAAATAAAAATATTTTTTAAGAAGAATTAAAAAAAAAAAAAAAAAAACACATGCCAGAGAGAGAGAAAGGAGTCCTGGCTTTAGTGAATAGTGTGAGAAAATCCAGCCACCTTGATTTTCTTCCTGTGCCCTCACTGTCTAGCAACAACAGAATGAGAAACCCAGTATGCCTCACTAAGAAGTCCCCATTCGTCACCCTCTAGGTATGTTCCCATATATAGCTTAATTTCATTAAATACTAATTGTTCTCAAGTACAAATTGAGACATTCCTGTTTGCAAGGTATATGTCTACACAGGTTGTGCTATTCCCCTTACAGCAAGTGAAAACACTCTTTGAAGGTAAAAAGACGCTATCAAAAATCACACTATTGGTTTTTTTTTAATTTAACACAGTCACACCCATTGCCAAAATGGAAGAAATATGACAATAATGATATGTTTTGCCTTGTTAGTAAGTAGATGCAAATTCTCAGTTTGGAGAGAAAAGGAGAGACTTAAAGACACAGTGCCCTAAATCTAACCAGACATTCAATACGTGTAGCGTCCCTGGTTAACAAGGCAAATCGATCTTTCAGTTCTGCTGCAGTTTATTTAAAGACTTTACAATTTTACTACTTAAGAGCAAGTCCTATGGAGGTGTCATCTCACCATTTATATTTTCACAACACTTATGATATTGCTATCACACTCTTAAAATAAATGAAAAGCCCAGGCCACACTTCAGACCAACATAATGCTACAGACTCTATTTTTACTTCTGGAAATAAACATTAAAAGAATGCTGCATTGCTCACTTCTTTCAATGATGAACGTAAGAAAAAAAGTAAGACTATATTTCTTGTGACCCAAGTATACTTGGTTTTAAAATTAGACTCTAGAATTCACACTATAAAAATTCTGACAACAAATAGCATTTTATGACAAAATTATAATGCTTTTAACTTTCAATTAAATTGTGATTTATTAGCATTCTACTTTAAAGATTAGCCATTGTATAGACTGAATTTAGTGGTGCATTTAATGACAGAAGAAGACAGAGGATGAACATGAAAAGATTACACTGGGTGCCGAAGCTGTTTGAGAATTCTAATACAGTCCAACAGACAGCTCCTCTCTAGATTGATCACGGTTCAGCTAACATCACTGAATATCTAATACCTCCAACTCAATTAATTCTCACCTGATTAAGAGCAGACTGATATTCAAACTAAATCATCTCTCCAGTCAAGTAGAAATCAATATTTCTGATTTTACTTTTAAATTACAATAGAAAATAAAATGCATGCATCTTCACTGTGCCAAGAATAGCTTTCCTAGTCTACCATGGCACAGATAACACCACTGATTAAAGTCTTATTCTAATTTGAGCACCAACAGATAGAAGGATCTGATTAATCTGAACACAGAGATGTGGTAAAGTAATTAAATATATCTTATACAGGGCAAACAGAAAATTGACATAAAATAAACCTGACTTCTTTACAACAAACCTCACTGTTTATCAGCTCAACTAGTTAAGAACATGATTTTAGTAAAGACTGATTACGCACTTTAAAAAAAAGGCTGTGTTAGGCACACATTATTTACAAGGTGGGCCGAGAAGCAACTTTTCTTAAACCATATTCTTTCTACCACGGTTCTCTCCAGAAAGCATGCACCTAAAATCCTTTCCAAAAAGAACAAAATATATCCATTCTTGCTCAGGAGGGAAACTAGAAAACTCCCAAATAACAAAATGCTTCTCATGTATTTATACCTATTACTACTATACAGAACATAAAATTTAAAATTTTCTTTACAAAGTTTTAAAGTGAAACTCACAATTAAAATGGAAGCTTACTAAAGCTGAAACTAACACAATTTAGAGTCAGTGTATACCAAAATTGTACCAAAATATATGTACTATACACATATAAGTTTGCCATATATTTCATTTTTTATAAAAACTATATATAGGGCTGGAGAAATGGCTTAGCAGTTAAGGCATTTGCCTGCAAAGCCAAAGGATCCCGGTTTGATTCCCCAGGACCCACGTAAGCCAGAGGCACGAGGAGCACATACATCTGGAGTTCGTTTGCAGTGGCTAGAGGCCCTGGCGTGCCCATTCTTTCTCTGTCTCTCTCTCTCTCTCTCTCTCTCTCTCTCTCTCTCTCTCTCTCTCTCTCTCTCCTCCCTCCCTCCCTCCCTCCCCCTCCCCTCCCTCTCTCTGCTTGCAAATAAATAAATAAAAATTGAAAAAAATCTAAAAAAAACTATATATAGACTATAATGTATTAAATAGTATGTTTACTATTCCTTACCTTCGCAAACCCGTTATTAACCATATTCTAAGTAGTCGCAGATATCACTTAACTTAGATGTACTTTTTCTGCTGTCTTAAGTAAAGTATCCCTTTATAAAAAAGAATATGAAAAACCAAGCCTATGTAAATGAATCTGGAAGTATAGATTTCCAAACCTAATATTCTATGAGAAGCAGCTACATAAGTTTCTTAAACTCCATAAATAAGACTATGACAATGAAAAGGTGATAATACACCAAGGCCTGAACTTGGAATTCAGGCCATGTGCATGTTCACTGTAATTAGCTATTCTTGCTGTTGTTGTTTTGTGTGTTTGCATGTGTATATGTTGAGGTGGTATGTGTGCATATATATATATCCATATGTGTGTGGTCAGAGTCTGAGGTCAGCAGGTATCTTCCTGGATTGCTTTCCACCTTATTTTTTTGAGACAAAGTCTCTCTCACTTGAACCCAGAACTGGCTGATTCAGTTAGTCTGGCTGGCCACCTTGCCCTGGGGTTCCTGTCTCTACCTCCAGAGTTCTAGCATTACAGGCAGACCCTGCCGGACATTTATGTGGCTGCTGGAGGTACTTACTAAGGTCATCATGCTTGCATGGCACACACTTTATTGACTAAGCCATCTCCCCATTTTTTTTTAGGAAAGATTCCATACTATTCTTTTTTACTAAATTTTTGAGAATTTTATACATCCATTCCTATCACCTTCTCTTGACCCACATTCCTTTAGAACCCCTTCTTTTTCCCGAGTAGTCCCTATTCCACTCTTGCACTGTCATGTCTTTTGTTGTGTGTGTGTGTGTGTGTGTGTGTGTGTGTGTGCGCACGCACACATCTCCCACAGAGCTTAACCAGGTTTCTTTACATGAGCATTGAGTGGAGGTTATTTACCAGGGGTAATTTATCATTGGCTATATTACTGAAGAAAAGTCTCCTCCCCCAGCAACTAGTAACTGCTAATAATGTTTCATAAGCCCTTCCCCACCCATGACAGAATGTTGAGTGGGCCTGATCTTATACATACACATCTTGTACAGGTAACCACACCCGCTGTGAGTTCATAAGTGAGTTCCACAGCACGCCTCCCCATCTCCTGGCTCTTATATTCTTTCCACTCCTCCTCCAATGTTCTCTGAGCCGTGAAGACAGTGACTGTGGCGGTTTGGTGTAAGATGTCCCTCACAGCCTTATGTGTCTGTGACTAACGCTCAAACCTATCTATACCCTAGCCAGTAGAGTCTTGGGAAGGGGAGCTTTGGAAGAAGAGGTCTGTCACGGGGCAGGCCTTGAGTTTACAATGCAGCCTCAGTTGTCAGTGCTAGCTAACTCACTCTGGCTGTTTCTCCCCAGCTGACATATGACAACATGAGCGGCCTTCTATGCCTTCCCTGCCATGATGAAACCTCCCCTGGAGACTATAAGCCCAAATAAACCCTCTTCTTCCATAAGTGGCTTCTGGTTGGGTGTTTTTTTACCAGCTATGAGAAGGTAACTGCTACAGAGATACAGGTGTTTCATTTACACTGAGCACTCAGCACTTTGACTAAGTCTGCATCTCTCCAGTAACTACCGCCCATGGCAAAAAGAAACGGCTCTGACCAAAGCTGAGAATATACTCATCTATGGGCATAAACAGTATCTAGAAAGCAATGTATCATACTTGCTTTTAAACCTTATAGACATCTATCTCGGTTTAGTTTCTTTACTTGTAAAGGAAGCATAACTCCAAAGAAATATTTCTCAGGAGTGTCATGTGTGATCATATGTGTTTATACATACATATAATATTGTATTCTGTGTATATTCTTACATATATGTGTACACACCAACATAAAAGAGTTTAGGTGAGCAAAAAAGCGATGCAGAGCAAGGACTGCACAGGCCCGGGTTTCACGGAGCAGCTGCCGCTCTTCTGCACGCTGTGCTGGCCTTACCAGGACAGGACAGAAACAGAGCCCTAGAGCGAAGGACTTACATTTTTTGAAGTTGAAATATAAAACCACCACATAGTTGTAAATAGCTCATTTTATTTTCTAAACAACACTGAAGAAAAAAAACAAACTACGTCTGCACAAGGAATCCTGGTTGATGGCTGATGTCCATGCCATCTGCTGCTGAGTTTTCCCCGCATAGTTCAGCTCCAGAATGACGGTGGGAGTCTAGCCCTCCACACCGCGATCACCCGCTCAACAGCGGAAGCAAAGGCCTCCTCACAGAACTAGGGGCCAAGGAGCTTTCTCTCTCCCCAACTCCCAGTCTCTAATTTCATAGACCTCTCCTTCCCCCATTTATGGAGCTGCCTCAGTCAAGGTGATGGTACGTTTATTAAATCACCAGATAACTGGTAAGCTAACAGAGAAGTCTCCAATGGAGCAGAAAAGACACACGCAAACCAAACAAAATAAAAAACAACCTTCACCGCAGGGCGTGGTGGCGCACACCTTTAATCCCAGCACTCGGGAGGGAGGCAGAGGTGGAAGAGCTGCTGTGAACTCAAGGCCAGCCTGCGACTACAGAAGGAGTTTCAGGTCAGCCTGGACTAGAGTGAGACCCTGCCTCGAAAAAACCACCACCATCACCACTGAGGTAATCACAAGCATCCCACAGCCATCCACACCAACTGCCCGAGGAAGCCACCAGTGACAGAGAAGAATGAGATCTCAAGCCGTAAAAAGGCTGGACAGAGTTCACAGCATGGTTCTCCCATGTGTGTGTATGGGTACAGGACTGACAAGAACTGTAAAACACCAACTTGACCCTTTTTTTTTTTTTTTTTTTTTTTTTTGAGGCAGGGTCTTGCTCTAGCCCAGGCTGACCTAGAATTCACTATGTAGTCTCAAACTCATGACAATCCTCCTACCTCTGCCTCCCAAATGCTGAGATTAAAGGTGTGTGCCACCACGCCTGACTCAACTTGACCTTTTTATTCTGCTAAACATTCTATTAAGCAATCTGAGTACAAATGATGAAATAATTCTTGAACTGTAGAATTCAAGCTCGCACCTGCCAAGCATGCGCACATATAAGCAGTATGATAAAACCTGCCGAGTCGAGTCTTAGAAGGGACCAGGCAGAAGCACTTGCTCTGTGTCCTCTATTTTGTTAGTAAATTTTATTCAAAGAATTAAGCAACAAGACATGCTGCAGCTCAGGATCTGGAACCTTCTGTTGTAAGAACAACAGTAGAGAAAGCAGCTTCTCACAGTCTGGTTTCACAGATTACACAAAAAGAGTATTCCCGATTTTAAACAAGAATATCAACAGGATTGATTGAAATAAAGAGAAATAAATTAATGCTAAATAATTGCTAAGGAAGTTTTGTTTATGGAAATGAATAATTCAGTGTTTGGCAAACTGAATTCAAGCAGCTGCTGCTTTGCTGACATTCAGCTAAAAAGAACCTCTAAATGCACAAACTTGAACCTGGAGAAGCACCATGTCAAATGGAAGATGTAATTTCCCAGGTCTTCTGGTCTTGGTATAAGACATGACCTGGCTACCGCACTCATCAACCCCAGAAGACGCCTCAGTTAGCACTGTGTTTTCAGGGGAAGTATGTCACATTCTAGTTAACCGAATATGTGATAATTCCTAGCCTGTTAGGTCTTCCAACACTAGGAGAAGAAAATAATTCAGAGTTCTAATGATCTGTTCCCAGCCCACTTGGTCCTAGGTTTTACTCAGATTTCACATTCATCCTAGGCTGTCTTGAACTCAGCATGGCCCCTGTGTGTCTCCTGCTTGTCCCTTAGTGTCCCAGTGTACTTCCTGCTTGTCAGGAAGGAGGCATCCTCCTTCAAGAAGAATGAACTCAAAGTGAACAAACCTCAGAGAAACTGCACAGATTATAATCAGTTTATTTTTCCTAAATATCTATAGTTCCTATAACAAACCATCTCAAATTTGAGCAATTAGTAAGTATAAGAAACGAAAATAAAAATGTTGCAACTAGCCCAAAGATCAATTTGATATTAAAATAAAATGCCAACAATAGTCCAAGGGAAACTAGGTTCTACATTTACATAATTTTTGGTTTAAGTTATCTGCTGCTATATAAGCAAACTCAGGCCTGTAATGCTCCAGCACATCATGAGGACACAGTAGACTGGAACAGTATTCTTGTCTCTTAATTTATAACTAATTCCCTCTCTCGGTCCCTCCCTTCCCGCCTTTCTTCCTACCTTTCCGTTGTTTTGAGACAGGGCCTCACTATGTAGTCCATGCTGCCTTGAACTTAAAGTCAAAATCATCCTTTTTTTGCCTCAGTTTCCCAAGTACTAGAATCACAAGTGTTCCACATGCCCAACTACTAACATTCACTTAACTAAGGTACAATGCACACTTCATCTATATACATATATATGCTTATAAAAACACATGCATGTCCTGGGTTATATTTTGAAATGTATTTCTTACTGGCGGGGGAGGGCAGATAAAGAGTATGAAAGCCCCTGTTCTAGTACTTGCTGGTTCTCAGTCTCTTCAGCAGTAGGAAAATAACTCATTCAATCACTTGTTAAATATTTACTGTGCATTTCTACCTACCAAGTGCTCTAAGTGCTGGGGACACGTGGGAACAACAACCCTGAACTCTGCCTGGCGGGGCTTCTGCTAGAGGAAGAGGCAGACAAGAAGCAAATGCATGGCGCATGTTACAGCATCCTAAGAGTTATGGAGGAACCCGAGAGGGAGGGAGATCATATGCGCGTTTTCAGTAGAGCTTCATGGTAGGCTCCTCTGAAAACGTACAGTGGAAAAAAAAAAAAAAACAGCAAGATAATTATAATGTCTGATAATAACCTAATACAAATACGGAAATGCCTAATTCTATCAAAACAACCAAATAATACCTACAAAGAAAGAGAGTGGGCACACAGAAAGAACCACAGTGGATGAGTCTACAAGGTCCCCAACCCTAACCCAGAGAAGAACAAACACAAGTGTCGGTGCGCAAGTTCCCAAGTTACTTTTGCAGGCTTCAGACAGGGTTGGATTACAAGATGTCACTAGAATGAAAGCAAAGCTGAAGACAAAGATATATAGAGAAAATGACTTCAAACCTTAGCACAAAAACAGGCTCATGGTAAAACAGCTGTGTTGGAAGAACATTATTATTAGCTAAGGATGTTTCTGCAGTAGCCAAGTGTGAAGACCGCATCCTGTCCTTACAGGTTAAAGATGCTCATATAGGGGCTAGAGAGATGACTTGGCGGTTAAGGCGCCTTCCTGCCAAGCCTAAGAATGCCCTTTCGACTCTCCAGGTCCCACATTTAGACAGACATGAAAATGATGCAAGGGCGCAATGCTGCACTTGCCCACAAGGGGGCGCACACATCTGGAGTTCGTTCACAGCAGCTGAGAGGCCACTGGTGCACCCATTCTCCATCTCTGTCTCCAAGAAAAAAAAAAAAGATGTTCCTATCGCTTCATTTTTTCTAAAGAATCAGCAACAAAAATTAAACACCAAAGCATCTCTGACACTGTGACCCGAGAACAAACAGGGAGGTAGCACAGCGCCTCAAATGACATGTACAACGAGCTCCACAGGACAGGAATGGAAGGAAGGACTAGACAATGGACAGGAATGGCAAATCCAGAAGCAATGATAGCCTCCCAAGAACCCAGACCCAAACCCCTGCCAGCTACCTAGCCTGGTGAACTCAGCACTGAACAACAAGGGACCGGCCTCAAACAAGGTAGAAGGCAAGGTGGACATACTTGAAATTGTCCTTTACTGCCATGCATGCACAGTGGCACACACACACCTACATTCATTCATTCACATGAACACACAAACACATCATACCCACACAAGAACTTAGAACAACATTCCCAACACATATTCCTATCACATTTAAATGATTCCATCTATAAATAATACTCACCTAAGTACTTTCATTACTCTTAAAATCTCAGTTTCTGAAAGTTTTATTTAGTCAATCTGGTTCACACTATTAGCTGCACAAAACTTTAAAAAAAATAAACCTACAAATGGTTCCACTGCACTTTAGCCAAGAATATCAGACATGCAAATTTCACAGATATACTGCTTAGAAAACTAAAGTTTCAGGATACATAAGTACAAAAACATCAATGCCAAAGGATGGAAACCACTGAAAAACACCTAAGATGTGGTATAAACACATCTGATCATCCTCTCTGTAGGCCACTTTGCACTCTTTTCCACAGCAATGGTTTTATAATTCTAGGGAAAAAAAGGAACGTTTCTACATTGTTTTTGTAGCAGTACACTGTCAATTCTCGACCACAGTGCAGTGTTCAAATCTCTGGCTAAACTTAGCATGTCATGCCATACTTTCAACAGCTTGAAGTCCCCCAGTGGCCCCGTGGTGCTCATTAGTAACCACGGCAAAGCTTCTGTTTAGTTCCTCATTCACAACATGTCTCCATATCTAGCCCAGGACTCAAGCTCTTGCAGTCACAAGCAGAGCATGCTCTCTTCTTCCTCACCTAGCTCTTTCTCTTCCTACGGCAATCTTACGAAACATCCTCCCAGTCTACTTCCCCTAGGAAGTGACTCATAAAAACTTATTTGTCAGGCTGGAGAGATGGCTTAGCAGTTAAGGTACTTGCCTGCAAAGCCAAAGGACCCAGGTTCGATTCCCCAGGACCCACATAAGCCAGATGCACAAGGTGGCACATGTATCTGGAGTTCGTTTGCAATGCTGGAGGTCCTGGCACAACCATTCTCATTCTCTCTCTCTTTCTCAAATAAATAAATAAAAATAAAATATTTTTTAAAAAATTATTTGTCCTATATTGCAGAAGAGGGGAAGTGATTTCATATTACAAAAGGAACAAGTACCCTGAATTTTGCTACTTAACACTATTCTGTAAAATGAAAAACAGGTGGTTTTATAGAAATGTTGACATGTTACAGAAGCAAGAAGCATTTTCTCTCTTTTGTGCACATAACCACAAAGTCAGACTCTTGTGATCACAAGATTATTATTATTTATGATTATTACTGATTTGAGAGAGATGGTGGGGGCTAATACCTCTTGCCACTGCAAATGAATTCCAGACACATGAACCACTTTGTGCATCTGGCTTTACGTGGGAACTGAGGATTTGAACCCAGACTGGAAAGCTTTGCAAGCAATCACCTTTAACTGCTAAGCCATCTCGCCAGCCCCATGATGCCATTTCTATTACTGTGGCAGGGTTTGTTGCTGCCCCTCACAGACCACAGCTCTCAGCCGTCCACCTCAGACTCAGCAGGCCACGCTGCCCCTCGCAGACCACAGCTCTCAGCCGTCCACCTCAGACTCAGCAGTCCACGCTGCCCCTCGCAGACCACAGCTCAGCCGTCCACCTCAGACTCAGCAGTCCACGCTGCCCCTCACAGACCACAGCTCAGCCGTCCACCTCAGACTCAGCAGTGCACGCTGCCCCTCGCAGACCACAGCTCTCAGCCGTCCACCTCAGACTCAGCAGTCCACGCTGCTCCTCGCAGACCACAGCTCTCAGCCGTCCACCTCAGATTCAGCAGTGCACACTGCCCCTCACAGACCACAGCTCTCAGCCGTCCACCTCAGACTCAGCAGTCCACGCTGCCCCTCGCAGACCACAGCTCTGAGCCATCCACCTCAGACTCAGCAGTGCACGCTGCCCCTCGCAGACCACAGCTCTCAGCCGTCCACCTCAGACTCAGCAGTCCACGCTGCCCCTCGCAGACCACAGCTCAGCCGTCCACCTCAGATTCAGCAGTCCACGCTGCCCCTCACAGACCACAGCTCTCAGCCGTCCACCTCAGACTCAGCAGTCCACGCTGCTCCTCGCAAACCACTGTCCGTATGACACGTAGCCTTGCCTTGCTTTTCTTCAGCACTGGCTGTGAACCCCAAGTCTGGCTAATGCTTCTTCCGATAAAATTTGAGTTCCCATGTCACCTCCTCCAAGCAGGCCTCCTCCTTGCAGTGCGGGCAAAGGGAAAGCATCTCTCCTCTCATATTAACTCCCCTGTGGAGTTGGTGCCCAAATCCAGAACGACCACAGTTTTATCTCTCATTTCTCATTGCTGCTGAGACACGCAGAAGACAATGAACTGTATGGAATTAAAAGAATGCAAAACTGAAAGTATTGTATTTACTTTCCCACAAAAGTATTTCTATTAAATACTGCAAAAAGCACTGAAGGCATGCTTAGCATATACACAAAACAGAAAACTGACCTGCACTTCAAAATAATCTCAGAAGTACAGATAATCTGAACAAACAAAATTTAAATGCAATTTCTCAGGGATAAATACAAATTCTTACACTGAAGTTCGTAAAAATGTCAAATTGTAGAAGTGGGATGGCATCCATAAGCTGGCACAAGCAACATCCAATGAAGCAGAACAGAACACCAGGCACTTCAGCATCAGCACCCGGGTCTGGCAGGAGCACTGACACGCCTCACATCTGAGCTGATCTGCAGGCATGTTCTTCCATGCTCTCAACAAGAGTGCATGCCTGCACAAAGATGATCAGAAGGTCAAGGTCAAAACCCAAGTGTGCACTACGTACTAAGCGCTTCTGTGGTTCATGCAGCACATCTATGGGAAAAGAAAGTATCCAGTAAAGAAAGAAAATGAAACTGTTGAGTGACTCTGAATGTTACAGTTCAGGCATGATCCTGTAGAGAATGACCCTGAACTTCTAAACCTTTACTGCCAAGTGTGTTTAGTGTAAAGTGAGGGAAGAGGAAGGATTTCCAAGATAGGGGACCTAGTCTATATGCTAGTGAAACAGTTCCAGCAAAAGAGACGGAGGATAATTCCAAGGCCAGCAGGACACTGTAAGGGCATATAAGCCTTTCCTAAATATTCAATAAAACAAAAGGACTTTTTTTGTTTTTTATTCATTTTCAGGGAGAGAGAGAGAAAGAACGAATGAATGAATGAACAGGCACACTAGAGCCTCCAACAACTGCAAGTGAACTCCAGATGCACACACCACTTTGTGCATTTGGCTTCACATGGATACCGGCAAATCAACTCGAGTCGTTAGGCTTCGTGGCAAGTACCTTTACCCCTGAGCAATCTCTGCAGCCCCAAAGGGAATCTTAAAAGGCAAAATTGGCTATTGGCATCTTGTTAAAAGGAGGGCTACATATCATAAATTTCAAGCCGTATATTAAGGAGAGAAAGAAGATTCTAGCAAGGCCTTCTCATTCCATCCTCTAGGACGCACCAGCAAAACAACATGTGCTAAGACATCCTGAGAACCTCCACAGTAGAGCGCTCCTCATCAATGGAAGAGTGTGGAACCCGTAGTAAACAGGAAGCCTAGAGGAAGGTGGGAGGGAACAAAACAGCACCGCTCAGCACAAGACCCTCTGTGCCTTCAGAAACCTGCAGTGTGCTTAGAAAACCCCAGAGTGCATAATTCATGGATAGCCCCAAAGTAATCCCACAGGAACAGAAAACAAGACTGGGAAAGGCCATATGAAAAGCCTACTGTCCCTCCCTCCCGCCCCCCCTCCCCCAGCCCTCCAGGCTTCAGGAAAGCACACACAGGTGGCCAGAGCCTCACAGTGCAGCCCGCAGGGAGACAGACAGGCATGGCGAGAAGGTGCAGGAGCATTAGAGAGCTTCACTGCGTGCTTCAGAGACACCGAACGCTGCCGCCACACGAAAGGAAAAGAAGACACATCTCAAATGTCTCTAGGGAAGAACTTAGTAAAGATAGAAATTCAAGGAAATTATTCCTCAAGGAACACTTGGCAAAACTGAGGTAAAAGAGAGATAAAACAAGCCGAAGAGCAAATCAAACCCCACTAGTGCTCATGAACACATTAGAAATAGAAAAGGAACAGCAGACAGACACAATTTAAGTGGGTGATTTTATAAGCATGGGTCAAGATAAGCTCCGTAAACACGGGACAAACATGGTTAACAGAAAGGAAGAAGCCAAGGTGCGGCGGTGCAGCGCTGCGGGCACGGCCTCTAGGATGGCCTCACGGGGCCAGCCTCAGAAGCACACGCCCAGTGCCAACCTACTGGACTCGCTCCTACTCCTGACCAACAAAACTGTTAAGAACGCAGGCTGGGTGAAGTCACATTTTCAGGTAATTAGCTATACAACAAATGCTCTTGTTTAAAGTTCCAAGGATGTTTGGTATTTTAAGAATTCTAAAAGCGAAAATATTTTTAATTTACAATTTAAGAAGTTATCTAACATAAAGAACTTAACATACAAATTAAAATGCCACAGAGTATGTTCCAAAGAGAACTGATAAACCTCCTAGCTAACTTACAAACTCAAGGAGAAAGAGAATTGTCTAGTATCCTAACAGAGACGACTGTGGATGGGTGAGAAGGAAGCCATACTGCCCTCAGAACAGCATGCTGTGTGCTTTCACAAAGGTCCCGGAGGGAGGAAATAGGAACTGAAGGTACTGTACCCCTATCTGACAGAGACAAGCCAGTCATTCCCACACATGAAAGCTACAAGGATTTTACAGCCCAAAGACTTAAAACTAGTAACAATCAATTTTTAAAAATGGATTAAAAATAATAGTAACAGAGAAGGGGTAAGCATTAAATGTATGGTTTACAAAAAAAGAAAGCATTATAAATTTTGACCATGTAAAACAGGGAGTAGGCTGGGCATGGTGGCACATGCCTTTAATTGCAGCACTCAGGAAACAGAGATAGGAGAACTGCCTGAGTTCAAGGCTACCTTGAGCTGGGCTAGAGCAAGACCCAACCTGGGGGGGAGGGGAGGAAGGAAGTGTAGAGTAACTTAAGAAGAGACAACAGGAACAAGTAATTGAAGTAATTGAAGTAATGGTACTTTCCTAGCAGGAATCCCCAGTTCAGATCAGAGGCAGGAAACAGTAAAAAGACACAATCACTGAAACTTATTGACAGCTTGCATATTGTTCTGATGACTAAAGCAAAAACACATTTTTAATCAAGAAACATCAAATCATAATTCTTAGAACACTGACATATATAAAGAATTAATTCTAAATTAATACTGTGTTGTAAAGTTATTAGTTTAAACTCAAAAGAATTTAAAAACACCTCAAAGAATATAAATTACAAAATACAAAGGCTAAGTATACTTAATTAAAAAGAAAAGCACCCATCAACAATGGAAAATAAAATACGAATGACATAAATCTGTCACAGATGAATCACCTGATGAACTGTGCTTAACCCTTCAATATGGTCTGTTCAGCCAAGTAAATAAGATGAAATAAGATTATATATTTGTAGAGATTGCCACTGCTTACAAACTATTATAATACTCTTGTCATTACTTCTTTAGCTAATCCTGTCAGTATCCACAAGAGGGCTGGTAGCACGTTAAATCTAGAGCTGGGGCTGGACCTGGGCTCTGCACATACCAGGCAAGCAATCTACCACTGAACTATATCCCTAGCCAATAAAAAAATGAGGGCGAGAGGGCTGTGGAGATGGCTTAGTGATTAAGGCACTTGCCTGCAAAGCCAAAAGTACCCAGGTTCGATTCCCCAGGACCCATGTAAGCCAGTTGTACAAGGTGGAGCATGTGTCTGGAGTTCGTTTGCAGTGCTGGAGGCCCTGGTGCACCCATTCTCTGTCTGTCTGTCTGTCTGTCTGTCTGTCTCTCTCTCTCTCTCTCTCTTTCTGCTTCTTTCTCTCTCAAATAAATTTTAAAAAAAGAAAATGAGGGCTGGAGAGATGGCTTGGCAGTTAAGGCAATTGCCTGCAAAGCCTAAAGGCCTGAGTTTGATTCCTGAGTACCCACATAAAGCCAGATGCACAAGGTAGCAAATACATCTGGAGTTCATTTGCAGTGGCTAGAGGCCCTTGTATGTCCATTCTCTCTCTCTCAAATAAATAAATAAATAAATAAATAAATAAATAAATAAATAAATAAATAAATTTGAAAATCTGAAATTGCTGTTACAAATCTTTCCTATGAGTGAAACACAATTCATCAAAGTAAACCATTACAAAGGCCCACCGCAATGCTAACTTAATGCAACGCAGCCCAGCATCTGCATGCAGACGAGGCTGCTTCTCCTCAGCACTAAAGCAGCCATGCTCTTCATCTTCATAGCCCTGCACATTCAAACCGTGGCCACCTCGGCTCCTGACTTCTTAACACAAGCTATAAAACCTAAAATCGTTCCTAACTGGCTCCTTGAATACCTAAAAACTTTCCAGATAAACTCAATACTCAGCACTCAATTTCCAGTAACTGGGAAGAGAAGGGGCAAGTCCACACACAGAGGAGCAAGCTTAACTGTACTCCTGGGATCAGGACTGGTATGTATTTCTACCACAGGATGGAGATAAAGTAAATGCACTGATGGATTTCAAAAATGTATGTTATTTATTAAAATAGTTGATATCAAAGCTTATAATCAGAAATCTATCCTGATATTCAAGATTTAAAAAAAAAAAAAAACTTCAGCCGGGCATGGTGGCACACGCCTTTAATCCCAGCACTTGGGAGGCAGAGATAGGAGGATCGCCATGAGTTCAAGGCCACCCTGAAACTACAGAGTGAATTCTAGGTCAACTTGGGCTACAGTGAGAACCTACCTTGAAATAAAAAATTCATGATTTACATATCCACACAACCTG
Organism: Orientallactaga sibirica; assembly: GCA_036365145.1. Lineage (NCBI taxonomy): Eukaryota > Metazoa > Chordata > Mammalia > Rodentia > Dipodidae > Orientallactaga > Orientallactaga sibirica. Next base: position 4,331,470 of record JAEOAD010000009.1, read on the forward strand.
CACAACAGGACCTTTGGTGGCAGTAGACATGACCCATGCCTACACTGCGCCTGTGCTGTGGCTGTGCTGTGTGCTATGCCTGCACTGTGCACCAACCACAGTCAGGTCTTTGGCATTTGAACTGTGGCCAGGATTTTAAATAGACTGTATTTAAAATTTTGTTTAATCTTAATGAATTAAAATTTAAAATTAAATAGCCAGTGTGACCACTGGCTGCCATAATGACAACACAGATCTATATATATTATAGCCAACTTTACAATTTTAATGTATATAAGAACCCACTGGGGTTTGCAGATTAAAACTATTGGTAGATGAAACCTGAAGAAAAAACTAAGGTTATTATTAATTATTGATAAGAATGACTCTAATCATTAATAATGGAAGTCTCTTACATAAACACAATGGACAGAAAGACAGAAATGCACAGCAAACCCACAGCATACTAACAGGAGGACCGCTCTGAGGCTCCCTCCAAAGAGAATAAATAAAAGGTCATGTGTTAACACACCAATCTTCATCAAGTATATCGGTTACATCAGTAACCATGTGACTTTTCATAGACAACCTAGAAATGTGCTTCAGTAGTCAAAACATATGCCTATCTGCACACAAATAAATGCCATAGTTACCATTTACTGAAGCCAAAGTTTGGCTAAGCATTTTCAGTAATAGAAAAACAAGTTGCTTCCTCTTAGCAAAACAGCAACAGGGACCTCTGCAGTTACACGGCAGAGCATGCATCCATGTCAGACACTCCAGCATCAGTCAACTGGGCCTCAAGCAGTCCGACCTCAGGAGCAGTTTAAATGTGAGAGGCAATCTGCTTTAGGCGGAAAGAAGTATTCTCACCATCTGAGGCAAAGATGCCAATCAAAGTTGCTGGAACCAAAAGATGTCCCACGATCACAACTTGAAAATATAACAAAGGACTCATGAGGAAGCCACTTCCCTGGTGTCTGCCATCACGTTTAGGAAGCATACACTGAAAAGACCAGAGTATTACATACAAACTGTGGACTGGCCACACAAGATTCTCAAAAAGATTTATGACTGATTTGCTCAGGCATAGATACCCTGACTTAAAAAACAAACCCCAAAAGGTATTTAATTAAAATGTCTGCAAATAAAAGCTATTAGAATGTTTTCATTTATAATGTGATTTAAAACCAGCTTCATTGTGTTGGCCAATCACACTGTGCAGAAAGTGAAGGCAGGGCTCTGCAGTTCAGCAGGGAGACGATCCCAATGCCAGAGCATCATTTCAACATGTGCTGTGTTAAAGCTGGGCCCCTAGAGGGCAACTAAGCTCTACTTTGGACTTCCTAAGAGACCTTAGTTTCTCACCAGTTTCTAGACACTATGACCTATTTCCTTATACCTTAAAACTTTTCCTTTAGAACAAAAAGGAAGTGGAAAGAAAACTGGTATGTTGTAGTCAGTAAGGAAAAATATTATGCAATGTATCCTGTAACAATAATTCAGAGAGAAAATGTATTCAAAGGCATATTTTTGAATACACATCATACTCGCATATTTGAATAATAACACTCAGCAGGAACCGGGTGGTATAAGGAAGGCATACTTAACAAGTCTATTTAATATAAATGCCTTGCATAACTTTACATTCATTAAATAACATGTTTAAATTTATAGGGAAAAAAGGGTGAAGAATCCAATTTCAATAGCAATTAACCCTACACAAACTACCCAAAGATAACGCACTATAGGAAAAACCTATGTTACTGCAAAATCCAAATATCCAAAAGTTTCCTGCCCATGTAAGCTATTTTATGAGGTAGAAGTACTGATAAAATATTGCTTGGTGCGGGAGGGTTTTTTGTTTGTTTGGTTGGTTGGTTGGTTTTTTAATCGTTGTACGAGTGCTGTGGTAAGTTCTGTCACTGTGAAAGGGTTCTATTTTGCAAGACTACCAACCTACGCAACTTAGCAATGGTATCTCAGATTTAGTATTTTTTGAGTGAAAATCTTAGAAACTGGGCATATAGACATCAAAACTATAAAGACCAACAGGGTATCAACCACAGAGTGAGCTGAGATTTTACCTAGCCAGCATGCCAGGTCATAGTAATTCAGTAAGAAAATCTTAGTAGGCAGTTATCTCACCATTGTGCCGAAACCCTTGGTTTTCTGAGACAGGGTCTTACATGTGGCTCAGACTGGCCTTGAACTGATTATGTAGTCCAGGCTAGCCTCAAACTTGGGATCCTCTTATCTCAGTCTCCCAAGTTCTAGGATTACTGGCCCCATACCACCATGCTGGACAAGTCATATACGTTTTAAGACCCAAAGGAGATTCTGAAGTTATCAACTCTCCTATTTATTTGTGGGTGTTTCTACAATGTGCACTGACTAGAAGTTGAAACTTTATCCATAATCCATGGTGTGCGTGTGTGTGTGTGTGTGTGTGTGTGTGCGCGCACGCGCGCGCTATTCTTCCCTGCACCTCCTTATCGTCCATACTCAGCAACAGAACTCAGAACACCCCTGTGTCGGTGAGGGAAGACATGCACATGCTGGTTGAGCACCCTCTCTCTACGCCAAAGTCACCTCCTTCATGGGATTCAGAAATGATTGCTACATCCTACTTAGGAATCGAGACTGATCCAAAACCAGTATCTGCTCATCTGGATTAGACTCAATGGGGAAAATGTGAGAAGTCCAAGACTGAACCGACAGAAAATGGAGCAGGCAGAAGTTGCTGAAGAGGTGAAGTCTATGTACTATGAGGCTAGAAAAGGAAGTAGACATAATTTATAAGATTAAGAAAAGGTAAAATTAAAGGCTCTAAAGAACATCCTTGGGCTCATCACATCATGAGAACTGATCTAGAACTCAACCTCCAAAAATAGGATTAAGGGAGTAGAGCTCTATAAACAGCAGCCCTACCCTCTACACACAAGAAGTAACCGTAGCAACAATCACAACAGCATTCCACCTAAACCCACAGTCAGTGCAGGCACAGTGCTCAGTGGCCTGAACACCTGCAGCCAGCTACTCTGAGTAAGGAGAGAAGCTGCTCTCCAGACAGCCTCACTGTTTCTCATTCCTAGCAGCTCAGAAAAAAGTAGCCTTGTCTCTCTTTGTGGGAAGAAGCGTGTACAGTCATTGTTTCATGCTGGGTATTTTTTAAGTACTAGATAATTCCGATGTACAGTGAAGGATGAGGGCCTCTGATCTAGCATGTGTGTGAGAGATCATGAGGACAGAATAAATTCTGTAAGGATATGGCAAATTGAATCTTATCATCTGAACATATCTGACCGGGAAAGACATGGAAAGAACAATAGCGCAGAAGAAATGACATGATACCTTAGTCTGTGAGACGTTAAGCAAGTAGATTTCAAAATCACAGGGTATTAATGGAATTAAAAAGCATCTTTATAAACTCAGTCATGTATAAGTTGACCACGCTATGGATTCCTAAGGCTATAATAAAAGGAAAAGGAATGAGTCAGATTTTTCTCACTAGACCATCAAAAAGGATAGTTGCTCAAATCTTTGGTAAGATTAGATACTCAAATTTTCAAAACTTTAAATCTCATGAGCTTGGTATAGAATGTGTATGTCTATGTGTCATGTCGAGAAATGAACATGGCACAACAAATCTGAAGTTCAGTTGGCACCCCTATCACAGTGCCACTTCAGGGAATATCTAATTCCTGCCAAAGTGGGTTTCAAACTTCGACACATAGCACTGGCTCTTCTATGCTGGTCCAGGTTCAGCACGTGAATTATGAGAAAAGCAAGCAACAGCTGTGACTGCTTTTAATGGTACTGAGTTGAGATACAGCCATTCTACCAATTCAATCATGTGCTTGCCGGTAACCTTGGGCTGTACACCTAAGGCCAGTCACCTGTCTGTATCTTACATAAAGGACTTTGGGAAAGATTCTGTATGACACTTTAATTCTACATGAGCTTTGTGTCTCTGGCAATGTCACACTATATAAGTGTGAGGACAAGGTTGAACCAAGCAAAGTCTTTGTAATAAACTTGAGAACTACACAATATCAAGAGGAAGTTGACTTGTACATGGTGACCTACAAATCTTCTAGAAAGACTAAAGTTTACTTTGGTCAAGTCTTACAAGGTTTTCTCAGCTTTGCCAGTATAGCCTGGGGATAGGAGAAATCAACTGCCATTAACTTGATAATACAGTGGGCACCCTTACCCATAAGGGACAAGTTCCAAGACTCCCAGTGGATATTCAAAACTGTGGATAGTACCAAACCCTACAAATGCTTGTTTTCTCCTATAAAGTTTCATAATACTGTAACCCAGTACAAGAGTTAATCTGTTCTTTCAAGTTTTATGCCATGGTGCCTTCTTTGTATCACTATTTTTGCATTGTGAGGCCATTATTAATATTAAGAAGGGTTAGTTGAGCACAGGTACTGTAATACTCTTTAGTCTGTCTATCTGACAGCTAAAGAGGCTGTGGGTAGGTAGCTTACACAGCATGGTACACTACCATCCCGGATGGGACAAAGCAAAAGCATGTGATTTCAACATACTACTCACAACAGAATATTACACCAAGATTTCCCACTCAACATACTATGGATTGTAGGAAAGTGCCAGTGACTGAAACCTCAGAAACTGACATCATGAATGAAGAAGGGCCACTGTGAGCTCATGGTTACTTAGCCACTCTCAGAACATGGAGACTTAAAATGTTTTTGATGCAAAAGTCTAACAAGTCTGACAAATCAACTTCTCAAGAAACGATAAAGACATTGCACACCTAAAAACACGTTTCAAACGAAACAGGACCATGCCCCAGTCAACTCTGTAGAAGTACTACTGACAGTTCACTGCACTGTCACAAAGCAGCCTGACACTTTCCTGAGGGCCTGGAGCTATGCCCTAGGGTCTAAGACAGGACGGATCGGGATCCTTTATCTCTGACAAATAAACATCACTGCCTGTTGCTGCTAATGAAAAACATCTAGATTTAAGATGCATAGAGCCAAAGTTTAGAAGGAGAGGTTGTCTGCCTGTCTTGTCTTCTGTTGTAAAGTTATCTTCTTTCAGTTCTATTTGTAAAGCTAGGCACAGTGCCAAACACCTGGAGTTCCAGCAGCACTAAAGAGGCCGAGCAGGAGCACTGAGAGGTCAAGGCCAAGCCAGGCTACACAGTGGAGCACTATCTCTAAAGAGTTCTCTTTCCCTCTCTCTCTCCCCCTCTCTTTCATTCTCTCTCTTTGTATGTGTGTAATATATATATTTATTTGTACGGAGAGAAGAGAGGGAAGAAGAAGAAAGGGGGGATAAAAGGAAGGAAGGGATTTCAGATCCTTTTTATTTTTATTAAGAAGTCAAACTTGGGCTGGAGAGATGGCTTAGCAGTTAAGGCGCCTGCCTCCTAAGCCTAAGAATGCTGGTTCCAATCTCCAGGTCCCACATTTAGTCAGATGCAAAGTGACACAAGGGCGCAATGCCGCACTTGACCACAAGGGGGCACACACATCTAGATTTCGTTTGCAGCAGCTGAGAGGCTGCTGGCGCGCCCATCTCTGTCTTCCTCTCCCTCTCTGTCTCTCTGTATGTCTCTCTCCACAACAAAAAAAGAAGAAGAAGAAGAAGAAGAAGAAGAAGAAGAGGAGGAGGAGGAGGAGGAGGAGGAGGAGGAGGAGGAGGAGGAGGAGGGGGGGAGGAGGGGGAGGAAGAAGAAGAAGAAGAGGAAGAAGAAGAAGGAGAAGGAGAAGGAGAAGGAGAAGGAGAAGGAGAAGGAGAAGGAGAAGGAGAAGGAGAAGGAGAAGGAGAAGGAGAAGGAGAAGGAGAAGGAGAAGGAGAAGGAGAAGGAGAGAGAAGGAGAAGGAGAAGGAGAAGGAGAAGGAGAAGGGAGAAGGAGGAGGAGAAGGAGAAGAAGAAGAAGAAGAAGAAGAAGAAGAAGAAGAAGAAGAAGAAGAAGAAGAAGAAGAAGAAGAAGAAGTAGTAGTAGTAGTAGTAGTAGTAGTAGTAGTAGTAGTAGTAGTAGTAGTAGTAGTAGTAGTTGTTAAACTTGTGTTTCAGGTCTTTATGACACTCAACTAATAGCCTTCACTGTCTAGAACCCCATAGGAACACTGCCTATTATTCTATGACATGATATTTAAGGACTCTGCATTCTTACATTTCTATTTACATCACTCTCAGCAGGGTGGTTTTGCAGTTCATTTCTTCTATTGACAGAAACGTGGGCTACTTTCAATGTTGGACTATCATGAGTTCTAGTACAGCTCTTACTGTTTAGGCTTACTGTATCATATAACTAAGGGTCCCCGGATGGAGGTGTGCTCAGTGAGGGGTCAGTGATCCTAGTCATAGCACACTGGCAGCAAGAACATTCCAGTTACATGGACCTGGGCTTTATAAGTGTACTAGAAAAGTCCCGGGGGGGGGGGGTGCGGTCTGTTCAACTTTTCAAAATATTTTTTAAATTCTTTCTTTTAGATTAAATATGTCTACTAATCAGTCTTTAATCATCTGTCATTTCTGTGGTGAAAGATTTGGATCAGATGTATTTTTTATATGTAGGGTCTTTCTTTTTTACTCTTTTAAATTCTATTAAGATTTCCTATATTCTACTTGTTGCAATACTATTTTCATTTACATTCTTTTTAATATTTATTTTATTTGAGACAGAGGAAATGGGCCTCTTGCCATTGCAAACAAACCCCTGCACATGTGCCACTCTGTGTATCTGCCTTTATGTGGGTACTAGGGCATTGAACTGGGCTGTCAGATTTTGCAAGCAAGTTCCTTTAACCACTGAGCAATCTCTCCAGCCCTTTCTTTTACTCTTTAAGCAATTACAACAGTTGCTTTAAAATTCTTGTCTACTAATTCCAACATATGCATTACTTTGAAGTTATAGCCTGTTGACTGTAATTAACAAAGAATCATGTCTTCCTGTTTAGGTGGACAATGAATTAGTCTGCATTGTATTGTGAATACTGAAAATGGCATGTAGAAAAATGTGAGTTCTGTGTCAGAAATGACACAGAAAAGTGAAGTGTTTTTTTTTTTTAATTTAAGCAAGCAACTTAATTTGCTTTGCACACACAAAGACACATATACTTCCTGGGGACTTCACACAAGCACACATACACTTCCCGGGGACTTCACACAAAGATACATACACTCCCCGGAGACTTCACAAAGACACATACTCTTCCTTGGGACTTCACACAAAGACACAGACACACTTCCCGGGGACTTCACACAAATACACAGACACACTTCCCAGGAACTTCACACAAATACACAGACACACTTCCCGGGGACTTCACACAAATACACAGACACACTTCCCAGGAACTTCACACAAATACACAGACACACTTCCCGGGGACTTCACACAAATACACAGACACACTTCCCAGGAACTTCACACAAAGACAAAGACACACTTCCCAGGAACTTCACACAAAGACACAGACACTTCCCGGGGACTTCACACAAAGACACAGACACTTCCCGGGGACTTCACACAAATACACATACACACTTCCCAGGAACTTCACACAAAGACAAAGACACACTTCCCAGGAACTTCACACAAATACACAGACACACTTCCCAGGAACTTCACACAAATACACAGACACACTTCCCGGGGACTTCACACAAATACACAGACACACTTCCCAGGAACTTCACACAAAGACACAGACACACTTCCCAGGGACTTCACACAAATACACAAGACACACTTCCCAGGAACTTCACACAAAGACAAAGACACACTTCCCAGGAACTTCACACAAAGACACAGACACTTCCCGGGGACTTCACACAAAGACACAGACACACTTCCCAGGAACTTCACACAAAGACACAGACACTTCCCGGGAACTTCACACAAATACACAGACACTTCCCGGGGACTTCACACAAAGACACATACACTTCCCGGGGACTTCACACAAAGACACAGACACTTCCCGGGGACTTCACACAAAGACACAGACACACTTCCCGGGGACTTCACACAAAGACACAGACACACTTCCCGGGGACTTCACACAAAGACACAGACACACTTCCCGGGAACTTCACACAAATACACAGACACACTTCCCGGGGACTTCACACAAAGACACAGACACACTTCCCGGGGACTTCACACAAATACACAGACACACTTCCCGGGGACTTCACACAAATACACAGACACACTTCCCGGGGACTTCACACAAATACACAGACACACGTCCCAGGAACTTCACACAAATACACAGACACACTTCCCAGGAACTTCACACAAAGACACAGACACACTTCCCAGGAACTTCACACAAATACACAGACACACTTCCCAGGGACTTCACACAAAGACACAGACACTTCCCGGGGACTTCACACAAATACACAGACACACTTCCCGGGGACTTCACACAAAGACACAGACACGCTTCCCAGGAACTTCACACAAATACACATACACACTTCCCAGAAACTTCACACAAATACACAGACACACTTCCCGGGGACTTCACACAAATACACAGACACACTTCCCGGGGACTTCACACAAATACACATACACTTCCCGGGGACTTCACACAAAGACACAGACACACTTCCCAGGAACTTCACACAAATACACATACACACTTCCCAGGAACTTCACACAAATACACATACACTTCCCGGGGACTTCACACAAAGACACAGACACACTTCCCAGGAACTTTACACAAATACACATACACACTTCCCAGGAACTTCACACGAATACACAGACACACTTCCCAGGAACTTCACACAAATACACATACACACTTCCCAGGAACTTCACACAAATACACAGACACACTTCCCGGGGACTTCACACAAATACACATACACACTTCCCAGAAACTTCACACAAATACACATACACACTTCCCGGGGACTTCACACAAATACACAGACACACTTCCCGGGGACTTCACACAAAGACACAGACACTTCCCAGGAACTTCACACAAAGACACAGACACTTCCCGGGGACTTCACACAAATACACAGACACTTCCCAGGGACTTCACACAAAGACACAGACACACTTCCCAGGAACTTCACACAAATACACATACACACTTCCCAGGAACTTCACACAAATACACATACACTTCCCGGGAACTTCACACAAATACACATACACTTCCCGGGGACTTCACACAAATACACATACACTTCCCGGGGACTTCACACAAATACACAGACACACTTCCCAGGAACTTCACACAAAGACACAGACACACTTCCCAGGAACTTCACACAAAGACACAGACACTTCCCGGGGACTTCACACAAAGACACATACACTTCCCAGGGACTTCACACAAATACACAGACACACTTCCCGGGAACTTCACACAAATACACAGACACACTTCCCGGGGACTTCACACAAATACACATACACTTCCCGGGAACATCACACAAAGACACAGACACTTCCCGGGGACTTCACACAAATACACATACACTTCCCAGGGACTTCACACAAATACACAGACACACTTCCCAGGAACTTCACACAAAGACACATACACACTTCCCGGGGACTTCACACAAATACACATACACTTCCCGGGGACTTCACACAAAGACACAGACACTTCCCGGGAACTTCACACAAAGACACAGACACACTTCCCGGGGACTTCACACAAATACACATACACTTCCCGGGAACTTCACACAAATACACAGACACTTCCCGGGAACTTCACACAAAGACACAGACACTTCCCGGGGACTTCACACAAATACACAGACACTTCCCGGGGACTTCACACAAATACACATACACTTCCCAGGGACTTCACACAAATACACAGACACACTTCCCAGGAACTTCACACAAAGACACATACACTTCCCGGGGACTTCACACAAAGACACAGACACTTCCCGGAGACTTCACACAAAGCACAGACACACTTCCTGGGGACTTCACACAAATACACAGACACACTTCCCGGGGACTTCACACAAATACACATACACTTCCCAGGAACTTCACACAAATACACATACACTTCCCAGGAACTTCACACAAAGACACAGACACTTCCCGGGGACTTCACACAAATACACATACACTTCCCGGGAACTTCACACAAAGACACATACACACTTCCCGGGGACTTCACACAAAGACACATACACTTCCCGGGAACATCACACAAAGACACATACACACTTCCCGGGGACTTCACACAAATACACATACACTTCCCGGGGACTTCACACAAAGACACAGACACACTTCCCGGGGACTTCACACAAAGACACATACACTTCCCGGGAACTTCACACAAAGACACATACACACTTCCCGGGGACTTCACACAAATACACATACACTTCCCGGGGACTTCACACAAAGACACAGACACACTTCCCGGGGACTTCACACAAAGACACAGAAACACTTCCCGGGGACTTCACACAAATACACATTCACTTCCCAGGAACTTCACAGAAATACACATACACTTCCCAGGAACTTCACACAAAGACACAGACACTTCCCGGGGACTTCACACAAAGACACAGACACTTCCCGGGGACTTCACACAAAGACACATACACACTTCCCGGGGACTTCACACAAATACACATACACACTTCCCGGGGACTTCACACAAATACACATACACTTCCCGGGAACTTCACACAAATACACATACACTTCCCGGGGACTTCACACAAATACACATACACTTCCCAGGAACTTCACACAAATACACAGACACACTTCCCAGGAACTTCACACAAAGACACAGACACTTCCCGGGGACTTCACACAAATACACATACACTTCCCAGGAACTTCACACAAAGACACAGACACTTCCTGGGGACTTCACACAAATACACAGACACACTTCCCGGGGACTTCACACAAAGACACAGACACACTTCCCGGGTACTTCACACAAAGACACAGACACACTTCCCGGGGACTTCACACAAATACACAGACACACTTCCCAGGAACTTCACACAAATACACAGACACACTTCCCGGGGACTTCACACAAATACACATACACTTCCCGGGGACTTCACACAAAGACACAGACACACTTCCCGGGGACTTCACACAAATACACATACACTTCCCAGGAACTTCACACAAATACACAGACACACTTCCCAGGAACTTCACACAAATACACAGACACACTTCCCAGGGACTTCACACAAATACACATACACTTCCCGGGGACTTCACACAAAGACACAGACACTTCCCGGGGACTTCACACAAAGACACAGACACTTCCCGGGGACTTCACACAAAGACACAGACACACTTCCCGGGGACTTCACACAAATACACATACACACTTCCCGGGGACTTCACACAAAGACACAGACACACTTCCCGGGGACTTCACACAAATACACATACACACTTCCCAGGAACTTTACACAAATACACATACACTTCCCGGGGACTTCACACAAAGACACAGACACACTTCCCAGGAACTTTACACAAATACACATACACACTTCCCAGGAACTTCACACGAATACACAGACACACTTCCCAGGAACTTCACACAAATACACACACACACTTCCCAGGAACTTCACACAAATACACAGACACACTTCCCGGGGACTTCACACAAATACACATACACACTTCCCAGGAACTTCACACAAATACACAGACACACTTCCCAGGGACTTCACACAAAGACACAGACACTTCCCGGGGACTTCACACAAATACACATACACTTCCCAGGGACTTCACACAAAGACACAGACACACTTCCCAGGAACTTCACACAAATACACATACACACTTCCCAGGAACTTCACACAAATACACATACACTTCCCGGGAACTTCACACAAAGACACAGACACTTCCCGGGGACTTCACACAAATACACAGACACACTTCCCAGGAACTTCACACAAATACACAGACACACTTCCCGGGGACTTCACACAAAGACACAGACACTTCCCGGGGACTTCACACAAAGACACAGACACTTCCCGGGGACTTCACACAAAGACACAGACACACTTCCCGGGGACTTCACACAAAGACACAGACACTTCCCGGGGACTTCACACAAAGACACAGACACACTTCCCGGGGACTTCACACAAAGACACAGACACACTTCCCAGGAACTTCACACAAATACACATACACAGACACTTCCTGGGGACTTCACACAAAGACACAGACACACTTCCCAGGAACTTCACACAAAGACACAGACACTTCCCGGGAACTTCACACAAATACACAGACACACTTCCCGGGGACTTCACACAAAGACACAGACACACTTCCCGGGGACTTCACACAAAGACACATACACTTCCCGGGGACTTCACACAAATACACAGACACTTCCCAGGAACTTCACACAAAGACACATACACTTCCCGGGGACTTCACACAAATACACAGACACACTTCCCGGGAACTTCACACAAAGACACATACACTTCCCGGGGACTTCACACAAAGACACAGACACACTTCCCAGGAACTTCACACAAAGACACAGACACTTCCCGGGGACTTCACACAAAGACACATACACACTTCCCGGGGACTTCACACAAATATACATACACTTCCCGGGGACTTCACACAAAGACACAGACACTTCCCGGGGACTTCACACAAATACACATACACTTCCCGGGGACTTCACACAAAGACATGGATACTTCAGTGACAGCAAACCCTGTCCTTGTAGCAGTACTAAGCGATTGTTTTTATTACCCATATCAGTCACCCCAAGTGGAAGATTCACTCGTTTCCACCCCTTCCTCCAATGCTTGACTCCCTCTAATTCCTGTGATTTTGCTTTATCTCCATGCAAAGCCTTCTGGTTGTATGTAATATTCTCTTCATGATTAACCCTGCTTTCCACAGAAGCAAATGTACATTACAGCTACAGCTGTGCCAGAGCAGAACTTCTCCCTGTGAACTTATCAGTCAGGGCAGGTTAACAGGTAATACGCGCATGCTAGAGCTAAGGCTGTGCCACAGCAGAGCTTCTCCCTGTGAATCTATAAACAAACCACGGCAGGTTCATAGTTAGCATGTATGTTCGAGATGAACTACAACCGACTCCCTGAAAGAGCAAACATTCTTCATGCTTCTAACTATGATGTCAGACTGTGTGTCCTTTCCTTATTTCCCACCTGTGCACACATTACTTCCTTCTGGACAGGAAGTCTTCAAGCACCAATGCTGTACAATCTCTGCCCTACATGTGACGAGCACAGATCCTAGTACACGCTCTTCTTCCAGCTACGTGCTCAGTATCTGACACAGGACGTGAAAAGTTCCTTCTCTGTGTCGATGGGCTCTCCTAATATGAAGCAAAATTACACAAAAGGAAAGTAACTACCTACAATTCTTTTCCTCTCTTGCTTCCAGATATTTGCTATTAAATTTTTGACCTATTCTTTTATCTTAAATGCAAGCACTATCACTTAGTTACATATTAATAAGGATTACATCACACACATAATTTCATATCATGTATGTCATGTCATGAGGTAATGGGGACAAAACCCCGTGTGAAGCCAGCACTCAACCACTAAGCTAAATCCCAGCCCCAAGCATGCTGCTACAGCAATATGACACTCACATGTGCCAGTAATTCTTCATAAAATTAACTATAAATGTCACATATTTTATTTCATGATCTCATAAAATTTATGGTGAGTTGCAATTTCAGTAAAAGTATCAAAGTTGCATATATTAATTTTGAATTTTATAATATTAAGTTTGAAGCAGAACTCAAGTTATATATGAATATCTTTCTCAATTTATCTTAAATTGACATATGACATAAAAATTGTACATATAAATGGGGTCAATATTGTTTTGATACGTAGATGTTATATAGTATTTAAATCAAGTAAAACAGATCCATCTTTTCAACCATTTATCATTTCTTTATGGGGTAATTTGCAAAACCCTTCTAGTTCCCTGAAATGTACATTACATTCTTTTATCTACAGTAACTCTACTGTGCAACAGTTAATCAAGATGGCCCCACCCCCTCCCTACTGCTCTGCCCAATCTCTGGGGACACCATGTTACTTCTGTACATTCCACAAGTGACATCTTACAGCACTTGTCTTCCTGTGCCTGTTTGACTTCACTTATCACAGTGATTTCTAGTTCCTCCCATGTTGTAAATGACATGATTTCACCCTTTTTTTTTTTATGACTGACAGGTAGGTATCCCACTGTATTTATATTCACATTCTCTTTATCCACTTATCAGGTGATGGTCCCTGAAGTTGTTATCACTCTTTGACCACTGTGAACAGTGCTGCAGTGAACATGGGAGCACTGATAGCCCTAGGCATTCTCACCTCACCTCCTTTACATGAGCCATGTTCAATCAGTAAAGGACTTAGAATTTGTATATGCTGGGTTATAGACCTAAAAAGTGTCACAGGAAACAATGAAATAAAAATTAAAAATTGCTTAAGCTATAGAAAGGACTTAACTTTCAGATGTCACTAAGTCTGGCAAAAATAACACATAACATTCACCATTCAGGAGCTAAGTAGTAAAACAGCCCATGGTCCAGAGATCTTAAGTGCCCAGCAAAGCACACATCACTACCAAACTGACCACTTGTGATAAATGTCACTAATCCACTAGTGACACATTTTCTGGCTGATCCCACTCAGTGTGTTTGGCATCTGCAATCACTGATTAAAGTTGAGAGAGATGGAGCCGGGCGTGGTGGCGCACGCCTTTAATCCCAGCATTCGGGAGGCAAAGGTAGGAGGATTGCCATGAGTTCAAGGCCACCCTGAGATTACATAGTGAATTCCAGGTCAGCCTGGGCTAGAGTGAGACCCTACCTTGAAAAACTGAAAAATGAAAAGAAAAAAAAAGTTGAGAGAGATGAGTACAAGATTTCCTATCACTGACACAGCCGAATGGTGTGTCACAATGGAAGGGCAGCACTACATGGGGATGAAGATAGCTGGAGTCTAAGAGTTCTGCTGCACTGACAAGACACGTGATTTACTCTCTACAGGGCTTCAAGACAAGGCCTTTCTATTTCCACTACACCATATATACTGCCATATACACCCAGCATACACTGCACACTATACACCATCAGAAAGGTTGCTGAATGATCACATCAGTGGAGTCATGGTCTAGTGTGGAACAGAGTGGTCTACACAGAGCCACAAAGGAAAGTCAAGAAATGCAAACCTGTTTTGAGCATATGAATGTCCAGTGGAACATATGTACTGACTGTATCCTAAAAGAACTTGTACTTTTTAGACAAAATATTGGAAGATTTTATACTAATCACAATTATGTAGTCTACTTCCTTTTTCCCATTAGAAGTTATGTTTTCACTACTGTCTACTCAACAGGCTTCAAACCTGAGAGTCTGTTGAAACAGATACCTTCAAGTTAACATGCCCCAAACCAAGCTCCTTACCCATCTACCATACACTCTGACTTTCCTCTAACTTAACTCCATGTCTTACTTATTTGCAACAAGTAACAGGAAGTCATTTCTTTCTCCGCTGCTTCCACCTTCAAAATCTTCCGCAGATACGCAGGTTCTCAGCAGCTCCACAGGTTCTCAGCAGCTCCACGGCTGCCTTTCCCATGCACATCATCAGGCCCTTGTGCATCCCTGAGTCCGCCCCCTCCTCATTCTCTAGTCCTCACCCGGCAGTGAATAAATGATGCTAGGACTATTTAGACTACGGTTTGTTTTGTTTTTTGGTTTTCAGAGATAGGGTTTCACAGTGACCTGGAATTCACTATATAGTCTCAGAGTGGCCTCAAACTCATGGAGATCCTCCTACCTCTGCCTCACAAGTGCTTGTTACTGCACAATGCTGGAGATTGGACCCGTAGCTTTATCTATGTAGGGCAAGGATGCAACAACAGAGTTGAGGTCCTAGTCCTTGGCTTTTTGAGACTAACATCTCACTACATAGCTCAGACTGGCCTTGAACTTGCTAGGGAGTCCACACTGGACTCAAACTCATAATCCTCCTCCCTTAGCCTAGGATTCCTGGTGTGTGCCACCACACCTAGTTAGAACTACTTCTTTGTGAAATTCAGAATTTTCTCTATATTTTTCATCCCTCATCCAAGAAGAAAACCACAAAAATAAACTGGAAGGAGATGCGAATTAGGTGCGACTGTACTCCATAACTTCTAGTTTAAAATCCACTTCATGCAAATACAGCCCTGCTTTTGTGTATTAAATCAGACATAAGACAATGCAACACTGCTTTTATTGGTTTTAGACATCATTGTTTAAACATCCCTCCTACCTCCACAACCATTTTTAAGTGATTCTGGACCCACCAGTCAGTATACTGTAGAATTCTACACAAACTGCCTTTGTTTTTTTCCCAACAGATAGATTGCTATTAGTCAGGCTGGAGTGATAGCTCAGCAGTTAAAGCACTTACCTAAATGGGGTTCCATTCCCCAGTACCCACCCAAAGCCAGATACACACAAAGTGGTGCATGCATCTAGAGTTCATTTTTAGTGGCTAGATACCCTGGTGCACCCATTCTCATTCATTCATTCTTATTCTCTCTCTGTTTCTCTTTCATCTCTCTCCTTCCAAATAAATAAAACATTTTTAAAAAACATTGCTCGTAGCCTGTATTTCATTCCAAACAGGTTAGCAGTGTCAGGCTCTGATTACCGAAGCATATGCGGTCACAGCTGGGGATCATCAGGTAGCTTAAGCAGGGTGCAAGGACACAGAGCTGTCTATAACTATAACTAATTTTGGATTAACTATAACTAATTTTGGAAGGATTTAAGTCTACTACAAGAAAATAATTGAAACCTGATATTCAGGAAAACTATGATAATAAAAACTTGCTAATGAAGTTCTAGCATAAAAACTATGCAATATTTTATAATGTTTATTCATTTTGATAATACTGTGGGGTTTCAAGTCATATATTTCTCTGCTTTTGAGTTCAAATACAGACTTTCCACAAGGATAAGTTACCATAGCAGTAATTTTTGATTAAAATATTATATCAATATGCCTTGACCAAAAATTCCCTGTTAATTTTCTCATTTAAATATTTGCCATGAGAGCTAGAGAGATGACTTAGTGGTTAAGGCACTTGCCTTTGAAGCCTAAGGACCAAGGTTCGATTCCCCTGTACCCATGTAAGCCAGATGCACAAGGTGGCGCATGCATCTGGGGTTTGTTTGCAGTGGCTAGAGGCCCTAGCATGCCCATCCTCTCTCTCGCTCTATCTCTCTCAAATAAATAAATAAAATGTTCAAAAGTGCGGGGAGGGCTGAAGAGATGACTTAGCAATTAAAGTACTTGCCTTCAACGCCTAAGGACCCAGGTTCAATTCTCCAGTACCCATGTAAGCCAGATGAACAAGGTGGCGCATGTATCTGAAGTTCATTTGCAGTGGCTAGAGACCCTGGTGCACCCATTCTCTCGCTATACCTGCTTCTCTCTCTATATATATCTCAAATAAATAAATAAAATGCTAAAGGAGGGGGCTAGAGAGATGCTTAGTGGTTAAGGTACTTTCCTGTAAAGCCAAAGGACCTAGGTTCGATTCACCAGTACCCACATAAACCATATGCACAAGATGGCACATGTGTCTGGAGTTTTCATTTGCAGTGATTAGAGGCCCTGGTGTGCCCATTCTCTCTCTTTGCCTCTCTCTCTCTCTCTCTCTCTCTCTCTCTCAAGTAAGTAAAATAATGTAAAAATATTAAATATTTAGCATGAAAAGAGTTCATTTAATTCCTAAACTATAGTATTCCACACATTTCTCTGTGAGAAGAAAACTAGTGGTTTTATTCAAGGGTATTTGTGTCTGACTACACAAGGCAATTACAATAAGCCATTAAGCCTGACAGTAGGGGTTTGAGTCAACAAATGAGAAAACTCCTGGGTCAATGACTGGTGGTCACCATCTTTGGTAGGTTGTTTCCACAGTGACTTCGCTGTCTGTTCCTGGGAGTGACAAAGGTCTGGCAAAGCATCAGGCCTCGTAAGCATGCACAAATATTGCTGGTCAGTATTTACTATGGATATGCAGAAAAGAGGGTTTGGGGCAATGTTCTCATCACAGTGCTACTGAAAACGGTGGCTTACCGAGCACAAGCTATCTGTGTAACCGCACAGTTTATGCAGAACAACTGCTTTCCTTGCAGGAATATAAAAATCTGTACCTGCTGGGGAGAAGGTGCCATAGGACCAGCACGCAGTAAGTACTCTGGGGATGAGTCTCTGATCAGCTTCCCTGGTAGCTAACAAGGCACAGGCGCTGCCACAATTCCATGCTAAGAGAATCAGGCCCACCCTGAGTGAGTATGGAGAAGACTCCTGGAAGCATGGGCCCAATTGTCTCTGACTTTGCCTGTGTGCCCTTGGTTTGCTCTGCATCTTTTACCTATAACAAGCCTGAGCTGGTGTTATGAGGTCCATGAGCCCTAGACAAACCCCCAGGGAGCCCAGCATGGTCCAATGTAAAGATAAGAGCAGCAGCCATCTTACATCACGTTGTATCTTAGAGCACATATATCAGTCACACGTGTAAAAAACATTCATCGTATTTGTGATTTTTTATTTTATCCTCTTAATATACCCAAGCCAATCTGATGATGGTTGCAACTCTACTTTGATGTCATTTAATATTAGTGAACTGGGGAAATGACAAAAATATATGCAGTGATGATGGTGCAGTAGTTCAAACCATAAATGAAGTTTTGTTTTGTTTTTGTTCTTGTTTTTGCTTTTCGAGGTACAGTCTCAGTCTAGCCCAGACTGACCTGGAATTCACCATGTAGTCTCAGGGTGTCCTTGAACTCACAGCAATCCTCCTATCTCTGCCTCCCGAGTGCTGGGATTAAAGGCGTGCGCCACCACTCCTGGCTTATAAATGAAATTTTTGACACCTTCAACTAACAACAGCTGGACAGAAACAATTAATCATTTGTCGCCTTGTATCAATTAATCATTTGTCATCTTGTATCAATGCTATTTTGATAGTTCTCTACCTGCTATCTTTTTAAGGAATGCTCTATGTGTCCATACTTTGATTTTCTTTTTGATCTTTTCACATATCTTTGGGACTTGGCAAAAAAGTAGTATACTTCAGTTATATGTGAATGGCAGAAGGCAGCAGGCATCGGATCAAGCTTTTGTGCTGACTAACCATCCGAGCTTCTCACTTCCTTCAGGATGAGACCCTCACTTACTGGACAGAAGATCCAGGAAACTAGCAAACACAGAGGACACATTGAGATGCAGCAGAAAAGGGCCCAGCCCAAGGCATGAAATGAGCCAATGAGTAGATCACAGCTGGGATAAAAGTGTTCCAGGCCATGGGTGGTGAAAGTTTTTTAGGTCTTGATAGCAAAAGGGGTCTTACTAAATGACTCAATTTAGAGGATTTATATTAAACATCAACTGCATACTGCAAAAATCCAAGAAATAAGTTTTTTTAAACAACACAGCAGTTCAGTGAGTCTTCCTCTTATAGAAAATGTTTCCAAAAGAAAAAAAAATGAAAACAATATGAAAACCTCATCAGCATGTGACAAAAATGTATTTTAGGACTGGAGAGATGACTGTGAAGCCTAAGGACCCAGGTTTAATTCCCCAGTACTCATGTATGCCAGATATACAAGGTGGCTCATGTGTCTGGAGTTTGTTTGCAGTGGCTAGAGGCTCTGACATGCCCATTCTCTGTATCTGCCTTTCTCTCTCTCAGATAATTAAATAAGTAATTTAAAAATGCTCTTTAAAATATTATTAATGTAGAAAATATCCATCATGAAGTTGGTGAAGTGAGCCACTAGAAAAGGAAAGTTGAAAACAACCTTCAGAGTTTGTCAAACCATTTCCTTAAAACAAAGTTTTAAGTCACAGATCCAAGAAAAAGTGGTGATTCCTTCCGCACAGTTTCTGCCTTGGCTTGGGAGGATGAAGAACGCAGGCCTGAGTGAGAGGCATTCAGCCCTCTAGAGTTCCCGTCAGTTCTCTGCACAATGTGCTCGGTGTGCACTGTGGTCATTTATTCTCGGGGTTCCAAGTGCCATTAATACCACTGGCAAAGACTACTGGAAAGTTTGATTTAAATCGATCATTTTCTTTTAATATTAAGAGTTTATACTTCTGCCAAAGGTTTCACAATATATGATCAGTATTCTCTATGTTATATCTAACTCTGTCTCAACCATCCCCCTTTTTTTCCAAGAGAAAAAAATGGTAAACACTAATTTTCCCATTAAAAAGAAGCACATGATTTCATATTTCATATTTTGCTTTCTTAAAAACATGTATGTTATACACACATACACTTTTTAGACAGGGTCTCAAGATGAAGCTCAGGTGGGTCACAAACACTGCATACTCCTGCCTCACCCTTCCTAGTCTGAGGACTACAAGTATGCAGCACCATGTCCAGCTTAAAATCATATTTGAGGGCTGCAGAGATGGCTTAGTGGTTAAGGCGTTTGTTTGCCTGTGAAACCAAAGGACCCAGGTTTGATTCCCAGGACCCAAGAAAGCCAGATGCACAAAGGGCACATGCGTCGGGAGTTTGTTTGCAGTGGCTAGAGGCCCTGGCGTGCCCATTCTCTCTCTCTCTCTCTCTCTCTCTCTCTCTCTGCTTGCAAATAAATAATTTAAAAATATATATTTGACAAAGACAGATTCTCAACCAACACCAGTTTAACAACAAACACTGCTGATTACCCGAATACTAACACTCCCTTGTTCGGAAGTTACTGTTTTTACTCTATTGAAATGAAATGGCTCCGTTCTAACTTGTATAACATTACTGCAGAATTAAAATCATATGATTGTATATTAATATTAAATTTTAGAAGAATTAATCTATATAACAATGAAGTACCTCAAATATTACCTACAGCTGAAGATAAGTTTTAACTGTGTTTAAACATTAGGTGAAAGGTGCAACTCAGACTAAACCAGGGCAAAGTGAAAAGCAACAGAGTACAGATAATGAAGTACCCTGGAAGCTGGTTAGAGATGATAACGAAGAGACAACTAGTAAGAATACAAGAACCTGGCTGAAATGGATATTCATTAGGGTACTCGTCACATCAATAGCGACCATTTGGACTCTGTGGTCTTTATCAGTGTCCCAGCTGGTAATGGTTGAAGGTTAATGCCTTACTCCATTCTGTTCAATTTTCTATCCTAATTAGCCCTCCAAATCTATAGCTGTGAGTACCAAGTGTCTGCGCTCAAAAGAAACTAATTAATGCTAGCAAATTAGATCAAGTCCAAAGATCCAACAGCCAAACTCTTAGTTAAATGCTGCTTGTTAATAGGAAGTGTGGCTGTCGATAACTGCTGTTGGGAACTATAATGAGGCATCTTGCTTTCACTGAAAGTGATTTCATTTCTCTTTGTCCCTAGAAAAGCTGTTCCATTCCCTTCACAAACCTAAGTTGCTGGCAGTCTGACCCAATTCTTACGATCAGCTGGGTTGAAATGACATGAAAAAAAATTAAAGAGAAAAGCTTCCTTGCATAATAATGTTTCAGGCATTTAGCAGGAAGTCAGATCACTTATTAAAATTCCTATATCTTTATCCAGGAACCATACAATTAACATGCATAATGCTTTCAAGTAAAACCCTATAATTATTTAATAAAGCAAAAGCTATACACAATAAACTTCAATGGAAGTGTTCTCATTTTAAATTATATCTTAGAGTTTGGCTTAATGCAGCCTTCTCCCACTGCCCAGTGGAGACTAATATATATGACTTCCTAGTGCACATGGTCATAGGGAAAATAGTGAAGGTTTATTATTTTTCCAGAAAAGTCAATTTTACATACATTGTTTCAGACCATATGGCTTAGGAAATCAATATATGATTATCTATAAGAAATTCAAATGTATAAAATCCATTAAAGCATACTTTCTAATAAGGGCAAATGCATTAAATAATCTAATCTCGGGTTTTAAGATGCTCGTCTTCAGAAGTTTAACAAATTTCTTTAAGTTTTGTATTTTTTAAAACAAAAACCCATGCCAACATACTAAACAACTTATTTTTTGATAAAATTTTGAACATTAAGTCCTTTCTTTTCTGTACCATCATAACACAGTATATTATTAGTAACACAAACACAGGGTTTCGTTAAAATCTATTTCTTCAACTCAGAATCACTGCCCTCGGGCAACGGCAGCTCTGAAGCCCAGAGCCAGACGGCTACCGTGCAGCAGGCCAGCAACAGTCACATCCTCAAATGTGCCCGTTTTCTTCTCTCATTCTAAGTATGGGAACAACAACTCACACAACAGACAACGCCACCCTCAGCTGACGTCTCAGGAGTGGGAACCTCCTCACCTGAATGAGGATCTGTCGGAGTTCCATGAGGCAGGCGGACGATTTCCTCCAGAGATTATCAGCATGACACCTGTCAATGCCAGCTGTGCTCTGGGCCCTGACTGCAGGTGCCAATGGGTTAATTTCTCCTGACACCTGGGGCGGGGGCTGAGGCAAGGCATTCTGATTAAACCGCTAATTCATGAGGAAAGCCAGTACGAGTCCACAGAATGCCTAGTTTACATTATAAATTTGTAGATAATTTTACAATGTTATAGACCACCACACAAACTGACTGTAAGGACCCACTCTTGTTGAGTTGCCTCCATCAGACTGAAAAAGTCATCTCTACAGGACGGAAGAAGGAAAGGAAGGAGGAAGATCCCCAGCATGTGAGCCTTCTGGACAGTCTTCAAACGCGAGTTGATACAGTCGGCTCCCCATGCAGGAACCTGCAGATCTGTGGCCCGGTGCCCTCAATGAGAATTATAGTAATCCCTGGACAAAAGAAACTACAGGGGAAAGTAAAGAAGGAAGCTAGAAAATTAGTTTATGTTAGCAAAATTTTACTGCTTCTTTTAAAAATAAATGAAATATTTATTTTTATTTATTTGCATGTGCCGGGGGAGGGGGGTACCAGGGTTCCTCACTTCTGCAAATGAAACTCCTACAGTTTTACAGACGTAGCTGGGGAATTGAACATAGGCTGGCAGTCTTTGCAAGGAAGTGCCTTTAAGGGCTGAGCCATCTTCTAGTCCCTTACTGTTTTTTTTTGACAGAAAGAGGTATGTTATTTTTAAAAGACTTTCCCACAGTCACACCACATCTACTTTTCTACAGCCATCATGTGCAGATGTATTATGGCCTCTTGTTTCACCCATCACTGCTCTGCTTACACTGTCACTAAAATATGACATATGAGTCGACAGAATGTTTCTACAGTTACAATACACTGGAACATTAGTGAGCAAACACAAGCATGTGCAGGAATCTAGTGCATGCAATTACATGAATCACTTCAAAACAGCACATGGGTACAGAGAGAGAGAGAGAGATTCACTGTAAGTCCTACCAAGATTCCATTAACACTCCAGTGGCAATGACACTAAAGAAAACCATCTTAGTTAGGTGTGCATGCACATGGTGACAGATGACAAACAGGTCCAGGTTACATGTGATGCTTATTTGTTCCCTCTTAAAATTATCAGAATTTGCTTTTCCAGAATACCCACAGTAAGTTTCTCTCTATAAAACTGTACTAGCAATTTGGGGCATGATTTGCAATTGTAAATGAACTGAGCATGCCTGGAAGTTCTGGAAGCGGAGGTGCGGGTAGTATCTCGGGGGAAGAGTGAGAAACAGCTCATACATACTGATGACTGAGGACTTGACTCAGAGGCCAAGGATTAAACTCACATCATATGATTATAGACAAATTTGATCTTTGCATGAATATTTGAATCTTACCTTCAACGTGTTCAGAACACCTCTCTTTGGCCTTTTCTCTCATTATTTTAGGGATCAGAACATCCTTTTCAACATGTCTGAGATGCTGCTCTGGAAAAAATATATATATATACATACTCAAGTAAAAGTCACTACATAGGGAAAAAATAAGCACTCTGGTTCATATAAAAGTCTAGGAAAATAATTTCTATTTTTTTACTGCCTGGTAAAATTGTGATTATTTTCATCACTAAATCATTCTAAATTCTTTCTGATATATAACAAAAAGTAAGAGGGTCACAGGCAATATTTTTCTAAAAAATTCTACAAACTTGACTACAATAATTACTTGGTGATATATTCCATGTAGATTGGTACAAATTAAAATCTGAATCATCATTTTCTGATTAACATAATTAATTTTAATGGATAATGAGATGCAAGGATAGAGAAAGAGACAGAAAACTAAGGCACACAAGTAGTTTGTCCCATGGTGTGGAAGACCAGTCCAAGAACTGGCAGAAGAAAAGCACAACTCCAAACACAAAAGCAGGCACAGGAGCTTCCATGAGACTAACACTGCCAGTGAGCAACTACACCACATCTACCCACTTCTTAAACCCTGAAAGCCCTGAAAAACACAGAACAAGTAAGTGTTCTTAGTGAAAACATGACAAAGTATACGAGAGGCAAAAGGCAAGTGGGAACAAATTATAGGAGCACCCTGGAAAAGACAGATGCAAAATGAAACCAGTGACATCATTTCACAACCAGCAGAATGACTAAAATATACAAAGTCCATGAAGGAAACTGTGTGAAGCCACTGTAGCTTTCACCGCTGGTAGGAGTGTGAACACCTTGGAAAACTTTTTGTTGAGTGAGAAAGTTAAGTACACACTCAGCTTGCGCTCCATTCCTGAGATTCACTTAAGTGAAGATACATGTCAGGAAAACAACTATTTACAGAAACATAATTCACATTAACATATTTAGCAATAAAAGTGTTATTCATACCCTACTAGCAATAGTCATATCATGGATACTACTAGTAATGCTTAATATGGCAGAATCTTAAAACTTTTGCTGAGCAAAAAAAAAAAAATACACAAAAAGACTGATTCAAGAACATGTAAAATTAGCTGACAGTGATAAAAATTAGAAGACTAGTTGTCATGGGGATTGATCTCAGGGGATATCTTGACTGGGATATATATCTACAAAAACTTGAGATCTATATGTCTCATTGGCCACTTATCAGTTAAAATAACTTAGCTTGAAAAAGCACACAAATTTGCACTCAATGAAGGCTTTTAACATGGAGCAGCTAGAAATTAGATAATGAAGGCAACAAAGTTTTAAAACTTTCTCCTTAAAGATGCTGTTCATCTTTTATTAAATTTATTTCTAATTGACAAACCTATTTTCATAAATAACATGTTATAATTATTTACTGTTGGTATCTAGGTTCATTTTGTATGTTGTCCTTATAACCAGTACAGCTTTACTTAACTCTCATTACTTTTGTAATGTGACAAAAAATTTTCCAGTGTCTGCATATACAATCTTTTTTTTTTTTTTACATTTCTATGTAGTCCAGGCTGGCCTTGAACCCATGATGAATCTATTACCTAACCCTCCAGAGTGCCCAGCTATAAAGACCATCTTAATGCTGGCTTTGCATTTTCCTTTCTAATTCTATGGCTATGTCCCTTAGAACAAGTGTGAACACGAACTAGGAGAACCTCATGTTAGATGTTCACATTCTGTTCTCAATATTTTTATTGTGGTAACTTAGTGTCCAAATTTGTCTTTTTTATCTTTGTGTTGCTTTGGTATCCCAATTACATTATTTAAACAACAAAAGGGGAAATGTTCCCGCCCCTTATAGTCTCAGAAAGACTCTGCACAGGTTGAAGATCTTTATTGGGAATTATTGGGGCTTCAAATATTTGCACAGAGTTCACCAGTCAAGCATCTCTAAACTGTATGGGTTCAGAACCTAGAACAACCACTAGAGTAACATGAAAAGAGAATAAATATTTCATATTTTCAGATTAGGGGAGCTCAGCCTATATGCAGATTCTCAATTCCTTTCTAGTTTTCTAGCAGCTACCTGTGATGGCCAAGCTGTGGACCAACTTCTAGGGTTGCAGTACATTCCACCAGGTACAGCTGCAGACTTTGAGAAAGTTGCAGGACTTCTGAACAGAACTGAAGTTTTCCTAAACAATGGTTCTTGCTGACTACAGATTCAGCACTTCACCAGAAGTCCACGCCTACCATCACAGCCTGTCCTGCCCACATTCCAGACTTTTCAGTTGGCCTCTACAATTACACCGATTTCATCCACTAAATATGTTAATATATAGGTAGATGTGAAGACACAGACATATCTCATCTGATGACTTCTCTGGCAGAACCCTGACGTACCACTAGCCAGGACTTTGGGGGGTGGGGTACCCATGTGTACATGTGAACAGGCACAAAGAATCTTAACTACTGATTCAATTCGATAAGGTCTTATTATTCATCTTGCTCAGCTGACATTCTACTAAGTTTACACTCTGCAAGGACACTCTCCATCTCATCGAGAATTTCAAGGTAACTGTGTGAAAATGTTCTTATCATTCCTTCTCTCTTTACCATACACAGAATTATATTTAAATTCTCACTGCCAATATCCAGGCAGACAGACATTTGTTGTTAAATATAGGAGTGCAACCGTTTCAAGCTTTGCAGGCTACATACCATCTCTGTTTTGTTTTTGTGTGTGTGTGTGTGTGTGTGTGTGTGTGTGTGTGTGTGTGTGTGCGTGTGTGGTGTGTGTGTGTGTGTGGTGTGTGTGCTTTAACATATCATACCTGTTCCATATTATCCCTATTGTGTGTATGCGTGTGCGGTTTAACAACTTTTTTTAAAAACTTCACTAAATTTTCCTAGCTTGCAGCCCTTACATGCATGGCTCACATGCCCATTTTCTAAACTCTGTACTGTACTATTCATTTATGCTTTCTCTTTTCTTTTTCCCCTAGTTTTGCCAGAAACTGCCAGAATGTTATAGCAGTGAGCTTCCAGAAGGAACAAGATACAAGGACAGATGTTAACAAGCGTGGTGGGGCCTGAAGGGCCTAAGAAAGCATGAAGAGTGAAGAGGGCCCCAGTCTCTAGCTCCAAGGAGAGCAGTATGGCCACTCACCACAATACAGGAGTGCCTGTAGCACAACGTGTGAAGTGGAAACCTCGTGCCTTCTCAAATGGAAAATGAAACTAGGACTATCCTACACATTCCTTTTCTTGTTCACAGCATAAACAATAATGAAACAGTAATAATTAACAGTGTAACTGAACAGATTCAAAAAACATTATGACCCCCCGTCTATTTAATAAAATCAATTTCAATATAGCTATGACAACAATTTATTGATTATGCATACTGAGGAACCTATTCTTCCCTCTATAAATGGTCTTAGATTTTTTTTATGGATCAGTTTGTTATTCTGAACCATTTTTTCATAAACTATAATACAAATTCATCTTCAGTATGAGTTCCAAGTTCTAATATCCCTTATCACATATTGTTTCATTTTTTAAAAATATTTTATTTTTTTGAGAGAGAGAGGAAGAGGCACACAGAGAGAATGGGCACATCAGGGCATCTAGCCACTGCAAATAAACTCCAGACGCATGTGCCCCCTTGTGCATCTGGCTTACGTGGGTCCTGGGGAATTGAACTGGGGTCCTTAGGCTTTGCAGGCAAATGCATCAAATGCTAAGCTGCCATTTCCTCAGCCCTCAAATATTGTTTTAAGCGGCCTGTAAAAATCCTTCTTGATCATTCTCCTAAAGCCTCCAAAGGCAAAGGAACAATTCTAGAATTTCATGAATAAAGACTTCAAGTTTCTGAACTCTGAGTGTTTTGCAGTGCCTAGCAATACCTTCACAAGACCCTCAAAATAGAAGAAAAAGATGATGACATCAAATTAAAAGTGACTAATGGAGAGAGGGAGGAGATATGATGGAGATTGGAGTTCTAAAGTGGAATGGGGGGAGGGGAGGGAAATATCATGTGTTTTTTGTATGTAAGTATAAAAGTTGTCAATAAAAAAATAATTTAAAAATTTTTTTAAATGACACTGTGCATGCCTTTAATCCCAGCACTCGGGAGGCAGAGGTAGGAGGATCAGATCGCTGTGACTTCAAGGCCACTCTGAGACTACATAGTGAATTCCAAGTCAGCCTGGGCCAGAGTGAGACCCTACCTCAAAAAAACAAAAACAAAAAAAATGACACTGTTAAAAATGTACAAATTCTAATATTTTTTTTCATTTGATAGTGTACCAACCACTAAATATTATTAATTACAATGATATATATTTCAAAGCTATCCTCAACAGTACAAATATTATGGACATGGTATATTTTAGATCATTAAACCACAAACTGGTATCATTGTGGTCATATAACTTATAAATTTGTATAAGGGCCTGCCAAAAAAAAATCCAAGTTTGAAAGTTTGCTTCTATACAGTCATATGAATTTATGCCAAGATAAAGAATCAAGGTAACACCACCAGGGGAAATTTCCAAAGCTCTAAATTCTCAACATCCTATCATCTCAAAGTCAATTTTCACCTTGTTCACAGGCTGACTCTGTTAGCTCAGAGTTTGTTTGGGGCATATGCATTCTTGGAATATGGCAATACTAGAATACAAGGCTGCTGACAACAGGACTCGTGATGAATCCACAAAGATAACAGGAAGCAAATCAGATTATCACAGAATCTTTCATAGAAAACAGTGCAATACATCAAGGGTAAAAGGTAGACCTTTTCAGTAATGAAAATACTTTGATTTAGCTAATTTTGTTCTTATGTAGAGTAATGCTATTTAAAAAAAACTGGGGCTGGAGAGATGGCTTAGCAGTTAAGGCACATGCCTGCAAAGCCTAAGGACCCCGGTTTGATTCTCCAGTTCCCACGTAAGCCAGATGCACATAGTGGCACATGTGTCTGGAGTTTGTTTGCAGTGGCTAGAGGCCCTGATGTGCCCCTTGTCTCTTTCTCTCTCTCTCTCTGTCTCAAATAAATAAAAATTTAAATTAAATTTAAAAAAAAAAACTGGGCTAGAGAGATGGCTTGGCGGTTAAGGCGCCTGCCTGCCTGCCTGCCTGCCTGCCTGCCTGCCTGCCAAGCCTAAGAACACCGGTTCCAATCTCCAGGTCCCACGTTTAGACAGACGCAAAAAGTGATACAAGGGCGCAATGTCGCACTTGCCCACAAAGGGGTGCATGCATCTGGAGTTCCTTCACAGTGGCTGAAAGGCCCCTGGTGCGTCCATTCTCTCTCTCTATCTCTACCTCTCTCTCTCTGTCTCTCTTAAATAAAAATTTTTTTAAAAACTTACTAGTTCTTGTTATTTGTTCCTGGAGACCCTCCCAGGCAACTGTTTACTCTGAAGGAAAACCAGAAAAAATGCTTGTTCTAAATAAATCTTTGAAGGGTTTCTTGAGATAACAGTTTCTACTCTTGGCTCTTCCTGTACTAGCCAATAAGAGAATCAAAGGGAAAGGCCCCAGGCAGACAGATGGCACCAAGTACCCCACAGTGAGCTCCGGGCACACCACGGGCACACTACGAAGGGAGGCAGACCCAGCTCTCTCCAGATGAAGACATGGACGCTCAGAACCAGACATCCTTGTTCTTCCAGGGGTCCACACCTTCATGCTGGGAGAGAAAGTGAGCAACACAGGCTTGGAGGACATCTTAAACTGGGAAAATATGGTAGTTTAGCAACCATTAAATATTTGGAAAAATGAACCCAGGGAAGAGCAATGACCTTGCTCTATCTTCCCTTCAAGGCATACTTGAGCTGAAACTGAAAGGAGTTCAAACGAAAGAGACCCCCCCCCATAATGTTCTGGCCTGCCTCTGTCTACCAAAGCAGGAGATGAGGACCACACTGACTTCCTAACAGCTCTCGCTGTATGTGCTGCCATTCGCTATTGCAGACAGTGACACGTAAGCTCCTCCAAGCCTGTGTTGCTCACTTTCTCTCCCAGAAGGGTGCTTCCTTACAGTTCTAGTGGCTGCCCTCCTTCTAACTCTGACACAAGTTCCTACCTCTATGCCGAAAAATGATATGCTTTGTGGTATGTGGGAGATAATCAGGCTGGAATCACATCCCAGAAATCATTCTTGCTGGCTTTCCTCCTTCCCTTACTCTTCTCTTTCTTCCTAAAAGAACTCCATTCATAAAATAAGGAATGGTAAACATCCAAGGTGTACCCAGACCTACTAACCTTATTTTCTATTATTATTCCCTAAAAAAGAACCGAAGAATCACACAGAAATAACTAATTCTATGAATGTGAAAAGGTATGTAGAAAAGGAAGCAGGGCTATCTACTGCGAAGAAAGAAGGAAATGTTAAAAAAAAAAAAAAAAAAAAAAAAAAAACAAGAAACTGATGGAAGCATGTCACAAGGACCCAAAAGCTGCCAAGAACTGGCTAAATCTGAGAAAATTTGTACACAAAAACAATTACATAGACTAACAAATTGCAAGCCACTGAAAAATAGGAGTTCCATGAGTCCCTATCAACTTTACCCATAATAAGTTGGAAAAAATGAACAGGAAATAAAATGGTCTCTTAAACTTTCAACACTTACCTAGCAAATGTGAAAGGAATACTGAAAGTAGGAAGTCATTTGGGGGTCGCAGAGATGACTGAGTGGTTAAAAGGTGCAAAGCCAGCCAGGGTTTGATTCCCCTGTAGCCACAGAAGCCAAATGCACAGAATGGTGCATGCATCTGGAGTTCATTGGCAGTGGCAGAAGGCCCTGGCACATCCATCCTCTTTCTCTCTGTCTTTTCTTGCAAATAAATGTTTTTTGTTTTCTGGTTTTAAAAAAAAAGTCATTTTGTAACCATCACAGGAAAGAACAAAGTAAAAAAAACCAAAGCCAAGTGTCTGAAGAACAGATGTTTACATGGCCATGAATGGCCTTTCCATAGATTACTGATTAATTACACGAGGAAAAGTGTAGCAAAAGTTGGGGGGGGGGGGAGTTGGATCCTTCAACAAGCCCTGGGTTCAATTCCCAACATGACATAAACTAGGCATAGTGATGCACAAATCATTAGAGGCTGCAGGATCAGAAGTTCCATGTCATTCTTGCCTATACAGTGAGTTTGAGACCAGCCTGGGCTATATTAGATCCTGTCTCAAAACATAAAAAGTTAAGCCAGGCGTGGTGGCGCACGCCTTTAATCCCAGCACTTGGGAGGCAGAGGTAGGAGGATCACCGTGAGTTCGAGGCTACCCTGAGACTACAGAGTGAATTCCAGGTCAGCCTGAGCTAGAGTGAGACCGTACCTCGAAAAACCAAAAAATAAAAATAAATAAATAAAAAGTTATTAATAAAATCAAATTTTTCAGCCAGGCGTGATGGTGGATGTCTTCAATCCAAGTACTTGGGAGGCAGAGATACGAGGATCCGTGTGAGTCTGAGGTGAGCCTGAGACTACATAATGAATTCCAGGTCACCCTGGGCCAGAGTGAGGCCCTACCTTGAAAAACCATGAAATCAAATTTTTCCATATAACACTTTACATTATGAATCACATAATACTCTGAACAGTCTTCAAATCTGTCACGTCATCTAAGTTAATAAGATGTAAATTTTTCCAGTAAATATACATGCTAGTACTAAGCACAAGGACGTCTAAGTTAATGCACCCACATCCCCAAGGGAACCACTGAGAACAACATACGAAATACTTCAAGAGCCACCAGTGACCTTCTCCCAAACACACACACCTTAAACACACACTTAAGGAGTTTCCTCTCACTTCCCACTCTGATTCTTTTTGTTTGTTTTCATTATTATTTTTTATTGACAACTCCCATAATTGTACACAATAGCACTCTGATTCTTATAACTGTCTCAGATTCTGTTACCAGATTCCTGGAAGAATGGAGGAAGGAAGGACACACATACACACATACACATGCGCGTGCACGCGATTTTATAAACTGTCCCTTGTGCTACCAATACCCTATCTTACACAAGTAAAAAAAGAGTCCATAGTTTCACCCCGCTAAGAAAGGCAAGGGGGATTTAAAAAAAAGGACGTGAGAGAAAGAAATCACTTCCAAGAGAAAGAACGAAATCAAAATTATGAAGCCCAAGTAGCTGTGGTCTCGTGTGGGAACATAAAATGTCAGAAAATTTGCAGACAACACAATAGGTAAAGGCCTCAGCAGGTGGTGTTCTTTTGACACTTTCAATTACTAGTCTATTTACAACTTGTTAGGGCCAGGGGTTAACGTCGGAGAACTTTGTTAAAAGAAAGATTTCTCAATCAGCAGATAACCCTAAAGATGACCCTGATGTAAATTAAGGTTTTTATGTAAAGCAATAACATATAAAAGTGCCTATGTAGCTGCCTCTCATATGTTTTAGGAACTAATTTTTATATCCTACTGATTCTTTCACTAATTAATGAGCTGAAGAAAATCTTCAACACATATCCATTTTTGTGTTTATGAGTCATAAATTTGCCTTTTTGAAAATTGTATTTAACAAGCACCAATTTTAACATTTCTATAGGTGATCACACGTTGTACATTTAAAGAATACAAATTTAAATTTTCAGTCAATAAGCTTGAGTAGAACTTTTAAATATGCAATCTTTGTAGACAGGAGGAGAAGTTTGTTAAGCACTGTAACTTGAAATAAGACTTATGCTCAAGTCCGAGTACAGGAGAATAAGCTCTACTATAAATTCCTATATTGCTACTATGAGCTCAAAAGTTCCATTTATGGTTAAAGGGTGTAGGGAAAACTTGCTCTAAGGACTAGAGTGACAATAAAACAAGCTGAGTAAGAGTGGGAGTGTTCAGAACAGCAGTTCCGTTTGTACATCAGAACTGCCTATATAATATTTAAAACAGCAGAGGCTTGGGTCCTATCAGACAAATGAAACCTGAGCATCTAAGAGCACAAAAGTTTAATCTCTTTCACTGCCACTTTTCTGTGGTGTTTCCAACTCTTTCAGCCTTTTCTCTCCTCAAACTGTAATAGAGATTAGTAATTATAATTACAGCTGATGAACTTACAAGGAGTGCAGTAGTTACCTGGGTGAAAAGAATTACTTCAAATAAAAGTACATGTAGGGCTGGAGAGATGGCTTAGCAGTTAAGGTGCATGCCTGCGAAGCCTAAGGACTCTCTCCAAGTCCCAAGTAAGCCAGATGCACAAGGGGGTGCACGCATCTGGAGTTTGTTTGCAGTGGCTAGAGGCTCTGGCATGCCCCTTCTCACTCTCCTTCTCTCTCTTTTCCTCTCTGTCTCAAATAAATAAACAAACAAATAAATAAATAAAAATAAAATTGTTTAAAACATTTAAAATATTTTTTAAAGTACATGTAAAGATGAAGTGTGGGGCTAGAGAGATGACTCAGCAGTTAAGGTGCTTGCCTGCAAGGCCTAAGGACTCATGTTCGACCCTACAGGTCCCAGATAAGACAGCCATACAAGGTGATGCAAGCGTGCAAGGCTGTGTATACACACAAGATGGTACATATATCTGGGATACAACTGCAACTCTCTCTCTCTCTGTCTCATTCTCTCTGATTAAAAAAAAAAACAATAAAAAAGATTTTAAAAAATTGTAAAGATCAAGTGTGCATTCACGTTTGGGTTCAGATTCTGAGAAAAATGGACCCTACACTGTGAACTCAAAACTGTTGCCAAATGCAAATCAAGCCTATATAAAATCTCAAAGTGTGCTGCAAATGAGTAATAAACAGATTTTGCTGTGCAAATTTCATCTGACTAGTTGCCTATTCATCTATATAGACACAAGGTACTACAACCTGTAAAATGCAGTAAGATATCAAAATATGCCTAAGATTCAACTTATGAACTAAACAAAAATAAATTTTTTAAAAGCTGGTTTCAATATATTATATCCTGAATCTTCCTACCTTATTGACTACACTTCCCTACTTCCTACCTTGTTGACTGCACTTCCCTACTTCCATTGCTTCCAACCTCTGCTCTGCCAACCTTTGCAGTGATTTGACCATCACCATTCACTCAGTTCTCGACGTATAAAACCTAGGAAATGTCTTCAATTCTTCTTCTCTTTCTCATCTAATGCAACAGCAAGTCCTGTCAATTCTTCCTCCAAAACATACACTGTTTATATATTCCTTGTCATCTTTTCTTTTTTAAAATATTTATTTATATTTACTTATTTACAAGCAGAGCTAGAGAGAGTGGACGTGCCAAGGCCTCCAGCTGCTGCAAATGAACACCGGGTACATGTGACACTTTGTGCATTTGGCATTATGTGGGCAGTGGGGAATCAAACCCGGGTCCTAGGCTTTGCAGGCAAGTGCCTTAACTGCTGAGCCATCACTCCAGCCCCCTTTTTCATCTTTTACAGTGACATCTTGGGCCAAGATACAAAAATATCTGGTCTGCACTACTGCTCCTGTCTCTTAACATGTTGCCTGCTTCTACTCACGATCCCTCTGCAGTTCACACTTCTAGGGAAGCTAGGGAAGTAAAGATACAATGTATCATCTTTAAAAGCTGGCTTAAAGACTTTGATAATGGGGGGGAGTCCAATACTTTATCATCATAACCTGCAAGGCCTTGTAGAAAACAGATGGTCAGCTCATATTATAGATCTCTTCTAAATTCTGGCCCTTCATCTAGTCAAATATTTTATTAAATACTGCCCACTTTGAATGCCTGGCATATTCCCTCTCAAAGTTCAAAAGACAGTTCCTCATAAGCTCTTTAACTACTACCTAAAGCAGTCCTCTCATCCGTCACCATGCTGCTTTCTCTCTATATCACAATCTCCGTGCATTTGTACACATGTGCTTTCTATTGGGAACTGGGACCTTGTCTGCTCTACTTGCTACTGTTGTACAGTACAGAACAACACATGGCATATTCAGGGCCTTCAACAAGTGGCCGTTTAGCCAATAAATACACAAATGGTGGCATGGTCTACAGCACTGACCCCGTAATAAAATCATTGGCGTCTAACCATTCGTGGCTGTACCAACCACCCACAGAGAGACCATGGGCACATTCCAAGATTTGAGTAGATTAAGAATAACTGGAAATCAAGCAAGGGGTGACAGAAAGTATGAAGTTTTTTGGATTTTTTTTCCTAAATTTCTTCCTCAGTCTAAATCAGTATAAATGTAGGGGAGCCTTAATTTCTCTAAGTAACTCTCCTATCTTACTCTGCTTGTAATCTGTCATGTGTACACATACACTCAGATTGTGACTAAGTTATATAAAATAAGCTGTGTCTTGTAGAAGAAATGACTGCAGAGCTCTACAGGGAACTGTCACTTGATTTCATATCCGGACACTTCACTGGCACCATCAGACACTTAAAACAATTTCAAATCTGATGGATACTTGAAAGCCAGCATTTAAAGACCTAGGAAGAAAATATGCCAGTAACTTAACCTGAGACTGTTTCTTTACTTGTGAAAATGGAGACAAATGAATCTAGTACTTCTGGACGGCTATAGGTAGCTTGATAAAGTGTTCAAGAAATGGTTTGTGTGCTGCTACATATAGTTTCATGCTCCTTCAGTGCCTCGAGGTTGAGTTTCTCATTCCCTTATCTCCAAAGGTTTGAAATCATCTCACCTCCCAATGCCTTTAATTTTTCTAACCAAAAAATATAAACCAGGCTTGTTTAGCATAGCCTAACGTATCACGAATAAGCCTCCGAATGTATTCCAGAGGAACTGAACTTTACCGCAAATTTTGAGTGGAATGATTAAAGTTTTTAAAAAAATGACTTTTAAGATTTTGGAGGTCTTTTCCAAGAAAGGGATTCCTGCCAGCCATGGAACTTGTGGGAGCAGGGGCACAGGGAGGGCCCGTGAAATGACTGCACCAACATGAAAATTTAAATTCATGTCTGAGACAAGTCCTACACCAGACAGTGTTTAAAGGAATCTGTGCCCCCGAGGGGATAAAGAAAAGAGATCGTGATGAAGAGACTGGAGAGACCAGCCGTTCTGAGGAGGGGGATCAGTGGGTGAGTTGCGGGAACAAGCCTACAGTCACCCCAGCGAGCAGCGGGAGCGGACCGCTCAAGCAGCGGAACAGTCGTGGGGGAGCCGCGGAGGCCGGGGGAGCCTCGGGGCGCTGCACCGACCCCAGGCCCTTCACAAACCACGCCGACCGACCCGTACCTGCGGGGTCCAGCGCCATCTCGGCAGGCGGGGGAAGGCGGCCACACGGCAGATCTGGGGGACAGGGTCAAGGCCGGGGGAGTGGGGGCGGGGAGGAGCCTGAACCGCCCGCAGCTTCCCCACGGAAAGAAGAGGACAGCAGCTCCCGGCCGTGCCCCCTCTCCCTCTCTTCCTTTCCTCGGCCTTACTTCCGGCGCGCTCCGCGCCTGCGCCGTTTTGGCCCCGCCCCTGCGGGAAACCCAGATTACGGCTCCAGGGAAGGGGCGTGGCCGCGCGTGCGCTCTCGGAGAGACCGCCTGGGACGCGCGCATCTCGGTTTTGCAAGGCGCAGCCTTCGCTGTCTACTATGCGGTAACCTGTGCACCCTTTACCCCTGCTCCTCTCTCGCCTTCAGAAGCGAAGAACTGCTTGTTGTTGTTGTCGGATTTGTCATTCATTAAGCCCATTCTGAGAAAATAATAGAAATAAGGCCCCTTATTCCCAAGGCGAATGCAAGTCATATTGATCTTTAGTATGAAAATATCCCCCTGAGGGGGGGGCTAGAGAGATGGCTTAGCGCTTAAAGAGCTCACCTGCAAAGCCAAAAGACCAAGGTTCGATTTCCCAGGATCCACGTAAGCCAGCTGTCCAAGGTGGCGCATGCATCTGGAGTTCGCTTGCAGTGGCCGGAGGCGCTGTCGTACGCATCCTCTGTATCTGTCTCTCTTCCTCCTGCTTTCTCTCTCTAAAATAAGTCAATAAATACTTCGCAGTGACTAGCAGTACCTTTACAAGATCCTCATAATAGGAGGAAAAGACGATGACATCAAAATAAAAGAGAGACTAATGGAGAGAGGGAGGGGATATGATGAAGAGTGGATTGTGAAGGGGAAAGTGGGGGAGGAAAGGGAATTATCATGGTTTATTGTCTGTAAATATACAAGTTTTCAATTAAAAAATCATACATTAAATAAATAAAGGGGGAAATATTTTTTGAAAATATATCCACCTGGGAAAGACATACACAACGTGTTTTCACATAAAAGTGGTGTGCGCAAAAGCATCACCCCTTCAGTTAGCAGCCTGTACCACTCCTGGAGGTTATAATTAAAATACACTAAAGTAATCTGTTCTGTGTATAATGTCCCTAAAGTATATAGTCCAATTCGGGTCATGCTATAAAACCCCAACTCTGTTCTTTAAGACTGTGTGTTCTGTGGAGAAAAAAAATAAATAAATAGCACAAGTTATGGCCATCCTTCTAAAAAGCACCAGAGGGCTGGCTTCTCAGCAGACAAAAATGTCATGAGCAACCTGCTTCTACTCTCTAACCAGCCTTCTTACTCCAGTCCACCTTCACATAGCTGGAGCCTTGGAAGGGTGAGAGATAAGACCAGGGACAGATGTTTGGAAAACCTGGGAGCAGCTGCCTCTTCCCTGAAAGGGATTTGAGGCTTTCAAAACATTCCCCTCCCCACCTACCTGCAGCCCCTCCGCCCCTGCTGCTGCATCCTGCTGGTTAGTTGGCAGAAAAGATGCCACAGTTGAACAAGGCCTTCCCTTCCAGGGCCTATTTGGGCATACAGGCAACAGTCTTTAGTACAGTTGTAGGCTGAGGTGTGCCTAAATCCTAAGGACTCTACTCACTACCTTAGAGATACTTGCTCATCCATGTTTATTGCTGCTTGATTCACAACAGCTAGGAAATGGAACCAGCCTAGATGCCTATCATTTGGTTTTTATTTAAATCAATTTGACTTTCAAAATAGCTTAATAAACTCACCTTCTCCATAAAAAAAGTTTTCGGTAAATCATGGATTTTATGTGTTCCATAAAAGTGGTTATAAAACCATATCACACCATGAGAAACACTAGCAAAATTATCTCAATATCTGGTGCAAAAAATCCTCCAAATTTACATAGTAAAATGGGGTAATTTGGCGGGGGTGGGGAAACTGTCTTTACAATCTAGGGAATACAAATAATTTTTAATAGTTAAATCCTAGGAATTTAATTGACAATTCAAAGCAGAAGAAATTTTCCAAGACAACACAATATGATAGACAATTTCATGGGCAGTAACTACAACAGGTGCTCAAAGAACAGGAACACACAATTACCATTCTAAACCATGATCCCTACCTCTCAGACAATGTTTAGCACAATGGCATCACAGTAGCCTCTCGGGAAAGATTTGAGTATGCTGGTAGTTAGGAAAGTCTTGAAAAATAAGTTAAACTTTTTTTTTGTTTTGTTTTTGTTTTCTGAGGTAGGGTTTCACTCTAGTCCAAACTGACCTGTAATCTCAGGGTGGCCTCCAGCTCACTGTGATCCTCCTACCTCTGCCTCCCGAGTGCTGGGATTAAAGGCATGCACCACCACGCCCGGCTAAGTTAAACTTTTGCTTGGCCTGGAAAGATGGGTAGCATGGGTGGTAGAGAAGAAACTGTGTCATTCTGGGAGATAAACTGGAGTAGAAGCATCTGGAATTTGAGCCCTGCTTCAAAGACAGAAAGCTGAAGGGTAACAAATGGAAGTACATGCGTAACAGCACAAGGCTTTGCTCCAGGCACAAGAGGGCAATGCCTGGAACTACCTCAGTTCATTGAAGTTTGATCTGAAAAGCTAGGGTAATTATAACTAGGATTATGCCTGAATGGGGCAGAGTTCCATTACCTTAAATATTAATTAAGCTCAGGAGACTATGAACTTGTTACTATAAGCAGTCTAGAGCTTATAGACTACTCCAAATGTGACAAATGGGAAAATAGCATTATAGTCAAATTTTGATGAAGACATTTTATAAAAAATTTTGTGCGGGATGGATTTAGGTAGCAAAGAAAGGAAAGAGGTAGGTACAAAAGTAAGAAACTGACCTGAGACTACATAGTGAATTCCAGGTCAGCCTGGGTTAGCGTGAGACCCTATCTCAAAAAACTGAAAGAAAAAAAAAGTAAGAAACTGGGCTGGGCATGGTGGTGCGCACGCCTTTAATCATGTCACTTGGGAGGCAAAGGTAGGAGGATCACTGTGAGTTTGAGGCCAGCCTGAGACTACATAGTGAATTCCAGGTCAGCCTGGGCTAGAGTGAGACCTTACCTGGAAGAACAAAACAAAACAAAAGAAACTAGTACAATAGTTCAGGCAGGGTCCGAAAAGATCCTGAACTAGAGTATGTACAAATGGAAAAGCAAAGGATGGACATGGGAGAAATTGCAAAGGAAGAATCTGTCCCTTGTCATTGGAACTTCAGATGTAAGAACAAGGTTCATGACAATTTCTACATGACTCCTGTCTTTATCAAGTGTATATAGACAAATGAGAAAATCATAAAAATGTTTCTGTTCTTGACGCAAAGTCCATGTCCTTGAGAGCCATGATTGCAGGGCATGGCTTGGACAGACCACTGTGGAGGAAGTTGAAGCGATCCCCCTGGAAGCAACAGTGGCAGCTGAACTATGGTAGAGCATGTGGGCGCCAAGAGAACTGAAGAAATTATGAAGAACGGACGTGGAAGATATACACCGAGATGTGTGTATGCATGGATATGCCTGCATACATAGCCTCTTACCCTAATAAGCAAGAAGTTTGCAAGTAGAAGCAAATATCTTCTCTACCAAGTCAAATCTGACCGGGCATAACATTGCTTTTTGTTATATGCTAATATCGTTTATGAATCAGCCCCTGCTTGCTTCTGACTCAGCCCAGTATCAAAATTAAAGGCTTTCTACCTGTACCTCTATTCTGCGCTGTCTTTGAGTCGATGAGAATCAACATTAAGAGAATATTAACAGTTCCATCCCTACTCATGGATGAGATTTGGAACTAGTTTGGGGCTAGGAGATCATCAAACAAGTTTCCTAAGTGACCCTGCTGGCTTTTCCATGCAGTCCCCATGGTCTGGTCTTCTCGGATTTGGATTTGAATGGATTTGGAATATCTAGGTTGGACCAACTTAGTGACACCACATACTCCTTTCATTACTAACTTCCTTGTACTCAGCAATGTCTGTTTACATTAACTCACATTCAATAATTTACCTGTGCATTCTTGAAAAGATGGGAAGAGTCTCTGTTTAACATAAAAAATTGAAACTGATTGCAGAAAGAGTGTCCAGTGTGGCAGGGGGAGAGCCTTTGGGACTACACAGAGCTAACTGAGCAGAGCTCAACTTTCCTTTCTCGGAACTTGATACACACACACACACACACACACACACACACACTATATATATATATATATATATATATATATATATACACACACACATATATACATATATATAACTTATGTACAATATTGAAGCAAATCTTTGTATAGCTGAATGAGTTATTATATTCACACACACTTATGCACTACCATTCATGTCCAAATGCAAAATATTTCTATGGAGGCTGGTGAAAGGTGCTTTATTTTGCAAAGCCTGACAGCCCAGATTCAGTTCCTAAGCCATCCATGTAAGCCAGATGCAAAAAGTGGTACAAATGTTTGGAGTTAATTTGCAGCAGCAACAGATCCTGGTGTGCCCATATGCCCACTTGTGTATGCATGTGTGCACGTGTACACACACACACACACACACAAATAAATAAAAAGAAATACAGAGTATTTCTAACAGTCCAGAATATTCCTTGATAAAACCTCCAAGTAAAATTCCATACTACCAAACTAAATGAGCTTTGTGTGCCAATGGGATCCCATTATAGCCTTCAAGCTTGATGTCTTTTGCTTAACCTCATAGTTACGAGATTTATTTATGTATTATATCTAAATATCTATTTTTCTACTTCTAATGTGACATTTGGTAAACCATTTATTGTCCAGTGCCTCAGTTTCCTCATCTGTAAAAATAGAACCCAGCCCAGCATGATTCACTTAAACCTTAAACATTACCAATAATAACATTGATGGTGGTGTCTGACACTGAGTAGATACTCATTAAGTTATTGCTATTTTTTCCACAAAAAGTATCATTTATGTCCTCTACTTTCACATTTTGAAAACAATTATTTTGAGCCATTATTATAGTTTACATAAGTCACTTAAAATATGATTGTTCATTATTAACCTAACTTCAGGACGAAAATTGAGGCTACAATATGTTCAAATCAGTATTATGTGAAATTTCAAATGAGCAGAAGAGATTTAGCAGTGTACCCTCTCGCTTATCAAGTGAGGAAAAAGATGAGTGTCAAAAATCACCCTTCATCCCTGTCAAAGGTTTCCTGGTTTGTCCATTATTCATACTGTGTGCTGGTTTCTAGATGACCTCCTTTGAGACACACCCCAGTTTTCTCTGAGGTGAAAGGTTCTAGTTCATTCAACAAAGTAATAATGATCTTGGGATGTGGCTCAATGGTAGATCACTAGCTTAGAATGCACAAAGCCCAGGGTTCAACCCTCAGGACGACAAATAATAAAAATAGTGTAGTATGAGTTATTCTGAATTTCTTTTATTTTGGTCTCATGTAGGTACTATGATCCTTTGTAGAAATTCTCCCAGGAGCTAACAGACTTTACAAAGAACAGTAGTACTTTTAGCTATGGAGTGAGTCTGAAATGTCAGTGAAATCCTATGCTGGTGGCCAGCTGAACTTTTGTGACCTATACTTAGTACCCTTTCACTATTATTATGAAAGAGGACAAATTAACTGAATCCAACATCTATCACTCCCCCAAATCAGAGAAGTTCCTACCTGTCACATACTCTGCTGAATTCTGAGGAAACAGAGATAAAGAAGCCCCTATCCTAAAGGAACTCAGAGCCTCAAATACTTAGAGAAAATAAAAATGAATGAGCAAGCAGTTACAATAAAACAGGATGGCTGGGCGTGGTGGCCCACGCCTTTAATCCCAGCACTCAGGAGGGAGGCAGAGGTAGGAGGATCGCTGTGAGTTCGAGGCCACCCTGAGACTCCACAGCAAATTCCAGGTCAGCCTGAGCAAGAGTGAGACCCTACCTCGAAAAAACAAAAACAATGTGAGAGCCAGGAGGGCAAAGAAATTAATTCAACTTCCAGGAGACTTTATATAGATGCTCATATTTGAAGTAGATCTTTAAAAATTAGTTATTCCACAAGAAAGACATATGTACTCCTGACTTGCAAGGCTTTACTGCATAAAATAGGTGTGGTATAATGGTCTTGATTCATGAACGTGGTTGGAATATGTACATTGTCCAGGAAGTAAAAGAGGGCTAGAGAGATTGCTCAGTGGTTAAAAGAGCTTGCTGGCAATGTTTGATTGTCTGGGCTTAATTCCCCAGCAACCATGTAAAGCCAGATGCATAAAGTGGCACATGCATCTGGAGTTTGTTTGCAGTTTTGTTTTTTCTGCCTGCCTCTCTTTCCTCTCTCTCTCCCTCTCTCTCTCTCTCTCTCAATATATTCTTTTTTATCTTTTAAAAATAATTTTATTTATTTATTTGAGAGAGAGAGAGAGAAAAAAAAGGCAAACACATGAAGCTGAAGAGATTGCTTAGTGATTAAGGTGTTTGCCTGTGAAGCCTAAGGACACAGGGTCAATTCCCCAGTATCCACTTAAGCCAGATACACAAGGTAGCACATGCCTCTGGAGGTCGTTTGCCTCTTTTTCTCTCTTTATCTCCCATAAACAAATAAAAGAAAAAGAAAAGAAAAGAAAGGCAGACAGACAGAGAGAGAATGAGTGTGCCAGAGTGTTCTACCACTACAAACAAACTCCAGATGTAGACACTACTTTGTGCATCTGGCTTTATGTGGGTAGTGGGGAATTGAACCTGGGCCAGCAGGCTTTGCAAGTAAGTGCCTTTAACCTCTGAGCCACCTCTCCAATCCCTTAATACACAAATATATAAAAAGTATTTTTTAAAAAGAGAGTGAAACGAAGAGAAATGCTATCATTTCAATGTTTTCCTATGAGTGCTATGCCTAAACAAAAGAATCCTGTGTATCTTTGGTATTTTTATCAATCAGACACAAAACATCAAAGTTCCCCAAAACTCAAACCTCAACCTTTCATAAAAAATCTGATGATATTAATATTCCAGTAACGAGGCTCTGAATCAGGGAACTGGGAATGGTTAGGTGTGGATCCCTGGATGCTCGGGGGCATTGTGCACTGGCACCCCAGAGACAATCAAGGTCTTGAGTGGCCGTGAGTGCGATGGGAAGAAACACCCTCTACCCCAGAGACTGTGTCAGAGTACAGCTCGTTTACCAGAGGAGTGGGTTTATAAATGTTTATGTAGGGGCGGGAAGAGGTA
Organism: Orientallactaga sibirica; assembly: GCA_036365145.1. Classification (NCBI taxonomy): domain Eukaryota; kingdom Metazoa; phylum Chordata; class Mammalia; order Rodentia; family Dipodidae; genus Orientallactaga; species Orientallactaga sibirica. Next base: position 4,374,753 of record JAEOAD010000009.1, read on the forward strand.
CTGGCTACGTGTCACAGGGAGACTGGCTGTGTGAAGGCTGGTTGAAGGCTGGGGGCTGATACCTCATTAACATATAGGGACCTCCCAGGTGAGTGCTAAAAAGGTCACAGGGCCATAGGGAAACTCTTTATTAGGGTCTAATTAAAAAATCCTCACAAGGGCTGGAGAGATGGCTTAGCAGTTAAGGCATTTGCCTGCAAAGCCAAAGGACCCCTGTTCGATGCCCCAGGACCCACGTAAGCACAAGGGGGGTGCATGCATCTGGAGTTCATTTGCAGCTCGCTCTCTCTCTCTCTCTCTCTCTCTCTCTCAAATAAATAAATAAATAAAAGTTTTTTTTTTTAAATGCTCACAAGGAGTCCTCTCGGCTAAGGCCCTACTCTTAAGTCCACGCGTCTAGACTGCTGACGTTTGCTCCACGCTCTGCCGACCATGCTGTTGTCGGGCATTCTCAAGGTGTCTTGGGGTTGCGACTAGGCTCTCCAGCTCTCTGCTTCATATGCGCCTCCCTGGTTTACACATCCCACCAGAATAAGATAAGCACTGTGTTTGGTCTGAATTTGGCTCACCGATTCCCGGATTTTGAAACGGGCTGAGACCATCACAGCCATGGTTGCTTCGGTTACAGGTACTGCGACTTGCGGAGGGACCCTGGCTGAGCCTGCCCTCCCTCTTCCCCATTATGCACGGATAGGCGCGTTTTCCACTGGCTTTATTACTCAGTCACTCTTCATTCTTCCATTCATTATTTCATTTTGACTTTCAAGAGACAAAGGGCATGGCAGCCTCTATTTTGTGCTTCAAAGTATTATATTCTCTTGGAAATCATAAAAGAGGGGGAAGCAAATCTGGGCAGGAAAATAAATAAATAAATAAATACAATTTTCAAGCACAACCCATGTGTGAAATATTGCTAATGACAGCCTCTTCAACTTAGTAGTAAGAGGGCAGCGTAAGATGGGTCTTCAGAACAGATGAATAACTCAACTCTTCATTAATTACACCAGAAGTATTCCAATTATAGAAATTATTAGCCATAAAAGAATGTATACCTTATTTACTTGCAGGGGGAAATATGCCTTGAGTTTACAGATTACTTTTACTGTGCAGACTGAGTTTAAGCACAAATGATTATCTACATCCCACATAAGCTAGATAGGTTAAAGGCAACAAAGAAAACCCGTCACCTTCTGATAAATCAAAAGCAAGTAGTAATAGCTAAGCCAGCATGGAACATTTCAAATTAAAAGTTTTAACTGCAGTTGGGCCAAGTAAACTGGCTTGGAAATAAATTCATCACACCTGGAAATTATGGTATTTCTCATGTGTATGAAGAGTTTGATACTACCTCTCTACTGGATAAATTCCACACTACTTGTCTTTCCAAATATTTGTGGACAACAAACCAAAAGATGATATGCAGCCTGAAAAATATTCTCTAGAGCAAAATGCTTTTCTAGTTTTGACTCTCCAAAAGACATTGTTTCTGTTTTTTTCTTTTTTCTTTTGCATGTGTATATGCATGTGGTGTGTGTGCACTTGTATATGTGTCTGCACATCTATGCACATGACCACGGACATGGCAGCCAGAGGTCAACACGGGGTGTCTCCCTCTATCACGTGTCTCCTTATTTACTGAACCAGGGTCTCTCATTGAATCCAGAGCCCATCAGTTTGTCTATTCTGGCTATCCAGCCTGCCCCGAGGCCCTGCCTGTCTCTGTCTCCTCAGTGCGGGGATTGCATGTGTGCCCCACCACACATGGCATTTTCTTGGGTGCTGGAGATCCTAACTCAGGTCCTCCTACTTGCATGGCAGGTGCTTTACCCACTGAGCCATGTTTCCATGTTTTGTTTTGGGGTTTTTTTGGTGTTTTGTTTTGTTTTGTTTCGGTTTGGTTTGTTTTGGTTTTTCGAGGTAAGGTCTTGCTCTAGCCCAGGATGACCTAGAATTCACTCAGTAGTCTCAGACTGGCCTCCAACTCACAGCGATCCTCTGTCTCCTGAGTGCTGGCATTAAAGATATGCACCACCATATCATATCTTTATGCTTGTATGTGTGTGTGTGTGTGTGTGTGTGCGTGCGTGTGTGCGTGTGTGTGTGTGTGTTTAAATATAGAGGTGTTTTCCTCTACTAGAAGACTAAAACAGTTTTGAGATACTGGTTGTTTATTTTTTATTTATTTTTTTTTGAAAACTGAGTACGAGAATGCCCAACTTGAAATATTGTTCTTAAGGTTAAATAAGAAACTAATTATACAAATGCCAGCCAGCTCATGGCGGACAGTAGGTGGCCAATAAATTTTAGCTCTTCTACAGCTGCTCTTTGTAACCTCTGAATCTCTCTGAGTACATTAGGCTTCCAGAAGTCACGAAACACAATTTACAAAATATCTTCCTGTGTCAGAAACCAGAAATGGCTATAAGCAGTCCTGACTGTTGGTCCTGTAGAGTGAAGTTCTCCTCTTTGGAATGGCTCTGAGAAGAGCATGTTCAGTGTGATGTCACTTACTACCTGAGGCTCTAGAAAGGCTTTGGAGAGAGGAAGCTGTGAATTTCATAACTGTATTCCATCACACAAAACAGAACCACATGCGCTAGCATTTGCTTATTATCAAGAGATGATATAGATAAGTAAGAAACCAAACTGCTACATCTGTGAAGGAACTTGGAGGCTGAGGACCTCATTTTCAGCCTTTATGCAGTCGCCGAACTTATTGCCCTGACTCCCCCATTTTTCCCTTTTGAAACCTTCTCCTCCCTCCTCTGAATGAGACGGATCCATACTGACCTAATTCTTTGATGAATTATTTTCTTTATTTTTCTCGTTGATGAGCACTCTTCCATTTTTAAATCCTTGACTTGAGCCCTCTGGCTTTCCCAATGGTCTTTCTCTTAGAGAAGCATTTTTGGGGATTCAGCTGCTACATTTTGTGGGAAAGGTTTCTTTCACATGTTAAGTTTTCATCTTCAGCCTAAGTTTGAGGTTGATACTGTTCATTTCTTAGAAGGATGGATGGGGGCTGGAGAGATGACTTAGCAGTTAAGGCGTCTGCCTGACAAGCTTAAGAATGCCCTTTCAATTCTCCAGGTCCCATGTTTAGCCAGAAGCATAGTGGGGAAGGGCGCAATACTGCACTTGCCCAAAAGGGGGTGCATGTGTCTGGAGTTCATCCACAGAGGCTGAGAGGCCGCTGGCACACCCATTCTCTATCTGTCTTTCTCTCTTTCTCCAAAAAAAAGAAGGATGGATGGATGGATGGATGGATATATGGATGGATAGATGATTGACTGATAGATGGATAGATAGATGATATATAGATAGATGATAGATAGATGTTAGAGATACCTATTAGCAGGCTTGGAAGACACTAGGGATGGACTCCTCCCTCATAATGAAAAGCTTGTAAAGCCAAGGACTATTACTGTTGAACTGTAATTACTAGTCAGAGACATGGGTCTCGAGTCCTAACCTCAAGCCCTGGGAGGAGATGTGACACTCTGAACTACCCAGAAGATCATTCATGAATAACTTTCTAAACATTCTTCTAAAAGTTCTAAGTCCTACGAGATTCCAGTATAGCTTTCTGACAAAGAAGAGAGACTTAGCCAGGCATGGTAGTACATGCCTTTAATCCCAGCACTTAGGAGGCAGAGATAGGAGGATTGCTGTGAGTTCAAGGCCACCCTGGGACTACATAGTGAATTTTAGGTTCACCTGGGCTACAGTGAGACCCTACCTCAGAAAAAAAAAAAAAGAGAGAGAGAGAGAGACTTCTTGTTGCCCTTCCTCTCAGAGTCAATCCAAACAGGCTTGTCAGGAAACATTGCTGCTTCTAGAGACTTAAGAATGAGCATAAAGCCTGCCTAAAATGTGCATTGGCACAATGGTGCCTTTGATGATTTTACACTCTTTTGCCTTGAGAGTGTGATCTGTTCATTTGCACATCCTGTGTGTCTCATTTGAATTCTTCTGACGGAATTCATCAGGGTCAGGGAGCCAAGATTCCAGTACCTCAAACTCAACATGTGAGATAAAGACTGAAATTTCTTTCAGTGTTCTCAGAACAGAACTCATATTTTGCACAAATGTATATATGTTCAAGTGTGTGTGGAGACCAGAGGGCAACATCAGGTGTTATCCCTTGGGCACCGTCCACCTTTTTGGAGACATGGTCTCTCACTGGCCTGGAGCTTACCAACTAGGCTAGACTAGCTGGCCAGAGATCTCCATCCAGGTAGCTGTCTGTCTCTGCCATCACTAGAATTACAAGCATGTGCCACCATGCTTGGGGTTTTTACATGGATTCTGAGAATCAAACTCAAGTCCTCATGCTTGCATGACAGGTACTTTGCCAGCTGAGCTACCTCCCTAGTCTCTGAACTAATGTTTTCAATGTGAATCATCTTTGCACGTATGTTCTGCAATTTACTTCCTAAACCCAAAACATGGTTCTTAATCCATCAGGTCATATCATGTCATATACAGAGACCCATATTCATTCCTGCATGGATTCCTACGTAGCCTCGCAAGAACTTCAAAGTGGCAGGCTTCCCTTTCTTCAGTTCATGCGACATACAACCAGATGAGAGTCAAAACCCTCTTCTGTCTCCTCATGTTGTTGCTGAAAACCCTTCAACAATTCCAGTGTCCACAAGATCGTTCCCAAACTTCAGGACTACTAGAGCTGACCCAACAAGAGTCCCACTTACCACCATCTCTCTGAGTCTCAAGTTCATTCCATTTACAGGAAATTTCTCAATATAGATTACTAACCAATAAATAATCTCAGCATTTGTGGTAAATTTCAATAAAATGATGATTTGTCAAATGCAACGATTTTTGAATTAGTTTGTTCTCTGACCATGACACCTCATCATGACTGCATCTACCTTCTGGAAAGACCAAGCTTGTATCCACAAATACAAAGAAGCAGTTAGAACGAGCAGCCTTTGCCATTCTTCATGTAATCTGAACTCCAGGAACTGGCCTGGAGAAATTGATCAGCAGTTAAGACATTTGCCTGCAAAGCCTAGTGACCTGAGTTTGACTCCACAGTACCCACAAAAAGTCAGAGGCACAAAGTGGCACATGCATCTGGCATTTTCAGTGGCTGGAGGTCCTGGTGCACCCATTTTCTGTTTGTCTCTCTTCTGTTTCTCTCTGTTTGCAAATAAATAAACAAAAAACAAATAAATATATATTTTTTAAATTGCTTGCATGGGATGGAGAGATGGCTTAGTGGTTAAGGTGCTTGCCTGTGAAGCCTAAGGACCCATGTTTGTCTCTCCACATCCCACATAAGCCAGATGAACAAAGGTGAGGCAAACACAAGGTTGCACATGCCCACTAGGTGGTCCAAGCATCTGGAGTTCGATTGCAGAGGCTGGGGTCTTGGCATGCCAATTCTCTCCTCTCTCTCTCTCTCTCTCTCTCTCTCTCTCTCTCTCTGTCTCTGAGGCATTTTCCATTCAGTTTTTATTTTCCTTTCAAAAGAATTTGCATTCTCACAAGCTAGAGATTTCAGTGGGTGAGATCTTACCCTCTGGACGCTTATTCTATTGTCCTAGGACAGAACAGGGAGTTTCTCTTTAATGGTGTTGATTTCATTAATAGTTACAGTCGTTTTCTCAATGGTTTTTCATATATTTTTGGTCTACATGTTGTACTTTCACTACAGACCTGGACCACAGCAGTGGAGAATAATTGTGACACAACCTGAATGCTGTTCTGTCTTGAATTTTGCTCCCCCAAAAATATTAGTCCAGGACTTTTGAGAGCTTGTTTGGAGGTTCTAACAAGGGAGTTCTGCTACTTGTATACCCTTGACCAAAGACCAGTCCTCTTCTATTTGGGGAAGGTCGTCCTCTTCGACCAGGCATGCAGATTTGGGAGGAATGCACATGGAGTGGTGAGGGAGAAAGGGGACACCTGCCTTACAAGCCAGATCAGCTGAATCAACCCTGGTGATCAATAGGGTGACAGATGTCACAGCCAGATCGCCCTCACATACAGTCGAGGACTTTTAAATTCAACCTGATTCAAGTTCTCAGGAATTGGGCAGAATTCAGCCAAAATGCAAAATACAGTTTATACATAAATGGCCTCTAGCCTGATTCCCAATAGAGTCCTTGCTCCCTTCTGAAACCTCTTGAGTCACTGTTTATGTATTTGTCAGCAATTTAGTCACCAAATGCCCACAAGAATGGCCCCTTAACCTCTGCTTAAAACAGTGTATGGGTTGTCTAGCCTGCAGTTCCAAACCTTTCCACATTCTTCCCACAAACCACTTGCAAAGGCCTAGGTACATCACAACAGTGGATCCCTGTCATGGAATTAATTTTCAGTATGAGTTACTCTTCCCATTGCTGTCTTCAAACACCTGACAAGAAAGAACTCAAGAAAAAAAAAGGGTATACCGTCCATTGTGACAGGAAACATATGGCAATGGGAGGTATCCATGGTTAGGTAGCAAAGGAGTGAAGATATTCTGTGATGACACTCTGATCATGCACGGTCAGGGAGCAGAGGGAGTGAAGATATTCTGTGATGACACCCAGATCATGCACGGTCAGGGAGCAGAGGAGTGAAGATATTCTATGATGACACCCAGATCATGCACGGTCAGGGAAAAGAGGGAGTGAAGATATTCTGTGATGACACCCAGATCATGCACGGCCAGGGAACAGAGGGAGTGAAGATATTCTGTGATGACACTCTGATCATGCACGGTCAGGGAGCAGAGGAGTGAAGATATTCTGTGATGACACTCTGATCATGCACGGTCAGGGAGCAGAGGGAGTGAAGATATTCTATGATGACACCCAGATCATGCACGGTCAGGGAGAAGAGGAGTGAAGATATTCTGTGATGACACTCTGATCATGCACGGTCAGGGAGCAGAAGGAGTGAAGATATTCTGTGATGACACCCAGATCATGCACGGCCAGGGAACAGAGGGAGTGAAGATATTCTGTGATGACACTCTGATCATGCACGGTCAGGGAGCAGAGGAGTGAAGATATTCTGTGATGACACTCTGATCATGCACGGTCAGGGAGCAGAGGGAGTGAAGATATTCTATGATGACACCCAGATCATGCACGGTCAGGGAGAAGAGGAGTGAAGGTATTCTGTGATGACACTCTGATCATGCACGGTCAGGGAGCAGAGGAGTGAAGATATTCTGTGATGACACTCTGATCATGCACGGTCAGGGAACAGAGGAGTGAAGATATTCTGTGATGACACTCTGATCATGCACGGTCAGGGAGCAGAGGGAGTGAAGATATTCTGTGATGACACCCAGATCATGCACGGTCAGGGAGAAGAGGAGTGAAGGTATTCTGTGATGACACTCTGATCATGCACGGTCAGGGAGCAGAGGAGTGAAGATATTCTGTGATGACACCCAGATCATGCACGGTCAGGGAGCAGAGGGAGTGAAGATATTCTGTGATGACACCCAGATCATGCACGGTCAGGGAACAGAGGAGTGAAGATATTCTGTGATGACACTCTGATCATGCACGGTCAGGGAACAGAGGGAGTGAAGATATTCTGTGATGACACCCAGATCATGCACGGTCAGGGAGAAGAGGAGTGAAGATATTCTGTGATGACACCCAGATCATGCACGGTCAGGGAACAGAGGAGTGAAGATATTGTGTGATGACACCCAGATCATGCACGGTCAGGGAAAAGAGGGAGTGATGATATTCTGTGATGACACTCAGATCATGCACGGTCAGGGAGCAGAGGGAGTGAAGATATTCTGTGATGACACTCTGATCATGCACGGTCAGGGAAAAGAGGGAGTGAAGATATTGTGTGATGACACTCTGATCATGCACGGCCAGGGAGCAGAGGGAGTGAAGATATTCTGTGATGACACTCTGATCATGCACGGTCAGGGAGCAGAGGGAGTGAAGATATTCTGTGATGACACCCAGATCATGCACGGTCAGGGAGCAGAGGGAGTGAAGATATTCTGTGATGACACCCAGATCATGCACGGTCAGGGAGCAGAGGAGTGAAGATATTCTGTGATGACACCCAGATCATGCACGGTCAGGGAACAGAGGGAGTGAAGATATTCTGTGATGACACTCTGATCATGCACGGTCAGGGAACAGAGGGAGTGAAGATATTCTGTGATGACACCCAGATCTTGCACAGTCAGGGAGCAGAGGAGTGAAGATATTCTGTGATGACACTCTGATCATGCACGGTCAGGGAGCAGAGGGAGTGAAGATATTCTGTGATGACACTCTGATCATGCACGGTCAGGGAACAGAGGAGTGAAGATATTCTGTGATGACACTCTGATCATGCACGGTCAGGGAGCAGAGGAGTGAAGATATTCTGTGATGACACCCAGATCATGCACGGTCAGGGAGCAGAGGAGTGAAGATATTCTGTGATGACACTCTGATCATGCACGGTCAGGGAACAGAGGGAGTGAAGATATTCTGTGATGACACTCTGATCATGCACAGTCAGGGAGCAGAGGGAGTGAAGATATTCTGTGATGACACCCAGATCATGCACGGTCAGGGAACAGAGGAGTGAAGATATTCTGTGATGACACCCAGATCACGCACAGTCAGGGAAAAGAGGCAGTGAAGATATTCTGTGATGACACCCAGATCATGCACGGTCAGGGAACAGAGGGAGTGAAGATATTCTGTGATGACACCCAGATCATGCACGGTCAGGGAACAGAGGGAGTGAAGATATTCTGTGATGACACCCAGATCACGCACAGTCAGGGAAAAGAGGCAGTGAAGATATTCTGTGATGGCACTCAGATCATGCACGGTCAGGGAACAGAGGGAGTGAAGATATTCTGTGATGACACTCAGATCATGCACGGTCAGGGAACAGAGGGAGTGAAGATATTCTGTGATGACATGTGGGGAACCAGTGTGGCGGCCATTCCAAGATGGCGCCTTGGCTGACTGCCAAGTCTTATGACTAGGCGCCATTTCCTGCTTCTGCCCTTGTATAGTCATGTTCACACTGCAGATGATGACGTAAGATCAGTCCACCAGCAGGTGGTTGTTTGTGCCCTATAGATCGCCACGTGGCTACTGCTGATTGGATCAGGGAGGCTATATCTAGGGTGGAGGGCTGGGAGTCGGGGGCTTCCTGTTGTAAAGGTTCCTGAATAAACTGCTTCAAGAAGAGTTCCTGTGGTCTGTTGCCTTATTCTGCTGGTCGGACTGGGCGATGACAAGTGGTGGCCCATCCGGGGACTCAGAACTTGAAGCGGTCAGGGCAGCTAGCTGCTAAGTTCATGTTGACAAAAAGGGTAAAGGCAAGTTCTCCGGGAGCACGAGGTCCCATAGCAAAATGGGCAATACATCTTCCAGTAAGACTGACTGCATTAAAAGATCTTTTGAAAGCAGAAGGATTAGCCACAATAAGGTTTCCTTAGGAGTGAAAGATTTCTTAAGACGGAATGACGGCCAATTAATGTATATTTGTTCGTGTGTTTTATTAGTGTATAAAAGTTGGTTAACCTCATGTGGTGTATTTGTGTTGTAGTGTGTCTAGTCATATTACATAGGGCAAACGAGAATGAGCCTCTCCCCTTGGGGACCCTGCCCATATGGGCCCTAATTCGTTCTTGTTTAAAGTCTCCAAAACCTAGGATTCATTTGAAGTGAGAGAAGAGCGCTCGAGTAAAACATCTAAAAGAAAAAGTAAAAATTCAGACTCAAAACAAAACAATGAGGAGGAGCCGGAGATAAAAAAAAAAAAAAAAAAAAGGTTTGTGATGTATAATCCTACTGAAGGTGTTCTTTGGAGCTGTCAGGCTGTTTGTCAGTTCACGCCCACAATTTGAATGACTACCCAGAATCTTACCCCCGATGATTGGGCTAATCTAGCAAGGGCATGCTTGTCTGGGGACAATATCTGATGTGGAAAGTAGCCAACCAAGAGTTAAGCGCTGACACTGCCTGGCAACGCAGCTGCCGATAATCCTCAATCTAGATATGTTAACAGGTGACTCCAGTATGGACTGGATGTCAAGCCACAACACAATCAGTGTTTCTTGACAAAGGGCATTCCCTCACCTTTGCTTCAAATTTTCTTACTCATAAGAATGAGTCCTCTGGTAGATATAATTGGACATATCAAAATCCCACCCAACAGGGACCCAGTAATGTGTTTGATTTATGGATGTTATGTGGAGTCAATGACAGTTGTACAGATTTGGCGGCTATGAGTATGCTCTTAGGAGGAAGTATGGGTAATGCCAGTATACAATGGAATTCCTCAGAACTATTTGAGACCTCTGCAAAGATATCACATCCGGGTCAGAATATTACTTATAATCCCACTCCAGTGTGTGTATGGCCTCCTTTTGTATTTATAGTATTCAATGGAACTTTTAATGATAGTGTCCTGCATTGTAATAACTTCACCTGCTTTTATGCTACCTGTTGGAATGTTACTGAGTTTCCTTTAGCGGTGGTTGCCCGGATGCCAGGTTTATCCCATGGCGGTGGAAGCTCCATCGGCAATGACCTTATTCAGACAAAAAGAGATTTTGGCATTTCTGCAGCCATTATGGCAGCCATTGCGGTCTCGGCAGCTGCACAGCAGCAGTCTCTTTGACTCAGACTGTTCAGACAGCAGCAACTTTAAATAATTTGTTTGCTGGGGTAGCCAAGGCCCTGACCACACAAACTCAAATAAATGCTCAACTACAAACAGGCATAATGCTGCTTAATCAGATCATAGATTTGGTCCAAGAACAGGTGGACATTATTTTTGAAATAGCTCAATTGGGTTGTGAATGGAAGATGGCTGGTCTGTGTGTGACTTCAGTGCCTTTTCAGAATGCTAGCAGAGCAGCTAACCTATCGAGAGCTTTCTAGATATCTTACAGGTAATGGTCTAAAGAGCTGGATCACCTTGGCACCTTGAGGACGTCAATAACCCATATCAACTCCACCCGTGTTGATGGGGGATTATCTGATTGAATTCATCAAGCAATGCTCCATCTGAGGGAATGATTGGTAGACTGATTCTAATTAGTGGTGTGCTGCTGTAGTGCATTTGTAACATAAGAACCAGACATCACAGAGATCGGGTGGTACAGGCCTTTGCAGCTGTGGAGGCGGGTCAGCATGCTAGAAAAATAGATACTTGACCCACCTGTTCTCGTGTTTGGCAGCTATATAAATTTAAAATGGCTTGAGCTCCCCCTCAGGGAACTGCATAGGAGTCAGACCTATGCATATTGACTCACAAGTGTGAGTACAATATGGGCACCAACATGGGTCGAGGCAAACAGAGGGAAGGTCCCTATCTGACCACTTCTGGATTCCTGAGAGTAACACCTGGCTTGCAGGGAGGTTGGTACCATTACATATATCATCATGATCTCGGCCCGGCCTCCCCTCCCAAAAGGTACCAAGGGCCTACTTAGAGGGTATATTAAAACCCACGGGAGGAGCCAGGTCCCTGAGTGACCGTGAGATGGGTTCTGCTCACTCTCTGCCATTTATTTAATAGAAAAGGGGAACTGTGGGGAACCAGTGTGGCTGCCATTCCAAGATGGCGCCTTGGCTGACTGCCAAGTCTTATGACTAGGCGCCATTTCCTGCTTCTGCCCTTGTATAGTCACGTTCACATTGCAGATGTGCATGTACCTTGTTACGTAAGATCAGTCCACCAGCAGGTGGTTGTTTGTGCCCTATAGCTAACGCCTACGTGGCTACTGCTGATTGGATCAAGAGGCTATATCTAGGTGGAGGGCTGACGGGGCTTCCTGTTGTAAAGGTTCTGAATAAACTGCTTCAAGAAGAGTTCCAGGGCCTTAACGGAGAGACAATGACAAGATCACACACAGTCAGGGAACAGAGGAGTTAAGATATTCTCTGATGGCACCCAGATCATGTCAGGGACAGAGGGAGTGAAGATATTCTGTGATGACACTCTGATCATGCACGGTCAGGGAAAAGAGGGAGTGAAGATATTCTGTGATGACACCCAGATCTTGCACAGTCAGGGAACAGAGAGAGTGAAGATATTCTGTGATGACACTCTGATCATGCATGGTCAGGGAGCAGAGGAGTGAAGATATTCTGTGATGACAGGGTCAGGAAACAAAGGGAGTGAAGATATTCTGTGATGACACAGATCTTGCACAGTCAGGGAACAGTGAAGATATTCTGTGATGGTCAGGGCGGTCAGGGAGCAGAGGAGTGAAGATATTCTGTGATGACACTCTGATCATGACAGTCAGGGAGCAGAGGAGTGAAGATATTCTGTGATGACACCCAGATCATGCACGGTCAGGGAGCAGAGGAGTGAAGATATTCTGTGATGACACCCAGATCATGCACGGTCAGGGAGCAGAGGAGTGAAGATATTCTGTGATGACACTCTGATCATGCACGGTCAGGGAACAGAGGGAGTGAAGATATTCTGTGATGACACCCAGATCATGCACGGTCAGGGAGCAGAGGAGTGAAGATATTCTGTGATGACACCCAGATCATGCATGGTCAGGGAACAGAGGGAGTGAAGATATTCTGTCATGGCACCAGATCATGCACGGCCAGGGAGCAGAGGGAGTGAAGATATTCTGTGATGACACCCAGTTCATGCACAGTCAGGGAGCAGAGGGAGTGAAGATATTCTGTGATGACACTCTGATCATGCACAGTCAGGGAACAGAGGGAGTGAAGATATTCTGTGATGACACCCAGATCATGCACAGTCAGGGAGCAGAGGGAGTGAAGATATTCTGTGATGACACTCTGATCATGCACGGTCAGGGAACAGAGGGAGTGAAGATATTCTGTGATGACACCCAGATCATGCACGGCCAGGGAGCAGAGGGAGTGAAGATATTCTATGATGACACCCAGATCATGCACGGTCAGGGAGAAGAGGAGTGAAGATATTCTCTGATGACACTCTGATCATGCACGGTCAGGGAACAGAGGGAGTGAAGATATTCTGTGATGGCACCAGATCATGCACGGCCAGGGAGCAGAGGGAGTGAAGATATTCTGTGATGACACCCAGATCATGCACGGTCAGGGATCAGAGGGAGTGAAGATATTCTATGATGACACCCAGATCATGCACGGCCAGGGAGCAGAGGAGTGAAGATATTCTGTGAATACACTCAGATCATGCACGGTCAGGGAAAAGAGGGAGTGAAGATATTCTGTGATGACACTCTGATCATGCATGGTCAGGGAACAGAGGGAGTGAAGATATTCTGTGATGACACCCAGATCATGCACGGTCAGGGAAAAGAGGCAGTGAAGATATTCTGTGATGACACCCAGATCATGCACGGCCAGGGAGCAGAGGGAGTGAAGATTTTCTGTGATGACACTCTGATCATGCACGGTCAGGGAGCAGAGGAGTGAAGATATTCTGTGATGACACTCTGATCATGCACAGTCAGGGAACAGAGGGAGTGAAGATATTCTGTGATGACACCCAGATCATGCACAGTCAGGGAGCAGAGGAGTGAAGATATTCTGTGATGACACCCAGATCATGCACGGTCTGGGAGCAGAGGAGTGAAGATATTCTGTGATGACACTCAGATCATGCACAGTCAGGGAGCAGAGGAGTGAAGATATTCTGTGATGACACTCAGATCATGCACAGTCAGGGAGCAGAGGAGTGAAGATATTCTGTGATGGCACCCAGATCATGCATGGCCAGGGAGCAGAGGGAGTGAAGATATTGTGTGATGACACTCTGATCATGCATGGTCAGGGAGCAGAGGAGTGAAGATATTCTGTGATGACACTCTGATCATGCATGGTCAGGGAGAAGAGGAGTGAAGATATTCTGTGATGACACTCTGATCATGCACAGTCAGGGAGCAGAGGAGTGAAGATATTCTGTGATGACACCCAGATCATGCACGGTCTGGGAACAGAGGGAGTGAAGATATTCTGTGATGGCACCAGATCATGCATGGCCAGGGAGCAGAGGGAGTGAAGATATTGTGTGATGACACTCTGATCATGCATGGTCAGGGAGCAGAGGAGTGAAGATATTCTGTGATGACACCCTGATCATGCATGGTCAGGAGAAGAGGAGTGAAGATATTCTGTGATGACACTCTGATCATGCACAGTCAGGGAGCAGAGGAGTGAAGATATTCTGTGATGACACCCAGATCATGCACGGTCAGGGAACAGAGGGAGTGAAGATATTCTGTGATGACACCCAGATCATGCACAGTCAGGGAGCAGAGGAGTGAAGATATTCTGTGATGGCACCAGATCATGCACAGTCAGGGAGCAGAGGAGTGAAGATATTCTGTGATGGCACCAGATCATGCATGGCCAGGGAGCAGAGGAGTGAAGATATTGTGTGATGACACCAGATCATGCATGCCAGGGAGCAGAGGAGTGAAGATATTCTGTGATGACACCCAGATCATGCACGGTCAGGGAGCAGAGGAGTGAAGATATTCTTTGATGACACCCAGATCATGCATGGTCAGGGAAAAGAGGCAGTGAAGATATTCTGTGATGACACCCAGATCATGCATGGTCAGGGAGCAGAGGAGTGAAGATATTGTGTGATGACACTCTGATCATGCACGGTCAGGGAACAGAGGGAGTGAAGATATTCTTTGATGACACCCAGATCATGCACGGTCAGGGAAAAGAGGCAGTGAAGATATTCTGTGATGACACCCAGATCATGCACGGTGTTCTAGTTTGAATATATGTCCCCCAATATATTCAGTGTTTTACTAGTTAAAGTTTGCATCTGCAAGGGAAGAGGCAATGAAGATATTCTGTGATGGCTGGTCTTAAGGTTTGGTGATGGTTTGAGTTTCCATTGTAAAGATATGCAAATGTGTCCAGCGGGAGTTCCTGAAGTGTGCTGTGTGACCTTTTGGCTGTAGTTTTGCTCTGTGTGCTGTGGTGGCTGGTTGGCTTTTTCTCTCTCTGCTTGGGCTTGTGAGAGAAGGTCGCTCCTTCTGCCATTATGGAACCTCCCCTGGATCTGTAAGCTTCAATAAATAATATCCCTTCCTCCATAACTGTGCCTGGTCTGGAAGTTCATCTCAGCGAACCTGAAGCTGTCTGCTACACACGGTCAGGGAACAGAGGGAGTGAAGATATTCTGTGATGACACCCAGATCATGCACGGTCAGGGAACAGAGGGAGTGAAGATATTCTGTGATGACACCCAGATCATGCATGGTCAGGGAGCAGAGGAGTGAAGATATTGTGTGATGACACTCTGATCATGCACGGTCAGGGAACAGAGGGAGTGAAGATATTCTGTGATGACACCCAGATCATGCACGGTCAGGGAACAGAGGGAGTGAAGATATTCTGTGATGACACCCAGATCATGCATGGTCAGGGAGCAGAGGAGTGAAGATATTCTGTGATGACACCCAGATCATGCACAGTCAGGGAGCAGAGGAGTGAAGATATTCTGTGATGACACCCAGATCATGCACAGTCAGGGAACAGAGGGAGTGAAGATATTCTGTGATGACACCCAGATCATGCACGGTCAGGGAGCAGAGGGAGTGAAGATATTCTGTGATGACACCCAGATCATGCACGGTCAGGGAGCAGAGGAGTGAAGATATTCTGTGATGACACTCTGATCATGCACAGTCAGGGAACAGAGGGAGTGAAGATATTCTGTGATGACACCCAGATCATGCACAGTCAGTGAGCAGAGGAGTGAAGATATTCTGTGATGACACTCTGATCATGCACGGTCAGGGAACAGAGGGAGTGAAGATATTCTGTGATGACACCCAGATCATGCACAGTCAGGGAGCAGAGGAGTGAAGATATTCTGTGATGACACTCTGATCATGCACGGTCAGGGAACAGAGGGAGTGAAGATATTCTGTGATGACACCCAGATCATGCACGGTCAGGGAGCAGAGGAGTGAAGATATTCTGTGATGACACCCAGATCATGCACGGCCAGGGAGCAGAGGAGTGAAGATATTCTGTGATGACACCCAGATCATGCACGGCCAGGGAGCAGAGGAGTGAAGATATTCTGTGATGACACCCAGATCATGCACGGTCAGGGAGCAGAGTGTCTTTCATTCCACTCAGAATATGTTTACTCAATGAATTTCTCCTCATGTCTTGCTGAAAAAATTTCAGTAATCCAATTGCTAGCTTTCATTCACCAACTCATCCCAGACATGGCATGTCTGTTACTCTACTTCTTTTTCATACCTTTTAATACTTACATGTTTTAAAATAAATGTAATTTTATTGGCACACAAGTATACTTAGAACATTACAAAACAATGAAGTTAGGGGTTATATCCCACTTTGGAATTTTGTTTCTCAGTCTGAAAAGAACTTGCCATGAAAGACTGAATATTTAAATATCTGTTCAGATCAATCAGATCAGTATTTAACATGGAAGTGACCAAGTCCAGAGGAAAAAATAACTGACTATTCACTCCAACATGATTCTTCTTTCTTGGCTTTTCCTGACTGTGATGTTGAACTATACCTGTCTTCCCCTTTTTAGCTTCTTGAATGTAAAAACTGCTTAATTAAGGGAGAATATTAAACTGTCTTCATTCTTTTTGGAAGTCATGTAATTAAAAAGTTGAGATTCTTCTCAGATGTTTTAGGAGCACAGATTATCCTGAACAATCCATCCTTAAAAATTAAATAGAATGTTATAATCATAAATAGCTCTGCCTTGCAGTCATTTCTGTAATTCTGTCTAACATTCATATTGTCATTTGATTAGTTAATCATCCATTTTCAAAGGTGTGAATGTGTTTTCACACTTCTGCTAAGACAGTGTTAACTATGAAACTATAGATAGCAGTAGAGATTAATTATCCATTGCACAAGTTCCCACACCTGTGCTTACCAGATAGAGGAAAAGAGTGCATGTCTTAACACAGGTGTGATTTCAAAAAATGGGGAAAGAATGCTTGGTCAAATGAGTTCGTGGAGTACTTCCAATTACATATCTTTAAAATGTTAACCGCTTAACACTTTTAATCTTATTTCATAAAACAATTGAGCAGATGCATGCACGTTTTCAGCTGTAAGTGAATGGAATGAGATTTTTTTTTTTAAATGAGTCATTCTTTCATGGAATTAGAAAATGGAACAAACTTTATCGGATTTTAACAATTACCATAGCTTCAGTGGAGGGAAGCCAGAAACTGGGGACTGACTTGTCCTCTGAAATGTTGATTAAATAGAGCGAGATTCTGAGCAGTCTGCTAACTCATAATAATAATAACAAAATAATTGGAGTGCTTATTATTATTATTAGACTTATAATAAGCTCTCCAAATGGTTTTTGATTTCCCTAATGATGAACTCTGTTAATTTAGAATCTAGCTCAGGGAATCTCAGGGGATCTGACTTTTCATGCTCAATAAGTTAACTTTGCCATGTACAACAGCATGGCTGAAAGGGGACTAAGAGAGCCAGGTACAATGACATATACCTGGAATTGTAATACTTCCAAGGTAGAGGCAGAAATATCAGGAGTTCAAGGCCAGCCCTGACTACATATAAGGCCAGCCTGGACTGCATGAGACCCTGTCTCAAAAAGAGAAAGAGAGACAGAGAATAATCACATTCTTTCTTTATAAAATTATTTATTTATTTATTTATTTATTTATTTATTTATTTATTTATTTGCAAAGAGAGACAGAATAGGTGCGCCAGGTTATCTTGCCACTGCAAACAAATTCCAGATGCATGTGCCACCTTGTGCATCTTGCTTTAAGTGGGTACAGGAAAATTAAACCAAGGAAGGCAGGCTTTGCAACAAGTGCCTTTAACCACTGAGCCATCTCTCCAGTCCCCCACCACCCCCAAGAAAAGTAACTTTAGGGCTGGGATGATGGCTCAATGGCTAAAAGAGCTTGTTACACAAGCTGGCAGCCAGGGTTCATATCACCAGAACTCATGTAAAGTTGGGCACAGCAGTGCACATCTTTAACCACAACACACTTTCAGCTGTGGGAGGAAGAGAATCCCAAAGCTCATGGGTCAGTTAGCAGCAACAAATAACAACAGAGAGCATGTCCCAAGAGATGGAAGATGAGGACTGACACCCCGAAGTTGTTCTCCGATCTCTCCACATCACTGTGGCATGAGGATGTTCCTCATGCACATACTAAAAGGAAAGGAAAGGAAAGAAAGGAAAGGAAAGGAAAAGAAAAGAAAAGAAAAGAAAAGAAAAGAAAAGAAAAGAAAAGAAAAGAAAAGAAAAGTGACTTTCATTTTCATTGGGCCAGCCTCCTGAGAAAGGGGAGTACCACACCCTCCTGGTCCTCTTCTGCCCCCACTGCTTGTCCTGCTGGAGACCTAAAAAAGAACAAGCAAACACAAAAGGGTTGAAAAGAGGTGTGGTATCTGAGGTGTCCCTCCCTTAAGCAGATCTCTAGATTTAATATATTTAATGTTTTGAGAAGCTCCAAAAACAGGTTGTTCATATTTAAAAAAATATATTTTATCTATTTATTTTATTTCATTTATTTGAAAGAGAAACAGAGAAGCAGATAGAGAGAGGGAGAACAGGTGCACCAGGGCCTCTATTCACTGTAAATGAACTCCAGATGCTTGCACCACCCTTGTGCATCTGGCTTACGTGGCTACTGGGAAAATCAAACCTGGGTCCTTTGGCTTTGCAGGTAAGTGCCTTAATAGCTAAGCCATCTCTCCAACACTTAGATGTTTACCTTTAATTCCACCACACAAGCTGAAATATGCGTCCATTAGAGTCAAACCTGGCTGGCCTCAAAAAAATATATACAATAATTCTGAAGTTCCTATGGAATTCAGAGTTGGTTCTGAGATAGAATGGTTCCCTAAGGCATTCAGATGTATTTTCCCCTATTTCCTCTCCCTGCCACCATAGTGCTAGAGATGAACCTAGAGCTGAGCAAGAGTCAATGGAGATAGCTCAGTAGGTAAGAGCACTGGCCACAAAAGGACGAGAGCCCAATTCTCCCAGAGTTCCTGAGTTTGGTTCCCCTGCACATACGTAAACAGCTAAGCATGGCCACGCATGCCTGTAACCCAAGCCCTATGAGGAGCACAGACTGAAGAGCTACTGGGGCCACTGATCAGCCAGTCCGATCAAAAATGGCAGCTCAGGGGCTGGAGAGATGGCTTAGTGGTTAAGGCGCCTGCCCATTAAGCCTAAGAATGTCAGTTCCAATCTCCAGTTCCCACGTTTAGCCAGATACAAAGTGATGCAAGGGTGCAATGCTGCACTTGCCCACAAGGGGGCACACACATCTGGATTTCGTTCACAGCCCTGAGAGGCTGCTGGCACGCCCATTCTCTGTCTTCCTCTCCCTCTCTCTCTGTCTCTTTCTGTGTCTCTCTGCAAAAAAAAAAAAAAAAAAAAAAAAAAAAATGGCAGCTGGGGCTGGAGAGATGGTTAAGCTGTTAAGGCATTGTCCTGTGAAGCCTAAGGACACAGGTTCAATTCCCCAATATTCACATAAGCCAGATGCACAAGGCAACACATGCATCTGGATTTCATTTGCAGTGGCTGGGAGGCCCTGGTGTGTTCATTCTCTCTATCTGTCTCTTTCTCTCCCTCTCAAATATGTAAATACAAAAATATTTTCTGGGTGGGCATGATGGTGCACGCCTTTAATCCCAGCACTCAGGAGGCAGAGGTAGAAGGATCACTGTGAGTTTGAGGCCACCCTGAGACTACGTAGTGAATTCCAGGTCAGCCTGGGCTAGAGTAAGACCCTACCTCGAAAAACTAAAACAGACAAACAAACAAACAAACAAACAAACAAGTAGCAGCTCCAGGTTCACAAGGAAGTATATGAGAACCGGTGCTCTCCTCTGGTCTCTACATGCATGTGCATGGAGCACATGCATCTTCATCATGCATAACACACACACACACACACACACACACACACACACACACACACACACACACACACACACAGTAAAAGAATGTTAAGCAAGAGCTCTGGCACTGAACAACACACCCCAGCCCTAAAGTGTATGACTGGCCTTGAACTTGATGTTCTTAACTCATCCTCTTTACATCCAGCCCTAGTCTTTGCAGTTGTTTAAACCACAGAAGACCCCGTGGATGACTAAAATATCCATGACATTCCTGTGTTTGGACCAGTCTCTGAAATAGTTCTGAGACCTACCAGCATCATACCAAGATCTGAGGGCAGGCTAACGGTACTGTCTATATGTATGCATCAACAACCTTCTGACTTATCCTCACCCACCCTTAGGAACACTCTTCATCTCTATAGTCATTTGTATTGCTATGACCTTTTCATCTGTTGATGAACTGGATTGTGATGTTCCAATACAATTATATTACCTAGGGATGTCACAGCCATTGCAGTCTAAATGCATTCTGTGATAGTCATGCTGTGATGAAGTCACCCAATGACCCATGTCTCAGGGTACATCCCTTTGTTAAGCAACATATGGCCGCATCTGAGACTCAATAGTGAAATAAAATCCCTGTGGTAGGGCTGGAGAGATGGCTTAGTGGTTAAGGCACTTGCCTGTGAGGCCTAAGGACCCATGTTTGACTCTCCAGATCCCATGTAAGCCAGATGCACAAAAGGTGAGGCAAGTGCAAGGTCGCACATGCCCATTAGGTGGTGCAAGTACCTGGAGTTTGATTGCAGTGGCCAAGGCCCTGGTGTGCCAATTCTCCCTCCCTCCCTTCCTCTCCTCTCTCTCTCTCTCTCTCGCTCTCGCTCTCGCTCTCGTTCTCTGTATCCCTAAAAATATATTTTAAAAAGTCCTAGTAGTAGTTTGAATGTGACAGTTTGAATGTATGGCCCAACAGACTCAGGTGTTTCATTAAAATGGGGCTTGCAACTTGAGCCCCCAGCAGGGGCTACAGAGGGACTGTCACTGGGGGCAGTCTTAGAGTCCAGCCCTAAGGTGTATTGGGGGCTCATCTTCATTCCAGACCCAAGGTTTGAAATCAGCAGTTTGAATTCTGGCTGTGTTTGTGCTGCTGGCTGTTGGTGGTGTCTCTCTGCTTGGATCTATGGACAGAAGCCAGCTTCTTCCACCATGGATAGTGTTTCCTCTGGAATCTGTAAGCCTGAAATCAACCTTCTCCTCCCATAAGCTGCTTGTGGTCGGGTGTTTGTACAGCAATGAGAAGCTGACGGCAATCATTTCCCAGTAGATCTCCGTTCTGCCTGTCTTCTAGTGGTTATAATATGCATGCTACAGACAAATCCTTTGCAATAGGATTTTTATAGGAATAAGGTGTAATGACAATACACATTTTTGATTATTAAACCTCACATCTCCTGTGTGCTAGACACTCAACTAGGCACTTCATACTCTCCACTTAACCATCACAACAGAAGTATAAATGTGTATGGCACAATGCAGGCCTGGTCCTAGCCAGACCGCATGGCAAAGAAACCAGGAAGTGGCTTCTGTGAACATGGCGTCCCACACAGGCCTGGCGTGACAATAGCTACAGTCCCATGCTTGCGAGAAACCTGCTACGAGATGACCTGTCCAGAGACAGACTGTCATTGGTCACAAAAAGGGGACCACCCCATACAATGATTGGCCAGTCAAGCCCCTTAAAACTCCGTGTACTTCCTCAATAAATGAGTTTGTGGCAGCTCACCCTCTGCTGCTTTCACCCAACTCCCGGAGTCTGTGTCATGACTCCGCATCTCTCACCCCCAACTTGGCAGAGACCCTGCTGTCCCTCCTGGGCTGGCCCTAGGGAGGACCCCAACATAAATGTTACTATTACCACTCACCCAGTGAAGGAAAGATGAAACTACTCTTCATCCCCAGGGTCTCTCCGTAAAATACGCCAAAGGAATAAACAGCAAAACCAAGCCTGGAGCCATCAGAAGAGCATGCCGTGAAAGCAAGGGTCTGAGCTAGGTAGCTGTAAGACTCTTGGCTATGGTCTCAGAGGGGCTTTAATGGAGCCTTCAGTTGAACAATAAAGCTTTAAGAATTTTCAAGGCGTTAACTCATATCAGTCCTAGATATTGAAGGACTTGTCTCAGGAAAAAACAAATGAGACTAGCTTTGTTGTTTTTTGAAATTGACAGCAGGGCTAGAGAGATAGTTGAGTGGATTAAAATGTTTACCTTGCCATCATGAGGACCTGAGTTTAATCCACAGGACATACATTAAAAAATGTCAGGCCTGGGCTGGAGAAATGGCTTAGTGGTTAAGGCGCCTACCTGCTAAGCCTAAGAACACCAGTTCTAATCTCCAGATGCCATGTTTAGCCAGACACAAAGTGATGCAAAGGCATAATGCCGCACTTGCCCACAAGGGGGCGCATGCATCTGCAGTTTGTTCATAGCGGCTGAGAGGCTGCTGGTGCGCCCATTCTCTGTCTGTCTCCCTCTCTCTCTATCTCTCTCTGTGTCTCCCCCCCCCAAATATGTCAGGCTTGATGGCCCATCTGTGACCCCAGCACTGATGAGGCAATGACAGGAAGATCCCTGGAGCTCACTGGCTAGCCCATTTAGCTTAACTGGTGAGCTCCAGGCCAATGAAAGAGCCTGTCTCAAAAATAAGTGGACAGTGTTTCTGAAGGTGACAGCTAAGGTCGTTCTCTGGCCCACACATGCATTCAATTCTCTATCACACACATGCTCCCATACATTGAACACACGTACACACATATGCATACTGCACACAAACATGTAAAAATAGAATTCAATATAAGAAAACCTTTGTCATAAACATCCCTTTAAAATTTTATTTATTTATGAGAGAGAGAGAGAGAGTGTGTGTGTGTGTGTAAAGGCAGATACAGAAAGACAAAATGGGTGCACCAGGTCCTCCAGCTGCTGCAAATGAACTCCAGATGCACATACTACCTTGTGCATCTGGCTTACATGAGTCCTGGGGAACTGAACCTGGGTCCTTTGGCTTTGCAGACAAGTGCCTTAACCACTGAGCCATCTCTCCAGACCACAAACACCCCTTTAATGTTGTTTGTAAAGGAATAAAAATGTCAAAAGTGGTTGTCTGACAGGCCTTTCCCATGTGTCTGGAAGCTTTGAGCAAGAAACCGACAGCCAAGCAACCCTTTTTCCAGCAACTGGTTTGATCTCTCTCATGGAAGCTGGACAGTCTCTCATGGAGAATGGACAGTCCAGCAGCTGCAGGGGACCACCACACCATGGCTGAAGACATGTTCCAGTCATGACTATACAGCAGGCACTGCCCTCGGAAGCAAAGCAAACCTGGGTAAACCCTAAATGATGTTGCAGTCATTTTCACTCACGCCAGAGTGGAAGCACTTTCCCCGGGAGGTCAGCAGAGAGCTTGTGATCGGTGCAGATCACAGTCCTGCATGTGCGCAAAGAGCTGTGCTGTGACTGGTGCCAACACACTTCCTAAACCCACTGAGGTTCTGACTCTTATAAGCTGGCTGTCATCATTTTTTTCCAACCAGCTGCAAGATACCCTCCTGCCATGGCCACTGGTGTTTCAACATTAGATCTGCTACCAAGCTTCTCTGGAGTGGCTTTTTCTTGTCTACCTTTGATCTTTGTCCTTAGAAGAGAGGGATGAACTGGCACACGAAGAAGGGGATAGTAGAAATGGCAGTGGAGCAGTACCAGTGGTGGAGGTGGAAGCTTCGTTCACAATGACCCCCAAACAGGAGCAGTGTAAATGTCACTCAACAGCACAAGAAGCCAGATGCGAAAGACTGTATATTGTATGTCTCTGTTGGTGGCATGTTCAAGACCATACAGTTGGAACTATGGTGAACAGGGGTTGTGATGGTGGCTGGCTACCTTTGGAAAAAGGAATTGCCTGGGGAAGGTCAGATAAAGCTTTCTGAAGGGAGAGATTGTTCTATCCCTTGATTTAGGTGATGACACATTAAAGGTTTGTGGATTGTCAATTACATTGTGATTTATTTTCTTTAAATTTTTTTTTTTTTTTATCTTAGAGAGGGGGAGAAACAGAGAGTGAGAGAGAGAGAAAGAGAGGGAACTGGTGCACAAGGGCCTAAGCCACTGCAATCTAACTCCAGACGCTTGCGCCACCTAGTGGGCATGTATGACCTTGCTCACCAACGTGGGATCTAGAGAGTTGAACCTCGGTCCTTAGGCTTCACAGGCAAGCGCTATAAGCTTTAAGCCATCACTCCAGCTCTATTTTGGTCTGTACAAGTGTAGTGTGTGTGGCATGTGTGCATGTATGCACGTGTGTGTGTACACCCGTGGGGATCACAGGAGAACATCAGGTGTCTTCCTCTATCTCTCACCTGTGTGTGTCCGTGAAATGAAATCTCTTTGAGAACCCAGATCTACCATTTTCACCAGCCCCAGTGATACTCTGACCTTCCCTCCTCACAGGAGGACTGGATGCCTGGCAACATCCAGTTGCTTTACACGACTTCTGGAGAATATAATTCAGATGGTCTCCAGCCCTCTAAAGTCCTCATGCTTGTGCCACAAGCTCTCTTACCCATTGAGCCATCTTCCTCAGGCCATGTATTATAATTTTTAAAAATGACATTGTCCTGAAAGTCCAACTGTGGTTATCCTAATTACTACTTAGGCAGTATGCACAGGCATAAAGGGAATTTTCTCAGTGTTTTCCTATCCTGAGATTCAGTCATCAAGAGACTGGAACAGGCTATGAGGGAGAGTTATCTTCCTAACAATGAATTGTAATATCACATGCTTTAATGAGAGCCATTATATGTATCGTTCTGTGTTACAATGCTCTCAGGTCTTGCCATTCCGGGAGCTTCTTGCATTCCATCAGCTCTTGATATTTCACATTTAACTTTCCTTCATTTTGGAATCTATTGCCTTTCATTATCACGTTTTTTTATCATCTTTCCCTGTCAGCATTTTCCAAATCCAGCTTCAAATCACAGTCTAACAATTCATAAACAATTAGAACCATTATTTATTTACAGCCCTCATCAGCAGTGTGCAAATTAACTCCAGATGTGGCAAGTCACTTTGGTAACTAGAAAAAAAAAAGCTACATTGCTTTATATAATAAATATCTTGTTTTTGCTTGATAACCTGGGGTTTGTTTTATATAATAAATATCTTGTTTTTGCTTGATAACCTGGGGTTTGTTTCTTCCTTTTTCTCCTTGTGCCTGAGGTAAATGACCTACATATTGCATGTTCCAAATTTAAGCCTGAAGCTTGGAGAGAAACCTGACAACAGGAAGAGACTCAAGGAAGAGGTTCTCCTTTCCACGTCTGACCCCATCAAAACAGGAAGTGACTGGAGGAAGAGGATCTCCCTTCCACGTCTGACCCCATCAAAACAGGAAGTGACTGGAAGAAGAGGATCTCCCTTCCACGTCTGACCCCATCAAAACAGGAAGTGACTGGAGGAAGAGGATCTCCCTTCCAAGTCTGACCCCATCAAAGCAGGAAGTGACTGGAGGAAGAGGATCTCCCTTCCAAGTCTGACCCCATCAAAACAGGAAGTGACTGGAGGAAGAGGATCTCCCTTCCACGTCTGACCCCATCAAAGCAGGAAGTGACTGGAGGAAGAGGAGCTCCCTTCCACGTCTGACCCCATCAAAGCAGGAAGTGACTGGAGGAAGAGGAGCTCCCTTCCACGTCTGACCCCATCAAAACAGGAAGTGACTGGAGGAAGAGGATCTCCCTTCCAAGTCTGACCCCCATCAAAACGGGAAGTGACTGGAGGAAGAGGAGCTCCCTTCCAAGTCTGACCCCATCAAAACAGGAAGTGACTGGAGGAAGAGGAGCTCCCTTCCATGTCTGACCCCCATCAAAACAGGAAGTGACTGAGCTCCCTTCCAGGAAGAGGACTCTCCCCCTTCCATGTCTGACCCCATCAAAACAGGAAGTGACTGGAGGAAGAGGAGTCTGACCCCATCAAAACAGGAAGTGACTGGAGGAAGAGGAGCTCCTTCCACGTCTGACCCCATCAAAACAGGAAGTGACTGGAGGAAGAGGATCTCCCTTCCATGTGACTGGAGGAAGACCCCATCAAAACAGGAAGTCAAAACAGGAAGTGACTCATTGAGGAAGAGGAGCTCCCTTCCACGTCTGACCCCATCAAAACAGGAAGACTGGAGGAAGAGGAAGCCCCTTCCACGTCTCATCAAATCAAAGCAGGAAGTGACTGGAGGAAGAGGATCTCCCTTCCAAGTCTGACCCCATCAAAACAGGAAGTGACTGGAGGAAGAGGAGCTCCCTTCCACGTCTGACCCCATCAAAACAGGAAGTGACTGGAGGAAGAGGATCTCCCTTCCAAGTCTGACCCCATCAAAACAGGAAGTGACTGGAGGAAGAGGAGCTCCCTTCCACGTCTGACCCCATCAAAACAGGAAGTGACTGGAGGAAGAGGATCTCCCATCAAAACAGGAAGTCTGAGCTCCCTCCATCAAAACAGGAAGTGACTGGAGGAAGAGGATCTCCCTTCCACGTCTGACCCCATCAAAACAGGAAGTGACTGGAGGAAGAGGAGCTCCCTTCCACGTCTGACCCCATCAAAGCAGGAAGTGACTGGAGGAAGAGGAGCTCCCTTCCACGTCTGACTCCATCAAAACAGGAAGTGACTGGAGGAAGAGGAGCTCCCTTCCACGTCTGACCCCATCAAAACAGGAAGTGACTGGAGGAAGAGGAGGAGACCCCATCCAGGAAGTTCCCTTCCACGTCTGACCCCATCAAAACAGGAAGTGACTGGAGGAAGAGGAGCTCCCCCCATCAGGAAGTGACAAGTCTGACCCCATCAAAGCAGGAAGTGACTGGAGGAAGAGGAGCTCCCTTCCAAGTCTGACCCCCATCAAAACAGGAAGTGACTGGAGGAAGAGGATCTCCCTTCCATGTCTGATCTCATCAAAACAGACCCCCTTCGTTTAAAAAAATTTTTTTTTGATGGGGGCAAAAAAGGGTGGGGCAGTATCAATGTCAGTCTACCTACTAGCTGCTGCAACTATGATCATAAAATAAATGCGGTTGACTGGATGTAGCTCACTGGCAGAGCCCTTACCTAGCATTCACAAAGCCCTGGGTCTTCCTACTCAATTCACCTAATCAATATAATTTCTCACAGATACACATAGAGGCTAATCTAATTTGCATAATTCCTTAAGGTAATTCTAGGTGCTGTCAAGTTAACAAGTGATACAAACCTTCACGCCATCCTCAGTTGTGTAAATACAGTTAAGATAACACCCCCTACAAAAATGTATGAGCTATAAGTAGTAAACCAGATGTTTTTACTGTTATTAGAAACATAGTAAAAAGGTATAACTTTGTCAGTAACTATGACAAAACCATATTGTATAGCAGTAATATGTTACTGACAAATACAATTTCTGAGTCACAATTGTATATACTTTTTGTTTTGATGTATATTGTTGATTTGGTCTTCAACTTGTAGAAATTTCAATTCAAGCCACAAATCCCACTTCTTTGTAGTATTCAATATCATCAAGTTAAAGATTTCTTATAAATCTGAGAGGGGGCAGGGCATAGTGGCACATGCCTTTAATCCCAACAATGTGAATTTAAGGCCATCCTTGGTCTACAGAGTGAGTTCCAGGTCATCCTGGGCTAGACTGAGACCCTAGGGCCTCTTTTCTACTCTCAGGACCCACATAAGCTAGATGCACAAGGTGGCACATGCGTCTGGAGTTTGTTTGCAGTGGCTGGAGGCCCTGGCATGCCCATTCTCTCTCTCTGGGTCGGTCTCTTTCTCTCTCTTAAATAAATAAATAAATAAATAAATAAATTTAAATAAATATATATATATTTTAAAAATAACAAGGGACTAGGGAGATGGCTTAGTGGTTAAGGCATTTGCCTGCAAGACCAAAGGACCCAGATTCAATTCCCAGAACCCACATAAGCCAGATGCATAAGATGGCGCATGCATCTGGAGTTTGTTTACAGTGGCTTGAAGGCCGTGGTGTGCTCATTCTCTCCTTCTCCCTCTCTCTCTCCCAAATAAATAAAATTAAATTAAAAACAACAACAAGGATAGTTGGGCGTGGTGGTGCACGCCTTTAATCCCAGCACTCAGGAGGCAGAGGTAGGAGGATCGCGGTGAGTTCAAGGCCACCCTGAGACTATAGAGTGAATTCCAGGTCAGCTTGGACTAGAGTGAGACTCTACCTCGAAAAACCAAAAAAAAAAAAAAAAAAAAAAGGGCTGGAGAGATGACCTAGGATCAATTCCCCAGTACCCACATAAGCCAGATGCACAAGGTGGCACATGTATCTGAAGTTTGCTTGCAGTAGCTAGAAGCCCTGGCATGACAATTCTCCCTTCCCCGTCTCAAATAAGTAAATAAACAAAATATTCTAAAAAGCAACAACAACAAAGGCCACACAAGTCTTACAGGTGCAGAATGTTGAAGTACTGATCATAACTTGCAAGTTTTATTTATTAGCTCAGCATCTTTTCTTCATCCTTTCGGTGAATAACTTACTTATATTCCTCTCTGTGCTTTTCTTCTGTGATCACATTCCTTCTCTTTCTCCCTGACCTCTAGCCTCTCTCATATAAGGACCCTGCTGAGTATCCTGTACCCACCTGCATAATTCAAGCTAATCTCCCATTTCCAGAGTCTTAATCACATTTAAAAATCCCCCTGGGGCAGATACCTTAGCAGGTAAGGCATTTGTCTGCGAAGCCTAAGGACCCAGGTTCAATTCCCCAGTACCCATGTAAACCAGATGCACAAGGTGGTGCATGCATCTGGAGTTTGTTTCAGTGGCCAGAGGCCCTGATGCACCCATTCTCCCTCTTCTTCTCCCTTCCCTCAAATAAATAAATAAATAAAATATTTTTTAAAAAGTCTGTTTGTTGGGTAACATATCATATTCTCAGGTTTTGGGGATTGAATGAGGAGAACTTTGGGGTCATTATTGTGGGTTCCACAGAGTACAAAGGAGAAGAAGCAACCTTCGGGAAGGCCCTGAGATAGAAGAATTTCTCTCTCTGAAGAAATACAGTACAATCCCTCGCCCCAGTGTGAGCTGGAGATAGAGACCACACCACATCTTGTAGAAAGCTGTAGGCTCTTTCTAAGATTTATGCCAGTAATTATTTTAGGATCCCTTGGACAAATTTCTGATTACCAAAATGTCTTAAGGTTGTATCTGTCCCTAAGGTGCTGTGAAGTTCAAAATGTCCCAAATTAAGACTCATCAAAAATAATCATAGTAGTATTGGTGTGAAGAGTTAAAATCTTTATTAAGGGCTGAGGAGATGGCTCAGCAGTTAAAGACATTTGCTTGCAAGCCTGCTGAGCAGAGTTCAATGCTCCTCAGCGCCCAGGCAAGGCTAGATGCAAAGTGGTGCATCATCTTTAATCTCAGTGTGCCTAAGGCAATAGGAGCGATACCTCCTGAGCAGCAGTGGCAGAAACAGTGGGGTAGGACCTGTCTCTAATAGAAGGTGGAAGGAGAGGAGACATCCTGGTGTTATTTTCTGACTGCCACACACATCCTGTGATGTGAGCCTGTACACACATAACATGCAACACACATTTAACTTGATTAATGAAAACCATGCATATTGGTGTCTGGTTCATATGAAAGACTGGAGAGAAATATTACGAATTTCCTAGCCATGCAAATGGAAATCTTCTGCATGAAGCAAAGAGAAGGCACTCTCATCACAGCATGCCACAGGAAAGATGAGTGAGGAGGGATGGGCTGGCATGCTGCGGTTCAGGCTAAAACGAAATGACAAGCTAGAGAGCACAAAAAGAAAAGAGAGAATGGCAATCTCATTGTATTCCCTGGTGAATCCAGTCCAAGTGTTCAAAACAGATTGAGCGCATGGTAAAATGAACGAAGCATGGGTGGAGAATTTCTGAGAATTCTGAGTTGTCTTAGCCTACCTGTGATGGAGCTAAAACGTGGGCTGGGCCCTCCCATATTGTCAAAGGACAGGGAACCACTCAGTCAAACTAAACACTCAGTGCGGTCATACTGATGTGACAGAGCATGACACTCCAGCACAGATATGGACCCATTTTCTTCAAAATAAATACTCCGGGACTGGAGAGATGGCTTAGTGGTTAAGGCTCCTGCCTGCTAAGCCTAAGAATGCCCATTTTATTCTCCAGGTTCACGTTTAGTCAAAAGCAAAAGTGATGCAAGGGCGCAGTACCTCACTTGCCCACAAGGAGCGCATATGTCTGGAGTTCGTTCACAGCGGCAGAGGGGCTGCTGGCATGCCCATTCTCTCTCTCTCTCTCTCTGTCTCTCTCAAATAATAAAAACATTTTAAATAAATAAATATTCCGCTGTGTTAAAGTCTTGGTTGAAATTTGTTAAAGCATACTGGGATTTTTTTGACATAAGCCCGTCATGATAATTTCTCTTGGTGACTTGAACTAACCAATAGGTTGGTTTCAATTCAAACTTACTTGATTTTACATTGTCTCGGGTTGGGTCTCCCCACTACAGACACTGAGACAAGGATTAAAGTGTAAGCAGCTTTCTATCTTTCTTGGGAGGTGATCCCAGAACAGAAGATGCTGGCACTGAGTGGGAGCAGAGAAGCAAAACAGGGAAGGGAAAACAGGGAGGACAGGGGGAACACGGAGCAGTGAATGCCGATTCCACAGGCTACCCCAAGATTTCACAGGACTCTCCAAAGCATGCCAACACCCCAGTGATCATATGTCCTTTTGAATTTCTTTCTTTCTTTCTTTCTTTCTTTCTTTCTTTCTTTCTTTCTTTCTTTCTTTCTTTCTTTCTTTTCTTTCTCTCTTTCTTTCTTTCTCTTTCTTTCTTTTTGGTTTTTCGAGGTAGGGTTTCACTCTGGTCCATAACTACATAGTCTCAGGGTGGCCTCTAACTCATAGAGATCCTCCTACCTCTGCCTCCCGAGTGCTGGGATTAAAGGCGTGCGCCGCCATGCCCGGCTCTCTCTCTTTTTTTTAATGTGCAGCCCAGGCCAGCCTCGAACTCCTGATCCTCTTGCCTCTGCCTCTTTCAGCAATTTCCTACTGGCGTGCACCACCACAGCTAGCTTCATTTGAATGTCTGATCCTCCTGCCTCCACCTCTTGAAAGCTGGAATGACAGGAGTGTGTCTTCCTACCTTGTGTCTTCGGGCTGGGGATGGAGCCCAGGGCCTCGTGCGCACTATGTATGCGTTCCTTTCACTGAGCTTCATTTTTTCCTGCCCTCATGTCTCTGCATGGTTGGTAGGTAAATCTCAAACTTGAAATGACTCGTAACAGAATTTCCAACTTTACATGTACTAAACTAACCTGTGACCATCACCCTTCAACATACTGGCTTTTGTGAGTCTGGCTAACGTGGGATCTGGAGAGTAGAACCTGGGTCCTTAGACTTTGCAGGCAAGCCTTAACCACTAAGCCATCTCTCCAGCCCTGCCTCTAGATAATTTAGGGGTTGTGAATTTTTTTCTCTAGTCTTAAAACTGTATATTAAATGCTTTCTACTTGGAATATAAAAAAATGTAAATAATTAAAAACCAAACTCAACTGCTTTAGTTTTTTCAATATTTATTTATTTATTTGCTTGACAGAGAGAAAGAAAGAGTGTGTGACAGCAAGTATTGCATGTTCCAGGGCCTCTTGCCACTATAAATAAATTCCAGACTCATGTGCCAGTGACTTTATGTGGATACCAGAGAATCAAACCCAGGCTGGCAGGCTTTGCAAGCAAGAGCCTTTAACTGTTGAGCCACCTCCCCAGCTCTCAACTACTTTAAATAATCATAATTTTTTTTTTTACCTAAGATGTCCCAAGTCAGATCAGCTCCAGGCAGCTCAGGGTTAACGAGAACTTTGGCTCTCTTCTTGAGAGTACTTTCCCATGGCTGGCCCGTCCTTTATGTTTTCTCTGTTCTCGCCATACGTCCCTCACTGTAGGACAGGTGGACCAGCTCCTGCACTTTATCTAGTGGGGGCAAAACCCAGAGACTGAAAAGAAACAGGTCTTCCTGCCTTCATCAGTCCCTAGTTGACTTTGCTTCAGGTCACTGTCATAACTGAGTCACTTGCTCACAGCTAGAAGAACAGAATACCATGGCTGATCTAGCCCAGTCAAGACCCTTCCCAAGGTGGGAGCAAGCCAGCCTCCCTTGAAATCCACTGCCCTGGGGGAGGGTGGCAGAACTTCAGGAAAATCGAAGTTATGCAAACAATGAAAAAGGGAACAGCTGTTGGGATTATAATAGCCTCACTTTGGATTACACAGAAGTAGATACTGAAATCCTGTTGAGTAGTTTACTTTAACGGGGAAAATACCATGGAAGTAGGGAAATGGGCAAAGGAAGGCAGCTCACAAAGGGTGCATCATAAATCAACTTGCTGGGGCTGGGCGTGTAGCATAGTGGGTAGGGTGCTTGCCCAGCATGCATGAAGATCTGGAATAAATCCCTAGCACCACATTAACCAAGTGTGATGGCGCATTCCTGTAATCCCAGCACTCAGGAAGTGGAGGCAGGAAAACCAGTAGTTCAGACTGGAGAGATGGCTCAGCAGTTAAAGGCACTTGTTTGCAAAGCTGGCCAGCCTGGGTTCAATTCCCCAGTATCCAAATGAAGTGAGATGCACACGGAGGTACATGCGTCTACCCTTAGTTTGCAGTGGCAAGAAGCCTTGGTGCTCTCTCCCTCTCTCTCTTTCTCTGAAATCTATAAATTAAACTATTCAAGAAAATTAGAAGTTTGAGGATATTCTTGGCTATTCAGTGAGTTCTAGGCCAGCCTGGGACACATGAGCACTGTCTCAAAAATAACTAAGTAACTGAATGAATGAATGAATGAATGAGGAAGTAAACAAACTTGCAAAAATGGGCAACCATAGTTTAAGATTATTCTCAGCTACACAGCAAGTTCTAAACTAGCCTGGGACACATGAGCTCTATCTCAAAAAAAAAAAAAAAACTAACTAAATAAATATAAATAAATAAATTAACTTGCAAGAATGGGCAACTGAAACTTCACACAGCTGGGTCTTGCTGGAGTCACTGAAGAGACGTCTTAGAGTTGCTGGGAGTCAATGTAAACATATTCTAACCCAGCCATACAGAGCGTCTGTCTGCCAGCTCTCATTAACCACTGGCCATGGGCTGCTCCCAGTGGTGTTACCACCCCGCCCCGCCATCACTTCCAGCCTTCCCTACATGCAGGCCTACAGAAAGCCCTTGGGTGGAAGTGCTGACAGGGACAGGGAGGAATGCAGACAAGATACAGGTGCTGATGGCATCTGCCTCCACAAGCAGCGGGCTTTGCTACCAACACGAACTCTATACATTTTTAATTGCATCTTCAAACTTTTAGGACTACAATGCCGGCCCCCAGATTAATCTAAAATAAATGTGCCCCTCATCATACCATGTGTCACATAAACACTAACAGTTGTTCCAACCTGGCAGCAGAGATCTGGGGAATGAACGCCATGTCTGTGACTTCCCTTGAGACCCGGAAGTCAGCTCTGGAAGCAGGTGGAGGCAGAAGAGAGCCTGCAGGGAGGTCTGCCACAGATCCCTTTGCATTTCAATCCCTGTTCTCATCAGGCAGGATATTTTTCAATGGAAGTAGCTTTTTTTTTTTTTTCCTAATTCTGAAGGTCTTTTTTTTTTTTTTTTTTCGAGGTAGGGTCTCACTCTGGTCCAGACTGACCTGGAATTAACTATGTAGTCTCAGGGTGGCCTCGAACTCTTGGCGATCCTCCTACCTCTGCCTCCCAAGTGCTGGGATTAAAGGCGTGCGCCACCACGCCCGGCCTTGAAGGTCTTTTAAAAAGAGTTACCTTGGGGATAGGGAGATGACGTAGCCATTAAAGGCACTTGCTTGCAAAGCCTGATGGCTGGGGTTCAATTCTCTGGCTAACCATTTAAAGCTGGAGGGATTCATTTGCAGTAGCAAGAGATCACAGCAGGCACATACACACAGGCACACACACACACAAATAAGGGTCACATTTTAAACTAGAAAAGATCAAAGGATATCTTTTTGGGCTGAAGAAAAGTAGCATAAAATAAAGATGATTGCTTTCAGTGGTGGGTGGGTTCAGTTGTGTTTGCCCAAAGTCACATGTGGCAGTTCTAACCTGGGTACCACTGGAGCTGCCCTGGTGGGAATGAGGACATTCCGGAGAGACTTGTGCAGCATCCCTTTGGCTGTCAGGTGACTGACAGAATAAATCCCAAGAAACGTGATTTTTGGGTCCAGAGAGGGATTTAATTCCATTAAAATGAGGGCAATCCCAGGCCCATGGGCCCCAAGTTTTGGATCCTTATCAAAATTAGCAAGGCCTTGAAAACACAGACTCAGAGAGGGATAGATTGTGAAGTAAAAGGTTTATTTTAGGGAGGTAGGATCCAGAGGGAAGGCAGGCTGAAGGGCCTAAGTCAGGCTGGGAAGGGGAAATGGAGACTGAGAAAATCTGTCACATAGCAAAAGTGTGGACACACACACACACACACACACACACACACACACACACACGGAAAGCAAAGCAGGAGAGCCCAAGCTACAAGATCCCCTCACATGAGGGTAGGAGAAGTCTAAGAGATAGTAAAGGACTCAGAGCTTAAGCAGAGATCACATATGTAACAGAGTGAGCAGGCACCAAAACACAAGACAGGACATTACCCAGAGATGGGGGCGCATGCATCTGGAGTTCATTTGCAATGACTGGAGGCCCTGGTGCCCCCAATCTTTCCCTCTCTCAGCCTCTCACTCTCTCTCTCTCTCTCTCTCAAATAAATCAATACAAATAAAATATTTTTTAAAAGCCAGTTATAGGGCTGGAGAGATGGCTTAGTGGTTAAGGCCTGCCAAGCCTAAGAACACCCATTCCATTCTCCAGGTCCCACTGTGTAGCCAGAGGCAAAAACTGACGCAAGCACGCAATGCCGCACTTGACCACAAGGGGGCGCACACATCTACAGCAGCTGAGAGGCCTTGGAGTGCCCATTTTCTCTCTCTCTCTCTCTCTCTCTCTCTCTCTCTAAAAAAAAAAGCCATTTACAGATTCAACTATTGTAAGAAGCATTTTTATATTATCTGCCTAAGACCCAAGAGCAGTGACTGGGATTATCTTGGAGCAGGCTGCGTGTTTGGTCAGTTGCTCTTTAAGGCCCAATGTGTTCTCTCCAGGGGCATCGCCCTGACATCTCCCCCCTTTCCCTTTTCTTGACCATACTGACCTAATTCTGGGCCCTGAACCCACACCTGCCTTGAGCCTACCTCAACATGCTGCTGGCTCAGCTAAGAACCCTCACCTCAGACCTCCACTGACCTCTCTTCTTCTCATGCATTTTAGTTGTTGGTTCAAATATTTCTAATGCAAAAGAGCTCGTTCTTTTTCTTGTTGTTTTTATTTTCTTTATAAAATTAGGAACAGAGAGTTCTTTTTAAAAAAATATTTATTTATTTGAGAGAAAAGGAAGTTGGGTGATAAGGGACTTTTGCCCTGCAAATGAACTCAAGATGCACGCACCACTTTGTGCATCTGGCTTTATGTGGGTACTAGGGGACTGAACCCAGGTTGGCATTCTTCGCAAGCAAGTGCCTTTAACTGCTGACCCATCTTTCCAGCACTGTTGCTGTTTTTGAGGCAGAATCTCACTGCAGACCAGAATGACTCGAAACTCATCCTGTAGCTCAAACTGGTCTCAAATGCACCGTGATTCTCCTACCTCAGCCTCCCAAGTGTTGGGATTAAAGGCTTGATTCATCGTACCCAGAAAGAAGTAATTATTTTAATTTTTATTTAATTTTATTTTAAAACTTTAAAAATATTTCATTTATTTGTTTATTTATTTATTTATTTATGACAGAGAGGGGGAAAGAGAGAGAGAGAAAGAGGCAGATAGAGACAGAGAGGATGGGTACTCCAGGGCCTCTAGCCACCGCAAACAAACTCCAGATGCATGTGCCACCTTGTGCGTCAAGCTTACGTGGTTCCTGGGGAATCAAACTGAGTCCTTAGGCTTCACAGGCAAATGCCTTAACTGCTAAGCCATCTCTCCAGCTTGTCACTTTTAACTTTTTACTGACGACTTCCACACACATACACCGCAATGAGAGGTCACTCTTGATGACAAGAGTTAGTCTCCCCCTCCTTTGTCCCTTCACTTCCGTCACACTCTACTTCTTCTTCCCCCCAGCACTCCCTAGGGATTTTACTGCAGTTCTATGGGTTTTTTTTTTTTGTCTGAACTCTGTACCAACAGATAAGATGTTGGAGGAATGCATGTTTGTCTCAATCTCTCAAAATGGGTCAGCTAACTGGCTGCTCATAGAGAGAAGTAACTACTAAGGTCCTCCATGTCCACGAATGAACGGTGACTAAGGTCACGTCCATGCCTATGAAGAGAGCGGAACTTTGCGCAGAGCCTCAGCACCGGCCTCTCCCTTCTTCCCTCTTCCTTTCTGAACACTAACGACTCGCAGTTGCTGCTGTCTCTGGTCTTCTTACTCATGTTCCCACAGAACTTCTCCTTCAGGTCCTGAAACTGCATCTTCACATGAATGGTTTTCTCTTCTCTAAACCTCGGCCACATGATGTTTATTCTTCTCTCTCCCTCCCTTCTCCTTCTCCCTTTCTTCTTCCTTCCTCCATCCTTCCCTCTTTCTCTTTCTCTCTCTCTCTTTCTTTCATTTTTTTTTCTGAGGTAGGGTTTCACTCTAGCCCAAGCTGACCCAGAATTCCTGCTGTAGTCCCAGGCTGGCCTCAAACTCATGGCGATCCTCCTATCCTTGCCTCCCGAGGTGGGGATTAAAGATGGGCCCCACCATATCTTGCTTCCTTTCCAGGTCAGTGAACACCAGTTATCCCACTGAGGAAGGCCCACAGGAAAATGGCGAAGGGGAGATATGACAACTAATGTTAAAAATAATTGATAAAAAACAATTTTATAACTCCAGACCCTCCTGCCTCTGCCTCCCAAGGGCTGAGATAACAAGCGTGCACCACCCACGCCGAGCTTGAGAGCTCCTGTTTCTAACTATGACACCAACGACATGCTTTAATCTCTCTCTGCTTGTTTCTGGTCTGTTAAACTACAAGCGCTTCAGGGAAGGACTTTTGACGTGCATCTACATACTGATACCCAGGGCTACTGCTCATTATATAGTGTCCACTCAGTAAGGAAAGAAATGTCCAGGTCTCTCCATAGATTCCCTCCGCTCTGGCGCTCTCTTAGAGTTTTACATCTTTGCCTTTATCCTAAAAATATAACAGTTCCACACAGCAGGCATCGGCACAGGATTTATCACCACCCCTGATTCATTCTCAATTTCTAGATGTGAGGTTCTCCTGTTATCCACCGCACCGGTGCCAAGAGAAAAATCTTCAGCATCTTATGAGCTCTCAGCATCTAATGAGTCACCACATGGGGCACTTGTTTAAACCTCTCTTGCTTTTTACCCAGTGCCTGGTGCCAGCTATCTGCTCTCTTGTTGCTGTAGCAGAAATTCTCCTTGTTGCTGTCATTATGGTCAAAGTTGGTGAATCTACCTGCTGTCAGATTTTAGTGGATCTCATGGTGTGTGGTCTGCTGTTGTTTGAACCCACTCATTTCAGCATTACAATATTGCTAGCTCAGAGTCTCCTTAGCATACATGTTTTCTTACAGCACACAGAGGCTAAAGATGGTGCTAGAAACAACCCCAACATGAATAAAACTGTCATGCCATCTGAAAATTGCTGCTGAGCTCAAGGTAAGGTGCATGAATGTGTTTTTAACCTCCCCTAGCCATGTCCCACGAAACAATGAAAAATGAGTATTAACTTGTAATTAACACCTTTTCTTGATCTGGGCCAATAATAGAGTTTCTAATTCTTTGTTAGTTTCTTTGAATGTTGGTTGGTTGGTTTTTGAGACAGGGTCTCACGTAGCCAAGGCTGGTCTCTAACTCACTATGTATAACAGAGCTTGACCTTGAACTCTTAATCCTCCCACGTCCAGCTCTCAAGTGCAAGGATTTCAAGAGTGACCGACCACTGCCTGGCAGGGTTCTGATTCCTTAAAGATCTGTTTGTGTACATGAGAGATGCTGCATCCATCTCTCAGCTTTTCTCAGGGGGAGCAGTATAGTAAAAGACCTGGATTCAGAGGTCGTGGGGTTAAATCTCGGCTTCCGCCATAAGGCTGAGCATCATTCTCCTCAATTGCAAAATGTATGTAATACTGGTGGGAACTGTAGAGGCCTGGAGCGCAAGTGACGTGCCCAGCTCAGAGCTGAAGTGCACTGAGCACCCTGCCTGTGCCATCGCTGTCATCATCATCATCATCATCACCTTCATTATGGCATTCCGACTATTATCCAGGAGAGAGGGTGACACAGGAAGGGAAATGCATATCTGGAAGATTTTTTTTCAAATGTGTGTGATAAAGTTTTATTGCTACGAAGACCACACTTGTATCTTGCCTAGGATGAGTCATTCTCAGATCAGGAAGGAATTATGAAAATAACTAATCCTTCAGATGTTAAAACTGGTTAAAAGATCATCATAGTAGATTGTCCTTCCACCATTTAAGTCCTTGTGCTCTGTTGCTTATCTGTCAACTCTGTGTTTTGGCAGACCATAGTCAGTATGTGGTTTCTTGCAACCACTAACATGCTATACCATGGACTAAAGGATATATATATATATATATATATATATATATATATATATATATAATTTTTTTTTTGGTGTGTGTGTGTTTTTAAATCACCACAAGAGGGCTGGGGCGATAACTCAGCAGTTAAAGGTACTTACTTGAATAGTCTACTAGCCCCACGGTTCAATTCTCCAGCACTCACGTAAAGCCAGATGCACAAAGTGGCACATATATCTGGTAGTTCATTTATAGTGGCAAGATGTCCTGGTGTGCCCACTCTCTGTCTGTTTCATTCTCCCCATAATTAAAAATATATTTATTTATTTATTTAAAAACACCATAGCAATAACACAATTTGCAACAAATTAAAATACAAAAGAGAATTAAAAATTATCCTACAAGTCAAGCAACAGTTGTAAGAAGAACAAACCGTGTTCATTTCTATCCTAATCCCCAGGAATCGCCACTGAGAACAGTTTGGAGGGTTTGGGGGTATAGTCTTCCCAAGCCCTGTATGTATCCCTCTGTGTACACACACACACAGAAAGAGAGAGAGAGAGACAGAGAGAGAGACAGAGACAGAGACAGAAAGTTTGGGCATCTTATATACGTATTTTTGCTTTAAAAGAAATAAGAAGCAGGGTGTGCACACCTTTAATCCTAATACTTGGGAGGCAGAAGTAGGAGGATCCCTGTGAGTTTGAGGCCATCCTGAAACTACATAGTGAATTCCAGGTCAGCCTAGGCTAGAGCAAGACCCTACCTCAAAAACAAACAAACAAACAAACAAACAAACAAACAAACAAAAAAACAACGAGGTGGGGAGGGCCTGAAGTGATGGCTCTGTGGTTAGGAGCTCTTGCTGTGAAAACACGAGGGCTTGAGAGGGCCTGAGACCACCCAAGCCCAGTTCCCAAGCCCTCATGTAGACAGCTGGGCCTAGTCACTGTGACCCTAGGCCTATGGGAGTCAGAGACAGGGAGAATCACTGGGGTTCCCTGGCAGGGATTGGGGGATGGGTGAAGGGGAAAATAGCAGCTCTGGGTTGAATGAAACTCCTTCACCAGGAAACAGGCAGAGGAGTGAAAAGACGAGTGCACCCGAGGCCTCCTCTGACCTCCACATATATGCATCTGTACACACTACACACAAATCACATCACATACCACACCACACATACTCTACTCACATGCACGCACATCAAAAAATAAAATACATAAAAATTTAAAATGTACTCCAATGTCTTTAAAAAAAAAACATCTTGGGCTGGGGAGATGGCTCAGTGGTCAAAGGCACTTTCTTGCAAAGCCTACTGGCCCAGGTGTGATTCCCCAGTATCCACATAAAGCCAGATGCACAAAGTGGCACATGCATCTGGATTTTGTTTGTAGTGGCAAGTGGCCCTGGTATGCCCATACGCTTTCTTTGTTTCTTTCTCTCTTTCATAAATAAACAAAAATATTTTCGTATATTTTATTTATTTATTTGAGAGACAGAAAGAGGCAGAGAGAGAGAGAGAGATAGGGAGAGAATGGGAACACCAGGGCCTCCAGCCACTGCAAACGAACTCCAGATGCATGCGCCCCCTTGTGCATCTGGCTTATGTGGGTCCTGGAGAGTTGAACCGGGATCCTTTGGCTTTGCAGGCAAATGCCTTAACTGCTAAGCCATCTCTCCAGCCCAATAAAAAATATTTTTTTAAACCCTAGTCATCCACGCATCAAGAAATATTAAAATCACCCAATCTTTTTTTTTAAATATCCATGCTACTTTCTTTCACATGTTTAGGGAACTACAGTAGTCCCTGAAGAACCCCATTTCTTCACGTTCAAGCTTCTGTGGAGTCCTCTTATACACACACAGCCACCGAGATGGCCCTGTGACTGCATTTGACCAATGGGATGGCACAAGCGGGTAAGCACTTGGAAGCCATCTGCCATGAAAACATCTGACCGGTGCGAGAACACCATGGCAGGAAGATGCTTGTGTGGTGGTGCTATCTGGGGAGGCTGTGGAAAGTTTGAGGTGAGAAGTGTGGCTTGGAGAAGCCGGCAGCAGGGGGCAGGCCTTGGAGAGCGCTAGTGGTCCTTCTTCTGGCCCGAGTTCTGTGTCCCATCTGTGTGGCCACGTGAGCAGACACAAGTTCCCAACCCCAGCGGCAAAGCCATTCTTGCCACCATGCCTTCCCTTCCCTGCCAGGCTATAGTGTACCCCTTGAACTGTGGGCCAAAATAAATCTTTCCTCTCTGAAGTGCTTCTGTCATGTAACATAAAATAACTAATAGACCATGTCACTTGGACCACTTGAGGTAGCAGGAACTTGACAGAAAATTTTTTTGAAAAGTTCTTTCTTTTTAAAAAATATTTATTTATTTATTTATTTATTCATTTATTTATTTATTTGAGAGAGGGAAAGAGGCAGAGAGAGAGAGAGAGAGAGAGAGAGAGAGAGAAAGAAAGAGAGAGAAAGAGAGAGAGAATGAGCATGCCAGGGCTTCCAGCCAGTGCAAACACATTCCAGATGCATGCACCACCTTGTGCATCTGGCTTATGTGGGTCCTGGGGAATTGAACCAAGGTCCTTTGGCTTTGTGGGCAAGCGCCTTAACCACTAAGCCATCCCTCCAGGCCATTGACAGGAATTTTGACACTGAGAATTTGTCTCTTAGTACTCTGTTTCTTGGCAGCCACCTGCAGTGTAAGTAGGATAGTTAATGTCAAGAGATCACCGTGGTATGGAGAAGTGTCCAGTTACCAGACATGACAGGAGCTTTGGGGGCATCAAGCACAAGCCTAACCCTAGACCAGCCACAGCCCTTTGTAGCATATTATTGGTCACAATCAATGACACACAGGAAGGAAGGACTACCCATAACCCGCAGAATACAGAGAAATAATAAGTTATGTTGTGAGAAGCCTTCTGTTTCTAGTTTATTAAAGAGTAAAAAGAGGGGCTGGAGAGATGGTTTAATGGTTAAGGCACTTGCCTGCAAAGTCTAAGGACTCAGGTTCAATTCTCCAGGTCCCATGTAAGCCAGATGCACAAGGCGGTATATGCATCTAGAGTTTGTTTGCAGTGGCTAGAAGCCATGGCATGCCCATTCTCTTTCTCTCTCTCTAATAAATAAAAATTAAAACTTTTAAAAAGAGTAAAAAATGACTATAGAGGGCTGGAGAGATGGCTTAGCGGTTAAGTTGCTTGCTGGCAAAGCCAAAGGATCCAGGTTTGATTCCCCAATACCCACATAAAGCCAGATACACAAGGTGGTGGATGCCTCTAGAGTTTGTTTGCAGCGGTTGAATGCCTTG
Organism: Orientallactaga sibirica; assembly: GCA_036365145.1. NCBI lineage: Eukaryota > Metazoa > Chordata > Mammalia > Rodentia > Dipodidae > Orientallactaga > Orientallactaga sibirica. The sequence continues at coordinate 4,416,624 of JAEOAD010000009.1, forward strand.
GCACGTCCATTCTCTCTGTCTACTTCTCCGTCTCTCAAATAAATAAAGTAAATAATTTTTTAAAAAATTTATTGTTAATTTAGGGCTGGAGAGATGGCTTAGTGGTTAAGATGCCTGCTTCCTAGAATTCTTCCTAGAAGAATGCTGGTTTCAATCTCCAGTGGTTCCAGTCTCCAGGTCCCACATTTAGCCAGATGCAAAGGGATGCAAGGGCGCACTTGACCACAAGGGGATTTCGTTCGCAGCAGCTGAGAGGCTGCAGGCGTGCCCGTCTCTATCTGTTTTCCTCTCCCTCTCTCTCTGTCTCTCTCTCCCCCCAAAATTATTATTAATTAAAAAGTTTTTTTTAGTCTCTGCTACATAGTGGGTTTGAGATCAGTCTGAGATACATGAGACCCTGTCTCAAAAAAAAAAAAAAAAGACCAAATAAAAGAAAATAAACAAAAAAGAAATCTGTTGTTAATTATATTACCAATTTTAGTGAACTTTTCCTTTCTCCTTTGACTTAGGGTCTCATCTAAACTAGGCTGCCCTTGAGCTCTGATCCTTCTGCCTCCACCTTCTGATTGCTGGGATTAAAGGTTTGTCCCACCAGTCTTGATTGCTGACCTTTTCATTACTAGTGGGATTATATATATATTAAATTTAACACCTAATTTATCTCTTCCCAGGTCACTTTTTTGTTTGTTTGTTTGTTTGTTTGTTTGTTTGTTTGTTTGTTTTTCGAGGTGGGAGTCTTGCTCTAGCCCCAACTGACCTGGAATTCTCAAGCTGGCCTTGAACTCACAGTGATCCTCCTACCTCTGCTTCCCAAGTGCTGGTATTAAAGAAGTGCACCACCATGCCCAGTTGCCCCAGGCCATTTTTAATTGGGTTTTTAAATATTTCTTCATGTTGATTTGTGAAACAGTTTTCTGTATTAAGGACATTAGACTTTTGTCTGTGATCAGTGTTCAGAGCATTTGTCATTATCCTGTTGCCATCCCCTTTCAGTTTACAAAGGTAACAAAATTGTAGGTCTTAAACATGCTCCTTCATAGCGTCTATATTTCTTGGCAAATTTTATAATGATTTCCCCAAAGTCATATTATAAAACTGTTTTTCTATATCACCTCCTGGAACACTTACAAAAAAATTTAACCATTCATTTATTTTCAGCTTGGTTTGTGGATGACGTGAATTAAGTCTAGGGTATTATTTTTTAAATAGAGAAATAGTCTTCCAAAAATATTTATTATTTATTCTTGAGTTATTATAATTACTAAAATTCTTGATTGAATAATTTGACCCTTCTTTCTTTACTTAAAAGTCTAATAAGTCCTGAATATAGCATACATTCATTTCTAAACATTCTTGTATCCAGTGATTTTTTTTTCTTGTCTGTTCATATAAGTAACATAGTTCTTAAAATTATCATGAGTTTTTCTTCATAGCATAAATTGTTCTGTTCACTCCAGATATTGAAATGGGTGAATTCTATTTGGTTAAAAACAGTAAAGTAAGTTTGTATATGTATACAGACATATATATTATATATATAATATGTTTAAAATTTACTAATACATGCTTACACATTTTGCAGAATGGAATGTATGCAAATCATGTTTCATTTTGGAGTCATAAAGGAGAAGCTGTAACAGCAAAACACGCAACATCTAAAACCAAGAGCAAATTTAAAGGTTAACCTGACAGAATATTTTTTGTGATGTCACATAAAATCAGTTTTAAATTTCATAACCCGAGGGCTCCAAACTCCATCTTCCCGCTTTAGACTTCCCAGTCACATAAGAGCAACTGCATAGAGCTGGGGGAAATGAATTCTGTTGAGAAAAATCGAAGCAGGCTGGGAGACAGGATGCTATGAATTTGTTATCCAAATCTGATTATAAACCTGTTTTGAATAATTGGGAAATTAATGGTGTCTAATTCAGTCCAAGGTGTATAGGATACCTTATCTATATTTTTGGAAAAGTCTCCCTCCCTCCCTTCCTTTCTCTCTCTCATTCTCCCCCTTATCTGTTTGACTACTGGGTTTTATTTTGTATTTTTAAGAATAACAGCATAAAGAATATTGTCTACTTAGGAGTTTGTGTCTAAATTGGGCATGGTTAATATATCTTAATTTGGGGGCTAGGGAGATGGCTCAGCAGTTAAGGACATTTGCTTGCAAAACCGATTTTTTGATTCTGCAGTACCCACATAAAGCCAGATGCACAAAGTGGTGCATGCATCTGGATTTATTTGACAAAAAGACCTGGTGCACTGATGTTCTCTTTTTCTCCTTCTCTCTCTCAAACAAATAAATAAATGTTTTTTTAAACATATCTTAATTTTTTTTTGTTTGTTTTTGGCTTTTCAAAGGTAAGGTCTCGCTCTAGCCCCGGCTGACCTGGAATTCACTATGTAGTCTCAGGGTGGCCTCAAACTCACAGAAATCCTCCTACCTCTGCCTTCCAAGTGCTGGTATTAAAGCGTAAGCCACCACGCCTGGCTTTTTAATTTTTTTTTAAGCATTTGTTTTTTCCTTGGTAGTTCAAATGGTAGGGGCTGGCATGTTCACCTTCAGCACTGTTTGGTTTTAGACAAATGAAATCAATCTCTGTCTGGTGTAAAGGTCATGCTCAAACTCTTCCCAGCTTTGGATGCAACCTTGCTATGTTTACAATCTGCTTGTATTTTTTTTTTCTTCAGGTTTTCATGGCTTTGTAGGTTCTATGAGTTTGGGGCTTACTGATAAAAACTATGTACTAAAATCTGTTTCCTAGAGTGACAAAAAAGTGTTATAACAAGTTCTCTGACACATACATTGATTTCCAGCAGCCTGTTAAAAACAGTAAGTGCCATGGAGCCTCGAGCTGCAATGGCTTGAATGAATTGTGCCTTTGAACTTGAGGCATGTACTTAAGAATGGTTGTGGACATATAAATTCATCTGTAGTCTTATAACAACTCAAAAGTGGACTAAATATTGGTATTTTAAAATTCAACACTAACCATGACCTTCCCTCCCCATTTTTGATTGATTCTGTTAACTTCTCAGTTAAAACAACAACAACAACAAAATGTCTAGCCAGGCCTGGTGGTGCACGTCTTTAACCCCAGCACTCAGGAGGGACAGGTAGGATGATCACCATGAGTTCGAGGACAACCTGGGACTACAGAGTGAGTTCCAGGTTAGTCTGGACTAGAGTAAGGCCCTTCCTCAAAACAAAACAAAACAAAACAAAACAAAACAAAACAAAACAAAACAAAACAAACCACCATGTCTCTTTCTTCTTAGTAACAAAATACCACTTTGAAAAAAGAGAAATGCACCAATAAGCAATTATTCCAAAGTGAGCCTTTGTTAAATAATTGAATGTATGTCTTTGCAGTTGAATAATTGTTCCAGTGTTTGTGTTCTCACCAGTCCTGAATGGTAATGTGTTCCTCATCTCTTTTCCTGCAAGAAGCACAAGCACACAGTACTTTCTTTGCCACCTCCTTTCCTGACTCAACTTGTCAGAGATCAACTTTTCCATAATTTCTTCTATGATTTAGTGACCAGTTAAATGTCCTCTTAATTGCTTTGTTTAGATTCTTACCTCCCTAAGTAAACCTAGCTCCCTCCCGCTCTGTGTATCTTCTTTGTGCGTGAGTGCATGTGTGTGTGTGTGTGTGTGTGGTCTGTGTGTGTACGTCTATGCGTGAGTACATGTGTGTGTGTGTGTGTGTGTGTGTGTGTGTGTGTGTGTGTGCACGCATGCACGTGGAGGTCAGATGTCTACATTAGATGTCTTCCTCAATCTCTCTTAATTGCATTTATTTTTTATTTTACTTTTTAAAAAATCTTTTATTTTTAAATAAAGCTTGAAAGTAATGTAGTGTAAAATATTCAATACAGAATGCATAGAGTTGAGTCATGTCATCTACACTGTTCAAAGAAAACTAGTAAGACTTTTCTATGCCTTTGCAAATATAAGCACACACATACTTTTAAATGAGTCATATTATACATTTCTATCAACAGCTTGTTTTCATTTTAATATACCATGGCCATTTCCCATGTCCATTTGCAAAGAATGTACCTTATTCATATTAACAGCTATGTAATTTTATTTTATGGCTGCATTGTGGATTATTTGACCAAATATTTTACTGAATTTTCTGCCATGAAATTTTTATGCTTTTGTAGTATTCTTAAATATTTTCAGTTCATCTTGTCTTTTAGAAAATAATTTCAGTGTGGCCATGCCTTAAGCTTAATAAATACTTGTACATGTCAAGTTTCATTGTTGGTAGATACTGTTATTAATCAGGACTCAATTTCAATAGAAACCCAATTCAAATTAACTTAAGCACAAAGGGCATTTATTGGTTCACATAATTGATAAGTCCATGGGTTATATACTAGCTTCAGGCACAGGTGGATCCAGGGACATAAAGGATGTTGTCATAACTCAGGTCTTTTTGGCTGTTTTCCTCTGCACTGGCTTCATTTCTGCATGGCTCATTCAACACGGCAGGCCTTGTTGGTTTGAGTATTTCATCCTACAAAGCTAAAGCACCTAAGAGAACTCCACAATTCAGTAAAACTCCCAGGCTCGAGTATCACTGGACAAACTTGAATCATACATTTGTTTCTAGAGCAGTCACTATGGTCACTTTGCTGATGATTGATGAGGTCAGCACATGTCCATTATGAAGCACAAGGTCAATGAGACTTCCATGAACTGCATTTATTTGAGACGTGGTCTCCCAGTGAACGCAGAGCACACTGATTTGTCTAGACTGGTTATTTAGGCAGCACGTTCTGTGGAAACTCCTGTCCCTCCTTCTACTGCCGAGCACTTTCCTCGTGAGGTGCGTGTCAGGCACACACACTCGGTCCTCAGACAAGCCGCTAGCATTAGGTCTTCTTCAGCAGCCATTCCTGACTTTGCTATTTTGCATTTGAGAACCAACGAATCATCTCTACTATATGGAAACATCTTGAGAACAACATGTAGTCAAAGCTTTTTGAGTGTAAGAGCCAAAATCAAGCTTATGCAAACCAAGACGGCTCACTGTCTCAGAACAGAAAAGTCTGGGGGGTGTCGGCACGGCTGGGCCAGAGCCCCAGAGTATCTGTCTCCTCACCTCTTCTTAGCTCAGCGTCGTATCACCTGTCTCGGACTTTTCCCATGTCTTTTGAAATCCCATTTTGAAAGTGCACCTCACATTTAAAAAAATAAATATGCCTGGCTAGAGAGATGGCTTAGTGATTAATAGCTTGCCTGTGAAGCCTAAGGACCCCGGTTCAAGGCTCAATTCCCCAGTACCCATGTAAGCCAGAAGCACAAGGTGTGCATGCATCTGGAGTTCCTGTGCAGTGGCTGGAGGCCCTGGAGCGCCCATTCTCTCTCTCTCTTTCTCTCTCTCTGCCTTTTCCTCTCTCTCTGTCTGTCTCTCTCAAATAAATTTGTAAAAATAAACAAAAATAAATAAATAAATAAATATGTCAAGGAAGTTGCCAAGAAAACTTACCTTGGTCTATGTAAGGTAATTTGCTCTGAGCCTATACTTGGCCATGGGGAGCCGCATATTGATTGATAGGTGTGAATCAGTGTCCCAACTCTGGGGCTGATACATGGACAACAGAAAAGAAACATAAATGAAGACAGGCCAGGGGAAGCAGAGGTACAGGACAGCGCTGGGATCCTTATTTGATTGGCATTGGTGTTCCCACGGTTTTGAGGCAGTAATTTGCCTCTTGTAACTACGCTAATGTTTGCTAAATGGAATGAGTTTAGTCATTAATCACTTTCTACCCAACCGGAGATGAGAAGGAAGGTATTAATATTTTTTCTGGTATGTTGACCTTACTGATCCTCTAAGTAAGAGACATAAGCTGAGTTCAGAAAAATTCCCTGAAAGAATTCCACTACACCTTTAATCCCATCACTCAGGAGGCAGAGGTAGGAGGATCGCCATGAGTTTAAAAGCCACCCTGAGACTTCATAATGAATTCCAGGTCAGCATGGACTACTGAAAGACCCAACCTCGAGAAAACAAAATAATAATAATGATAATGATAATAATAATAATAGGAGAAGAAGATGAGGAGGAAGAAGAAACATTTAAAAAGCTCTGGGGGAACAGATGAGTGTATCTAGAATATAAAAGGTTAAAAGGTAGGGAGAGGGCCAGGCATGATGGCGCACATCTTTAATCCCAACCCTGGGGAAGCAGAGGTCAGCAGATCAGCATGATGGCACACATCTTTAATCCCTGGGGAAGCAGAGGTCAGCAGACCACCATGAGTTTGAGGCCAGCCTGTGAGTTTCAAAATCAGCTTGGGCTAGAGTGAGACCCTACCTGGAAAAACAAAAAAACAAAACAAAACAAAAATAGAGGAAAGATGAGGTACTTCACTGCTACTTTAAGAAATATATGCTAAACCTTCCTTTGCCCCTCCTGACTCCCCTGTGCCTGGACATCTGCTGTTGTCAGAATGAACTCAGGGCTTCCCTTGTCCTGCAGTTCCTGGATGGGTGGTGGGTGGTGTGTCTAATAGGAGAGACCTGCAGAGCATCTGAGAGTAGGAAGTGAGAAAAGCGAGAAGGATTTTTTTTTTTTTTTTTTTGCTGTCATTCCTGTCCTACCAGGTCCTGTAGGTCACAAGGCTCTTCAAAAGCCATGGTTCATTTCAGTTCATATTGCTAACCCTCAACGTTTAACAAATGCCTTTTTTTTTCCTTTTTGCTTTTTAGCCCTTCACTAACTCGTTAGTTTTCAAGACCCCCTTCCACATGGCACCAAAACCACTCAAAAGGAGCCCATTTCGGAGGAAATAGCTGAACATTTCCACTTGCATGTGGGTTGGATGACAGAGCATTTGAGTGTGAAAAAAAGAAGAAGAAGAAGAAGAAGCGTGTCCCTCTCATTTCCCATTAAGGCAGATGAATATTAAGCTCTTTCGAATGGCTATTCCACTGCCAGCATTGTTATCAGCCCTAGTTTCATCGTGTTCTTTGGTTTCAATGTGAATTACTTTTCCAGTGAAGGCAAGGTGTATTATATTCTCTGTTGACTGACACTTACTCTGGGCCTGTTTATACCAATGCAGCTGCTGAGTAAGTCGGGCTTTTTCTTTCTTTCTTATTTTTTTTAATACTTCTCTTTTCATTTTAAAGGGATATATACATGCAAGTCATCTGACCCAGGTTGTACATGAGCTGAACAGCATATGGTTGGGGTAAAGAAAGTCGTATCTTTTGTTCAATAGTTTTTATATTTCTTTCCAGGCTTTTGCTTTTTCTGGTCCTCAACTAAGGCTAATTACAAAGTCGGGGGGCGGGGGGCGGGAAGGTGGAGCTGGTGGAGAGGGAGCCTTTAAAAACCATTCCTTTTGCAGCAAGGAACAAAAGCGCCTACCAAGGGCATGGCTAGGCCTCAACAAAAAAAGAAAAGAGAAAAACCGCCTAATGAGGATGTCGAGATAAGTGCTCGTGAAGAAAACTGGCAAAAAAAAAAAAAAAAAAAAAAAAAAAAGAGCTTTTAGTCTAAAATCCATAAATAAGTGTGCATCAGATGGGTACTAGAACAGCCTTAACAAGACAGGCCATGAGAACTACTACATCCTTCTATGCAAGAGATGCATGCCTTAAAAAAAAATCTTTTCAATGCAAGACATTTTTCTTTCAAATATTAATTTAAAAAGAAATACTTGAAAATTAAGATGTTTTATTCATGTCTTTGAATCCATTATAGCATGAGAACTATATGAAGAGTTGGTTTTGAGACATTATTATGAAGGCTGCTGGCTTCTTAGATGGTCAAAAAATTTGCATTGTGTGTGTTTAAAAAGTTTGCAAAGGGGCTGGAGGGCTGGAGAGCTGGAGAGATGGTTTAAGGCACTTGCCTGAAAATCCTAATGACCCACGTTTGATTCCGCAGTACCCATGTGAAACCAGATGCACAAAGAAGTGCATGTGTCTGGAGTTCAGTTGCAGTGGCCACCCATTCTCCCTCTTTCTGCTAGATGTGGTGGCACACACCTTTAATCTCAGCACTTGGAGGCAGAGATGGGAGGATTGCTGTGAGTTCAAGGCCAGCCTGAGATTACAAAGTGAATTGCAGGTCAGCCTGGGTTAGAGAAAGACCCTATCTTGAAAACCCACCCCCCAAAAATTTGCAAATGAGGCCACCTGTTACATTTTAAAATAGGAGAGGAGGGCTGGACTTTGCGGATAAGGTGCTTGCCTGTAAAACCTGAGGACTCATGTTTGACTCTCCAGGTCCCACGTAAGCCAGATGCATAGCGATGCAAGTGTGCAAGGTTGCACATGTGAACAAGGGGGCACACATGTCTGGAGTTTGATTGCAGTTGCTGGAGGCCCTGGCACACCAATTCTCTCTCTGTCACTCATGCATAAACAAAGGCAGACTGTTGGGCTTGCCTCAAAATAAAATAAAATAAAATAAAATAAAATAAAATAAAATAAAATAAAATAAAATAAAATGGGAGAATCAGCAGCTGGGGAATGATAAATAGCTTCACATAAGAGGGGTGTTTGGTCATGGACTATGAACTTTTTTTCCTTTTAAATAAAAGTTGTCAGATTATCCTCCCAAATGATCAGTTTTGTTCATACTGCAACCACAGATTCGCCTAAGTCAATTTTCCACAGCCTACCTACATTTAGGTATCATAGCAGCTACTTTCTCATGGCTGGGACAAAACACCTGGCCAATAGCGGTTAATGGGAAGAATGGGCTTGTTTTGGCTTATACTTTCAAGGGGAAGTTTCATCATGAAGGGAGCAGAATGGGGAAAAGGCATGACAGGCCTGAGCAGGAAGCCTGGATCATATCTTCACATTAGCGGGAAGCAGTCTATGTATGGGCTTGGAGCTGGGCTGCACTACCACAAAGCCCACTTTCTCCAGCAAGGCTCCACCTCCCAAAGGCTCCACAGCCTTTCCAAATTGTCACCAGCAAGGGATTAAGTACAAGGCTTAGTCACAAGCACATGAGACCATGGGAGACATTTTATATTCAAATCATCACAGATGGACATATCTATCTAGCTAGCTTTCTTTCTCTCTCTTTCTCTCTCTCTATTTTTTTTATTGACAACTTCCATAATTGTAGACAATATCCTATGGTAATTCCCTCCCTCCCCCCACTTTCCCCTTTGAAACTTCACTCTCCATCATATCTCCTCCCCTCTCAATCAGTTTCTCTTTTATTTTGATGTTATGAACTTTTCCTCCTATTATGAGGGTCTTGTGTAGGTAGTGTCAGGCACTGCGAGGTCATGGCCATCCTGGCCATTTAGTGTCTGGAGGAGCACGTTGTAAGGCGTCCTGCCCTTCCTTTGGCTCTTACATTCTTTCCACCACCTCTTCTGCAATGGACCCTGAGCCTGGGAAGATGTAGTAGAGATATTTCAGTGCTGAGCGCACCTCTGTCACTTCTTCTCAGCACCATGGTGACTTCTGAGTCATCCCAAGGTGACTGCCATCTGAAAAGAGAAGCTTCTCTCACCAAAGTGAGAGTAGCATTAATATATGGGCATGAAAATTAAGAGAATTGCTTACTAAGCACTTTGGTGAGCATAGTATATACATTTAGCCAGACACCAGAAGACATTACACCCCTAGGGCTCAGGACTACCCCTGTTGTAGGTTTTCAGTATCAGGGATGTATTCCCTCCTATGGAGTGGGCCTTTAGTCCAATTAGAGAGCAGTTGGTTTCCCCCATAACAGACATACCATTATTGCACCTGTTGGCTCATTTGGCCTGGCTGGCCAAATTTAAAGCTTGCAGTGTCCATATTAAATTATATATATTTAATATGCTGTGAGAAAAATAGTGCCTTATCATTTTATTATGTTTCTTAGTGTTATATAACTGATGTTCAATATATTTACATGGGATCAGTTACTGTGTTTTACCTCAGTCTATATGCTAGTGTATCAGTTTACTCTTTGATTACACCTTTCCATGTGAAGTACTAGTTCCTGGGCTGACTGTGTTTTAGAGCTTGGGTGATGTTTCTGTTGATTATATACATAAGTTCTCTGTTATGTTCACTAACTCCTCTTATTTGTTTATGAGGGGGTTATTTTTTATTTTGTAATTTTTTTTCTATAATAGTAATTCAGATTTTCATTTAAGGATCAAGGATTTTTGTTGATGTTGTTGTTCTGTTTTGTTTTATAACAGGGTGTCAAGTAATCCAAGCTGGACTTGAACTCAATAAGTAGCTGAGGATGACCTTCAACTTGTGATCCTGCTGCCTCTACCTCCTGAGTGTTGGGTGACAGGCATGTGGTGGTTTACATGTAAATGCCTAGCCTCATAGCCTGAGGTAGCTAACTTTATGATAGTGTGTGGGACAGAGAGAGGGGGTGGGGAGAAAATTGGAATGTCAGGGCCTCCAGCCACTGAAATAGAACTCCAGATGCATGTGCCACCTTGTGTGCATATGTGACCTTGTGCATGCATCAACCTGGTGCATCTGGCTTATGTAGGAATCTGTGGAGTCAAACCTGGGTCCTTGGGCTTCTCAGGCAAGAATCTTTCTTAACTGCTAAGTCATCTCTCCAGCCCAGTAGTTATCTTTTAAAAATATTTTAAATTATTTATTTGAGTGAGAAAGAGGCAGATATATGGAAGAGAGAGAGAGAGAATGGGCACACCAGGCCTCTAGCCACTGTAAATGAACTCCAGACACATGAGTTACCTTGTGCCTGAGGCTTACATGGGTACTGAGGAATCAAAGCTGGGTTTTAGGCTTTGCAGGCAAGAGCCTTAACTGTTAAGCCATCGCTCCATCCCCCTGAGATAGTTCTGATTAAACTTGCAAATTAAGTCTCCAGTAGCCTACTGGAGGAGGTGTTCCTGGGGGCAGGTGTTTTAGTCCAGCCCTGCGGTGTATGAAGAACAGTTTGAGCTATGGCTGTTCCTGGTTGTTGGTTGTTGGCTGTTGGCTGTTGCGGGTAGTTGTTGGTCTCTGCTGGGGAAGCCGAAGTGAGCCAGCTTCCTCTGCTATGATTGTATTTCTCCTGGAAATTGCAAGCCTGAAATAAACCCTTTCCTCCTACAAGCTGCTTATGGCTGGATGTTTGTTCCAACCATGTTAAGTGTAACAAGGTTACACTGGGCTGAATTGTGCTGTGCCCAGAACTTCGTTTGCTTAGGCACGTGCTCTACCAGCCGAGCCACATGCCCAGCACGTTTTCACTCATGAAAAAGTTGAAAATGTTGCACATTCTTTTTCTAGTTGCATTTTTTTGCCATGCTTCTGTGAGGTGTGCATGTGTGTATGCATGTTCACATGTGTGGGGTGTACATGTGTGTGAGAGGGTCCAGGTGCACATGGAGGCCAGAAGTTGATGTGGAGTGTCTTCCTTAATTGCTCTCCAAATTATTTTTATTTACTTATTTATATGTATGTGGGGGGGACATTCCAGGGTTTCTTGCCACTGCAAATGAACTCCAGATGCTTGCATCACTTTTACACCCAGCTTTACATAAATGGCTGTGGAACGAACCCAGGGCCAGCAGTGTCTTTAACTGCCAAGCCAGCTGTGCAGATTTCTTACACATGATTTATTAAGACAAAGTCAATTACTTGAACCCAGAACTTGCCCATTTGGCTAATGTAGGTAGCCAGCTTGCCCTGGGGATCACCTATCTCAGCTCCCTGGGTGCTAGGACTACAGGTGGGCCACCATGCCCATTTGGTATTTTCTTGGGTGCTGGGGATCCACACACCAGTCCTGACACTTGCACAAGCACTTATCTACTGAGAGTAGCTTCTAGGCTCCCGTAGTCATTCTCCTGAATGTCTGTGGGGCGGCTAAAGCTGTGTGAACTCCTGAGCATTTCTTCACTACATTGACCTGTTCTGGATTGAAGGACAACCGATATCCCTGGTCCTGCCTCGAAGAGCCAGTAGTGCCCTTGACCCTATCAGATACGCCCCTACAAATCTCTAGAGACCCTCAAGGAATTCTCAGTGAGGTGTTCTGCCCTTCCGTAAGGTGCCTATCTTCTCCACATGCGACAACCTCTTGTCTTTTATCATTTTAGCTGACAAGTTGTACGGTCTCTGGTAGAGCATGCCATAAGCAAGGATGTCAAAAAATAGGTAACACACATGCCCCGTTAGGTAAATCCAGACGAACTATTATGCACTAAAATTATGTATGGACCAAAAAGTACATGCCTTATGGGCATGAGTGACCTACAGTGCAAAGATGGAAACTTTACTACCTCTGCAGAGACACTCTCAGTCACAATTCAGGACATTTTACAGTGTTGCTGTGACACTCCAAATTGCAATTGACTTTCAGAGAACAGGCTTCATTTTTTTCTATGCCCTCAGGATATGTAATCTTACATTAATACACACTTTGTCGAATCTGATTCCTTAATTAGGATCCAGAGTTCCTGTGATAGTTGGAAACTTCTTCTTCCAGTCCTCTCCCCACCCCCACCCCCGACACATCATAGTGGAAGATGATTGACACACTTTCATGACAAACAGGTTTAGACTGCGGGAGTCAGTGATGCATTGCACGGGTAGTGTGAATGTGCAATCACATACAGTGGTAGAAGTTCAGTAGCAAATATCCAATGTAAATTCATTCGTTTTTGATATTTTTAAGCATCTTCTGATTCTATAGTAAAAAAAAAAAGTCCAAGATGAAAGAGTTTTGATGAACACAACCAAATGGTATAATAAAAGTGGTAAAATGTAACTGTGCTATGAAAACAAGGAGCTCAGCACTAGCCTTTGTGTTTATCTGTTATCTACTGCTATTCTTTTCTAGAATTACTTTATTTATGTGAGTGTGTGTGTGTGTGTGTGTGTGTGTGTGTGTGTGAAGGGGGGATATGTGTGTGTAGGGACACACCAACGTCTCTTGCTACTGTAAAAAAAACGCCTAGCCGTTAGCATAGGTGACTGGGGAATTGAACCTGGGCCCAGCAGCCTTTCCTGTCTCTGTTTTTCATATCACCTATGAGCTGTTTCAGAGTGTTTATGTGGCTCACTGGAGTGTATCAGTGAGTCCTTTGCTAAAGAAAAAAAAAAGTACATTTCTGGCTCCCCTTTGACAAGCTTGTCCCCCCCCCACCACCAGAACTGGGATCCACTCAAATTGGTGTGTGTATAATTATGAATGGTGGCTCCTCTCTAGATAGGAGGATCAGTTGTCTGGTAAAAGTTCTGCTTCTCTTTAAAGCACAGAGTTGTTGAAAGGAGGAGTTTCTAGGCATAGATAATGCTTATCAGCCTACTGGGTCTAAGAGAGGTCTTATGACTGAGTTCTGGTCAGTGGAATGTGGATGGAAGGGACTCTCAGACTTGTCCCATAATCCCCTGGTCCATTTTATCCCTAATCTGCTAGCAGGATGTCAAAGCTCACAGCCTTTTTTGGGATCCATGTATGTAAAGTCTCAGAGCCTCTGGCATACTGATGCCCGAATGGCTTCACGGAACACAGAGCCCCTGCCGATTCCCCTGGAGTGCACTTCAGAGAAGCCACAGCACATGTTCTGGCTGGTTTCTATCAATGAAATCTGGGCTTTTATTCATTACAGCAGCTAGTGTTACTTTATGAAACAGAGTTGTTCACTTACTGTGCATTCCAGTCTTGGGGGAGGAGTCTGGCACGCAGCACACCCTCAGTGAGACAATGTAAGCAGAGCAAAGAAAAGGGCATGATGCGCAATGCTTTGGGCTTTTTAAAAAATGTTATTTATTTGTTTCAGAGAGAGAGGCAGAGAGGATGGGCTCACCAGGACCTCTAGTCACTGCAAACAAACTCCAAACACATGCGCCACCTTGTGCATCTGGCTTACATGGGTCCTGGGAAGTCAAACCTTGGTCCTTTGGCTTTGCAGGCAAATGCCTTAACCACTAAGCCATCTCTCCAGCCCTCTTTGAACTTTTAGAGGAGTCAAGTGGACTGAATGAGGGATTCGTTTAAAGGATGGATAGTTAAGAATGGGGTGTGGGTAAAGCAGTCTGCACATTGGACTCCGCAGGACCAGTATTTCCTTGTGTGACCGGGGATCTGACGTAGTTGCCTTGACGTTGCTGGGACAAAGCACTTGATCAAAAGCAGCTGAGGGGAGAAAAAGGCTAATTTTGGTTTCCAACCTTGAGGGGAAGCGTCAAGATGGAAGAAGCGGAAACTTCTCTTCTGGCCTTAGCAAGTGGGAAACAACAGCAAGAGAGTGAGCCGAGCTCTGGCAAGGGGGAGCTGGCTAGAATATCCCTAAGCCCACCCCAGCAAAACACCTCTCTCCAGCAAGGCTTCACCTCCCCTATTGCTGCCCACTAGAGACCAAGCATTCAAAACCCATGAGTTCACAGGGGACATCTGATTCAGACCATTACAGGGTCAGAGAGGAATCTAATAGTAAGTCCAGGTCCTTGGTAGATGGGTCAGAAAGGTAACAACAGATGAGTGTCACAGAAAGGAGACCATGGTGAGTTGTCACATCTGTGAGATGACTCTGGGTCACAACCTACCACAAAATTAAAAAAAATAAATAATAAAAAGGGCTGGAGAGATGGCTTAGCAATTAAGGCACATGCCTGCAAATCCAAAGGACTCCAGTTCAATTCTCCAGGGCCCACAGAATCCAGATGCACAAGGGGGCGCATGTACCTGGAGTTCATTTGCAGTGGCTGGAGGCCCTGGGGTGCCCATTTTCTCTCTCTCTCTCTCTCTCTGCCTGTTTCTCTTAAATAAATAAACAAAATATATTAAGAAAACAAACAATGTGATACTTTTACTGGTGTACTTGGCTGAGGAAAAGCAACCCCTTGCAGCTATTTATGTGAAATTGACTATCGGGATCTATGATCAGTACACAACCCGGATGGCTGGATGGATCACCACGTTCCACCTAGCTAAGGGAAGAGCTTGTTGGTGACACTAAGCCAGACAGTTCTACATACATTTTCTTACTTAAGCTTTTCATAATGTTAGCTCATCTTACACGTGGCAAAGCAGGCCTGGAGCTGTCGGGGAGCTAGTCTGCCCCAGGGCGCCCAGCTGTGAGCTCTCTACACTTGTCATTCTACTCATATCCCTAAGTTTCACCCTTTCATTGTAAAGCTTCATGCCTCCCACCCCCCTACCCCCCAAAAATATTAGTCTCGACTTAAAAGCAAACTCTCAGATGTTTTAGATTCAGCTGAGCTGACTGTGAGTGAATAATTAGAATATTTAGAATAGACTATTGCTTCAGGTTGCATGCAGACTGCAAACTAAGCATGCCCATTAGCACCTATACTTTTCTCTTAATAAATTGTTTTTCTCTAGGCATGCATCTTTCCTTATTATGCTACACCTGAATTTTTTAAAAACTTTTTATCTATTTATTTGCAAGTAGAGAGACAGAGAGAGAAAGAATATGAATGGGTGCTCTAGGGCCTCTAGCTGCTGCAAATGAAGTCCAGATGCAGGCGCCACTTTGTGCAGCTGGTTTTATGTGAGTACTGGGGAATTGAACCCCGGTCGCCCAGCTGATAGGTTTTGCAGGCAAGTGCCTTAACCACTAAGCCATCTCCCCAGCCCCCCTTTTTTCCTTCTTATCAGAACACTATGAAGAATTTGTTGGTCTAAGGAAACTGTCTTCCCTAAAGATGTCTTTCTAGGACACTCGGTCACAAATCTTCTGTTATCACCCTCTAAAGCCAGTCTTAAACTATAGGTAATTAGACCTTTTATATAAAAGGACACAGTAAATATTTTGGGTTGTGTGAGCTACGAGATTTCTGTTGCATCTACTCAGTTCTCTCATCAGAGTGCAAAATCAATTGACAGTAATACAGAAATGAATGGATATGACCATGCTTCAATAAAACTTTATTTAAAAAAGTCTGTAGACTAGAGTTGGTCCAATGGCTACCTACAGCTGAAAATGCCTATTTTAGGTACATACCACTTTTAATAGGTTTGATTTTCCACCCAGTTTTTTATTTTACAATTTTCCTGGTTTACCACATTGAACTAGGAGAGAAGGAAAACCCCATATTAGGATATTTTGGGGTTCATAATATATTTGAAAAGAAAGTTGTGTAAAGAAACTTTGGATATAAGAAATGCTTTCTAGTGAGGAGACTGGGGGGTGGGAGCAATTTCTGACATCAACTTGGGAGTACCCAAACCTAAGAAGATAAAATTAATATTGCCTCAAACAAAGGAACTAAGGATTCAATTCCATGTCTGAAGAAAACATTCATAATTTTGCCTTTTTGTTCTGGACCTTGGGATTACAGTGTGAAAAAGCTACAGAATATATGGCTTCGTCGTGGCTGTGCTACGGGGCATTCGGATCCCAAACTCTGAGTGCAGGGGTGCTTTCTGGAACCCCAGTCCTAAGTTTGTATTTAACCAATTTGAATTGGACAAACCAAACTGAGAAGGATAAATATTAAATTACCACACTGATTGAGGGAAGTACAGAACCTAGGGAAGGAAAAGGAACATACCCATGTGGCCTGAAAGGTCATGTGGTGGGCCTGGAAGAAACATGAAAGGGATTCAGAGAGAAAAGGAGGGAAAGTACAGAGAGCTCCTGCCTCATGAAGGGCAGGAGCCGGTAGGAGCCTGTGTGGGAGTAGGGGTCAAGGGTTCTCCCCTTGTCTCGGCCCAGCCTTGTCCTCTACACTCATCTATTTATAACCTCATTGTGGTGGGTTTCATCTTCTGGCCCAGGTGAGCCAGAGTGAGGGCGATTGGTCTGGGCCAGGGACTGGTTCAGGAAGACAGGAGCCAAGACACCAAGATCTGGGGGCTGAACTTGACCAACCACAGTATCAGAATTAGATTTAAATTCTAGGTAAGGGGCCCTTCCTCCCAACAGGGGTTCAGGTTGTTTGCAGAAAAACAGATCTAGGGAACTCCTTTAGGCAAGAGATAAGGAGTCAGATCATCCTTTGATCTCTTGCAAAGTGCAGATGGTCTGCCTTTACTTTTGGGGGGTGGGGGTTAGTCACCCTAACTGCCTAAAAAGCTACCTGACTCTCTCCGCTAAGTATTATGAAAGAAGCAATTATTCCAAGTGGTGAGGAATATATGTCCCCAGCATGTGTGAGGTGAGAGCTTGATGGGAAAAAAATGGAGGTGCCCAGGAAAAGGACAGGAAAGGAAAGTGAAGTTGACGAGGGAACTCTTACTCATGGTCTTGAGTTTCTTTTTATATTTTATTTATTTATTTATTTGACAGAGAGGAGAGAGAAAATGAGCGCACCAGGGTCTCCAGCCACTGCAAACAAACTCCAGACACATGTACCACCTTGTACATCTGCCTTTAAATGGGTATTGGGGAATCAAACCTGGGACTTTTGGCTTTGCAGGCAAGCACTTAACCGCTGAGCCATCTCTTCAGCTCAGCTTTGGAATTTTAATAAGGCAGTTAGATATGCATCTATCCTTTTGGAAAACCAATGGGAAACACTGAGATAGAGTCACATGATCTACCAGTTGGGAGTTTTCTGTTTGTTTTAGCTTATTTGCTTATTAATTTCAAGGTTCTGGGAGTCCTCTGTATGCTAGATAACCGCTCTACCACGGAGCTGCGTCCCCAGCTCTGTTTTTGAGTTTTTATTTATTTTTACTTTTTATTTTTTGGCACATGGTCTCGTGCATATGGAGCACCAATCCTTCCACCTCCATGGTGTGGGATTACAGGTGTGTGTGCCTAGTCCTGTGAGGTGCTGTGCATGGAATCCAGGACTTCCTTCATGCTAGGCAAGCACTCTACCAACTAGTTCCATCCCCAGCCCTCTATTTTTGAGGTTTTAAATGACCTTCCAGATTCACTGGGGTGGTTGCTGTGTGGGGGTGAGAGGCGAGGAGTGCAAGGTAGGAATAGCAGATGGAAAGTCCAGAGGAGGGACTGGGTGTGCTTGGGAGGTGATGCATCACTGTTTTCCCGGAGGCACTAGGGTGAGGGCCAGGAACAAAGCCCAGAGGGGATGGTGGAAGGCTTTGCATCTTGGAAGAAGGACCAGGGTCGCCTCCAGTAGGCTAAGACAACTGAAATTGCCAGGAGCAGTATCTGAGCTGGGCCCATTTTAGGAAAATAAGAATTTTTAGGACATTTAGGAAAACAAGGAATACAGGGAAGAGACTGGATCGTTAAGGCGACACAAGCGGGGTCATGGGGTATTGTGCCATCGCGTGCCTTTTCTGTGAACTCCTTGGAGTTAGAAACAGCATCTGTTCCTCTGCCCGCCCGTGGCACCCGCTCTTTCCGGGGAGGAAGCATGGCTCGCATTCACTGGCTGCTGACAATGTCTCTCCTTGTGCTCTGCTATGTTTTAATTATGTTTGACATTCATCCCAAACCATTATCCGGTGGTAACCAATCGCAGAACTGCAGCTTCATTTGAAGTCAAACAAAAATGAGGACACATGTAATTATATAGTAGTATATTATTATTTAGAAGCCAGGGGATTTTTTTTTAAGTTGAATATGCCTGTAGCTTCCTATCTCCCACTCCACTCCTGGGTCTCCTATTGATTCCATTGTAAGAAAGCACAGCTCATGATTTAATTACAAAACCCCAAATCAGGAACAGTTCAAATGCTAACAGTAGATGAGGCCTCTGAAAAAGGCCATCTTTTTGTTGTGGGATTTTTCAGATGTATGCAGAAATGAGATTGGTCTAATAATAAACTCCACAAAGCCACCATGCAGTTTCTGTCATTCTCAGCATATCCCCTAACTTGGTTCATGTATAACCAACCACTCCTACTTTGTTTAACCCTTAATCCCTAACCTGGAGGCGTGTGTATAGTATGTATGTGCTTATTTGTATGTTATATGGAGATGTGTGTGTGTGTGTGTGTGTGTGGAGGTGCTGTTCCTGTTCATGTATGTGCAGATGCCAGAGGCGATGGCTGTGTGTCCTGCATGACCTGGTCCATCACTCATCTGCCTTGTTGCTTTGAGATTGAGGCTCTCTCTGAACCTAGTTCTCCCATGTTCAGTTGGACTGGCTGACCAGTGAGTCCTGGCTATTCTCCTGTCTCCAATCCCCATAGGGCTGGGTTACAGGTATGTGTGGCCACATCCAGCTTTTTTACATGGGTGCTGGGAAACCAAATAAAGGCTCTCTCAGGCCCTCCTGCTTGTGTGGTAAGCTCCTGTGTGGTAAGCTCTCTTATCTATTTTATTATTTTAAAAAAGTATTTGTATTATTTATTTGCAAGCAGAGAGAGAAAGGGAGAGGAGAGGAGAGGAGAGGAGAGACAGGCAGAGAAAATGGGCATGCCAGGGCCTACAGCCCCTGCAAATGAACTCCAGATGCATGCATCACCTTGTGCATCTGGCTTATGTGAGTCTTGGGGAATCAAACCTGGGTCCTTTGGCTTTTTAGGCAAGAAACTTAACTGCTAGGCCATCTCTCCAGCCCTTACTTTTACTTTTTAAAAATAATTTTATTTCTTTGTGAGAGAAGAGAGAGAGGGAAAATGGGCATGCCAGGCCTCTTGCCTCTGCCAATAAACTCCAGACACACATGCCACTTTATACTTCTGGCTTCACATGGATACTGGGTAATCAAACCCTGGCCATCAGGTTTTGCAAGCAAACACCTTTAACCACTGTGCCATCTCTCCAGCCCTTATCTGCTATTTTTAAATGAGGGGGACAAGAATCGACACAAACAAATGGTATTTGAAAATGTCAGAGTGAATGATACCTAAATCTCTGCATGCCAACTAAAAACTAAGATAAACAAACTTAGATAGCAGTTCCTGGCTCCCACCGGTTTAAGGTGAAAAGAATTCAAGGCTTCAAGCATCACGAGTAGCATCATGATCAGAGAGTGGAGGAAAATTCAGCCGTATATCAGCCAAACAGGCTCCCTGGTGGTAGGAAAAGCAGCTCATTTTTTTTCATTAGTTATGTACATTCTCCGAGTATGAACAGCACATGTTGGTAGCATCCTTAGCCTCCTTCCTGCCCCCCCCCACACTGAAGGGACCCTACTTGTTGGGAGATGTCAGTTATCCTCATGTGGATGGTGGATGGTTCATAGTGGGAGTTAGCCATCAGTTATGGGGAAGAGACAATGTCCCTGTGCATCGTGTGTCAACTTGTGGCTCTAACAATCTTTCCTAACCCTCTTCATTGAATTTCCCTGAGCCATGTTGGGTTTGTTTTAGGTGTGCTTCAGTGATGAGGTCTTGGGAGCCTCTGTGTCTCTGGATCTCTGCTTTGGTAGGAGGTGAGTGTTCTTTGTGTCTGTCTCCTTCACCCTTGTGTTGGTGTCAGGTTCACCAAGAAAGCAGCATTCTTGCTCATTTCCCCCATTCCTCTATGGCTTCAGCTGGGGCCCTGGTGAGGTGTGATGGGCTGATTCTCTACTCAGGTTCTGTGTCCATCTGAAAAAGAGAAGCAGATTCTCCAATGGAGTGTGAAGTCAGCACCAGATCAATGGGATAATCATTATTAGTGTAGAGAGAATTTAATAGGGGCAGGCCCTATTTAAAACAGCCCGGGTCCTGTTATGGGCTGAGGTAGGGGAAGTTGCTGTCCTGCCCCGTCTTCACTGTTGCTGCCATGGGCGGAAATGATAGCTTTGACACATTTCTTCTGAGGCTTGCAAAAAGTGATGCTTCCAGTTGTAGGTGGAGGTCTTGGCAGAAACAGCCTGTTTCCTCTGAGTTCCACCTCTCTTCCATTTCAGAGGATTTTTATTTTGCCTTCTGTATCAGTTACCTTCTTATCACTGGGGCAAAAAAAGAAAGAAAGAAAGAAAGAAAGAAAGAAAGAAAGAAAGAAAGAAAGAAAGAAAGAAAGAAAAAGAAAGAGAAAAGAAAAAGAAAAAAAGGAAATTCCTGACTGAAATCAATTTAAGGGAGGAAGGGTTTATTTCCGTTTACAGATCCAGGTTACAGTCTATCATGGTGGGGAAGGTGTGGCAGCAGGAGCTGGAGGCAGCTGGTCACATTCAGCACAGGGAGGAAGCACAGGGTGATGGACGCTGGGGCTTAGCCAGCTGTCTTCTGTTTATACAGTCCAGGACTCCTGGCCCATGGAACGGTGCTGTCCACAGTTAAGGTGGAACTTACCACCTTAGTTAACCTGACTAAGATAATCCCTCACAGATGACTCTCACCCCATCCAGTCTAAAACTCAGCCTGCAGTAACTCTTGACTTTGTTTTTTTTTTTTTTTGGTTTATTTTATTTTATTTACTTCACCTCGATGTCACTTCACACTCTTTTTAATTAGGTTTCTGCTCATACACAGTTGAAGTTCTGGGTCAAATGAGTCCAGGTTTGGGTAGGTTTTGACCACCTGAGACAATTATTGAGGGCAAGAAGGTGGGAGTTCTTTCAAACATGGCAAGCCCTGTTGGAAGCTCACACTGGGAATGGTGGAAGAGCGTTTTCATCAGAGAGAGGCGGGACACGCTTCTCTAAGCAGGTCCCAGCAGCATCGTGACCCTTGCTTAATTTCCTTCTGCTGTCTGCCCGTCCATCTCCTCCCTTATTACTCATCAGCACGCTGTGGGTGTGACTTTCACTCCTGTATGACATTGGTGCCACCTGCTCCTGCCTTCTCTCCTTTGATGTTATCATACAGATGGCAAGGGCAGGATGAGACGGGGCACTTGGTTCAATATGGTGGCTCTGGATACCTCAAGCCTGTCCTACATTGAGGCCGAAGATAACGAATCTAACTCATGTGTACGTATAATAATGGAATAATGATTACATCTCCACTGAGCCTCTGAGATCCTGTTAGAAATTACTGAAGTGCGTGCAGCCATTCTAAAATATGCACTGATGACATGGGAAGGACCAGAGATGATTGTTTTCAAGGTAATCTGGTAGATTTCTAAGCAACGGGGACTGGTTGCTAATAACCTAGCAAGGTTCAGAAGTATTGAGGATCTTTTAAACAATGGAACACGTCTCACAAATGTGCGTGCTAATCTGACCATGTAGGTGTCAGAGCAAATTAGTCAACAGCTACCACTAATGCAGGAAAGAAGAAAAATTAATATTCATTAGATTCCTGTTTACACTTCTGTTGTCAGGGTCAATCAGTTTTGCTTTAAGCACAGCATCTCACTCTTATTAAAGTCATTAGTGCCCTTGAGTAAGCGGGGGACACTTGGGTTTCACAAATGCGTTTGGCGTGCACGTCACCCACTGTACAGGGTCCCAGGCTGAGCCCACACTTTGCTGGGACTTACACACAAACATTTGTTTATACTAACCAGTGTTCCTTCACGGTGGAATAATAGAACTCAAATTCATAGCTTTGGTAAAATATTCTCAGTTGCAAAAATGAAAAGGTTTTTAACACAAATACTAAGTGTACTCCTATCAAAGCAGTCGCATCGATGGGTGCTCGTGATATAAAATGATTCTTTTTATTTTTGTTTATCTCTACTCCAAAAAAGTAATTGTTAACAAGTGAGTTGAGATAAGACAGTGTTTCTGAAGAACTGTGAATGTACTTAGGATTCCATGGATATAATCCTATCAAAGGATCATTTTTTTCCCCTCATGACAAGTAAAGGGATAATTTGTGGAGCTGTCAATTTGCTGGAAATACCAGTTTTACATTCATCTAATTGACTCCTCAGCAAGCTGTGAGGCTGTGTTTCCAGGCTAATGGTTTCCACAGGGGGAGGAGCTTCTGGGATGCCTCCTGCACCACTGATTTCTCTTTGAGAAGCACATTAATCATTTATGAATGGGAAGGGACCACATCTATAGGTAGATTAGAAATGGCCAGAATCTTGGTTTGGCTTTTCCACTGACTTCCTACATGGTCCAAGACAGTGCCCACCAGCCACATGCAAGTAGCACGTTAAAATTTAAACAATTAAGCTGGGCATGGTGGTGCACGCCTTTAATCCCAGCACTCAGGAGGCAGAAGTAGGAGGATCGCTGAGAGTTCAAGGCCACCCTGAGACTACATAGTGAATTCCAGGTCAGCCTGAGCTAGAGTGAGACCCTACCTCGAAAAACAAAAAACCAAACAAAAAAAAAAGAAGAAGAAGAAGAAGAAGAAGAAGAAGAAGAAGAAGAAGAAGAAGAAAAAACAATTCAAATTTAATCAAAAATAAAATTCAGCTCACCAGCCACACTTCAGTGTTTAATAACTACATGTACTTACCTTATCAGACACTGTTAAGATAGAATATTTCTGTCACCTCAAAAATTTCACTCAGATATGGCTCATCCAAATGCTGTGTTTTCATCTGTCTCAAAATGTTCTTTTTTCTCCATTACCTTCCAGTAGACTTTTAAAAGTATTTAATTTTTTAAAAAATTTATTTAAGAAAGAGAAAGAGAGAGGGAGGGCGAGAGAGAGGGCCTCCAGCCACTGCAAACGAACTCTAGAGCCATGTGCCACCTTGTGCATCTTGCTTATGTGGGTTCTGGGGAATCAAGCTTGGGTCCTCAGGCTTCTCAGCCTTAACCACTAAGCCCTCTCTCCAGCCTCTTCAGTAGGTTTTTTTTGGGGG
This sequence comes from Orientallactaga sibirica, assembly GCA_036365145.1. Lineage (NCBI taxonomy): Eukaryota > Metazoa > Chordata > Mammalia > Rodentia > Dipodidae > Orientallactaga > Orientallactaga sibirica. The sequence continues at coordinate 4,440,120 of JAEOAD010000009.1, forward strand.
GGGTATGTTTGAGGTAGGGTCTCGCTGTAGCCTAGGCTGACATGGAATTCACTATGTAGTCTTAGAGTGGCCTCGAACTCATCACAATCTTATTTCTGCCACCTGAGTGCTGGGATTAAAGGTGGGCGCCACCACAGCTGGCTCAGGAGATTTTTGTTTTAGAGATTTTTCTTTATTTACTTGTAGAGAGCACAGAAACAGACACAGAGAACAGGACCTTCAGCAGCTGCTGTAAATGAACTCCAGACGCATGCACTGCTTTGTGCATCTGGCTTTGCCTGTTACTGCGGAGTCAAACTCTGGTTGTTAGGCTTTGCAGGCAAGCGCCTTGGCCACTAAACCAAATCTTCAACCCCAGATTTTTGTTTTAAATAAACTGAATAAAGGCATCCTTTAACCACTTTTCTTCAAAGACCATCCTAAAGAAAAGCCAGGTATAAGAAACAAGCAAACAAATAAATACAATTTTCAGTGAACCTAGAAGATTATTGGCCCAAATAATATGGGAATACAAAGAAAGATGGAGAAATCATGATGGCATTCAGTGGGAGGAAATCTTATCTCAATAACTGTGTTTGTGGGTATGTGTGTGCACACACTCACATATCAAGGTTGGATCAGAAGTAGGCAGATGTTGGAGATTATATATATCTTCTTAAACTGTTTTTATTAGGCAGAAACGTTGTATGCATACATAATGTGTTGATACCATCATTTCTCTCCTCCCTTCCCCCACTCCACTGAGAGCCCTCCTTAGTGGGATTGCTGGTATTCACCACGGGGTTGTGGGTTATGAGTTGTGAGAGCAGCAGTCAGATTGTGTCTTTGGATATTCCCTCCCACCCCGTGAACTTTTTTACTTATTTATTTGCAAGGAGAGAGAGAGACAGACAGACAGACAGAAGACAGAGTGGTAGAGAGTGAACACCCAGGGCCTCTGTAACTGTATCTGGCTTTATATGGTTATTGAGGCATGAAACCCAGCCTGTCCGACTTTACAAGCAAGTGCCTTTAACCACTGAGCAATTTTCCCAGCCCAAACATTTTCTACTTGTAGCATCTTTTCATTGGAGAAAATTTTAGGTTGTCTTGAGTATATAGATATATAGAAAATAGGTGTACAGATTCAACATTTACCAATAATAAATCATAAAGAAATATGGTGTCACATAATTCTTTGCTATACATGTGATTTTACCACTTGTTAAAGAGGAAAACAAATCTGAATATTAACAAGATGGATGTGCTTGTTGGTCTCACATAAGACAATGCAGATACACGAATTTGATGTTTATGTGCTGAGGAATGACCACAGGAAAATAGTAAATATCTTCGTCTTTCCATAATTAAACCATTGTGTTTCTTTTAGCATTATTATTATATATTTGTAAGCACAGAGGAGAGAGAGAGAGAGAGAGAGAGAGAGAGAGAGAGAATGAATGGGTGCACCAGGGCCTCTTACACTGCAAATGAATTCCAGACACATACACCACTTTATGCATCTAACTTTACATGGGTACTGGGGAAGCAAACCTGGGCTCTCAGGCTTTGCAATCAAGCACGTTTAACCACTTAACCATCTCTCCAGCCCAACCATTATCCTTCTGTGACAGCAGAGAGCTTTGTGGATACAAATAAAGACACTGTGATTTAACACATACAACAGTCTGAGCAAAGGTGAGCTAAGGTGTTTCAACCAGCATTTGTCATGTGATGGGGCAGCACGCGCAGGGCAAAGCTCGTGTTCCACGCTCAGAAGCAAGGCTGCACTAACTGGAAATGCACCACGGGCGGGCGCTGCCAGAAACACCTCAGATTCATCATGCATCTGACGTGGATTGAGTTTTAGAATGTTTCTTGACAACTTCCATGCATATCGACAAAATACCTTGAGCGTAATCCCATCCCACCACCTTCCCTCCCCCCATCCAAATCCCCCTCCATGAAATCACTCCTTCTTTCCAACTCCTATGTCTTCTCTTTTGATGTCATCATTTCTCCTCATATTATACAGCAGCAGACACTGTGAAGTTATGAATCCCAGGGCCACTGTGAGTCCACCACCTCCTCCCCAATGGTCCCTGAGCCTCGGAGGGTGTGATAGAGATTTCCCCATGACTGCTGAGCACTCCACTGTGTGTCCACCACCTCCTCCCCAATGGTCCCTGAGCCTCGGAAGGTGTGATAGAGATGTCCCCATGACTGCTGAATACTCCAGGCAGGCAAGTGCCTTAACGGCTAAGCCATCTCTCCAACCCCAAGTTTAGGGATTTCAATGACAATGATCTTATCAGCTTTCTAGAGAACTATAAGGAAATAACTGTTTTCTTTTTATGACTGAATGTTACCATGTATCCAAGGCTGACCACCAACGGACAATCCTCCTGCCTCAGCCTCCTTAGTGCTGGGATTACAGATGTGTTCCACCATGTCTGGTTGAGAATCGATAGCTTTATATTGTTTTAAGATATTGATCAATCAGCAAGAGAACATGATTTATTCTGGCACAGAGGACATGGCCAGAGATGCATCCAAAAGTGACTTCTGTTTTGTTAGGAGCCTCTCAGCGCTCTTTGACATCTAAAGTGACTTCTACATGTTATATGGCAGGAGGACCAGTTCAAAGATCTTTCCATGGCCGAATGGAGAAATGACTCAGTGCATAAGGTGCTGAGACAAGCATAAGGACCTGAAATCAATCCATTGAACCCATGTTAAAAAAAAAAAAGAAAAGCCAGGCATAGTGGTGTGGCTTTGTAGTCCCAGCGCTGGGGAGGCAGAGACAGGAGGATCTCTAGACTTTGCTGGCCAGCCAGTCTAGCCTGCGTGGTGAGGTCCAGGTCATTAGAAACTGTCTCAAAAATAAGGTAGGCAGTGTTCCTGGGGATGCCAACTGAGGTTGTCCTCGGCACTCACATATGCACTTGTGCACATGAATAAGCACACACACACATAAACACATGCTGGAGAAAAAAACGCTGTGAAGTTGATCACAAGTTAATGAAATCTAACACTCAGTTTAGAGAATAAATAAATAAATAAATAAATAAATAAATAAATAAATAAATGGATGGATGGATTTTTGGACTCAAATAGAGGGAACATCCAGTTGTAAGGTATGCTATTAAGGCACACAGATTATTAGTATGAGGTAAAAGTAGGAATGTAATGAATCAGTCTTTGAAGCTTTTTTCACCTGCCAATTTAAAGACATTGTCAAATATACAATGAGTGTGACTTTAAAAAAAAAAACGGTTGTAGCCACACTTCAACTCTTACCCTCAGAATTCATAATAAAGCATCCTAAAGTCATTAAATGAGCAGAAAGAAGGACGTAATTGACTGACAAGGAATACTTTCTCATGTTCCATTTGTGAAAGATGCGTTAATACCAGCCAAGCCTAGCTAGCATCTTGACCGTGACATTTCAGTATGTCAATGGTTACATACAAATTCTAAAAATACACTCTCTCCTTTTTTTGTAAAGGATGGCTTTTCTGAAAACGGAAATTTACTTAGAAGATAACTCCAACTCTCTAATTGTCAAAATTTTGAAGCTTCCATGTTTCCCTCCTCCAGTCCTGCATCAGCGAATTGGGAATGCTTTGGGTTGTAACATAACAGATGATGTGTGGTTATTAAAAATAACAGACGTAGGCTGGAGGGACGTATCAGTGGTTAAGGCACTTGCCTGCAAAGCTTAATGACCCAGGTTTGATTCCCCAGGACCCACACAAAGCCAGATGCACAAGGTGGCACTTGTATCTAGAGTTTGTTTGCTATGGCTAGAGGCCCTGGTGTGCCCTTTCTTTCTGGCTGTTTCTCTTCTCTCTATCTCTGTCTGCTTGCAAATAAATAAATAAACTTTAAAAAAAAAAAAAAGAGCAGATAGGCTGGAAAGATTGCTTAGTGGTTAAGGCACTTGCTTGTGAAAAGCCTAAGGACCCAGGTTTGATTCCCCAGTACCCATGTGAAGCCAAATGCACAAGGTGGCACATGTGTCTGGAGTTCACTTGCAGTGGCTAGAGGCCCTGGCGTGCCCATTCTCTCTCTATCTGCCCCCCCCAGATTAATTAATTAATTAATGAAAAATGTTATGGGCTGGAGAAATGGCTTAGTAATTAAGGCACTTGCCTACAAAGCCAAATGACCCCGGTTCAATTCCCCGCTACCCACATAAACCTGATACACAAAGTGGCACATGTGTCTGGAGTTCCTTTGCAGTAGCTGGAGGCCCTGGCACACCCATTCTCTCTCTTGCCTCTTTTCTCTCAAATAAATAACAATAATAAAAATATTTTTAAAAGGATAACAGATGTGTAGTCTGGAGTATAGCATGCAGGAAGCACTGGGTGCAATCCCTAGTAAAGAGAGAGGCAGAAGAGACCAAGATGGGAAGTGGAAGCCCGAGAATGGATTTTAAATGTGCTCTCCCTCTCCACGTCAAAGAAGCAAAGTGTAACTCTATCAGGTGTCTGCTGAAGGGTCTCTCATGTATGTTTTTGTCTCACATATAACATCTGAACTCAGTTTTTTATCATTTATCCTATATTGATTTCTTCTTTCCTTATTCATGTTTTTTTGGAGTCAGAGAGAAAGAGAGAGAGAGACAGATAGAGAATGGGCATGCCAGCCACCTCTCAGCTGCTGTGAATGAACTCCTAACACATGCTCCCCCTTGTGGGCAAGTGCAGCATTGTGCCCTTGCATCACTTTTGTGTCTGGCTAAAAGTGGGACTTGGAGAATTGAACGGGTGTTCTTAGGCTTGGCAGGCAGGTGCCTTAAGTGCTAAGCCATCTCTCCAGCCCTCGTTTGATTTCTTTCTGAGGTAGGGTCTCACTCTAGCCTGGGCTGACCTGGAATTCACTACGTAGTCTCAGGGTGGCCTTGAACTCACAGCAATCCTCCCACCTCTGCCTCCCAAGTGCTGGGATTAAAGGCGTGTGCCACCATGTCCAGCCTAAATCCTTTTTCTTTCTGGTTGGGTATTTTGTCCCATTGATAGGAAAATAACTAATACAGATTTAAGTATCTATCTTTTACTTAAGTTTGATTCCTCAAATGAGAAATGAGGAAGACCATGATATCTACTATGTCACTTATGTTGATTAGTGTGATCACAGCTTCCAGCGACTGCAAAACCAACTATGACTCAGTGCAAAGACTCCACCATTTATTTAACCAGAAGTCTATAGTACTCCATTGTAGATTTAGTCACGTGACTTCTGGAAGGTCTCTAAGTTCTCCTTGATTTCCTTGATATTCCCTCCAGTGTTGAAAAATGACGACAGTTACTCTAGACATCGTCATCATTTAAGTCCAAACTCTTGAGTGAGAATGAGAAAAGAAGATCACCAATGGCCACATTTAGCTGTAAGAGTGGCTGGGAAACATAGCATTTTATTGTCTATCCTCTATGATGGGAGAAGAGATAAGAGAGATGGAGCTGACCACCCCACTTTGCAAAGGTCCTTTACCAACTACACAAGTCCAGGTCAGGAAGAACAGACTGCCCAGTGCTCCCAGAGAGAGACCAAGAATGGCAAGAAGCCTAGTGTCCATGGCAAGCCAGATCCTTAAGGCTCGGGAAAACTACCCAGGGTGGGAGGACTCTTGTCTCTGTGTAAATCCCACATTACACTGCAACTGAGGGTCTCTGACAGCATTATGCTTGGGTTTATATACGCTTAGTTCATTCTGGAGTATACTGGACTCATTTATTGTGAAACATCCTATCAGGGGAGGAAGGAGGATGCAGCCTGGTTTGTGCCAGACACTGTACCTACTTCACTCAGGATCTTGCATTCTCAGTACACGTCTTTCCGAGAATCTCAAGCTAGAGGGGAAGAGCTGGGTCAGCCAATGTCATTTAGGTGGATCTCTTCCACATCTCAGAATGTAATTGTAAATATTAATTATCATGTAAACTAATTTTCAGTCATGTATTCAAAAAGGGTAACGATTGACTTTCATTTTTATTTGCCTAGAAGGAAAACATTTTTTTAATTAAAAAAATATTTATTTGCAAACAGAGAGAGAGACACACACAGAGATAGATAGATAGATAGATAGATAGATAGATAGATAGACAGACAGACAGAAAATGGGTATGCCAGGTCCTCTAGCTACTGCAAATGAAATCCAGATGCACGCGCTACTTTGTGCATCTGGCTTAACATGGATACTGAGGAATTGAACCTGTGTGGTTAGGCTTTACAGGCAAGTGCCTTAACTGCTAAGCCATCTCTCCAGCCCAAGGCAAAGCATTTTATTTTTATTTTTATTTATTTATTTAAGAGAGGGAAAGAGACAGAGAAAAAGGGCGTGCCAGGGCCTCTAACCACTGCAAACAAACTCCAGATGCATGCGCCACCTTGTGCATCTGGCTTACATGGGTCCTAGGGATTTGAATCGAGGTCCTTTGGCTTTGCAGGCATGTGCCTTAACTGCTGAGCCATCCCTCCACCCAAGGCAAAGCATTTTAATTGAGAGACTTTCCTTTCATACTGTGATATTATCAAAATATGAGAGAAAAGCACTTAAATAATAAGCAAACTTTCTGTTCAAGTTAGATATGTTCCTAAGTGGTATCCACTCTCTGACATTTCGAGGACACCATTTTGAAAAAATAATATTATTTGTTTTTTGAGGCAGAGTCTCGCTCTAGCCCAGGCTGATCTGGAATTCAATATGTAGTCTCAGGGTGACCTTGAACTCACAGAGATACTCCTACCCCTACCTCCCAAATGTTGGGATTAAAGGCATCTGCCACAATGCCAGGCTACAGAGAGAATGGGCATAACAGGGCCACTAGCCACTCTAATGGGACTCCAGACGCATGTGCCACTTTGTGCATCTGGCTTTATGTGGGTACTGGGTAATTGAACTAGGGTGACCATTAGGCTTTGCAGGCAAGTGCCTTAACTGTTGACCTATCTTTCCAGCCCCATTGGTAAAACTTTTAAGCTAATTTGGGATGACTTCCTTGGATCAGGATTGGGTTAGATATGTCTGGAATTCCTTCCTGTGATTCTGTTAGCAAGGCAGTCAGCATTCAATAGGTAGCATTCTTCCCTTAGCTTCAAACTTGGACTTATTTTGTGTGTTGGTTAAGTGGCAATGTTCTAGTTGGATACAGAATTCCTAAAATTAGAAATATTAGAAGTCTAACCACTATGACCCTGCCAGGAGATACAGTTCTTTCTTTATTTTAGAAAGAGAGAGTGGTTGCTTAGATGTTGACATGTGTAAGACAATAGTGACTTTTCCCCTTTAGATTTGATATTCTAAAGATTGGTATTTCTTCAAGTTAAAGTAATGGTAACTTTCCTTTGATTTCTTCACTGGGTTTATACTCTCAACCACTCATCTTCTGAACCTGTCTCGTGCATGTGTGTTCTCTTCCTTCGTTAAGATTTGGAAAGTGTGCTATGAATGTGTTAGAATGGTGTAAATGATATTTGCTGGGAAGGGCTTGTTTTCTCTCCCTGTGCCTGCCAGAGGAAGGAGGTGTTATATCTCAAGAGACTCTTTTACCAAGTCCATGTTTTAAATAAATGAAACTTGTACAGACTCCAACACACCATCTTGAGATAACCTCGGGCCCCGAAGTATACTGACAAACAGAGTGAAGGCTGCCAACTCATGAAACTGCCTTTGCAAAGAACAGCAGAATTCACAACTGCACCAAAGGGAAAAGAATGGCGAAAACCAATCCCCCAATTCTCTTATGGTGATGCTTTCAAGTGATCCTAGGAAACCGCTCATAGAAAGCTGTTCATTGGCGAGCCTGCTTAATTCATATACGTGCTGTCACCATGCTTATACTCCCATTTGTTCTCCAACCCTTTTCTGTTTGGCTTCCCACTACTTACCAAACCTCTCCTGGTCCAGGTCCCCAGCTTGCAAACTCCTGCACCTCCATTTCTATCTTACTTCACTTAATCCCTCAACATGATTCTGCAAAATTGGTAACTGACCTCCGACATGGCTCCGTGACTTCCGCTCTTGTCTGTGTCCTCCCTCCCCAGAGGTCAATTGATTTATCATTTATTTATTTTTCAGTACTGAGGTTGAACCTAGGGCCTGCGTATGCTAGGCAAGTGCTTTCCATTGAGCTATAGCCCCAGCTCTTTCTCAGTAATTTATTTTCCTTGACTATTCTATCACTCCAGCTTTTATTGTTGGACTATTGCTGGATTGTGATTGCTTCCCCCTTTCTCTTTTCTTTTATTCATATTTTATTTATTTGTAAGCAAAGAAAGAGAGAGGCAGAAGGTGAGAGAGAGAGAGAAATAATGGGCACACCAGGGCCTTCAGCCATTGCAAATGAATTCCAGATGCTTGCACCACTTTGTACATCTGGCTTTACGTGGTTACTCAGGAAGTGAACTCAGGTCATTAGATTTTGTAGGTAAGTGCCTTAACCGCTGAGCCATCTCTCTAACCTGCTTTCTCTCTCTCTTCTATTTTTTTTTGGGGGGGGGTTCTCAAAGTAGGGTCTCACTCTAGCTCAGGCTGATCTGGAATTCACTATGTCATCTCAGGGTGGCCTCGAACTCATGGCGATCCACCTACCTTTGCCTCTTGAGTGCTGGGATTAAAGGCATGAACCATCACACCCGGCTCTCTTTTCTATTTATACTCTTAACAAGGCTGGAGATTGCATCTTTATCTTATGCTAAGTCCATGTTTAAATCTAACATACCATCTATCTGATAACTAATAGATTTCCAGTTGAACATATCCAGAGTTGAACTCATAGTTATGGCTTCTGCCACTAACTGCAATCCAGCCCATCTTCCCCCAGGTTTTCATCATAAAAGGTACCAGCGTTTAATAATACCTGCAGGCTACAAAACCACCTTATCACTTTATATCCAACCAATATGCACTGTATCCAAAGCCTATGACAAGTCCATCTTCACCCTCCACCACTGCTACCTCCCTCCGGCCACCATCCTCTCCCACCTGACCCACTGCAGGAGTCTGGTGGAAGCTCTCCCAGATTCCTTCCCTAGTTTCCTTAGCATGCTCTCTCTCCATAATGGCCAGAATTAGCTTTAAAAAAAACTCAATCAGGGGGCTGGAGAGATGGCTTAGTGGTTAAGGCACTTTCCTGCAAAGCCTAAGGATCTTGGTTCAATTCTCCAGGTCCCACGTAAGCCAGATGCATAAGGGGGCACATACACCTGGAGTTTGTTTGCAGTGGCTAAAGGGCCCTGATGCACCCATTCTCTCTCTCTCTCTCTCTTCCTCACTCACTCTCTCTCTCTAATAAATAAATGGGATGGCTTAGTGGTTAAGGCGTTTGACTGCAAAGCCAAAGGACCCAGGTTCAATTCCCCAGGATGCACGTTAGCCAGATGCATGTGTCTGGAGTTTGTTTGCAGCAGCTGGAGGCCCTGGCACACCCATTCTCTGTCTCTTTCTCTGTCTGTCTCTTTCTCTCTCTCTCCTTCTTTCTCTGTAAAATAAATAAATAAATAAATAAATAAATAAATAAATAAATCATTAAAAAAACTGAATCAGGGTCAGGGGAGATGGCTCAGTGGGTCAAGTGCTTTCTGCAAAAGCAGGAAGATCTAAGATTGGATCCCTGGAATCCATGAGAACTGCCAGGGATGGTGTTACGCACGTGCAGTTCCAACACTGGGGAGTAGAGAGATAGGAAAGTCCCTGGAACTTGCTGGAGAGCTCATCTAGCCGAATCACTGAGCTCCGGGTTTAGTGAGGGATCATGTCTCAAAGAGTCAGGTGGAGAGTGACTGAAGAAGACGCCCGAAGTCAGGACTGTACAGCAGGGCTTTAAACTACTGAGCCATCTCTCCAGCCCCACATGTCCATCTTAACATACACAAGGTAAAAATTCCAAAAATTCCAACTGGGCATGGTGGCGCATGCCTTTAATCCCAGCAGAGGTAGGAGGATTGCCATGAGTTTGAGGCTATCCTGAGACTACATAGTGAATTCCAGTTCAACCTGGGCTAGAATAAGAACTTATCTCGAAAAAAAAAATTCCAAAAATTCCAAAATGCTGATAAGTTATGATAAGTGAAAACTGTGTTGGGTCAGAACAAACCTTGACCTTCCAGTTTTAGATCCATATCTAGATGTTTCCCCTTTGCTGAAGGCATCAGTGTTTCTGGACATCTGACTGCATGTTATCCCTCCACATGTGCATATTAAAAATCACGTGTGGGCTGGGGAGATGGCTCAGCAGTTAAAGATGCTTGCTTGCCAAGCCTGCCGGCCTAGGTTCAGTTCCCCAGCACCCACCTAAAGCCAGATGAAAAAAGTGGCACATACATCTGGCATTCATTTGCAGCAGTAAGAAACCCTCCTGGCATACATGAGTGCATACACACACACACACACACACACACACACACACACACACACACAAATAAATAAAAATTAAAACAATATTTAACCATTAAATCAATAGCCTTTATCAACAAGTTCTTTATTGGCCATTTTAGATTTTTTTCTATTGATTTTTTAAAATTTTTTTAATTTTTTATTATTTTATTTATTTTTGGAGAGAGACACAGAGAGAGAGAGAGACAGACAGACAGACAGACAGAGAGGGAGAGGGAGACAGAGATGGGCGCGCTAGCAGTCTCTCAGCTGCTGTGAACGAAATCCAGATGCATGCACCCCCTTGTGGGCAAGTGCGGCACTGCGCCCTTGCATCACTTTGCATCTGGCTAAACGTGGGACCTGGAGATTGGAACCAGCGTTCTTAGGCTTAGCAGGCAGGCACCTTAACCACTAAGCCATCTCTCTACCCCTATTGATTTTTTTTTTTTGTGAGGTAGGGTCTCACTTGAGTTCAGGCTGACTTGGATCCACTATGTAGTCTCAGGGTGGCCTCGAACTCACAGTGATCCTCCTACCTCTGCCTCCCAAGTGCTGGGACTAAAGGCGTGCGCCACCACACCAGGCTCTATCGATGTTTTTGGAGTATTACAGATTTCAATGTCATGTGTGCAGTTTTTCCCCTAGCTGAGTTTCCAGAACAACCTTTATGTGCAAACCACAGCGCTCCAAGGAGATACTGAAGAAAATCTGAGGGAGGATTAGAAACAAAGGAACGTTTGAGTTTGTGTGTGACAGGTGACCACATTTGTGTTTTAGGGAAAATCTTTGCTCAGCACTGTGTGGTGAAGATGAGAATGAGAGAAAGCTGGGAGGGGAGTTACCGTCCAGCGATGGTCAAGTGCAGCGAGAACACCACTAACAGGTGCTCCTCTTTGAAGGTGGGACCAGCCTGGAGCTACATCGATTTTTCTCTCCTTATGCTTGCCTTGCTCCAAGGACCTCATTTTCCAGAGAAATAAAACCCACACCAATTAAATGCTAAAAGTGTGGTCTCATTAAAGTGGAATTATTTTGCTTTTTATTAAAATTTACTGTTTGCCAACAAATCCCATGAACACGCATGCACTTGTTTGTGTGTGTGTGTGTGTGTGTGTGTGTGTAAGTATGGGCACACATGTGCTATGGTGCATGTGCAGTGGTCAGAGCTTCTAGAGATTCACCAGTCTCTGCCTCCTGTCTGCTATGGGTGCACTGGGATTACAGCCACACACCACTTTATCAGGCTTTATGTGGATTCTGGGCATCCAAACTCAGGTACTGTTCTTGGTGTGGCAAGCATTTGGACCCTCCGAGCCATCTCCCCAGCCCCTGAAGCCATTCTTTTATTAATAAGATTTTTACCTTCAACATAGAGGCAAGATGCTTGTCTTTACATCATTTTTTATATATATATATATATATATATATTTCTCTTTATTTATTTTTAAGCAGAGAAAGAGAGAAAAGAGACAGAGAGAGTGGTCTTTCCAGGGCCTCCAGCCACCGCAGACTAACTCCAGATGCACATTCCACCTTGTGCATCTGGCTTCACATGAGTACTGGGGAAATCTAACCCATGTTGTGAGGCTTGGCAGGCAAGCGTCTTAACAGCTGAGCTATCTCTCTAGCCCATTTGCATCTTTTATATATATGCAGATCTCTCTCTCTCTTTTTCTGTAAGCCAGAGTAGAAAATTTATAAAGATGTCAAAAACAAAAAACAAAACAAAAACAAAAACAAGGCAGGGGCAAGAGCAATACCATCAATTGGAGGCCTGTCTGGGCTATAGAGTGAGACCTTGTCTCAAAAAATAAAATTCATAGTGAGACTTGATACTTTAATACACACAGATTTTTTTTTTTTTTTTTTTTTTTAGATAGGGCCTCTGTCTAGCTCGGATGGGCATTAAAATCCCTATGTGGCTTAGGATGACCTTGAACTTCTTATCCTCCTGCCTTCCGAGTGCTAGGATAACAGGCATGCACCGCTATGTCTGGTTTATGCAATACCAGAATCTAATTCAGGGCTTCGTGGATGCTAGCCAAGCCCAATACCAGCTGAACTGCATGCCCAGCCCCTAACATATGAGTTATTTCCTCTGGCATTCTAACTCCTTTCTCCTCCTCTTAATATGGTGGGAAGAGTAGCATTGATATATGCGGAAATATTACTTACGTTTTGACACAGAAAGGAATCACTATTTGCCCTTGTAATATGGCCCATCTGTTTTATTTCCGATTTTTAAAAATAACTGTTCATTTTTTTTGTTTGTTTATTTGTTTTGTTTTTCAAAGTAGGATCTTGCTGTATAGCCCTGGGCTGACCTGGAATTTACTCTGTAGTCTCAGGGTGGCCTCGAAATCACAGCGATCCTCCTACCTCTGCCTCCCAAGTGCTGGGATTAAAGGCGTGCGCCACCACCCCTGGCTATGTTTTATTGTTGTTAATAGACCTTTCTTTTGGTAGCAGTTTAAGATCTTTTACTTTGTTGAGTAGATTCTCTCTCAAAATACAGCAGCTTCCAAACAGAAATCCTTGGTCAGTATTCTCCCTCTCTCTCTCTCTCTCTCTCTCTCTCTTTGCCTCATGTGCCTATATTCCCTTCTTGGTAACCTCTACTGAACTCTTGACCTTGGATAAAGATGCAGTTTTGCATGAATGTTTGAAAGTGACTTGTGGTGGTTTAGCTGCTAAACGTGTGTGATAGGAATCCAGCTTACCTTGGAGGCTCGTGGTGGGCTCGTGGTGGGGGGAGGTGTTTAACTTACCGTGCCAGAAAGTAGCATTGTCTGGGGAATTTCAGCCAGTGTCTTCCAGCTGTTCTGGAAACGTGTGAACAGCCCTGTCAGAAGAGCTGTGCCTTTCTCTTCTTTTCCAGACAGCGCCCCAGACTCAAACCATCACTTCTCATTTGCCCTTTGGACAGCACTGATGGAAACTGTGGATTTATCGCCCACGGAGAAGCGCAGCCCAGAGTCTGGAGTTAGCCTGGCTGGGGCCCTGGACAGAAGAAGTTTTGAGACTCAGGCCTAGTCCTGAGGAGCAAGGGGAGAAAGGTGACGGAAGCCAGGCAGTCAACAGCTCTGGCCTCCAGGCTGGGGGCTGACCAATATGTAGTATGTGGCAAATCTGTCATTTCTGTTGGTCCTTCCAGGTGAGCAAGTTAAATGCCATCACTTATTCCTGGGAGCAATCCCACATGTCTTGGTAAATTTTCAAAGCATTTTTGTTAGGGAAAAAAATAGCTTTTATATGTATGATCAAGGCTGTTGGAAAAAGTTACAGAAACACAGGGGTTGAAAATGCTTAGAAATACATGTTAAGAGCTGGAGGGATGGGACAGTGGTTAAAGGCGCTTGGCTGCAAAGGATGTTAGCCTGGATTCATTTCCCCAGGACCCATGTGAAGCCAGATGCACAAAGTGGCGCATGAGCCTGGAGTTCACTTGCAGAAGGAGGCCTGGAAGCATCCATTCTCTCTCACTCTCACTCCCAAATAAAATACTTTTTAAAAGAAATACATGTTAAATGTTAACTCTGGGCAACAATTGTCAACCTTGACATTTGACACTTAGCTTCTCTGTTTATGGCTAACACTGTAACCAGCCACACCACAGCCGTGTCGTCTCTCCTAAAACAAAACCCTCCTATCACGTGGAAGGCAAAACCACTGGAGCCTTGCACTCCCAGCTTCTGTTGAAGCTAAGATTATTATATATGACGAAATTATGATTCACAGAGGACAAGTCTGATTCGTGACAACCAAGACAGATTTTTCTGCATGATTAAAAGTGGGATAGGTGGGCTAGAGAGATGGCTTAGTGGTTAAGGCACTTACCTGGGAAGCCAAATGACCCAAGTTCAATTCCCCAGGACCCATGTAAGCCAGCTGCACAAGGTAGCACATATGTCTGGCACTTGTTTGCAGTGGCTGGAAGCCCTGGCATGCCCATTCTCTTGCTCTCTCAAATAAATAAATAAAATATTCTTTTTCTAAAAATGTGGTATAGGTAAGAAAAGCACACACTTAGGCTCAGGGACACATTGCAAAGAGGTGGTAGAAAGAATGTAAGGTACTCACACACGTGTGGAAACTATTTTCTCCCCTGTTCCATCTCTCCAGCTCAGTAGCTTGTTTCTTTCTTTTCTTTCTTTCTTTCTTTCTTTCTTTCTTTCTTTCTTTCTTTCTTTCTTTCTTGTATTTTATTTTTAAATACTTTTATTTATTTATATATATGTTTATTTATTTAATTTATTTATGAGACATGGAGAGAGAGAATGGGTGTGCCAGGGCCTCCAGCTACTCCAAACAAACTCCAAATGCATGTGCCCCCTTGTGTGTCTGGCTTACGTGGGTCCTGGGGAACTGAACCTGGGTCCTTTGGCTTTGTAGGCAAGCACATTAACTGATAAGCCATTTCTCCAGCCCTGTATTTTTATTTTTATTCATTTGCTTGAGAGAGACAGAGAGGTACAGAGATAAAGAAAGAGAGAGAAAGAAAGAACAGATGCACCAGGACATCCAGCCACTGCAAACAAATTCCAGATGCATGTGCCACCTTGTGCATCTGGCTTACGTGGGTCCTAGGGACTTGAACTTGGGCTTTGAAGGCAAGTGCCTTAACAACTAAGCCATCTCTCCAGCCCAAATAGTTTCCTTTTCTTTCTTTCTTTCTTTCTTTCTTTCTTTCTTTCTTTCTTTCTTTCCTTCCTTCCTTCTTTCTTTTCTTTTCTTTTCTTTTCTTTTCTTTTTTTTTGTTTTTGTTTTTCAAGGTAGGGTTTCACTCTAGCCCATGCTGACCTGGAATTCACTATGGAGTCCCAGGGTGATCTTGATCTCATGGCGATCCTCCTACCAAGTGCTGGGATTAAAGGTGTGTGCCACCACGCCTGGTCCAGGTAGTTTCTTATAGAACTAAATTCATACATTGACCACATGGGTCAGTGGCCACACTCCTTAGCATGCCCCAAAGTGAGCTGAAAACTTATGTCCACACAAGACGTTGCACGTGGATATTTGTTCCTAATTGTCAGAACTCGGAAGCAGTCAGAGAGTGTCTTCACAGCTGAATGAATAAGCACACTGGAACAGCATTCCATGATAATGCAAAACTGTTAAGGCACAGAAGGATTTGATGGACACATGTATGAATAATGCTTAAATAACTTTAAGCTTTAGTCTTTAAAGCTTAAAGACTAAGCCCAAGAAGTCAATCTGAAAGGGCAGCCTATTTTGTGATACTAAGTATATGACATTCTGAAAAAAAAAAAAAAGGCATAATTATAGAGCCAGTAAGAAGGTCCGTGGTTACTGGGAATGGGGTGGGAATAAATGAGGACGTAGCAGGTGAGACTTTTAGGGCAGTGACATTATTCGAGACGAGACTGTCGTGATGAATATGTCATTATGTGCGTTTCTATCCCTACACAACGTACAGTAGAACACAAATAATGAGCCCCCGGGGAACTGGGGGACTTACTTACTATGTCACTAGTAGCTTATTGTGTTGACTATGTCATCCATACTTGTACGACTGTTAATAATGGGGGGCTGTGTGGGAAGGGGTGAGGGCATCTCCCAGAGCTATGTACTTCTCCATTATTTCTGTAAACTTCCAGGGCTGTTCTAGAAAGAACTGTATCAATTATTTTAAAGTTGATTAAAGGGAGGCACCCTGACCACCATAAAGGAAAGGGTTCTTGCAACTTCTGGGGAAAACCAAGTTCTTCACATCTGCCCTTCTTAAATCATTCTCCGTGTCCACACGTAGAGTTCCCATAATTGGGTAGCTTTCTCCAAGCAACTGGCTTAAGAAATGAGTCAAATTTATAATGTATAAAAAGGCAGGGTGCCTGGAGAGATGGCTTAAATGGCGCCTGCCTATGTAGCCTAAGGCATGGTTCCAATGTCCATATGTTCCAATCTCCAGATCCCATGTAGCCAGATGCAATGTGAGGCCAGAGGCGAAATAGCACTTGCCTTCTTCAATCAACATCTTTTCATTGTGTGCAGCTGACAGAATGCTGCTGCGCGCCCATCTCTGTGCACCTGCCTCTCTGTCTATCTCTCTCTGTCTCTCTCCAAAAATAAATAAAAATAATAATTTTTTAAAAAAAAGGGCAGGGGTGCCTTATAACTTCCTTAAATGTTTTCATATGTATATATGCTTTTGGTGCATGTATGCATATGTATGTAGGTGCATGTATGTACATGTGGAGGCCAGAGGTCAATAGTAAGTGCCTTCTTCAATCAACTCTTTTCTTTTTATTTTATTTATTTATTTGTGACACAGTGTATATGTGCACATGTAGGTGTGGTGTGCAGGATTTCTAGGTACAAGAACAAACTCCAGATCTGCATCTTCCTAATTTTTTTTTTTCTGGGGTTGGGTCTTCCTTAGAGTCCCAGGCTGACCTTTAACTTCACCATCTCTGCAGCTTCCAGCTTCCTCTTTCACTCAACTGATGTCTCCTATCTCTCGGATGGAGTCTCCCAAGTGCTGGGTTTACAGTCAAACTGGCTGCCCAGCCCTTTGACAGTCCATTTCCAGTTTTATTTATTTGAGACACATGGACAGAGCATGTATGGCCAGGCCCAGCTGTTTATGCCAGTGCCAAACAAACTCCAGATGCATGCATCTGGCTTACCTGGGTACTGGGGAGTGGGACCTGGGTCCTTAGGAGTCACTGAGGCATCTCCTCAACCCCTAAGCCATCTCTTTTTTTTCCATTTTTTTAAATTATTTTCATTATTTATGGATGTCTCCAGAGAGACGGATGACAGTCAGAGAGGACCGCTGTTTACAGTCAAACTGGCTGACAAGCAAGCCCCAATGACAGTCCATTTCCAGTTCCCGTGGGACGGATGGTACAGGCATGTATGGCCAGGCCCAGCTGTTTATGTCAGTGTTGAACGCCAAACTGGAGATTGAATCAGGCTGGAGATCAGAGCCATGTTCTTAGGCTTAGCAGGCAGGCTCCTACTCACTGAGCCATCTCCTCAGCCCCCCGACCTGAGTTTTTAAGAGAATGGCTCTCATCGAACCTAGAACTCAGCCAGCCAGTGACTCCAAGGATTCCCTGTGTCCACTGCCCCAGCGCTAGAATCGTGTGTGCCCACCACCCACCACCACCATACCCATCTTAGACCTGGGTTCTGGGGATTTGAACTCAAATCCATGACAAGCACTTTACCCACTGAACCGTCTCCCCAGCCCTGATGTTAAATGCCTTAAAAATTTTAAATGACAGTTTTCTCACACTCAAAGCCAGGAACACTTCAGACATTCTTAAGGTCTAGTCTCACAACTGTGTTAAGAAATAGAAGGACACGTCTCCCTCTGTGTTTGGTAGAATCAGTGCATAGCTGAAACATGAATGCACCGGGGTGATTTCAGATAGCAGCCACTGTACATCTGGCCTCAAAGTAAGT
This sequence comes from Orientallactaga sibirica, assembly GCA_036365145.1. Lineage (NCBI taxonomy): Eukaryota > Metazoa > Chordata > Mammalia > Rodentia > Dipodidae > Orientallactaga > Orientallactaga sibirica. The sequence continues at coordinate 4,457,914 of JAEOAD010000009.1, forward strand.
TATTTTTGCACTTCCTAAGTCATCCTCAGACCCCCAAGGGGTTCGCTCCTTCAGAGAGGAAAAGTCTCCAGGAGAGAATCCTGAAATAGACATCTGCGAGTTGCTATCGTCTCCTGTTTTTCCACGAGGACTCATGGCAGGTCAGACTCACTCATCATTATCACTTCTACTCAAAAATTATGAACATTTAAGTCAATCACCAAGAAAGTAAGTTTACTTCAATTGGAAGTAAAATTCTAGGCTGAATCTTTTTGGTCCCAGACCATATGTGGTATGGTATTATAGAAGGTTTTTAAAAGAATGTAGGATAGTTAAAATTAATAAAACATCTCACTGTGATCATTTTTTCCCTTTGATGTTAGTCTTCTGACTGTCTTTTTACTCTTTTTAATCCTGAAGAGTTTACACAGTGCCCTTGCTCCAAAAACAAAGGGTTTCTAATTGCCACATCTTAGCCATTACTCTTCACAATGGCTAATTTTTGTTTGCTTGTTTGTTTGCTTGCTTATATTGGTGTGTGTGTGTGTGTGTGTGTGTGTGTGTGTGTGTGTGTGTGTGTGTGCAGTGTGTGCATGCCACCATGGTGTGAGTGTAAAAGTTACAGGACATCTCAAGATTGGTTCCACTGTTTGAGACATGGTCATTCTTGTTGTTTGCTGCTGAAAAGGCCAGACTCACTGTCCTGCATACTTTGGGGTGTGCCTGACTGCACCTCCCATTGCTGTAACCACTTGGAGATTACAGACAGGTGGACCATTTTGCAACACCCATTTTATTTGGGGTTGCTGGGTCTTCAGGCTTGCAGAACGAGCACATTTAACTACTGAGATATCTCCCCCAAGCCCGTTTTTTTAAAACTTGAGAGAGACAGAGAAAAGAGAATGGGCCAGTGGTCTTTTATCCGCTGTGAACGAACTTCAGACGCGTGTGCCCCCTTGTGCACATGTGCAACGTTGCACACTTGCATCACTTTTGTGACTGGCTAAACATGGGACCTGAAGATTCAAACGGGCATTCTTGAGCTTTGCAGGCAGGTACGTTAACCACTAAGCCATCTTTCCAGCCCCCCTTTTTTTGAGACAGGGTCCTATGTAGCCCAGGCTGGCCTCAAACTCACTATGTAGCTGAGGATGACCTTAAGCACCTGGTCCTCCTGCTTCTATGTCCTGAGTACTGGAATTAGAGGCATGTACCACCACTCCCAGTTTGTGTGGTGGTGGAGGCTTGAACACAGAGCTGCATACGTGCTAGGCAAGCACTCTATCAACTGAGCTACGTCTCCAGTCCCTGACTAGAAGGTTTATTCCATATGAGGCACAGACATGCTCTTTCTAGTTGAAATCTATCAGACAAACTTTGGGGCACTTATTTTCTTTAGTTAGTGCAAAACTCAATGTAGAAATATCTCACCTTATAAGATCCATTACTTGGGATTTATGTGAAAGGAAGGTGCTATCTCCTTTCTGCTATGTTTTATATCACTACCCTTTCTTGTAAGTTTTCATTTTTAATGTAATTTTCCATGTAGGTGCTATAAAGTGATAGGAGACATATCCAAGGGTTCCCGATGTATTTAATTATTAACTTTTTAAAAGAGTGTATGATTCTGATCATTTTGATAAGGTGGTACCCACCAGCTTTTCCATCGCAAAGCTACTATTACCCCTTCATAACTCATAAGTATTTATGGGGAGAGACTGTGATATTGTTTAAGTGTTCTGTCCCTCATCAAAATTCCATTTGCTGGGCTGGAGAGATGGCTTAGCAGTTAAGGCGCCTGCCTGCGAAGGCTGAGAACTCCCGTTTGAATCTCCAGGTCCCACGTTTAGCCAGACGCAAAAAGAGATGCAAGCGAGCAATGCCATGCATGCCCACAAGGGGGCGCACGCATCTGGAGTTCGTTCACAGCAGCTGAGAGGCCCTGGTGTGCCCATTCTCTATCTGTGTCTCTCTCAAATTAAAAAAAAAAAAACAAAACTCCATTTGCTAACCTAGGACCCATTGATGATGCTCGCCTAGATCAGGCATCGTTATGTTGGCTTCAAAAGTTAGATCCTGCGCCCCTTCTATGATGCAGTAAGGATCATCTAAAGGATCATAGCTACAGTGTTCCTGCACTGGAATCTGCCCAGAATGGGAGCATTCCACAACAGGATAGGAAGTAATGCACTCACAGGGAACACACATCCATGCTGCAAAGCTGGTTGATGTAGCACACAGAGGGACCCATCCCTTACCAGCCATAGTGTGCCAACAGTCACAAAACCAAGCAGAGCTGAGTCTGAAAAGCCCTGTGGATCCTAGCCAGTGAGAAACACCCCTGTGCTATTGCTCCTTAAAAAAAAACATTGTCTAGGGAGGGGAATACAGCTCAGTGGATGAAGCACTCACTTGCTCAAGTCAAAGCCCTGAAGTTTGTTCCCCAGGCCCCATGTGAAAACAGAAAGTCATTGTGGGCTTCTATAACCCCAGCATCTGATGCTGACAGCAAGATGGAAAGTGGAGACAGGACAATTTTCCAGAAAGCTCTTGAGGAGTGCAACAAAGAACAGTAGAGTGCTCCCATGCTTCCTTGCCACAATGAGCCAAAAGCCCTTTGCTTGATTTAGTTGCTTCTGTTGTGTATTTTGTCATAGCACTAAGAAAAGTAATGTATACAGTCCATGTTCCTTGGTGAGACCATAGTTTCTTATTTATTGTTTACACCATCATAGGCTGATCTAAGGATATTACTTCCCCACAGAATTTCAAGCTGTAGGTTTTGGATGGTGGTGGTTAGGTCTGAGGAATGCCAACCCAGGAACAATTGCTGCTATGCTCCCCTTTTCTATTTACTGTTGCAACCAATAAAGGATGTTTTCATCTTTACAAAGCCCAAGGATCTCAGTTAGATTCCCCAGGACCCATGTAAGCCAGATGCACAAGGTGGCGCATGCGTCTAGAGTTTGTTTGCAGTGGCTGGAGGCCCTGGTGCACCCATTCTCTCTCTCTTTCTCTCTCTGCCCCCCTCTCTCTCAAATAAATAAAAATAATATTTAAAAAGAATTTAAGATGTAAAGATGGCTTCAAAGTTCCTAGTTGTTAGAGGTGCCTCAACCTTTGAGATGTCTCTTAACCAGATAAATAGAATTTTAAAAATATTTTATTTTTATTTATTTATTTGTGAGAGAGAGAGACAGAGAGAGGGAGAATGGGCATGCCATGGCCTCCAGCTACTGCAAGCCAACTCCAGATGCATGCGCCACTTTGTACATCTGGCTTACATGGGTCCTGGGGAATCAAACCAAGGTCCGTTGGCTTTGCAGGCAAGCACCTTAACCACTAAGCAATATCTCCAGCTCCAGATAAATAGTATTTTTACTAGGATAATATTCAACATGAAATTCTGACTTTATAATTTTTTTTTAATAAATGAGGTGGAAAAATGGTAACTCTTCCATCGCGGATACTAATGAAGTCCCTGTGAAGGAGAAGCGTGAAGCCTCAGAGGTTCGGTCTGTGAGCTGGTGCATATCAAAATGGAAAAGGAAATGAGTGTCCATGAGGGTAATTTTGTTTATTTTTTTCTTCAAGGCAGGATATCACTGTAGCCCAGGCTGACCTGGAACTTAGTCTGTAGTTCCTGGCTGGCCTCAAACTCATGGTAATCCTTCTATCTCCTGAGCGCTATGATTAAAGATGTGTGCCACCACACCCTGCTCCGAAAGGTATTTTTAAGAGTGTGCATGCTTGGAATTTTCTTTGATGTTATTTACTTGCTTATTGATTTACTTTGAGGTGCGTATGTGTATATGTCATGTGTTAGTGTGTGTATACATGTTTATATGTATGTGTGGGGGTACATATGCACGTGTGTGTGTGGGTAGGGAGATCAATGTCAGGTGTCCTTCTCAATCTAGAGTCCCCTGATTTGGCTACACTAGCTATCCAGCAAGCTCAAGGGATCCTACAGTCTCCATTTTCCCATTGCTGGGCATCACCATGCTGGGCTGTTCGGGGAGAGGATTTTCATAATTTTATACAACTGATAGTTTCATAGTAAGTATTTTTTAAGAGATGGTGAGAGAGACAGAGAGAGAAAGAGAGAGAGAGAATTGGCATGCCAGGGCCTCAACCACTGTAATTGAACTCCAGACATTTACACCACCTAGTGGGCTCATGCAGCCTTGTGCTTGCCTCACCTTTGTGCATGTGGCTTACGTGGGATCTGGAGAGAGATCAAACATGGGTCCTTAGACTTAGCAGGCAAGTGCCTCAATCACTATCTCTCCAGCCCTGTAAATATATTTTGAGTATACTAAATTCCTACTAGCCTCTCATATTTCCTTCCCACTCTGGCTAAATGCCTTCTTCCTAAGTAGTCCCCTTCTTACTCTCATTCCTTTGTCAGTGTCGGAGACACATTGAGTTTAGTTAGGGTTGCTTCCATGAGCATGGGTGTTGGGTGGCAGTCGTTTATGGGAGTATGGGCGACTAACCAATGGCTACACCACTAAAGAACATGAAAGTCAGAACTTTTTCTTTCTTTCTTTTTTTTTTAGCTACAATTATCTATAGTAAAATTCACTCTTTGTTTATAAAGCACATAGTTCTGGACAAACTGACATGAACACATGGGTACTCCCATTGCCAAGATGTAGCAACTTCCACCTCCCAGAATTCCGGAGGCCCCTCTGTAATAAACACCAATCCCAGTCCTTGGGAAATGTGAATCTACTGTTTGTCTCTTCGCTAGAATGGATCTTCATTGGAATCATAGGGTCTTGTTTCTTTCACTTAATATAGTTCATCTGAAACTCATTCATGTTCTTGCATGTGTCAATAATACATTCATTTTTAATTAATTTTATTTTTTATTTTGAGGCAAGCCCAATAGAGAGAGAGAGAGAGAACTGGTGCAACAGGGCCTCCAGCCACTTCAATCAAACTCTAGACATGTGCCCTCTTGTGCACATGTGTGATCTTGCACTTGCATTACCATGTGTGTCTGACTTACGTGGGACTTGGAGAGTCGAACATGGGTCCTTAAGCTTCACAGGAAAATGCCTTAACTGCTAAGCCATCTCTCCAACTCTATTTTTATTTATTTATTTGCAAGCAGGGAAAGATGGAAAGAAGAGAGATACACAGACAGAATGGGTGAACCAGGGCCTCCAGCTGCTACAAATGAACTCCAGATACATGTGCCACTTTGTGGTGCATCTGGCTTTAGGTGGGTACTGGGGAACCAAACCTGGGACATTAGGCTTTGCAGGCAAGTGTCTTAACCACTGAGACATCTCTCTAGCCCCATTTAAAAAAACTGTAAATGTATACATACACAGGTTATACCCTGGGGGGGCCTTCCTCAGTGCCTCAGTGGGGTTATGGTATTCAGTGTGGGCTCATGAAGGCTTCAGTCAGTCCCTGAAGGGTGGTGGGGGACCATGTCTCAGAGTACCTTTAACCACTCTGTGGCTCTTATAATCTTTCTGCTCCCTCTTCTGCAATGTTCCCTAAGCCATGGCAGGCCTGTTGGTTGGCAGTCTGATTTAGTGTTAAGCTCTCTGTAGCCTCTGGATTTCTGCTGTCACCATTGCCCTGGAACTGGTTGTCAGGCTAGCAGTAAGAGCAGTATTCATGCCCCATTTCCTCTGCAATTTCTCCTGTGCCCTAGAAGAAATAGTAGAGGTGGCATGCCTTGTGGTGGGTTGTCTTATCAATAGATATTGGCTATCCTTCGTTTTCTCTGCCACTTGTAAAATAAAGCAGATTCTCCAAACAAGAGTGAGCATGCTGGGCTTTCAGGTAATGCTGAGCATGGCAAACTCTTTGTTGACCAGGCCACTGCCCCTACCTTCAAGAGCAGCTTCTTTATTCATCTTATTCTACACAGCATAGAACAGGACCTTAATCAATATTTGCTGAAGGAATCAAATAGCACTAAATAAATTATTCAGTTTGAAATGTACACAACCATTCATAAGGAAATGAATTTGTTTATTTGAAACTTTACTGTTATAGATGATCATGTTATAGTGATATTTTTATTCTTAGCCAGAGGTAACGAGTACATATTCTGTTATTTCATTTTTGATTCCCAAGTAGAAAAACATGTTTAAATATTTTTGTGCAAAAAATGATTAGATTATAGAACATCTATAATAGCCTCCACTGTTGTCAGGTAATAAAAGCTTAATTTAGATAGTCAATGTTCTCGTCCAGATTTTGTGACATATTACTGAGTATCAGTTTGGATCGTGTCAATCTAAATTGAACATGTGCCAGGTTTATTAACACCAGCATTAACAGGCTTTTAAATTAAGTTGCTGATTCTGTCAAGAACATACTTTACTGTTGTTTTCAAAAAGAGTTACAGGCACATTTCTTCTTGTTTTATTTTATAACTTTGATTCTATAAATTCCTTTCAGGTGTGGAGCAGGAAAAAGTTTCAACAGATGTGCAAGAAGCCAATAAAATTTTCACAACATGCTGTTAATTGCTCTAGGAAAAAAAAAAAGGAAAAAATTGGTCCTGCAAAGTTTAAGTCTTGCTTATTGTGAATGTTAGATATACTAGTGGGTCAGTTAAACTTTACTTTTAAAATGTCTTTATGTGTGAAATAACTGGATTCAGATCATTAGTACTAGGACCATCTGCAATGCACAATTCCCAGAAGTAAACAAGTTAGTTTTTTTTTTTCCCTTTCTGAACTAAAATTTTCCACTTCCCTCCATTTCCCTCTTCCTAATGCCATCAGTAACTGCCACCTTTCCTCCTCTAATGGGATTGGCTAGTTGCCTACTTCCTTCCTCCTCGGTTAAGGCACTTGCCTGCAAAACCTGACAATCCAGGTTCGATACCCCATACCCATGTAAAGCCAGATGCACAAAATGGCACATGTGTCTGAAGTTTCTTTGCAGTGACTAGAGGCCCTGGACACCTATTCTCTGTCTATCTTTCTAACTCACTCTGCTTACAAATAAAAAAAAATACTTTATTTATTTTTTTGTGTTTTGGTTTTTCAAGGTAAGGTTTCACTCTAGCTCAGGCTGACCTGGAATTCACTCTGTAGTCTCAGGGTGGCCTCGAACTCATAGTGATCCTCCTGCCTCAGTGTCCCAAATGTTGGCATTAAAGACGTGCACCACTGTGCCCGGTGTAAGAAAAATATTTTTAAAAAGAAACGTGCATGGAACCTGGGACTCACATGTCTCAAGAAACTTCCTTAGCTAGATGTGGTGGCCCATGTCTGAAATGTAATCCCTTGGGAGGTAGAAAGAGAAGGACCAGGAGTTTGAGGTCACCCTTCACGCCACACTGAGTTCCAGGTTACCCTGGGCTACATGAGCTCCTGTCCCAAACCACCACAACAACAACAAAAGTAATTAATACAGTAAAAGCAATAGGGTCTCTTGAACAGAGTCGTCTGGCAGGATGGTATTTCGAGAGCTGGGCTTGGAGGACTAGAACAATTACAGATCAACTGGCGTCTGAAGAAATCTCCCAGGGACAAATGAACTATATGTTTGCTGGGGCTGGGTGCTGGAGAGATGGCTTATCAGTTAAGGCACTTGCCTGCAAAGCCTAAGGACCCAGGTTTGATTCCCCAGTACCGATGTAAGCCAGATGCACAAAGTGGTGCATGTCTCTGGAGTTGGTCTGTAATAGCTGAAGGCTCTGGCGTGCCCATTCTCGGTCTTTCTCATAAATTTAAAAAAAAAATGTTTTCTGGCCTTTGTAAACTCAGTCAAACAAGTTTACTCTGCTTGCTTCCTGACAGTTTCACAATTCTGACATAATCTTTTTCTTGACATTAAAAAAAGTAAATGTGAACTTTACTATAGGAACATAATATAAATTGGTTATATTCCCACCAGGTTATACTCCTGTGTTCCCTCCTCCCCATCCCCATTCCACTGAGGGCCTCTCTCCGTGCAGTTGTCAGTGCTCACTGTGGGGTCATGAATGCACACTCAGTTTCCGTTGTGGGGGGGACAATGTCTTGGGATATTCCTTCCCACCCTGTGGCTCTTGCAATCTTTCTGTCCCCTCTTCCGCAATGTTCTCTGAGCCTGGGAGGGAATGTTAGAAGTCTCCTTTAGCACTGAGCTCTCAGCAACCTCTGATGTTCTGCTTTGATAAGCTTTGAGTCTCCTCAGTGTCTATGCCACCTCCCTGGAGGAGGTTCTCAGGATAGACATGAAAGTGGCTTTTACATGGGCTCTGGAGATCTGAACTCGGGTACTTGTGTTTGTGTGGCAAGTGCTTTATCCACTGAGCCATCTCCCCAGCCCCCTTCATAGCAACGATAAAAACACTGTTAAAGAATCCTTCTCAATGAGGTCATTTAGGCAGAAACTACCAAAAAATTGGAGTAGATGCTCAAAATTAATGACAGCACCATTTGTAATATCACATAGTTTTCTATGCAGGGTCTTTGCAAAGAGACCAGGCATGGTAATGAACATCTGTAGTCCCAGCACTTGGGACAAAGGGAGAGGCTGGGGGGTTGATGTGAATTGAGGTCAGCCTGCTCTATCTAGCAAGTTCCAGGCCAACTATAGCTACATTGCAAGACACTATCTGCAAAAGAGAAGAAAGAAAGAAAGACAAGAAAGAAGAAACAAAGAAAAAAGAAAGGAGGAAGGAAAGAAAGGAGGGAGGAAAGAAGCGAGGAAGGAAAGTGGGAGCAAAGACGGAATTAGTCATGATACACAGAGCACACTTCTCAGCCATTCATTTATTCATTCTTTTATCCAAACCAATTAATTTTGTACCAAGTGTCAGGTACTTTGCCAAAGCCTGATAGCATTAACTAAACTAATCATGTGAGAATGGAAAGAAAATAATTTACATTTTTAGACTTGACACCATTATAACATTTAATAAACTTCAAGTTACTGATAAAGCTTGGACGTGCATTTAATTTGATAGTGGCTGGGTTCAGACTGCATGAAGACTGCTGTGCTGTGAAGTTCCAGCAAAGTCCCTTTGCAAAGACCCTGCATAGAAACAAGGACTATTCGGTGGCCTGTGTACTTCCTCTCTTCCAAAGCCCAAACCAGGCCCAGCACCAGATGAAGATGCTCATCCCTTAGCAGACGAATCTTCTAAGAGCACTGATGGCTTTCCCAAGCAACAAACCAAAAGGCCCCTGGGCTGAGCCTAACTGGACAGGAAACCACTGGGAAGTGACAATTTCATGCCAGTGGTTTGGGGCCCCGGTGGCATGCACTCTGGGTCGGGTGCACTCTGGAGAGCCTTGTCTAGCTTTTTTTTTTGAACTCTATGACAGGCCACTGCCATCTCGAGTTTGGTGACAGTCCCAGGGCAAACGCAAGCAGAAGTGACCTCTCCTAGCAGCTCTGTCACCGTGGGGCTCGTGTGGGCAGATTGGCATCTGCGGGCACATCGTTAGCAAGTTGGCAACCTCGGTGCTCTGTGCAGGTTGCAATCAAACCTGCCTTCTACAGCGGCCTCTTTCTGGTTGATTAACTTTAATGTAATTTTAATTAAAAACCACAGTGTCAAAGGGTTTAGCTAGTCGAGAAATGAGCACAGACCGCGGCCCAGTGGCAGCAGTCATTTGGAAAATGGAAATACGTCCTGACAATCTTGTGCAAGGGCCAGACAAACAGGGTCGCTGCTGCGTGGGGTTCAACGCAGGGGAGCTCGCTCGCCTCTGATGCCAGGGGGCCACCTTGGGCTTGGGGGTTCCGACGTATGAATTTCAGGTGTCATCGATATTTCTGGGACCTTGTTCTATCCTGGCACAAAATACCCTGGCTGTGACCATTCTGTTCTCCTCTTGGCACTTTGGTCTTCTACACAAATCTGGGTTAAATATAAATCAAATTTCAGACAGGAAAAAGAAAAGAAATAAAAAAAACCATCAGCCAGGCTTTAGTACATTATGCAAATATTAAACTTTGCTCCCTCCTTGCCTACCATCTATCTTTTATAGGAGACGGAGGCTTTCTCATTGTCAAAAGAACACTTGCTCTGAGATATGAATCCTTAACTCCATTATGATTTTGGGGAGCTAATGACTTCTATCCAAAACATTCCTTCATTACTTCAGTAGAAAGAGTCAGGGAAAGTCATCTCGCATATGTGTTCAGCCATGCTAAACTTCAAAGATAGAGGGCATTCACTTACTCTCCCTAGGCAATGAAAGTTTAGATAACATTTAAAATTTTTCCAGATTGGCCTGAAAATATCATCCTTTTTTCAATTCCTGGTAGTTTTTTTTTAAATCTTGAAAAATATTTTTAGTTAATACTACATACCACTCAAATGTTTCTCTCTCTAAATAAATAAATAAATAAGATATTATTTTTTTTTAAAAAGGAGAGAAGAAAATGTACTTCTGTGTGGGCGAGGTATGGAGAGCGTCTGCAGCCCATGCTGAAATGCCCTTTTATCCTTCCTCAATGTAGCTAATTTTTTCAGGGCACAAATCTCAGGAGAACACCGAGTGACGTCAATTCTTCAGAGGAGAATTTCCTCCACCAGGTCTGTGGCAACGCAGCGGCTGCGTGGCTGACAGATGGGGCCGGGTACCCGTGGGCCCGGAGCCATGTGAACAGAAGGGGCCCCTGGACTCTGACCGAGAGGATAGACAGAGCCGTGGGGGAGAGTTTAGGGCAGTATGCGGGGAGGGAGAGAGCAGGCATGGAGCGTTTCTACACCAAGTCCAAAAGAGAGGAAGGAAAGCAAAAACAAGCAGATGGGTGGACAGGGAGAGGTGATGTGAATTGTGTAACTTGCTTAAGAGACTAATAATAATAATAATAAAAGATAATAATCTCTTGGGGGACAGAGGGCTTTGCTGTAGGCAATTCTGGAAAATTGGAAATTTAGCTATGAAGGCTAAAGGAAACTCCAAGAAAAATGAATAAGAAAGTCTACAAATAAGTTGTGTGAAGTTTGGGTAATGAGTTCTCTATGAGCCACCGAACATATCCAGGGAGACTCATTCTCCAGTTACTTCTGGAGAGTTATTCCAAGAATAATCCTCCTTATCACCGTTCTTTACTAAAATTTTTGATGGACATTTCGGCAGATGACATAATTGGTCAAAATGGGCTTAGAGAAACATACTCAATGCATTGAGAAAGTTCCTAGGATAGAATTCTTTTCCCTTTTCTTTATTCATGATGCTGGGGCAAAACCCCAGGGCCTTTCCTGTTTTGTAATTATTTAGACCTTTTTTTATTTGTTTTTTTGTTTGTTTGTTTGTTTTTGACACTGTTCAGCAGTTACCTTCTCATGGCTGGGAAAAAATACCTGACCAAAAGCAGCAAACGGAAGGAAAAGGTTTTTTTGGTTTGTTTGTTTTTCAGCTTACCATTTCGAAGGGAAGCTTCTTCATGGTGGAGAAAACACAGTAAGAGCAGACAGTCACATCTTGTCACATCATCTGGGTGGAAGCAGTCTTAAGTACTGGGCTTGGCTCTGGGCTAATAAACGTCAAGGCCAAACCCCCAGTCACCCACCTCCTCCAGCAGGGCTCCACCTCCCAAAGCCTCCACCAGTCACACACCTCCTCCAGCAGGGCTCCACCTCCCAAAGCCTCCACCAGTCACACACCTCCTCCAGCAGGGCTCCACCTCCCAAAGAACCCACCAGTCACACACCTCCTCCAGCAGGGCTCCACCTCCCAAAGCCTCCACCAGTCACACACCTCCTCTAGCAAGACTCCACCTCCCAAAGCCTCCACCAGTCACACACCTCCTCCAGCAGGGCTCCACCTCCCAAAGAACCCACCAGTCACACACCTCCTCCAGCAGGGCTCCACCTCCCAAAGCCTTCACCAGTCACACACCTCCTCCAGCAAGACTCCACCTCCCAAAGCCTCCACCAGTCACACACCTCCTCCAGCAGGGCTCCACCTCCCAAAGCCTCCACCAGTCAAACACCTCCTCCAGCAAGACTCCACCTCCCAAAGCCTCCACCAGTCACACACCTCCTCCAGCAGGGCTCCACCTCCCAAAGCCTCCACCAGTCACACCTCCTCCAGCAGGGCTCCACCTCCCAAAGCCTCCACCAGTCACACACCTCCTCCAGCAGGGCTCCACCTCCCAAAGCCTCCACCAGTCACACGCCTCCTCCAGCAGGGCTCCACCTCCAAAGCCTCCACCAGTCACACAACTCCTCCAGCAGGACTCCACCTCCCAAAGCCTCCACCAGTCACACACCTCCTCCAGCAGGGCTCCACCTCCCAAAGCCTCCACCAGTCACACACCTCCTCCAGCAGGGCTCCACCTCCCAAAGCCTCCACCAGTCACACACCTCCTCCAGCAGGGCTCCACCTCCCAAAGCCTCCACCAGTCACACACACCTCCTCCAGCAGGGCTCCACCTCCCAAAGCCTCCACCAGTCACACACCTCCTCCAGCAGGGCTCCACCTCCCAAAGCCTCCACCAGTCACACACCTCCTCCAGCAGGGCTCCACCTACCAAAGCCTCCACCAGTCACACACCTCCTCCAGCAGGGCTCCACCTCCCAAAGCCCACACCTCCTCCAGCAGGACTCCACCTCCCAAAGCCTCCACCATTCACACACCTCCTCCCAGCAGGGCTCCACCTCCCAAAGCCTCCACCAGTCGCACACCTCCTCCAGCAGGGCTCCACCTCCCAAAGCCTCCACCAGTCACACGCCTCCTCCAGCAGGGCTCCACCTCCCAAAGCCCTCCTCCAGCAGGGCTCCACCTCCCAGCCTCCCCAACGCCTCCTCCAGCAGGTCTCCACCTCCCCAGCCTCCACCAGTCACACACCTCCTCCAGCAGGGCTCCACCTCCCAAAGCCTCCACCAGTCACACACCTCCTCCAGCAGGGCTCCACCTCCCAAAGCCTCCACCAGTCACACACCTCCTCCAGCAGGGCTCCACCTCCCAAAGCCTCCACCAGGGCTCCACCTCCCAGCCTCCACCAGTCACACACCTCCTCCAGCAGGGGTTCCACCTCCCCAAGGGCCACCTCCCAGTCCACCACACACCTCCTCCAGCAGGGCTCCACCTCCCAAAGCCTCCACCAGTCACACACCTCCTCCAGCAGGGCTCCACCTCCCAAAGCCTCCACCTCCACACCTCCTCCAGCAGCTCCACCTCCCAAAGCCTCCACCAGTCACACACCTCCTCCAGCAGGGCTCCACCTCCCAAAGCCTCCACCAGTCACACGCCTCCTCCAGCAGGGGCCTCCACCAGTCACGCCTCCTCCAGCAGGTTTCCACCTCCCAAAGCCTCCACCAGTCACACGCCTCCTCCAGCAGGGCTCCACCTCCCAAAGCCTCCACCAGTCACACACCTCCTCCAGCAGGGCTCCACCTCCCAAAGCCTCCACCAGTCACACACCTCCAGCAGGGCTCCGCCTCCCAAAGCCTCCACCAGTCACACACCTTCCAGCAGGGCTCCACCTACCAAAGCCTCCACCAGTTCACACCTCCTCCAGCAGGGTCCCAAAGCCTCCACCAGTCACATTCCAGCAGGACTCCACCTCCCAAAGCCTCCACCATTCACACCTCCTCCAGCAGGGCTCCACCTTTTTTTACATTCCATTTATTCCACCTCCCAAAGCCTCCACCAGTCACACACCTCCTCCAGCAGGGCTCCACCTCCCAAAGCCTCCACCAGCTGGGGATTAAGTATGAGGCTTCATCCCAAACACATGAAGCTATGGGGGATGTTTTACCTTTAAACTACCACACACAGTGTCATATAGCCCAGTCTAGCCTTGAACTCTCTATGTACCTGAGGATAACTCCAGATTCTCTTACTTCTCCCTCCCTAGTGCTGGGATTACAGGCATGCATCACTAGGTTTTTTTAATTATTTATTTGCAAGGAAAAAATAGGGAAAAAAAAGGGGGCTAGAGAGATGGCTTAGCAGTTAAACGCTTGCCTGTGAAGCCAAAGGACCCCAGTTCAAGGCTCCATTCCCCAGGACCCACATAAGCCAGATGCACAAAGTGGTGCATGCATCTGGAGTTTGTTTGCAGTGGCTGGAGGCCCTGGTGCACTCATTCTCTGTCTATTTGTGTTTTTCTCTCTGTGCCTGTCACTCTCAAATAAATAAATAAATAAATAAATAAATAAATAAATAAATAAAAAAAAAGAAAGAAAGAAAGAAAGAAAGAAAGAAAGAAAAAGAGAGAGAGTGCAGAGAAGAGAGAATGGGCATTCCAGGGCCTCCTATCTCTGCAAACAAACTCCAGATGCATGCACCACTTTGTGCATCTGGCTTTATTTGGGTACTCTGGAATCAAACCCAGGTCGTTAGGTTTTTCAGGCAAGTGCCTTAACTGCTGAGCCATCTCTCCAACCCATTAGACTGGGTTTTATGTGGTACTGGAGATCAAAAGCAGAGTTTCATGCATGCCACACAATGTCTTCCATTTCTACCCCCCACCTATGATGGAAAGTTAAAAAAAAAGAAAACCAGCAGACAAACTGATTAAGTTAAACCTGAGGTCCCACCCAAAATCTTCCCTATAATATTAATTTTTCATCCAATGTATACATACATTTTGGAAAAACAGTACTATAAGATGCCAGGAGTCCTGAGTTACACACGCCACCTTTTTTTAAGTACATGACTTTTCTGAGCCTTCATGTATAACTAATTTTGTTAATGAAATGCTTCTCTGAAGTCATTTCTTGGGGATACTTTCAAAAGCACACACCTGAGGAAGTGGGTTCCACTTTCTTGAACCACATTCACTGGGCTCTGTCACACCAGGGCAGTGCAGCTGGTGTGCAGCCGTGGGCTGAAATTGCCAGTTCAGCTGAGGAGTCACCTGGGCCTCATCATATAAATCAACCAGGCTACTGATCATGTTTTATCTGCTCTGTAATAGATATTTATTTTAAATATTTATTCATTAATTCATTCATGTGAGAGAGTTAGTGAAAGATGCAGAGAGAAATGGGGGGTGATGGACATGCAGGGTCTCTAACCACTGCAAATAAACTCCAGACACATGTGCTACCTTGTACATGTGGCTTATGTGGGTCCTGGGAAATTGAACCTGGGTCCTTAGGCTTCACAGGCAAATGCCTTAATGACTAAGCCATTTCCCCAGCCCATGTAGTAGATATTTTGAGGTAAAGACTTTACATTTCATACCTGTCATCCCAGCTCTTGGAAGGTAGAGGCAGGAGGATGGCAATTTTGAAGGCAGCCTGAACTAGTAGTGATTTTGAAGCTGTCTGCCTCAAAAGGAAAAAAAAAAAAGAATTTATATTTAGTTAGAAGTTAACATAAAAATATTTTGTTGGGGCTGGAGAGATGGCTTAGTAGTTAAGGCACTTGCCTGAAGCCTAAGGACCCAGGTTCTATTCCCCAGTACCCATGTAAGCTACACGCACAAGGTGGCACATTCGTCTGGAGTTCATTTGCAGTGCCTGGAGGCCCTTGTGTGCCCATTCTCTCTCTATCTGCTTCTTCCTGTCTGTCTCTGTCTTAAATAAATAAATAAATAAAATATTTAAAAATATTTTGTAGGCTGGGGAGATGGCTCAGTGGATAAAATGTTTGCTGCATAAATGTGGGAACCTGTATTTGGATCCCCAGAACCAACATAAAACTAGACACAGTAGCACATACCTGTAATCGCTGTGGGAGGCACAGACAGGTGAATTCTAGAAGCTCACACAGCAGAGAAGAGGCAATCCTGCCTCAAAGTGAAAGGTGAGGACTGGCACCTGAAGTTGTCCTCTGACAACTCCACATGCATGCTGTGGCATATGCACACTCACACACATTGACATGTGTGCACATACATACATACATCATGTACACACATACAAATAAAAATATTTTATAAACACTATGTCCTAAACACTAATTTATTCATGTGAATTCTGATCAGATTTATACGTTATCTTTTCCAGTTGAGTGACAAGCCTGCTCTTGAATTTTTTCCTGGTTTTCATTTACTATTCACAATGTTGACATTTGCTGTAAACAACATAGAGTCCTTATGTTCTGTGAGAGCCAAGACAGGTCTGGATTTACATGGTTCTGTGCATGTGCGATGGTTTACATTGATTGTCAATTAGACAGGATCTAGAATCAACTCTAAGGGATTACCTTGATTAGGTTCATTGAGGTGGGAAGACCTGCCTTACTGGTGGCAGCATCATCCCATGGGCTGGGGTCCTAGTCTGAATATAAAAGGAGAGAGAGGCTGGAGAGGTGGCTCAGCGAAAAGCACTTCCTTGCAAAGCCTGATGACCCAGGTTTGATCCCCTAGTTCCCATGTAAGACCAGATGCACAAAGACGCACATAGCTGGAGTTCTTTTGCAATGGCAAGAGTACCTGATGTGTGTGCCATTCTCTCTCTCTCTCTTTCCTCTCTCTCTCTCTTTCCTCTCTTTTCTCTGTCTTCTCTCCCTCTTTTCAAATCAATAAATAAAAATATTTTTTAAGAAAAGAAACCACAAAGGAAAGTTATACAATTTCTGAGATGAAAGTGAATATACAACGTATCAATGATAGGTTGCTGTGAAACCAATGTTATCTCTCAGTACGCATGCTCACATTAGAAATGAGAAATTTACATAAAAGTTTTTACTGTTGGAGCCCAGAAAAATAACACACTAATTCTGAAGAGAGCGGGGAAAAGGCGATAATAAAGATTAGAATGAAAAATAATTAAGTGCAAAATCAAAAAGCAATACAGAATCTATGAAGAAATTTACATTAAACAAAACCAAATGGGTGCGGCGGCTCATGCTTGTAATCCTAGCACTCAAGAGGCTGAGGCAAGAGGACTGCTACAAGTTTGAGACCAGCATGGGCTACCTAGTAAGTTCTAGACTATAAGCTTAGGCTATAGAGTAAGACTCTGTCTCAAAAGCAAATGCTTTTTAAAAAGCAAACAAACAGAACAAGGGACACAGAGAAGGAGAGGGAGAAAGAGCCTGAGAAGATGGCCCAGTGAGTAATAAGCAAGTGTGGATACCTAAATTTGGATCCTTAGTACTGGAGTATAAGCTGAGTGCTGGAATCCCAGTGCTGGGGGAAAAAGAGGAGGAGACCTAGGGCTTGAGGGTGAGCTAGTCCAGCGGAACTGGTGAGCCCAGTGAAACACCCTGTCTCAAAGAACAAGGCGCTGAGCAACTTGAGGAAAACACCTGGTATCAGCCTCCAGCCTCCACATGCATGCACATATAAACACATGTGCACCTACACACACACACATGAACATGCATGCACACATATGAACATTATATGTCTGCATGAGAGAAGGAAGAAGAAAGAGAGGGAGGAAAGGAGGGAAGAGAGAGGAAGGAAGGAAGGAAGGAGGAAAGAAAAGGTAATGGGAGCAAAGAGAAGGGAAAGAAAAGAATGAAGCGAAGGAAGGAAGGCAATTTACCAGTGTATAAAGTGATCCTTCTTACCAGTCAAGAGCCTGGGACTTGTGGAACTGGGTTGGCTTGCTGGAGGAGGGGAGTTTGTGGGCGATCGGTCTTAGGTTAGGTTTCCAGAAGCAGCTCCTAAATACAGTGATGTGGAAATGACTTGTTGCAGAGCTTTCACTGGGAGGAACCAGTGAGGAAATGGAAAGAGACAGGAAATTTTTTTGATGATATTCTGTTGTTTCTTTTATATTTAGTGCTTTCAATAGCTTACCTAAAAACAAAAACAAAAACAAATTGCCTGTTGCCTCGTCGCATGCTGTGAAGATAGATGTTTTACATCTAAATTTTGTAACTTTAGCTCCTATCCTGGTCTTTTATCCATTTTTCATTAATAAGCATTATTTTTGGAATAGTTGTATATAAAATTTGAACCAAAAATAAGACACACACACATCAGTTTCTCTTACAATTAGCATCTTGCATTAGTGAGTGAGCCATCTGCTTCCAAATCCTCTGTCATTTCTCCCAGGAGGCACAGCAGGACTTCTGGGATCCTGTCATGGAGGGTAGGAGTCCATAGTTGGGCAGATCCTCTCGCTAACAAATGAAAGCTAAACCTGCTAAACTTTATGCTGGTCTGCATTCAAGTAGTTTTTTTTTTTTTTTCCCCAGGTCCTAACTCTTGAACAAAACATTGATGTTTGTGCACTTACTTAAATGAGAAGACGTGCCTTAATTAGAAATCGGGGCTGGGAAGATGACTCAGTGCATAAAGTACTTGCAGCTCAAGCCAGAGGACCAGAGTTCGATCTCCAGGTGAACCCTTAGCCAGCACCTGTAGTACCAGCACTCTGACCCCAGAGTGGAGGTGGGAGGTGGAGACAAGAGAAGTTTCCTGCAGCACATGGTGAGTACAATGAAGAACCACAGCAGAGAGAGCAAGATTTAGAGCGAGAAATGTTGGGAAAGGTGAGGACGGATCTGAAAGTTATCCTCTGACCTCCATATATTCGCGAGAACGAGCACGCACCCATACCGGCAACACACACGTACTACATATGAGCACACACACACAAATAAAATAAAGTCATGGCACTATTGACCTCTATTAAATTTAGCCAAATTGTTTTAGAACCTGGAAAATCATCAGTTACCAGTAGACTTCAGGATCCAGAAGGCTGGAGAGGTCAAGGGTCATAACATATTTTTTTTTTTTGTACAAGGTCTGACAAAAAAAATAGCCCATATGCAGTAACTTTTACTTTATATTTTCAAATCTTTCTCCAGCACACAATTCTACTTGGTTTCCAAAATATTTTAGTTTACACCTTTTTTCTGAAATCCATCCATATTAGTAGGGATGAATACTAGAATAAAGGTGTAAACTAAAATATTTTAAAAATATATTTATTTTATTTATTATTTTGAAAGAGAGAGAGAGAAAGGGAGAGGGAGAGATGTAGATAGAGGAGAGAGAATGGGGTTCACCAGAGCCTCCAGCCACTCCAGATGAACTCCAGATGCATGTGCCACCTTGTGCATCTGGCTTTATGTGGGTCCTGGGGACTTGAACCTAGGCTGTTAGGCCTTACAAGCAAATGCTGTTAACTGCTGAGTGATCTCTCCAGTCCTCTGACCTCCCCCCAGAGGTAGACTCTCAGTGGAGCCCAGACTGACCTAGAATTCATTAAGACTCAGGGTGGCCTCAAACTCATGGCAATCCTCCTATCTCTGCCTCCTGAATGAAGGCATGTACCACCATGCCCAGCTCAATTTAAAAAGAATTAGATTTTTTAAATATGGGTTTTTTAATATTTTTAATTATTTATTTAGTTAGTTAGTTAAGAAAGGGGTCAGATAGAGAGAATGGGCACTCCAGCCACTGCAAATGAACTACAAATGCATGAGCCACATTGTGTATCTGGCTTTATGTGGGTCCTGGGGAATCAAACCTTTGGCTTAGCAGGCAAGTGCTTTAACCATTAAGCTATCTCTCCAGCCCTTAAACTAAAATATTTTGATTGATGAAATGAATTTAAATTCAATTGTATGATGGAGAGGAAAGGATTCATTTCAACTTACACTTTCAGAGGGAAGTTTGATCATGGCAGAGGAAGCTGGCTCACTTCATCACACACCTGTAGCAGAGCAAGAACATCAGCTGAGCTGACTCTGAACACACAGTAGGGCTGGACTCCTCAATACCAAGGTCTGCCCCCAGCAACACACCTCCTACAACAAGGCTCCACCTTCCAAAGACTCCACCAGCTGGAAACTAAGTAGGAAACTTAATTAAAAATGGTGCTCGCACTGAGAGACTGCTGGCATACCCATTTCTGTCTCCCTCTCCCTCTCTGTCTATCTCTCTCTCCAAAAAATAAATGAAAAATAATAATAAAATTTTTTTTAAAAATGGTGCTTGCCTTGAATCCCAGCACTCGGGAGGCAGAGGTAGGAGGATTGCTGTGAGTTCGAGGCCACCCTGAGACTACAGAGTGAATTTCAGGTCAGCCTGGGCTAGAGCAAGACCCTACCTCAAAACACCAAATTCATATGTATACATACCTGAGGCTATGGGTACATTTATATTCAAACCACTAGAGCCTGATACTGCCAACAACTCAATCTTGAGCTTCCCCCAGTCTTCAAACTGTGAGAAGAAAATTTCTGTTGTTCATAAGACTAAGGAATTTTGTTAAGAGAGCCCAAGAGAACTGAAATAATTGCCCACTCTTTATCCCCAACCATCTCTGCCATTTTAGCAACAAAATGATGAAAAATGGAAAATATGACTAAGAGTATATGTGACATGGAGAGGGGAGGGAATTACCATGATTTATTGTCTATAATTATGGAAGCTATCAATAAAATTTTTAAGAGTATATGTGACACATCTTATTCTTTGGGTGGTATAAAAACTATTTCTGGTGGCAAATATGCATTTTAGCACACTATTAAAGTTATAAATCAATGTACCCTTGCTCAAAGAATACACCCCCTATTCGGTTATTGTAACACTTCTTTGCACAATCTGATTCATGTTTTGTTAGATGTTAAATCACTGAAGCATGAGATGAATAGTTAAAATACAAAAAGACAAGGTTTATTTACTTTTGTAGCAGGAGCTGAGTTCTGTGCAACATCTAGTGCATCCTTACAGGTAACAAGAGAATTGGCAAGTTTAACTTTAACACTTTATTTTTTGATTCCTTTTTTATACAACCTGTGCGGAATAAATTCTAAAGGATGAATTTCTAAAAGTATCGAATTCTAAATGGCCTGGAGAGATGGCTTAGTGATTAAGGCGCTTGTCTGCAAAGCCTAAGGACCCAGGTTTGATACCCCAGTACCCATGTAAGCCACAGTACAAGGTGGCACATGCATCTGGAGTTCGTTTGCTGTGGCTGGAGGCCCTGGTGCCCCCTCTCTCTCTCTCTCTTTATTGCTCTCTCTCAAATAAATAAAATATATATATTTTTAAAGAAATGGTAGGATGGCAGTGCAGGGACCAAATATCACAGGACGTGTATTGTCATATTATTACACCATCTTGTTCCACTGATGGACAAATTCTACACACAGCATGTGTGGTCACTCATAATACCATGCTCCTCCTCTGTTCACTTCCTCTGTGTTCCCACTATTGCAGTCACCTTCCCTTTGCTGGGACAAACACCTAACCAGAAGCAGTTTATGGGAAGAAAGGGATTCTTTCCAGCTCACAGTTTCCAGGGGCAGCAGCATCATGGTGGAAGAAGCTGGTTCACTTCCACGGCACACATCCACCCCCGAGAGAGAACACAGGCAGCACCAGCAAACACAAGCTGGCTCAGGACAGGCCTCCACCCCAAATCCACTCCTTGTGACACTTCCTCCAACGGGGCTCCAACTTCAAAATGTTTTACTAAGTGGGGACTCAGTAGGAAAGTTCATCACAAACTTCTGAGGTCATGGGTACGTTACATTCAAAACGACCATGCCCACCATGACGAAACTCCCTCGAAACTGAAAGTTAAAGTAAGTTAAGATAAACCCTTTCCTTCCATAAGCTGCTTCTGGTGTTTTGTTCTAGTAACTGCTGTACTGGGCCGCTGGGGGCTTGCACCAGGTTCATTGCCTGAAAGGATGATGTATGATGGGTTGAGGGAGGTGCGTGCCAGGATTGTGGGATGTCTAAAGACAAAAACAAAACAAAACAAAACAAAACATTGCTCATTGCTCATTGCCCAAACCATTCTGAGCTTAAATAACGCTACCATGAGCCTCTGGGGGTTATTGGTTTGGGTGTTTTCTCAGCTAGGTTTTTGTCTTGGTTTGGTTTAGTATTGCCCCCTTTTGAAATGGGTATATATACTTTGTGCCATGTATATTGGAGTCATGTAACCTATTTTTTTTTTGATTCTACACTGGCTCATAGCTAATCGATCACCTAAGTCTCAGAACAGTGTTAGGACTGTTAAGACTATCAGAAATATTGACGTTGATGTTGGGCTGAACATACTTTGGATTATGAGATGATCATAGGCCTATGGTGGTGGTGTTGTGTGTGTGTGTGTGTGTGTGTGTGTGTGTGTGTGTGTGTGTGTGTGTGTGTGTGTGTTATGAGTTGCATGTGAAACATGCTCATGTGTTTGAATACTTGATCTCCATTGGCATAGGAGGCATGAGTGGAAAATGTGGGTAACTGGGAATAGAGTTTTGAGGGCTATGACTCATCCTTGCCTCTTTTCCAAACTCTCTCTGTTGTTTGATCAGCCATGATGAGAACAAGCTGCAAGCTCCCACAATCATAAACTGTCCCCCAGTGTGATGTAGTCCCACCATGATGGACTGTATTCTCTGAAAACACGAGCTACAACCAATCCTTCCTTCTTCCCTCCCTCCCTTCATTTCTTCCTTTCTTTCTTCCTCTGGCCTCTACAAACACAAACTCATGTGCACCTGCACATACATGAACTTATATACACAAACATGCACACCACACACAACTTTGCAACCAAAAACTTAACAGAGGTAATGAAGACAGGTCCTCTGCTTTTGGGGTATCACACAGCAGGCCAGAATGCAGCCTATATGTTGTGTGTGTGGAGCTCTCCTGAGACAGATCCCAGTGTTCACTGTGTGTGTGTGTGTGTGTGTGTGTGTGTGTGTGTAGCTCTCCTGAGACAGATCCCAGTGTTCACTGTGTGTGTGTAGCTCTCCTGAGACAGATCCCAGTGTTCACTGTGTAGGTGGATCTCTCCTGAGACAGATCCCAGTGTTCAGTGTGTTGGTGGATCTCTCCTGAGACAGATCCCAGTGTTCAGTGTGTAGGTGGATCTCTCCTGAGACAGATCCCAGTGTTCACTGTGTGGGTGGATCTCTCCTGAGACAGATTCCCAGTGTTCACTGTGTGTGGGTAGATCTCTCTGAGACAGATCCCAGTGGTCACTGTGTGGGTAGATCTCTCCTGAGACAGATCCCAGTGTTTACTGTGTGGGTAGAGCTTTCCTGAGATAGATCCCAGTGTTCACTGTGTGTGGGTAGATCTCTCCTGAGACAGATCCCAGTGTTCACTGTGTGGGTGGATCTCTCCTGAGACAGATCCCAGTGTTCACTGTGTGGGTGGATCTTTCCTGAGACAGATCCCAGTGTTCACTGTGTGGGTGGATCTCTCCTGAGACAGATCCCAGTGTTCACTGTGTGTGGATAGATCTCTCCTGAGACAGATCCCAGTGTTCACTGTGTGGGTGGATCTATCCTGAGACAGATCCCGGTGTTCACTGTGTGGGTGAATCTCTCCTGAGACAGATCCCAGTGTTCACTGTGTGGGTGGATCTCTCCTGAGACAGATCCCAGTGGTCACTGTGTGTGGGTGGATCTCTCCTGAGACAGATCCCGGTGTTCACTGTGTGGGTGGATCTCTCCTGAGACAGATCCCAGTGTTCACTGTGTGGGTGGATCTCTCCTGAGACAGATCCCAGTGTTCACTGTGTGGGTGGATCTCTCCTGAGACAGATCCCAGTGTTCACTGTGTGGGTAGATCTCTCCTGAGACAGATCCCAGTGTTCACTGTGTGGGTGGATCTCTCCTGAGACAGATCCCAGTGTTCACTGTGTATGCAGCTCTTCTGGGGCAGATTCCAGTGTTCCCTGTGTGGGTGGAGTGTCCACCTTGTTATTATTTTTTTAATTTTTAATTATTGTTTTGGAAGGGAGAGAAAAAGAGAGATAATGTGTGTGCCAGAGGTTCCAGCCAGTGCAAATGAAATCAAGATGCATGCACCACCTTGCGCATCTGGCATTTGTGGCTCCTGGGGACTCAAACCTGCATCCTTTGGCTTTAGCATTCACTGCTAAGCTGTCTCTCTAGCCCTTCACCTTCTTATTTTTGAGACAAAGCCTCTTGCTGGATCTAGAGCTCACTGATGGGACCAGACTAATTAGCCAAGTAGCCTTGGGTATTCTTCTGTCTCTACCTTCCAGGCAGTGGGATTATAGATATGTGCCTCCCTGTCCAGCTTCTCCACGGTGCTGGGGACCAAACTCAGGCCCTCAAGCTTGTGAGGCATTGGCTTGCCCCAGTGAGCCATCTCTCAAACTTGTTCACTTCCTTCACCTTGGACAGTCTTCAAGGAGAACTCATAACGCCCTTATAGACAGGAGCTCATTTTCCCTCTGAGTAATCTGAACTCTGCACTGGAATAGCTTGCAAGAACACTCAGTAAATTGTCCCAATGAGCAAGTCATTCACTCACAAAATTTTAATTGTGTCAGAGAGATGTCAAGTTACTATCAGACAAAATCAAGCACATTCCGGGAGCTGTGGCCATAGACTCAAGGTGCTACCAAGGAAGTATTGACCTTCAAATTACAAATTCAAGTGATTTCTCCTTGTGGCCCCATCCCCTGTGCCCTTGACATCTTGGGGGACTCACAGAGCCCACTTCCACGGCCAGACTTGTGTCCTGGTCTCTTCTCCATCCTTCGGTATTAATAAGGGAATTGAGTCTGTCCTCGATAATACATGGGTGCTTTGAGCTAGGACCAAGACTAGAACCCAGGCCTGTGAATAACTAAAAATCAGGAAACAACCAAATCTTGGCATTTCTATTCACAAGGAGGAAGCCCAGATGGGCTTACTCACAACACTTGCTTCCACATCAGAGAGCGCTTTCCCCCCGAGGACACTGTGAGGACCCTGTCTAGCTAGAAGACATTCAGAGGCAATTCATTCCTCTACCTGCCCCAGGGACATGGGTAAGTGTCGTGTTGGAACCATTTACCCAAGAGAGTGCTCATGCTGGAAATGTAGCTTAAGATATTCTTTTAAAAAGCCCTTCTGTCTTGATGACAATAAAGACGGCTAAGCATATGAGGTTTCGCAAAGAATATTTCTCTTTATTCAGACCTTGCTTTCTCTAAAGAAAGAAAGGAATCTTGGCACATAGTTGGCAATTACTATCTGGCTTTTCAGTATGACATAGGTTTCTTTAACTAAGCATTTAACTCAATAGACATCAGGCTCCTAAGAAAATACATGTGGCCTAACATGAGCAGAAATAAACACAATTCTAATCAACTTAACTGTTGACAACAGCATGTGGTTTCATTGCTTGGGGCCAAAGTTTTAAGAGCTGGACTATGCTTTCTTGCAGGGACACCCCTCCTTTGTGTGTTCAGTCACCAGATTTGCATTGGCAAATGGGGCCTTTGTGTGGATAAAATTCTCCATAGTTTGGGACCAGGTGAAACTTAGCGTTTTTATTTTTGTACTGTTGTTCTTATAGTTTTCAAATCAATCCCCCACCGACATGATAAAGTTCCTATATTGATCTAAAACCCTGGCTAAAGAAATCCCTTTATTTTTGGTAAATCAATCATTGGAGCAAGGAGCCAAAGTTATGGTCTATAGTATTTTCTTCCTCACTGTCTACTCTGACAGATAAGGACACACTTGAAGTGATTTCAAAATGCCATTTTCCCCCTCTGTCAATTCTGCAAAATAGACATACTTTGCAATAGGCATGAGAAAGATCTAACCATATGTAGAACAACTCTGAACATTTTTATTCTTTTCTTCCCCAGGACCTTGACAAAAATCTAGGACAAGTCTATGAATCTCAAATATCAGGTAAGATGTTTTCTGGACATTCATTTATTCATAAAGCCAGTCTCCTTATCGTAATTAAGACACCCTGACTAGAATGCCCAATTAAATGGAGTAAATATAATGCACTCTGTCTGTTCAAATAGATACAGTTAAAAGCCCTGGAGGGGATGCAGGGGGCAGTCACAAGGAAACCTCAGAGGTAAAAGGTAATAGCTTCTCACTCTGAGGAAAGACACCAAAACATTGGCAGTGGCAGGAGGCCCGGGAAGGGTGAAGAGAGGTTAGTGGGGGGGGAGGGATATGAGCCCTATACAGTGATGTGTTATAACAGAACCCATCGTCCTGCAGGCTAATAAAAGTTTCTAAAAATTAAAGATTTAGGCATGTGGAGATGGCTCCAGCACTAAAGTGCTTGTTGCACAAGCATGAGGACCTGACTTTGATCCCCGGGCAGACCCGGGGCCTGTAACCCCAGCTCTGGGGAGGTGGCAACAGGAAGATCCCCGAGGCTTGAGGGTCAGGCAGACTAGCAGACATGACCAGCTCTAGGTACAGTGAGACACCAAGCCAGATGCACAAGGGGGCTCGCTCACCTGGAGTTCGTTTGCAGTGGCTGGAGGCCCCGGTGTGCCCATTCTCTCTCTGCCCTTTGTCTGTCTGTCTCTCTCAAATAAATAAATTAAAAATAAACAAAGATTTTTTTAAAAGCAGTGGGGTGGAGGTGACTGAAGAAGATCTCCAGCACCGACCGTTGGCTTCCACACCATGCTCATAGCCATGCTGTGTGTACTCGTACACACACATACACCCCACGTACACGAACATGCGTACACATACATGTATATCATGTACATACCCAAAAAATTAAGAAATAAGGAATTTGAAAATATTCAACATTAGCAAAGAAAATGAACCACTGAACCAATTTTTAAACTTTTTTATTGACAACATCCATAATTATAGACAATAAACCATAATAATTTCCTCTCCTCTCCCACTTTCCCCTTCACAAGTCCACCCTCCATCATATCCCCTCTCTCTCACTCTTTTATTTTGATGTCATCATCTTTCCCTCCTATCATGAGGGTCATGTGGAAGTAGTACCAGGCACTGTGAGGTCATGGATATCCAGGCCATTTTGTGTCTGGAAGAGTGCATTGTAAGTAGTCCTACCCTTCCTTTGGCTCTTACATTCCACCTTTCTGTCAGCTGGTCTACAGGAAGGAGGTTTTCAGCTCAGCTCCAGCTTGATTTCTCAGTGACCTTGCAGCCCAAGCATGTGGAGTCTTCAGCAGTAGGGTCTTGCCATCTACTTCTGCTGGGAAACCAAGAGCCTTGGCAATGGCCTGTAACACTTTGGTGGCATCAGGAACCTCCCTGGCCAACAACTAACTGGAAGATATCTCATCCCTGGCACTGAAATTTTTCTACTAACAATCTATGCTTTCTGGGTATACCAGTACCCCCCAAAAAGTAGTTTCCATATGGTTTATTCACAACATCATAAATTTTGATTAACTCTCCACCCATCTTTCCTTTATTCAGTCCCTTCCCCTGACCTCACTTAAGTCATTGCACCATCAGTACTCTGTTCATCTACTTACATATATACAATGCCCTCCCTTAAGTCCTCCCCTCTCCTCCCTCCCTTATAGCCCCTTTCCACCTTACTGGCATCTGCTACTGATTTTTATTGCAACTCACACACAAGTCTATACATTTGTAACTAGGTTCCACACATGAGAGAGAACAGGAGACATTTGGCTTTCTGGGCCTGGGTTACCTCACTTAGTACAATCCTTTCCCGATCCATCCATTTCCCTGCAACTGAACCAGTTTTCTCCTCTGGTATTTCCTGTTTTAGACCCCAAAGGCAGCTGGAAGGAAGCATCAGGTGCAGACAGAGCTCCAAAAGTTGGTCTGAAGAGAAGATTGAGAGACAGAAAGAGAGAAAGAGGGAAAAGGAGGAAGAAGGAGGAGAAGAAAGAAGAAAATAAAGAAGAGGAAGAGAAGGAGAAAGGGAGGATGAGAAGAGGAGGAGGAAGTTTTTAAAAGAGAAGAAATATTCTGGTGGTGGTTTTTTTTTTTGGTGGTTTTTAATGGTGGTGGTGGTGGTGGTGGCAATGGTGGTGGTGGTGGTGGTGGTTTTTCAATGGTGGTGGTGGTGGTGGACTCCCAGCAATGGTGGTGGTGGTGGTGGTGGTGGTGGCGGTGGCAATGGTGGTGGTGGTGGTGGTGGTGGTGGTGGTGGCAATGGTGGTGGTGGTGGTGGTGGTGGCAATGGTGGTGGTGGTGGTGGTGGTGGTGGTGGTGACAAACAGCACGCTGCTGTCACACTGTGGGTTCAAATTCTGCTGTGGATTTTCTCTTCATGCTCTTACCCTGGCCAGGGGAGGCAGAAGAGACACCCTCTACGTTTGCAGAGAGCTCACAGGCTTTGGCTTACCTTTTGCTGGAATATTTCTCTGCTACACTGACCACCATATGCTTTTAAAATATATAAGTTTTTATTCTTTTTATTCTTTATTAGTATACAAAAAATTAATTTTTAAAATTATTTACTTGTTTATTTGCAAGGAGAGAGAGAGAGACAATGAGCACACCAGCCGATGCAAGCAAACTCCAGATGCATGTGCCACTTTCTACATCCGGCTTTATGTGGGTCCTGGGGATTACAACCCAGGTGGTCAGACTTCTGCAGGAAAATGCCTTAACCAGTGAGTCGTCTCTCTAGCCCAAGACTTCATTTTATTATGATATCTTTCAAACTATTTTTGTTTCCCTGTGACCTTTCCCCTCAATTCCCTTCCCTACTTGTTATATCCCCCACACTTGTTTTTTTATTGGAAGTATTATTTGGTGTTTAATTTTTTCAGTTCCTTATATATTCTATATGTGAAACCCCACCAAAGAAACAGCTGGCAGAGATTTTCTCCCATTCTGTGTGCTTTTGTTTGCTCTGTTAAGTTTCCTTTGCCATGCCAAATGTTTTTTTTAAAGATTTTATTTTATTTATTAGAGACAGAAAGACAGAGAGAGAATGGGCACGCCAGATCCTCTAGCCACTGCTAACGAACTCCAGATGCATGTGACACCATGTGCATCTGGTTTACGTGGGACCTGGAGAATTGAACGTGGGTCCTTAGGCTTCACAGGCATGAGCCTTAACCGCTAAGCCATCTCTCCAGCCCTAAAATGTTTTTATTTCATATACAGTCCCAGTTTTAAAGAGCTCCTTTTTTAAAATTTAGTACATGTATATCTTGTATATTATTTACCCCCATTATTCTCTCTTATCTCTTTTCCACTAAAACCGTCCTTCACAATGAACCCCTTCCTGCTTTCATATCATGTATATGCCTCTCTCTCTCTCTCTCTGTGTGTGTGTGTGTGTGTGTGTCCTACTGAGTTTATTAATATGACCATGCATGGGAGGTTATTTACTAAAGTGTGGGCAACTTAGCACTGGGTACACTATGGAAAAACATGAGTCCCCCTCTCCCTCCAATCATAACTGCCAACAGTTACACTGGGAGGAATGGGGGCTTGTGAGCCCCTCCCCTATCCATGACAGAGTGTTGACAAGCTCCGTCTGGAGCAATGCGCCCAATTATTGTGAGCTCCTGAGTGTAACAATGCTTTTGTTCTCATATTTATTATTATTACTATTGTGGTTTTTTTTTTTTTTTTTTTTTTTTTTTTTGAAGTAGGGTCTCACTCTGGCCCAGGCTGACCTGGAACTCACTATTGTAGTCTCAAGGTGGCCTTGAACTCATGGTGATCCTCTTACCTCTGCTTCCTGAGTGTTAGGATTAAAGGCGTGCGCCACCACACCCATCTTTGTTCTTATATTTTATGTGTAGGACAAAGACATATCTTTGATCAGGTTTCTTCTTTCTCAAAAAAAAGAAAGAAAAGAAAAGAAAACTTTATCCACCTGTTACAATCTCTTATGTAATCATCTCTTGTTCACAGTTTCATCTACAGAGTCCTATGCACTTTCCATAAATCTCTGAATACTGATCAAGAGTGCTGGGATATCCCAGTAAACTTAAAATACATGCAGTCACCTTAAATTAAATCCTTAAAGAGAAACACGCATAATATTTTTAATACTTTTATTTATTTGTGAGGAGAGAGAGGAAATATGGACATACCAGGGCCTCTTGACACTGAAAGTGAGCGCCAGCTACATGTGCCACTTTGTGCATCATGCTTTACATGGGTCCTGGGGAACTGAATGCAGGCAGACAGACTTTGCCAGCAAGTGCCTTTAACCACTGATCCATCTCCCCAGTCCCAGAATATTTCACTCTGTATAGGACTGACATAGATTCAGACGTCCTCATGTAAAAGCACGTCTCCTAGAAGAACAAAAACTTGAGCACATACAATTCAATTTACAGGGACTAAATATATACTCTATGTCAGTTAATATGTTACATCCTTGGATGGCAAGGTTTGGGGGTATGAAACAGGAAATACCCTTGCATTTAAAGAGCACAGAATCTTGCTGGAGATATATACTACTGATTATACCTTCAACACTTGAAACACACACCAGTGAACAGCACAGAGAAGCCAGAATTCTGAGCTCATATTTATAATCATAATTTGGCATCAGTTTTTACACATTGGTGTATAATTAGGACACCTACACTGTCCTAAACCCGTTGGCTGACCCAAAGTCTAATATCCCAGCTCCTAGCCCGAGGAAGCAGGCAGCTCGGGTTAGTCACTAGGTATTCCTACAGCCTTCTTCAAAGTGATTTTCTTTTTTTAAAAAAAATTATTTATTTATTTATTTATTTACTCATGTGCAAGCAGGGAGAGAGAGAAGAGAGACAGACAGAGAATGGGCACACCAGAGCCTCCAGCCACTGCAAATGAACTCCAGATGCATGCGCCCTTTGTGCATCTGGCTTACGTGGATCCTGGGAATTGAACCTGGGTCCTTTGGCTTTGTCAGCAAATGCCTTAACCATTAAGCCATCTCTCCAATCCCCCAAAGTGGTTTTCTTGAAAACTGACGTCCTATTTTAGAAACAGGAAAGACTAAATGGGGGAAGGGGAACTGGCATCATCTCATCCTGCATTTTACATCATTTCTTCTCAAAATTTGCTGCACAATAAAATCCTGGAGTGAATCCTGCCCACAGCTCAAGTTACAAGCGAACTGTTTACAGAAATTATAAAACTTCAATGTGCATTACATCACTGGAGGATCTTGTTAAAATGCAGGTTTTTGAATTGTGTGGATGTGCCTGTGCATCTGAGTGTGTACGTATTTGTGTTCAAGCATGTGTGTTGGGGGTGGGGGCAGGTGTGTGTGGAAGTCAGAGGCCCACATTTGGTGTCTTCCTCAATCATTCTTCACCTTGGCTTTAAAAAAACTGTTCTATTTATTTATTTGAGAGAGGAAGGGAGAGAGAGAGAGAGAGAGAGAGAGAGAGAGAGAGAGAGAGAGAGAAAGAAAGAAAGAAAGAAAGAAAGAAAGAAAGAAAGAAAGAAAGAAAGAAAGAAAGAGAATGGACATGCTAAGGCCTCCAGCCACTGCAAATGAACTCTAGATGCATGCGCCCCCTTGTGCATCTGGCTTACGTGAGTACCAAGGAATCAGACCTGGGTCCTTAGGCTTTGCAGTCAGGCACCTTAACTGCTAAGCCGTCTCTCCAGCCCACCTTGTTTTCTGAGGCAGGGTCTTTCACTGAACCTGGAGCTCTCCAATTCGACTAGACGAGCCGGCTCGCAAGCTCCAAAGGTCCTCCTGGTTCCGCATCTCCAGATCTAGAATAACAGGCAATTAACATTTTTCACATGGGTGCTGGGGGCGTAAATCTCATGTTCTCATGCTTGTGCAACAAGGATGTCAGCGACTGAGCCGTCTCCCACATGCAAATTTACAAATAGTGTATGTGAGGCAGGGCCAGGTGAGGCTAATGCTATTGGTCCATGGTACATATGTTGAGCAGCTAGAGCTTTCATTTTGAGTGTGTGTGTGTGTGTACAATGCATGTACATGTGTGTGTGTGTGTGTTCATGAGAAGCTATGTGTAGGCACAAAAAAATCCCGTTCTGGCTGTTTTGGTTTCCCCTGCAAGTGTAGCCCCTCCTCTGGATTTTGAACCCACAGTGGGCTATCCAAGCCATGGCAATGGACGCCTCTACACACCAGGGTGCTTCTCCATGGACTGGAGCGCAGCCCCACAATCCCTGCCGAGGCCGGTTCTCTCAGGCGGTGGGTTCTCCAGGCTGTTAGCTCAGGTCCCTGCTCAGATGTGCTTGTACTGCCAGCTGCGGACTTTACTGATAATGGCATCTAAGGGCATTCAATTAGCACATTTCAGGCTTCTCTGGTCATAGACACCTCATAATTTCTCCACTAATGCAGCTGGATCTTTTTCTTTCTTTTTTTCCCCCAAATCATTAGGCATCCCTTCCATGTCACTTTTCACTTTCCAGCCTGTGGCAGAGAAGGGTTCTATTTTAATACCTTCCTAGCACATCTGCGTGTTACGGTAATTTAGGGAGAAACCAGGTGCTAACAATTTTTTTAAAGAAGTTCTTTTCTTTTTCCTGAATCCCACGAAGACATTGCTCCCATCTCCTGTCGTTACTTGAATTGGAGTATGAAGCCTTGGCATTAATAAATAGGTGTGAGGGAGGCTGTGTCTAGGAAAAGAAACTGATGGGGGGGGTGGCAAAAAGGCTGGGGACAAGGAGCTAAATATGATCATTCCTGCAGCATGGGAAAAAACGGCCTCCCACCTCTGGCATGGGTAGTGAGTCTTTCATTTTGTCGTAACCCCTTCAAGGAGAAACCAAGTGGTTGAGATAAGGGCCTAGAAACCCCTGTGATGTGAGCTGGGGGGGAGACTCCCTGTTCTGAGCTTCTCAAACCTTAACAAGCACAGGGATCCTCTAGGGGAATCTTGATTAACAATCAGGTTTGGTATTACTCAGGCACACACACACACACACACACACACACACACACACAAAGAATGACATTCTGTCATTTGTGACATCAGTGGAGCCAGAGGAAATTGTAACTGAAATAAGCCAAACACAGCAACACAAATGCTGTAAGGCTGTGCGCTCTCATCCCCATGTCAAAGCTAAGAGAGTTGATCTCAGGTGGGTGTGGTGGCCCACACATGGAATTCTAATACTCTGGGGACTGAGGGAGGCAGGCGTGCCATGCGTTTGAGGCCAGGATGGGCTACATGTGAAACTTTGTCTTGGAGGACAAAGAAAAAGAAGAGGTGATCTCATAGAAGTAGGAGAGTGGAATAATGGCCACTGGGATCTAGGACTGGGAGGTGGGAGAAGGAGATGTAGAAGAGCTTAACAGTTGGTTAAAAAAAAAAAAATTATAGATAGGCCGGGCGTGGTGGCACACACCTTTAATCCCAGTGTTCGGGAGGCAAAGGTAGGAGGATCACCATGAGTTCGAGGCCACCCTGAGATTACATAGTGAATTCCAGGTCAGCCTGGGCTAGAGTGAGACCCTACCTTAAAAAACCAAAAAATGAAAAAAACCAAAGAAAAAAAAGTATATATATTTAGATAAACTGCATCAGTTACTTTCTCAATCCTGGGCAAAAATACTGGACCAGAGCAGCTTAAGGATGGAAAGGATTTTTTTTTGCCTTACCATTCCAAGGGGGTCCATTGTGGTGGGGAGGGTCTGGCAGGAGCAGAAAGGTGGCCTTGTATCCTCACATCAGCATGGAGGAATTAGAGATGAATGCTACATACTCTGCTGGCTCTTCTTTTTAATTTTTTTTTTTAATTTTAGAGAGAGAGAGAGAGATTGAGAGAGAGAGACAGAGACAGAGAAAGAATTGGTGCACCAGGGCCTCAGCCACTGCAATTGAACTCCAGACACTTGTGCCACCTAGTGGGCATGTGCAACCTTGAGCTTGCCTCACCCTTGTGCATCTGGCTTATGTGGATCTGGAGAGTTGATCATGGGTCCTTAGGCTTTACAGGCAAGCACCTCATCTCTTCAGCCCTCTTCTCCTTTTTATGCAGCCCAGGCACAGCCCATGGATGGCTCATCCCACCTCATATGATCTAATCTAGAAAATGACTCAGAGATATGACCTGAGACTTGTTTCTATGGTGATTCTAAATCCTGTTAGATTGGCAACCAGAGATTAATGTAGGACAATTAAGTTCTGATATTCCATAGCACAGTAAAATGACTACATGTGATAATAATTTATTGTATGTTTCAAAATATCTGGAGGAGCTGAGCATGGTGGCACACACTTTTAATCCCAGCACTTGGGAGGCAGAGGTAGGAGGAGCACTGTGAGTTCAAGGCCAGCCTGAGACTACATAGTGAATTCCAGGTCAGCCTTGGCTAGAGAGAGACCCTACTTCAAAGAAAGAAAGAAAGAAAGAAAGAAAGAAAGAAAGAAAGAAAGAAAGAAAGAAAGAAAGAAAGAAAGAAAGAAAGAAAGGAAGGAAGGAAGAGAGAGAGAGGAAGAAAGAGGGAGAGAGAGAGAGGAAGGAAAGAAAGAAGGAAGGAAGGAAGGAAGGAAGGAAGGAAGGAAGGAAGGAAGGAAGAAAGGAAGGAAGGAAGGAAGGAAGGAAGGGAGAACTATCTGGAGGAGTCTTTATTGAATGTTACCAAAACAAAGGAATGATAAACATTTGAATTTTGGATATACTAAACTCTCTGGTTTGTTCATTACATTATAATCAAAATATCTTATTAGACTCCACCAAAATGTATAATTATTATGTCCTGATTAAATTTAAAAATATTTTATTTTTATTTATTACAGCAAGAGAATGGGTGTTCTTGGGCCTCCAGCCACTGCAAATGAACATGGACCACCTTGTGCATCTGGCTTATGTGGGTTCTGGGGAATTGAACCTGGGTCTTTAGACTTCCCAGGCAAGTGCCTTAACTGCTAAGCCACCTCTCCAACCCCAATTAAAATTTTTAGGAAGCAGACTCTGGCTGGTTGGGTCTGAGTAGGATCTGAATCCCTGGCGGTACAGACACTGCTGGCCCAAGGACCCAACTTTTAGACCCTGTGCTCTGTGGACAAGCATGTCAGCTTCTCATTGACATCACATGGGAAGCTTTCAAAAGCTTCAATGTTCAGGCTGCACCTTTTTTAAATTTTATTTTTGATTTACTTTAAAAATGTTTATTATGTGAGTGTGTGTATATGTCTGGATATGGAGTCAGTACATGTGTGTACATGCATGGAGAGGCCAGAGGAGATGTCCTCTGTCATTCTTATTCCTCTGAAACAGTCTCTTACTGAAACTGGAACTCACTGTTTCTTTGTTAGATTGGTTTACCAGGGAGCCCAGAGATCTTTCTTCTCCCTGCACCTCCCCCTCCATTGCTGAAACAACAGGATCATGACCAAGCCAGATTTAAAAATATATATTTATTTGTTTATGAGAGAGAGGGAGAGAGAGAGGGAAAGAGAAGAAGAGGCAGATAAACAGAGAGAGACTAGGCATGCCAGGGCCTCCAGCCACTGCAAATGAACTCCAGACACATGTGCCATCTTGTGCATCTGGCTTTATTTGGGTACTGGGAAATTGAACCTGGGTCCTTAGGCTTCTCAGGCAAGTGCCTTAACTGCAAAGCCATCTCCCCAGTCCATACCAGCTTTTTAAAAAAATTAATTTCAAGTTGGGGGTGGGGACGGCCATGCCAGGTCCTCCAGCCACTGCAAACAAACTCCACTCCAGATATATGTACCACGTGGTATATCTGGCTTTATATGGGTGCTGGAGAATCGAACCTGGGCCAGCAGGATTTGCAAGCAAGTGCATTTGCATTCAATTCCATGTG
Source organism: Orientallactaga sibirica (assembly GCA_036365145.1). Classification (NCBI taxonomy): domain Eukaryota; kingdom Metazoa; phylum Chordata; class Mammalia; order Rodentia; family Dipodidae; genus Orientallactaga; species Orientallactaga sibirica. The sequence continues at coordinate 4,493,185 of JAEOAD010000009.1, forward strand.
TAAGTATTTTGGTTTGATCAAAAGTATCAATGAGCCTTTTATTGGACAGGTATTATTTCCTCCATACTAAAGTAATGGATTTCTTATACACTAGCACCCAGTCAAGCCCGTCTCCATCCTCACACATGGCTTTCGTGAACTGAACCAACACTCCAGCTGTTTGTGTTTTCTTGATTGGTTAGAGTTACTGAGTCCATGGAGTAATTTTTAGGAAAATGATAAGTCTCAAAAACATCAAGATTTAACTACTAATGCCATTTTGAATGAAACATCCCACAGCAAGCATCCTGTGGTTTCACTTGAAGCAACAGCAAATAAATGGTGTTTCATCAGGTTTGGGTTGGCTAAATAAATGTTTCTCCTTGAAAGGACTACAGAATAATGTCCTAATTATTTAACGTCTTGGCAGGCCTGGTAGAAACAGATATTTCATATCTGTGTCTTCATCACAGTCTTTGGAATTAACATAACCATTCCTTTAGTAAAAGTTAAGAAAGTTAACAAGTATGCTTTGACCCCACTCTCAGCCTGCTCTCACGTCGTGTGGATCATTCAGCGAGGCTAGTGATTTGCTCCCATCCTTGGCTCCTGTAACCACCTTTCCCTTTCTCAGCCCCCCACCTCCTCCCTACCTTTTCTACCCTTGGTTGTTCTTTTCCTTTTCTTCTTTTTTGAGATAGGGTCTCACTCTACTCCAGGCTGACCTGGCACTCACTCTGTAGTCCCAGGCTGGCCTCCAAGTCACATTGATCCTCCTACTCTACCTTCTGAGTGCTGGGATTAAAGGTGTGAAAAAAATTATTGACATTTTTATACATGAACATAATGTGCTTTGGCCATAATCCCCTCTCATTGCCTTCTCTGTTCCCCATCCTCCTTCCACTGAGCCCATTCTTCCTTCCCTCCAACTAGTCCTCTTCTACTTTGATAGCATTTTCTTCTTCCTCCATCATCCTTGACTAAATGTTGATGGGTCAATATTGTGCAGGTCTTATGTGGGTAATAAGAGTCACTGTTTGGTCATGAATGCAATGGCCAGTTCTTGTCCCGAAGACAATGCAGCACAGCACTCCTCCCCACCCCATGGCGCCTACATTCTTTCTGACGCGCGCCTGCACTGTTTGCCTTAGAGACCAGGATGGAGAAGTCCCGCTTAGCACTGGGCAATCAGGAGTCAGTCTTGAACGCTCTGGAGTATTCTTTCCAGATATGATATTGAGAAGAAAAGTGGAGGGGAGGGGAGAGCAAGGGAAGAAGAGGGAAGAAGAATGAGGGAGAGGGAAAGAGAAGGAAGGTGAGGGAGAAGTGGAGCGGAGAAAGAGAGGGAGATGGAAGATGAAAGGAAGGAGACTCTCAGAGAAGGAGGGGAAGGGAGAACTCGCCCAACCCAGTCATGAGGCAGTGTGGCCATCCCACCCACGTGACCTCTGCAGGGTGCCAACACCTCTCAAGTCTTTCCCTTCACTTGTTGCTGTTTTAAATGGATTTAATGAACTATGGTATTGAAGCATCTTGAAAACATCAGTAACTGTCCTGGGACATTTCTTTGCATGTTTTATACTTAGGATTTAAACCTTGAGCCCATGTAAGCCATTTGATGGGCAGTGGTATCTCTTTACATTCATTCATGATCCCTTAATGACATACAATCATTGAAAATCTTATGCTTAGTTGCCACATGAATTGCTTCATCCTAGGAATTTAAAAAAATTAATTTTTAACATAAGTTGTAATATGTCACCTCCCCTGATCCCCATTTCACTGCGGGCCCTCCTAAGCAGGTCTATTGGTATTCACTGTGGAGTAATTAGGGCCTCTGTTTCTGGGGAGGGAGCTATGCTTCAGGTTGCTTCTACCCCCTCTGCTGCAGCATCCCTGAGCCTTGGCGGGTCTCTTATCAGTGCTGACGTCTCCGTAGCCTCTGTGCTTCTGTTATGATGTGTTTCAGTTCACCACAGTGATTGTCCTCCTGGATGTGGATGTGGACGTGGACATCGGGCTAGCATGGGGGTGATATTCATGTTGCTGCTTTTTCTGCAACTTCCTGGACCAGGTAAATGTGGAAGAGGTAGCACGTCTCACTGCGAGCATTCGGCTGTCTTTTCTTGTGTTGATGGATCTTGGATCTCCCCAGCGTTCTCTGCCATCTGTAAGATAAAACATACTCTGACCAAGGGTGAGAGTAGTTTCATATTATGAATTTTAAAAAATATTTATTTATTATTTGAGAGACAGAGAGAAGGAGGCAGATAAATAGGTAGGTAGGTAGATAGATAGATAGATAGATAGATAGATAGATAGATAGATAGATAGATAGATAGACTGACTGACCAACTGACCCCACATTGACCTCTGGCCTGCACACCATGGGCATGCACATGCATGTGTAGCTATGTGCATATGAACACCTGTACATTCACACCATGCTAGGAAAAGAAAAGAACTTCAGATTTCATGATTTATTAAAAAGTGAGGATACATTCAAGTTATTCAGGTGGTACCAGGAGAGCCCAGAGCACATGGGGTGATAGGACTCCCTCTCTTTCTGAGGGAGAAGCGCATGTTGATCTCCATCCCTGGTCCTGTAGACTGGGAACGGGAATACACCACTGGGCCAAGAAACCCTGTGAGATGAGCCTAAGGAAGCCGGCTTGCTCCCCGAGCCTGTAGGTGACATGGAGAGTGCAGACCTCCTGACTTTTTCTATTTGGGGACACAGAATTCAGAGACAGAAGGTGGACTGGCATACACATTGGTCGGAGTCTGCGATGTGTGAGAACTTCATAAACATTCTCAACAGGCCAGGGCCACGGATTTTAGCAGCAAGCCAGCAGGAAGCTCCAACTGGCCAAGTTGGCCCTGAGTGCTCTCCAGGCCCTTGCACTGGACCACACCAGCATTCCAAGGCAGGGCCTGCGGAGGGGGTGGGGGGACACGACTCCCCCCAAGGGTGCTCCACTGGTGCAGACCGTCGGAGTGCCCACCACTCCATGTAGAAGGAACAAGGGACAGGAAGTGTATCTGTAGAAACTGGAAGACAGGGGCTGGGACAATGGCCCAGTGGGTAGAACACTTTCCTACCAGCATGAAGACCTGAATTTGGATCACCAGTACCCACATTCAATATCAGGTGGTGCAACCACCCCCTACAATCCCAGTACTTGAGAGACAGAGACAGGAGCATTCCAGGAGCTTGCTGGCCCGCTAATCTACTAAATCAGTGAGTGAGCACAGTGTAATGTGGAGAGCAATAGAGGAAGATGCCTGATGTTGACCTTTGATCTCCACAAACACACACACACACACACACAGAGAGAGAGAGAGAGAGAGAGAGAGGGAGACCACATATATTGGCAATGAAATAAAATAGAATAAAATAAAATTAAAATAAAATAACAATAACCAAAATTTAAAAGCTGAAACTGGAAGACAAAAGAGAGGTAATTTGGTTCGTTGTACACTTGCTCTTAGCCAAAAGGCCAAGAAGCAATTAATTTGGTAAGTTCTGACAGTGACAGTTAGGATCATTTTTAGAGGAAGAAAACACACGAGCTACATGAAGATAGCAGGTGTTGGCAATTGTGTGACCTACGACAGGAGCTCAGGTTCTGGCAGCTGTGGTCAGTGACAGAGCTGATGACTTCAGGAGGTCCTGGGTGTGATGGTGGTGGCTAGTGTCCGCGAGCAGGTGGGATCCCGAGTCTTTGAAAGGCCCTCAGGCCACACTCAGCTGAAGGGTCAAGATTCTAAATGATGGTCTTTCTGTCAGGTAGAGCCCTAATCGGGGTTCTGGGGCACTGCTCCATAAAAGGTGTGTGACAACAGTCTTCTCCAAGTCTCGCAGACTGATTGGATCAAAGGTGGGCCAGAGCTAACCCATCTAGGAGAGCTTTGGTGGGAACTCACGTCCTTGGAAGAGCTGACGGTGTAGCTGAGCCCCTCCGCCAAGACTGAACTCAGCTGTCATTTGCATGCTCTCTCTTTCTCTCTCTTTCTTTCTTTCTTTCTTTCTTTCTTTCTTTCTTTCTTTCTTTCTTTCTTCTTTCTTTTTCATTTTAAATTCAACACCAGGAGGCACAGAACAACAACAAAGCCCACAAAATACAGCTGAAAGATTTCTGTCCAGGGTCTTGCCTTCTTCTTGCTACTAAAGGCAGATTAAAAAGGCATCATTTTCTTTGACATATGTAGTATACAGTCGCCCTGTGTCTATTGGATTCAAACAGAACAGAAGAATACGAAAGGAGGGGTGGGCTTAAAGAGAAATTTGCATATACATTGCCATTAGGGTTAAAGACATTTAAATCCACATTACCCTGGGCAGTGGAATAATGAATGCACCATTATGGACAAGGCTTAGCGTGTGTTGTGGCTTTATTTGGCAGGTTCAAGTCTTGCTCTGGGTGTAATATTTTGTGACTCATTTTTCCTCAAGCATAGTGTAATAGGCTTTAACTTTGCTAAGCTTTTTTTTTTTTTTTTTTTTTTTTGCCAGCCTCTTGCCTCCCTGCTGTGTCATTATATTGAACTTGTAAGCAGGAAGCTCTGTCCAGCTCTGCCCAGATTACCAAGGCAATAGGCCCGCTGAGGGGCGGGTGTCAGGATAAGTGTTAGAGAGGGAGCTCCCCACCTTGGCATGCTGTTCTCATCTTATTAAATTCAGCTTTGTGGAAGCAGGGAGTCTGCCTCTCAGTCACACTGGCTCAAGTGTGGTCCAACTGCTACTGTCAGACAATATGAAAATAGGGACGACCACAGTTAATGGCAGGTGCGGCTTCACAGCTGAAAAAAAAAAAAAGAAGTCAGAGGGGCTTTTATTATGACGATGATTTCATGAGCTTTGTATGAGTGTGTGCTTTTTAAATTTTCTGGACACTTGGGTCCAAGGCCCAGATTTGGAAAGCCCAGTGCTTTTGGGGGAAATGAAACAAATTTGGGCTCTTAGCAGTGAACCAGTATATCTTGGGGCATGTAAGTTGAAAGACTGCTTCTGGCTCAAGAGATAGTTCTTAAATTTCTTGAGAGTCAACCATGTCCCCAAAGTCTTCTAAGGTATAATGCAAGATTTTCACTTGAGTAGAGCAAGGCTGTGTGTGTCCAGATGGAAACGCTGAACAAAATCGAAACAATATGGGGCAGCGGGTAAAGCGTTTGCTGCTCAAGCTTGAGACACAAGTTCGATCCTCAGATCCCACATGAAGAGGCGGAAGTAGTGGTGGGCTTCTGTAACTCAGCAGTGAAGGTGAGATGGGAAACAGAGGCAGAAGGATTTCCTAGAACATCTACTCTGAGCACAGCAAAGAGAACAACCGAGAAACTGAGCTTCCAGCGAGGTGGGACACTGAGAAGGCGAACCTGAACGTTGTCCTCTTGGAGCGACCAGTGCGGCTTTGACCTGTCGGGGCAACTCAAGGATTAGAAGGAAAGACAGACAGACACAGTAATAGAGTGAAAGCTGGGATCGAGTGGTCTGCAGGCTCTGCCTGAGACACTGCAACAACACTGCCTAACCAGCGTTGGTTTGATTTATACACCCCCAGAAAAGCTTTGGCCACAACTTTCTTTCACCAAATATAGAGAAAGCATGGGAACAAGGGTGGGGGTGGGGGAGCCAAGGTCAGAGGATGAGGCATGAGATGGCTGCAGACAGTTTGTCTGCATGTACTGTCTTCTGCACAAAGTCAGGAGCCCACAAACAGTCCAAGAGGAGGAACTAAGGAGAGGCTGTGCCCCACTCCAGTCTCTGCTCATTCTACTGCGGGAAGACATGGCTGCGCCTGTGTCAATGGCTCCTCCTGGCCTTGGCTCTTGACATCCTCTGACCTCCACACACATGCCTGGGCAAGACCTACATTCATGAACACATATATACACATACACACACACACAAAATACAATACAATACAATACAATACAATACAATACAATACAATACAATACAATACAATACAATACAATACAGCAGTAAGCTACCGTGTGGGTTTGAGACGATGATAGCACTGTTATGGTTTGAAGTTCAAGCTTCCCTCACTGCTCATGTTTGAACACTTAGTTCCCAGCTGGTTGGCACTGTTTTGGAAGGTTGTAGAACCTTTACTTCTGGGGCCTAGCTGGAGGAAGTGGAGCCAAAGGGTCACAGGGGCGGGACTTACGGGTTCCAGACTGGCTCTGATTCCTGGTTGGCACCATTAACAAGCAGCTGCCTCACAGACCCTGTCTCTCTTCGAAATAAACCCTTCTTCCTCACTTAAGTTGCTTCTTGTCAGGTATTTGGTCACAACAATGAGAAAAGGAATTAACAGCATCATTTTCTTTCTATGTCCTCTCTGGGGGTTGGCATCTGAAGAAGGACACAGGAAAGCACTGAGTCAGCCTAAGGTTCAACAAAGACAGGACGGCTGGCCTCACTCAGTGTCTTCTCAACAGCTGCAACGAGACTGTGGATGAAGCCAGCACGCCCAAGAATCCTCTCTTCATAGTGTAACTGGTACCACGGAGTGTCCAACTCCTCAGTGCTAGGCCAAAAATGCCTGACAAAAATCAGGTTAAGCCGGCCATGGTGGCGCACACCTTTAATCCCAGCACTTGGGAGGCAGAGGTAGGAGGATCGCCAAGAGTTCAAGGCCACCCTGAGACTACAGAGTGAATTCTAGGTCATCCTGAACTAGAACGAGAGTCTATCTTGAAAAACAAAAAAACAATAACAACAACAACAACAACAAAAATCAGGTTAAAGGAGGAAGAGTTTATTTCAGCTTACAGTTCCAGGTTACAGCCCATCATGGAGGGAAGGCATGGTGGCAGGAGCTTGAGGCAGCTGCTCACATTCAGTCCACAGCGAGGAAACAGAGTGATGAATGCTGCTGCTCAGCCAGCTCTCTCCTAAAGTACAGTCCAAGACCCCAGCCCATGGGATGTGCTGCTTACAGTTAAGGTGGGTCTTCCGACTTCAATTAACCTAAACATGCTCAGAGGCTCACCTAATCAGCGTAATTCTTCACAGGTGATTCCAGGTCCTGTCAAGTTGACCATCAATATGAACACTTGGTACAGATACTTGGAACCTTAGAGAGTAAGGGAAATTGCTAATTCTCTCTCCCTCTCTCCCTTACTCTTTCCTCCCCCTCCCTCTCTACACATGAAGGCTCCATGTGGTCTCTCAAATAAACAAATGGACACCTTAGTGACCCAAGGTTGTTGACCTTCTTACAAACTTGGGTCTTGGATAATCCCCTCAGCCTCTCAACTGAACTGTTTTGGAAGGTTATGGAACCTTTAATTCCTGGACCTAGCTGGAGGAAGTGGAGCCAAGGGTTATGGGGGCAGGACTTACTGGTTCACAGGCAGAGTCCAGAATTAGGTGGAGGGGACTGCCCACGGGCAGGAAGACCAGGGAATGGTTTGCCGGAAGCTGTGATTGCCCATGGGCAGGAAGACCACGGAATGGTTTGCTGGAAGCTGTGATTTCCCATGGGCAGGAAGACCAGGGAATGGTTTGCTGGAAGCTGTGATTGCCCACTGGCAGAAAGACCAGGGAATGGTTTGCTGGAAGCTGTGATTTCCCATGGGCAGGAAGACCAGGGAATGGTTTGCCGGAAGCTGTGATTGCCCACTGGCAGGAAGACCAGGGAATGGTTTGCTGGAAGCTGTGATTGCCCACTGGCAGGAAGACCAGGGAATGGTTTGCTGGAAGCTGTGATTGCCCACTGGCAGGAAGACCAGGGAATGGTTTGCCGGAAGCTGTGATTGCCCACGGGCAGGAAGACCAGGGGATGGTTTGCCGGAAGCTGTGATTTCCCATGGGCAGGAAGACCAGGGGATGGTTTGCCGGAAGCTGTGATTTCCCACGGGCAGGAAGACCAGGGGATGGTTTGCCGGAAGCTGTGATTTCCCACGGGCAGGAAGACCAGGGGATGGTTTGCTGGAAGCTGTGATTTCCCACGGGCAGGAAGACCAGGGGATGGTTTGCCGGAAGCTGTGATTTCCCATGGGCAGGAAGACCAGGGGATGGTTTGCCGGAAGCTGTGATTGCCCACGGGCAGGAAGACCAGGGGATGGTTTGCCGGAAGCTGTGATTTCCCATGGGCAGGAAGACCAGGGGATGGTTTGCTGGAAGCTGTGATTTCCCACGGGCAGGAAGACCAGGGGATGGTTTGCCGGAAGCTGTGATTTCCCATGGGCAGGAAGACCAGGGAATGGTTTGCCGGAAGCTGTGATTGCCCACGGGCAGGAAGACCAGGGAATGGTTTGCTGGAAGCTGTGATTTCCCACGGGCAGGAAGACCAGGGAATGGTTTGCCGGAAGCTGTGATTGCCCACGGGCAGGAAGACCAGGGGATGGTTTGCCGGAAGCTGTGATTTCCCATGGGCAGGAAGACCAGGGGATGGTTTGCCGGAAGCTGTGATTTCCCACGGGCAGGAAGACCAGGGGATGGTTTGCTGGAAGCTGTGATTTCCCACGGGCAGGAAGACCAGGGGATGGTTTGCCGGAAGCTGTGATTTCCCACGGGCAGGAAGACCAGGGGATGGTTTGCCGGAAGCTGTGATTGCCCATGGGCAGGAAGACCAGGGAATGGTTTGCTGGAAGCTGTGATTTCCCACGGGCAGGAAGACCAGGGAATGGTTTGCCGGAAGCTGTGATTTCCCATGGGCAGGAAGACCAGGGGATGCTGTGATTGCCCATGGGCAGGAAGTGAGCTGTGATTTCCCATGGGCAGGAAGACCAGGGAATGGTTTGCTGGAAGCTGTGATTTCCCATGGGCAGGAAGACCAAGGGATGGTTTGCCGGAAGCTGTGATTGCCCATGGGCAGGAAGACCAGGGGATGGTTTGCCGGAAGCTGTGATTGGATACCAGCTGCTGTACGTTGTACACTGTCATCTACAACCTCTGAAAATTCACTGATGTCATATATTCTGTATGTACCTGACAGGTAACTTATACAATAATGCTTTTAATTGCAGGTGTGTTTTAAGTCTCCTGGGATAGCTCTCTGTGAAGTGAGGTTCCTTCCAGCAAGTTCATTTTGAGAAAATCTAGACGGACTTTGGTGTGTGGTAGATGGGATGAGGATGGAGGAGGTGATGAGCTTGGTCACTAAGAGGCTGAGCCAGGATCTTTCAAGATATTCCTCTGAAATATAACTAAATAGCCTCTGGTCCTTTAGACCCAATACACTAAAAGTGTGAACGATAGGTCATGCTGTGTCCACCATGACACCAATGTGTCTCTTTGACTTCCTCGTGAATTTCAATCTGTTCATGTGGGTTCCAGTGAGTGGCGACAGACGAGGAACTTTTCTTTCTTGCCTAGAGGAGCAAGCAGAGACTCAAAGAATGTGCTTTGCGCTGGTCGAACACCAGGAGGACGGCCTTTCGTGATAGTGCCAGACTTCCAAGAGGCCAGGGATTTGAATGGGAGGGTTGAGCACCGAAGAACATAGGGAGTCCAGAGAGCAGGAATGTCTTTCAATGTAGGTGTGGCGGCAGGTCCCCTACTCTTGCACTGGCAAGCCATTGGTGTGTGATCACTTCATTTCCATTCAGAGGGGAGCTGCCATTGACCAAACAGACCCTAGAGGACGATAAAGATGGACAGCAGACTTTCTGTCTCCGTCCGTTGATGCTGTTATAGCAAAATACAACAGATGGTCATTTCAAAAAAATTTTTTTCACCTCTCACAGTTCTGGCGGCTGTAAGTTTAAGATCAGGATACCCACATCTGGCAAGGGTCTTCTTGCTGTATCCTCACACGGAAGGACAAAGGATAAATCTGTGTCCTCATATTGAGGAAGAACAGACATGAGCAAGTCCATTCCTCAAGACATTTTTCTTACTCTCTCTTTTTTAATATTTTTATTTATTTGAAGAGGGAGAGAGAGAAAGTAAGTATGAGCACACTGGGCTTCTTGCCACTGCAAGTGAACTTTAGAAGCATGCACCCTTGTTCATCTGCCTTTGTGTGGGTCCTGGGGAGTCAAACCTGGGTCACTGGCTTTGCAGGCAAACACCTTAACCACTGAGCCATCTCTCTAGCCCTAAATATTTTTTTGAAAGTGAGAGAGGGGGGGCTAGAGAGATGGCTTAGCAGTTAAGGCATTTGCCTACAAAGCCAAAGGACCCAGGTTCGATTCCCCAGGACCCACGTAAGCCAGATGCACAAGGAGCACAAGAGTCTGGAGTTCATTTGCAGTGGCTGGAGACCCTTGCATGTCCAGTCTCTCTGTGTCTGCCTCTCTTCTCTCTGCTTGCAAATAAATAAAATTTAAAAAAAGAAAGTGAGAGAGGGAATGTGAGAGGGAGGAAGAGAGTGAAAAAGAGAAAGAGAGAGAGTAAAGTATGGGCATAGTATGGCTTCTTACCCTGAAAATGAACTTCAGAAGCATCTACTTTGTGCATCTGACTTCATGTGGGCACTGGGGAACTGAAGCAAGGCTGGCAATATCCAGGCCCCTTTTATTCTTTTTTTTTTCTTTGTGTGTGTGTGTGTGTGTGTGTGTACCTGTCTGTCTGTTCGTGGGTGTGTAGGCTTACAAGTGTGCAGGTGTATGTGGAGGCCAGAGTTCGACATCTGATGTCTTCCTCTATTGCTTCTGCACCTTGTTTTGATGAGAAAGAGTCTGCCTGAGCCCAGAATTCACTGATTCAGCTGAACAAGCGAGCCAGCAAGTCCCAGGAGTCCTCCTGCCTCTTCCCCGCCCCCAGTCCAAACCCAGATCCTTATGCTTGCATGGCAAACCCTTGACTCCATAGTCCCTGAAGCTGCTTTGATAGCAACAATAATGCATTTTAGAGGGGCAGAGGCTTCATGACTAAACACCGTTCTAAAAAGCCCTACCTCTCAACACTGATGTACGAGGAATTCAGTTTCCAACACATGAATTTGGGAGGATACCTCCAGACCACAGCACCTTTATCCAATAATAATAATAATGATAAGAAGATCTGATAAGGTGTCTAGATGCATGATTAATATTTTTAATTAATTATTTATTTGCAAGCAGAGAGAGAAGAGAGAGAAAGAAAAGAGAGACGGAGAGTGAGATGATGGGTGCCCCAGGGCCTGTAGCCACTGAAAATGAACACCAGGTGCATGCACCCCTTTGTGCTTCTGGCATTACATGGGACTGGGGAATCAAACCCGGGTTGTTAGGCTTTGCAGGCAAGGGCCTTAACCACTGAGCAATCTTTGCAGCTCCCATGATTGATATTATAAGTCATCTACAGATGCCATACAGTCTAGTTTAGAGGCGCTGAAAATGGGAATAAAAACATTTCACCCATGGCGATAAAAGCCAAACTAAGCACTTTGAGATTCTGTTAAACACAGTGTCTTAGTTACTTTTCGCATTCCTGTGACCAAATTCCTGGCAAGAAGCAACGTAAGGGAGAGACACGTTCTTCTGGCTCACAGTTTGAGGGTATAGCCCATCACAGCAGGGAAGGTGTGACGTCAGGACCTATAGGCAGCTGGTCACATTGTATCTGCAAAGAGGAAGCAGAGAACTAATAATGCTGGAAGTTTCCTTCTTTTTATGATGTCCTGGATCCCAGCCTGTGTAATGATACCATCATCCCGTGTAACGATGCCACCATCCCATGTAACGGTGCCACCATCCCGTGTAACGGTGCCACCATCCTGTGTAATGATACCACCATCCCGTGTAACGGTGCCACCATCCCGTGTAACGGTGCCACCATCCCGTGTAACTATGCCACCACCCCGTGTAACGATGCCACCATCCCGTGTAACGGTGCCACCATCCCATGTAACTATGCCACCATCCCGTGTAACGATGCCACCAGCCCGTGTAACGATGCCACCAGCCAGTGTAACAATACCAGCAGCCCGTGTAATGATGCCACCACCCGTGTAATGATGTAACGATGCCACCACCGTGTAACGTACCACCAGCCCGATGCCACCATCCCGGTGCCACCATCCGATACCACCAGCCCGTGTAACAATACCACCATCCCGTGTAACGGTGCCACCACCCCGTGTAACGATGCCACCATCCCGTGTAACGGTGCCATCATCCCATGTAACTATGCCACCATCCCGTGTAACGATGCCACCAGCCTGTGTAACGATGCCACCAGCCCGTGTAACGATGCCACCAGCCAGTGTAACGATACCACCAGCCCGTGTAATGATGCCACCACCCCGTGTAACGATGCCACCACCCCGTGTAACGATGCCACCACCCCGTGTAACGATGCCACCATCCCATGTAACGATACCACCAGCCCGTGTAACGATACCACCAGCCCGTGTAACGATGCCACCAGCCCATGTAACGATGCCACCAGCCCTTGTAACGATACCCCAAATAGCCATTTATTGCTCTCCTCTGTGTAACGGAACATCCTATGACTATTAGATAAATCCTTTTTGAATGTATGAACAGAACCCCTAGCTTCAACCAGCCCCAAAGCTGAGAATGTCATCATCAGATAGCATTTGGGGCCTACAACAGAGAGTTCCATGTTTTGCTTGAATCCTGCATACCTGATCTTTCCACCAATGTATCAAAAAATGTTTTTTTTAAACTGTAACTTGCTTTGTTCTATTACTGCAAAATCTTCATGAAACACTGCTCATGTTGGGACATGGAATTTGGGGCAACTGAGTTTGTGTTCCTGAGCTATGGTCATTCACACTTGGCTCTAGAATAGACTACCTGCCATTCCCTTTGAAGTGAGAGCTACAGTTTTGTGTTGATACTGTACTCAATAAATTATCATGAGATGGTTATAAAGATAGGCCCCTTTCTAAGAGCCTCTTACTTTAAAAGTTGGAAGGACTACAAATTTAGAAAAAATTTGAGTGAAAAAAAATATAGAATGATTACAGTCCAAATTTCTTACGTTGTGTCTGGAGACTTTTGAGGAAAAGCTTTCAAAGTAGCAGAACTGTGAATGACCTTTAAAAGATACTTTGTCAACATATTGATTTAGCTCACTCTCAAAGGCTTTTATACTTTTTACATGATTTTTAACATCGTGAATTATTTCAGTTATACATAAAAGCATAGCAAGTTAAATAAGTATTACTCATGTACTCACAATCCATCCTTGTCAAACACCATTTGATCATATTTGCTTTAGGGTTCTCCTTCTCTCTCTCTCTCTCTCTTTCTCTGCGTGTGTGTGTGTGTGTATGGTGTGGGTACACATGTGTGCATGTATTGTGTAGAAGCCAGAAGTTGACATTAAGGGTCTTTTTCTGTCACTCTCCGCCTTATTGTTTGAGGCAGGCTTTCTTGTGATAAACCTCGTACTTACATATTCAGATTAGCTAGCCAGTGAGTACTGGATCCCTGTCTCTGTCTCCCCAGAGCTGGGATTACACGTACACACTACCACATCCAGCATTTTTACAAGGATGCTGGGAGATCTGAACGCTGGCTCATAGTTGCATGGCAAGCACTTTGCCCACTGGGCCATCTCCCCCGCCCCTGCTTGAGAGTTTTAAAAAAGAAATGACATTTGAAATACAAGCAAAGCCCATGTGTACTTTGCAGTCTTATTCCCTTCCTTCCTTCTGCCTGAGTCCAGAGGCAAATGACTCTGAACATGGAGTCTGTAATTCCCATGTGACTTTTAAAGATTTATTTTATTGATGAAGTAAACACTATGTGGAGTATTCCTTCATCCTTTGTATTCTATAAAAATGGTCTCCTGAGCTGGAGAGATGGCTTAACAGTTAAAGTGCTTGTCTGTGAAGCCTAAGGACTGGAGTTCAATTCCCCAGTACCCATGTAACCATGTAAGCCAGATGCACAAGGTGGCACATGTGTCTGGAGTTCGTTTGCAGTGGCTGGAGACCCTGGCATGCCCTTTCTTTCTTTCTTTCTTTCTTTCTTTCTTTCTTTCTTTCTTTCTTCCTTCCTTCCTTCCTTCCTTCCTTCCTTTCTTTCTTTCTTTCTTTCTTCTTTCTTTCTTTCTTTTTTTCTTTTTTCTTTCTTTCTTTCTCTCTCACTCTCTCTGTGTCTAATAAATAAATAAAATAAAATAATCTCCTATATTGTGTATCCTTTTGCTTGCTCAAAAAATTATTATTTATTTATTTGCATGCATGAGTATGCACATGTGTGTATGGATATGTCACGGTCTCACATTTGCTGTGATAAACCTCCAAACCAATCACAGTTTAGAGGAGGAAGGGAACTTACTTTGGCTTACAGATCCAGGAGAAGTTCCATAATGGCGGAAGAAGCTGGCCCCCTTTCACAGGCCCATGCAGGGAGACACACCACCAGCAGCACCATAAGCAAGCACACTCCAGGAACCCCAGGCAGAGCTCAAGCCCTCTGCATATCTTATTCTAGAATTCAGATCTGCCCCCAGGAACACCTTAGGGGTGGAGCCCTGGATCTACCCACAATGACACCTTCAGGGCTAGAGATCTAAGTTATAAGCTCTAAGAAACTTCTGAATCTGTTAGGGGGGACAAGCATTCAAACTACCACACACATGTTCCACAGTAAACATGTAGAAGTCAAAGGAAAACCTTAGCTGTTGGTCGTGGCCTTCTACATGTTCACACAGGCTCTCTTGTTTGCTGTTGGCAAGGCCACAAGAGCTGGTCCCTGAGCCTTGGGATTTTCCTGACTCCCATTCCCCGGGCCGTAGGCACCTTGGGATTCCAGATGTGTGAGCCATTTTGCATCCAGCTTTATGTAGATGCTGGGAGTCTGCACTCTGGTTGGGATTTGGGAAGCAAGTGCCTTTACTCACTAAGTCATCTTCCACCCCTCCCATTTTAAAAAATATTTAATTAATTAATTTATTTGAGAGAGAGAGAGAGAGAAAGAATTGGCATGCCAGGGCCTCTAGCTACTGCAAATGAACTCTAGATGCATGCACCATCTTGTTTATTTGGCTTATGTGGGTACTGGAGAATTGAACCTGAGTCCTTAGACTTTGAAGGCAAGCACCTTAGCCACTAAGCATCCCCCCTCCCTTATTTTTTTATAACAGTTTGTCATTCTTATTCTTTTATCTGCACCATGCCATGGAGTTTTCTAGAGACTTTATGATATAATATACCAACAGTTTGAATGTAGAACCAGTTAGGGGAACCAGCTACCTTTGTATTAAGCTACACATGAAAGATCTGAAAAAATGTAAAATTTTCACAGGGATTTTTTTGGAAAAGTCATTTTTCATAAAGATATCATTATTTGAAATATTATTTAGAATACTAAATAATACTAACTAAAATTGAGTTTATTGCTAGTTTTATGGATAAAGATCTTTAAATTCAGTAGTAATTTCTAATTTGTTAAATATTAATAAGTAAAACTTACCTAAACAAAACCTCCTGGGAGATCCTCACTGGATATTAAGAGTGAAAAAGGATCATGAGACCAAAAAGTTGGGAAATCTTTGTAAATTTTGTACAGAGGTGTGTGGATGTATACCTGTGAAAAAGTTTGCTCTTAGAAGAACAGTTACAATGGCTATTTTTGGGTCAAGGATAGATGTAGATTCAACTTTTTAAGATACTTCAGCACAAATTTCCAAAGTGGTTATGTGATTTGATATTTCCTTCAGCTATGGAAAACCCAAATATTCATATCCTTATCAAATTTGTTTTATTCATGTGTCTATTTAGTGATGCCAATGGCTATGAAGTGATAACTCATTGTGGTTTTAATTTGCAAGGCATCATTTGACAGACCCCTTCCCTTGGGTTCAATGCTTTTACGTGTACAGTGTGTGGGGGGTGGTGTGGTGTGGTATGGTGTGGCATGGCATGTGTTGGCATATCTTCTTTTCAGATACTTTTCAAAATATTTTTGTTTATTTTTTAAAAATATTTTATTTATTTTACTTGCAAGGAGAGAAAGAGAGAGAGAGAGAGAGAATGGACATGCCAGGGCCTCCATCTGCTGCAAACAAACTCCAGATGCATGTGCCACTTTGTGCATTTGGCTTTATGTGAGTACTAGAAAACTGAACCCAGGTTGGTAGACTTTGCAGGCAAACACCTTAACAGCTAAGCCATCTCTTCAGCTCCAGCATCTCTCTCTCTCTTTTTTAAATGTAAAAGTTCCCCAATGTAAAATCTTCAACCCTGGTCCTTTTTCCTTGCTCACAATTATTTTATCAGATTAGTGTCCTAAGTGACAGATAATGAAGATAAAGGTAACAAGGTGAGGTGTTGACCACTCATGAAACAGGAACTACAAAACCCAGTGCCATCATGGCAGAACACAGGAAGTATTGCCTTGGCAGAGGTGTCACTCAGCAGGTCTAATATAGTAAAGTATGTGAATATACTTCCAGTATGCAGTATAGAGCAAACTGAAACTGAGCAGGTCTAACGTACTACAGTACAGTAATATACGATGAGCACACAGTACACTGTATACTGAAGCTGAGCAGGTCTAACGTACTACAGTACAGTAATATAGGATGAGCACACAGTACACTGTATACTGAAGCTGAGCAGGTTTAATGAACTACAGCTTACTAATATACTTATGTACACCACTATACATACCAATATGCCCTGAGTATGCAGTATAGAGCAAACTGAAACTGAGCAGGTCTAACGTACTACAGTATACTAATATACCTTCAGTATGCAGTATACAGTATACTAAGACTGAGCAGATCTGATACACTACAAGAATGTGAGTGCAGTGATTAGGATAAAGGCAGCTCACAACACCCTGAGTTTGGGAAACCGCAAGATAATGAAAAGCACACTGTACCAGGGGGTCCAGTGGCTCCAAGGTTGAATCTAAATGGTCCTGGAAGGATTTTAACCTCTCTGTGTCTCCATTTGTAACCAGAAATATGCTCACAATAAAATCTCCATTTCAGAGTGGATGGCCAAGATTGAGTAGGGTGAAAATAATTTGCTTACATGTTACAATAACAAGGCATAGTGTGTCCTATGTAACCCATTCCAGGTGAGGTGACATTTCTATCCCTATCTCTAACACACCTGAGAGGCTGGAAGGTTGCAGAGAAATGAACATGATGAGGCTGTCACCCATGCAGTGTGAAAATGTTGATGGCTCTGAGACTGGAATGTGGGGGGGAAAATAAGTTTTCTGAAGTCAGATGTATCTAAGACAAAACCAGTCCCTTTCTCTTCTGGGAAAGGTTCAGCCACCTTTCTCACAGCTCACATTTATTACTGGATCTTTCTCCCAAGTGACTGAGCTCTGATGCGAGGGGTGGAGCACACGCCATTTAAGCCATTCCTGTGCATGGCTCATAGAAACCCCTCCACATAATAATTGTCTCTTATTTCCACCCATCTGCTAGTCAGATGAAGAGAACAGAATGGGAGAGTCTCCCTGAAGTCCTAGGTTATGACAGAACTATGAGATTGGAGGGAGGTGAGTCCAATTCCCACGCTGGGAAGTTATAGAAGTGAGAAATCAGCCTGCATAATGTTAATTCCATGGGATTTTGACCTTATTACCACAGCCCCTCTGGCTAATCCTGCAGACACCACTTCTTATAGCTCTCTGTAGGACTACCAGAGCTTTAACCCTGGTGCCTCTCAGGTGCTAAGTAAACACTTGTCCAATGGTTGACAAAGGAATAAGCAAATAATTGATTTTGAAAAAGAAAAGGCATGAGTTGAGGAGTGGAGAAAGAAAGAGAAATTGCTTTCTTTACAATATGGTTCTGGTCTAACCCATACCAAAGGAAGCAATTTTAATTTCCTTTTTCATTGGGTTTGAAAAGTGTCTAGCCTCTCATGGGCCTATTAAGAGTCTCAAAAGCTGGGGAAGGTGATATCTAAAGGGTATTATTAGCGGCCTGTTATTTCTCCCATCCCAACTCCTCTCCTTTAAAAGATTTTATTGCTATAAACAGAAGCCCCTGGAGTGGGCATGTACACACACACACACACACACACACACACACACACACTCCAAACCAGACCAAGCAAAACAATAGCTATATTAAAAACATATTTTCTGGGCTTCAGTTGAATCTGAGAAAAGATGGTCTCTAGCAGTCTAAACGCTAAAGGCAGAATGAAGTTTTGAAAAATGCTGTTACAGCCTAACCCTGCTTACTCACTGGTTCTCACCTCCTTAATAACCCACAAACTCAATTCCTCTCACAGAAAACCCAACAGTCTCACCCTTCTTCTCCAGCAAGATTTCATGGCCAGGAGCTTTAATGAGGTCTCCTACAGGATCAGCTCCCATTGTGCTCTCCAGAGAAGTTACGGTACACACGGTTGTCAAAGTGCGTGTCTCTCCGGGCAGTGTTCAGGACAATTTCATAAACTTACACCTTTTTTTTTTTTTTTCTATTAATCCTCCTTCTGAAAAAATGTGGTGATCTGTCCTGGGCCTTTTTGTCATTGGTCTGAATTGTCTGATTTATTTATTTATTTTTACTGTGTCTGAAAGTATTTTGCATATTCATAAACTGGTTGTCATTGAAGTTTACAGTTTGATTCCAGGATAAAAGATTAAGAGATAGATTATAGGACAAGAGTAATGCATTCTGTCTCAGATATACTGGTAAATGGGATCTTATTTTTGTTTTTAAAAATATGCTTATTGGTACATAAAGTTCTAAAATAAATTGAGATTTTTCTAGGGAAGTCTATAGCAGACTGATGATTATATTAGGTCATTTTTTTAAAAATACACGTTTTTCTGAGTATGTTGGCATATACCTTTAATCCCAGCACTCAGGATTCCAAGGTAGGAGAATGGCCTTGAGTTTGAAGCCAGCCTGAGACGACAGAGTGAGTTCCAGGTCAGCCTGGGCTAGAGTGAACCCTACCTCAAAAACAAAAAACAAAAACAAAAAACAAAAAACAACAGCAACAAAAAGCATACTTTTTCTTCTTTTTGAGGCAAGCCCAACAGACTGGCCTTTATTTTTTATTTTTTATTTATTTTTTTAATGTGAGAGAGTGGGAGTTAAAGAGAAGGGCGGGGGGAGGGAATTAGTGTGTCAGAGCTTTCGCCACTGCAATTGAACTCCAGATACACGCGTCTCCTTATGCACATGTGTGACCTTGCACACCTATGTCACTGTGCGTCTGGCCTACGTGGGATCTGGAGCATCGAACATGAGTCCTTAGCCTTCACAGGCAAGCACCTTAACCACTAAGACATCTCTAGCCCCCCCCCAAGCTATACATATTTGGATTCTTCCAAATGACAGTAAATCAGTCTTAATACCTAAAGATAAAAATATGTTTGGCTTTAAGAAGATTCAACATGAGTTGGATATGATGGCACAGGCCTATAATACCAGTACTCAGGACTGAAGTACTGAAGAGAATCATGAGTTTGAGACTGACCTGGGTTACACAATAAAAACTTGTCTCAAAAAAAATCAAGGGCTGGAGGGATGGCTTAGCAGTTAAGGCACTTGCCTGCTAACCCAAAGGACTAAGGTTCTACTCCCCAGGACCCACATAAGCCAGATGCACAAGGTGGTGCATGCATTTGGAGTTCAATTGCAGTGGCTGGAGGTCCTGGTGTGCCCATTCTCTATCCATCTTCTTTCTCTCTCTGTCTCTTTCAAATAAAAATAAAATATTTTATATATGTATATGTATATCTATCTATATCTATCTATCTGTCTGTCTGTCGATCTATCTATATCTATATCTATCTATCTATCTATCTATCTATCTATCTATCTATCTATATCTGTCTGTCTGTCTCTCTCTCTTTCTCTCTCTCTCTCTTTCTCTCTCTCTCTATATCCTTCTCTCTATATATATCTCTCTCTCTATATATAATATATATATATATATATATATATATATATATATATATATATATATATATATATTAGAGAGAAAGTGAGAGAGAGGGAGAGAGAATTGGTGTACCAGGGCCTCAGCCACTGTAATTGAACTCCAGATGCTTGCACCACCTAGTGGGCATATGTGACCTGTGCTTCCCTCACCTTTGTGCATCTGGCTAATGTGGAATCTGGAGAGTAGAACATGGGTCCTTAGGCTTCACAGGCAAGGGTCTTAATCACTAAACCATTTCTCCAGCCCAAAAATAAAATCACAGTGATCCTCCCACCACTGCCTTAGGATTGCTGGGATTAAAGGTGTGCACCACCATACCTGGCACATGCCCAGCTTTTTTTTTCTTTAACATATTTTATTTATTTGAGAGAAAGTGACAAAGGGAAAGAGAGAGAGAGAGGATGGGCACATCAGGGTCTCCAGCCACTGCAAACAAACTCCAGATGCCCCCTTGTGCATCTGGCTTACATGGGTCCTGGAGAATCGAACCAGGATCCTTTGGCTTTGTAGGCAAATGCCTTAACCACTAAGCCATCTCTCGAGCCCCACATGCCCAGCTTTTGATGTTGGTTCTGGGGAGTCAAACTTGGTGGTCTCCAGCTTAACGATCCTCATGCTTAAGTAGCAAGTGCTCTCAACTGCTGAGCTATTTCTCCATTCTTAACATTAAAAATGCAGAACTAGGGCTGGGGAGATGGTTCAGTCAGTAAAGTACTGGCCTTGCAAGCAGGAAGACCTGAGTTTGATTCCCAGAACCCACATAAAATCCAAGACCTGGTGGTGCAGAGCTGGAGAGACAGAGACAGGAGGGTCCCCAAGGCTTGCTGGCCAGTCAATCGAGCTTATTGGCAAGTTCTAAGCCAGTTAGAGAACTTGTCTCAAACAAGGTAGATAAATGGTGCCTGAGAAATAACTCCTGAGGTTGTCCTCTTGTTTCCATATAGGTGCGCACATGTGCATACACACTCACCCTCATTCATATGCATAAAATGATTAATAAATGAATATGTAAAACAAATTTTAATTTATTAACAATGCAAAATCATAGGACGACCTGGATTGAGTACATGTATTATTATAATTCACTGAGCATGTCTTAAAGTATTATCAACATGTTGCCCCTAGTGACCAGAATGAAATAAAGGTACAATGTGTGACATCACAGTATCACAGTGTAGGGAAATAGAAATCAACGTAGGGGCCATTGAATTCTTTATTAGCTGTTGATAGGAGCTTTGGCAGCATGGAACAGACAAGTAAGCAAGTAGAGGTGTCCTAGGATAAACCCCAGCCCACAGGAAGTTGCATAGCCTGAAACAAGTCTGTTCTTAGTGGTCTTACACTGAATCCATCGCTCCTTTTGTTTGTTTGTTTGTTTTGTTTTTGTTTTTCCAAGGTAGGATCTCACACTAGCTGAGGCTGACCTGAAATTCACTATGTAGTCTGAGGGTGGCCTCGAACTCATAGTAATCCTCCTACCTCTGCCTCCTTAGCACTGGGATTAAAGGCCTGAACCACCATGCCCGGCTACCTGGAATATTTTTTAAATTTTTATTTATTTATTTGCAAGCAGAGAGAGATACAGAGAAGAGAGAGAGAGAGAGAGAGAGAGAGAGAGAGAAAATGGGCACGTGGGGCCTCTAGCCAGTGCAAACGAACTCCACACACATGGGCCTCTGGTGCATCTGCCTTAGGTGAGTCCTGGGGAATCAAACCTGGGACCTCTGGCTTCGCAGGCAAATGCCTTAACGGCTAAGCCATCTCTCTAGCCCTGGAATATTTTTTGATGGGAGCCCTCCACCATGAACCAAGCATTAGTTACTCACTGATAGCATTGGCTTTTACCTCCTTTTACACCGTCTTCTCTCCACTGCTCCTTCTTATTGCAAGGCTCAGCTGCAAAGTGCCTTTAACCTAAGTCGCTTGCACTATTGGTTGGAGAATCGATTTTATTTTACAGAGGGCAGAGAAAATAGAGGAGAGCCTAGATCCATAGATAAGATGATAGCCTGCTGCCCACCATGAGACTTACCACCTCTACCACATCTGCCAGGGCCCAAGGAGAAATTGTCAAGGAGGTGACAACATAAATACTGCTCTTGCTGTTAGCCTGACAACCAGCCCCAGGGTGATGGTGACAGACACAGTGATAAATCAAAATCTATCAAAGCAGAAATCCAGAGGCTACAAAGAACTCAACACTACATCAGCCTGCCAACAGGTCTGCCATGGCTCAGGGAGCTTTGTAGAAGAAGGGATGCAAAGATCATAAGAGCCACAGAATGAGTATAAATGCCCTGAGGCATGGTCCCCCACCCACTACCCCATAGGGACTGACTGAGGAGGCATTTATGACCCCACAGTGATATAATAACTCGACTTAGGAGGGCTTCCTGGGTAATGGGACCTAGGGGCGAAGGGATAAAAGAATATAATGTGTTATGATATACATAAAATAAAAATTTAAAAATATGTTTGCTATTTTTGATAGTCTGGAAGATACGTCCTTTGGGTAGGAAAACCAGTTCCATATTCTAGATACCTCTGAGACGTCTGCAAGCCCTCACATCTGAGTATAGGTCAGCCCAGGTCTCTGTTGCTGTATGCTATGTAAATGTCATGAGAACAGCGTCCTGATGCCTGTACATCACATGTCTGCATGGGGACCTATTCTAAGTGTGCTAATCTTCACCATAACCCCTTGAGGCAGGGTCTAAGATGATCACTTTCATTTTTACAGTTGAGCAAACGAGAGCAGAAAGGTGACACCACGCTCACATGGCCAGAAGGGAAGCAAAGTGGAAATCTGTCTTTAGGCAACCTGGCCTTTAAGCCCTAGCTTTCAACAACTATGCAATACTGCCTCTCGGGAGACAATGCAAATCACCCAGGCTCCTTGAGCCCATGCTCCTGTACACATGAAGTGGTGGCTGTGATGTGAACTCACAGAAGTGTGGCGAGGCTCAACACCCTGGTACCGGAAATAACTCATGGAGCTGAGGACCAATCTAAAAATGTAAGGCACTGTTATTACTTCTAGGGCTAACCTGACAGCGATTCACTAAGAACTCAAGATGTGCAAGGCATGCACAAGGTCTTAGCTGGTACCCACGTGCTGTTTAAATAAGGGAGTGGATGTCATATGTTTAAGTGCAAATCAGCCCTGTCCTGTTTGGAAAGTGGGTATCTGGGTGATTCTGGGTTTAACCGTTCTTCAAGTCTCATCTTCCTACTTAAATATCCTCCCTATAGTCTTTCTCCAAAGAGGAAGACAGCTCTGAAATTTGAGGAAGAAATAGAAAGAACTGGTACTCCCCTTTCGGGCCACACTTGAACTTCCTCCTTTTGTTGACAATCATAGGGCCAAATTCATGTGCATCTCTAACCAATAAATATTTCCTAATTGATATGTCTTCATCTTCGTGAACCCAATTTGCAGCCACCAGGCAGGCAGTGTGTTATTTTTAGAAGAGTGTGGTACACACTGGAAAAAATTGCACATGAGGGCAAAAATGGAGCAGACAATTGCTTTGGGGGACTGCACAGATTAGTACATCATTGCATACTAACAAAGTGCTAATTGCTCCCTTTGACCACGGGCCCAGTTTACAAAGCTTTTGCACAAATGTGCTCTGTGCACTAAATTACAAAACTAACGCTGCATTATTTCTCAGTACAGCTTGCAAATTCTTGCAGGACAGTATGTATTAGCATTAATTAAATCTAGAGAGAGAGAGGAAAGGAGAGAGAGAGGGAGAGACTCACAATTTAAACAGATCAGATGCTAATGACTCAAGCTATAAACATTGAACTTGTTCTGGGCTTAGACTGGTCAAAGAAAACACTGTTCTCAAGACATGCATTTTAGGAACACAGTTTCAAGGCTGCAGTGAATCTAAAATGAGTATTTGACAGCTAAAATAATAAGCTATGACCAAATTTATCCATTGTGTACTTTATCCAACATGTGTGACCTATTCTTGAGGGGACTATTTGCACTAACAATTCCAAATAAATTGTTTATTGCCCCAAATTTTCTTTTTTTTTTTTTTTTTTCTTGACAACTTCTGTACTTATAGACAATAAACCATGATATCTCCCTCCCCTCCCCCATTCCCCTTCCGAACTCCACTCCATCATATCCCCTCCCTCTCTCCATTAGTCTGTCTTTTAATTTGATGTCACCATCTTTTTCTCCTATTATGAGGGTCTGTAAGGTCATGGATATCGAGGCCAATTTCTGTGTGGACAGTTGCTCTGTAAGGAGTCATACCTTTCCTTTGGCTCTTACATTCTTTCTGCCCCCTCTTCAGCAATGGACCCTGAGCCTTGGAAGGTGTGACAAAATGATTGAAAATTCATCTATAGAAACCATGAAAGGCTTTGTGTACATGATTCACCTTCTTATTTTGTGCCTGGAAAAATAGCTTAGAGCCAATAATTTCATTACTTAAGAGGCATTCATTGAACACCCATTATTTGGTAAGTCCAGAACATGCACTTATATTCTTTTTTATTATTTTAATGTTTATTAGTACATGTGAATTGTAGAAAATGAGTGCTATTATAATATTTTAATGTCAGTTATAATTACATATATGTCATAAATGTATATAATATACTTTGATCATATTTGCCCCCTCATTTATCTTTTCTTATTCACTTCCTGTTGGTCTTTGTTCCTTTCCCAATTAGTTTCCCTATTTCTTTCATATATCTTACACCTAAATTCTACTGATGAGAGAAAACACGGTATATTTGCCTTTCTGAGTCTGGCTTATTTTGCTTAACATGATGATTGCGAGTTCCATCCATTCCCAACAAACAGCATGATTTTCTTCTTCTCTGTGGCTACATTTTTGTACAAATATACCATATTGTATAAATATACCATATCCTCTTTTTGTATTCATCTGTTGATTGGTGCCAAGGCTAACTCCATAGCTTGGCTATTGTCAATGGGGCTGCAACATACACAGTGTTGCAGGTATCTTTGTTGCATGCTGACATTGCTGCCCTCAGGTATTTGGTGTTTGAATGTGAAATGTCTGCTGTAGCCTCATCTGTTTGTGATTACTCCTCAAACTCCATCCGCAGCTGGTGGAGTCTTTGGGAGGTAGAGTCTTGCCTCCTTGCGTCACTGGAAGCAGAATTTGAATTTCAATAGTCCAGCCCTAGCGGGGGTTCAGAGCTAGCTCAGCTCACTGCATCGACTTCATTCCTGGGCTGCCTAGCTTTGCTAGGCTTTCCCTGACATGAGGAAGCTTCCTTTAGAAGCGGCAACCTGAAAGAAGCCCTTTCCTCCCATAAACTGTTTCTGTTCTGGGTTTTGTCCCAGCAATGAGAAAGTAATTGCTACAAGGTATACATCCTCCAGACTAGTGTAGCCAGGTCATATAGGAACCTGCATGCCAATTTCCATAGTAGCTGGTTAATTTACATTCCCACCAATAGTGCTTAGAGCTTCCTTTCTTCTCCATATCTCATGGCCAACATTTGTTGTTGTTGTTTTTCTTTGTTTCTTTCTTTGCATCTTTGCTTCTTTCTTTGCACCTTTGTTTCTGCCTTTCTTCTTTCTTTCTTTCTTTCTTTCTTTCTTTTTCTTTCCATCTTTGTTTCTGCCTTTCTTCTTTCTTTCTTCTGATAGTAAGAGAGAGGGAATCAGATAGAGAGAGAACGGGCACTCCAGGGCCTCTAGCCACTGCAAACAAACTGCAGATGCAGGTGTCACCTTGTGCATCTGGCTTACATGGGTACTGGGGAATTGAACCTAGATCCTTGGGCTTCAAAAACAAGTGCTTTAACTGCTAATCCATTTCTCCAACCATTTTTATTTAATTTGTTTATTTATTTGAAACAGAGAGAGAGGCAGATAGAGAGAGTGTGTCATTTTCTTAATAATAGTTTTGCTGACTGAGATGAGATGGAGTCTCTGTGTAGATTTAATTTTTATTTACTTTATGGCTAAACATATTTATCATATGGCCATTTGTACATCTTTAGAGAACTGGCTTTTCAATTTATTTGCCCATTTATAGATTGAATTATTCATTTCTTTGCTGTTTTTTTATTTTTTTAAAATATATTCTGTATATTAATCCCTTCCTGGTTGAACAGAGGTCAAAACAAAGATTTTCTTCCATTTTATAAGCAGTCACTTCTCCCTGGCAATTGTTTCCTTTGTTGTATGAAAGGTTCTTAATGTGATCTAATCCCAGTAAGTCAACGCTTGCTAGTATTTTCTGAGTGAACAGTCACTTGTAGCAGCAACATCCAGATGGATCCTCAACCACATGAAGATACAGAATGTTGCGGACCAAGAAAAGTCCAGAGCCGATGGCTTCACTGATGATTCAAATCGACCTTTAAAGAACCAGCACCAATCATCTGCAAATGGCTCCATCAAATGGAAAGGATCAGAACACTCCCAAATTCATTGTATGAAGTCAGCACCACACTACTGCCCAAACTGCCTAAGGACAAAACAAAGAAACAAAACATAGACTGGTTTCCTTGATGAAAATATTTACTAGGCATGATTTCTAGAACAATAAAACCATATATAGAGAGAATTTATTGGATTGGCTTATATGAAGAAACTAGGCTATCTTCACCTTGAAAGGAAGAAAACCAGGTTCCCAATCTAGGAAGTGAGATGCCTCAGCACTCCCAACCCAGTGTTGAGTGCATGGAAGTTTCCTGGACAGTCACTGACACAGAGTCATGCGGAAGGGCTAAAGAAGCAGGAGTCTTATTTCAGCAGTGGCATGGCAGCATGAGACTTGACAGCTTGAATGTGACTTTATTCCCAAGTCTTTTCTTCCCAGCCACTGTCCCTTATGTCAACCTTTTCTGGAAATGTCCACACAGACACCAGTGTGTTTCACTAATCCTAGGAATCCTTAATCTAACAAAGCCAACAACTCTTAACCATTCCAACTACAAGCAAAGATCCTCCACCAAGTCCTTGTAAATCATATTCAACAACACACGGAAAAGATCACACAGTATGGTCAAATTGGCTTCATTCTAGGGATGCAAGGATGGTTCAACACACTCAAATCGATAAACAAACACCACCACACAAATAGGATCACTTCAGGTCGTTTAGGAAATGCCTTGACAAAGCTCAACCTAATCAAAGGCTTAAAGAAATTATGAACGGAAGGATCATATGCCAAGTTAATAAAGGACAAATGTGACAAATCTATAGTCAACATTATATTTATTAGGGATAACCTGAAATCATCATCTTTTAAATCAGGAATTAGACAAAGATTCCCGGTCTCCATTCGCTTCATTTTTATTCAATATAGTGTTTCAGATCTTAGCCAAAGCAATAAGATAAAAGAAAGAAATAGAAAAGAAATAAGTCAAATTGTCTCTACATGCAGAGGATATGAACTTTTAGTTATGCTCCATACAAAAACTCTTAGATCTTATAAATACTTCCAGCCAAGTATCAGGATACAAAAATCAGTACCTTTTTCATATATCAATAACGAACATACTTAGAAAGAAATCAGGGGGAGTTATCTCATTCACAATCCAAATACCCAGGAATAAACCTAACTAATGAGGTGAAGGAGTTTTATAGTAAAAACTATAAGATGGGGGCTGGAGAGATGGCTCAGTGGTTAAAGGTGCTTGCTTGCAAGGCCTGACAGCTTGTATTCGATTCCCCAGTATCCATGTATAACCAGGTGCATTAAGTGATTCATGCATCTGGAGTTCATGGGCAGGACAGAAAGCCCTTGTGTGCCTATATTCACTCTGTCAGTCTCTTTCTATCTGCTTCTCTCTCTCTCTCTCAAATAAAGAAACTTTTTTTTTTTTTTTTTTTTAAAGTATAAACTACAGGAGAAAGAAAATCAAAACACTAGAAGGTGGAAAGGTCTTCCATGATCATGGACTGTCAGAATTAATATTGTAAAAATGGCTATCTTACTAAAAGCATTCTACAGATTCAACATAATCACTATCAAAATTCCATGAAATTCTCCACAGAATCAGGGAAAATAATACTAAAACCAAGGAGAGGCATTTTGGGAAAATACAGCCAAACTCATTTGTATTTGAGGAGTGATGGAAAGAAACTTAAAATGGTATATGTGGTAGTAACGCATGAGGTAGTCTCCGTGAGTTGCCAGCATGGGTTACCACCTACTAGATTTGTTGGATAGGTTTCAAAACTCAGAACCCCTCTGTACCCCACCCTGTGACTCAGCTTTGGGCAGTTAGGTCTGAAAGGACAAGGGTGAGTCAAACATTGATCTCTGTGAAAACAAAGGGCACATCCTTCCACCCTGAGCTCTCTCTTTGTTTTCTTCTCAATGCTATGAACCTGTACTTAAATAAAACCCACATTGTAAAATAGGCCTACTGAATCTTTTGACCGGTCTAAATCAAACCAGATTCTACTGTTGCCATAAGCTTCAGTTAGCAATAGACAGAAGGATATTTGTTTGTTTTTAGAAATCAAGTAAGGATATTATCAAGCAAATTTATGCTTGTGAATATGACTTATTTTATTGTATTTATTTATTTTATTGTATTTATTGGCATATATATAATTCAATTCCCATTAGCTATGCTTGTGCCCCCTCCTCTCAACCCTTTCTTATTCCTAACTAGTACCTCTTTGATGTAGATGTATTTTTTCCAGGGACCCACTGAGTTTAATTAGGGTTGCTTGCATGAGAATGGGTGGGAGATTACTTACACAGCATAGGCAACTCATACCTCCCCATACCCTAGAAGCCATGAACTGCCAATGACTTCTCAGGGGCGCAAGGAGCCCTCATTCCCTCCTCCCACATCCATGATTGAATGTCAGTAAGGACTCTACACTCCAGAGATACTTGCTCATCGAAGTTTGCTTCTGATCTATTCACAGTAACTAGGAAGTGGAATCAGCCTCAACATCCATCATCAATTGGTGAATAGAACTTTAAAAAGAATATTTTTATTCATTTGAGGGAGAGAAAGAGAGAGTATGGCCATGCCAGGGCCTCCCACCACTGCAAACAAACTCCAGATGCATGTGCCCTCACTGATTCAGTTAGACTAGCTAGCTAGTGAGCCCCAAGAATTACCTGTTTCCGTCTTACCAGTGGTGGGGATTACAGGTGCATGCTTCCACACCCAGAATTTCTACGTGGGTTCTGGGGCTTCAAATTCAGGTACTCATGTTTACATGCATACTTTATCCATTGTGTCCTCTCCCCAACCAATATCCACTTTTATTTTGGTAAAATTCTAAAAATTTCTTTCTTATATCTGTTTAACAGAAGGTGACAAACATCTAATAATTTGAAGCCAGAAGTCCTCAGCTTGAATCCTTGAATGATGTGGTTAAGGATACCTCGGCACTCCTAGGTGATTTAAACACGGGTGCTGCTCTCACTGCTGTCCTGACAACCTGCTCCAGGGAGATGGCCATAGACACCAAGGACACTCAAAACTCATCAAAGCAGAAATCCAGAGGTTGCAGAGAGCTCCACACTAAAGTAGACTTATAACACACCCACCACACTCAGGGAACATTTTGGAAGATGGGGTGGAAACATTGTAAGAGCCACAGGGTGGGAAAAAGTCTCCTGAGGCATTGCCTGCCCTGCATAGAGACTGACTACTGCATTCATGATCCCATAGTGAATAACAGTGACCCTGCTAAGGAGGTCCCTCAGCGGAAAGGGGGTGGGAGAGAGGGGATATTAAAGGATAGCACAAGGGAAATGAGACCAACAAGTGATGTGTCCATACAGTAATGTTCCTAATTAATAAAATATTTTAAAAATAAGATAAGATAAACATGATTACACCATGCTGGAAGCCACAGCCAAAAGTCAGACTTAAAGTGGCTAAGATTTGTGAGAAGAAGTGCAAATGTGGATGGGAGAGCCTGAACAGGGTCTTTTCTCACCTGGGCTCTCCCTTCACTCTCTTTTTGTTCACTCTATTAATGCTTTTAATGTCATTTGGAAATTCTCAACTATCATGCAAAGGAATAGGGGATTTCTGTCTCAGCAGTATCTTCTTTCTTTCTTTCTTTCTTTCTTTCTTTCTTTCTTTCTTTCTTTCCTTCTTTCTTTTTTTTGTGTTGTTGTTCAGTTGGTGCCCACTCGGATTCTGAGCTGTCACTTCAGGCTTCTTAGTCAAATTACGGTGATTAATGCAAACAGCCAACATGAACTTTGAGTGGCTCAGATGCTGGATAACCCACACACGCTGGCAGGGAAGCCCTCTTTCCGCATCTCCTAAATGGCTCAGACATCTTTCAACACCCAAGAAGTTCCTCCCCAAGCACAGAGCCCTGTGACTCTTAAGTGACTCAGACACCTTTCAAAACCCAAAGACAGCTTTCTGGCATTTGATATAAATGTGATGGTCAAGTTGCTTTCAGAAGCTGGAATTGATGAGGCTATACAAAACCA
Organism: Orientallactaga sibirica; assembly: GCA_036365145.1. Taxonomy (NCBI): domain Eukaryota; kingdom Metazoa; phylum Chordata; class Mammalia; order Rodentia; family Dipodidae; genus Orientallactaga; species Orientallactaga sibirica. The sequence continues at coordinate 4,523,393 of JAEOAD010000009.1, forward strand.
AATGGCTTCAGGTGAAAAGAAGAGACCTTGCAATGCCCCTCCACTCCTGGAAGCCTCTTCTATCCTTCCTTGGTGATGATGTCATTTCCTATAAATGTTTTTTTAAATTAGTGTATATTCATTATATATAGCAATGGGTTTCATATAGACAATTTCTTTCCAGTGTGTCGTGTTCTTTGACCATATTCATGCCCTTCCCTTTCCTTCCCTTTAATTCCCCCTCCCTCATTTTCCCTTCCCATCCCCCAGTCTCCCTTCTGCTTTCATATATACATAAATTTTATTTCTTTATTTCTTTTTATTTTTTATTGATTCATTTGAGACAAAGATAGAGAGAGAGAATGGCACACCAGGACCTTTAGCCACTGCAAATGAACTCAAGATGCATGCGCCACCTGTGTGGGTACTGGGGAATCGAACCTGGGTCTGTAGGCTTCTCAGACAAATGCCTTAACTGCTAAACCACCTCTCCAGTTCCAGATATTTTAGATATTTGTACAATTTTGTATGTTTATAAAGAACTCTTGTACCTACAAACGAGAGAGAACATGCGATAGTCACCTTTCTGCTTTTGATTTGGCTCTCTTACTATAATAATCTCTAATTGCATCCAACTTCCAAAAAGCGACATAGTTTTATTCTTCCTCACAGTTGAATAAAACTTAGTTTTCATGTCCCCAAAACTAAAACTAGAACTGCCATATGACCCTGGGCCCATACAACTCTTGGGTCCATACCTGAAGGTCTGGAAGTCGGTACACCACAGAGACACTTACACACCTGTGTTAAGTGCTGCACTGTTCACAACATCCAAGTCATGGGATCAACCCAGGTGTCCATCAACAGCAGAACGGTTAAATGGGTTTTAGAACAATGGAGTACATGCCTGTGCTCTTGGCTTATCTTTCATACATAATGAATGGTAATGTATTCTTTGTTCTCTTAATTTGAAGTTTTGGAGACACAGGAGATCAATGCATGCAACTTAGAACTTTGATAGAACTAGATAGAACTTGAGGAGCTTTTGCTGATTACATAATAAAGAAGCCCCAAGTCTGAAATTCTGCAGAGAATATGGAACCAAATGTTCTGACCTCATATGAACCATATGAACTTTGAACTCTTGCTAAAAGGGGTTTCCTGTCTAAGTTGGTATAAAGAAGCCACCTATGACCAAAATGTTCCATCAACATAAAGTGAAGCTTTTTTTTTTAAACTGGGGAATACCCTGTGAAATTGGTCTCTGTTATTGCACTACTCTACGGTTTTATAAAGTAGGCACAGAAGGGATAAAAGAAAGAAAATTAATACAGTTGGTTTTGTGCAGCTGTTTAGTTCCCAAGGCCATCATCCAGGCCAGGTGTAAAGACCCAGCATCTACTCTATTCCTATTGTTCACAGCTTGCAGATCCTGTGGGAGTCATTCAGTCATGACTGCCAACAACTTCACTTCAGGGAGATGCACTATGCTGGCTCTTGGACCAATGTGAATATCGAACCCATCTGATAGCATGGTAGTGTGGGGTACAAGCTGAAGATTGTTTGAACGTGGGGGATGGACCTAACAGGGTCTTATTAAAATTTAAGTCAGGGATTAAAAAAATTTTTTAATGACAACTTGTATATGTACAGACAATAAACCATGATATTTCTCTCCCCTCCCCCCATTCCCCTTCAGAATTCCACTCTCCATCATATCCCCTCCCTCTCTCCATTAGTCTTGCTTTTAATTTGATGTCATCATCTTTTTCTCCTATTATGAGGGTCTTGCAAAGGTCTTGCTAGGCACTGCGAGGTCATGGATATTGAGGCAAATTTCTGTCTGGACAGTTGCATTATAAGGCGTCATATTCTTCCTTTGGCTCTTACATGCTTTCCGCCCCCTCTTCTGCAATGGACCCTGAGCCTTGGAGGGTGTGACAGAGATGTTTCAGTGTTGGACACTTCTCTGTCTAAGTCAGGTTTTTTTTTTTTTTTTTTTGAGGCATTGTTTATGTAAAGTGCAACCTTTTAAATGTAAATTTCTATAAGTTCTGACAAATACAATCATATCACTACAATCACTATTAATATATGGACCATGTATGTTACTTCAATGACTTCATACTTTCAGACCCTAGCAATCACTGATTTATTTTTTCTATAACTTTGTCCTTTCAAGAATGTCATACAAGTGGAATCATGTAGAATACAGTTAGAGTCTGTGTTTTGTATTTAACATAATTACTTTGAGCTCTACCCACATTATTACATGTGTCAATGACCTATTATTTTTACTACTTGAGTATCATTCTATTATTTGGATAAGGACACTTCCACTATGATTTGCATATTGAGTTCCATGCATGTTGAGTTTCAGGCCAGCCTACTACACAAGGTGAAACCCTGTCTCAAAACAAAATATCCACTAGTCGAATAGCCTTTTACTTATTTGGGCTTTAAAAAAATATTATTTATTTATTTATGTATTTATTTTATGAGAGAGAGTAAGAGGCAGATAAAGACAGAGAGAGAGAGAGAGAGAGAGAGAGAGAGAAAGAAAGAATGAGCACACCAGGACCTCTAGCCACTGCAATGAGCAAACTCCAGATGCATGTGCCACTGTGTGTATCTGGCTTTACATGGGTGTTCAGGAATTAAATCAGGTCCTTGGGCTTTGCAGGCAAACACCTTAACTGCTGAGCCATATCTCTAGCTCTTATTTGGACTTTTTGTGATAATAAATAAATAAATAAATATCCTATAAATATTAATACACACATTTGGGGGGGTCTAATGTTAATAAAAGAAATGTACATAATTTTGTAAGAACATATTATTAGGAAAATACATATTGACACTGTAGTGAGATGCCACTCCATACTAATTGGACATTGGGACATCAACAACTCATGCGAATGCTGTTGAAAAATTTTAAAAATCAACTTGCATATCACACATTTTTTAGGTACAAATCTGCACTTGAATGATCAAAAAGGAAGGCTGTTCTCACACATCTACATTAGTTAGTCTTAAGAATCAAAATTAGGTCCAGATTGATTCTACATCAATGTTTTTTTTTTTTCTCCTCTATTTGGATCAGACTGCTAACTATGCCTCCTCCCCTGCCCCAACAACTGGTAGGAAGTCCTTTGGGCTGGAGAATATGGCTTATGTTTGCTGTGTAAGCACGAGGACCTGAGTTCAAGCCCCAGTACCAACATGTAGGCCCATGCCTGTAACCCCAGCACCAAGGGTAGTAGAGACTGGAGGATTACCAGGGATCATGGGTCAGCCTCAAAACAGGCAGCTACAGGTGCAGTGAAAGATTGTCTCTGGGAAATAGGGAGAAAGAATGACAGAGGAGGACACCCATCATCATCCTCTGGCCTCTGCACACACACACACACACACACACACACACACACACACACACATGGCACATTACATCATAAATATGCACACAAAAATAATAATAAATTAGGGCTGGAGAGATGGATTAGCAGTTAAGGCGCTTGCCTGCAAAGCCTAAAGACCCAGGTTTGATTCCCCTGGGCCCACATAAGCCTGATTATACATGGTGGTGCATACATTTGGAGTTCATTTGCAGTGGCTGGAGGCCCTGGTGCACCCATTTTCTCTGTTAGTCTCTTTTCTCTTTGTCTCTCTCTGCCTGCAAATAAATAATAAATAAAAATTATTTAAAAATAATAAATTAACAAAAAGGCAACTCATCTTCAAGAAAAAAAGAAAAGAAAAGATAAGAAAAGAAAGTGTTAAGCATGCCCTGCATCGCTAACTTCCACCCGTAGTGGCCTGGGTTTGCGCTACTGGAACCCAGGATATGTGGTCTTTTCTGCCAAGATGACTAATTTTATATGTTAACGCTGCTCGTGAGATTATCTGGCTAAGTGGACATGAAGTATGTATGGGAAAGTGACAAATGGAACAGTGACACCATTTACTAAGCTCTTGCTACAGATCAAGGACTGCATCATACGTTACCTCATTGAATTCTCACCACCTGTCCAGGGGTAGGCATGCCATTATCCAATCATCCCATAAAATAACTTGTAAACCAGGCATGATGGTGCATGTCTATAATCTCATCACTAGGATTATCCTGAGGTCTAAACCAGCCTCATAATTGAGTTCCAGGCCAACTTAGGCTATAGAGTGAGACCCTGTCTAAATCAACCAAGCAGACAACAAATCTAGAAACAAGTATCGAGCATGTAAAGATGGATATAATGTGCTGGGTGCAGTGGCTCATGCCTATAATCCCAGCATTCAAGAGGCTGAGGAAGTCAGATTGCCATGAGTTCAAGGCCAACCTGGTCTATACAGTGAGTGTAGGACATCACGGGCAATAGAGTGGGACCCTGTCTCACCAACATCAACAGAAAGAATTGCAGTAACTCACACAGGGTTACAGATATAATCACAAGCAGTTCCAGAATTCCATTCGCAATATCTTTATTCCTAAAGTATATTGTATCTGCCCAGTACTGCTTTTTAGCTCTTTGACATATAGCCTGATGATATAAGTAGAAGGTCTTGAGCTAATGGAAATTCTTTGTGGAAGAGCTGACTTCTAAAGATGGTTCCTGGGATCTTAAAGGAGGAGAGCATTTCATCCCCTCTGAGAAACACTGTCATTTCTGGAATGGGAACTCTTTTTGTTCTTTCCCCAGTGATGAAAGTCTGCACGGATGTCACCCTTAGACACAATAGCAGCTGTGACAGTGAAAGGCAGACAGTGGAAGGTATAGCCAAAATCCCCAGTCCCTGCCTCCCACTGCAGAGATGATAAGCTACACTGAGGCCTGTGGCCTGGGTTTGGGACCTGGCTGCTAAAAGCACTTTCCTGGGCTTCTCCTAAGTGGGGTCTCTGAGAAGCCCCATGATTGTGAACGCTTCCGACAGGCACAGCTGTTGGGGAGCAGTGAAACACCATCTTCCATTTCTGTAAAAAGATTTTTAAAAACCTGACCGTATATTCTGATCTTTCCAAAGAGGATGAAGGCCCCTCTTTTAAAATATTTTATATGTTTTTGAGGCAGTGGCGGCCAGATTTTGCACAATTTATACACATTGAATATTTTCTGTGCTCCTTGTGGGAACATCTCAGTGTATTTATTATGACGATGAAAATGATAATGTCTTATAGGAGGCATATTGCATGTACATGTTTGTGCGTGGTGTGTGGGGTGTGTAAGTATGGTTGTGTAATGGAATGCAGGTGGAGGTCAAGCAAGAGGACAAGCTTGGGATGTTGGTCCTCACCTTCCACCTTGTTTGAGACAAGGTCTCTCATTTTGTGCTGCAAGCACCAGACTAGCTTGCTCACAAGTTTTGGGACTCTCCTGACTCAGCTTCCCATTGTGATAGGCAAGTTGAGATTGCAGACAGGTGTTTTTAGTTTAGGTAGGTTTTAAGTTTAGGTAGGTTCTAGGGTTGTCTGTCTTGCATAGGGTTAGGTTAATGGCTCACTCATCTCCCCAATCTACTTTTTAAATATTCTGTACACACACACACACACACACACACACATACACATATATGTATATATAGAATATATATGTGTGTGTGTATGATGTCATTTCCTGTAAGGAATGTGAAATTGAAACACACTTGACAAACATGATTAGATTAGAAAACAAAAGGGCAAGTCAGATCCAGGTCTGCTCTGCTACTCTGGACTTGTTTATTTGTTTGAGGCAGAATCTCATGTACTCCAGTCTGGCCTCCAACTCACTATGTAGCTGATGATGACCTTGAACTTCTGAGCCTCATGACTTCATCTCCCAGGTGCTAGGATTGCAGATATGCACCACCGTGCCCGCAGGATCCCTACCTTTTTTGATGACATGACTCTGTGACACAGCTCATCACCCCTATACCTTTCTGTCTCCGAGTGCTCATCCTGGGAGGAAAGTTCGAGAAGCCATACTATTTCGATCCTCCCTCCCAGGTTCCCTCCCAAACCTTGGCCAATCCCATCCCATTTGTAGTTCTATCTGAAGTACCTGCTTCGCTATCGTCATCAACTCCCGCTGTCACCACATTTTGCTTACCTTGTCACAGGTAGAAAATAGAATCTTACTGTCATTACAGTTCATCTTCTTATCCTTGTTATAGGCCAAATGTATTTTCATAAATTTATACACTATTCAGATTTTTAAAAAAATGTTTATTTATTGGTGAGAGAGGACAGAGAAAGAAGAGAGAGAGAGGAAAAAAAACTGGGCGCACCAGGGTCTCCTGCCACTGCAAATAAATTCCATTTGCATGCATTGCTTTGTGTACCTGGCTTTTACATGGGCACTGGGGAATTGAACTCAGACTACCAGGCTTTGCAAGCAAGTGCCTTCAACCACTGAGTCACCTCTCCAGCCCTAGATGGCTTTCTTTATGAAATTCTTCATCCTCCAACTTGGATATGTTGATAAATTTCTATATTAATTGTTTTTGTTTTTTCATAATAGGGTCTTGCTCTAGCCCAGGCTGACCTGGAATTCACTATGTAGTGTCAGGGTGGGCTCGAACTCTTGGCAATCCTCCTAGCTCTGTCTTCTGAGTGCTGGGATTAAAGACATGTGCCTCCACGCCCGGCTTAAATTCTGTTTTTGAGACAGGATCTCATGTATCTCAAGTTGATGTCAGACTCACTATGTAGCCAAAGTTGATGTAGAACCTTTGACCCTCCTGCCTCTACTTCCTCAGTGTTGGGACTTAAGGCATGTACCACTCTACCTGGATCATGCAGAACTGGGGCTCGAACCCACGGCTTCATGCATACCCTCTACCCACTAAGTTAAATTTCATGCCAGCACTCCCCTCACAGAGTTCAATTTCCAGCCCCATATTTTCAATCTTTTCAAATCAATTTAAAAGGTTTTCTCTTAAAAACCACATTTATGGGGCTGGAGAGATGGCTTAGGGGTTAAGACGCCTGCCTGCCTGTGAAGCCTAAGAATGCTTATTCAAATCTCCAGGACGTTTAGCCAGACGCAAAATCGATGCAAGTGCACAATGTCGCACATGTGCACAAGGGGGCTCATGCAGCTGGAGTTCCTTCCCAGCCACTGATAGGCCCTGGGGCCCATTCTCTCTGCCTCTTGCTCTCTCTCTCTCTCTCTCTCTCTCAAAATAAAAGAAAAACATTGTTTATGCATTGTTTAGTGTGAACCGTAATCCGGACATCTGTCTTTTGTGAAGCTCTCATTGTGATGACACACTTGAGAGTACACTTGTCATCTTCTTTTCTTTTTTATGTGCTGGGGTTTTTCTTTTCATTCCAATCACTAGATTGGAGTTTTCTTTGTTCTATCTCTCATCTGTTTGGGATTTTATTTTTGAGAATTTTCATCCATGAACGTACTGTTATTTGTTTAGCATCCCTTTCTATTTCCTTCTTTTGTTCCCCTCCACCCTTGTCTCACTGAAGCCCCATCCCTTTCCAACTAGCCCTCCTATTCTGACGTCTCTTCCTTTTTCCTTTCCTTCATCATCCATGAAAATACATCATTGAATGGTGTTGAAATACTTCTAGCATTAAAATTTAGTAGGATGTAGTAGAACGCAATAAAACAAACTCTTCTTCCCACCGTTGTATTTTTACCCTCATGGCTTTTGCTGGGGGTTAGGAGGCAGGCTGTAGAGGTGAAACAAGACTTAAATGGCGACTGAATCTATATACCTACACTCTACTAGCTACTGTGCACTGTGAACATGCTTGAAACTTTCCAATACCATGTCCGAATGAGCCAATACCAGAACAGCTCATGGTTTGAAAACCAGAAAGAAGTCTTTCCTTGTTACCTATGAACCGTCAAGATGACAGAGAAAACAAATCAAAGCAAGAGGGTGTCATGTGTGTGTGTGTGTGTGTTTACACACATGTGTGTTTGTACATATACATGTATATGATGGTATAAGGACATATCCTCTCTGAGTTTGAAATGTTTTGTTCAGGTTTTTTTTTTTTTTATTATTTTGATCCTTCTGCCTCTTCTCCCCTCTTTCTTATCATCCTCACCAGCCACTTGTGCATCGACTCAGAACAAAGCTGGGGAGATCAAGCTTTGGGGACCTGAAAAGGTTAGGACTTTTTTACTGCAATTCACACCTTTCCCAAAGAAATTCCTTAGAAACCTCAGTAATTGGCAAATGATGTTTTATTGAATTGGTCGTCTCAAATTGTCACTAGGACGGAGTGAGAAATCGCTGTCTCTCCTGCCAGCAGCCTGCTGTTGCTGCTGTTTAAATGGGCCTCTGTGGACTCGGCGTGAACGGTGTGTCCATTAATAACTGTCCAGGGCTCTCGGATGTCTTCTTCTCCTTCTTCTCTTTGCCTGTGTGTCACCTCCAGCACCTGCCCTCCAGGAACCCATTTATTCAAATAGTTCACACACACACACACACACACACACACACACACACACATACACGCACACACACGAGGCTTGAGGGGTATGCAAAGAACATAAAGCTTAACAGTCAGGTCACCTGTTTTCTCCCGAAAGTAGCTCTGCGATCTTAGGCAAGTAACTTCGTCTCTCCACCTCTCACTTTCCTCTCTATCATAGGGTTTTTGTAAGGATCAGATGAACTCATTTGCATCTAGTGTTTAAGCCTGGAACCTGGCATCTCCTGAGAGCTCCACTGATCCTAGAGGTGAGATTCTTGGTGCCCCTTCATTGTGCTTTCATTCTCAGAGTCCTGGGGCACAAGTACCTTGACAGTGCTACCATAAGGAGCTGGGAGACAGCCCAGGTTGAGCCGGCTTTCCACATTTGATGAGTTCTGATTCTTTCTTCCTTTCTTTCTCCTTCCTTCCTTCCTTCCTTCCTTCCTTCCTTCCTTCCCTTCCTTCCTTCCTTTTTCTTTCTTTCTTTCTTTCTTTCTTTCTTTCTTTCTTTCTTTCTTTCTTTCTTTCTTTTTGTTTTTGTTATTGTTTATCTGAGGTAGAGTCTCACTCTAGCTCAGGCTGACCTGGAATTCACTGTGTAGTCTCTGTGTGGCCTTGAACTCACGTCAGTCCTCTTACCTCTGCCTCCCTAGTGCTGGGATTAAAGGCGTGCACCGCCACGCCCAGTAGCTCTGACTTTTTGATTTTGTACATGGTGGCACATGTGTCTGGAGTTCATTTGCAGTGGCCAGAAGCCTTAGTGCACCCATTCTCTCTCTCTTTCATAAATAAATAAAATAAAATATTAAAGAAAAGAAAGATCTATGTACTCAAGACTATCAGCTCCTCGATACAAAGTTTTGTTGAAATGTATCAGCCCCTGCAAGGCATGGGTGTTAGCATATGAGAAAGGCCAAGTGAGTCTGGAGGCTGGCTGGGAAATTATCTGCATATGCCTGTTAAACCCAAGCTGCCCTTTCCAGGGTGGTATGCCAGGACCTTTCTGAAGAAGGGCCATTTTCCCAGGCTTCCTGAGCCCTGAAAGCATGTGAGTCCCGTGTGCAGGAAGCTGCACACCCAGAAACATGTACTCAGTCATCATCCTCTTTGAAGTATAGCTTCACCCACAAGAAGTGACTCAAAGACACATGAAAGAACTAGCAAACCCACATAGCCAGGGATAAGGTCGCTATCTTGTAACAGAAGCTAGTTTGGGGATTAATCAGCCCTCATTCAGGATAACCTTTGCCATTCCCTGCCCACCTTCCTTCACAGCTAATTTCAAAATAAGTTTTTTTTCTTTTTCAAAAAGTTTTGACATTAAAAAGAAAGACAAGAAAACAGAGAGACCATCTGGTTAACTTCTCAAGAGTTAGAAATGTATCTGAGGCTCATAGCTGGACGTCTGCTATATGAAATGAACTCTTGGGATCCTGTAGCCCTTGTGTTTCCTCCTCTGAATCCCAGGATAGGAGGGAGATGTCCAGTTTGTAAGTGATCTACATTACATTTCAGGTGCCAGAAATGAGATGATATGACCATGGGTGTCACACATCTCTTCTCAGAGTGTTAATGCTTGGACTGGAGAAATAATAAGCCTAAAACTATTGTCTCTTCTTTTTTGTTGTTGTTTTTTAAATATGTGAACATATTCCATGGGGTTCAACTGGATAATTAATCACAAACATAAAAGTCAGGTCCCATATTGGCCTCTAGGCCCAGCTGTTCCCACATGAAAGCTACACTTCATAGCCACGTCTATGGAGCATCGTTGCAACCCAGATGACACGAGTTCAATGTGAGGGGAGCAAAAATGACATTAAGCCTAACATCTGGGGTTGGCGAGAGGGCTCATGCCTTGCAAGCATGAGAACCCCCTAGATCTTACATAAAATGTGGGTGCTGAGTGCCTATAATCCCAGCACTGGATAAGCAGAGTCAGGGAATCCCCGAGGTTCACAGGCCAGCCAATCTAACCAAATCGGTGGGCTGTAGGTTCACTGAGAGACCCTGTCTCAAAAAACCAAGGTGGAGCGTGACTGAGAAAGACACGGGAGCTCTGTCCATTAGCACCACTCCTCTCCCCAGTTGTGACAGCCAAAAATGCTCCCACAGAACCAGGGAAAAGTCTGGACCTTGCACTAAACACAACATGGACTTATGCTTTTAAGGACTAAAGCAATTGAGTCAGGTAACATCCAGGTTGTGGTAATAAAGCAGAAATGTAGAAAGAAAAGGTTGAGCCTTTTTTTCTACGGTACGGTCATACCACCCTGAGTGTGCCCCATCTAGTCTGATTTTGGAAGCTAAGCAGGGTCAGGCCTGGGTCATCAGATGTGGATGGGAGAAAGGGTTGAGAGATAAGGAAAGTCAACAGTAGCCGTGCCTTTGTGTGTAGATATTTCTATTTAAATATAGAATACTCATTTATGTTCTATCAGTAACTTTCTCATCACTGGGACAAAAATACAAGACCACAAGCTACTTGGGGAAGGAAAGGGGTTTAATTTGACTTGCAGTTCCAGGTGTTATAGCCCACCATGGTTGGGAGAGGCCTGGCAGGAGCAGGAAGCCAACAGCACATTGTAGCCCAGGAGAAGTGAAAGAGAACATGATGTGTGGCCCAGGCTGTGACACCCTTCCCGTGACACACTTCTTCCAGCAAGGCTCCAGCTCCTGAAGGTTCTACAATGTTCCAGAACATTGCCACCAGCTGGGAATTAAGTATTCAAACACAAGAGCTTGAGGGGAACATTTTGCATTCAAACCACCGCAGGTCTCAAAAACACTTTTTTTTTTTAAAAAAACACAGGAAATAAAATACTGGGGTTCTTTTATAATCAACTGGTTATGCAATTTGCCCAAACCAAATGTAGTTTACTTTTCCTTTAAAAAAAAAAACTCACATTTTTTTTTTTGAAATTGTTAAACTGAGAACCCCAAATAAGATTCTTCAATCTTGATCACCAAAAGACCTGACTCGTGATTTGGCCCAAGCCACTTGTGAGCTGTGTGTCTATCACGGGCACTGCACATATAGCACCCTTGATTAGATGTGACATTTTCTCGCTGTGAGTACTTTGCCCATATTTGAAGAGATCCACAGAGGACCTTATTAAAACCTGCAGAAGCCTGTGCATATGCGGGCCCACCCTTATGTGAATGAGAGACAATGGACTTTTATCTTCTGGGAATCTGTTGCTTTATTTTATAGGAGCTAACAAAGAAATTGTAAGGTGAAAAAGCTGCTGGTCTCATTTACGATGGACTGTGGTGCTTTTGTTCCTGGGAGCCAGAAAAGGACAAGGTAAAAGAGTCTAAAATGATTTCTGTGATGTAGTAAACTGAGAATTGCTTCTTTCATTAAAGTTAAGATTTCCAGCTGGAGAGATGGCTCAGTGGATAAGACACTTCCCACACAAGTGTGAGTTCAGATCCCCAGAATCCCATATATATAGTGCACACATAGCTATAGTACACACATCTGTGATCCCAGTGTGCTCACTGTAAGAAGGGAAGCAGAGACAGAAATCTCCGGGGGGGGGGGGTCACAGGCCAGCTAGCCTGGTAAACGGAGCAGCGAGTGACAAGAGACCCTGCCTCAAGCAAGATGAAGGTGAAGGTCAACATCCATGGTTGTCCTTGGCCCTGCACACACGTGCTGTGTTACACGCACACCTGCACTCACATATATGAACACACACACACACCTTCAGATTTCTGACCTGCACACACGTGCTGTGTTACACGCACACTTGCACTCACATATATGAACACACACCTTCAGATTTCTGACCTGCACACACGTGCTGTTACACGCACACCTGCACTCACATCTATGAACACACATACACACACACACACACACACAAACATGCCCCTTCAGATTTCGGAGGTGTGGATAGCACAGAGCACCAGATTATGACATCGTGTTTGCTAAAATCAGAATTTTTTCCCTTTGTATTGACAGCTTCCATATTTACAGACAATAAACCATGATCATTCCCTCCCCTCCTCCCCCATTCCCCTTCAGAACTCCACTCTCCATCATATCCCCTCCCTCTCTCCCTTCTCTCTTTTATTTTGATGTCATCATCTTTTCCTCCTATCATGAGGGCCTTGTGAAGATAGTGCCAGGCACTGCAAGGTCATGGATATCAAGGCCAATTTCTGTCTGGTCAATTGCATTGTAAGCAGTCATACCCTTCCTTTGGCTCCTACATTCTTTCCACCACCTCTTCTGCAATGGTCCCTGAGCCTTGGGAGGTGTGATAGAGATGTTTCAGTGCTGGACACTCCTCTGTCCCTTCTTCTCAGCACTATGGTGCCTTTGGGTAGTCCTAGTGGTCACTGCCATCTGAAAAGAGATGCTTCTCTAACCAAAAGCAAGAGTAGAATTAATATATGGATATGAACGTTAAGTGAAGAGCTTTCAGGACAGTTTGGTGAGCAGAATATATGCATTTAGCCAGACAAGAGCAGGCTTTCCACTCCTAATGCTCATGACCCTCCACCATAAGCTTTTGATTAGATTTTCAGTACCAGGCATGTATTGAGTGTGTGTCCAGTCCACTTAGAGAGCAGTTGTTTTCCCCCATAACAGACATGCCACTATTGCACTTGTTTGGATCATTTGGCCTGTGTGGCCAAACTTGAGGCTTGCAGTGTCTGCTGTTTTCACCACTGATAGTTTCTGACTTCAGTAGAGCTGCACGCAGTTCAGCTTTCTCCAGCTTTCTGTCAGCTGGCCTACCAGGAAAAGGTTTTCAGCTCAGCCCCAGTTTGATTTCTCAGTGACCTTGCAGCTCAGGCATGTGGAGTCTTCGGCAGTAGGGTCTTGTCATCTATTCCTGGTGGGAAACCAAGAGCCTTGGCAATAGCCTGTAATGTTTTGGGGCATCAGTGACCTCCCTGGTCAACAACTCACTGAAGGTATCCCATCCCTGGCACTGAAATTTGTCTAGTAATAATCCATGGCTGATGGGTGTGCCATTATCCAAAACATAGTGGGTTATCATGTGGCTTATTCACAATATTCTACATATTGATTGACCCTCCCCAAGATCAGCATTCTTGAGTCTGCTTGCTAGGCTCACGTGAAATGTGAGTTCCAGTCCATCCCCAGTCCTCGTCATCCTGGATCTGGCTCCCTAGTAAGCACCTTAGCCCAGGATGGAGTGACAACAAAGCTCCAAGAGAACTGGCCCAGTTGAAGATTTTGAAGAGAAAAAAACCTATTTCCACTCACGGCTAGCCTGACAACCAGCTCCAGGGAGGTGACCATAGACACAGAGGACACTCAAAACCCATCAAAGCAGAAGTCCAGAGGACGCAGAGAGCTCCACACTAAAGTACACTTATAACACACCCGCCAAGGCTTGGAGAACTTTGAGGAAGAGGGGCCAGAAAGATTTTCATAGCCACAGGGTTGGAAGGCGTGTCCTGAGGCATTGTCCCCTGCAGAGACTGATGGGTGTATTCATGACACAACAATCCCACCGAGGGGGTCACCTGTGGAATGGGGTCAGGGAGAGAGGATATAAGAGGGAGGATAACCCAAAGGGAATATGACCAACACGTGATTTGTTTCCTATGGCAAAGTCCATAATTAATAAAAATAAAGATTAATTAATTAATTTAAAAAATCTATTTCCAGGGCTGCAGAGATAGCTTAGTGATTAAGATGCCAACAAAGCCAAAGGACCCAGGTTCAATTCCCCATTTTCCATGTAAAGCCAGATGCACAAGGTGGAACATATGTCTGGAGTTCATTTGCAGTGGGTAGAGGCCCTGGCATGCCCATTCTCTCTCTCTCTCTCCATATATATATCCTTTCTCTCAAATAAAATATTTAAAATTTATTTCCAATGTGCCTTGGTGGGTCTGCTGCTCTCAGACTCTTTCTAGATCCTTGTATTTTACTGATTCATTTTAAGTGAACCAGACTTATTCATAGCTCCTAGGAAAAGCACAAATATTAGTTACTTTTCTGACTGCTGTGACCAAATACCTGACAAGAAACAGTGCAAGAGAGGAAAGTTTTATTTGACTTATAGTTCAAGGAGAGACACAGTCTGTTATCACAGGGAGGGCATGGCAGCAGGAGCTTAAGGCTGCTGGTCACATCACATCTGCATTCAGAAAGCAGAGAGAGATGAACGCTGGGGCTCCACTAGCCTTATCCTTTGACTCAATCTGGGATCCCAGCCCATGGAATCGTACGGCCTACATTCAGGGTGGGTCTTCCTTCCTCGGTCAGTTGTGTCTGGACACAGCCTCATATGCACACCCAGAGGTATGTTTCTATGAGGATTTCCATCTGTCAAGTTGACAATTGACATAACAATCACCTCACATGATTCTCGTTCTATCACCACCTACTACACAGAACCACACACCCTTGGCTCTGGGGTGGTACTGCAGTTACTTATTGTGGCTGTGATAAAGTACCCAACCAAAAACATCTGATGGGAGGAAAAACTTTATTTACTTATTTATTTTTTAATTTGAGAGATACAGACAGAGAGAGAGGGAGAAGGGGTGTGCCAGCGGCCTCTCAGCCCCGTGAACAAACTCCAGACATGTGCGCCCCCTTGTGGGCAAGTGCAGCATTGTGCCCTTGTGTCACTTTTTGCGTCTGGCTAAACTTGGGACCTGGAGACTGGAAAGGGTGTTCTTAGGCTTGGCAGGCAGGCACTTTAGCCTCTAAGCCATCTCTCCAGCCTGGAAAAACTTTATTTTGACGTACAGTTTCAAGGGGAAGCTTCTAGATGGCAGGGGAACCACATGGCAGGAGCAGAGGCATGCAGGTGGACAACAGCAGCAAGAGAGGGAGCCCAGCTAAACCTGGCAAGCTAGAAGCTAAAAAATCTCAAGGTCCTTTCTCAGCAACACATATCCTCAAGCAAGGTTCCACCTCCCAAGTTGCCACCAGCTTGGGACCAAGCACAGGAGTGTATGGGGGACACCTAATTCAAACCACTACAAGTGGAAATGTCATAAATCCAGAAAGCAAACAATGTCAGAGGATCAAATGTGAGCTGGTTCTGTCCAGATGGATCTAGTACCTTAGAAATTTACTTTAAAAAGTGGAGTATTGGGCTGGGTAGGTGTTACTACACTTATTTTATGGAAGAGGAAATGAGAAACCCAGAACTTTCATTATGTGCATCGCACTCCCAAGCTTTCTCAGAACACAATTCGAGGAATAAATCATAAATCCAGGTCAGGCATGGAAGCGCACACCTTTAATCCCAGCACTCGGGAGGCTGAGGGAGGAGGATCGCAGTGAGTTCAAGGCCAGCCTGAGACTGCAGAGTGAATTCCAGGTCAATCTTGGCTAGAGAGACACCCTTTCTTGAAAAAACAAAAATAAATTTAAAATATTAAAAACATAAAGCTTAAATTTCTCTTCCCAGTGTCACTTTGCAAACCTTAACCTGGGAGATATGAGAAAATTATTATTTATGTTTTATTCCAAATATCAGTGTTTAATATTTAAAAATCTGTGGTCATTTCAAAAAAACTTTTGCAAAATATCTCTGTTGCAGCAGAATGTGGACCTGTTATTAATTCTACAGGCTTTAAAGAAACACAAGATTTCCCAGGCTTTGTAAATATTTATTATTTGCATTTCAACAAATGCAAAGACAATCTCTCAAATGTTATAAACATTGATTCTAAGAGCCAACATGTTCAAACTGCCAGGACCCTGCACACCATGTACGGACGTCAGCAAATGTCCCTTTTAATTGAACGCTCAAAAGGATATCTGCAGGCAAGCAGAGGCCCTGTGGTGGCCACGTTGGACTGCATTAAAGAGACACCTGGACGGTATGGCAACCTTTCGTCTCTGTCTCTCCCTTTCTTTCTGCCAGAGCCAGCAGGGAGGGAGAGAGTGACGTGTCTATTGAGGACTAGGAAAAATACTCAGTTTGGGAGCCAGTCCTGGGAAGGAGGCTGACCCAGTTGAAGCCTCACACAGGCAGTCTCCACTTTTTTTTTTTTTTTTTACTCAGTTCCAGCACTCTGGGAGATCACAGTCCATGCACATAAGTGGGTCAGTGAGATAGACATGTTCTACAAATGGTGGGTGAAATAAAAACAGAAGGTCATCTCTCCTACACAGAGGTTGAAACAGCTGGGGCTATAGCTCAGTGGTAGAGTGCTTGCC
Organism: Orientallactaga sibirica; assembly: GCA_036365145.1. Lineage (NCBI taxonomy): Eukaryota > Metazoa > Chordata > Mammalia > Rodentia > Dipodidae > Orientallactaga > Orientallactaga sibirica. The sequence goes on from JAEOAD010000009.1 coordinate 4,539,958, forward strand.
TATCGTGGATGAGTCCCTGGGTTCAATCCCCCAACACCGCAAAACTAAGCAAACAAAAGCAGAGTTGAAACCAGAGGTTGTGACAGGTGATCCTCTGGAGTCTACTATGGGCTGGGGAAAGGGCTCAGTCAATAGTGGGTGTTCCAGGCAAGGAAGAGGTCCTGAATTTGGACTCACATAAATGCTGGGTGGGTGCAGTGGCATGTGCCTGTGATCCTAGCACTTAGTGGGGCAGAGACAGGATTCCCAGGGTAAGGTGGCCAGCTAAAGCAGTTGATAGGGAGGTTCCGTGTTTTATTCAAGTGAGATAGACCCTGTCTCAATTAGGATGGAGAGCAATTGAGGAGGATTCTTAGCATCAACCCCTGAACATGCTCACACATGTACAACCATACACACATATGCTCACACACATCTGAGCACACATACTCAGGTATGCCCACCACCTGTTGAGAAGTGCTGTCTGTGTTGAGATGGACCCTGAGACCAATTCTTTTATTAACTTTTGTCATATGTATGGCTTTACTCAGGTGCTGGAGAATCAAACCTGGGTCCTTAGGGTTATAGGCAAGTGCCTAAACCATGAGCCATCTCTCCATCCTTGAAATTTGTTTTCAACTATTCTACGTCCTCTGCTTTTCCATAAACATTTTAAAATAATATTTTACATTAAAATTTTGCTGGAGCTAGAGAGATTTCTCAGTAGTTAAAGGAGCAAAGCCTGATGGCCTGGGTTTGATTCCCCAGTACCCATGTAAAGCCAGATGCACAAAGTGGTGCATGCATCTAGAGTTTGTTTGCATTGTCAGGCAGCCCTGGCAAACCCATACTCATATTCTCTCTCTCTCTCTCTCTCTCTCTCTCTCTCTCTCTCTCTCTCCCCTCTCTCTCTCTCCTTCTCTCTCCCTCCCTCTCTCTCATTCTCATAAATAAATAAAAATATTTTTAAAAGCCTTGCTGATATTAGTAAGAATTACATTAACCTTATATGTCAGTTTTGGGAAAGCTGACATTTTACTTTTGCTAATTCCCCAAGTTAGAAACAGAGCATCTGCCCATTCATTTAGATCTTTGTGTGTGTGCATGTTTGTATGTGTGTGCATGGTTGTATGTGTGCAGGTGTGTGTGTGTATGTGTGTGTGTGTTGTCCTCAGGAACGCCATCCTTCTTTCTTGGAGACAGGTCTATGAATGGTCTGTTAGACTGGTTAGCCAGCGAGTCCCAGCAACCTGCCTGTCATTTTCTCCCTGGTGCTGGGATTACAAGTATGTGGGTCTTTTATATGTTGTGGGTTCATGGAAGAAGTAGGTCACTAGGGAAGCCCCTGATGTTTGATGGCCTGGACCCATTTCCTGTCCTCTCTCTCTCCTTCCTTCCTTCCTTATTGCAAACACAAAGTGGCCAGCCACCTTATGATGTCATCACCATGCCTTCCTTGCTGTGATAGACTGTCCTCTCAAACTGTGAGCTGTAATAAGCCCTTCCTGCCTTAAACTACCTCTTTTCAAGTATTTGGTCACAGCAACGAGAAAAGTAATTCAGACAGCTGCTGAGGTGGATTTTCTGATCACTTCCAGACATGGGTCGGGGTTTGAGCTCCCTGCACAATTTGCAGGAGCACCAAGATGGCGGTGAGCTCACATGAATGGGCAAGAAAAGTTCTGAATGTCCTTTGCTCTTTTACGAATATTGCTAGAGATTTTCACTGTAAATTCAAGGAGCAAACTCTTTGTTTCATTGACTTTTTTTGCGGGGGGAGAGGCGTTCCAGATAGGGTCTCGCTCTAGCCCAGGCTGACCTGAATTCATAATGTCACCTCAGGCTGGCCTGGAACTCACAGCAATCCTCCTACCTCTGCCTCCCGAGTGCTGGGATTAAAGGATGTGCCACCATGCCCGGCTGATTCATTAATTTTCTTCTGTTATTTCTTTCTTCAATGTCATTGGTTTCATGTTTTATCTTAACTTTTTTGCTTGCTTGTGAATTCTCTTTTTAGAGTTTCTTGGGGTCGAAGCTTGGACTATTGGTTGGAGACATTATCTTGTAACTATCATAAATAGCCTCTCTGCACTGCTTTAACATCCCCAAAATTTGGATATGTCAATATTTCAATTTTGATTGAGTTCAATGTCATTTTATTTCCCTTGAGAATATGACAGCCAGATTACTTAGAAGTATGCTATTTAATTTCTAACTATTGGAGATTTTCTTGTTATCTTTCTACTGCTGATTTATGGTTTAATGCCATAGGGATAGGAGAACCTTTGGTCTCTCTATTATTTTAAGATTTTGGAGTCCTTGTGGCCCAGAACATAATCTGTCTTGTGTGTGTGTGTAGTTGAGTGTGCATGCATGCATGTGTGTATAGATATGTCTGCCCCCTGTGTGCACTGCAGAGGCCAGAAGTAGACATCTGATACCCTCCTCTATTGCTCTTTTGCCACATTTTCCTGAGATAAAAACTCTTATTTGCCAGGTATGGTGGCGCATGCCTTTAATCCCAGCACTTGGGAGGCAGAGGTAGGAGGATTGCTATGAGTTGGACGCCACCCTGAGACTACAGAGTGAGTTCCAGGTCAGCCTGGGTAGAGTGAGACCCTATCTCCAAAAACAACAACAAAAACAACAACAACAACAAAACAACTTTTGTTGACCACCTGAAGGGATATTGGACCCCTTGTTTCAGTCTTCATAGCAGATGTCTGAGTCCCCACTGCCTGTTCGCTGGCATGGGGTGGGTTTGCAATCATCTTGACTCTAGTGCCTGGCTAAAGCAGAGACGCTATGATCTACACAGCTCCTGCCATGTGAGGCTGACCTTGCTCTGGTCATTTGTCTTCTTGCCTCATGTCTTTAGGCTTTGCTGATTTCCAGGTTTTTCTATGAGGCAAGAAGAAAATCCCAGAGCATCATGATCACGTCATGTCCCAAGCCAGCCTACCTCCTTCTTCACATGCTTGCTGTCATCCACATTTGCTCTTCATGCCATCATCAGGGATCTTAGTAGTGTTCAGAGCAAGAAGAGGGGGAACGTAGTCTCTTCCATTTTCCCAGAAGCAGGGGAATGCTGGGTGCTAATGCCCGTTCTCCCTTCTGATCTTTCAGGTTGAATACACACGCTGAGCTCTAGCTTCACCGTAAGACCATCTCAAAAATAAAATGGAGGGATGGAGAGATGGCTTAGCGGTTAAGGCGCCTGCCTGCTAAGCCTAAGAACCCGGTTCCAATCTCCAGGTCCCACATTTAGCCAGATGCAAAAGTGTTGCAAGGGCACAATGCCACACTTGACCACAAGGGGGCGCACGCATCTGGATTTCGTTCACAGCAGCTGAGAGATTGCTAGCGCGCCCATCTCTATCTGTCTTCTTCTCCCTCTCTGTCTATCTCTCTGTGTGTCTCTCTCCAAAAACAAATAAAATAATAAAATAAATAAAATAAAATAAAATGAAACTGGGTGTAGTAGCGCACGCCTTTAATCCCAGCACTCTGGAATCAGAGGTAGGAGGATCACTGTGAGTTCAAGGCCACCCTGAGACTACATAGTGGCCAGGTCAGCCTGGGCTAGAGTGAGAACCCATCTCGAAAAAAACATCTCAGCATTGTAGAGCATGCTGGTCATTCAGAGCTGGGGAGGTGGAAACAGGGGGATCCCTGGGGCGCTGTGGCCAGCCAGCCATTCTAACCTAATTGGTAAATTCCCAACCAATGAGACACACTGTCTCAAAACAGGTGGAAAATGTCTAAGAATGACACCCGAGGTCATCCTCTGGCCTCCGTACATATGCACGCACATGTGTGATTGTACTTTCTCATTCTCATTCACACTCTTCTCTGCTTGCAAATAAATAAATAATTTTTTTCAATGGTTTTTTGAGATAGGTCTCACTCTAGGCCAAGCTGACCTGGAACTCACTCTGTAGTCCTGGACTGACTTAGAAGTCACAGTGATTCACTGGGATTAAAGGTGTGTGCCACCATACCTGACTTAAATAAATAATTTTTTTAAAGTAGAAAAGAGCTCTGGATTGATGGCTTAGCAGTTAAGGTGCTTGCCTGCCAAGCCCAAGGCCCCAGATTCAATTTCCCAGTACACACATAAGCCAGATACACAAGGTTGAACATGCATCTGGATTTTGTTTGCAGTGGCTGGAGGCCTTGGTTCACCCATTATCTTTCTCCCTCCCCCCTCCCCTCACACACACACACACACACTCTCTCTCTCTCTCTCTCTCAAATAAGTAAATAAAATACTTTTTAAAAAGTAGAAAAGATTTAATCCCAGCACTTGGAGGCAGAGGTAGGAGGATAGCCATGAGTTCGAGGCCACCCTGAGACTACAGAGTGAATTCCAGGTCAGCCTGGGCTTGAGTGAGACCCTACCTCGAAAACAAACAAACAAACAAAAAAGTAGAAAAGAGCTGATGTGTGCCTTACTAATGAGTTTTATCCGCAGTACTACAAACAAACAAGAAACTTAGTTTCCAACACGGATTGTCTCATATGCTATTGTTTTTCTCCCTCTCTGTAAAATGTTCCATTAAAGATAATAACAGCATGCAAGGAGGATTTTTCTTTCTGAAAATTGTCCCACTGACTGGAACACTGCTTCACTTAGCACTTTTTCTGCTTGTGGGCCCTCTGAGGACCTGATGTGGTCAACAGAGTCTTTGCAGTGGGTGGGGAAATGTGTTAGCCTGGTGTAAATGTTTCCCATATAGCTGGGCAGATAGGAGAAAAAGAATTACATTTCACAGTTCATATTTCAGCGTCTGGTTCAGAAACAGAGGGCGGCACGCTGACATCTCCAGCGAAAGCCTCCATCCCTTTGTCAGATGCAGCTCTTTCCCGCCCCAGTGGGCAAGGGACGCTCCTTCGGAAAGTGTTTTTATAGTCACGGATGAAAGGGGCCATCTTCTTTATCTCCAGAATGCTCAGGGTCCTAAAAATACGAAAGAAGAATCACTGAAAGACAACCAAGGGACCCCGCTTATCCCCAAGAATCCGCATGACCTTCAGCAAGCCCCTTGATACCTTGCTTGGTTCCTTGCTGGTGAAATTCGGATAATAAATAGTAGCTACTTTAAAAATCTAAATAAATGAATGTATGTCAGGCTGGAGAGATGGCTTAGCAGTTAAGGCACTTGCATGAAAAGCTAAAGGACACCCGTTTGACTCTCCGGTATCCATGTAAACCAGATGCACAAGGTGGTTCATGTGTCTGGGGTTCTTTAGCAGCAGCTGAAGGCCCTGGCACACTCATTCTCTCCCTCTCTCTCTCTCTCTCTGTCTCTCTGTTTCAAATAAATAAATAAGAATATAAGATTTCAAAAAATGAATATATGTGAAAAGCTGAAAACATGGCCCTTCTTAGGGTACAGGATAAAGAAGGTTTGGCTCTAAGTATTGTTTTGTAAGCAAAGATGTTTTGACTTCTATCAACAGAGCAAGCAAATGCTGTGTCCATGGAAACAGAGAGTCTTCGGACCCTCATGTTCTCAGCAAAGAGAGGCAGTCAGGTAAATCATACACAGGTTACCTCTTAGACCCTATTGTGTGGCAAATGTCCTCCTCTCTGCTGGCAGTGAACAACTAGTGCCAGCTTTATTAAAAGCAACTGAGAAAAGTCATGAGAGCAGGCAGTGGGGAGGGTCATCAGAGAGCTCAGCACCCCCCGATCCAGAAGGATGCAGTAAGGCATGAGGTCTCATGGGCTTGGGTGAGATAAACTATATAGAAGGTAAAAGGATCGGCAAGCTGCTCCATCCCTGTGTCTCTTTGGGGTCTCCATGTTCTGTAAGTAAGCCCTCGCCCTGAGGCTGAGGGGAGAACATCCCCGGGGGTAATCCCAACATAGTGAGCCCCACTGAAGTGCTACTTTGGGGTCTCCATGTTCTGTAAGTAAGCCCTCACCCCAAGGCTGAGGGAAGTGCATCTGCAGGACTAATCCTGACCTAGGGAGCTCAGTGGTAGAGCATTTACCCAATAACAGACAAACCCTGGGTTCAGTCCCTAGCACCAAAAACTAACAAATGCAATAAAATATAAAATAAAATGACAGCTCTAACTCTCCTCTCTAAGCACCAGAAAGAATCTTCAACCTTCATTCCCACAATGCACTCCAACCTTCAGACCTGCCCCGCTCCATGTGCTAATCCTTAGTTCCCACAATGCACTCCAGCCTTCAGACCTGCCCCGCTCCATGTGCTAATCCTTAGTTCCCACAATGCACTCCAGCCTTCAGACCTGCCCCGCTCCATGTGCTAATCCTGACTTCCCACAATGCACTCCAGCCTTCAGACCTGCCCCGCACCATGTGCTAATCCTGAGGCCAATTCGCTTCCCAGCCATAAGACCGGTGAACTCCCTAACAGTGCGAGAGTACATTACATGGACATGTTCTGCTGCACAGTAGGGAAGGATTCAGCTTGAGCTACACAACGGAGTCAAGAAAAGTCAGAGCTGACGATGTGTCCATGAGCCAACAGTTCTCCAGCCAAAGGGGTTCATTCTCCTGTGTGAAAGGTGGGAGGTGGAACTTGACGTCTCAGGTACTTTCCAACTAGCAATGGATGTGGTCTTCTGACAGTTGATGTTTCCTATGCCTCAAGCAGCTGCCTATGGACAGTGGGGCTGTGGGGGAGGACTCTGGTGTTCACTCAATGACAACAAATATCACAGTGAGATCTCGAGCTTACTCTGTGTCAGTCATTGCGCTGAACACTATGTGTTGAATATCACATGTGTATGCCATTTCTTTTCCATTGACAGATGGAGTGCACACCTGGAGATTAACGTACTCAGACTCACAGGTTTAGTGAAGGCACTCTGGCATTTCCTCATTGGGTCTTCTATGATACTGCTGTTCGAGAGATCCATTTATGTAAGAATAAAAGACTGCCTCATAGAAAAGAACATTTGACATTGCCATGGTGTTTGACCCTGAAATTATATCATGGTCTGTTTTAAGCAGATGCCTTTGTTCTCTATGAAGATTATTCTCAATGTGCTTTCATTGGCTTCAATATATATATAGTCAAATTATCACATGTTATTGGTACAGTTTGGAACCATAAAGAGCTGTGCAAATCATGGCATTCAAGGTGTGTTTAAAGGGCTGAAGAGATGGATCCATTGGTAAAGTGCTTGCCTTGTGAGCATGAAGTCCTGTGTTCAATCTCCATTACTCATGGGGAAAAAAAAAGAATGCTAGGTGCTGGGAGGCAGAGGCAGGAGGATCCTTGTGGCCCAGTGGCAAACTGGTCCAGCCTGATTGATTAGCTCCAGGCTAATGAGAGAGTCTGCCTCTGGAAGGAGATGGATGGGGATAACCAGTGTTGTCCTCTGGCCTCCACACACACGTGCGTGCGCACACACACACACACACACACACACACGTATGTGTGTTTAAAGGTAAGAGTTTTACCTAGGTGCAAGTGAAAAGAAGAACTAAGTTGGCATTTAAGGGTGCTTGTTATCTAAAATTATGTCAGTGATAATGTATTGAGCCTCAAAATATATCTAAAATATTTTCTAGCAGATTTCAGGAAGGCATTTTCCCAATAAACTACTCCCTGGCTCTTACCTTCCATCTCCACTTGCCTCTGTGATCCCCTTAACAAAACTGCCGTCACCCTCGAGCATTTTTTCCTCTGTCTTTATTTTTGGCCAAGATGTGATTTTCTTTGGCTGTTTTTGCCTCTGCCACCAGTCTGTTCTCTTCTCATTCATGTGCATAAAGAGATCTTGGGAGATCAAATTGAGAAATAGTTTTAATGGCCAGCATCAGGGTATTACAGAACAACTGGAAGAGACTTAAAAGTTTACTAAAAGTTAAGTAGGGACTGACATCTGCCTGCTGTTCAGGCTGAAGAAAATGCTGTTGTTTACCATGAGGAAAAGTGCAACAGTCCTTTAACCTGATCTTAAACTGGTAGTGGCCCTACCTGGTATGTTGGCAGTCCACACTTAAAGGTTCATGGCCCTTCTTGTTTTCTCTTATTGCCAATTACTCCTCTCTTTGGCAATATTTTCCTGCTGAGTGTTTAAGACCATACAGGTATCCAAAATTCACCTGTTTAGTTTTTTTTTAATAATAATTTTATTGATTTATTTGCAAGCACAGACAGATAGAGAGAAGAAAGGCAGAGAGAGTGGGCTTGCCAGGGCCTCCAGCCACTACAAATAAACTCCAGATGCACGTACCACTTTGTGCATTTGGCTTTATGTAGGTTCTGAGGAATTGAACCTGGGTCATTAGGCTTTGCAGGCAAGGGCCTTAGCTACTAAGCCTTCTCTCCAGGCTGATTTCTTTCTTTTTTTAAAACAACAACAACAGGGCTGGAGAGATGGCTTAGAGGTTAAGGCGCCTGCCTGCTAAGCCTAATAACACTGGTTCCAATCTCCAGGTCCCACGTTTAGCCAGATGCCAAGTGATGCAAGGGCGCAATGCCGCACTTGACCACAAGGGGGCGCACACATCTGGATTTCGTTCACAGCAGCTGAGAGACTGCTGGCATGCCCATCTCTGTCTCCCTCTCCCTCTCTGTCTGTCTGTCTCTCTCTCTCTGTGTATCTCTCCAAAAATAAATAAAATAATAATAAAAAAACAACTAATTTTGTTGATTTATTTGCAAGCAGAGAGAGATAGGAGAGTGCTCAGTTTTAGTGTGAAGGTTAGTCAAGGTTCCTCGGGAGTTACTTTGGGGGTGCAGGAGCAGCTTACTGTCCCTCAATCAGTTGTGCCATGCTGTGGGATGGGTCAGGGTCTTGTTGCTGACCTTGTGGTTTCCCTTAGAATCTTGAGGGCATTGCCCTCTTTGATGCCCCTTCTCCTTGCAGAGTGTACACTGGGGGTGTCTCCAGCTACTGGGGTCTCTGTGATGACCCTTCTCCTTGCAAAGTGTACACTGGGGTGTCTCCAACTTCTGGGGTCTCTGTAGCCTCTATGATCAAGAGGACAGATGACTTACAGGCTATTAGGACACTTTGAGAGATGTCCTGTGGGACCTGGCTGAGCTGGGACAGAGACCAAAGAGAGGCTTTTAGACCCTCTATCTTCATTGGCTTTGGCCCCAGCTATGGCTACTGATTGCCCAGAAGGTCAGTTACATCACCCTGGAAGAATAAATAGTGCTTGAATGTTGAGCCACTATAAATTGTGAGCCTGGACGTAGGCACATTTGGCCTCTTTCGGTGCTTTTACAAAACAGATTTAGCTGGGGATATTAAGGTTTAAATAGCCAGTAATTGGTCATATCTCTCTAGCATCTAACTGAAATTTTCTGTTTATATTGTTCGTATAAATCAGGGCCTTTGACTCAAAATCATTTTCCCAGTCAATTACTGATTTTTTTTTTTTATATAAATTAAAGCCAATATTTCTGGGCAAGTTAACCCCTTTCTTTTTAAGATTTGGGCATCAAATCTGACCCAATTATGAAGATGTATCCAGGATGTGGATCCATAGGCATTAAAGGAGAGCTGCCCATCTAGAGGAGAGAGCCTAGAAGGACCTCAGTGGAGAAGACATCTCTTCTACTCGAGCCGTGTCAAAAATATCAGTGAATGATTGAGTGTCACTATTCTTCTTGGGAGCCAAGAAGCTAGTGTAGCATGCTTTGCTCGACTCTGGAATTGTCCTAGCTGCCAGGACCCAAGTGCTTTGGCCATCAGGAGCCAAATTCCACAAGTATCCTAGGACTTCGGCATGGTATGCCTTTCCTGATTCGACGTTGCCTCTGCTAGCAGGAGGTAAGTCCTGCAAACGTCCCCTGGGAATCAGGTGAAGCTTGCTTGGCCTGGTTCTGGAGTTTCCGTGGGCAGCGGGTGTGGGGGGGAGTTTTACTCTCCCCTCTCTCTTTTTGGTATGGAGTAAACATATGGCTGCTTCTACTGAGCGATAGCACAGGGAAAGAGCTCAGAGACCTTGTAAAGTTCTACAGACCTTGTCCTGGCCGCAATGTACTGGAAGCTAATGGCCACAGGGAAATCTTTTACATTATCGTCAGGACCCAGTTGCTACATTATGCAACGTAAGTGTCTTAAAACACAATAATGTGCCATTTGAGGTCTGGTGCGGTCTGGTGCCTTCATCCAACATTTATTTTTTTTTAAAAATGTGTTAACCTTGTCACATGGTAATAGGGACACCCAGAAAACATGATGGAAGTGTAGTCACCCTTTTTTGAAAAAGGCACCCCATTAGTGTAGCAGTTGTAACAGGGTGCAGAAGCAGACATGAACAAGGGTGAGTGACCTGAGGTATAAAGTCCCAAAAATCACAAAGTAAGGGAATCCTGTATGTAGCATGCACTGAGAGAAATTATAAGCATAAATAATAACAATGATAATTATTTACAAGGGCACCATATTTCAACAATAACAAAACTCAGTTCTCTGGATGTGTGTGTGCCTGGCATCAGACACAGAGTGAGAGAGTTTGATCACCAGGACCTCCAGCCACTGCAATAGAACTCCAGGAGCTTATGCCATCCTGTGTGCATGCGCATGTGCGACCTTGCTCATTTGCATCACTTTGTATGCCTGGCTTACATGGGACCTGGAGAGTTGAACATGAGTCCTTAGGCTTCACAGACAAGCATCTTAACCACTAAGCCATCTCTACAGCCCAACAACACTTTTTAAGGCCTTGGTACTTGAGGATCTGCATGGATACATGGATGTTTTGATTTCTGCACATGTGTTATACAGGTGCTCATGTGTATGTGGGAGCCAGAGGACAACCTCAGGGATCCTTCCTCAAGTGTCATCCACCTTTTTCTTATACACAAGACTCTCACTGACATGGAACTTACCACGTAGGCTAGAATGGCTGGCCAGCAAGTTCCAGGGATCCTCCTGTCTCTGTGTCTCCAGTGCTGGGACTATAGATGTGTCCCATCATGCTTGGCATCGTTTATGTGGAGTTCAGGAATTCAACTCGGGTCCTCATGTTTGCAAAGCAAACTCTTTACTGCCTGAGCCCTCTCTCGAGCCCTGTGATTGATGCAGTTTTGGAACATATTGAGGAGAGTTAGTGTTTATCCCCATCTGCCTGTCTTTGTGCAGCCGAAGGGGTTTCCATCCGTCCCTGGGTAGTGAGAAGGTGGATGCCCAGCTTGGTGATTTTTTTGCCACCTGTCTTCTGATTCTCATGCAGTGACAGGAACTGGTTGGAGTCAAATGTGGGCTTCAAAGCAAGATTAAAATGCAGCCCCCATTAAAGTTGTTGGGAAAATCCACACCCCTTAAGTGTTATGATTTTCAGTTTGACTGGTATTTTGTTTCCTATGATTAACTTAGTGCCGAGGTGTCGCTTTAATGAAAATGAAAACTAGATTAGCATATTAAATCCACCCATCCAAAACCATGCGATTATTTGATGGACAGATAAAATACAATTAAGAATTTGATTCCCTTTAATCCCAGTTCTCTATGGAGTACCTATTTCAATAATATCCAAAAGTTGAATTTTTTTTCAGCCGATCAAATGTTTCCTTTCTTCTATACTTCCTGGACTATTGCACTTACATGTTTTCTGAAATTATATTTCACACTAACCAACCTCCTATGATTTAGTTCCTGGGATCAATCTTAAACGAGAATGTATAATTAAAAAATTCATCTTAGAGCTGGGGACACAGCTCCGCAGTTAAAGGCACTTGCTTGCAAAGCCTGCTGACCCAGGTTCGATTCCCCAGTACTCACCTAAAACTAGACCAGCATTTGCAGTGACAAGACACACACACACACACACACACGCAAATAAATATTTTTAAAATTAATCTTATTAATAAGTAACAAAGTGGTGCTTGGGAGGAATCAATATGAACAACAATGAACATTGATCTCCAGCTTCCACAACGCATAGCATTCCAGTGAATCACACACGTCGTTCAGATTTTCATAATATAAAATGTACGCACAATGAACTTTGGTGGTAGATACCCTGAACACATATCACCTTAAAAATAAACACTGTAGGGGCTGGAGGGATGGCTTAGCGGTTAAGATGCTTGGCTGCAAAGTCAAAGGACCACGGTTCGATTCCCCAGGACCCATGTAAGCCAGATGCACAAGGTGGCACATGCATCTGGAGTTTGTTTGCAGTGGCTAGAGGCCCTGGAGCACCCATTCTCTCATTCTTTCTATCTCTATCTGCCTCTCTCTCTTAAATAAATAAATAAATAAATAAATAAATAAATAAAAAATAAAAATTTTTAAAATAAATAAGCACTGTAGGGCTGGAAAGATGGCTTAGCAGTTAAGGTGCTTGCCTGAAGAGCCAAAGGACCCAGGTTCAATTCCCCAGGATCCATGTAAGCCAGATGCACAAGGTGACGCATGTGTATGGAGTTCGTTTGCAGAGGCTAGAGACCCTCTCTCTCTCTCTTTCTCTCTCTGTAAATTAAATAAGTAAAAAAAAATACTATATTCCTGGAGAGATTGCTCAGTGATGAAAGCACTTTACCTGCAAAGCCTAATGACCCAGGTTTGATTCCCCAGTGTCTATGTAAAGCCATATGTACAAGGTGGTTCATGCATCTGGAGTTTGTTTGCAGTGGCCCTGGTGCACCCATTCTCTCTCTCTCTCTCTCTTCTTGTAAAAAATAAGTAGAAATTTAAACAAAAATAAACCCTGTAATCTTCAGGTGAAGGCCTTTAGAGACATGTATTACTTGTTCTCTCTGACCAACAAGATTAAATGAGAAAAACAAACAAAGAGGGCCTAGCACAGAGCCAGGTGGGCCACCAGTTCTTCTTAGTAATCTTCCTCTGTCCTGTGTGGGTGCGTGCAGACACGCCATTCAATCTCCTAGCACCTGCAGTCTAACCTGCTACTTGTGTCACTTCCTACCACTTCCGTTGGCCTCACTGTGACTATGGAAGTGGAATGACACAAGTTGACATCACACTGGACTGAGTCAGCGTTTGTTTGGTGTCTAAATCCTTTTTTCTAAATCATATCCGTATATTTCTACATCTTTAGATTTTAGTTTTTGAATATTTATTTATTTGAGAGAGAGAGAGGAAGAAAGAGAGAGTTGTATGGGGGGGGGTCACACTAAGGACTGTTGCCACTGCACATGAACTCCAGGCACATGTGCCACTTTGTGCAGCTGGCTTTACATGGGTACTGGGGAATCGAACCAGGGCTATTAGGCTTTATGAGCAAGTGCCTTTAATCATTGAGCAACCTCCCCAGCCTGATATAGCCAATTTTTCCCATGTCGATTATTTTACATGCTTCTCTATATGTTGTCATATTATCAGATTGCATTGTTAAAGGTCCTCACTCTGTAACAAACCACAAGAGAAAGTTGGATCTGGGAAGTCCATGTTTTATACAAGAGCCATAGAAAGTGTTGGGCCCACAGCCCATAATCAATATGCTAAGGTGCTAATAAACTGATACTCATAATTTTAAAATGATAAGTCAAGACCATAAAGAGTTTGGCCTTCATTGCGCGGAAGTTATATTGACACATGAGGTGAGCACCAAACATGGGGGCAGGGAGAACCTTCAGAGCTTTTTGTTCTGCTGAAGTAACGTGACCAGTAGTTCTGATGTCTGCAAGGTTATTCATTTCCTGGGAAAAGGGAATCACCTTCCTCCCCATAATGAGTACACGTAGGTTGCTCTTTTACTTTTTAAAGTATTGTTAGTACTTATTTATTTATTTATTTATTTAAGAAAGAGAAAGGGAAATAGAGAGAGAGAATGGGTATGCCAGGGCCTCCTGCCACTGTAAGCTCCAGATGCATGAGCTACTTCGTGAATCTAGCTCTATGTGGGTACCGGGGAATTGAACCCTGGACTGGCAGGCCTTACAAGCAAGTACCTTTCACCCCTGAGTCTTCTCTCCAGCCCTCTTTTACTTTTTGCTGCATGCACTAAAGCTCAGAGCACTGTTTCAAAAGTAATCCTTACCCTCAAAGGTGTTTTTAAGGGACAGCATTGACTTTCTTCATGCTAAGATGTTTACAGCTATTAAGAAGTCAATGTTGAGCATGAAATGTTCCCTCCATATTCATTCCTGGTTGCTACTGTAAAACAGTGCCACAAATTTGGTGGCTTAAGATAGCACAATGTGTGTGTGTGTGTGTGTGTGTGTGTGTGTGTGTGTGAGTTAAACTACCTTTGTATTCCTAGGGTAGACAAATTATTTTTTAAATATTTTTATTTATTTATTTGAGAGAGAGAGAGGATGAGAGAGAGGCAGATAGAGAGAATGGACATGCCAGGACCTCCAGCCACTGCAAACAAACTCCAGATGCATGTTCCACCTTGTACATCTGGCTTACATGGGTACTGGGGAATCGAACTTGGGTCCTTTAGCTTCTCAGGTAAGCACCCTAACCTCTGAGCCATTTCTCTAGCTCTGAAAAAATATTTGTTACAGTTAGTATATTAGTCAGGATTCTCCAGAGATATAGAATCAGTAGGAAAGAAGGGTAGAAAGGTGGTAGGTAGGTAGGTAGATAGATAGATAGATAGATAGATAGATAGATAGATAGATAGATAGATAGATAGATAGATAGATAGATAGATAGATAGATAGATGATAGATAGAGATGGAAAGACATAAAAAGAAAGACATAAAAGGAAAGTCACGAGCATATAGGCTAGTACGTTCCTACAGGCCAGCCTATCTTCAAGCTGGATTAGCCAGGAGCAATAGGCTGCCTCCACCCAAGTCAGAAGGTTTCTGAGCCAGAGGGTAGCTGTCTGGACAAAGGCCTGAGGTCCTGGCATACTGCTGGTACAAGTTCCGGAGTCCAAAGCTGCAGTTCTAACATCTAGTGTCAGGAGAAAACTCTGGAAAGGACAAAGCAAACGAGCTTTTCACTCTCACTGGACCCTCAGCCAGTTAGGTGTTCACATAAGGAGGGGCAGACCTTCATTTAGCCCATTGACTCAAATGTCAGTCCCTTCTAGAAACACCCACAGAAGCCCACCCCTAAATGATACCCCATGAACTTTCTGAGGATTCCTTAAGCCCGTTGTCTTAGTTAACTTTGATTGTCAGCTTGATGAGATTTTAGAATCAGTGTGGAATCAAATCTCTGAGCATGTCTGTGAGAGGCTTTGTAGATTAGGCGAGCTGAGATGGGAAGACCCACACTAAACGTAGGCAGTGCGATTCCACAGGCTGGGATCCCGGGCAATATAAAAAGGAGGAAGGGAGCTGAGCAGCAACATTTACCACTCGGCTTTGCTGTCTGAGCATGGGTGTGATGGGACCAGCTGCCTCATGTCCCTGTTGTCATGCCTTCGCCTCCATCAAGGACCGTGTCCCCTCAAACTGCAGGCTGAAACGAACCAGTTTTTGTTTTTGTTTTTTTCTTTAACTTGCTTCAGTCAGGCATTTGCTGCACAGTGACAAGAGGCATCACTAGTGCATCGATCAAGTTGAGACCAAAATTAACTATCACACTCGGCTAGTCTTTTAATATACAACACGAATGCTTTTCTCATGCTATTATTTAATTTATTTGTTTTAAATTCTTAGCTCATACTATGAGCAGAGTTTGCAGTTTTTTTGTGGGTATGTGTTCCTTTTTTGTTTTGTTTTTGTTTTTGTTTTTTGAGATAGGGTCTCACTCTAGCTCAGGCTGACCTGGAATTCACTATGTAGTCTCAGGGTGGCCTTGAACTCATAGTGATCCTCCTACCTCCCGAGTGCTGGGATTAAAGGTGTGCGCCACCATGCCCAGCTATATTCTTAAAAAAAAAAAAAAAAAAAAAACTACCAGTTTAGTTAAGTTGATATTGCATACAATTTAGGTAATAAAGACTCAGCTCAGACTGGGGAGATGGCTCAGCAGCTAAAGGTGCTTGTTTGCAAAGCTTGTCCACCCAGGTTCAATGCTCCAGCACCCACTGGGGCAAATCAGATGCAAAGTGTTGCATGTATATAGGATTCCAATGTGCCCACAGCAAGGGCAGGCAGAGCCAGGAGAATCCGACGCTGGGCCAGCTTGGCAGTCTGGCAGTTCCTTTGCAGTTATGAGAGACCCTGACTCAAAGAACTGGAGCACAAACACCTCAAAATTGTCTTCTGACCTCACACACACACACTGGCATGAACACCTCCCCTCCCACACACATACACAAATAAATTAATGAAATTTCAAAAGCACACTTCAGCTCATCCAGCCTGCAATCCCAGCTACTCCAGGGTTTGAGGTGGGAAGGCTCTAGTGGGGGTGCACACGTCCAAGGCCAGCATGGCTTACAGAGTGGATTCAAGGCCACAATGAGCAACTTCGTGAGAGCATACCTCAAAATAAAACTTTAAAGGAGGACTGCAGACGTAGGTCAGTAACAGAGCACTTTCCTAGCATGCACGAGGCCTTGAGTTAAATCCTCAGCACTGGGCAGGGGGGATAGTCAGTTCACATTAGGTTAAGGAGAGGGAAGTTCACTTGCGGTGTTAGACAAGAAGACAGAGTGTCTCACAGAGTGAAGGAATGGCTAAATGGCGATTTGAAACTGTTACTTGTGGTCCCCATATCTTCTCAGTCACTTTTCCTCCTTCTGAATGTCATTCGTATTCTGTGCTAAGTTAGGCAGGCCCTCTCTGGGATAGGAAATCAAGTCCAACCTCTCTAGAATATAGGATCTTTTAGCATTGCATGTGAGAGATGCCTCATGCAACGTTGTGTGCCTTCCTTGGGGATCCAAAGACTGAGTGATGTGTGGGTAAAAAAATCAAAACAAAACAAAACAAAAAGCCCATCTAAACCAGGGCTGGGGTGATGGCTCAGTGGTTAAGGTGCTTACCTGCAAAGCCTAACAACCTGGGTTTGAGTCCTCATTATTTACATAAAGCCAAATGCACAGAGTGGTGCATACATCTGGAGTTTGCCTGCAGTGGCTGGAGGCCCTGGGCCCCATTCTCTCTCTCTCTCTCTTGCTCTAACTCTTGCTCTCTTATAATTTTTTTTTTTTAATAAAAAGAGGCCAGTCTGTTGTACTTGCCCAAAAAAAAAAAGTTGTTTCAGGAATTATACCCACAATATCCTAATATTTTATCAGGAGTGAAAAGAATAGGACATTATCCATATTGTGAAACTTAACAGCCTGAGGTGTTTCCCCAGACTTAGGGACCTCAGCTCAGACAAACCCAGGATTCATGGCATTGATGCAGGAAAGATCCCAGGAAGATCTGGTATGATGCAGATTTGGAAATTTTACTCAAGACATTTTTTAAACAATTCTATTTATTTAGTTGTGAGCAGAGAGAGAGAGAGAGAGAGAGAGAGAGAGAGAGAGAAAACTGGTTGCCAGGTCCTCTTGCCACTGTAGACAAACTCCAGATGTATTTGTCACTTTGGATATCTGGCTTTATGTGGCACCTGGGGAATCGAACCAGGGTGGGCAGGCATTTCAAGCAAGTTTTTTTAATGGCTGAGCTGTCTTCCCAGCACCTATTAACGACATTTTAATAAGGTTTAAGCACAAGGATTAGGAGAAAGAAGGGGTGTTAAGCAAAATGAAAGTACACTCGAGAGCATGGGAGTCACCTCCTCTAAGAAAGAGTTGCAGTGAGGTACCCAGTGGTGGCTACATAGGATTTAAGAAAACTTTTAGAATTATATTGTTCAATGGGTCCCTTCTTCTATCTTTGTCCCTCACTTTCATAATTGAAGGGTACAACTCCTTACAATGCAACTGTCCAGACAGAATTTGGCCTCAATATCCATGACCTCACAGTGCCTAGAAATACCTTCACAAGACCCTCATAATAGTAGAAAAAGATGATGACATCAGATTAAGAGACTAATGGAGAGAGGGAGGGGATATGACGGAGAGTGGAGTTGTGAAGAGGGAGGCGAGGGAATGATCATGGTTTATTGCCTGTAAGTATAGAAGTCGTCAATAAAAAAATTTTAGCAAAAAAAAAAAAATTCTGTCGTGTTTGTTGTGGCCTTGTATTTGTTCCCCACTTAAAGAACTTTATCAGCCTCTCTTTACTTGTATCTCCATTGAATATTGAAGAAGGATCTGTGAGGAGCTATTAGCAGCCCCCCAAACTGGCACAGAAATCCTCACGTCTTTCTTCAAATAGGACAAAAGTTCACACTAGTTTATACAGTAGTGTCTCCTGCTCTCCTCACCCCAAAACAGATCTTGCACACGTGCCCACCAACACCCCATACCCACAAGCATACACACACACACACACACACACACACACACACACACACACCTGGAGGTGTTCCCTTGATTGCATTAACTGTGGATAACAATGCATACCATTAGCGCCTCTGTAGTGTTTGATAAATGTGATCGGTTTGAACGGGGGCAACATCATACTGGGGAATTCTCGTCAGAATTTCCCTCTTCCATTCCACAGTTGTCTTCAAGAGCAGTGAAATGACAAGGTGCTTCTCCAAGGAAACTCCCCAACAAGTCTCGTTTTGTAAAGAAAAGTAGAACCGAGGTGAGGAGATGGGAAGAGAGGAGAGAAGAAATCCAGAGGCAGTTCTCCATTACGGTTAGACGGCGGTCATGCAGGTTATTTCTCGTGAGATTTTGTGAGTTTCTTTCGTGGCTCGTTTCCTCGCGGTATCGACAGTGCTTTATAAATTGGGTAGTGTGGTCGTAGACAAGCATGAGTCCCAGTTTTCCTACAAAAGAAGTCACATATTTATACTGAACACAGAACTGGTTATTATGTGAGTAATGGGAATTTTAGGATGGCCAGAGGTTTCTGGTACAATCATGGAAAAAATGCTTTGCTAAACTCGACTAAATAATAACTGCTTAGGCATAATAGGGATAAAATAACTGGATCCATTCTTTTGAATCAGCATGTTGCTAATGACTTTTCAAGTGAGCTGGCAGAACGAGGCTCTGTTTTGACCCCACACGTCATAATAATTATTAATCCTGAACCAGTAAGAATGTAGGCTAAGGAGATGGCTCAGCAGTTTAAAGCACTTGCTCACGAAGCCTGCCAGCCTGGGTTCAACTCCCCAGCCACCCACCTAACGTCAGATGGGCATTAGTTTGTATCACCAAGAGAATCTGGCAGGTGCACACACATGTACCTACACATGTAGGTATGTGTAAACAAATGAAAAAAATTTTAAAGGAATATGTGCTCCCAATGTACTTTACTTTTAGTGGTGGGTTTTATTGTATTGTATTTTATTTTTTTACTATACTATCTTCATGATAGCTATGAGTTGATGAAAGTATATTCATCTATGAGATTTGAGTACAATGAACAATTTTTAAAGATCAGTGTTGAAGAGCTGGGGAGATGACTGGGTGTGAGAGTGAAAGTGCTGGCCGAAACCACGAGGTGCTGATTTTGATTCGTTAGCACCACATCAACAGCTGGGGTGACTATGCACATCTGGAATCCCAGTCCTGTGGGAAGCAGAGACCCCAGAATCACTGGGGCTCATGAAAACTGCAGAGAGACATTCTATCTCAAGGAAACATCCAGATGAGAGATAGACAAAGGATTTCTGATGTCCCCTGACGTCCACACATGAGTTTGAGTGCATCTGCTCATATGCCAAACACACACATCTACCACAACAACCATACTACACAGGCAAAAAAAAAAAAAAAAAAGAAAGAAATGCTCTGTGATCATTTTTTATTTCATAAAAATTATCTTTATTATGATATACTTCATTTGGGGCTGGAGAAATGGCTTAGCCATGAAGGTGCTTGCCTACAAAGCCTAAGGACCCAGGTTCAATTCCCCAGAACCCTCATAAAACCAGATGCACAAGATGGCACATGCATTTGGAGTTCGTTTGCAGTGGCTAGAGGCCCTGGCATGCACCATCTTGTGCATCCAGCTTATGGGTCCTGGGGAATCGAACTTGGGTCCTTTGGCTTTGCAGGCAAGCGCCGTAACCACTAAGCTATCCCTCCAGCCCACGGTGAATGCCTTTGAAGGCATTATATATGCACCTCTGGTTTACTTTTAGATCTTTGCTTTCTGGTCTGGCCACAACATGACAAGAGCCACCACCTACCTGCTCCTACCATCCCACCACCAGAGAGAAATTTTGAGATACTACATCCACCATGATCATCTTAAACCAGAAGGAGACAGCAAAATGGCCCTGTTATTCCAGACATGACACTAGTCATTAGTGTTTATCTGCTAATAGGCTGTGCTGTTGTTTTGATACAGGGTCTCATGTTGCCTGGGCTGGCCTCCAATTTGCTGTTAGTGAGAATGACCTTCAACTCTTGATCCTCCTGCCTCTCCTACCAAAGGGCTGAGATTATACGTGGGCATGACCATGTCAAGTTTTCTGGGTTGGGTGCTGTGCTGAGGACTCAACCCAAGGCCTTGTGCAGGCTAGGTAAGCACTCTACCCACTGAGATACATGTTCAACCCCTATTCCGTATTTTTTTAGCTTTGATAGAGGATGCGCAGCCTGACCAGGGGGCATGCACAATGTCTTCTTTTCCTAAATGTAGATACTTTACAACCCAGCATACTCAGGACCCATTCAGCCACAGGAGCTCCATTTTGCTGTTTGGAACCACAAAGCATGTGACTTTTTCCTTTTAAATTTTATTCGTGTAATTTGTAAGCTCAGAAAGATACAGAGAAGAGAGACAGAAAGAATGGGTGCTTCAGGTGCTGCAAATGAACTCCAGATGCATGCACCACTTTGTGCATCTGGCTTCATGAGGCTTCTGGGGAATCCAAACCCAGGTTGTCAGACTTTGGAGACAAGCTCCTTAACCGCTGAGCTAAGTCTTCAGCCTGAGCATCTGTCTTGTAACTGAGTATGAGGATGGGTACGAGGTCAGAAAAGATGGCGATAATTCTTGTCTTTGGACTATATCATTTAGCTTTCCCCTCTTCCCCCAAATCCTCTGTTTTCTTGTGATGATATATAAACAGATGCTGGGCAGTCTTCAGTAGAGAGCTACTTTTCACAGGCCCCTTTGCCCTTACTCCTGGGCTGGCACAGGGCTCTTCCCATGTCAGAAGGGTGCTTCTGATGCCACACTGTTTCTGAAACAATTATTTCAGACCTGGCAACCCTCCTCACTTTACTCATGTCACTCATGGACAGTTTTTTGCTCCCATGTAAAAAGCAGCGCACCGTGCCATCTTTGGTGCTCTCAACTGGGGACCAGCTTCCGTGGCTCATGACCATCCCTTCCCAGTTCAAGTCCATCCCCTGCTCTGCGGTGGGGTGACAACCGTCTCATTTCTGCCTTCAGTCGGCTCCAATAAAAGACATCTCTACCCAGCTTATCCTCTTCTTCTCTCAAGTGTGAATATAAGATCTACCAGTTATTAAGCTGTTTATTTTTTAAAAGGTATCTAGCATTGTATCACTGTTAATTTCACTATTTGCAAACTGGCTTTGTCATTTTATTGAGAGCACTTGGGCAGAGAGCTCCCTGTTAATATATGCAAACTCACAGCTCCCAACAAGCTTGCCAGCCCTGTTAATGAGAGGATTAGCAAGAGCACTGCAATGTATTTAACCTGCAGCACTAGCTCTGTTTCAATGAGACTTCAACAGCCTATTAAATGGAGTGGGGGCTCAATTAACCCACACAAAGGCCACTCTACCCACCGTGGCAGGGAGGACCACATTTAGCATCTGCCTAAGCAGCTTGTTGGAAGCTGGAAATAAAGAGAGTGACATGTTCTTGCCTGGGGCTATAATATAACTGAAATGGTGATTCGAGTTCATCTGGGCTGCCTGAATAGGTGACAGTGTTGAAACCCTCTACTATCTCGCCATATGACAGTTAAAAAAAAAGAGTAGACTCAATGGTCACTCCGTCCACTATGTCTTGTTCCAGAAGAGTCCACCCCCATTGTTCTCAGGTCAGCTAGTATAAGATGTGGATTTCGGATTTCAGGATGGAAAGTTCTAGGGTGTGATGGTTGGTGGTTAGGAGGAATCAGTCATGTCCCAAGAAACAGTGTGTTCCAACGGTATTGCCTCCTGTAATGAGAAACTAGAACTGAATCCTCCTCTTTCTTTTTTATTTAGGTAGGGTCTTGTTCTAGCTCAGGCTAATGTGAAATTCACTATGTAGTCTCAGGGTGGCCTCGAACTCACGGCGATCCTCCTACCTCTGCCTCCCAAGTGCTGGGATTAAAGGCTGAGTCTTCCTCTTTCATGAAAAGGCTTTACCTCACAACTAGCCAAAGGCATTTCCTTCTGGAAATGAATGTACAGGTCACTGAAGTGGGCGCTTGAACCCTTTCCTTGACTCGTGTTAGGTTGGCTCTAGGTGATGGGGCTTGAGGCGTAGCTGCCTGTCAGGAAATCCAAGGTGTTTTGATGATTCTAACATTCACAACAGAAAGGGAAATTGACTGAAAGAATTGGCTGCAGAAAAAAATATTTTTTAAAAGGTAGGGAGCAGAGAGATGGCTTAGTAGTTAAGGTGCTTGCCTGCAAAGCCCAATGACCAAAGTTCGGTTCCCCAGTACCCACGTAGAGCCAGATGTACCTGGTGGCACATACATCTGGAGTTCATTTGCAGGGGCTGGAGGCCCTGGTGTGCCCATTCTCTCTGTCTGTATCTCTTATCTCTCTCTCTCTGTTTGCAAATAAATAAATAAATAAATAATATTTTTAAAGAATTGTGGGCTACAGAGATGGCTTAGCAGTTAAGGTGTTTTCCTGCAAAGCCTAAGGACCCAGGTTCAATTCCATTGAACCCATGTAAGCCAGATGCACATGGTGGCACATATGTCTGGAGTGTGTTTGCAGTGGCTAGAGGCCCTGGCACACCCAATCTCTCTCTCTGTGTGTGTGTGTGTGTGTAATAAATATATAAATAAAAATAAAAGAATTGGCTGCTGTGTGTTCAGGATGGCATGAGTATATTACTATAATTGGCGATAACACTTAAAAACTCCTTTAGTTGTCCATTTCTTAGTTCTCCATGGGAGGAGGGGAGGGAAATATCAGTTTATTGTTTGTAAGTATAGAAGTTGTCAATAAAAAATTTAAAAAAAAACAAAAATAGAAATTAAATATTGTTAAAATTATATTTAGTGATGTAAACATTGCCAAGAGATAATGTGTAAGGGTGGAAGAAAAGCAAAACAATAAAGTATGGTTGCCAAAAAAAAATTCAGACTTATCAGACAGAGATAAAAATATTTTGCTTGATGTTTCCTCTGCAGTTTTCCAATGGAAATTTTTCTCCGAAATATTTTAAAACTAAGCCCTACCCAGAGATTAATATAGACTGACCATGTAACTTTATTTATATATTTTTACTTTTCCAGTTGTATGTCATACCTGAACACCAGTGAACCCCCTTATTCTGATTACTGTTCCCCCCATTGCTGACCACCTTTCAATATACTATATTGTGTTCTGGATCTATCGTGCTCTTTACTTATCACGTTAATCCCCTTTCTCAAATGCAAGTTTCCGAACCTGGGTTTCTTAAGCGTCTAGAATAGTTTCTAGCTGTTTCAGGCTTTTAATAAATACCTGTGGAATGAAGAAACATAAAGGAGACATGGATAATGTACTGCTTGTGACCAATAACTATTCTCATAACATGGATTTCATAAAATAAATAGATTGCATAAAGTATAACATAAAACTCATTAGGCAATAATCATATATGAGCAATCTCTTCCTGCATCTGAATATAAAGAAGGCTCTCTAAGTTGTAGGTTGATAAACTACAGGAAGTTACCAGAGTGGTCCCAATACGATGTTGCACTATCTAATTGGATGATCACCGGTGAGGGAATGGGGGAAGACAATTTTCCACACTAGATTGGACCACTGGGTCCTGTAGTGAGTGGGCTGTGTACTTACTAGACCTGAATGCTTTAAATTACTTGTTCTGGGGCATACTAAAGGGATGATTTTATTCAACAAAAATCAGAAACACAAATTAATGAGGCATATTTCCAGAATGATGAAAATGTTGTATTAATGTGACAGGTTCATTGCAGTTTTATACAGAGCTATGATTTGCAAATAAACAGAGTGCATACTGAAGATAACACACAATGCTATTGATGACACCATCCACTCTAATATGTCAACAGGACTTTCATATTCATTCCCATATGTTTCTAGACTTCAGGCTACTATAACGTTAGAGCACATCTTATCTTCATAACTATGACACTTTGTAATAATACTAACAACTCCTTCATTTGTCCAAGTAGTCTGAGAGCTGGGGTGAATTTTAAAAACTTTTTTTTTTTGGGAGAGAGACACAGAGAGAGACAGAGAGAGAGGGAGAGGAAGACAGATAGAGATGGGCGCACCAGCAGCCTCTCAGCCACTGTGAACAAAATCCAGATGTGTGTGCCCCCTTGTGGTCAAGTGCGGCATTGAGCCCTTGCGTCACTTTGCATCTGGCTAAACGTGGGACCTGGAGATTGGAACTGCTGGAGATTGGAACCAGTGTTCTTAGGCTTAGGAGGCAGGCGCCTTAACCGCCAAGTCATCTCTCCAGCCCAAAAAACTTTTTTACTTTTTGGGATTCTTTGTAAGCAGGTTGGTACTGGGATACAATTTAGAAGTCATTTTTAAATGAATTTTATTTATTTATGAGGAGAAAGAGAGAGTGTGTGTATGGGCATGCCAAGGTCTCTTGCCACAACAAACGAACTCATGCCCTACTTTGTGCATTGACTTTATGTGGATATTGGGGAATTGAACCAAGACCAGCAGGCTTTGCAAGCAAGCACCTCTAACTGCTGAGCCAACTCCCAACCCTAACATTCTTAATACATGCAAAATGTGAAAGAGCATTTTTTGGACACATCCTATAGAATTTAGAGCCATCTTTGGTTTGCCAACAACAACAACAAAAGCCTTGTTCAACATAGATTCCAGAGATATTGTTGTCTCTAAGCCAAACAGATTTGGAAAAGACATTCTCGGGCGAGGCCAGGTGCTCTCAAAGGTCTCAAGTTCACTGTCCCTTGCTAATGACAGAGGGTCAGAAAAAGCCATGGAAGGCATTGTGTTACTAACACTCCACTCCTGCTCTGCTGATGAGCACCAAGACCGTGAATGCACGTTCCACTCTCATAGAGACTTCCTTGTATCTCTTGGTTCATGAGGAAGTTTGTTTGCTGTCTTGTATTGAAGCCAGGCTATTAAATATCTCAATTGTATCACGTTCTGGAACTAAGATTTCCTTAGTTCGTTTTAGGATGTAATTGAAAAGTAACTCATAGTTAATTATTGATTCCACGAAATCTGCTGTACAAGTGATTCTGGTGGGATTTGACTTTGTGAATTGTTTTTATTGGGCTGAAGAGATTGCTTAGTGGTTAAAGCACATGCCTATGAAGCCCAAGGACCTAGGTTTGATTCTCCAGGTCCCATGTAAGCCAGATGCACATGGTGGATAATTTATCTGGAATTCATTTGCAGTGGCTGGAGGTACTGGTGCCCCCGTTCTCACTTTCTCTCTATGTCTCTATCTCCCTCTCTCTCTGTCAAACAAATAAATTTTTATTTATGAGAGAGAGAAGCAAATAGAGAGTGAGAAAGTGAGAGAGAGAGAGAGAGAGATGAGGGGCCTACCTGAGCCTCCAGCCATTGGAAAGAAACTCCAGACACATGTGCCACTTTGTGCATCTGACTTACATGGGTACTGGGGAATCAAACCTAGGCCTTTTGGCTTTGCAGACAAGAGACTTAACCACTAAGCCATCTCTCCAGCCCCAGGATTTGACTTTTGAATGAAACCTCCCAAGGATGTATGAAGGGCCGGCCTTATTGTGACTTCTGTTGAGTCACGAGGAGACACGATTCTTAACAGCAGATTATCTCGGGAACTATTGACCACTTGCCCTCAACAAGCATGTTTACTTTAGACAAACACAACCTCAATTCTGTAACATAGATCCACTACCACTAATCTATTTCCTGGACGTGGACCTCTGTAAGGCTGCTCAGATCTTACTTACCACACAAAAATCAAATGGATCTTGTAAATTTTCCTTTTATACTAACTGCAAGATTTTTATAAAGCTTCATTGTGGTGGAAAAGCTCCTTAGAAAAGTAGAATGGGCCCGGCATGGTGGTGCATACCTTTACTCCCAGCACTCAGGAGGCAGAGGTAGGAGGATCGCTGTGAGTTCAAGGCCACCCTGGGACTACATAGTGAATTCTAGGTCAGCCTGTACTAGAGTGAGACCCTACCCCTCGAAAAGCCAGAAAGAAAGAAAGAAAGAAAGAAAGAAAGAAAGAAAGAAAGAAAGAAAGAGAGAGAGAGAGAGAAAGAAAGAAAGAAGGAAGGAAGGAAAGAAAGAAGGAAAGAGAAGAAAGGAAAGAGAAGAAAACAGAAAAGAAAAGAAAACTAGAATGGAGCTGGGTGGTGGTTTGTGTCTATTATCCCAGCACTTGGAAGACTGAGGCAGGAGGATCATTGTGAGTTTGAAGCTACATCATGAGACCATAGAGAAAGAGAGAGAGAAGGAAGAGGGAAAGGAGAAAGAAATGAAGCAATTTAGAATCTAGATGGTATAAGAATACTTGAATGAATGAAACTTGTTCCCGAGAAACAACACAAAAGTAGAAAGAAATCTGTACAAAAAGCCATCTAGAGCTGGGCGTGGTGGCGCACGCCTTTAATCCCAGCACTCGGGAGGCAGAGGTAGGAGGATCGCCGAGAGTTCGAGGCTACCCTGAGACTACATAGTTAATTCCAGGTCAGCCTGGGCCAGAGAGAGACCCTACCTTGAAAACCAAAAAAAAAAAAAAAAAGCCATCTAGATGTTTGGTAAATTGTTTGAGAATCATTGTTATTGATTTTGGTTTTTGGTTATGTGGGTCTTAGATTCAACCAGAAAGGAGTACTACAAAAATAAATAAATTAATTAATTAATAAAAGACTTTGAGCACACGTGTCCTGTATGGAGAAATAGTACTGCTCCCAGAAACCATAAGTTGGTGCAGGAAAATCCCAGTGCCAGGAGTATGATCCCTCCCATGAGTTGTTTTTCTGGGAGGCCCAGGAGGTTCTCAAAACTATCAAAGGCTGTTACGACTACTCTTGGTTGTCCCCAGCACTAGACAGCAAGACCCTAGTGCTGTAGACAGTACACGCTTTGTTGCAGGACACTGAGAAATCAGGCTGGAGCTGAGCTGGAAGTCTCCTCCCTGCTGTCTAGCTGTCATAGTGCTGGAAAGTTCTAGGGTGGGCTGCGGGGTGAGCAACTTCAATAGTCTTCGTTAGCAGTGGACCCTACAAGCAAGATGCGCCCACTGGTGCAATAGTGCAACAGACTGTTGTGGGGATAACTAGTTGCTTTCTGATTGGATCTGAGGACCAGTCCACATGAGGGAACTCATGACTGGTGGAAAAAAAAAAAACCTAGTCAAAACCTATGACTGGGAAGCTACTACTATTACTACTATTGTTGACTAAATGGAAATATTCTGCCTAGCGAATTGCCTGCTGAATATTTATGTTTATGCCCATAGGTTATTGCTGCAGCTCTCACTTTTCTTTTTCTGAGGTAGGGTCTTGCTCTAGCCCAGGCTGACCTGGAATTCACAATGTAGTCTCAAGGTGGCCTTGAACCCACAGCCATCCTCCTACCTCTGCCTCCCAAGTGCCGGGATTAAAGGCGTGCGCCACGATGTCTGGCTCTGCTCTCACTTTTAAATAGAAAAGCAGTAACTACTGGGAGAGACTTGAAACTTGTCAAAGTGTTGAGAAGTGGCTATTGAGTGTTCAGCACTAACTGAGACATTTAAAGCACACCTTCCGGCTAGAGAGATGGCGTAGCTGCTAAGGCACTTGCCTGCGAAGCCAAAGGACCCAGGTTCGATTCCCCAGTATCCATGTTGGCCAAATGCACAAAGTGGCACATGCATTTGGAGTTCATTTGCAGTGAATAGAGGCCTTGGTGTGCCTATTCTCTCTTTCCCTCCCCTCTCTTTTTCTTTCTCTCTCTCAAACAAATAAAAATATTATTTTAAAAAAGAATTTGGAAATCATCAATTATAACTGATCATTCTTATTTCCATCTATCGTCAATTTAAAACTTAAGTTAAGCCCCTTTACACAAGGATTTGTGGCCTTCAGTTCCAGAAAATTGCTATGTATATAACCCTCAGATTAGCACGTATGTGTTGCTCATTACTAAACATGTGATTGACATGGTAAATAATTTGGATAATTCTCAGCTTTATGGTTGGCTTCCAATATCTGTGGACTGAACTACATGTGTTGATTTCAAGAAAGTTTCCCAATGGTTCTGTGTCATTTGCTTCAGGCACACTGTGAGTTTTCAACCCCTAAAGAGAATCAGAAATAAGTAATAATAATAGAAGAAAACTGCATAAACATAACTTTAATTACTTCATTTTCATCTTTCTTTATAATCACTTTTTTATTTGTGTTTAAATTTAAGCCATGAACCAGGATGTGGATTGCAAGGTATAATATTTTGCATGGAAAGTGCAAATTTCAGTTCATTCATGAAATATATTATGTAATTTAAATATGTTTGCATTTCCTCCTTTGTGTTTGTTAATTAACTAAGACATGAATCCAAAAATAAGTCATGTGACTTTATAGTTACCTAAATGAGATGTTTTGTTCAGTTAAATAGTTGTCACTCATTCTTTGTGTGTGTGTGTGTATGTGTGCGTGCGTGTGCGCGTATGTGTGCGTGCGTGTGTGTGCGCGCATGTGTGTGTGTGTGTGTGTGCGTGCGTGTGTATGTGTGCGTGCGTGCGTGTGTATATGTGTATGTATGTATGTATGTATGTGTGTGCTTGCGTGCGTGCAGGCGGGCTCACCAGGGCTTCTTGCTGCTGCAAACAAACACCAGACACTTGTGTCACTTTTTGTATCCAGCTTATGTAGGTGGCTTGGGATTTGAACCCGTCCTGGCAGGTTTTGCCAGCAAGCACCTTTAACCACTGAGCCATATTCCCAGCCCTCGTAGTCACTCATTCTTTTCTCATTTTTTTTTACACTTTGATGATTTAGTTTATTATCTTTTGTCATTAACATGACTGGATTACAAAGTAGAGTAAAAGAAAAAATTCTTCTCTTTGTATTTATATTGTAGATGCTATTCATTTCTTATTGCTAATTGCTGAACACAATTTTGGTGACCAGTGGCGAATGCGTTATGAGTGATTCACTTACCGTGTCAAACACAATAGCAGACATCGGGAGAAGAAATGTACAAACTCTTCTACTTAAACAAGGTGTGATCATTTCTTGATTTAACAAGGTCGTTATGGATTAATTTGGGGGAAGAGTGGGTCTGGTCTGGTCCATATCTTTCTCCAAATGGAAATGCAATGGGGCTTGTCTGACATTGGAAATGCTTAGTGAGCCCTAGATTTTGGGATAAAGATGAAAACACTATGCCCGCACTCATTTGGATAGGCCCATTGCAGCCTGTTCCGTTTGGGTCACAGCTGACCATCTGCTGAGTGCTTTCTAAATGTGTTTAAGTAGGCTGACGGTGTGCTTTGTTGCTGTGACTCTTTGTATTGAGGTGTATTATTATTCCAAATTGTTAGAAGCCAGTCTTGCAGGAGGTAAGGTTTTGAATTCCTGATGGTGTGTGAATTTTTTATCCCCCAAGGTCTCTCTCTGGGATGAATTGATTTGCTGGCCAGAATTCCTACATCAGGTTAAAGGCTGCTGACACAAGGGTGTTTGGTTAGCAGACTGCCCCAAGGGCATCATGTGCATACTGACAAAGCCTCCTTCTCTCGCCAGCCCTGGCTTGGCAATGGCCAGTTGCTAATGCAAGCTGTTTGGGGAACAAAGCAGAACTCAATGTAGCTTGCACCTAAAAGTGAGCTGAGCCAAAAGGAAAGGCCGTATGTCTTTATTACCGTCTCTCCTTCTCTCCACCCAACCAGCAAGGCAACTGTCTCTAGTTACAGTACCTCAGAAGCTTGAAAGAACATCAGCGTTTCTCTATTTTCCCTAATTAGGAACCCTTTCTCCAGATTCTTGAAGTCAACACATCACTAGAACAAAGTATATCCACGGTCTGGGTGGCTGATTGACAGATCAGTATTTTCCATCAATTCTGGAGGCTGGGACTTCAAGACCAAGGTGTCAGCGAGGTTGGTATCATCCGAGGATCTCTCTCCTTGCCTTAGACATGTCCACCATCTCCCTGTGTCTTTCTGTGTCTTTCTTTATGTGCTCCTTGTATGCACCGGACCAGTATCTGCTTGTATGGACATCATATTGGATTGAAGTCAGATTGAAGTAAGGCTCACCCATATGTCCTCTTTGACTTCAGTCACCCAAATAGGAGTCTCAATACAAGGCCTAAATATAGTCTGCAAGGTTTCCAAGCACAGGTCACAGGGCTAGGCTTGCAATGGACAAATTTGGGAGGGAGATGAGCAAAGAACTCGGCCCATTAGAAATATCACCTTCCAGGTGCTTCCTAAACTTGACAGTGATACTTCTGTTCCCAGAGATTCTGGATCAAAATACAGTATTGGGTTTTTTAAACAGGCTAGAGTTACACATGTTGTGGAAGTCAGCTTTCAATGATAGCAATAGATATTTTCTCTGGTCATATATTGAAACATGAATCCTCTAATCCAGAGCTTGCAAAGACACTTGACTGAATTAAAAGAGAACCAGCAGGGCTGAAGAGATGGCTTAGCAGTTAAGGTACTTGCCTGCAAAGCCTAAGGACCCAGGTTCACTTCCCCAGGACCCACATAAGCCAGATGATGTACAAGGTGGCAATCGCAAAGGCTAGAGGCCCTTTCTTTCTTTCTTTCTTTCTTTCTTTCTTTCTTTCTTTCTTTCTTTCTTTCTTTCTTTTTCTTTCTTTCTTTTTCTTTTATTTTTTTATTTTTATTTTTAGAGAGAGACACAGAGAAAGACAGAGAGAGAGGGAGAGGGAGACAGATAGAGAATGGGCACTCCAGCAGTCTCTCAGCTGCTGTGAATGAAATCCAGATGTGTGCACCCCCTTGTGGGCCAGTGCAGCATTGCGCCCTTGCGTCACTTTGCATCTGGCTAAACGTGGGACCTGGAGATTGGAACCGGGTTCTTAGGCTTAGGAGGCAGGCACCTTAACCACTAAGCCATCTCTCCAGCCCCCTTTTCTTTCTTTCTTTCTTTCTTTCTTTCTTTCTTTCTTTCTTTCTTTCTTTCTTTCTTTCTTTCTTTCTCTCTCTTTCTCTTCTCTCTCTCAAATAAATAAATTAAATATATTTTTAAAAAATTTTTAAAAAGAGAGAATCAGCAATGGGTAAGCTGCTATGCTGGAGAAACGATGGGTAGTAAAATATGGCAAACATCTAGTAAGCTAGCCAAGAACTTTAGATTAGAAATTTATTTTACCCAGGACTGGAGAGATGGCTAAGCAGGCAGTGGTACTTCCCACAAGAGCATGGAGGCTTAAGGGGGCCTGAGATCAACTGAATTTGATTTCCCAGTACCCACTTGTAGTTTGAATATGTGTCCCCATTGACTTGGTTGTTAAAATTAAACTTGTAACGTGGATCTCCAACTGCCTGGCTGGAGGAAGTGTCACTGGAGGTGGATCCTGGAGTTCAGCCCTAAGGCATCACTGGAGGCAGACCTGAATTCTAGCCCAAAGGTGTACAGAGAGGTTTGAGCTCTGGTGGGGTCCCTGGTGGCTTCTTTTTGATATTTTCTGGCTGATGTTTGTATTTTCTCTCCATCTCTCTCTCTTTCTTTCTGCCTCTCTCTTTCTCTCTTTCTTTTTCTCTCTCTCTCTCCATGGATATATGAAAGGGAGCCAGATTCTTTGTCCACTGATGGAACTTCCCCTATATCTGTTAGTTTGAAATAAATCCCTTCCTCCCATAAAACTTTGTCTGGTTTGGATGTTCATCCCAGCATTGTGGACCTGTCTGAAATACCACATAAAGTCGGCGTGGCCATACGTATCTGTAACCCCACATCTTTGGAGAGCAGAGGCCAGAGAATTTCTGGGGCTCAGGAAGATGGCAAGCTCCAGAGTCAGTGAGAGACTCCATCTTGAGGAAACCTGTGGAGAAGCAATGGAGAGGAACACCTGATGCTCCCTCTAGCCTCTGTGTGCTCATGTGTGCACACACACATTCATACACCACACACACACACACACACACACACACACACACACACACACACTTTTATACAAATGGACCCAAGCATTTTTTGAGCCATTGTCTTGAAAATGCAATGATCCTCAGGCCACATGCTATTAACACTTAGGGAAAAATATGACCTAGGACTATTTCTTTGTAATTCTAGAAAGTTCTGCATATATCTGAGAAAATGGGGAATTCGGTCCATTTCAAGGCATGAACTCTGCTGGGAGAGAGCATAAACTTATACTAAAAGGAAGCTATTTTGCCTGGAATGTCCTACATTAGAAAAAGAGGAATTGCTTCCATATTTCTGTAAGAAAGTTAACTAATGTGAAATTAGTAAAGAACAGCTTGATTTTTAAACATACTAGAGCTACTAATACTATGGGACCAAAAGAAAGAAATGACCAGATTGCTCCGATTTCTTTTATTCAATACTGGCGATTTAAATCTATTTTCTTTGCCTCTAGTACTTTTATTTCTTTATTTTTCTTTCCATGTGCATTATTACCAGGTGGAATTTCAAAGACGGTAAGAGTGACAATGCACTGGGGAGACAGAGTTCAAATCAGAATGACACAACTGTGATCAAACTTTATCTGTCGTCACTCACTCATTCATTCACTCATCCATTCCCCTGTCACAGCCTCACATGTTTGTGATTAAACCTCATACTTGGTCCCCAGTTGGTGAGAGTTTTGGAAAGTTGCAGGGTCATTGGGAGGCAGAGCCTTGCTGGAGGACTTGTGTCACTGGGGGGCGAGGATAGCTCTTGGGATTTTATAATCCAGCCCCCTTTCTAGGGTAGGAGCTCATTCTTGCTGCTCCCTCCCGGCTGATGGGACAGGAAATGACACCCTGCCTATGTGCTCTGCCATGCGTTCCCTGTCACGAAGCTTCCCCTTGAAACTGTAAGCTGAGATAAACCCTTCCTTCCCCAGCTGCCTCTGGATGGGTGCTTATCCCAGCGGTGAGTCAGTAGCTGCTACATCAGTTTTGTTCCAACACACTGGATCTGAGAGCATCTCTAATGGCTTAAGAGCAACGCATTTACTGCAAGTAGGACCAAAAGATCTGTGTCGAGGAGGTATAAAGGAACTTTCTCTTTACGTTTGCTATTGCTTTTACTCCCTTCTATGTTTAATTGTCAAAAACACCCAGATGATCCCAACCAGAGCCCAAGCTATACCCAAAATAGTGTGTGTTCCCAATAGCTAAAGATCTGATTTTGTTCCATAATAATAATAATAATAATAATAATAATAATAATAATATGCTATGTATTTTTGTCTGTTCTAGGATCACTGTTTAATTTCAGTTAGGTGGGGGAGTCGTCTATTCATATTTATAAATCTATCCATCTATCCAATCCCTCTGTCCACCCATTTATCCACCCATTCTCCACCAATCCATTCATGCATCCATGACCCATCTGTCCATTCATCTATCCAATCTTCCATCTGCTCATCCATCCATCCACTCCTGCATCCGCCCATTCATCCATAGATCCCTTTCTCCATTTCTGACCTATCAGAGACCTTCAATAAGTATTTGTTGAATAATAAAATTAATTCATGTGAGCTGGGGATGAGACTTCTCATTTTTAACCACAGCAGCCCAGTTATGCCCAGTTGCATCTGGAGACCATTTGGAAGTATTGCTTTACTACAGGCTCCCCTGCTAGATTTCAGGAATGGTTTGTATTGCATGTTATAAAAGCAGCAGGAAGTATGACTATAAGTTGTGTAACAAACACAAATATCTTCCAGTAATATATAACTTTTAGACATACACAGGGAGACTCATTTTTTAAAAATGAGTTATGGGCTGGAGAGATGGCTTAGTGGTTAAGGCGCCTGCCTGCTAAGCCTAAGAACCGGGTTCCAATCTCCAGGTCCCACGTTTAGCCAGATGCACAAAGAGGCGCATGCATCTGGAGTTCATCTGCAGTGGCTGGAGGCCCTGGCACACCCAGTCTCTCTCTTTCTCTCCCTCCCTCCCTCCTTCTCTGTCAAATAATTAAATAAATAAAAATAAAATATTTTTAAAAAGAGTTTAAAGCCAGCCTCAACTGCATAGTTAGTTTGAGGCCAGCCTGGGCTACAGGAAATCCTGTTAAGCGAGGGGAAAAATATATAAAAGGAAGGAAGAAAAGAGAAGAGAAGAAAACTCTTATGAGCAATAGAAAGTCCAATTCCCCTGTGAGTTCTAGGAACACACTTCAACGTAGTATGCTCTAAGCATGGCCACCCTCTCTGAAGGAGACGAGACTGTGTAAGACTCACTTGCAGGGACTTGCTGAGATACACTTCGTGAAGGGATTTACAACCCCAGTGACAAGCCGTGCTGAAGGCTCTGCTCAGCCCCCCTCAGGGAAGTGGAACAGCCTTTGTGGGTGGAGGTGTTGGGGGAAGGAGACTGCTAACTGTGAAGTAAGGCTAGGCTAAGAGGGCAGGAGCAACTTTGTTTTATTTTACTTCAATCTGGGGTCTGGTGTTTGATCATACAGGAAGCTTAGCTGACAACAAAGGTGTCATTTCAATGAATATATTTTTATGTATTATGATTATCTGATCTTTTTTTTTTTTTTTTGAGGCAAGCCCAACAGACTGGCCTTTTTTATGAGAGAGAGAAAAAGAGAGAGAGAGAGAATTGCCCTGCCAGTGCCACCAGCCACTGTAATCGAACTCCAGACACATGTGCCAGCTTGTATACATGTGTAACCTTGCACATGCCTCACCTTGTGTGTCTGGCTTACACAAACACAGGTCCTTAGGATTCACAAGCAAGTGTCTTAACCATTAAAGCCACCTCTCCAGCCCTGATCATTTTTCTCACAGTGTTTTGCAAATGGCCCCTCCCTAGGAGCAGGGTGGAGTGAACAGAATTCCCGAGTATCTACACACCCTACGCACGCTGAAAGTTGTTCTGAAATTTGTTTTATAATTATAATAAAATGCATGCATCTTTTCCTTTTTTTCTATTTTAATTATTTATTCGTGTGTGCATATGAGCACACATGTGCAACAGCTCACGTGTGGTGGTCAAAAGACATCTTCAGGGAGTTTGCCCTGCTCTTCCTCTTCCACCTTTTGGAGAGGGGATCTCTTGCCACTGCTGCTTGTGAACTTCAGGATTCTCCTGGCTCTACTTCGCATTGCCATAAGCACGCTAGGATGGCAGATGTGTCTGCACTGTGTCTGGCAATATCTCTTGAGCAAGATTCCATACCCTTTGAATGCAAGGACATATTTTGTTTATACTCTCTTTTCCACCCAAGAATGTAGCATATTAGTTAACAGGAAGTATATGCTTAGGACTTGTCAATTTCGCAGCATGTCCTCATTTTCATTCTACGTAATTTTACATGAGAACATAAGAGTCTCTCATGTATAAGAAAACATTTTGCTCATTTCTATTTCTAGCCTGTCTTTTTGTGTTTTCCTGGGATACTCCCACATATTTGATCATGTATGTAAAGATGTATGGACAAGTATCGGAAGATGAGGGTGAATACACACATGGAACTGTCCACAAACAAGAGATGATCACAACGATCTTTGAACAGAAGTGGGTAAAGTTGGTTTTGTTTTTGTGTTTTCCAGAAAGCAGAAACTTGATCCAGGAGCTGGCTCTGCCCTAGATCTAAAGTGTGAGAACATTTATGAGCCCACAGTAGCTGAGATGAGCACGAGATGAGCCTGTCAACACTCCATCATGGATGGAGGGAGAGGCTCCCGAGACCCTATGGCTTCCTGAGCAGTATTGGCAGATAAAGGCCTCTGAGGAGAAGAGACATACTCTTCATTAGTGTGTCCACTGGTGAGTTTCCTACGCTCCAATAAATCATCCCTCGTCCACACTCATTCAAACAACCCTAGCAGAACTCAGTCACACACACACACACACCCAAAACAAGACTGATAATAAGAGAGAGACTTATTTGCAGGGGCTCAGCAGGAATGCAAGGGGATAAGAGAGCCGTGGGAGTACATGTAAACAAAAAGCACGTGATAAACATGAATAAAATTGAAATTGTTACACAAAGAAAACAAACACAACTTTTTTTTTTTTTTTTTTTTTTTTTTTTTTTTTGAGGAGCTTGTAATTCTGTCACACACTAAGGTGACCAGCAAAATACCACTATAGAATCATGTTATAGGTTATTGCCATAAGTAGATTACACTTCGTTACTCCAAGGGCCTGAAGGAGGTTCATCTGCATGACTGCAAAGTGGGAGAGCAGGATGTGTTTAGCTTGTTCTCCATGCTCGGTCAGTGTGTCAGCTCCCCAGTTCCTGCTGCTCATGAGCACCTGAGGAAGGTGGAGGTGATCATATTGCATGGAGAGACGTGTCAAAATTTTCCTTCTCCCATAAAGCTGCACATACCACCTTCCTTCCCTCTGTGTGTGTGTGTGTGTGTGTGTGTGTGTGTGCTCCTTGAGGTAACATTCATGTTTTATTTTATTTTATTTTTATTTTATTTTTTTTTTGGTTTTTCGAGGTAGGGTCTCACTCTAGTCCAGGCTGACCTGGAATTCACTCTGTAGTCTCAGGGTAGCCTCGAACTCTCTGCGATCCTCCTACCTCTGCCTTCCAAGTGCTGGGATTAAAGGCGTGTACCACCACACCCAGCTAATATTCTCTTCAGCCCATAATCTTGTCTTTTAAAGATCCATGCCTTCCTGGGGAAAAAGAAATCTTTCTAAGAGTCTAGCCTGCACTTTGTGTTTTGGAATAACCTGGTTGTGTGGTGGCTCTTTCCAAACCAAACAGTTTACTTTTGGCAAGTCTCACTAACAGCTGAGGAGCAGTTGTTGGGTTGCTTGTTAGCCCCGGTAATTAAGTAACAATCATGTAAAAAATGGTATATGGACCAGTTGGAAGCAGCACAATGCTACATGTTGGGTATAAAGTTGCCTGGACTTGCTGGGGCTGGTTTTGATAAGGTAGCAGATGGTCTAATAGACTCCATCATTGAGCAGCTAAATTGGTAGGGTCTTAGTTTAATAATCTTGTGTTCTAATGATTTAGGCGAGTGATGAAAGGCAATTACTTGTCCTTGTAATAATGCCCAGTTGGCCTGGATGGAAGGGCGCTCACTCCTACATGGTGTGACATAATTAACTCCCGTGCCCCAGAAGCATGGCTACAGAGGCCACCTTGATAATACACATCTCACCTTGATGCTCAGAATCTACAAGCATTTTTTTCCCCCAGTTGAAAATGGGTCTTAATTTTATTTAAAGCTCTGCAAGAGAGAAAAATCTTCTCATCTTCTGCAGGGGCGGTGCTCCTGTGTCTCAAAAGGTGTGCTTATGAGGTAGTTGTGTTGTGGGACTCTAAAACATGTTTCTGGACAGTGAAAAAGGACTCATGTGATATGAAGCACTTACAGATGAGGAAGTCAGTCAAGGGTTGTCTGAGCCACAGGAATTATCTAGGTGGCAATACAGCCCAAACACACCAGATCCTAGATTCTACATTGCTGCCATGCTGTATTCTGGAAATTCATCTTACCCAAATATTGTCTTCTGATTGCTTTTCTTTTTCTTTTTTAAAAGATTTTATTTGTTTGTTTGTTTGTTTGTTTATTTATTCATTTATTTATTTATTTATTACAGACAGACAGACAGAGAAAGAGAGTGAGAATGGGCACCCAGGACCTCTAGCCACTACAAATGAACTCCAGATGCATGTGCCACCATGTGCATCTGGCTTACATGGGACCTGGAGAATCAAATCTGGGTCCTTAGGCTTCACAGGCAAGTGCATTAAATGCTTAGCCATCTCTCCAGCCCTTTTTCTTTTTTAATTAATTTATTTTATTTATTTGGGAGGGGGGCAGATAGAGAGAAAGGGATTGCCAGGGCCTTCAGCCACTGCAAATGAACTCCAGACGCATGTGCCACCTTGTGCATCTGGCTTATGTGAGTCCAGCTTATGTCTGTCCTGAGGAGTCAAACCTGGGTCCTTTGCCTTTGCAGCCAAGTGCCTTCACCATTAAGTCATCCTTCCAGCCCACCTGATTGCTTTTCAAACCAGCCTATCTGGACTTCAAAGATCCTTCGTAATCTGTAACAACCATGAACTGAAATTATAACTTATATTTTTCACTTCGTGAACCTTTGCTAGAGATAAGTTGAAAGTAGGAACATAATTAACATAAAGGTAGTATTAACACTTTGCCCCAAGATATAATGCAATTTACACAAAATCAAATGTGAAGCCAAGTGTGATGTCATACACCCCTGTAGTTCCAGCATTCAGGAAGCTGGGCAGGAGGATTGCTGTGAGTTTCAAGGCCACCCTGAGGCTACTACAGAATGACTTTTATGTCAGTCTTCTATGTCTATGTGAGTCTAGGATCTCACGCTAGATCCAGCCTCAAAAAAGAAGGGGGGGGGGCGGCTGGAGAGATGGCTTAGAGGTTAAGCACTTGCCTTTGAAGCATAAGGACCCCCATTCAAGACTCGATTCCCCAGGTCCCATGTAAGCCAGATATACAAGGTGGCTTATGCATCTGGAGTTTGTTTTCAGTGGCTAGAAGCCCTGGTGCACCCATTCTCTGTCTCTGTCTCTCTCTCTCTCTATCTTTCTCTCTCTCTCTCTGCCTCTTTCTCTCTCTGCCCATCTGTCGCTGTCAAAGAAATAAATTTTTAAAAAAAGAAAGAAAGAGGGGGCTCATTCCCAAGCTTCATATCTTATGAAAATTAAGATAAAACCTAATAACTTAGATATCAAATCACACAACTTTAGGAACAAAACATAAAAGAAAAAAATGTTCAGGATCTACAAGACGGAATTCTTAGACTTGGTAGCCTAACCCAAAAAGGGAAAAGCTTATAAATTTTCAAAGGTAAAAATCTTGTTTAGGGGCTGGAGAAATGGGTTTGATTCCCCAATACCTATGTAAAGCCAGATGCACAAAGCAGCTCATGTGTCTGGAATTCATTTGTAGTAACAAGAGGCCCTGGGACTCTCTCTCTCTCTCTTTTTTTTTCTCTCTCTCTTCCTTTCTCCTTGAAAATAAATACTTTTTAAGTCTTGCTTAGTAAATGATACTATTATGAAATGAATGCACAAGTAAATATCAAAGACTTTTATGTTTCATATATCTGAGAATGGCTAATATCACCAACATATAATTTGTTCTCAGAACTCAACTGTTTAACAAAGTAAACAATCCAAGTGGAACATGGGACAAATACCTGAAGAGAAATTTCACCAAAGAAGGCATGCCGGTGGCGGACAAGCGTAGAAATGGTGATTAACATCGTTAGTGACTAGGGCATGCAAATTAGCACCACCATGTGACATCACTGAACACCTATGAGAAGAGCTGGAGCAAAAATAGTGGCAATGCCGGATTATGACAGGATGTAGAGGAGCAATGACTCATACGCTGGTGAGAAGGCGCAATGCAAAATCATTCACTCGCTCTGGAAAATAGTCTGATGGTTTTGTTTGAGAAGAAAAAAGTAAGTATGCAATTACTATATACCTGAGAAATTTTATGCACCTGGACTTTTTTTTCCAGAGAAATAAGACAGTTCCCCATAAAACTTATATGAGAACATATGTAGCAGTTTTATTCCTTGTATCCCTAGATTGAAAGCAACATGGATGCCAATCAATGGGCAAATGAGTAAACAAGCTGTGATTCATATGTACATGGAACCCTACTGTGGCTAGAGGAGAGGACTACTCGTCCACATAACGACCTGGACAAAAACACAGAGAACTGTGCGGGAGAGTGAGCATCTGTCTTCTAAAGTAATCTATGATATTTCCACTTATGTAACATTTGAAGTGATAAAATTATGGAAATAGAATAGACCAATTGTTTCTTAGGGGTAGGGCAATTTGAATGAGTTGTCTGCCATAAACTCATGTGTTCTGAATGCTAGGTCTCCAGCTGGTGGCAATTTAGGAGGTAGAGCCTTGCTGGAGGAGGTGTGTTGTGGTGGTGGACTTAGGGGTGTGATAGCCAACTCCCCATTGCCAGTGTTTTGCTCACTCTCCTGCTGCTATTTTCTATCTGCTGTGGCAGAGGTGATGTCCAGCCTCTGCTCATGCCATACTTTCTCCCTGCCATCATGGAGCTTCCGCTTGAGTCTTTAAGCCAAAATAAACCCTTTCTTC
This sequence comes from Orientallactaga sibirica, assembly GCA_036365145.1. Classification (NCBI taxonomy): domain Eukaryota; kingdom Metazoa; phylum Chordata; class Mammalia; order Rodentia; family Dipodidae; genus Orientallactaga; species Orientallactaga sibirica. Next base: position 4,580,179 of record JAEOAD010000009.1, read on the forward strand.
CCATGAGCTGCTTTTGATTGGGTGTTTTGTATCGGCAATAAGAAGGTAAGTACAACAAAGGGTAAACGTGGTATAAGAAGGGAAGTGAGCATTGCTATAAGGATAACACGTGTGTAAGAATAACATGTGTGGGGCTGGCGAGATGGCTTAGCGGTTAAGGTGCATGCCTGTGAAGCCTAAGGACCCAAGTTTGATTCTCCAGGTCCCATGTAAGCTAGCAGCACATGGTGGCACATGCATCTAGAGTTCATTTACAGTGGTTAGAGGCCCTGGTTGCCCATTCTCACTTTCTGTCTCTCTCTCTCCCTCTCTCTCTCTTTCTCCCTCTCTCTATCTCTAATAAATAAATAAATAAAAATAAAATCTTTAAAAAAAAGAGTAACACGTGTGTAAGAACGACATGCGTGGAGATGGTAGTATTCTTCACAGGATCATGCCAACAGCCTGTCTGTAACATGTCTCACCAGTAGTTGACATTGGCTAAAGACCACATGGAATGTCTCTCCATAAGTTCAACTGCATGTGAGTCTATAATTTTCTTTAAAAAAAATACTTCAAGGCAATCATGGTGGTACACATCTGCAATGTCAGCAACCTTGGAAGCAGAGGCAGGAGGATCACATGCCCAAGACCACCCTAGGCAATGTAGTGAAACCATACCTCAAAATAAAAAGTAACAAAGAGAGGGCTGGAGAGATGGCTTAGCAGTTAAGGCACATGCCTGCAAAGCCTAAGGACCCTGGTTCGATTCTCCAGGTCCCACGTGAGCCAGGTGCACAAGGTAGCACACGCATCTGGAGTTCATTTGTAGTGGCTAGAGGTCCTGGGTGCCCACTCTCACTCTCCCTTTCTCTGTCTCTAATAAATAAATAAAAATAAAATCTTTTTAAAAAATCTTTTTAAAAAGTAACAAAGGGAAAACGTAGGGTAGAGGCTGGACAGAGAGTTCATGCTGGGGAGACCACCTAGCATGCACCTGGTCATAATAGTCCTACTTTCTGACATCATGTTCACACCAGATAAAATCCACAAGTCAGTTTGGCCCGCAGAGTACAATACTCGATTCTCCCTGGGCGTTGTTGTGTCACACAGCACTGCTGCTGGCTTCCCACACAAGCTGCTTCAAGAGGGCTCATTAGCCTTGTAGACTGAATAACGGCCATCAGCACCATCTCCTGTTATCTCCTATTGTTCCCACCACTGTTACCAATGTGAGCAACACTCCAGCTAACTAAGGACTAGTCTGCCAAATTTCTGGTTTCTTTCAATTAGGGACCAGTTAATCTGCTTTCGAAGTATTTTCTGGCAGAGCAGCTGACGAGGGAGAGAACACCTGGGTGTACTGTACTGAAGACCTGTGATGTGTCCAGGTCCTACCGCTAAAGTGAGGGTGACAGCCAAACTGGCAAAAAGAAGAGAAGAAGGAGAAGGAGAAGGAGAAGGAGAAAGAAAGAGAAGAAAAAGAGAGAAGAGAAGAGAAGAGAAGAGAGAGAAGAGAAGAGAAGAGAAGAGAGAATAGAATAGAATAGAATGAGGGCTGGGAAGGTGGCTCAGTGGGAAAGTGCTTGCATTGCAAGTGTAAGTGTGTGAGTTCACATCCCCAGGACCCAAGGAAAGCCAGATATGGTAGCCCTCGCATCTGTAATCTCAGCATGCCTAGGGCAAGAAGGGAGGCGGAGACAGGAGAATCTCCAGAGTCTTGCAAGCCAGCTAGCCTGGAGGAGGCTGCTGTGAACAATGCGAAGAGAGATGTAGCTTCAAAGCAAGGTAGAAGGTAAAGGCCACAGCCAGAGCTGTCCTCTTACTCCCATGCATGCACTCCCATGCACACACATAGACATATATACATCCATACACGCATGGTCATACGTACGTACATACATACATACCTGGAAGTGGTAATGTTTGCCTGCTGTCCCATTGCTGAAGAAGCAGAGACAGCAATCTCTGAGTTAGCTGGACAGCTAATCTCGCAGAATCGTGAGTTCCAGCTACAGTGAGAATCCCTGTCTCGAGAGACAGAGTGACTTGGGGAAGCCATCCACATCAGTGCCTGGCCTCCATGCACGCTTGCACAAAGGTACACACACAACCACGTACAAACACATATCAGCAGGCATGCGTATGCATGCACACACCACACAATACACATGCAAGAAAAGTCAGGGCTGTGATTCATCCTATTCATAAAAGAATAGAAAGAAACGAGGAAGAGGGTGCTGGCGAGGAGGTCCCATCGTGGTGAGTGAGAGCCTGGTCTTCGGTAAGACTCGAGAACTGAATGTAACTCACGGATGCTGGAGGCCAGACGTAGGTGTTTTGTGTAATATGCTCACAGACCTTCTGGATGGGTTCAAAGCTCACCCCAGTTTACAGACAGAGACTCTGAGGCTAATGGCTGGCAGGATGTCCGAGTTCCTGTAAGCTAGGAACAAGTGGACTCATAGCGTCATGATGTTGAGTTTTGTTTTGTTTCTTGAGGGGTGTTGAAGTAGGGTCGTGCTCTAGCTCAGGCTGACCTGGAATTCACTAGCGTAGTCTCAGGCTGGCCTTGAACTCACAGCAATTTGCCTAACTCAGCCTCCCAAGTGCTAGGATTAAGGCGTGTGCCACCACACCCGGCTCACTGAATGGTTATGATATCTGTGTGGAGGACACGATTTGCTACAATGGTAGCACAGGTGCTGTAAAGACAGTCGTTTTCTCTTTATTGTCTTCACTCTTTTGTTGTTTTTCTTTTCTTTTCTTTTCTTTTTTTCGAGGTAGGGTCTGGCTTTAGCCCAGGATGATCTGAAATTCACTATGTAGTCTCAGGGTGGCCTCGAACTCACAGTGATCCTCCAACCTCTGCCTCCCCAGTACTGGGTTTAAAGGCATGCATCACCACGCCTGGCTTCTTCTTATGTGTCAGTGAAAGATGGGGATCCAAGTCTGTAAAATGCATTTCTGATATCACCCAGCATTGTTAGTTCTTATAGGAAAGAAAGGGGAAAAAATTTTTTTGAGATAGGGTCTCACTGTAGCCCAGGCTGACCTGGATCACATTCTGTATTCTAAACTGGCCTCAAACCCACATGATCCTCCTACTTCAGTCTCTCTGAGTGCTGGGATTACAGGCATGTGCCACCACGCCCAGCTTAGAAAACCCTTATTATAGTCCTATGTGAAGATGCTCTCTTAAAAACCTCATCCTCACTCTTTGCCCCTTTCCCATGAAAGTTCACTCTCCCTATTCTGTCCACAAAACATTTTCATTCCTCATCAATTTTTCTGTATAAAAGTTGAAGAGTGTGAAGCAAAATATATATTCTGGTCAGGCATGGTGGCACATGCCTTTAATCCCAGCACTCGGAAGGCAGAGGTAGGAGGATCGCCATGAGTTCAAGGCTACCCTGGGAATACATAGTGAATTCCAGGTTAGCCTGGGCTGGAGTGAGACCCTACCTCAAATATATATATATATTTCTGAATCCTGAGAACAAGGGCCCTTCTGGTCTGAGTTCTCAACAATTTAGCAGTTGGATTATGAGCCAAACCAGCTGGCCTTTGTGTGCCTCAGTTTTCTCTTTTGTGATACTGTTTCATGGACTAAAAGTTTGTTGTTGTTTTTTTTTAAAGACTCTTTGTACCAGTCAGTTTACAGCTGGAGGACAGTGCCCCACAGCACTCCTTCCCACTGTGTGGATGTAACGTTCTGTCCACGCACTCTTCTGCAAGGTTCCCCGAGTCTTGGTGGTCTCATTTCGTGCTAAGCTCTCAACAGCCATTTTCAGCTTTAATGAGTTTTGAGTCACTTTGGTGTCTATAGCCCGTCAACATGTTGACCTGCAGGATAGAGGAGGACAAAAAGAAAGGGACGTTAGTACAGAAGAAGGTTGACTTGGAAAGCAGAGGGTGTTCAGGGTGATAGGGAAGGAGGGGGGACATAAGAAGGTAATAGGATGAGAATATCAGAGAGTTCATGCTGGGAGACCACCTAGCATGCACCTGGTCATAATAGTCCTACTTTCTGACATCATGTTCACACCAGATAAAATCCACAAGTCAGTTTGGCCCGCAGAGTACAATACTCGATTCTCCCTGGGCGTTGTTGTGTCACACAGCACTGCTGCTGGCTTCCCACACAAGCTGCTTCAAGAGGGCTCATTAGCCTTGTAGACTGAATAACGGCCATCAGCACCATCTCCTGTTATCTCCTATTGTTCCCACCACTGTTACCAATGTGAGCAACACTCCAGCTAACTAAGGACTAGTCTGCCAAATTTCTGGTTTCTTTCAATTAGGGACCAGTTAATCTGCTTTCGAAGTATTTTCTGGCAGAGCAGCTGACGAGGGAGAGAACACCTGGGTGTACTGTACTGAAGACCTGTGATGTGTCCAGGTCCTACCGCTAAAGTGAGGGTGACAGCCAAACTGGCAAAAAGAAGAAGAAGAAGAAGAAGAAGGAGAAGGAGAAGGAGAAGGAGAAGGAGAAGGAGAAAAGAAAGAGAAGAGAAGAGAAGAGAAGAGAAGAGAAGAGAAGAGAAGAGAAGAGGATAGAATAGAATAGAATAGAATGAGGGCTGGGAAGGTGGCTCAGTGGGAAAGTGCTTGCATTGCAAGTGTAAGTGTGTGAGTTCACATCCCCAGGACCCCAGGAAAGCCAGATATGGTAGCCCTCGCATCTGTAATCTCAGCATGCCTAGGGCAAGAAGGGAGGCGGAGACAGGAGAATCTCCAGAGTCTTGCAAGCCAGCTAGCCTGGAGGAGGCTGCTGTGAACAATGCGAAGAGAGATGTAGCTTCAAAGCAAGGTAGAAGGTAAAGGCCACAGCCAGAGCTGTCCTCTTACTCCCATGCATGCACTCCCATGCACACACATAGACATACATACATCCATACACGCATGGTCATACGTACGTACATACATACATACCTGGAAGTGGTAATGTGTGCCTGCTGTCCCATTGCTGAAGAAGCAGAGACAGCAATCTCTGAGTTAGCTGGACAGCTAATCTCGCAGAATCGTGAGTTCCAGCTACAGTGAGAATCCCTGTCTCGAGAGACAGAGTGACTTTGGGAAGCCATCCACATCAGTGCCTGGCCTCCATGCACGCTTGCACAAAGGTACACACACAACCACGTACAAACACATATCAGCAGGCATGCGTATGCATGCACACACCACACAATACACATGCAAGAAAAGTCAGGGCTGTGATTCATCCTATTCATAAAAGAATAGAAAGAAACGAGGAAGAGGGTGCTGGCGAGGAGGTCCCATCGTGGTGAGTGAGAGCCTGGTCTTCGGTAAGACTCGAGAACTGAATGTAACTCACGGATGCTGGAGGCCAGACGTAGGTGTTTTGTGTAATATGCTCACAGACCTTCTGGATGGGTTCAAAGCTCACCCCAGTTTACAGACAGAGACTCTGAGGCTAATGGCTGGCAGGATGTCCGAGTTCCTGTAAGCTAGGAACAAGTGGACTCATAGCGTCATGATGTTGAGTTTTGTTTTGTTTCTTGAGGGGTGTTGAAGTAGGGTCGTGCTCTAGCTCAGGCTGACCTGGAATTCACTAGCGTAGTCTCAGGCTGGCCTTGAACTCACAGCAATTTGCCTAACTCAGCCTCCCAAGTGCTAGGATTAAAGGCGTGTGCCACCACACCCGGCTCACTGAATGGTTATGATATCTGTGTGGAGGACACGATTTGCTACAATGGTAGCACAGGTGCTGTAAAGACAGTCGTTTTCTCTTTATTGTCTTCACTCTTTTGTTGTTTTTCTTTTCTTTTCTTTTCTTTTTTTCGAGGTAGGGTCTGGCTTTAGCCCAGGATGATCTGAAATTCACTATGTAGTCTCAGGGTGGCCTCGAACTCACAGTGATCCTCCAACCTCTGCCTCCCCAGTACTGGGTTTAAAGGCATGCATCACCACGCCTGGCTTCTTCTTATGTGTCAGTGAAAGATGGGGATCCAAGTCTGTAAAATGCATTTCTGATATCACCCAGCATTGTTAGTTCTTATAGGAAAGAAAGGGGAAAAAATTTTTTTTTTTGAGATAGGGTCTCACTGTAGCCCAGGCTGACCTGGATCACATTCTGTATTCTAAACTGGCCTCAAACCCACATGATCCTCCTACTTCAGTCTCTCTGAGTGCTGGGATTACAGGCATGTGCCACCACGCCCAGCTTAGAAAACCCTTATTATAGTCCTATGTGAAGATGCTCTCTTAAAAACCTCATCCTCACTCTTTGCCCCTTTCCCATGAAAGTTCACTCTCCCTATTCTGTCCACAAAACATTTTCATTCCTCATCAATTTTTCTGTATAAAAGTTGAAGAGTGTGAAGCAAAATATATATTCTGGTCAGGCATGGTGGCACATGCCTTTAATCCCAGCACGGAAGGCAGAGGTAGGAGGATCGCCATGAGTTCAAGGCTACCCTGGGAATACATAGTGAATTCCAGGTTAGCCTGGGCTGGAGTGAGACCCTACCTCAAATATATATATATATATTTCTGAATCCTGAGAACAAGGGCCCTTCTGGTCTGAGTTCTCAACAATTTAGCAGTTGGATTATGAGCCAAACCAGCTGGCCTTTGTGTGCCTCAGTTTTCTCTTTTGTGATACTGTTTCATGGACTAAAAGTTTGTTGTTGTTTTTTTTTAAAGACTCTTTGTACCAGTCAGTTTACAGCTGGAGGACAGTGCCCCACAGCACTCCTTCCCACTGTGTGGATGTAACGTTCTGTCCACGCACTCTTCTGCAAGGTTCCCCGAGTCTTGGTGGTCTCATTTCGTGCTAAGCTCTCAACAGCCATTTTCAGCTTTAATGAGTTTTGAGTCACTTTGGTGTCTATAGCCCGTCAACATGTTGACCTGCAGGATAGAGGAGGACAAAAAGAAAGGGACGTTAGTACAGAAGAAGGTTGACTTGGAAAGCAGAGGGTGTTCAGGGTGATAGGGAAGGAGGGGGGACATAAGAAGGTAATAGGATGAGAATATGAACAAATTACAGTATGTTTGTGTGCTAAAACTCTCAATAAAAATGTTTTGGTGACTGGAGAGATGGCTTAGCCACTAGAGACACTTGCTTGAAAAGCCTGATGGCCAGGGTTTGATTCCCCAGTACCCACGTAAAGCCAGATGTCCAAAGTGACACATGCATCTGGAGTTCTTTTGCAGTGATAATAGACCCTAGTATGCCCCCTTCTCTCTGTTTCTCTCTCTTTCTCTCTCTCTCTGTGCTTGCTTGTAAAAATAATTATTAAATAAATTTTAATATTTTTATTTATTTGAGAGAGAGAGAATGGGTGCACCAGGGCCCATAGCCACTGAAAATGAACTCCAAATGCATGCCCCACCTTGTGCATCTGGCTTACGTGTGTACTGGGGAATTGAACCTGGGTCTTAGGCTACACAGACAAATACCTTAACCACTAAGTTATCTCTTCAGCCCAGTTTTGTAAAGTTTTTTTTTTTTTTAAACTCTTTGTATTTTAAAATTTGCACATCACATCTGATTGTGGATAATGAGCTAATTTAACCAGGAGATTTGAGCACAGAGATTTTTCAACTTAAAGCCAATAATAATAATAATAATAATAATAATAATAAAATAAACGACAATCCCAACAATCACTGCCAAGTTCAGTGTCGTCTCCCCCCTGGGTCCTGCTTTCCAGTCGGACCCATCGAAACATGCGTCCCATTGTGAGAGTCGACACAGCCGTAGAAGATGCGAGTTTACTTTTTTTCCACCAAGTGCTGACATATTCCCAAGTGAGGGTGAGGCCTGTGTTCCCTTCGTTGTTTTGTTTTTAGCTTCTTGTTTCCAGATCTTCTGACACATTTATTTATTTGTAGACTCAACACGTTATTTCTCAAGCTGGGAAAAACCCTCAAGGCCAAAACTATTTTTTAGGTGTAAGAATATTTTTAATGCTAGCCTCCTTTAACTCAACCAAAAACAAAACAAAACAAAAATTTAAAAAAAAAGAACTTCAAAGAAGAAAAACAGGTACTTTCAAGTCAAAAAGGAAAATATAACTGAAAATTTCCTTGTAGATTCACCGATGATTTCATTTTATCTCCACCTGGCATAGCAAAAATATAATTGTCCAGACATTTGTAAAGCTGTGATTCCTCGGGACTCACTGAGAAGCTAAAAAAGCAATAGGTAGAGTAGAGTAGGGAATGCATACTGCCTTTATTTATTGGTAATGAAATTGTAATGAAATGGGAGCTGGGGAAATGACTCAGTAGTTAAGACCAATAAGCACACAGTATGACGGCCCTAAAAAAGCCCGAGTCCCATCCTCAGCTGCCCAGTAAAAAGCTGAGCATGACCAGGCAAGCCTGTAATTCCAGTCTTGTGGGGAACAGAGACAGGAGAATCGCTGGGCTCATCGGTCAGCCAAACTGAACAAAACTGGCAGGCCCAGGTTCAGGAAGAAACTGTCATGAGCACACAGGGTGTGAGCAGGCATACACATCCACACACACACCACATGCACACACATGCAAATATATATGTCTAGATAGATAGATAGATGATAGATAGATAGATAGATAGATAGATAGATAGATAGATGATAGATAGATAGATAGATGATAGATAGATAGATGATAGATAGATAGATAGATAGATAGATAGATAGATAGATAGATAGATAGATAGATGATAGATAGATAGATGATAGATAGATGATTGATAGATAGATAGATAGATGATAGATAGATGATAGATAGATAGATAGATAGATAGATAGATAGATAGATGATAGATAGATAGATAGATAGATAGATAGATAGATAGATAGATAAATAGATCTTTCCAGCGCCAGAACTGGATCACCCCCCACAGAGAGCTATTGGTCAGGGAGGCTCGTGAGGTCCCCCAAACAGTGCAGGCTATTGCTAGAACTCTTAGTTACCTACCAGAGCCAAATGGTAAGACCCTAAGGCTGAAGAGACCACAGGCTGTGACCACAGATAAGGAGAGATCACAATGGATATGAGACGGGAACCAGCTCCTTGATGGCTGGCTCTTATAGTGCTCGAAAGTGCATGTGAGCTACTGGGGGAAAATGGTCACTAACAACATGAACAAGCAGAGAATTGTGTAAGCTTCAAAAATCAACCGACTAGGGGCTGGACAGATGGATTAGCAGTCAAGGCACATGCCTGTGAAGCCTCAGGACCCCGGTTCAATTCTCCAGGTCCCACGTAAAGCCAGATGCACATGGTGGCCATGTGTCTGGAGTTCTTTTGCAGTGGCTAGAGGTCCTGGCGCACCCATTCTCACTCTCTCTCTCTCTCTTTCTCTCTTCTTCTCTCTGTCTCTAATAAATAATAAATAAATAAAAATTTTTAAAAATCAACCCACTAGGTGAGATGTGCATGCCTGCGTAATAGTGGCACGCAGGCTGCGGGGACAGTTACTGCTCTTGGATTGGATATGAGGCCCATGCAGTGGGAGGGAATGCATACCTGGATCACTGACAGCCACGCCAGACTCCTATGGATAGGAAGGTCAGAGACTAGAAAACAGCACACACTGTTCCTTGGCCAAGGAGAGAGGGTGTACCCATCAGTCAATCTTTGAAAGGACCATTTTTTTCTTTGAGTTTTATTATTTATTTTATGAGAGGAAGTGAGAGAAAGAGAGAGAATTGGTGCAGCAGGGCCTCTAGACACTGCGGCCAAACTCTAGACATGTGTGTGCCATCACGTGGGCATGCACAACTTTGTGCACGTGCATCACCATGGGAGGCTGGCTCCCATGGGATCTGGGGGGTTGAACCTGGGTCCTTAGACTTCTCAGGCAAGCACCTTAACCATTAAGCCACCTTTCCAGTCTTGAAAGGATTATTTTACCAAATCTGATCCATGCTACTCTCACCCTTGGTTGGTGAATCTGCTTTTGCACAGATGGCAGTGAATACCAGGAAGAACCAAGGTCCATCAATTTGATAAGAAAAGTTAGCTGACTGCCTTGCATGAGACAAGCCATCTCTATTATATCTGTGAGGGCTCAGGAGACGTTACAGAGGAAGTGAGTGCTGCTGTCACTGCTAGCCTGACAACTTCCTTCACGGAGATGATGGTTAGACACTGAGAGACTCAAGCTCGTCAAAGCAGAAATTCAGAGGATGCAGACAACCCCTTATTAAAGGAGACTCATGTCTGTGAAGACTCAGAGAACATTGTAGAAGAGGGGGTGAAATGACATGATTTTAAGAGCCACAGGGTGGGAAGATGTATCCTGAGGCACTGTCCCCTAACTGAGACTCACTGGTACATTCATGACCCCATATAAAAGTTGAATGCATGCTGGAGAGATGGCTTAGCAGTTAAGGCGCCTGCCTGCCAAGCCTAAGCACGCCCGTTAGATCTCCAGGTCCCACGTTTAGCCAGATGTAAAGTGAAGCAAGCACGCAATGCCACACTTGCCCACAAGGGGCGCACACAATCTGGAATTCATCCACAGTGGCTGCGAGGCCGCTGGCATGCCCATTCTCTGTCTCTGTCTCTCTTCCTCTCTGTCTCTCTCAAACAATAATAATAAAAAGTTGAATGCCAACAACCCCACTGTGGAATGGGGGCATATGGGAGAAGGGATATATAAAAGTGTAATCCAATGATTATATGATAAATATATACTATGTCCATACTGTAAAGTACATAATGATGAAAATAATTTAAAAGGGTGTATGGATTTAATTTCTATACTTTCTTTAAAAGTTCCCACCAAGGAACTTTGGTTAACCTAGTGGGAAACTGTCATATTGAGGTCAAGATTATTTACTTTCTACATGTCCCTGTCAAGGAACGGCAGGGCTTCGTTGTTAGTAGTAATCTGAACTTGAACGAGGGAGCAAGTTTCTTAGTCTCGTAGTTACCTTCTCCTTTGTCTCATTAAGACAAAACACCTGACCAGGAGCAGCTCATGGGAGGAAAGGGTTTATTGCAGGCTTGCAGTTCCAAGCAAAAGTTTCATCCCAGCCTGGCAGAGCGGAGGCTGGGCGTCACATCTTGCCACAGCAGTGGGGAGTAACAGCAGGAGAGTGAGACAAGCTCTGGCAAGGGGGAGCTGGCTACACCACCCCAAAGCCCACTCCTAGCAACACACCTCCTCCAGCAAGGCTCTGCCGCCCACATTGCCACCCATGTGTGTGCAGATGTGTGTGCCCCATGCACGTGAGTGCAGAGGCCAGAGGGAAACGTCAGGTGTGCCCACTCACCACCCACCCAAGTGCTTCTTCGCTTCAGACCAAGCTGCTGTCCCTCAGCAATTCTTCCATCTCCTCCTCTTCCCCCGTCAGGACTTGGGTTACAGGTTGTGCAGCCATATTCGGCATGTTACGAGGGTTTGGCGAGTCAGACTTGACAGACTCTACTCAAGAGGCCCTCGTGCTAAAGTGACAAGTGCTCTTAACCACTGGGCCATTTTCCCAGCTCTGATCTCTCTCACTCTCTTTAGGGAAATTCAGAGAAAAAGGAAAAAAGATTAAAAAATAAATAAAACACGGGGCTGGAGAGATGGCATAGCTGTGAAGGTATACCTGCAAAGCCTAAGGACCCTAGTTCAATTCTCCAGGTCCAATGGAATCTAGATGCATATGGTGGTGCATGCATCTGGAGTTTGTTTGCAGTGACACGCCCATTCTCACTCTCCTCCCCCACCCCCATCTCTAATAAATAAATAAAAGTAACATCTTAAAAATAAAAAATAAATAAATAAATAAATAAATAAATAAATAAAACACGAATGACAACAATACCAGTGAGGAGTCAACACTGAAGACTTGACATGAAGAAAAGTTCTGTTCTCTATTTTACTTAAATAAATTTATATTTAAAATATTTTCATTTATGAGAGAGAATGGACACACAGAGACTCTTGATGCTACAGATAAACTTCAGGTGCATGTGGAGTTTTGGAGTCTGGCTTTAAGTGGCTACTGGGGAATCAAACCCGGACCCAGCAGGAGGTGCAAGCAAGTGCCTTTAACAGCTGGGTCATCTCCCCAGTCTCTTATTTTATTTTATTTTATTTTATTTTATTTTATTTTATTTTATTTTATTTTGTCACCCATTCATTTCGAGACAAGGTCTCATGTATCCCAGACTGGCCTTGAGGTCTTTATGCAGCCGAGGATGATCACTTCTCAAATGCTGGGATTGCCGATGTGAGCCGCCATGCCCAGCTGATGTGATGCTGAAAACTCAGGGCTTTGTGCATGCTAGACAAGCATTCTGCCAATCCTGGCCCAGGATTTCTGCTCTTAAGTGTTAATTTGTTGTTGTTGTTGTTTTGTTGTTGTTTTTTTTTGGTTGTTTTTGTTTTTTGAGGTAGGGTCTAACACAGGCTGACTGGAACTCACTATGTAGTCACTGGGTGGCTTTGAACTCATGGAGATCCTCCTACCTCTGCTTCCTGAGTGCTGGGATTAAAGACGTGTGCCAGCATGCCCGGCAAGTGTTAATTTTTAGCCTAGCTCCTCTGTGGAGGCTTGTGGCAAGCTACCCTCACAGCAGTTCACAGGAAAGTAAACTCAGCTCTTCCTTGCACAGGCCTCACTGTGTTCTTTAGTCTTTACCTGTGTCAGTGATCTTCTCATCGCTGCAAGAAAGCACACCACAAGAAGCAGCTCATGGAAATAAAGGATGCATTTCCAGCTTCTATTTTCCACAGGAGATCTATCATGGCCCGGGGGGCATAGCAGATGCAGACAGCTGGCATCACACCTTCATATCAGCAGAGAGGAAGTAGTTTATACCAGAGCACTGAGAAAGGCTGGATTGTAACACCTCAAGGCCTTCCCCCAGTGACAACCCCCCGACCAGTAAGGCTCCACCTCCCCAAATCTCCACAATCCTCCTACACAGCACCACCAAGCAGGGACTAAGCATTCACACACATGAGTCCATGGGGGACACTCCACACTGCCTGTATCAGCTCTAGAATTCTGGGCTTTACGTTGGGCAGTGGGATCTGACGTGACAATTTTCTTGAGTAGGAGTGGACTGGAGGACGAGGATTTCTCTTTGTAGCCAACATGCCTGTGTAAATAATTGGTTGTCTGGGGTGGATAGAGCAGGATGGAAGAAGGAAGGAAGGAAGGGAGAGAGGGAGGAAGGGAGGAAAGAAAGAAAACCATCAGCTTGATTCGCCTCCTGGGGTTTATTCCTGTTCCCCAAAATGCTTTTCATTGCATGTTGCCTGTCTCCTCTGCTTTGGGGTTTTCTGCCACAGGCTAGTGAGCAGCTATCCGTTAGCAGTCTGCACTGAAATCCCCCTTCGTCCTGCCTAGAAGCAGAGGGATACAACTTGCCTCTCATATTTCAAAGCTCAACCAAACCCTGGCCCAGTGTTGGTTAAAAGCTAATTGCATCCTAGGCTGCATCTTGTGCCGTTGCCAATCTAAACACTTAGGTTTCATTTTTTAAAAATTAAGAGCACCTAGAAAAGGAAGAAAAATTGTAGCATCAGAGCCAGGATTATGATTGCCAGACGGACAGCCATTAAGAGCCTCCTGAGGAGGTGTGGAAGTTGCCAAAGTCTTCACCTAGTGAGAATTCCTAATTTTTTGAGAACACTGAACAGGTGCTATGAACGTGGTGGCAGAGATGCCAACGGCATTAACCACGAGGTCACGCACCACTTTTCTTTATTTTTTTTCTTTCCTTTTTTTAATGGTTTAAAGGGGCATCAGGAGAAGCTGCTGAAAACATGGGCAGCTCCTTGTGGACACTCAGGTCACTTCCTGGCCTTGCAATGCTGTCTTTCTGCAAGATCATGGGATGAGGATTGCAAATCTGAGTTATGTCATAAATGCATGGGCCCTTTGGACTGAGAAACTTATATGAAAAGAGGAGCATGGGAGAGCTGTGGGGGGAAACCCTGTAAAATGCTGTGCTCCAATGCAGAATGTTTGGCTTATGTGACTGTGTTTAATGTGGTGTGTCTGTGGTATTTCATTTCCAAGTGCCTTTGTGGTGCCCCGTGCGTGTGCCTGCAATGGCCAGAGCAAATGTCCCATGACCCACTCCATTACGTTTCCGCCCTTTCTTGTTTTGAGCTGAAGTCTCTTACTGATTCTCGGACTTGCTGGCAATTCTCGGCAACCCTATAGCACTAGGGTTACACATGCACTTTTCCACACCCATCTGTTTGTGTGGATCCCGCCTCCTCCAGCAGATTCTCTGGCCTCCTTAGACCTTCACCCTTGCACAGGAAGTGCTCTTGATCACTGAGCCATCTCTCCAGGGCATCAAATGCAGTACTAAATAGCATTTCGCTGCACCACTTTTTCTTTATTTTTTTCCTACTTTGTTAAGACTCAAAGTTACAAAGAATCACAGCTATTAAAAAAAAAGATTTTATCTCAGGAATTCACAGAAGTGAGGTGTTCTCAGCCTCTGGGGTAGAATCCTGTGCATTTTGTAAATCTTTCAGTTATGAAAAACAGGTACTCACCTCAGTATGTGGATGGTCTGATGGGAAGGCTTCTGCACAGGACTGAGACACAAACTCACTCCAGGCCAGTGGTCAAAGATGGCCCAAGACCTCCTGAGAATTAAAGAAAAGCTTTGGAGAACTCATTCATGCACAGACAGTGCCTGCAGCGGAGACCTGCACTCAAGGGGGCAGACAGACAGACAGACAGACGGATTTCAAAAAGAGCCAAGTACACAACACGCTAGAATTTGGGAAACAGTGGTACATTTCATTCTTGCTTGCTCAGGAACAAAGGAAGCCTTTCCATATATGTAGATCTTCCATTTTTTTGCTCAGAAAGCCTTTGCAGGCTTTTGGAGTTCATTTGCAGTGGCTGAAGGCCCTGACCTGCCCATTCACTCTGTCTGTCTATCTGCATCTTTTTCTCTCTCAGATAAATTTTAAAAAATTAAAAAGAATTTGTACATAAATTATAGCTGTAAAATTTTAAACAAATAATAAACAGATAGGATGATTATAGACAACCATGTTAACTGAATGTCATCATTGTTTTGTCTATTTTTTCCTTATATTTGTCCTTCTCACTTACCTATCTCACATTAACTACAGCTTCAAAACCAATGTGAGTTTGACATATTAATAGGGCATTTGCACTTTGTTCCCAATATAAATGAGGATATTTTAAATATTTCACCAATAAGTACATTTGTTAGAGGCTTCCAATAGCCCATTTTATCCTTTTAATAAAATTTAAGAAATAAAACCAGTGTTCAAATGGTTAGATTTTTTAATTATCTATTTCAAGTTAATTTTTTTACTTTAAATCAAATGCAATGAATTGCATTAATGAGTTTTCTAATTCTGAGCCATTATTTAAAAAACACTATCTTGAAGATGCTTACCTATTTAATCTGTTTCTAGATATTGCACACATTTGTGATTTTTGTTAGCATTTCAGAGAATTTTTTTTATCCCTTTGTTTTGAACCTTACTGCGTCCTTTCACATAGCTGGTTTATTTAGTCGCCACTGCACAGATGAAGAGGTGACTATTCTAAAGTCAATTATCAAGAGAGTTTCAACAGGTGATATGCTGGGATTTGCATACAGTAGAAATGTTACCCTTGCTTGGCCTGGAGAGGAGATTGGAAAGGGACATAACTAAAGGCCAGCAGGATTAATATTCATCTTCTTAATTATGTTGTAGAGTTCAATTCTTACGTGTTATTTTATTTCATGTTAACTTTTTTTTCTGACAACCTCCATACATATATACAATGTTCCCTGATCATAGCCCTCTCCCGCCACCCTCCTTTGTCCTTTCTCCCTTCTCTCCTCTCCACTGAATCCTCTCTTCCAACTACCTTCCAAAGCACTCCTCCCCTTCCTTTGACTCTTATATTCTTTCCACCACCTCTTCTGCAATTGTCCCTGAGCCTTGGAGGGTGTGATAGAGATGCCTCACTTAGTGCTAAACCCTCCACTGTCATTTCTTCTCAGTACTTTGATGAGTTTTGAGTCACCTCAGCAGTCACTGCCATCTGAAAAGAGAAGCTTCTCTGACCAAAAGTGAGAGCAGCGTTAGTGTATGGGCACAAGCATATGGATGTGAGCATTAGTATTTAGAGGGCAATATGGTGGGCAGTTCTCATAATTGATTGCTGATCTAAAAGTAAAATGGAAGTATATTTAGACACCTACAAGTTCTACCAGCTTTGTAAGCTAGAACATGATAGAAATGTTGGCTGACCTGGACCTCACTGGACTATGTATTCTCAGGGTGGCCTTAAACTCACAGCAATCCTCCTACCTCTGCCTCCCGAGTGTTGGGATTAAAGGCATATGCCACCATGCCAGGCATTTAGAAATGTTTTTTAACTTACAACTCAAGGGATTTTGTCTACCAGATACAAGCCAACCCTTCCTTTTTCAGAGATGTGTTAAATGTGTCGAAGACTATTTCAAAAACGTTTAATGGACAAGAGTGAACAAGCTCCTTCACGGGAGGCCCTGACTTGTCCGTCCTTATGTACACAGCACTGTAATGAGTCCTTATATACACAGTGCTGTAATGAGTCCTTATATACACAGCGCTGTAATGAGTCCTTATATACACAGCGCTGTAATGAGTACACAGCACTGTAATGAGTCTGTAATATATATACAGTGCTGTAATGAGTCCTTATGTACACAGCACTGTAATGAGTCCTTATATACACAGCGCTGTAATGAGTCCTTATGTACACAGCACTGTAATGAGTCCTTATATATACAGTGCTGTAATGAGTCCTTATGTACACAGCACTGTAATGAGTCCTTATATACACAGCACTGTAATGAGTCCTTATATACACAGTGCTGTAATGAGTCCTTATATACACAGTGCTGTAATGAGTCCTTACATACACAGCGCTGTAATGAGTCCTTATACACACAGCGCTGTAATGAGTCCTTATATACACAGCGCTGTAATGAGTCCTTATGTACACAGCACTGTAATGAGTCCTTATATATACAGTGCTGTAATGAGTCCTTATGTACACAGCACTGTAATGAGTCCTTATATACACAGCGCTGTAATGAGTCCTTATGTACACAGCACTGTAATGAGTCCTTATATACACAGTGCTGTAATGAGTCCTTATATACACAGTGCTGTAATGAGTCCTTATACACACAGTGCTGTAATGAGTCCTTATACACACAGTGCTGTAATGAGTCCTTATATACACAGTGCTGTAGTGAGTCCTTATACACACAGTGCTGTAATGAGTCCTTATATACACAGCGCTGTAATGAGTCATATATACACAGCACTGTAATGAGTCCTTATATACACAGTGCTGTAATGAGTCCTTATATACACAGTGCTGTAATGAGTCCTTATATACACAGTGCTGTAATGAGTCTTATATACTGCTGTAATGAGTCCTATATACACACAGTGCTGTAATGAGTTCTTATACACACAGCTGTAATGAGTCCTTATACACACAACTGTAATGAGTCCATACACAGCGCTGTAATGAGTCCTTATACACACAGCACTGTAATGAGTCCTTATATACACAGTGCTGTAATGAGTCCTTATACACACAGTGCTGTAATGAGTCCTTATACACACAGTGCTGTAATGAGTCCTTATATACACAGCGCTGTAATGAGTCCTTATATACACAGCACTGTAATGAGTCCTTATATACACAGTGCTGTAATGAGTCCTTATATACACAGTGCTGTAATGAGTCCTTATATACACAGCGCTGTAATGAGTCCTTATACACACAGTGCTGTAATGAGTCCTTATATACACAGCGCTGTAATGAGTCCTTATATACACAGCGCTGTAATGAGTCCTTATATACACAGTGCTGTAATGAGTCCTTATACACACAGCGCTGTAATGAGTCCTTATATACACAGCACTGTAATGAGTCCTTATATACACAGTGCTGTAATGAGTCCTTACATACACAGCGCTGTAATGAGTCCTTATATACACAGCGCTGTAATGAGTCCTTATATACACAGCGCTGTGATGAGTCCTTATACACACAGTGCTGTAATGAGTCCTTATACACACAGTGCTGTAATGAGTCCTTATACACACAGTGCTGTAATGAGTCCTTATATACACAGTGCTGTAATGAGTCCTTACATACACAGCGCTGTAATGAGTCCTTATACACACAATGCTGTAATGAGTCCTTATACACACAGCACTGTAATGAGTCCTTATACACACAGCGCTGTAATGAGTCCTTATACACAGTGCTGTAATGACACAGTGCTGTAATGAGTCCTGTAATGAGTCCTTATACACACAGTGCTGTAATGAGTCTGTAATGAGTACACACCTTATATACACAGCACTGTAATGAGTCCTTATATACACAGCGCTGTAATGAGTATATACACAGTGCTGTAATGAGTCCTTATATACACAGTGCTGTAATGAGTCCTTACATACACAGCGCTGTAATGAGTCCTTACATACACAGCGCTGTAATGAGTCCTTATATACACAGTGCTGTAATGAGTCCTTATATACACAGTGCTGTAATGAGTCCTTATATACACAGTGCTGTAATGAGTCCTTATATACACAGTGCTGTAATGAGTACACAGTGCTGTAATTATATACACACAGCACTGTAATGAGTCCTATATACACATGACACACACACACAGCACTGTAATGAGTCCTTATATACACAGCGCTGTAATGAGTCCTTATACACACAGCGCTGTAATGAGTCCTTATACACACAGCGCTGTAATGAGTCCTTATATACACAGCACTGTAATGAGTCCTTATATACACAGCGCTGTAATGAGTCCTTATATACACAGTGCTGTAATGAGTCCTTATATACACAGTGCTGTAATGAGTCCTGTAATGATATACACAGTGCTGTAATGCTGTAATTATACACACAGCACTGTAATGAGTCCTGTAATGATACATACACAGCACTGTAATGAGTCCTTATACACACAGCGCTGTAATGAGTCCTGTAATATATATACACAGTGCTGTAATGAGTCCTTATATACACAGTGCTGTAATGAGTCCTTATAGCACACAGCACTGTAATGAGTCCTTATACACAGTCCTGTAATATACACACAGTGCTGTAATGAGTCCTTATACACACAGTGCTGTAATGAGTCCTTATACACACAGTGCTGTAATGAGTCCTTATATACACAGTGCTGTAATGAGTCCTTATATACACAGTGCTGTAATGAGTCCTTATACACACAGCGCTGTAATGAGTCCTTATATACACAGCGCTGTAATGAGTCCTATATACACAGTGCATACACACACGCTGTAATGAGTCCTTATGTACACAGTGCTGTAATGAGTCCTTATATACACACAGCGCTGTAATGAGTCCTTATATACACAGCACTGTAATGAGTCCTTATATACACACAGTGCTGTATACACAGTGCTGTAATGAGTCTTATACACACAGTGCTGTAATGATATACACAGCACTGTAATGAGTCCTTATATACACAGCAGTGCTGTAATGAGTCCTATATGTACACAGTGCTGTAATGAGCACTGTAATGAGTCCTTATATACACAGCACTGTAATGAGTCCTTATGTACACAGCACTGTAATGAGTCCTTATATACACAGCACTGTAATGAGTCCTTATGTACACAGCACTGTAATGAGTGTAATGAGTATATACACAGCACTGTAATGAGTCCTTATACACACAGCGCTGTAATGAGTCCTGTATGAGTCCTTATATACACAGCGCTGTAATGAGTCCTTATGTACACAGCACTGTCATGAGTCCTTATACACACAGCGCTGTAGTGAGTCCTTATACACACAGCGCTGTAGTGAGTCCTTATACACACAGCGCTGTAGTGAGTCCTTATACACACAGCGCTGTAGTGAGTCCTTATACACACAGCGCTGTAATGAGTCCTTATACACACAGCGCTGTAATGAGTCCTTATATACACAGCGCTGTAATGAGTCCTTATACACACAGTGCTGTAATGAGTCCTTATACACACAGCGCTGTAATGAGTCCTTATATACACAGGGCTGTAATGAGTCCTTATTTACACAGCGCTGTAATGAGTCCTTATATACACAGCGCTGTAATGAGTCCTTATACACACAGCGCTGTAATGAGTCCTTATATACACAGCGCTGTAATGAGTCCTTATGTACACAGCACTGTAATGAGTCCTTATATACACAGCACTGTAATGAGTCCTTATGTACACACAGCGCTGTAATGAGTCCTTATGTACACAGCACTGTAATGAGTCCTTATACACACAGCGTTGTAATGAGTCCTTATATACACAGCGCTGTAGTGAGTCCTTATATACACAGCACTGTAATGAGTCCTTATATACACAGTGCTGTAATGAGTCCTTATATACACAGCGCTGTAATGAGTCCTTATATACACAGCACTGTATACACACACTGTAATGACAGCTGTAATGAGTCCTTATACACACAGTGCTGTAATGAGTCCTTATATACACAGCGCTGTAGTGAGTCCTTATATACACAGCACTGTAGTGAGTCCTTATATACACAGTGCTGTAATGAGTCCTTATATACACAGCGCTGTAATGAGTCCTTATATACACAGTGCTGTAATGAGTCCTTATACACACAGCGCTGTAATGAGTCCTTACATACACAGCGCTGTAATGAGTCCTTATATACACAGCGTTGTAATGAGTCCTTATATACACAGCGCTGTAGTGAGTCTTTATATACACAGCGTTGTAATGAGTCCTTATATACACAGTGCTGTAATGAGTCCTTATACACACAGCGCTGTAATGAGTCCTTACATACACACAGCGCTGTAATGAGTCCTTATACACACAGCGCTGTAATGAGTCCTTATACACACAGCGTTGTAATGAGTCCTTACATACACAGTGCTGTAATGAGTCCTTATATACACAGCGTTGTAATGAGTCCTTATATACACAGGGCTGTAGTGAGTCCTTATATACACAGCGTTGTAATGAGTCCTTATATACACAGTGCTGTAATGAGTCCTTATACACACAGCGCTGTAATGAGTCCTTATACACACAGCGCTGTAATGAGTCCTTATACACACAGCGCTGTAATGAGTCCTTACATACACACAGCGCTGTAATGAGTCCTTATATACACAGCGTTGTAATGAGTCCTTATATACACAGGGCTGTAATGAGTCCTTATATACACAGCTGTAATGAGCTGTAGTGAGTCCTTATATACACAGCGTTGTCCTTATATACACAGTGCTGTAATAATGAGTCCTTATATACACAGTGCTGTAATGAGTCCTTATACACACAGCGCTGTAATGAGTCCTTACATACACAGCGCTGTAATGAGTCCTTATATACACAGGGCTGTAATGAGTCCTTATATACACAGCGCTGTAATGAGTCCTTATATACACAGCGCTGTAGTGAGTCCTTATTTACACAGCGCTGTAATGAGTCCTTACATACACAGCACTGTAATGAGCTGTAATGAGTCCTTATACACACAGCGCTGTAATGATATATACAGTGCTGTAATGAGTCCTTATATACACAGTGCTGAGTAATGAGTCCTTATATACACAGCGCTGTAGTGAGTCCTTATATACACAGCTGTTGAGTACACAATGAGTCCTTATATACACAGTGCTGTAATGAGTCCTTATACACACACAGCTGTAATGAGTCCTGTAATCATACACACAGCGCTGTAGTGAGTCCTTATACACACAGCACTGTAGTGAGTCCTTATATACACAGCGCTGTAGTGAGTCCTTATATACACAGTGCTGTAATGAGTCCTTATGTACACAGCGCTGTAATGAGTCCTTATATACACAGCACTGTAATGAGTCCTTATATACACAGTGCCATAATGAGTCCTTATGTACACAGCGCTGTAATGAGTCCTTATATACACAGCACTGTAATGAGTACACAGGCAGTTAACATTTGTTGGGTAGAACTGAGTGGAAAATGACTTCATTTTTTCAGAATTCCTTTTATGCCATTCATTGTACTTCTCCTAAGATTGTCACGGCAGGTTCGTAGATGTGAGCGTGTTGCCATAATCAATGCTTACGTGAACCTGACTTCTTGAACAGCTCCAGAGTTAGGACAATGGTTCCAAAGAGCTAATCTAGGTAAAGGCTGGGTGGCCATTGAAGTGGGTTATGGAAAGTCTCTGAGTCATGACTGTCATCTCCTGTGGTAACAACTCTACCCTTAAAAACAAGCAGTCGCCTCTTTCCCCCCCACTCCCTGCCTGGGTGTCAAAGCTCTCTGTCGCCTACCATCTGCACCCATCACACTGTTCTCTAGCACCGCCAGTCCAGCAAGTCTTTTCTCTCGTGCACTCTTTGAACGAGCAGTTAACACCTAATAAATCCCCAGCGCTGTTCTTCGTGCTGGAGATAAAGCAATCTGCAAGGGCTGGTCTACCAGGGCCAGAGGAGAGTGATGACGCTGGGCTGCAGAGAACTGCGAAGAGAGCAGAATAGATGTGTTGTGATTCGAGGTGGAGGAATCCTTAAAACGTTATGCCGAGTAGAAAGAGGCACTATCCAAAGGCCACATATTAGGTGACTCCATTTGTGAGAAATATCCAGAACAGGCAAGTTCATAGATACGCAAAGAAGTCCAGGGATTGTCAGAGGCTGAGCAGAGCAGTTAGCGGGGCGTGATGGCGAATGGGTATAGGGTTTTGCATTCGTCAGGATTCTCTAGAGAACTAGAATGTAAATGCATCATGTATGTATGTAGATGAGTATGTAAGTAGACACATGTATATGTGTCAAAATAGACAGATAGATGATAGATAGATAGATTGAATTTTTTAAAATATATTTTACTTATTTATTTATTTAAGAGAGAGAAAGAGGGAGAGAGAGAGAATGGGTGTGCCAGGGCCTCCAGCCACTGCAAACCAACTCCAGATGCATGCTCCAGATGCATGCACCCCCTTGAGCTTCTGGCTTATGTGGGTCCTGGAGAATCGAACCAGGGTCCTTTGGCTTTGCAGGCAAACGCCTTAACTGCTAAGCCATCTCTCCTGCCCAAGATAGAATTTATAATGTAAACTGGTGGTAGAGTGACCAGATAGTTGTCTCTTGGAGGAAAACAAAGAAGAAATAAAAATAAGTTCCCATATAGGCTCAGACCCTAGAGTCTACTGCATTGCCTGCCCCAGGTTCACCATCTCTTTCCCATTGTGACCCAGCCTGTCCACGCTACACTTCTCCTGACAGCATGGAGGTGGCCTGTCTGGGTGCATACTGTAAGAAAGAGACATTTCCAGGCACCTGAGTGTCTGTGGGTGCCCGCGGCCAAATCCCACAATTGAACCATTGTAATGCGGCTGACCTTCCCTGCGCGGCCGACACCCTTCACTCACAGGACTCACTGGTCCATCAGACAGTAGCATCCTGGTGACATTCTTCATAGCCCCTGGCAAAGCCCCTTAATTCATCTGGTATTTACCCAGGCTGATGCCTCCTCTAGCTATAACACGTTTTGTTGGTGTGAGCTGAGCTTGCCTTCTTTCTACCACTACCCCCAGGATCAGGGTTTCTGTCATCTGCTGACATTGAATATTCTCTCTAGTTGCATCTTCTGTTTGTGCTCCTGTGTTTTCATTGCTCCTCTGCTGGCTCTGGGTCAACGCAGACTCTCTGGGTATAGGTGGAACATATTTCACTGTGACCACTGGATGCTGTCCATCTTTGAATCCAGATACATTTCTCCTGGACACAGATAGTTCCAGAGTACTCAGTCTAAACAGATCATCAGGACAGGCAGCCGAAAACCAGCCCAGAAATCACTAGAACTTTCTTGCATCTTAAAAAAAAAAAAAAAAAAAAACACATGAAAATTTCAAAATACCCCACAGTATGTAACTATGCTTGTGGCCCTCTGCAAACATGTTAGCAGGAGTTCTCAGGAAGGAGAAGGACGATCGATAGATGAATGTGGGTTTGGGGATCAAAGCAGTCCTTATGTTTCAGACTTGAGTCACTTAATGTTTGCTGCTGGGAGAAAGGACATTTGTCTCTGACCAGGGATAAGATGCTCTTATTGGTGTGAATAAGACGTCTTCTGGGACTTGCCTAATGTCACAACCCCAGTCCAGAAGTTTAGATTTGGGTGGTTGATCGTCAAGGACAAGGGCACTCTGTCACAGGCCCTTGAAGGAGATGTCCTCAACCTAAATGAATACCTGATTAATCTTGCTAATCTATTCTATTTTTAATATTTTGATTTATTTACTTGCACAAGGAGAGAGAATGGATGCACCAGGGTGCCTTACCACTGTAAACAATCTCTAGACTCGTGTGCCACTTTATGTATCCGGCTTAATGTGGGTACTGGGGAATTGAACCCAGGCTACAGGTTTTGCAAGCAAGTGCCTTTAACCACTGAGCCATCTCCCCAGCAACTCTATACTATGTACATAACTCCCGAGAAAGCGTGCACTTCCTGGTAACTTCTTCATTGCCTACTTCCGTGTCAATTTCATGAAGTTCAAGGCTTAGTCCTATCCCGCAGTTCTTTTGGACAAGACGTCCAAGAAAAGCCAGACTTGGTGGTTCATACTTGTAAGCCCAGCACTCAGGTGGCAGAGGTGGAAGGAGGATTGTCTGGAATCTGAGGTCAGCTTGGGCTGCTGAGTGAGACCCTGTCAGCCAGCCCCCCCCCCCAAAAAAAAAGACACCCAGAGAATTTTTGCTGACTGAGCTGAAGTTCATTTCTCATATTGAAAACATATTGTTTGGAATTATTATTATCGTTATACCCAAACTACAACAAGTTTAAGCCAACTAAGATGTTTGCTCTTGAGCCTTGGGAAATTTAAACAGAAACCAAAGGATATCTTTCTCATTTTCTTCACCCTTTCCGATTTCTGCTTCCTTCAGTTTGTTTGCTTAAGTTTCTTACCCTTTCTCGGACTCACTCCACAGGCAGAAGTTTTACACATGCTCATTCCAACTACTCGGGGAACATGTCAGGGAATCTTCATTTCCAATGTCAAGCTTCTGACAAAGAGACTTAAAGGGAAATTAATCACTGACAAGAAGCTGGGATCACACTGGGTGTGGGGCTGGTTTTCTTATGGTTTGAGGTGCATCTGTCATAGGACAGTTTCTGAAACAAATTCTGTTTAGGGTGCTTTCTACTTATTTGCATTTCTTCTTGTGTGAACTAATCGTTCATTTTGTTAATTTTTTCCATTTTTATGTTTGTGGGCCTTTTTCCTACCAATATTTTCATAATTCAACGTGAGAAACCGAAGTCATTGTTGAGAGTCTAAATAAAAGTGATTTAGTATAAAGAACTAGTTACTCGTGAGACCCCTAGAAATTCTTTAGGATATAAGAGGGGAAACTAAACCCCTAACATCACAGAATATATACCCAAAACTTCACAGGACTGGTCTCTAAAGTGGCTCCTATATATGACACTATCAGGGAAAAAATGTCATTGCAGCTGAGACCCACAGAGTAGGAAGCTACCAACGCTGTGACACGAATGTCTCCCCACCAGCAGGAAAGCGGAAATTAGACATGAGAAAACTGCTCCAGACCTCCTATCTGAAGGTGGCTGTACACCAAGACAAAACGGAGTGGCCAACAGAAGCACCTGCCTCATTTTCTGCCTGCGAATCCTCACGGGAATGCATCAACGAGAGACACAAATTTGAAGCTCCCTACCAGCAAAGGCACCCAGAAAATTTTTATTTTTGCTTTTCTATCTCTGAAGTATATGGGAAGTCATTGAAAAGAAAGTGGGGCGAAGGCAGGGGAGATAATCAGTAAAATGTTTGTCTTGCAAGCATGAGGACCTGAGTTTGATCCCCAGAAGCCACATCAAAAATGTCAGGCAAGGCAGCACCAAGGAGGTGAAAACAGGCTCACTCTTGGAGTTTGCTGGCCAACCAGTCTAGCCTAATCAGTGAGCAACAGGCCAATGGGAGACCCTGTCTCAAAGGAAGTGTGTTGCATTCCTGAGAATGACATGCTTCTCTAGCCACCCTCACATGCACACGCATGAACATACGTGTATACATGGGACAAGAGCCCAGGTTTTAGTTGACTGCCTGTAAGGTACACACCTGTTTAGAGAGATTTACATTTTACATGCAGATGTTTCTTGACTGATGGCGGGGTTACATCCAGATAAAGCCATGGTCAGTTGAAAATATTGTTCAGTCAAAAATGCACTGAGGGCTGGAGAGATAGCTTAGTAGATAAAGCACATGCCTATGAAGAATAAGGACCCAGGTTCAATTCCCTG
The DNA here is from genome assembly GCA_036365145.1 of Orientallactaga sibirica. Taxonomy (NCBI): domain Eukaryota; kingdom Metazoa; phylum Chordata; class Mammalia; order Rodentia; family Dipodidae; genus Orientallactaga; species Orientallactaga sibirica. Next base: position 4,606,454 of record JAEOAD010000009.1, read on the forward strand.
GTGCCACATAAGGCAAAGGCACAAGTGGTGCATGCGTCTGGAGTTTGTTTGCAGAAGCTAGAAGCCTTGATGCACCCATTTGCCCTGTCTCTCCATCTGTGTCTCTCTCTAGCTCTCTCATAAATAACTAAATAAATAAATAAATAAATAAATAAATAAATAAATATTTTGAAAAATACATTGAATACACTTAACCCACTGACCACCATAGGTGAGTAACAGATTCACTATACAGTGCTGGTTGCATGGCCAACCAGAAGCTGGGCTCACAGCCACTGCCCAGGATCCAATGATCACATCTTTCTACCTTGGGGAAAGATCAAAATCCAAAGGCAGGTTTCTACTGAGTACATACCATTTTCATGCCATCGTGAAGTTGAAAAATTGTAAACCAAACTACCACAAGTCGGGGGAGAATATGTAATTAGTTGGCTAGTATTTTTTCTCGTCACTTCTTTTATTGCTTCAAAACTTATAAACTCAGCCTATTCCAAAGGGCTTAAGTATTAAATTCTAGTTTATGGTCATCTTCGTATCGGTTCTATCATTTGAACAACAAGATGAAAAGTAGGAACACAAAAAATGTCGAGAAATCATAGACTTCCCCCCCCAGTTTCAATCATTATTATCTTATTGTTTTATTTATGTGTGGGTGTGGCTGTGCATGCGCTTGCTGTGGCACACACATGCAGGTGAGGGGACAACTTTTAGGCCAGCGCCCATCCTCCCATCTTGCTTTGAGGCAGGGTTTTTCTCTCTCTGGCTCTCACTCTGTTCTTTCCTTTGCTGCACTCCCCAAGAGCTTCTGGGAGCTTCTCCAGGCTCCATCTCCCACTGTGCTGTCAGCTGGGGTTGAAGCAGCTTGACAGAGCTTCCGGCTTTTTATCTAGGGTCTGGGGATCAAACTCCAGTTCTTCAGCTTGAGTGGAAGCACTTTATCTAGTGAGCCATTTCCCCAGCCAATACTATCATCTTCACAACAAAAGAAACAAAATCCCACAGTGATCAGACAGTATCAATATACAGACAGAGACATTCCACTTTGAGTGGCATTTTTTACCCTTGCTGTGGGCCACTCATGTCACAGAATAGGATCAGTTAACTCTGATGTGCAGTTTTTAAATCCGTAAATGTGAACTTATTCTCAACTTTTAGTGTGTTCTCAGAGGCCAGACGCAGACACAGACCGACACAGGAGCAGGAAAAATGAGGAGCCTTGGGTTTCGCAATCACAAAGTGGCATTGTCTGTTTCATTTGAAGATTAATTCAGAAATGAGATTTCTTTTTCTCACAAGCTTTGAAGAGTTTTCCAAAAGCTTCAATTCTTTTTAAAAAGGACAGTCAGAGCCCCCAAAGGCTCTCTGCATGTACTAATTTTATTCAACAGCTAAAAGGAAACTTCCACTCCCTAGGGGTTTGTTTTTATCACACCATATTGGCCACCCTCTGCCTCCTCCTTCAGATGAGCAAGCCGGGGGACCGAATGCCAACCGAGGGAAGATGGCTTTCCGGAAGCAGCATCTGTCTCCTCCAACAAGTCCTGGGGCTGTGCTGCCACTGGGGTCCTTGGAGCCCCCCAGCACCACAACTGTTTGTCTTAGTCAGCTGAGGACTCGCTCCAGCTGTTACCACCTTAAGGAAAGCACACCTTCCCACGCGCCTTTCAGGATGATTTCATTAACCATTGCCCCCATGTTTACTGTGGGTGATTCTAGAAGCTTTATTATGCCTTCTGTGTGGTCTGCTGAAGGAATAAACTCGGGGATACTGTATTTTACATCAAAATAGTGCTGTAAAAATAGGTAGATCCTCCCCATACAGCAGCTGCAGTTGTCTGAGATGTGGATGAAGCATCCAGGCAAACTATATTATTCTGCAATCAGAGTTGAAATGAAGACAAAGAATTATAATGAACAACTTGACCTCATTTGCCCAGGAGGACTTTCCTGATTTTAAAACTAAAAGAATGGGCTGGAGAGATGGCTCAGTGGTTAAGGCTCTTGCCTGCAAAGCCTAATGACCCAGGGTTCAATTCCCCAGTGTCCACTTAAAGCCAGATGCACAGTGGCACATGCATCTGGAGTTTGTTTTCAGTAGCTGGAGGCCCTGGCGTGCTCATTCTCTCTCTTTGTTTTTTTTTTTTCTCTCTCTGCTTATAAACAAATAAAATTTTTTAAGTGCCTAGCAATACCTTCGCAAGACCCTCATAATAGAAGAAAAAGATGATTACATCAAATTAAAAGAGAGACTAATGGAGAGAGGGAAGAGATACAATGGAGATTGGAGTTCTAGAGGGGAATGGGGGGAGGGGAGGGAAATATCATAATACTTTTTTGTATGTAAGTATAGAAGTTGTCAATAAAATATTTTTTCATTAAAAAAAAATTTTAAGTGAAAGTCTTGGGCTGGAGAGGTGGCTTAGCGGTTAAGGCACCTGCCTGCAAAGCCTAGGAAGGCTTGTTGAAATCTCCATGTCCCATGTTTAGCTAGATGCAAAAGTGATGTAAGTGTGCAATGTCACACCTGCTGACAAGGGGGGTGCACACGTCTGGAGTTCATTCACAGTGTCTGAAAAGTCCCTGGGGCACCCATTCTCTCTCTGCCTCTTCCTCCCTCCCCTCTCTTTTTTTTCCCTCTCTCTCTCTCTCTCTCTCTCTCTCTCTCTCTCACTGTCTCTATCTCCCTCAAATAAAAAAAAAAAGGGGGAAGTCTTGAGGGTAATGGAATATCAATACAGAGGGGGCAAGGAAAGGGCTCGGTGTATAATGCATTTGACACACAAGCATGAGGACCTGATTTCAGGACCTCGGCACCCACAAACAGTGCCAGACATGGTGGCGTGTGACGACAATCCCAGTGTTAGAGGAAAGGCGACAATCCCTAGGGCTTGGTGGAAAGCTAGTCCAGCAAACTGGTGAGCTCTAGGTTCTGTGAGAAGCCCTGTCTCAAAAACTAAGGTGGACAATGACTGGAGAAGACACCTACCATCAACCTCTGTCGTACACACTGAATAGAGTGATTCATATCTGGAGAACAAAGGGATGCTTAATACTTTATTTATTTTGAGAGAGAGAGAGAAACAGAAAAAAAGAGGCATACAGAAAGAGAGTGAATGTGATCATACCAGGGCCTCCTGCCACTGCAAATGAACTCCACTCACAAGCACGACCTTGTGCATCTGGCTTTATGTGGGCACTGTGAAATCAAACCCAGATCATTGGGCTTTTTTGCTTGGCAAGTAAGCAAGCACCTTTAACCACTGAGTAAATCTCCAGCCCTAAAGTGTTCTTTATAATTTAGCCGACAACTGTGGAATTGATTTTAGTAGACAGAAAGTCTGCAGAAAGCCATGGTTGGCAGGGCAGGAGCCTACATTAGCTTCCTAAAGAAATTTTAAAGGGCTGGAGAGATGGCTTAGTGGTTAAGCACTTGCCTGTGAAGCCTAAGGACCCCAATTCGATTCCCCAGTACCCATATAAGCCAGATGCACAAGGTAGCGCATGCATCTGGAGTTCATTTGCAGTGGCTGGAGGCCCTGGTGCGCCCATCCCCACCCCTCTCTGCCTCTTTCTCTGTCTGTTGCTCTCAAATAAATTTAAAAAAATAGAAAACAATTTTTAAAAGTAGAGCATGCCTACTTCTCCTCCATGACCTCCCCCCAGAGAGAGCACGGGACTGGATTTCAAATTGCATTTTTGAAAAAAAAAATTCTTAGCCAACCCCACCCTCAAACTCTTCTGTTCCAAAATTTTAGATAGGTGTCCCTCACTGTTGTAATGACTTGAAAATGTAATAGTCACTTCCTCTTGTGACTCTTGATTTTCTGTCATTTACCATCTCACCTATCAAAAGACACTGCTTTAAAAAATATGGGGCTGAGAGATGGCTTAGCGGTTAAGGGCCTGCCTGTGAAGCTTAAGGACCCCGGTTCAAGGCTCAGTTCCCCAGTACCCATATAAGCCAGATGCACAAGGTGGCACGTGTATCTGGAGTTCGTTTGCAGTGGCTGCGCCTATTCTCTCTCTCTCACGCGCGCCTCTTTCTCTCTATGTTTGTCTGTTGCTAAGAAATAAATAAAAATTTAAAAAAGAAGAAGGACAGAACAGAACGGAAGCTCACTGACTCTATTACCACCTCCAGAGGAATCAAGAGCGCCCTGGTTTATTTTTCTTTGTGTGGTGTGCATGTGTGTTGGTGTGTATGGCTGTACATGTGTGTGTGCATGCATGTGTGTGTGGAGGCAGATTTGGAGTGTCTTCCACCTAACTCTTGAAGGCAGTATTTCTCAATGAAACTAGAGCTCACTGATTCAGCTAGAATAGCGAGCTAGCTAGTGAACCCCAGGGTCCTCCCATTTCTGTCTCCCAAGTGGCTGGGATTATAGGTGTGCACCACCGTGCTTGGCTTTTACATACATGTTGGGGATTTGTGTTCAGGTCCTCATGCTTGCATAGCAAACATTTTAGTCACTGAGCCATCTCTCCAGCCATGAACTTTTACACCACAACTCATGGATAAAGTTACTTTAACAACAAAAAAAAAAAAAAAAAAAACACAGGTAACCGGCTGTATGGCATAATACAGGCCTGGTCCTAGCCAGACCACATGGCAGAAGAAACCATGAAGTGGCTTCTGTGGACATGGCGTCCTGCGCAGGCCTGGCGTGACAACAGCTACAGTCCCATGCTCGCAAGAAACCTGCTACCAGATGATCTGCCCGGAGACCAGCTGTCATTGGTCACAAGAAGGGGACCACCCCATACAATGATTGGCCAGCCAAACCCCTTAAAACCCCCTACACTTCCTTGAATAAACGAGTTTGCAGCAGCTCACCCTCTGCCTGCTTCCATCCACCTCCCAGAGTCTGTGTCGTGACTCCGTGCCTCTCACCCCCTACCCGGCAGAGACCCTGCTGTCCATCCTGGGCTGGCCCTAGGGGGGACCCCAACACCAGCACCTTGTTTAAGTGATGTTCTCATCACAGATTGAACAACTTGGAAGAAACAACTCACCCCATCTAGAGTTGAAGGAACAGAAACGAACAGATTTTTGATATAATTATTCATAAGATGTCAACTTTCATAACACTGTTCCTTGATTATCTGCTGACCTGAGGGGCTCTGGCTCTGCTCTTGGAATAATGTGTGACACGCTGACATCCTGCTGGTCAGTGGTAACAAGACAGTCGGGGGGTTAGAGAGAGCACGTCAGTCAGTCCTGCCTCGCTGCCTTCATCTGTGACCCATGGGGAGGCTCTGCAGTGCATTTCAAGGGGTCACTGGGGAGATGATCTAAAAGTTGGGAGTCTAAGATCGAACACTAGATACTGGCTGTTGCAGTCAGGTTCACAATGCTGGCAGAACACATCTGACCAAGAGCAGCCTGTGGGGAAAAAGGGTTTATTTTGGCTTACAGACTCAAAGGGAAGCTCCATGATGGCACGTGGAAATGGTGCCATGAGCAGAAGGTGGACATCACCTCCTGGCCAACATCAGGTGGACAACAACATCAGGAGAGTGTGCCAAACACTGGCAAGGGACACTGGCTATAACACCCATAAGCCTGCCCCAACAATACACCACCTCCAGGAGGCATTAATTCCCAAATCTCCATCAGCTGGGAACCTGGCATTCAGAACACCTAAGTTTATGGGGGACACCTGAACCAAACCGCCACACTGGGGAATGGGAGGCAGAGGATAACCAATGATTCAGAGAATTATTCAGGAATCAGGTAAGAAATGCAGAATAAAAAAGTAGTGAGAAGCAGGGTGGGCACGCCTTTAATCCCAGCACTTGGGAGGCAAAGGGAGGAGGATCTCCGTGAGTTCAAGGCCACTCTGGGACTACATAGTTAATTCCAGGTCAGCCTGGGCTACAGTTAAACCCTAAATAAATAAATAAATAAATAAATAAATAAATAAATAAATAAATAAATAAAGTGCACAAATCTGTAATCCCAGAACCTGGGAGACTGAGGCAGGAGGATCACGGGTTCAAGGCCAGCATGGGCTACAAAATGAGATGGTGTCTCAAAAACAAAACAAGGGCTGGAGAGGTGGCTTAACAGTTAAGGCGCTTGCCTGTGAAGCCTAAGGGCCCGTGTTCAACTTGCCAGATCCCACGTAAGCCAGATGAACAAGGTGATGCACGTGCAAGGTCACACATGCTCACAAGGTGGCACACGCATCTGGAATGCGATTACAGTGGCCAGAGGCCCTGGCACACCAATTCTCTCTGTCTCTCTCACTCCCCCATTTAGAAAAGGCCACTCTGTTGGGCTTGCCTCCAAAAAAGAAAAAGAAAAAAGGGGGAAGAAAAAAAAAAAACGAAGTGCTGTGAAGATGGCTAATAAAACACTTGCCACAGAAGCATGAAGATGTGAGTTCAGACTCCCAGTACCCATGCAAACGCCAGGTGGCTGAGGTGGCCTAACTATCATCTTTGTGCTCCGGGAGGCAGAAACAGGAGACCCCGAGGTCAGACGCCCAGAGACAAGCTGAACTGGTGAGCTCTGGTCCAAGTGAGAGACCCTGTCTCAATAAACAAGGTGGGGGACAGCTGAGGAAGACCCTGATGTCAACCTCTGGTCTACACACACGCGCACACACACACACACACGCACCACACATACATACTCAAATTTAAAAAGCATAAAATGGTAGCATCAATTTTCAAATCCTACCCTCCCAGCCTTCTAGCTGTGAGACAGAACAATTCACTCACACCCTCTGAGCCTATTTTCTCATGTTAAAAAAAAAAAAAAAAAAACTGACATAATAATGCCTTGGCAGACAGTGGTGAGATGGAAGACTCTCTCTATAGGATCTTGTCCACAAATTTAAATTTAAGATGATGTAAAATTATAAGACTTTAAATGTTAAGCATGATTTTATTTAATATTAAGGTACTATTTCCACAACTTGAAATTATAGAGTTTTTAAAATTTTTATTTATTAGAGAGAGAGACAGAGAGAGAAAGAAACACGGGTGTGCCAGGGCCTCTAGCCACTGCAAACAAACTCCAGATGTATGCACCACCTTGTGCATTTGGCTTATGTGGGACCTGGGGAATTGAACCTAGATCCTTAGGTGCTACTTTGGACCCTGTCTGAGAATCACGGCTCCTAGCATCACTGGGTTCACTGGTCAGCCGGTCTAACCAGATAGAGTGAGCTCCAGGTTCAGTGAAAAACTCGGTTTCAAGGAGTTAAGGCAGCAGAGCGTTAGAGGACGACACCCCAAGATTCTACTCTGGCCGTCACATGTATGTGCACATGGTGCACACATCTGCACATCCGCATGCACATGTGCATACCACACGTGCGCGCACACACAGAAAAAAAGCATAGCTCCTAATTCAAGAAAGTACCACAGACTCTCCTTAGCTTAGCTCCAACACCTCTCCTCTGCTAGAAATAAATAATTTAGCCTTGGGTGTTTGAAAGTATGGAGATAGACCATTACCTCATCCAGCACCATTTATAAATGATGAGAATCTTTTTCTCAAAATATATGCCGGGAGATGCTTATATTTCTTGAAGGACAGTGAGTTAATGGAAAGCAGCTTATTGGTTACATAGTGATAATTTAGGACAAGTAATGAATATATCTGTGTGTGACTGTGTCTATATATATAGTCTGCCTGCTTGTTCAGAGTCTTGACAGTGGGGAGGGGGTTAAGAGTACATCCAAAGAATGATTCTTCAATCACAAAAAATCTCTGTTAGAGGTGATAGGACTTTTGAAATTGGCTCACACTCACCGAACTCCAAAGGCTGATTTATAATTAGAGTGCTAAGAAGTCATTTCCCAGTGTGGGAGATATTATCTATTCTATTATAGATATTATACTACTACATAATATCTATTATGATGGATATTATCAGCATCCAGCTAGCTTTCCCAATATGAAAGTATTTGGGGACCAAATTGTCCTCGAAAGCTTCGCTAGTAAAGTTTAGTTGACAAGGAAAACCAGTAGTCCCTGGGCAGCTCTGTGCTTGTTTCCGACTTACTGATAAAACTCGAATACATTTCCATCTCATCCTGAGAGGGAAAAAATGAAATTCAAATGATTAATTTGGGAGGGTATACAGGGAGCCATTGATAAAACTTGAAGTGAGAGCAAGGAAGCCACGATGGAGAATTTTAACAGAGGAGATCATCTCTGGGGACCCTGGGTCTCAGTTCACCCAAGGATCTCTGGAGGGCAACACAGGACACTGGCGAAAAGCTTGCTGCTCATGGGAATTCACTGAGTAAAGAGAACCTCTACTGAGAATGGAGTTCTATACAGCATACATAACCACAGGAATGACACTTGCTGCATAAAGTAACCTGACGGAGAAAGTGGCATCCCATCGCTTTTGACATATCGTGTTGGTGAAAATAAGATTAATGGGGCTGGAGAGATGGCTCAGCACTTAAGGCACTTGCCTGAAAAGCTTAAGGACCAAAGTTCGATTCCCCAGTACCCACATAAAGCCAGAGGCACAAGATGGCTCATGCGTCTGAAGTTCACCTGCAGTGGCTAGAGGCCCTGGCACACCATTCTCCTCTTCTCTTCTCTTCTCTTCTCTTCTCTTCTCTTCTCTTCTCTTCTCTTCCCTTCTCTCACATAAAATAAATTTTAAAGTTTTTTTTTTAAATAAGACTAATGTAGCTGGGCATGGTGGCGCATGCCTTTAATCCCAGCACTCAGGAGGCAGAGGTAGGAGAATTGCCACAAGTTTGAGGCCACCCTGAGACTACATAGTGAATTACAGGTCAGACTGGATAGAGTGAGACCCTACCTCGAAAAGCCAAAACTAAATAAATAAATAAGACTAATGTTATGTTTAATGAATACATTCCAGGAAAGGTAACTACACAAAGGAGTAGAAAACAGGAAGTTGGGTGTCGTTGGGGGGGGGTGGTCATTTTAGGGTAATCTCTGGTGAAGATAGGTAGTAAGTGCCCAGTGAATAGTATTTTGCTTCTCTGGTTTTGAATTCATTAACTCATGTTGCTCAAGATGACCTTGAACTTGCTATGTAGCTAAGGATGACCTTGAGCTTCTAATCCTCCTGCCTCCATCTCCCGAGTGCTGAGATGACAGGCACCTGTCACCATACCTGGGGATGACACGCAGCACTTCTGGCATGCTGGGCCAGCACTCTACTAAACGACACCCCGAGACCATGACTACAGAGACTATTACGGTCATAATAAATTTTAGAGCCGACTAAAGACTCGTGATGGACATTAACTTTCTTGGGTAGAGAAAAGAATGCAGGCGTGACAGCTCTATGATGACAAGGCCACTGTCAGATCACATTACCTGCCTGTGAACAGTTATCACACATTTAATGTAGCGAAATGTTATGGCCACATCACCGGCAGGCTGGGCTGATGGCTTTAATTTGGGTTTAAGGCTAGAGCTAGACAGAAGCTTTTGACTACTGGCTAGATTGAGGGAGTCACATTTCCACGAATTCCTAATGTTGACATGAAGGTTTTATTCCCTCTTTAGCTTGAACTTTTCAAGTACATGAAATCTAGGATTTCTCAGGTGAAATAAAAACATCTGTCATTAGGCATTGGACTCTCATTTTGCCATTAGATGAGATTCTAAGTGAATTATGAAAATCAGAGGTTGGCACATGCAGCTCTGGGAATTCTTAAGTGACAACTGAAATGTGGCTTTCTTAAAGATTTGATGAGGGCTGGGAAGAACCAAGGGCCAAAATAAACCCTTCCTTCATGAAGTTGCTTTTGTTAGGCATTTTGTCACAGCAATGTGAAACTAACTAATACAAAAAATATCTAATATGTGAGGTTGAGTCTCTGCCATTTTCCTCAAATATTAAAAAGCATGTGATGTTCATTCCAAACTTAAAATTTTCCCCTTAAGATTAATGATAGGCACTTCTGCTGAAGTTTCTTATTAAAACTGGCCTGTTTAAAAAAATTCTTGGGCTGGAGAGATGGCTTAGCAGTTAAGCACTTGCCTGTGAAGCCTAAGGACCCCGGTTTGAGACTTGATTCCCCAGTACCAATGTAAGCCAGATGCACAAGGTGGCACATGTATCTGGAGTTCATTTGCAGTGGCTGGAGGCCTTGGTGCACCCATTCTCTTTCTCTCTCTTTCTCTCTCTCTCTCTCTGTCACTCTCAAATAAATAAGTAAATTTTTTTAAAAAATCTTATCTGTGACAGTCATTTAAAAAAAAATCTGCATGAGTGTTTGTTTGGAGGTTCCAGCAGGGAGTGCAGCCACTTGTATAGCCTTGACAAAAGACAATTCCTCCTCTATTAAAAAAGGGTCCAGTCCACCATGACAGGGGAGGCATGGCTGCAGGCACACGAGGTGGCCTACCCCATGGCTGCAGTCACAAAGCAGAGAGAAGTCAATGCCGGTTGTCATAGTTAACTTCTCATTGTTAGCACAAACCACCCAACCAAAAGCAGCTTGTGGGAAGAAGGGGTTAATTTTGGCTTACAGACTCCAGGGAACACTTCACCATGGCAGGGGAAATGTGGCATGAGCAGAGTGGACATCACCTCTTGGCCAACATCAGGTGGACAACAGCAGCAGGAGAGTGTGCCAATCAGTAGCAAAGGGCACTGGCTATGACACCCATAAGCCCACCCCCAACAATACACCTCCTCCAACAACCTCCTCAAATTGCTATCAGTTGGCGATCAAGCATTCTCATACGTTTATGGGGGCACTTCATGCAAACCATCACACTGATGTTCAGTTCACTTTTTTTTTTTTCCTTTTAATTCAGTCTGAGACCAGGGCCCATTGGATGGCACCACTTACATTCAAGGTGGGTCTTTGCTCCTCAGTTAAAACTCTTTAGAATTCACACAGGCATTAAAAAAAAATTATTTATTGTTTTTTGTGAGAAAGACAGAGAGTGAGAGAGTAAAAGAGGCAGAGAGAGAGAATGGGTGCTCCAGGGCCTTTTAGCCTCTGTGAATGAACTCTAGACACACTCCCCCTCCCCGCATTTGTGGGCATGCATGGCACTGCAGACATGCCCAGAGGCGTGTCTCCTAGGTGACCCTAAATCCAATCAAGCTAACCATGAATACTGTAAATGCATAATCAGAAATGCTGGTCACCAGGCTGGAGAGATAGTCTGTCTATGAAGCCTAAGTGCTCACGTCTGACTCTCCAGGTCCCACATAAGCCAGAAGTACAAGGTGATGTGACAAGGTAGCACATGCCCACTAGGTGGTGCACATGTCTGGAGTTCGATCACTGTGGCTGGAGGCCCTAGCACACCAATTCAAAATCACACATAAAATTTTTAAAAGGCCAGTCTGTTAGTCTGTTGGGCTTGCCAAAGAAAGAAAGAAAGAAAGAAAGAAAGAAAGAAAGAAAGAAAGAAAGAAAGAAAGAAAGAAAGAAAGAAAGAAAGAAAGAAAGAAAGAAAGGAAGGAAGAGAGAGAGAGAAAGAAAGAGAGAGAGAAAGAGAGAGAGAAAGAGAGAGAGAAAGAGAGAGAGAAAGAGAGAGAGAAAGAGAGAGAGAAAGAGAGAGAGAAAGAAAGAGAGAAAGAAAGGGAGAAAGAAAGAAAGAAGAAAGAAAGAGGAGGGAGAGAGGGAGGGAGGGAGGGAGGAAGGAAGGAAGGAAGGAAGGAAGGAAGGAAGGAAGGAAGGAAGGAAGGAAGGAAGGAGAAAGAGAAAGAAAAATGCTGGTCATCCACAAAGCAGAGAAATTAGAACCCATGCTTCTTTTTTTGGTTTGTTTTGTTTCCCAAGGTAGGATGTAGCTCAGGCTGAGCTGACATGGAATTCACTACATAGTTTCAGGCTGGCCTCCAGCTCACATCAGGCCTCCTACCTCTGCCTCCTGAGTGCTGGAATTAAAGGCATGCACCACCACACCCAACAGAAATAGAAGTTTTTAAGAAAAGACTGGAGCAGAGGCACAGGCATGTGGAGGATAGAACCTAGGAGCTTGTATAGGGAGACTTAGAAGGAATACATATCACATCGCCTTGTGCTTCCCCATGGAAGGAACTGAAGGAGGCAAATGATGGTGGCTTAAGAAGAGGGAAATACCAAAGCAGAGATCAGGAAATTCAGATAAGGACTGGGGAGATGGCTTAGTGGTAAAACCACTTGCCTGCAAAGCCAAAGGACCAGGTTCAATTCCCCAGGACACACGTAAGCCAGAGGCAGAAGATGAGACTTGCATCTGGAGTTCGTTTGCAGTGGCTAGAGGCCCTGGTACACCTATTCTCTCTCTCTCTCTCTCTCTCATAAATAAATAAAAATAAAATATTAAAAAGAAAGAATTCAGATGAGAAATGAATAATAAACAGAGTTATACTCATGGTTTCCTGAGTTTAGAGCAATTACACAGGTAACAGGTCTAGATTTAGAAAAGGCACCCGTGTGCTAGATCTGAAGTGTAAGGGAAACACACACATGGTAGCTTCAGAGACCAGAAGAAAATCCTATCTGTAATTAAAGTGAGAAGTTACCCCAAAGTATAAAGCAGAGGCAGGCATGAAAACCACCAGAACTGCCATTTCCAGGAATTTGCCAAAATGACAAACAAAGGGAAAGAGGAGAGGCCCCCGTGCATGTTCGCTAGGCCTTTTAGAAAACATGGAGCTTTTCCTTTTGCCACATATATGCGAATCTACAAGAATGGTGATTATATGGTAGACATCAAGGGAACGGGTGCTCTCCGAAAAGGAAGGCCTCATAAGTGTTACCACGGGAAGACTGGAAGAGGTGACAGTGTCACGCAGCATTGTCACTCAGCATGCTGTTCACATGGTGCTGAACAAGCAAGTCAAGGGTAGGATCCTTGCTGAGAGAATCATGTGTGTATTGAGCACTGTAAGCACTCTAAAGCTGAGATAGTTTCCTGAAATGGTTGAAGGAAAATGATCAGAAGGAGATGGAAGCCGAAGAGAAAGGAAGCTGGGTGCAGCTGAAGCGGGAGCCTGCTCCGCCCCAAAAAGCACGTTTGGTGAGAATTGACGGAAAAGATTTGAGCTGCTTGCTGGAGCCTGGTCCCTATGAATTCATGGCTTGATTGACGTCGTGAATCAACAACAATAACAAAACCCTAGATTGTAAAAATTTACACAAAAAAAGAAGAAGAAGCAGTAGTCTACTTTCTCCCTGCAACCCCAACCCAGCCGGGCTGGGTGAGCAGGGAAGCCAGCCACATGTACCTGAGCAGAGAGGAGAGGTGATCTAGAGGGAGGAAGACAGAGGCTCCCAGCACTTCTTCCTTTCAGGGGTTCGTTAAGTTAAGATGTTGTTTGCTTCTACGGCTAGTACACAAATAGTCTCCATACATTGCAAAACAACCTTAGTAGAGAAAAATTACAAACATCAGAACGCACCTTAACAGCTGTTTCATAGAAACATAGAAATGGAATTTCTTCCAGTGTCCAATCTTACTTGTTCCCAAATGCATTTTTAATTTGAAAATTCCATATTATCCCCAGAAAATGAAAATTGACAGTTACCTAACTTTAGGGGCTTGAAGACTATTTGAAAGCTCAATGATGCAGAGAAAAATCTATCTGCATTCTAGAAAAAATAGCATAAGTCACACTCTCGTGTCCCATCATATCACATTCTCTACTGTACTCCTCATTGGATGCCAAGTGGAACTTCTGTGGCGTTCAGAATTTCACAGCCTTGTTTCTGCAAAGGACAAGGGATCGCGAACACAGCTCGCTATCTAGAACTGCCTGGTAGTCTCTTAGTACCATACTCCTTTCCTGAAAGGTGAAACTATCACAATTGGTATGGAAAACAAAATTAATTAATTTTGAAATTTTATTTTCAAAAAGAGATGTGACCTGACTGTGGGATTCCTGGTCAAAACTGTTTTCCTCTAGCTTTTACTTTTTGTTATAACAGAGAGAGGTTTAAAACAGAAATCACAAGATGGTAATTTCTTTAGCAACACAGAGTCATATTTCTTTTTAAAAAAGGAATTTCTTAATCTCTAAAACTTTAAACATTTTGTTTCTTTCCAATTTCATTTTCTACAACATTTTGCTTATAAATTAATTACTTTTAAAGATATGATAAATTCATATTAAGCCATACATAAGAATTTGATTTTTTATATGTGTACTATGAATTCTGTTCTAAAATTTATAGTTTGGGGCTGGAGAGATGGCTTAGCAGTTAAGGTGCATGCTTGTGAAGCCTAAGGACCCCAGTTTGATTCTCCAATTCCCATGTAAGCCAGATGCACGTGGTGGCAAATGCATCTGGAGTTTGTTTGCAGTGGCTAGAGGCCCTGGCACATCCATTCTTACTCTCTGTGTGTGTGTGTCTAATAAATACATTTTTAAAAAAATTTATAGTTTGATTAATACCATGAAAAATTCCAAAAGAAGCCGGGTATGGTGGCATATTCCTTTAATCCTTGCACTTGGGAAGCAGAGGTAGGAGGATCGCAGTGAGCTCAAGACCAGCCTGAGACTACATAGCAAATTACAGGTCAGCCTGAGGTAGCGTGAGACCCTACCTCGAAAAACCAAAAAAAAAAAAAAAAACCCAAAGAACATTAACTGTTTTCTGCTTGTTCTTTTAGTAACATGCTAATAACTACATTTTCTATAACTCAATAGAGACTGGATGTTTGTGTTTGTAAATGTGTTTCCAAAACACATCAATTTGTATTGAGGTTAAAAAGCAGCTGTAGCTGGGCGTGGTGGCGCATGCCTTTAATCCCAGCACTTGGGAGGCAGAGGTAGGAGGATTGCCGGGAGTTCAAGACCACCCTGAGAATACAGAGTGAGTTCCAGGTCAGCCTGGGCTAGAGCAAGACCCTACTTCAAAAAAAAAAAAAAAAAAAAAAAAAAAGCAGCTGTATACTTTGTGTTTTATGAGAAAACACTCAGGATTGTCACAGATTTCTGCTGTCTCATTTCCTGTAAGTTTAAAATACACACAGAGTGGAGCATAAGCTGTCCTTTCATTTTTCAAGTATCATCAGTTGCAATGTGTTACGTTCCCACATGCATTTGTTATTACAGTAGACAGATTTTAGATTTTCAGCTGTTTTTTTTTCTTTGTAAGTGATCTTCTGATCAGCCTGGATAACATACGATACCATCTCAGAAATATGTATGTACCTATATACACACATGCATACAGGCATGCATATATGTGTGTGTGTGTGTTCCTGCATACACACATGCATATAGACATGCACATATGTATGTATCTGCATACACACATGCATACAGAAAACTGTGGATGTCTTTCTGTTTTTATGTCAGCGTGTGTGTGTGTGTGTGTGTGTGTGTGTGTGTGTGTGGTGTGTTCTTTTCTTAGTTATGCCATCTCCTGGATGTAATCTCTTCCTAAGTTCTAGCTATGAGAACACTCCTTGCACATTGAAGTTCACCTAAGAAGGATGGCCTCTGTTCTACAAGGGCTAGACTGGGTGTCTTGGGTGTGTAGAAGCCTAGCTTTGGTGAAAGCCTATAGTTTAATATTCAGGAACTTTGGGAGAGAGTTTAAACCCCTGGAGACTTTCAATCCCTGCAAATGAGAATGTTTATACCTTTGAAGTTGGCAAATGACATGAGTCAGGACCTTTGTTTCTTTTCCAAGAGCAGACACCAACACATCATGGGTTGCATCAAAAACAATTAAATAGAGCCGGGCGTGGTGGTGCACGCCTTTAATCCCAGCACTTGGGAGGCAGAGGTAGTAGGATCACCGTGAGTTCGAGGCCACCCTGAGACTACAGAGTGAATTCCAGGTCAGCCTCAGCTAGAGTGAGATCCTACCTCAAAAAAACAAACAAAAAAATAAATAAAAATAAATAATAATTAGCATTGATTGTCTTATTAAATTATTTTATTCATTGCATCTATAAATTTTATTTGGTTTTGTATTTGTCTTCTAAATAATGTGCCATATTATCCTTTCTTGTTAACTTTTTTTAAATATTTTTTTATATTTTATTTTTTATTTATTTAAGAAAGAGAGATACAGAAATAGGCAGGTAGAGAGAGAAAGAGAGAGAGAGAGGGAGAGAATGGGCGCGCCAGGGCCTACAGCCACTGCAAATGAATTCCAGATGCATGCACCCCCATGTGCATCTGGCTTACGTGGGTCCTGGGGAATCGAGCCTCGAACTGGGGTCCTTAGGCTTCACAGGCAACTTCTTAACCACTAAGCCATCTCTCCAGCCCTCTTGTTAACTTTTATATGCATGTTATAATGTTGTCACATTTTCCTTTTTTTTCTACCAAATAGAGAAAATGTTCATTGCCATTAAATTTTGTGCCTTATCCTCTGAATGCTAAATTATGTTGCTGAAAACATAATCACATGGATTCACAAATGCTATGTTAATATTTTCTCACCTTCAAATCAATGATTTCTGTAACAAGAAAAAAATTACATGTATGTTTCTCAAAACAAATTTCAATTTTAAATACTTAAAATATTCCTGTGAGGCATTTCATTTTGCTCCTGTTGTAACAAGAATGGTTGATCCAACCTGCCAGTTGTTACCTTCCATTATATTTTTCAATTGTTTCTTCCCCAGCCTTAAAGTTTGCAGGAAAGTTTTTATGTTTAGAGCGCTTTTGTTAAATACTTTTTTAAAAAATCAACAGATATTAGGAAATTTTTTTTAAAAAAAATTCTTTTTGGCTAAATTTCTGCATTTGCAAAACTTTCTACCAGTGCTTTCTTCTAGAAGATAAAATTCTTATCTGGGATGGATTGTCCTATTTAAAACCCAGATTATATGGGCTAAGGGGATGGCTTAGCAGTTAAGGTGCTTGCCTGCAAAGTCACAGTCCAGGTTCAATTCCCCAGGACCCACATAAAGCCACACACACAAAGTAAGGCTTGCATCTAGAGTTCATTTGGAGTGACAAAAGGCCCTGGTGTGCCCGTACTCACTCACTCACTTTCTCTATCTATTATCTATCTATCTGTCATCTACCTAGCTCTCAAATAAATAAATAAATATTTATGACAGAATCAAATTCAAATTACAGCCAGGCCTTTGGTAGACTGAAGAAGAAAAAGGACCGCAAGTTCACGATCAGCCTGGTCAACTAAGCAGAATCCTGTTGCAAAATATAAAGAAAAAAAAAGACAGGGGGCTGGAGAGATGGCTTAGCTGTTAAATCATATGCCTACAAAGCCTAAGGACCCCGGTTTGATTCTCCAGGTCCCACTTAAAGCCAGATGCGCAAGGGGGCACATGCGTCTGGAGTTTGTTTGCAGTGGTTAGAGGCCTTGGCACACCGATTCTCTGCCCCCCCATCTCTAATAAATAAGTAAATAAAAAAATTACTAAAAAAAAAAGAAAAAAGAAAAAAGAAACGACAGAGAGAAGTAATCTACGGATATAGCTCAGTGGCAAACCCAAGCAGATATGAAGACCTGGCTTCAGTCCTCACGGCTACTATTGAATTCATCAAATGTTTGAGCTATTGATCAGTGAAATTACATGAACATGTAACAGATCAACTTCACATCTTCTACATACTGTCATTTTTTTTTTAAAGGAACTCATCTGCTCTCAAAGACGAGGAAAAAGATGAGCCGACCCATTAACCCCTCTCTGCTGCATCCATGTAGTTCTGCTGAAACCAGACAGTTCCTTTCCTCGGTACCCCTTCTACACAATGATCCAGATAATTTTCTTTGAGTGTATCAGTCAGTGTTAACTTTCGGTTATTTCAAATATCTGAGTAAACCAATGGAATTGTTTCAAATACTTACTTCTAATTGTGAAGTACTTTAAAACTGCATTCTCTAATGAACCATTAAATCTTAATAGCAATTAAAATTGTACAAGAAAACTTCCAAAACAACCAGTAAACAATCACAAGGATATATTTAGACTAATTTGTGATAACAAGTAAACAAAACTTGCATAGCAACTTACATGATATGAAAATATTATTAGACTTAATGTGGTAACTTCACATCATTTTGGTAAAACAAATAAATGGCAATGCTTTTGGCCTATAAAGTGAAACCCAAAATTTAACTGAATCTTTTCACTAAAAGATTTCCCTTTTTCTATTTTAGAGTATTTTTTAAGAAGCACATGGGTGAAAAAAAATGGCTTCTGGTATATATTATATTATATGTATTATATATTATATATGCATATACTATATATAATATACTATACTAACCCTATAACTAACTAATATTATATTATATATAGTATGTAGATATTGCTTATGGTTACATCCACAGACTGTGTTGAGCTTGTTCCTTTCTTCATGAGTTGAAGCAAAATTATGGATAAATATTCTGTTATGAAAGATACTTTATTAATTGCTCAGAGAATTGTCATAACAAGTACACAAATAAATCTACCTTTGAGAACTCAAGATTACAACAAAAATGTAAAAGGCATTTGAGGGCTGGAGGGATGGCTCAGCAGTTAAGGTTCTCAGCATTTAAGGTGCTTGCCTGCGGAGCCTGAAGACCAGGGTTCGATTACCCACATAAAGCTAGATGCACAAAAGTGACGCGAGTGTCTGGAGTTTGTTTGCAGTGGCTAGAGGCCCTGGAGCGCCATTCTCTCTGTCTCTCTCTAATCTCTCTCTCTCTCTCTCTCTGCTTGCAAATAAATAAATAAATAAGTTGAAATGATAAGGGGGTGTGAGAATGAGTACAGGCTTACGATTCCAAGTAGTGGACCACAAGAGGGGAGCAAGAAGTGACTAGAATGCAGAGGAGGGGGCAAAAGGAAATATGTAGTTTGAAAGTGGAAAGGAGGCTATGCTGGGGGCGGGGGGGGGGGGGTACACCAGGAAGAGGGAGAGAAAGGAGTAGGAAACAAAACCAAATTTGTTTGAAAACTCCATAATGAAACCTACTTTTTTTGTATGTTAATAATTTTGTTATTGTTAAAAAAATTAAGATTGCTTGATTTTGGCATTTCATCTGTGTGATTTCATCTACTAGCCTTCCTTGCATTTTGTTTGTATATGAAATTACTTTCCTCTATAAGATCACACACTATATTTTTGCTATTATGATATTAAAATCTTTTTTAGTCCTGTTAAATTTCTGTTAATGTATAATATGTAGTAAGAATCCAATTTTCCGTGAAAGCTTTACTTACTATGTAATCAGCTCTTGTTTGGTAATCTTTTACTCAATTCTGACCTAATTTTGCTCACAATTTTTCACATACTTGAATCTGTTTCTGGGCTATCTTTTTAAAAAAAATTTTAATTTTATTTTTTGAGAAAGAGGCAGAGAGAGAGAGAGGGAAGGAGAGACTGAGAATGGGCACACTGGGACCTTTCGGCCACTGTGAACAAACTCCAGATATGTGCACTCCCTTGTGCACATGTGCTATATTGCGTGCTTACATCACTTTTGTGTCTGAGTACGTGGGACCTGGAGATTCAAATAAGCGTTCATAGGCTTTGCAGGCAAGCGTCTTAACTGCAAAGCCAGCCCTCCATCCCTGGACTATCTTTTTTAAAAAAATTTTTTATTATTTTATTTATTTTTGGAAGAGACACAGAGAGAGACAGAGAGGGAGAGGAAGACAGATAGAGATGGGCGCGCCAGCAATCTCTCAGCTGCTGTGAACGAAATCCAGATGTGTGCGCCCCTTGTGGGCAAGTGTGGCATTGCGCCCTTACGTCACTGCATCTGGCTAAACGTGGGACCTGGAGATTGGAACCAGCGTTCTTAGGCTTTGCAGGCAGGCGCCTTAACCGCTAAGCCATCTCTCCAAGCCTGGACTATCTTTTTTATGTGCGTCTGTTAAGGTGTCACAAACACCCTACTTTATTCACCACAACATTAGAACACATGAGATTATCTGACAAGATGAATCTTTCCACTCACTATATTTGGATGCTCTTTATCATATAATAATTTCTTCATTCCCTCTTTCCTTTCTCTTTCTTTTATTCCTTTATTTGTTTATTCATTTATTAATTATTTATTATTTAGAGACAAGAGCTCATGATGTAGCCCAGCCTGGCCGGGAATCAGAGTGACTATGTACCTGGGATGACCTTGACCTCTTGATTTTCCTACCTCCATGTCCCAAGGGCTGTGATTACAGGCACACACACTACCCAGCTTCACAGGATATTATCGATCATCTGCTTCTTCAGAAGGAATTACAGTCAAGGCCAGAAGGATTTCAGCTGAATATGCCCAGAGCAATGTTGAGTTCTGAAAACGGAGATCATTTTTTGTTCTCTCACAACTCTGCTATCTATCTTGAAGGTGGATTTGTCGTTAGATATTGCACCACCCACCTAAGAAAACATATATATATATATATATTCTCTAATGGCAGCGTGTATCGTGACAGCACTTTGACCACAACATTTATGATTGTTTAATTTGTTGTTTTAAATCACATCCACATGAAGTCAAGGGGTGTAATACACATCTATAATCACAGCACTCGGGAGATTGAGGCAGGAGGATTGGAAGTGCATGGCCAGCCTGGGCTACATGGAAAGACTCATTCATGTAAATAGGAAGTTTTCTGAAAACATTTTGGAAAAGTAAAATTTTATATGACTCTGTTGGTTTCTCCTAAATCTGGCATTTGCTTCACACTGCCCTCGACAGAAGCCTTTCCTCCCACCAGCTGCTGTGAAGGGTCAAATACTCTTAGTCACCTCGAATTGAGACTCGAGGAAGCCCGTGATTTCAAACTTGGGAGGTTTCGGTTTGGTTTCCTTTTTAGGTTAGGTGGGTTATAGGAACTCAAAACAAAATGAAAGCTCTATAAACCTCCAAACCTCCAGTTTCAGTGCTAATATTTTGCAATGTCCCCTCCAGTACTCCAAATGTGATTTACCACAGACTGATCTGCTCACTCACAGTTAAAAAGCAATGTGTGCTGCCCTATCTTTAATATGAAGAGGAAACAAGAAACATCTGTACATTGTTGGTCAAAAGCACCCACCATGGTGCATTCTGCTGGGTTTGTAGATATTTGCATTTGTAGGTAGCAATAATCGTGATCAATTATAAAAGCAAGTGAGGTGTGTGGGGTTGGCAACACAAGAGCCGAAATGGTGTGATAGTCAGAAATGTGATATTCCAAAATGGCTAAAATAAGAAAGTTCAGCCTGAAACAAAGCCACCTTCTCTTGGCTGTTATGTCGTTGCATGCTTGAAAAGCTCAGTGCATGTGTGCAGCAAGTGGAGTCTGTGTGTACTTAATCCCCATCCACTTCCCCAATAAAACCTACACGTAATATAAGCGCTTGACATTCCTAGTGATGAGCCACCCACTCTGCCAGTGTCAGTGTCATCATGGAATAGGAGAGCAGACCATTCATGTGAAGCCAAGTATGTCGGGCTGGAATGCACACAGATAAGGTAAAAAGGAGACGAGCCCTCAACCCAGGCCCAGGACAGAGGGAATACCAATCCCGAGACATTAAAACCACACCAGCAGCCATCAGAGATAAATGCACATGTACCAAGGAATCCAGAATATAAAATAACATGAGAATCTGAAAATAACTTTAACAACTCATCAATTCATTCTATAGATACAGAAATAAAATATTTTCACTTACAAATGACTGCTATTTTCCAGTGGGCTATTTCTAATTCTGACCAATCACCTAGATTGAGTGCTATATATTCTGAGTTAGAATTTTATTACCCCAAGGCTCACAAAAAAAAAAAAATCCTATTTTTAGCAATTATTTAAGATTTTAAATCCATAATCCCAGCTCTTGGGAGGCTGAGGTAGGAAGATTATGGTGAGTTGAGGCCAGCCTGAGTTACAGAGGGAGTTCCAGGTCAGCCTGGGCTAGAGTGAGACCCTGCCTCAAAAAAAAAAAAAAAAAGAAAAGAAAAGAAAAAAGAAAATCCTTAACAAATGAAATGTCCTATCGATTCAGAATCAGAAAGCTTGGAGGCATTCTGCCTGACATTCTAATGTCCCTGTTGCAGACAGCTTCAGGTTCGCTGAGATGAACTTCCAGACCAGGCACAGTTATGGAGGAAGGGATATTATTTATTGAAGCTTACAGATCCAGGGGAAGTTCCATAATGGCAAGAGAAGCGGCCTGCTCTCCACAGGGCCAAGCAGAGAGAGAGAAAGCCAACCAGCCACCACAGCACACAGAGCAAAACTACAGCCAAAAGGTCACACAGCACACTTCAGGAACTCCTGCTAGGCATATTTGCATATCTTTACAATGGAATCTCAAACCCACACCTTAAAACCAGCCCCCAGTGACATTGCCTCTAGCAAGGTGATTGCAGATGCAAACTATAACTAATAAAACACTGAATATATTGGGGGACATATATTCAAACTACCACAGTCCCTCACCTCTGAAACCCCCTCATTCTGCTGGGCACTGACCAGCACGCCCCAGTGGGACTATGGCTTCTCACTCCAGCACTCTGGAAGGCCGGAGGCATAAGGCAGTCTTCACTGCACTATTCTGGAGCTTTCATGACAGCAGTGCATGAATAGGCACCCTTGACAAAAGCAAGTCCGCCTGCTGCTGGCCTGCTACTTCTCAGCTCTATGAATTTAGGCAGGTCACTTATCTCCTGCAGACCTCTATGCCGTCCCTTATGAATGACAATCACAGTGTCATCCATGCTGTGGCTTCCTGTAAGATTCCAGAGCCAGCCAACACCAAGTGTGGGAGACAGAGTCTGACAGGTGTAAGCACTGCTCAGTGCCCCATCTCAGGACCCCAGATTTAAAAAAAAAAATTATTTAATTTTTTAATTTTTAAAAAATTTATATTTTTGATTTTTAAGTTTTATTTATCTGAGAAAGTCAGAGTGAGAGAGAGAGAGAATGGGTGCACCAAGGCCTCCAGCCACTGCAAACATACTCCAGATGCATGCACTACCTTGTGCAGCTGGCTAAAGTGGGTCCTGGGGAATCAATCCAGGGTCCTTTGGCTTTGCAGGCAAATGCCTTAACCGCTAAGCCATCCCTCCAGTCCGGGGCCCCAGATCTTGTACAGTCCCTTGCCCCTGCATCATTGTTCATCTCGCCCCATCCTTATCAGACTCCAAGTTGCTGGTACTCTTTTGAAGACTGAATTCTCACTTGACCCTGCATTTCACATTTTAACCTACATGGGGAGCTGGAGAGATAGCTTAGTGGTTAACGCACTTGCCTGCAAAGCCTAAAGACCCAGGTTCGATTCTCCAGGACTCACATAAACCAGATAGATGCACAAGATGGCGCGTGTACCTGGAGTTCATTTGCAGTGGCTGAAGATCCTGGTGCACCCATTCTCTCTATCTGCCCCTTTCTCTCTCCCCCACCTTTCTCTCTTTCTCTCAAATAAATAAATAAATAAATAAATAAATTGTATCTTTTAAAAGAAGTTAAAAATAGGGGTAAGGAAGCAGGAGAAAGAAAAGTATCGTAATTATAAATTTGTCAAGTCTATGATCAAATAAATATTTTTTCTCAGCACCCACTCCTATTTATACAATATGTGAAGTGTAGGTATATTAAAAGAAACAAGATATGGGCCTGGCTCTAGAAATTTCTCTCTTATCACTCAATTAGGCCTCTTCATCGTCTCTCTTCCCCTGCTTCTAATTCACTTCAGATGATGAAAATATTTTTGGTTTATTATTCTAAGTCTTTCGCCTGCCTCTCTGTTTCACATCTTTTGCCATTCAGTCTCATGTCCTTCTCACTCACCTTAAAACGTAAATCTAATTGCATCATTCTTTTGTTTAAAACTTTAGTGTTATTGAGCTGGAGAGATGGCTTAACAGTTAAGGCACTTGCCTGCAAAGCCTAAGGACCCAGGTTCAAGGCTCGATTCCCCAGTACCTACATAAGCCAGATGCACATGGTGGCACATGCATCTGGAGTTCCTTTGCAGTGGCTAGAGCCCTGGAGTGCCCATTCTCTCTCTCTCTTTCTCTCCTGCTCTCTCTGTCTCTAATAAGTAAATAAAAATGAAAATAAAATCTTTTTAAAAATTAGTGTTATAATTATTTCAAGGATAAAATACTAAACGTGATGCTTGGTGTTTAAAAATATTACTCCCTTTAGTAATAAAAACAATTCAGTCAGGCATCTTTCATAATATCAGTTTTATAAATGAAGAAACTAAGGCTTGGAAATCTTCAACAGTTATAACCAAATCCACAGATCTAGCATAACCTGGACCCAACGGTGGCTTTCTGACCTTTATATGCACTAACATTCTAGTCTCTTCATTCAAGCTCTCACATAACAGAACATTCTAGAGTAACAGTACTGCTACCATTCCTACTGTTCCTAACATCACTGGAGCAAGTCACAATACCACATTGGAGTACGTCCCTCTTTATCATGTCCACGAAGAAGGAGGGAAGAAGACACCTGGGTGGCCGAAGCCATAAGCCAAATGAGCCTTCGCTGTTCATTGGTGACAAAATTTAAGTCGAATCACCCTTATGCTCAGTATATGATATTCAAAGACTTGTTAACGTACCAAGAACTTTCATTCAGCTTTTGCACGTTTTGGGGAAGGTAGAAGGTGAACCCCAGTGTCTCAGGTTCTCTGTCTGTGAACTGTGCTTAACGCAGCACAGGGTGCGCATCCATCACGGAGAATGAACTGAACCCTCTTAAGTTCTCCCAATTTGGCGAGCAGTTTCACATTCTTGAAAGTTTTAAAACATGGCAACTAATCACATTTCGAAAAGCTGATCATCGCTAACCGGAGCTTGACAGGCAGGCTTCAAAAACACCACAGCTGCTTATGACTGTAAACTTCACTCCAATTTTTTTCCCAAGTGGTTTCAGTATTTAGTTGGAAGAGTGACAGTTGGACTTAATGGTTTTCTTTTCTCACTTTTCTTCAGAAACCAGTCCATTTCACCCCTGCAGTGCTTTCCAGCCTTTGTAAGCCCAGGAGCCCTTTATATAAACTTGAAAATCTCATGACACCATTCCCTCCACCCCCAACTACCACCCTGACCCATGAGCTTTGTGTGTGCACAAAACAAATTCTATTTCCTGTCTGCTGTGAGATATATATATATATGTTTCTATACTTTATCATTGAATATTTTCTAAGTAAAGGTGTGTTTTACTTTCAAAATATATAAATGTTTTAATATTATTTTTCACATTTCATCAGTCTCCAACCTCCTCTCTCTTTCTTTCTCTCCCTGTCTCTTTCTCGCTCTCTTCCCCCAGGGTCTCATGTGGCCCAGGATGACCTTGAAGGTCCAGGATGACCTTGAACTCCTGCTCATCCTGCCTCCACCACCACCCCATTGCTGGGTTTACAGGCGTGAGTCACCATGCCCAGCTGCTGTTATGTAATCCTGAGGTTCCATGTAAGGCTTTCAATGGATCAATAACTTCTAAATATTTAGACTTCCATCTACAAAAGTCCAAAAGAAAGATAATTTAGGCAACAGCTTCATGCCTGAGAACTTCTGTTACAACTTGCTGTCATAACACTATATGCCCTGGACCAGATGGCTTACACAACAGGTATCAATTTTCCAACAGTTTTCAAAGCTGAAGGTCAAAGATCAAGGTCATCATAGCTCATTTCCTCTGGGTCCTCTCTTCTTCGCTTAGAGATGGCTATCTCCCCACCACCTCCACGTCTTCCCATGGTCTTTCTTATGCCTATAAGAACACCCTTCCTATAGAAAGATCTCAAACTAAATCACCTCTCTAAATCTCCAAGTACTATATTTGAAAAGGGGGGGGCATTAAGAATTCAAAATATAGCTAGATATGATGGCTCACTCCTTTAATCCCAGTACTCAGAGGTTGAGATAGTTGGATTGATGTGAGTTCAAGGCCAGTTCAAGACTCCATAATGAATTCCAGGTTCAGCCTGGGCTAGAGTGAGACCCTAACCTCAAAACCCCCACCCCCCAAAAGTTAGATTCTCCAGGTCCCACGTTTAGCCAGATGTAAAGTGACGCAAATGCACAATGCCATACTTGCCCACAAGGAGGTACACGTGTCTAGAGGTTGTCCACAGCAGCTGAGAGGCTGTTGGCACACCCATTCTCTCTCTCTCTCTCTCTCTCTCTCTCTCTCTCTCTCTCTGTCTCTGTCTCTTTCCAAAAAAATAAGAATTCAGAATATAAATATGCCTATAACAGTGTCTAAAAATATTTCTAATGTCTTGCCTATAATCATGGCCATGAAGAATCACTAGACATTTTCTCTTCCTTGAAGAAAGTTCTTTAAACTAATTTGTTCATTCACAAAAGTCCAAAACGATAATTTAGGTAATATGGGAAAAATTCAACAATGCCAATTAATAGATTCAGAGAAATATAAGAAAATCTTGAATTGCTAAAAATCAGAGAATAGTGGAAGGTAAATCAGAAGTTTGAAACGTTAAAATTCTAACAACAAAATAAAAATACACAAATGAATGGATAGAAGAGAAATTCATGGTATTTGAACAAAAAAAAACCTTAAAGTGAAAATATGAAGGCAAATATGGTTCAAGCCAGGTCTGGAAAGATTGCCCAATGGTTAAAGGCACTTGCTTATAAAGCCTGATGGCCCAGGTTTGATTCCCCAGTACCCATATAAAGCTAGATGCACAAAGTGGAGCATGTATCTGGACTTCATTTACCACAGCAGGAGGGCCTAGTATGCCCATTCTCTCTCTCAAATAAATAAATTAATTAAATAGTAAAATATGTTTTTAAAGTAAGGTTCCCACGCCTTTAATCTCAGCATTCAGGAAGCAGAGGTAGAAGCAGCTCTGTGAGTTTGAGGCCAACCTGAGACTACATAGTGAAATAATGAATTCCAAGTCAGTCTGGGCTAGAGCAAGATACTACCTCAAAAAAAAAAAAAAAAAAAAAATATATATATATATATATATATAGAGAGAGAGAGAGAGAGAGAGAGAGAGAGAGTTCCAAGTCTAATTAATAATTTCAGACAGAGAAAATAGGAAGAAGTTGGAGATGAAAATATCATCAAATATTATACTAAACTTCTTAAATTTGTATCTACAAACTTGTCTTTCACCCCAGCTCCAAGCTCAAGTGGACTGGCAGCTCATTAATTACAGTGGGGTGGAAAGCCAACTTAAGAAAAGAAGCCGGTGTACAATAGAAGAAGGATACCTGATATTCTCCTCTTGCCTCTGAGTGACCTTCTGCACACATATGAACACATTACACACATGCATGCCATGCCACAGCCACACCACATCACACATACTACACGCACATGCATACAGAAACAAAATAAAAACAAAAACACATCATTTCAATTCTCTGCTTATCACTCTGCAAATGATTGCATTGTCACTTAGAAAAAGACCCAAAGTCCTTCAAATACCTTTTGAGCCTTTTTTGGGTGGTTATCAAACCTATTTTATTTAAATACCCTAGTTAAAATTACTTCAGAAATTTCCTTTTTAGGAATACTTTTAAGAATCAACTCTACTCATTTTCATACACAAATTTAAAATCAGAACTACCCAATCATCATATGATGAAGAAATAAAGGAAAGTCATGCATAATGAAACAATGTTAACACAATATACCGTAATAAATAATGTATTGGGGTATATAAACTGCAGGCATGGCAAAAAAAATCTTTAAAAGTAAATGATGCAAGGATAGTTCAATATTTAGATGCACTGAACTAAAAAGCAAAGGAAAAGATTGAGAAAAGAGATGATGTAGATGATGGAGGAAAATTTTTATAAACCATATATCTGACAAAAAAATTAATATTCAAAGTGTATAAGGAACACAACTCAGTAGTAAGAACAAATTGTTCAACGGAAATTAGCAGAGTATCTGCCAAGAGGCATTTCTCTTAAAAAGACATTCAAATAGTAGACAGGAATATGAGCAAATTCTCAGCACCAGTAAATGTCAGAAATGCCATTTGAAACCACAATGAGATGTCACCTCCCACATGGTAGAACTGCTGTTATCAAAAAGACAAAAGATACAGAGTGCTGGTGAGGATGTGGAGAAAAGGGACTCATGTATATTGCAGATTAGCATAGCCTTTGTAGAAGCAATATGGAAGGCTATTATTTAAAAAAAAAACTTAAAAATAGAACTAGCATACAATCCATCAATGCACTACTAGGTATACATCCAGAGAACTAAAACAAGTATGCAAAGACATAGCTGTATTCTGATGTCCACTGTAGCATTATTGACAACAGACGAGCTGGCTGATTATGGTGTCATTTCATAGGTAGGTAATGCATCATAATATCCTTCATAATAAATAGATCTGGAAATCCCAGCCCTTGGCATTCTCTTCAGTGCCCCAACATTGCCATCGTCTGCCTGGGCTATGGAAGATGCCCCCTCTCCCAAGCTGCTTGTGTTAGCATGTCTCCATGGCTGCCACCGAGTCCCTTCTTCCTCTACACACATGCCACTTTCCCATGAAAGGCTGGATCTTGGGCTGGAGAGG
The DNA here is from genome assembly GCA_036365145.1 of Orientallactaga sibirica. Lineage (NCBI taxonomy): Eukaryota > Metazoa > Chordata > Mammalia > Rodentia > Dipodidae > Orientallactaga > Orientallactaga sibirica. The sequence continues at coordinate 4,634,854 of JAEOAD010000009.1, forward strand.
TGGCTCAGCAGTTCAAGACTCTTGCTTGTGAAGCCTGCCAGCCTGGGCTCTATTCCCCAGTACCTATATAAAGCCAGATGCACAAAGTGACATATGTGCTTGGAGTTGGTTTGCAGTGTCAAGAGGCTCTGGTGGACCCATATTTATTCATTTTCTCTCTTTCTCTCTCTCAAGTAAATAAAGGAATATATTTTTTAAAGAGCTCAAATGCAATCTTTATATGCTCAAGCCTTAAAATATTTATGGTGTCCCCAAACCACCTTCAATGTGTAACTCGAGAACGGGCAATCCTGTGGCAGTGACCTCTGGGATGATTCAAAAGGCACCATAGTGCTGGGAAGTGACAGTGCAGTGTTCAGCACTGAGACACTTCTGTCACACCCTCCAAGGTTCAGCGTCCATTGCAGAAGAGGAGGCAGAAAGAATGTAAGAGCCAAAAGAAGGGTAGAACTGCTTACAAAAATTGGCTTCGATATCCATGACCTTACAATGCCTGACACGACCTACAGAAGACCATCGTAATAGGAGGAAAAGATGATGACATCAAAATAAATGAGAGACTAATTGAGAGTGGGAGGGGATATGATGGAGAGTGGGTTTGTGAAGGGAGAGGTGGGGGACAGAGGGAAATTATCATGGTTCATTGTCTATAATTATGGAAGTTATCGATAAAAAAAAACCTTTCAATTAAAAAAAAAAAAAGAAAGCATGGGCAATCCTGAATGAGAAAGCAAATGCCAAAAAAAAAAAAAAAAAAAAAAAAAAAGACTTTGAACTGAAAGCTCCTTCAATCAATTGTTAAATGAACTCCATCTCTTACAAATATTCAGGTTATTGGGTTGAACTATATGCAAGTTTCATTTTTATAGCTTGAAAATGGTTGAATCATATTTGTGATTCCTTATGGTTCCATCTCATTCCTGTCTGCCTGCCAGTCAGTTCAGCCCTGAATTACATTGACATTTGGGAATCTGTGCTCTTCTGATTTGCTAGCCTGCTGGCCTATAGACTCTGAAATACAAGAGAAAGATTAAATAAACATACAGAGGTAGGAGGGAGACAAGTCCCCTGACCGTCATCTTTCTTGTAAGAACCATCTATTCTTTGTTCCCCCTAAAATATGAGGCCATCTCAATGCAGAGCTGGGGCCATGTCCTTCAAAATGCCCCAAACTAGGAGGGTGTGAGGAGAAGGTTCCCATTTCCCCTGGCCCACCTGACCCACTGCCCTGGACCCTGCTTGCCAAATCTTTTACTGTGCCTTTCTGATGTGAGCTGTTTATCCACGAGAGTCCCAGGGCTGAGATGTGAACTCTCTCTTGAAGGGCTCAACCAGAATTCCCAGAAGTGAAAGCTTAGCCATTTACTCACCAAACTCCCTCTTTTTGTAGTTAATCAACTGGCTAAATCCTCTGAAGTGAAAAAAATGCACATTTTGTCGTCTGTGGCTTGCAGAGGCTGAATGCGTCTCGCAATGGCAGAGTCTAGGGAGCGACTACCTATTAGGGACCAGTGATTTCTCACACTTCATCTGCTTCTATCCAAGGCTGCCAAGTAAGTCCACTGGGCCTCTGAACTGAGATATCACATTCCCCACATTCTTATCTTTTTTCTTCCACTGTGCTCCATTATTTAGCAGACCCTGGAGTGTACCTGGGATTCTTCCCCAGCTGGGGTCAGGCTGTTCAGACCCTCCCTCATTCTCAGGAGTTGGATTCTTATAAAGGTGTGAGACACGGCTACCCTTGCTGTGTACAATTGGGGCGCTTATGAAAAACCGAAACGGAGACTCCAGTAGCTCAGGAAATGAGCAAGAATTGACAAGTGGGGTTGTATCAAATTAACGACATTAGGACTGCAGAGATGGCTTAGTGGTTAAGGCACTTGCCTACAAAAACAAAGGTCCCAGGTTCGATTCCACGCAAGCCAAATACACAAGGTGGCAGATGCCTCTGGAGTTCACTGGCAGTGGCTAGAGTCCTTTCTTTCTTTCTTTCTTTCTTTCTTTCTTTCTTTCTTTCTTTCTTTCTTTCCTTCTATCTATCATCTATCTATCTCTCTACCTGACTCATTCTCTCTCTCAAATAAAGAATAAAATAAATTAATAAAAAATTTAAAAATTAACATCACTACATAGCAAAAAAAATCAATAGAGTGAAGACACAGCCTGCAGAATGGGAGAAATTAATTATAAGCTATACATCCAACAGAGGATTAATAGACAGAATACATAAAGAACTCAAAAAGTTAAATAATTATATAAGCAGCAAATGGTAAATGGACTAAACACTATTTAAATGGTTAACACCTACATGAAAATGATCTTAAATGTGTTCAGCCATCAGTGAAATGCAAATTAAAATTCTATTAAGGTTCCATATCAATGAAGTCAGAATGGATACATTCCAGAAAGAAAAAGGAAATAACAAAGATTGATAATGGTCAGGGGGAGTTGTGTGGAGATATACTGCTGGCGGGAATGTAAATTGGTACAGTCACTGTAGAAATCATTATGAATTTCCTCACCAAAAAAAAAAACAACTAAAAATAGAGCTAGAGAGATGGTTCCGCCGTTAAAAGTGCTTGCTTGCGAAATCTAATGGCCTGGGTTTGATTCCCCAGTACCACAAAAAGCCAGATGTACAAAATGATGCTTGTATGTGGAGTTCATTTGCAGCAGCAAAATGCCCCTGGCATTCATATTCTCTCCCTCTCTCTCTCTCTCTCCCTCTCTCCCTCTCTTTCACTCACTCTCTCCCTTCTTCCCTCCCTCCTTCTCTCCTGCTATGTCAAATAAATAAATATTCTTTTAAAAAATTAAAAATAAGGACTGGAGAGGTGTCTTAGTGGTTAAGGCACTTGCCTGCAAACTGTAAAAACCCAGGTTTGATTCCCCAGTACCCACATAAAACCAGATGCACAAGTGGTGCGCCTGTCTCGAGGTCATTTGCAGTGGCAGGAGGCCTCTCTACCTCTACCTCTCTACCTCTCTCTCTCTTTCTCTTTCTCGCTCTTTCAAATAAAATTTTAAAGAAAAATTAAAAATAGAACATCTGTGGGGTCCAGCTATAAATAAATTCTTTTAAAAATTATATACATTAGCAAGAAAGGAGCTCAGTGGAAAGATTTATTTCAAGGCTTGCCATCCATTGGTCTCTATGATATATCATTCGGTATACTGTGGGTTCGAGGCCAGCCTGAGATGACATAGTGAAGTCCAGATCAGCCTGGGCTACAGCAAGATCCTACCTACCTTGAAAAAAACAAACAGAAAAGCAATGATGAAAGAAAGATGGGAATTAATAGGAAAGAAGAGTTTTAATGAGAGTGGAGAGGATAAGAGAGGGTAATTGAGAGAATAGAAAACAATGCACTATATTCATGTATGAAAGTTTTTAAACTAAAAAACATAAATAATTTTTTTTTCAAGGTAGGGTCTCACTCTAGCCCAGGCTGGCCTGGAATTCACACTGTATTCTCAGGGTGGCCTAGAACTCATGGCAATCCTCCTACCTCTGCCTCCCAAGTGCTGGGATTAAAGGCATGCACCACCACACCAGGCTTAATAAAATCATTTTTTAAATTGTCCTAAGACCTCATGTTCTCCCCATCAATTCCCTTTACCTCTTTCTTTACGTATTTCTCTTTCTAGCAATATAGCAAAAAATTGTTAGTTTTTGACCCAGAGCCCCCAGTCGGTAGCAACTGGGTTTCTTTGTCTCCAAGTTTTGACATCATTATTGCCTGCTCCCTGAGCTTAAACTCCTGGGAATGAGGTTTTCTCAAGGGCAGACCTTGACCAATGGCTGAGAGAGTCAGGCATGTGAATATCTCAGCCCCCTTGCCCCTTGCAGTCAAGCTTATCCCCAGAACCCCTTCTTTCTTTGTTTGTTTTTGTTGTTGTTATTGTTGTTTGTTTGTTTGTTTGTTTGTTTGAGGTAGAGTCTCACACTAGCTCAGGCTGGCCTCGACCTCATGGTGATCCTCCTACCTCTGCCTCTGGAGTGCTGGTATGTGCAGGTCCCAGCATCTTTGCCTTATGATTTTCAGATTAAATTCCAGAGGTATTCAAGCAAGCATCTTTTTACTTGATGTATGTTACCGCTTTTGGTTTCTATACTCACCCATCCCCCAAGTCTATCCAGTGTTTGACCACACCTGAGTCGTATGTGCCCCCGGAGAACAAAATATTTACCACCTGAGCCTATAAAAGACTTCCCACCATACCCCGACCAGGCTTGTCCTTGGGCTGGCTAGTTCTGGAACCCCACTGTCACTTTACAATCTGCTGCGATCCCCTTTCCAAGCAGGGCACCCTCTGGGAAATGAGCCCGTTAAAAATGACCCCAGAGTTACATTCCTCCTGTGAGTTCCCCACTTGCACGCTTTAACTGCTCTCAAGGGGATTCCCACACCATTCCCAAGTCTGGCTTTCCATCCATCTATTTTTGAACTCGGCCCAGGCAGCTGAGGGAGATACGAAGCTCTGGGGTGCTCCCGCAATAACACCCTCTCTCCAACTGAGGAGAAGATGATGCGTCACACCCTGTGCACGAGGGAGGCTGGTGGGCATCACACAGCTGTTTCCAATGAAATCCTTCTACAATTTCAACACTTCCAAGTCTCTGTTACAGGTTCCTTTCATTGATTTCTTGCGGAGGAAATGCCGCTGTAGGCTGGGTGCCCTGGAAGCTACGTGTGAGATTTGAATTCTTATGACGGTTCCCAGTTAAAGGATGATATCCACTTCAACTAGAAGTTCTAAAAATTAGCAAATAATTTGTGTATATTTGTATGATATGCATGCATGTACATGTGCATTTGTATGTGTTTGGGCGTACATGGGTGGGGGGGGTGTATGTACATGGGTGTGCATGCATGTGGAGGCCAGAGATCAATGTCAGGGATCTTCTTGAATTTCTCTCTACCCTATTAAAAATATATATATATATATTCATTGAGAGAGAAAGAGAGAATGGGCGTGCCAGGGCCTCCAGCCACTACAAACTAGCAGTAGACATTTGTGCCACCTTGTGCATCTGGCTTATGTGGGTCCTGGGGAATCAAACCTGGGCTGTTTGGCTTTGCAGGCAAGCACCTTACCTGCTAAGCCATCTCTCCAGCCCTCACTACCTTATTTTTCAGACAATCTCTCTCAACGAACCCAGAACTCACCAACTTGGCTGGACTAGCTAGCCAGCTTGTCTCAGGGATGCACTGTCTCTCTGACTCCAAAGCACTGAGATTATAGGTGCGAGTCACCAAGGCAGACATTCACGTGGGGCTGGAGATCTGGACTTCAGCCCTCACATTTGTGCAGCAAGTGCTTTACCAACTGAGCTATCGCCCCAGCCTATTAGCAAATAATTTCTAGCATGTCTCAACTATTAACACGGGACACTCCTATGTTTACTTTTTTGTTATTTATTTAACTGAAATTCAGATTTAATTGAGTGTCTTGTATGTTCACTTTTTTCCTAAGTGCAGTAACTCTAGTATTGATTTGAATGAGTTCTTAACAGAACATGTTCAGGAGAAAGGGAATAGGGAAACCAAGGGGGCAGGAAGAAGGAGCCATTCAAGAACTGGGTCTTGGCTGGAGACAGGCTTTAATCACATCCCCTCGGGAGCTCTGAAATATGAACTGTACCACATTGTGGGTCCTGTCATGAGGCACAGGGTCTACCTTGGGGACTACATTCTGTCAGTCTTGGGCTGTGAGCTGCCTCCCAGATGGAAGTTCTCCAGATCAGAAGACAGCCTTGAGCCAGGAGTTAATCCACAACAGCAAGGAGAGGGGTAAGTGAACTCAGTAAAGCGTGCCTGGGTGGGACACCAATGGCACGCAGTTTAGATTTCTGTTTATTGACTGTGTTAAGAATTCCATCGGGGCTGGAGAGATGGCTTAGTGGTTAAGGTGCATGCCTAAGGACCCAGGTTTGATTCTCTAAGTACCACATAAGCCAGATGCACATGGTGGCGCATTCATCTGGAGTTCATTTGCAGTGGCTGGAGGCCCTGGCATGCCCATTCTCACTCTCTCACACTCCCTCTCTCTCTCTCTCTCTCTCTCTCTCTCCTTCTCTAATAAATAAATAAATAATAAAACAAACAAACAAAAAAGAATTCCATCTGATAGCATCTGTACCCTTCCACTTGACCCAAAACTTTGAACTTAACACTCTGTTACAGCTGTGTGTTATGAGGGGTAATACATTTCCATGTAAGTCAGGCTACGTGGCCATAGAAAGGACTGGAAAGGTTAATGCGAGGGGAAGGTAACTATGGCTCAGGTGTTGCCTTGGCTGCTTCCTGGACAATTACATCGACGCCTCCATGTTGGTTTACTCAACCATAAAATAGAGTTTAAAAAAAATCTCACACGAGGCTATTGTATTTCATTTGAGGCGTCTGCTCACTGACTGAGGATCTAGTCACCACCTACGTCATTTCTGGCCACGGGTTGAAGCATTTCTTGGTACCTGGTAAGCAATTCTGGTCACCATTGGAGAAGCCATGCACTGGGCAGCAGGTCTGCCATATTAGCTGCCTATTTGGTGTGTTCTGATTGGCTCAAAGGTTGCCATAACCACAAAGCTTATTTGTCATGGGGCATATCATTCAAGTCAAATGGGACTAGGTGATTATTGATACCACCCACAAGACCTACACAACTGTCCTGAGTCTAGCAACATCTTAACCTCGAAGCAGTGGCGGGCAAAGGGAATGAGAGAACAGCACAGAGGAAGGATTGCCTTGAAAGATGACGGTCTTTCCCTGGACTAGGGCCAGGGGTGAGGGGACAAAAGTGGGTAACATGATGGGAACACAGCCAAATTAAAGTGTGTTCATATAGTAAAGTTCCCTGTAAAAAATAAAATAAAATAAAATAAAAACATGACAGGGCTATGGAGACAGCTGGTACAATGCTTGCCATCTGAGCATGAGGACCTGAATTCAGAGCTCCAGTGCCCTGTCATTTTGAAAGTCTAAGAGTGGTAGCATATGCCTGTAATCTCACCACTGGGGAGTCAAAGACAATAGTTGCCCTGGGGCTTGCTGGCTAGCTAGCCTAGCCAAATTGGTGAACTTTGGGGTCACTTTGTCTCAAAAATAAGGAGCACTAGGAAGATTGCTTAGTGGTGAAAAGTGCTTTCTTGCAAATCTACCAACCTAAGATTTATTCTCCTCATTTCCCACTTAAAGCCCAACACAAACGGCTGTGCCCGCCCCCCACCCCCACCACACACACACTGTCCCCATCTGTCCCCATCTCCATGCACCTACTGCAATGGGAGGTGAAGACCAGAGGAATCCAGAAATTCACAAGCAGCTACAGGAGACCCTGTTTCAAAAGAAGGTAGAAGGAAGGCTGAAGAGATGGCTTAGCAGTTAAGGCACTTGGCTGTAAATCTTAAGGACTCAGGTTCGACTCCCCAGAACCTACATAAGCCAGATGCATAAGGTCACACATGCACACAAGGTTGGCTAGAGCCCTGGTACGACAATTCCCAGTCCCATTAAAAAAAAAAGAAGAAGGTGGGGCTGGAGAGATGGCTTAGTGGTTAAGGTGCATGCTGAGGCAGGAGGATTGTGTGAGTTCCAGGCCAGCCTGAGACTACATAGTGATTCCATAGTGAATTCCAGGTCATCTCGGGCTAGAGTGTGACTCTACCTTGAAAAACCAATGCATGTGTGTGTGTGTGTGTGTGTGTGTGTGTGTGTGTGTGTGTGTATTTGTGAGCAGAGAGAGAAGGGCATGCCAGGGCTTCTGTCCCTGCAAACAAACTCTAGACACATGCACCAATGTGTGCATCTGGCTTTTTGTGGGTTTTGGGGAATTGAACCCAGGCCAACAGGTTTTGCAAGCAAGTGACTTTAACCACTGAGCCATCTCGCCATCCCAGGATTTAATTACATACATGTACTATTTAACTATCATTGTTTTTTACCCTGGACATGATTTCCTTGAAATTGCTTCTTCAAAAGGATGTTATGGGCTGGAGAGATGGCTTAGCACTTAAGGTAATCACCTGCAAAGCCAAATGACCCAGGTTTGATTCTTCTTCAAAAGGATGTTATGGGCTGGAGAGATGGCTTAGCACTTAAGGTAATCACCTGCAAAGCCAAACGACCCAGGTTTGATTCTCCAGGACACATGTAAGCACAAGGTGGCACATGCGTCTGGAATTCATTTTTAGCAGCTAGATTCCCTAGCACACCCATTCTCTCTCTCTTTCTCCTTCTTTCTCTCTCTCTCACAAAGAAGTAAAAATAAAATCTTTTTTAAAAAATTTTAATAAACAAGCTGGGAGTGGTGGCACATGCCTTTAATCCAAGCACTCGGGAGACAGAGGTAGGAGGATCACCATGAGTTCAAGGCTACCCTGAGACTACATAATGAATTCCAGGTCACCCTGGGCTAGAGTGAGACCCTACCTAGAAAAAAAAATTAAAAAGGACATTATAAATAGCCAGGAGAAATACTCAAAGAAGTTAAGCAAGTCACTAAGGTTTGGGGCTAAGAAGGACTCCAAACCAGAGCCCTCAGACTCCAGTGCACTCTTCACTCTTCACAGTGTATCCAGGGGTGGTGATTCTTGGCATTACCAGATACTTTAACTTCTACAATGTCTCTGTCATATGGATTTTGATTCTTGGGTGTACTCAATTCAGAGTTATCTGAGCTAAAGTCAACAGGGCAAAGTAGACCTTTTTCAAAGCAGGGCTTCACAACATAAGTCCTGGTCTTTCTTTATTTAATAACTAGCAGCCTTAAAATATCATCTGGGGCTGGGGAGATGGTTTAGCAGTTAAGACACTTGCCTGCAAAGCCAAAGGACCCAGGTTCAGGTCCCCAGGACCCCCATGAGCCAGATGCAGTGTGGTGCATGTGTCTAGAATTCATCACAGTGGCTGGAGGCCCTGGCATACTCTATCATCTATCTATCTATCTATCTATCTATCTATCTATCTATCTATCTACTCTCTCTCCCTCCTTCCCTCCCTCCCTCCCTCTTTCTCTGTCTCTCAAATGAATAAATAAAAACATTTTTTTAAAAAATCATCTGATCTCGGAGCTGAAAAAATTAGTCAGTAACTAAAAGTGCATGCCACACAAGCGTGAAGGTCTGAGAGGCCTGGTTCACTCTGAATTCAATGCCCCAGTGCCCACATAGAAAGCTGGATATGGCATTCATGACCGTAGCTCTAACCCTGTGGATGGTGGAGGCAGGAGAATTTCCAGTCAGCCAGTTTGATTAAAAAAGGTAGTTTCAGGTTCAGGGAGAGACTCCACCTCCGTGGAGGAGTGATCAAGGAGGACACTCACTGTTCACCTGTGCTCTCCTCGTGCGTGCACAGGGTGTATACATCTGCACGTACACGCGTGTAATACACTATACATACAAAAACCACACACACATTAAAAAATGGACACCATTCTCCTTGTAGCCCGTGGGGTTATAAGTGGGTAAGATTTTCAGATCTGTTTGTCCATTTTTTATATTATTTATAGTGCTGGGGATTGAAGCTAGGGCCTTCCTCTGAGCAATAGACCGGGCTTTCTTTCACTCTTTATTTTAAGAAAAGATCATACTACGTTGCCCAGGCGGGCCTTTAACTCACTCTGTAGCCCAGACAGGCTTTGAACTTGCAATCCTCCTGCCTTAGCCCTCTGAGTAGCTGAGATTACAGACCTGACCTGGCTTAAATGGTTCCATTCAAAGTGTGAATCCAATCATGATTTCTCTCTGTTTCTAATTCCCAGTGATGAAAGTTTCCTCTGTCCCACAGGAAAGCTTTCCTCCAGTCCTGCTTTAGCCTGGGAAGGTCTCCACATCTGAACTGGCGTATGAATTACTAAATTCATAACCTTCACCTATGACATAATCATCGATTCTTACTGTAAGTACCTCAAAATGGGGAGAAAGATCAAAAAACTACAAAAAGTGGGAAATCCGAACATCTTTTTTTCTTCATCTGTAAAGCATACCAACCAAGATCAAAAAGACCACAGGGCTCCTTCAGGAGCAGGGTAATGTAATGAACTACAAATTTGTAACTGCCACCAATAAATACATTCTGCTGCAAGTCAGTAACAAACACCTCCAGTTTCGTGTCTTTGGTCATATCTATAGATTACTAACCTAAAAGAATCCAAAACCTAATATCATAAGTTCAAAAAAGAAAAGTTCTGAGAAACCTATGAATTGGCCCAGGAGAGAAATGGTCAGATGAAGGAGGCTGTTCTGTGCCCGGTGACTTTGCTACAGGAAGCTCAACACCAACACATCACACAGTAAGACAATCCCTCTTCTTCTCCCCTTTATCACTCCTCTGAAATTATAATTTGCCCATTAAAAAAAGCAGAGAGTAGGGGCTAGAGAGATGGCTTAGCAGTTAAGCGCTTACTTGTGAAGCCTAAAGACCCCAGTTCGAGGCTCAATTCCCCAAGACCCATGTAAGCCAGATGCACAAAGGGGTGCATGCCTCTGGAGTTTGAGTTTGTTTGCAGTGGCTGGAGGCCTGGGACATTCTCTCCTCTCTCTCTCTCTCTCTCTCTCTCTGTCACTCTCAAATAAATAAATAAAAATAAACAATTAAAACAAAAACAGAGAGGAGCCAGGCATGGTGGGACACACCTTTATTCCCAGCACTTGGGAGACAGAGGTAGGAGGATTGTCGTGAGTTCGAGGCCACCCTGAGACTACATAGTTAATTCCAGGTCAGCCTGGACCAGAGTGAAACCCTACCTCGAAAAACCAAAAAACCAGAGAGGAATTTTCAATTTTCAAACTCAACAATATTGAATGTCGGCCATGCCAGGGTCTGGGAGATGGCTCAGTAAAGTGCTTACCACACAACCAGAGTTTGGATCCCCAGCACCCATGCAAAAGCCAAGTGTGGCAATGTGCACCTGTGATTCCATCGCTGGGGGGAGGAGACAAGAGGACCCAGGGGCCTCTCAGGCCAGCTTATCTAGCCAAATGGATGAGCTTCTGGTTCAGTGAAAAACCTTGTCTCCAAAAACATACAAAACCAAGGTGGCAAGCAACGGAGGAAAATACCTGCTGTTGACCTCTGACCTCTATACACATTGCACCCACACACATACATTCATCCACATACATATGAACATGTATACACACATGCATGCACAATGCAAAGAAAATGAAAACAGTGTCCTTTCCTTATCTCTGCGTGGGAGTGAGAGTGTTGGCCTTGTAAATGTCTTCATCACAGCTCTCGAGAGTTCAGAATTTCCCTGTTCCAAACCTGTCCAGTAAACACCATAATGAGAGATGCCTCAAAATCGAATCTGTTCAACTTGAAAAGTTGACCCCAAGACGGGACTCAATGCTCATTGTCCCGAGGCAGACACTCCATGTTTCTATGACCCGCACCAGAGCTGAGTGAAAAGGGATTCAATTCTTAGGTGCAGAGTGGAGTGCAGCATACGCCGTGGCCTGGAGCGCCAGCAAAGGTTCTGAGTAGTTTAATTTCTGCCTCTGATTGCCAGGTGTTAAAATATGAACCTTCACACATGTGAGTCATTGTATTTAACCACGCTGCAGCTCTACCCTCAGAGCGGTTGGTAGGTGTGACCCTAAGTGTGTCCTGGACGCACAAAAACATTTTAGTCAAGATTTCCAGGGCAAACTCTAGCCCACCCCTGTCAAAACCACTGATGCTCACCCTTACCCTCACCCCATGCAGAAGACGCGGGTTTGTCAGGATGATTCTGACTCTGTCGTTCTAGGTTGGATGTGGCAAGTTAGGCAAGTAAGCTTGCCTCCCAGAGCCTCAGTTTCGTTGCTTGAGACATGCATGTGTAAAGTGTCTCAAAATGCAATGGTGTGCAGAGTGGTTGCAACCACTTGGAATGCCCTCTGCCTCAAAGAACTTACAATGACAATCAGAAAATTAAATATGGACAAAAGAAGTGATTGAAGCATATGAAATAGATAACAAGTGATATGGCTTTAGTTCTAGAGTTACTGCATCTCATGAATCTAAAATGTCATCTTTTATGACATCTTATGAAAGCGTTCTCAATTCCCTAAGAGGGCTGGTAAGATGGCTTAGCATTTAAAACATGCCTGTAAAGCCGAAGGGCCCAGGTTCGATTCTCTAGGACCCACATAAGCCAGATGCACATGGTGGTGCATGTGCTGGACTTCTTGTGCAGTGGTTGGAGGTCCTGGTGCTGAAATTCTCTCTCTTTCTGTCTTTCTCTCTCTCTCTCATAAATAAAAATAAAATATTTTTTGAAAAATCTAAAGACAGGGCTGAAGAGATGGCTTAGCAGTTAAGGCAAATGCCTGTAAAGCCTAAGGTCCCACATAAACCAAATGCACATGGTGGTGCATGCATCTGGAGTTCATTCGCAGTGGCTAGAGGCCCTGGCACACCCATTCTCTCTCTCTCTCTCTCTCTCTCTCTAATAAATAAAATAAAATAATCTTTAAAAAAAAAACTAAAGACAGAGCCAGACATGGTGGCGCACACTTTTATTCCCAGCACCTGGGAGGCAGAGGTAGGAGGATTGCTGTGAGTTCGAGGCCACCATGAGAATACATGGTGAATTCTAGGTCAGCCTGGACTAGAGTGAGACCCTACCTCAAAAAAATATATAATAATAGAGCCGGGCATGGTGGCACATGCCTTTAATCCCAGCACTCGGGAGGCAGAGGTAGGAGGATTGCCATGAGTTCAAGGCCACCCTGAGACTACATAGTGAATTCCAGGTCAGCCTGAGCTAGAGCGAGACCCTATCTTGGAAAACCAAAATTACAATAATAATAATAATAAAGACAGCATAAAAATGGTGAAAAGTTTTAAAAAAGAAAGAAAGAAAGAAAGAAGAAAGAAAGAAAAAGTAAAGCAAGGAAAGTGACAAGTCACGGGAAAGAAGGTTCAAGAAAAATCGGAAACCAGACGCACAAAGACATAATCTAATCCACTTTTCTTTCCTCGGTTTTTTGTTTTATTTTTGATGGGGGGGGTCGCATAATGCACATGCTGTCCTCAAACTCACTGTACAGATGAGAGTGACCTTGAACTTCCGGTCTTCTTGCCTCTACTTCCCAGGGCAGAGATTATAGGACTATGCCACTACACCCAGCTTACATGTGGTTCTGGGGATCAGACCGAGTCTTGGAGCACGCTAGGCGAATACAGCTGGTAAACTGAGCTATATCCCCAGCACCATTCACTTCCTTTTCAAAACTTAGTACAATCTATATCATTTGGTAAAAATCTTCAAAGGTCTCTTGGAACAAGGTAGGAAGTTCATTTCTGGATGACACAATGATCTAACTCACCCAGCTAGCTTTAGCCTTGACCACAGCAATAATCATCAGGTTAAGGGCTTCCCTAGACTGCATTGAGATATGATATGTAGATTCACAACTCTGAAAGCAAAACGCGTGCGCACGTGTGTGTGTGTGTGTGTGTGTGTGTGTATAAATTTATTACCTGAGTCAATTTCCTCCTAATAAACTTACTGCTGACAGAGCAAAGCTTAGCAAATTCTTTTGGGCCCCTCTCCTTTTCCCATATTCCTCCGTGCATCTGGGCCAGAGGTTTGCAGACGTTCTGTAGATGTGTGGTTAGCCATCACACCGTCAGAACCTCCACTCCTCTTGAGACAGGTCATTGTACACACTACGATGTCATCCGTGCGTTCCACTCAGCAACATGCCACAACCTAAGTATTACTGAATGAACTAGAAATGTTTCTGCCTCAGATCAGATCCTAAATGTCTTTAGAGTTTCAGGAATACTAGAACCGGGGCAGGACCTCTGGGTTTAGATCGGAGACTAGACTGGACTGTAGGAGCCATGTAGAAGAGGAGGGCGGGGAGCAGGGTCTAGTCTAGGGTTTGACGCGGTGTTTACTAAATGCATGAACAAGGTCGGGGACAGCTGGAGAAGGTGACATTCATTCCAACACCAGGAGCTCAGCTGAGTAAGTACAGAGAATTTTGTCAAGTGTAGTTTCACAGAATTTTTACCTCTGGTGACCAGTTTGAAATACTTTTTGGATTTGTGCTATGCATCACCTAGGCTACCTTTGGGGGAAATTGGCTAAGCTTCTTCTCACCGAGGAGTTAATGACCAAAGGTGCTTTAAACTTGATCTTGAGGGTTTAGAACTTCAGGTTTCATCACTCCTCTTGGGGCTTCTCCAAGGAATGACGTTTTCAATATGGGTTTCCCTGAGGCAGGTAATAATGATGAGGGGGGATGGATGGGTGGGTGGGTAGGTGAGTGGGTAGATGATGGTTGAGTGTAGAATGGGTGGGTGGGTGGGTGACAAGGGGATGGATGGACAGATGGGAACATGTGTGGATGAGTAATAAGACGGATGGATGGATGGATATATGAATGAATTTAATGGAAGAGTAGATGTGTAGGTGGTGGATGGATGTGTAGGTGGGAGGATGAGTGGATGGATGGATGGATGACAGACATCCCATGAGAAATAAGAAATGTAGGCCAGAAATAATTAAGGTAAGATGGCAGCATCTTTATACCCCAAGTCCTTGACCAAGTTACTTCTGGCCTCCTGTCCTCTAGCTTCCCAGGTATTTATAAGTCAGAGGAGGAGGGTGTATCGCTGGGCTAGACAACTCAGGTATTTAGTCAAGTTCTAACGTCAGTGTTGAAGCGAAGGTGTTCCACAGATGTGGTTAACATTCACAGTCAGATGACTTCATCCCAGGAGACAAACGCCTCATGAGCCATGTGGGCTCCATTCAAACAACTGAAGTGCTTAAGAGCTATGAATAAACAAACAAACAAACAAACAAACAAGGTTTCCTGGAAATTTTATTTCAAGTCTAAAGGATCAGCTCTTGGATTTCAAGCTTGCCCATTGGACCTACAGACTTCAAACTTGCTAAGCACTTCATAATCATATAGGCCAGATTGTTAAATCTCTGTGTATGCGTGTGTGTGTGTTTATACACACATATATAAACACATACACCTATCTGCCACTGGTTCTGTCTCCCCGGAGAACTTTAACTGACATGGGAGCCTGAAAAGGCCGCAAGTCATAACCTTCACTAAGATGCCACCAGGTCAATGGAGTGCCTGCTGTGTGCCAGACACTGTGGTTCAGCTGAGTGTGGGCATGGGGTGGAGAAGAAAGTCAATACCAGACCGTATTCCAGAAGGGTTGCCAAGAGCCTGAGCCTGCTCTGCTGTTGAAAGGTCTAACAGGAGTGAGGCCCACCGTGGCCATGGCCACAAAGGGTGGGCCACTTCATCCCAGGGGAGCAGCTGCCTTCATGTCTGCCCAGGAGAAAGCCAGGCCAGGTTATCAGAAATCTAACTTGCCTGTGGGAAGAATCCACAGCAAGGAACCTTTGCTGAGTCATCATCAATCATAATGGTACCCCTGGCAAACCCATTTCCTTTTCAGCTCTTCACTCATTTAACTTAACAAATGTGTGAAGAAAATAACTTCTTTCATGTTTGCTGAAATCTGGAGTCCGATTGGGTTCAGGGCAGTGCGTCCCTCGCCACTCTCTTTTCTGGTGTGAACTACTCAAGCCGCAGAGAGATCACTGGCTGCCTTTGAGGCTTGTGAGAGAGAAGCTATTGGAAACACTTAGGGTCCGTGAACATCCACCCACCTGACTGACGCATGAAGAAATCAAATCGTGAGTTTACAGGAGTCTGAGAGAAGCTCTGAAGACGATAGTGCAAGTGACATATTTCATTCTTTCTTGTTATTTCCTATCAGATTTGGAGAAAATGCTCAAATGCCAATGTGGTCTCTACCCTCTAGGATCTCTCATGATTTAAGTTTTCAACCTTTAATGCCAACCCCAAGTGTTTCTGACAGGGAACAATGAGGAGGAGGCCATGGGGGGTGGAGAGGGAGAACATACCTGGACTTCTTGAAGGCAATTTGGCCTTTGGGGTCATTTGAATGGTCTAGGCTTTTAATGAAAAGCAAAACTGGTCACCAAGGTTAGGGATAAAAGGAAGAAAGCAGACTTTTTTTTTTGGTTTTTTTTGTTTGTTTGTTTTTTTGTTTTTTCGAGGTAGGGTTTCACTCTAGTCCAGGCTGACCTGGAATTCACTCTGTATTCTCAGGGTGGCCTCGAACTCAAGGCGATCCTCCTACCTCTACCTCCCGAGTGCTGGGATTAAAGGTGTGAACCACCATGCCCAGATAAAAGCAAACTTTTAAAAAATATATATATTTGATTTCATTTATCTATTTATTTTGAGACAGAGAATGAGAGGCAGATAGAGAGAATGCACACATCAGGTCCTCCAGCTACTGCCAACGAACTCAGACGCATGCACCACCTTGTGCATCTGGCTTTACATGGATCCTGGGGAATTAAACCTGGGTTCTTATGTTTGCAGGCAAGCGCTTTAACCGCTAAGCCATCCCTCCAGCCCCAAAGCAAACTTTTCAACAATTATGCAAGTTGAGAACACAACTCAACAGTTAATGGTGCTTGCTTGCAAAGCCTGCCAGCCTGGATTCAATTCCCCAGCCACCCATAAAAAGATGGAAGGGTGTTCATTTGCAGCAGCAAGACACACACACATTTTTTAAAATAAAGTTAAAAAAATAAAATTTTTTTAAGTTGTCATTATTTTTTCAGAGGCTGAATGAATGATATTCAGTGGCTCCAGAAGAATGAGTGTCTCACAACAGGGCACCAGCAGTTGTGGGGGAAAAAAAGGAAAAAATGAGCTAGGCTCACTGGGCTGGGGAGATTGTTCAGCTGTTAAAGATGCTTGCTTGCAAAATCTGCTGGCCCGTGTTTCAATTCCAGATGAACAAAGTGGCACATGCCTCTGGAGTGTGCAGAGGCAACAGGCCCTGGCATCTCTCTCTCTCCCTCTCTCTCTCTCCCCCTGTCTCTCTCTCTCTCTCTTCTTGCAAATAAAATAAATAATTTTTTTTTAAGAAAAAGGAAGAGGAGGACTGTGTATCTATGTTGTGTGAGGAGGATCTGTAGAACACACTAGGAATTAAAACAGTGAAGTGAAAGCCATCCTATGAAGTGTGACGTAGTATCCTTACTATGGTTTTAAATGTTTAAAACTTTTTATCAACAATTTTCATAATATACATAATTTTTTTTCAAGGTAGGATGTCTCTCTAGCCTAGACTGACCTGGAATTCTCTAGACTGGCCTCAAACTCACAGTGAACCTCCTACCTCTGCCTCCTAAGTGCTGGGATTAAAGGCATGCACCACCATCCTGGCTTTATAAAGGGATTTTGATCATAATCCCTTCATTTTTCATCTGTTGATGTTGATTATCTCTTTTTCTGCACGTGTATGTGTGTGCTGTGCATATATGCTCATATGCATGTGGCCATGTGTGTGTATGTGCATGTGTACAGAGGCCAGAGGTTGGCATTGGGTATCGTTCTCAACTGCTCACCATCTTGGGTTTTTGTTTTGTTTTGTTTTGTTTTGTTTTTGTTTTGTTATTTGAGACAGGATTTCACTGTACCTAGAGCCAACCAATTTGGCTAAAGCCTTGGGGATCCTCCTATCTCCACCTCCTCAGTATGAGGGTACAGGCACATGCCACCACACCCAACACTTTCTTTTTTTTTTTAATTTTTTTTTTAATTTGAGAGAGACAGAGTGGGGGAGGGAGAAAGGGCCCACCAGGGCCTCTCAGCCTCTATGAATGAACTCCAGATGCATACGCCCCCTTGTAGGCAAGTATGGTGTTGCACCCTTGCATCACTTTGTGTCTGGCTAAACGTGGGACCTGGAGATCGAACAGGCATTCTTCGGCTTCATAGGCAGGTGCCTTCACCGCTAAGCCATCTCTCCAGCCCTTTTTTAAAAAAAATTTCTTTTTTCACACCCAACACTTTCTGTGGGGACTGGTGATCCAAACTAAGGTTCTCATGCTGACACAACAAGCACTTTAACCGCCAAGACATGGCCCCAGCCCTCTAGTTTTTGTGCATGAATTCTTCATCAGTTTATCTATACTCGATTGAATACTATGCAGTCTGTGAATGAAGACAGATTTACTTCTTTTCTTTCTTACTTAATTGCCTTTTACTTCTTTTCCCTGCCCAATTCCTCTGGCCAGATCCTCCAGAGGAATGCTGAGTAGAAGTGGTGAGTGAGCATCCTTGTCTTGTTCCTGATCTAAGTGGGGAACATTTTCAGTATGATGGTAGCTATAAGGAAATTCCCTAAAATGTTTTTTTTAACATTTTATTATTTATTTATTTAAAAGAGACATGCAGAGAGAGAGAGAAAGGGACAGAGCTGCCATGCCAGGACTGCAAACAAACTCTGAATGTATGCACAGCCATGTGCATCTGCCTTTATGCGTGTAGTGGGGAATCGAACCCATGCTGCCAGGCTTTGAAGGCAAGTGCCTTTAACTGTTGAGCAATTTCTCCATCACCAATTCCCTGCAATTTTGAGATTAGTTAGTGCTTCATCAAGAAAAGGTTACTGGATCTTATCACAGACTGTGTGATTCAGAAAATATCACTCTGTATTTTTTTTCTTACTCTGGGAATGTAGTGTGTTACACAGATCAACGGGTTTTTGTATTTTTAATCATCTTTGTGTTTCTGGGAGAGATCTCATTGGCTCATGGTGTAGATTACGTTTAATATGCTACTGGATCCAGATTGCTAGCATGTGTTGAGGCTATTTTGCTTCTATACATAAGAAATATTAATCCATTTTTCTCATGACATTGGCTGAAAGTAGTACTAACCTCATAGATTGAGTTAGGTAGCCATCTGCCTCCTCATAGTCAAAAGAATTTGAGAAGAACGGGAAAGGATTTCTCTTTAAATGTTGAGTAGCAATCACTTATGAGACAGATTCCTGGAGTTTCTTGGTTGGCAGATTTTGAACTACTAACTCAACCCTTTTCTGTCAAGGACATTTTGTCAGCTATTTTTGTGATTAAATATCAGAGAAAGTAAGTTAAGGGAGGAAGGACTTATTTTGATTTATGGCTTCAGAGGTTTTAGTTCCTGCTCTCTCAGTTTCCTTGCTCCTAGGCCCACCTGTGCTGAGGCTCACCTTGTGAAATAGAGAAGCTGAGGAGAGGAGAAGAGAGGAGAGGAGGAGAAGAGAGGAGAGGAGGAGAAGAGAGGAGAGGAGGAGAAGAGAGGAGAGGAGAGGAGAGGAGGAGAAGAGAGGAGAGGAGGAGAAGAGAGGAGAGGAGGAGAAGAGAGGAGAGGAGGAGAAGAGAGGGGAGGGGGGGGGGAAGGGGAGGGAGGGAAGGAGAAAGGAAAGCAGAGAAAGGGCAGGGGAGGGGAGGGGAGGGGGGGGAGGGAAGGGGAGAGGAGAGGAAAGAAAGGGAGGTGATAAAGAAGAGAAGAGAAGGAGAAGGGAAGGGAGCCGAGAAAGAGGAGGAGGGCACCAGGGACTGAGGTATACATTTCAAAGACATGCCCCAGTTACCTACTTCCTTCATCTGTGAACTCATCAGGTAACCCACTGATCAAGTTAGCTCTATCACGTCCTAATCACCTCTGAGCAGATCCCCCGCCCACTGGAAGCCAAGGCTTTGAGGGAAGGGAACACTGCCCATCCAAAGGGCAGCGCTTTGAGTCATGAGTCTGCTGGACTTTCTGTTTCTTCAGTTTTAGTAGTTTGTATATTTCTAGGAATTTGTCAGTTTCATCTACGTTATCTAGTTTGTTGTACCTCTGTTCCTATTTCTCTTCTGACTTTAGTAACTTGAGTCATCTCTCTTTTTCTTAGTCAATCCAACTGAAGGTGAGTTAATCTTGTTAATTTTCCCAAAGGATTAATTTCTGGATTCACTGGTTTTTCTATGCTCTGGTTTGTTTATCTCCACTCATACTTAAAATCTACTTCTGGGCTAGAAAGATGACTCAGTGGTTAAGGCACTTGCCTGCAAAGTCTAACATTCCAGGTTTGATTCCCCAGTATCTACATAAAGCCAGATGCACAAAGTGGTGCATGCATCTGGACTTTGTTTGTAGTGGCTGGAGGCCCTGGCATGGCCATTCTCTCCTCTTTTCTATCTCTCTCTCTCTCTGCTCTCTCTGTATGTATTTTATTTATTCATTTGTAAGGAGAGAGACAGAGAGGAAAACATGGGCACACCAGGGCTCTTGCCATTGCAAAAGAACTCCAGATGCATGTGCCACTTTTTGCATCTGGCTTTACACGGGTCCTGGGGATTTGAACCAGGGCTGACAGGCTTTGAAAGCAAGCACACTTAACTGCTAAGCTCTTCTCTTTAGTTCTCAGTGGCATAAAGTCAGTTATTGATTTGAGGTCTTTGTTTGTTTTTCTCAAGGCGACTGTTCAGTGTCCCCATCTGCGTAATTGCTTTAGCTACATCATGCCCTGTAGTTTTACTTTCAAACATCTAAAAAAAAGTTATAGGGATAGAAATATGGCTTTGCAGTTAAGGTGCTTGTCTGTGAAGCCTAAGGACCAGGTTTGATTCTCCAGTACCCACCTAAGCCCAATACACAAGGTGGCACATGTGCCTGGAATTTATTTGAAGTGGGTAAAGGCCTTGGCATACCCAGTGTCTCTCTCTCATAAATAAAATATTTTTTTTAAGTTCTAATTTTCTTTGTGATTCCTTCTTTGAGATCTTGTTGAAGAATATAGTGTTCCATTTTTATAAATTAGTAAAATTGTTCATTTTTTTCTGTTATTTGTTTCCAGCATCATTCCATTGTGCCTATAAATAACTCTGGTGATTTAATTCATTTTGGGGTGTATGTGAGTATATGTTCATATGGGTGGGTGCAGGCCCCGCCTGAGATGTGTCCTCACCTTCCACCTTGTTTGAGACATGGTCTCTGCTGCTAGTGACCAACAAGCCTGCTGTGGGTAAAACATCATATTATAATTTTGTAGGAATCAATGCTACAGTTTAGTCTATGGACTAGCATGGTCTCTGAATTCCAAGTCCACATCTGGAGTCCCCGACTGAAGATCCCAGGGGGCAGGGCGGAGCGATCCAAAGATCCACATCTCTTCTGACTCTCCAGGGGATTTCTGGCACATGCAAGTTTTTTAGAAGCA
Organism: Orientallactaga sibirica; assembly: GCA_036365145.1. NCBI lineage: Eukaryota > Metazoa > Chordata > Mammalia > Rodentia > Dipodidae > Orientallactaga > Orientallactaga sibirica. The sequence continues at coordinate 4,655,907 of JAEOAD010000009.1, forward strand.
CTAATAAAGTGACTGGGCTTGCATAATAAAAATGATATTTTATTATTTTTATATAGCACTTGATTATTCACAAAAGTTTTTTTAGGGGGCTGGGAAGATGGCTCAGAGGTTGAAGGTACTTCCTTACAAAGTCTGCTGGCCCAGGTTCAATTTCCCAGCCACCCACATAAAGCTGGACAGACATTCATTTGCAGCAGCAAGATATCTCACACACACACACATGCATGTGCACGTGTGTGTGTGTGTGTGTGTGTGTGTGTGTGTGTGTGTATGTAGATAAATAACCTCTTTTTTAAAATTTTTATTTTAGGCTGTGTTACCTTTTATAGCAAAAGCTCTAGGATTGTATTCCCTCTTCAACAAATTAGAAAACTGCCTTTCAAGGAAATACATAGGTATATTCAAGCTCAACTTAAGTGAAGGCCATCTTCAGCACATTCTAGAAGTATATGCACAGACAGTTAATTATAGTTTATAAAGTAAGTGTTCAGTGAAAAGACTTAGTCCGCATCTAATAATTTCTTCCAGTTCTACTAGCTTCAATGACTACAGGCAATCCTGTAACCTTCCACTTGGGTTTGAAATTTGCCGGCCAGAAAAGCCACATTCTCACTGAAGTGTGAGTGCGTTCCATTCCCAACAAAAGTTCCCTCTCTTACACAATAATTCTTCAGCCCTCCTAACAGTCCTTCCCGCTGACACGACACTTCCTAAAGTCTTGTGTTTTATATATAGCTCTTAGCAACTGCTTTTGGGAAAATAACTTCAGTGTTGGGAATAGCTGGGTTTAGAAATTAGTTTTCCTTACATTGGAGTTTTTAAATTTTTTTTAAAAATTAGCCGGGCGTGGTGGTGTACGCCTTTAATCCCAGCACTTGGGAGGCAGAGGTAGGAGGATCACCATGAGTTCAAGGCCACCCTGAGACTACATAGTGAATTCCAGGTCAGCCTGGACTAGAGTGAGACCCTACCTCGAAAAACTAAAAAAAAAAAAAAATTTTTTTTTTTTTAAGGAGAGAGAGAGAAAGAATGGACATACCAGGGCCTCCAGATGCTGCAAACTGCAGATGCTTGCTCCATTTTGTGTATCTGGCTTTATGTGGGTACTGGGGAACTGAACCTGGGTCATTAGGTTTTGCAGGCATCTCTCCAGCCCCCTAACATTTGAGATTTATTCATCTATAAAGAAGAATGAAATTATGTTATTTGTTAGAGAATGGTACAACTGGAGGTCATCATGTTAAGCCAAATAAGGCAGACACATAAAGAAAGCAGTTTTCTTTTATTTGTGCATTCTATAGTTTATATAAACAAATAGATAAAACCATACATATATTTTATATGAATAAATATATAAACCCATACACACGTGCATGTGTGTATATACATATATGCACACATACAAATAGGATATGAAAGGAGAAAGGAGACTAGTGGGAGGAGAGAGAGAGAGAGAGAGAGAGAGAGAGAGAGGGAAAAGGGAAGGCATAAGGAGGTGAATATGGTCGAAGTACATGTTATATTTGAAAGAAATTGTCTTTTGAAACCCATCACCATGGGTTCCATCTTTATACATCACTATGTATAATGAAGATGTGACAATTAAAATTTTTTTAAAGATGTGCACTTCTTTTTTTGTTTTATTTATTTGCAGAGAGAGAGAGAGAGAGAGATGGCCTCTAGCCACTGCAAATGAACTCCAGATGCCTGTGCCACTTTGTACATCTGACTATGTAGGTACTGGGGAATCGAACTCAGGTCATTAGGTTTTTCAGGCAGCATTTAACCATGGAGCCATCTCTCCAACCCACAATTAAAATTCTAACCCAATAAATCAATAAAAACTGGCTTTCCTCAGTACTGACAGGATGAGCTTGTATCTGCATCTCTTTGAGCCTGAGTTTCTCATTGATAAAAGAGTGATGGGAATTCTTGAACACTTTGCAAGGTTACAGTGAGCATCAGATGCAAAATATTTTAGGTATCCAATACCTGGCCCTTTGGTCCTCAACAAATGGAGTTCTGTTGATAATATTTCCTGTTTCCCACTGGTTATAAGTGCCCTTATCCTTTTCAAAGCATCCCATCTTCATTATCTCATGTAATCTTCTCAACAAAGGAGAGAGTCTGCAGTTGTCTCTGGATCACACAAGAGCAAGTCAAAGCGCCAGACAGTTAATGGGATGGAGCTAAGATAATTACTCATTCTCTGCATAAAACATACTTCTGAAGAGAAAAATACTGAACAGCCATCTAATTGGGAGAAAGAAAAACAAAAAAACACACAAAAAAATCACAAGGCTAAATGCAGTAATCCACTTTGGTAGACCTGAAGACGTATAGCAACGTGAAGCAAAGTCAACAGGGGCAAAACATGCATTCGGTATTTAAACTCCATGTCTCTAAAGGAAAAGTGCTGTTGATTGGGGTGTTACAAGAGTAGGCAGTAGATCTTTTTTTTCTTTTCTCAATTTTTAAATTTAACCTGCTTGTCTTGTTCCTTCCCTTATTAAATAAAATGTGTCATGCTGGATTTGAGGTAGCCTGCATGCGTATTCATATTTATGTATAAATATTTATGCCTTTCTATAAATATAAATGGTAGATTTTTTTTCCTAAATGAAAATTGCACACCGTCTCTGAATTGAAAATTCATTCCCTAAGGACAAAAAAATTCAGCCCAACCCCAAGCCTAGCTTGACAGCTCAGTTTTTCCCAAGGCAGAACACGCAGGAAAGCATGTGTCTCTGCTGATCAACACAGGGGATGGATGGATGGACGGATGGACGAATGGATAGATAGATAGATTGATTGATTTTTTTAATCTGAGCATTCAGTTCTCACCCCAGACAGAGCGAGCAAATACACATCTCTAGGGATGAGGCAGGAGACATTCCACTGCTTAGCTTCTCGAGTCACTCCACTGTGCAGCAGGTCTGACTACCAGAGGTTTCAGGCAGCGTTCCCAGAGTTCTGTGATGGGGCAGTGATTCTGCACAGGACTGGTTCCCAGAGTTCTGTGATGAGGCAGTGATTCTGCACAGGACTGGTTCCCAGAGTTCTGTGATGGGGCAGTGATTCTGCACAGGACTGGTTCCCAGAGTTCTGTGATGAGGCAGTGATTCTGCACAGGACTGGTTCCCAGAGTTCTGTGATGAGGCAGTGATTCTGCACAGGACTGGTTCCCAGAGATGGTGATTCTGTTGGTCTTTGGACCACACTTGGTAGCAAGGCTGTGGAGGAATTCCTACATACCCCTGAGCATCATTTTGCGTGATTGCATGGGTTGCACAATCACATTAGGGACCTGCTGTTATGAAAAATGAGGCTCGGGGCTAAGTCGCCTCTGACTTTACCTCTCCAAACTTGTATGTGTGATAGCTAGCGGGGCCGGTAGTCTTCTGTGACCCCTCCAGGGACCAAGTCACTGCCCCTTCCACTCCACACTTACTAAGAGTCTTTTTGGCAAAGCTGTAAAGTGCCCCATGCTGAGGCAGAGCTGTCTAACCCTCTCCCCTCCCTGAGTGTCTCAAAGTCACGTGGCATGCTTGTTTCAGATGCTCTACAACTGCACCTGCACAGACACCGCTCTCAACACTCTCAGAGATTAGACTGGAATGAGTGACATCAACAGTACAGATGGACAGGCTGAGGACATAGCTTAGTCAGTAAAGTGCTTGCACAGCACCCACAAAAACCTGGGTTTGATTCCCAGGCAAAAAGCAGTTCACATCTATAACCGCAGCAAGCAGGAGGTGGAGGCCGGAGGATCAGGAGTTCAAGGCCATCCTCAGCCACAAAGTGAGTTCAAGGCCAACCTGGGAGAATGATACCCTGTCTCCAATAATAAAAACGAAAATAACAATGGCTATTATTTGTTGCATGATTGCTACACGTCAAGTACTATTCTGGTAATTTCATAAGCAAAGTCTATTTAAACTTCACAGCAATCCTATGAGATTGGGGGACTTATCCCCAATTGAGAAGACTAGCAAAGAAGTTAAGTAACTTGGCCAAGGCAGCCAGACAGTAGGAAATTGCAGACATAGGAGTCTTATACCAGGAAACCTAGCACAGTTGCATATTGAGATTCTTTATTCAAAGAATTTCTTCATTTTTTTTTTTATATTTGTGTGACTATATGGTGTGGTATGTGTTTAGAGCATTTGTATAGTGTATGCACAGGTGGTTCATCTTTTTTTTTTTTATATTTGTGTGACTATATGGCATGGTGTGTGTTCAGTGTGTCTGTATAGTGTATGCACAGGTGGTTCATCTTTTTTTTATATTTGTGTGACTATATGGTGTGGTGTGTGTTCAGTGTGTCTGTATAGTGTATCCACAGGTGGTTCATCTTTTTTTTTTATATTTGTGTGACTATATGGTGTGGTGTGTGTTCAGTGTGTCTGTATAGTGTATGCACAGGTGGTTCATCTTTTTTTTATATTTGTGTGACTATATGGTGTGGTGTGTGTTCAGTGTGTCTGTATAGTGTGTGGTTCATCTTTTTTTATATTTGTGTGACTATATGGCATGGTGTGTGTTCAGTGTGTCTGTATAGTGTATAGGTGGTTCATCTTTTTTTATATTTGTGTGACTATATGCATGGTGTGTGTTCAGTGTGTCTGTATAGTGTATGCACAGGTGGTTCATCTTTTTATATTGGTTTATCTTTTTATATTTCAGTGTGTCTGTGACTATCTTTTTTTTTTATGGTGTGGTGTGTGTTCAGTGTGTCTGTATAGTGTATGCACAGGTGGTTCATCTTTTTTTTATATTTGTGTGACTATATGGCATGGTGTGTGTTCAGTGTGTCTGTATAGTGTATGCACAGGTGGTTCATCTTTTTTTTATATTTGTGTGACTATATGGTGTGGTGTGTGTTCAGTGTGTCTGTATAGTGTATGCACAGGTGGTTCATCTTTTTTTTATATTTGTGTGACTATATGGTGTGGTGTGTGTTCAGTGTGTCTGTATAGTGTATGCACAGGTGGTTCATCTTTTTTTTATATTTGTGTGACTATATGGTGTGGTGTGTGTTCAGTGTGTCTGTATAGTGTATGCACAGGTGGTTCATCTTTTTTTTATATTTGTGTGACTATATGGCGTGGTGTGTGTTCAGTGTGTCTGTATAGTGTATGCACAGGTGGTTCATCTTTTTTTAATATTTGTGTGACTATATGGTGTGGTGTGTGTTCAGTGTGTCTGTATAGTGTATGCACAGGTGGTTCATCTTTTTTTTATATTTGTGTGACTATATGGTGTGGTGTGTGTTTAGTGTGTCTGTACAGTGTATGCACAGGTGGTTCATCTTTTTTTATATTTGTGTGACTATATGGCGTGGTGTGTGTTCAGTGTGTCTGTATAGTGTATGCACAGGTGGTTCATCTTTTTTTATATTTTTTATATATTTGTGTGTGACTATATGGTGGTGTGTGGTGTGTGTTCAGTGTGTCTGTATAGTGTATGCACAGGTGGTTCATCTTTTTTTATATTTGTGTGACTATATGGCGTGGTGTGTGTTCAGTGTGTCTGTATAGTGTATGCACAGGTGGTTCATCTTTTTTTAATATTTGTGTGACTATATGGTGTGGTGTGTGTTCAGTGTGTCTGTATAGTGTATGCACAGGTGGTTCATCTTATTTTTATATTTGTGTGACTATATGGTGTGGTGTGTGTTCAGTGTGTCTGTATAGTGTATGCATCAGGTGGTTCATGTGTGTTTTTTTATATTTGTGTGACTATATGGTGTGGTGTGTGTTCAGTGTGTCTGTATAGTGTATGCACAGGTGGTTCATCTTTTTTTTATATTTGTGTGACTATATGGCGTGGTGTGTGTTCAGTGTGTCTGTATAGTGTATGCACAGGTGGTTCATCTTTTTTTTATATTTGTGTGACTATATGGTGTGGTGTGTGTTCAGTGTGTCTGTATAGTGTATGCACAGGTGGTTCATCTTTTTTATATTTGTGTGACTATATGGTGTGGTGTGTGTTCAGTGTGTCTGTATAGTGTATGCACAGGTGGTTCATCTTTTTTATATTTTGACTATATGGTGTGGTGTGTGTTCAGTGTGTCTGTATAGTGTATGCACAGGTGGTTCATCTTTTTTTATTTGTGTGACTATATGGCGTGGTGTGTGTTCAGTGTGTCTGTATAGTGTATGCACAGGTGGTTCATCTTTTTTATATTTGTGTGACTATATGGTGTGGTGTGTGTTCAGTGTGTCTGTATAGTGTATGCACAGGTGGTTCATCTTTTTTTTTATATTTGTGTGACTATATGGTGTGGTGTGTGTTCAGTGTGTCTGTATAGTGTATGCACAGGTGGTTCATCTTTTTTTTTTATATTTGTGTGACTATATGGCATGGTGTGTGTCAGTGTGTCAGTGTGTCTGTATAGTGTATGCACAGGTGGTTCATGCACAGGTGGTTTTTTTATATTTGTGTGACTATATGGTGTGGTGTGTGTTCAGTGTGTCTGTATAGTGTATGCACAGGTGGTTCATCTTTTTTTATATTTGTGTGACTATATGGTGTGGTGTGTGTTCAGTGTGTCTGTATAGTGTATGCACAGGTGGTTCATCTTTTTTTATATTTTGACTATTTGTGGTGTGTGTTCAGTGTGTCTGTATAGTGTATGCACAGGTGGTTCATCTTTTTTTATATTTGTGTGACTATATGGTGTGGTGTGTGTTCAGTGTGTCTGTATAGTGTATGCACAGGTGGTTCATCTTTTTTTATATTTGTGTGACTATATGGTGTGGTGTGTGTTCAGTGTGTCTGTATAGTGTATGCACAGGTGGTTCATCTTTTTTTTTATATTTGTGTGACTATATGGTGTGGTGTGTGTTCAGTGTGTCTGTATAGTGTTCAGTGTTCATCTTTTTTATATTTGTGTGACTATATGGTGTGGTAGTGTCAGTGTGTCAGTGTATGCACAGGTGGTTCATCTTTTTTTATATTTGTGTGACTATATGGTGTGGTGTGTGTTCAGTGTGTCTGTATAGTGTATGCACAGGTGGTTCATCTTTTTTTATATTTGTGTGACTATATGGTGTGGTGTGTGTTCAGTGTGTCTGTATAGTGTATGCACAGGTGGTTCATCTTTTTTTATATTTGTGTGACTATATGGTGTGGTGTGTGTTCAGTGTGTCTGTATAGTGTATGCACAGGTGGTTCATCTTTTTTTTTATATTGTCTGACTATATGGTGTGGTGTGTGTTCAGTGTGTCTGTATAGTGTATGCACAGGTGGTTCATCTTTTTTTTTTTATATTTGTGTGACTATATGGTGGTGTGTGTTCAGTGTGTCTGTATAGTGTATGCACAGGTGGTTCATCTTTTTTTATATTTGTGTGACTATATGGTGTGGTGTGTGTTCAGTGTGTCTGTATAGTGTATGCACAGGTGGTTCATTTTTTTTTTTATATTTGTGTGACTATATGGTGTGGTGTGTGTTCAGTGTGTCTGTATATAGTGTATGCACAGGTGGTTCATCTTTTTTTATATTTGTGTGACTATATGGCGTGGTGTGTGTTCAGTGTGTCTGTATAGTGTATGCACAGGTGGTTCATCTTTTTTTATATTTGTGTGACTATATGGGCGTGGTGTGTGTGTTCAGTGTGTCTGTATAGTGTATGCACAGGTGGTTCATCTTTTTTTATATTTGTGTGACTATATGGTGTGGTGTGTGTTCAGTGTGTCTGTATAGTGTATGCACAGGTGGTTCATCTTTTTTATATTTGTGTGACTATATGGTGTGGTGTGTGTTCAGTGTGTCTGTATAGTGTATGCACAGGTGGTTCATCTTTTTTTATATTTGTGTGACTATATGGTGTGGTGTGTGTTCAGTGTGTCTGTATAGTGTATGCACAGGTGGTTCATCTTTTTTTATATTTGTGTGACTATATGGTGTGGTGTGTGTTCAGTGTGTCTGTATAGTGTATGCACAGGTGGTTCATCTTTTTTTATATTTGTGTGACTATATGGTGTGGTGTGTGTTCAGTGTGTCTGTATAGTGTATGCACAGGTGGTTCATCTTTTTTTATATTTGTGTGACTATATGGTGTGGTGTGTGTTCAGTGTGTCTGTATAGTGTATGCACAGGTGGTTCATCTTTTTTTTATATTTGTGTGACTATATGGTGTGGTGTGTGTTCAGTGTGTCTGTATAGTGTATGCACAGGTGGTTCATCTTTTTTTTTATATTTGTGTGACTATATGGTGTGGTGTGTGTTCAGTGTGTCTGTATAGTGTATGCACAGGTGGTTCATCTTTTTTTTATATTTGTGTGACTATATGGTGTGGTGTGTGTTCAGTGTGTCTGTATAGTGTATGCACAGGTGGTTCATCTTTTTTTTATATTTGTGTGACTATATGGTGTGGTGTGTGTTCAGTGTGTCTGTATAGTGTATGCACAGGTGGTTCATCTTTTTTTATATTTGTGTGACTATATGGTGTGGTGTGTGTTCAGTGTGTCTGTATAGTGTATGCACAGGTGGTATCATCTATATGGCGTGGTGTGTGTTTTTTTATATTTGTGTGTTCATCTTTTTTTATATGGTGTGGTGTGTGTTCAGTGTGTCTGTATAGTGTATGCACAGGTGGTTCATCTTTTTTATATTTGTGTGACTATATGGTGTGGTGTGTGTTCAGTGTGTCTGTATAGTGTATGCACAGGTGGTTCATCTTTTTTTATCTTTTTTATATTTGTGTGACTATATGGTGTGGTGTGTGTTCAGTGTGTCTGTATAGTGTATGCACAGGTGGTTCATCTTTTTTTATATTTGTGTGACTATATGGTGTGGTGTGTGTTCAGTGTGTCTGTATAGTGTATGCACAGGTGGTTCATCTTTTTATATTTGTGTGACTATATGGTGTGGTGTGTGTTCAGTGTGTCTGTATAGTGTATGCACAGGTGGTTCATCTTTTTTTATATTTGTGTGTATGGTGTGGTGTGTTCAGTGTGTCATGCACAGGTGGTTCATTTTTTATATTTGTGTGACTATATGGTGTGGTGTGTGTTCAGTGTGTCTGTATAGTCACAGGTGGTTCATCTTTTTTTTTATATTTGTGTGACTATATGGTGGTGTGTGTGTCAGTCAGTGTGTCTGTATAGTGTATGCACAGGTGGTTCATCTTTTTTATATTTGTGTGACTATATGGTGGTGTGTGTTCAGTGTGTCTGTATAGTGTATGCACAGGTGGTTCATCTTTTTTATATTTGTGTGACTATATGGCGTGGTGTGTGTTCAGTGTGTCTGTATAGTGTATGCACAGGTGGTTCATCTTTTTTTTTTTATATTTGTGTGACTATATGGCGTGGTGTGTGTTCAGTGTGTCTGTATAGTGTATGCACAGGTGGGTGTGACATATGGTGTGGTGTGTTTTTATAGTGTTGCACAGGTGGTTCATCTTTTTTTATATTTGTGTGACTATATGGCGTGGTGTGTGTTCAGTGTGTCTGTATAGTGTATGCACAGGTGGTTCATCTTTTTTTTTTATATTTGTGTGACTATATGGGTGGTGTGTGTTCAGTGTGTCTGTATAGTGTATGCACAGGTGGTTCATCTTTTTTTTTTTATATTTGTGTGACTATATGGTGTGGTGTGTGTTCAGTGTGTCTGTATAGTGTATGCACAGGTGGTTCATCTTTTTTATATTTGTGTGACTATATGGTGTGGTGTGTGTTCAGTGTGTCTGTATAGTGTATGCACAGGTGGTTCATCTTTTTTATATTTGTGTGACTATATGGTGGTGGTGTGTGTTCAGTGTGTCTGTATAGTGTATGCACAGGTGGTTCATCTTTTTTTATATTTGTGTGACTATATGGTGTGGTGTGTGTTCAGTGTGTCTGTATAGTGTATGCACAGGTGGTTCATCTTTTTTTATATTTGTGTGACTATATGGTGTGGTGTGTGTTCAGTGTGTCTGTATAGTGTATGCACAGGTGGTTCATCTTTTTTTATATTTGTGTGACTATATGGTGTGGTGTGTGTTCAGTGTGTCTGTATAGTGTATGCACAGGTGGTTCATCTTTTTTTATTTGTGTGACTATATGGTATGGTTGTGTGTGTGTCTATATGCACAGGTGGTTCATCTTTTTTATATTTGTGTGACTTATGGTGTGGTGTGTGTTCAGTGTGTCTGTATAGTGTATGCACAGGTGGTTCATCTTTTTTATATTTGTGTGACTATATGGTGTGTGTGTTCAGTGTGTTGTATAGTGTATGCACAGGTGGTTCATCTTTTTTTTTATATTTGTGTGACTATATGGTGTGGTGTGTGTTCAGTGTGTCTGTATAGTGTATGCACAGGTGGTTCATCTTTTTTTATATTTCATCTATTTTTGTATTTGTATAGTGACAGGTGGTTCATCTTTTTTTATATTTGTGTGACTATATGGCGTGGTGTGTGTTCAGTGTGTCTGTATAGTGTATGCACAGGTGGTTCATCTTTTTTTATATTTGTGTGACTATATGGTGTGGTGTGTGTTCAGTGTGTCTGTATAGTGTATGCACAGGTGGTTCATCTTTTTTTTTATATTTGTGTGACTATATGGTGTGGTGTGTGTTCAGTGTGTCTGTATAGTGTATGCACAGGTGGTTCATCTTTTTTTTTATATTTGTGTGACTATATGGCGTGGTGGTGTGTGTTCAGTGTGTCTGTATAGTGTATGCACAGGTGGTTCACAGGTGGTTCATCTTTTTTTTTTTATTTTTGTGTGTGTGACTATATGGTGTGGTGTGTGTTCAGTGTGTCTGTATAGTGTATGCACAGGTGGTTCATCTTTTTGTGTTCAGTGTGTCTGTATAGTTTGCACAGGTGTTGATCTTTTTATATGGTGGTGTGGTGTGTGTTCAGTGTGTCTGTATAGTGTATGCACAGGTGGTTCATCTTTTTTTTATATTTGTGTGACTATATGGTGTGGTGTGTGTTCAGTGTGTCTGTATAGTGTATGCACAGGTGGTTCATCTTTTTTTTATATTTGTGTGACTATATGGTGTGGTGTGTGTTCAGTGTGTCTGTATAGTGTATGCACAGGTGGTTCATCTTTTTTTATATTTGTGTGACTATATGGTGTGGTGTGTGTTCAGTGTGTCTGTATAGTGTATGCACAGGTGGTTCATCTTTTTTATATTTGTGTGACTATATGGTGTGGTGTGTGTTCAGTTTAGTGTATGCACAGGTGGTTCATCTTTTTTTGTTTATAGTGTTGTGTGGTTCATCTTTTTTTATATTTGTGTGACTATATTGGTGTGGTGTGTGTTCAGTGTGTCTGTATAGTGTATGCACAGGTGGTTCATCTTTTTTTATATTTGTGTGACTATATGGTGTGGTGTGTGTTCAGTGTGTCTGTATAGTGTATGCACAGGTGGTTCATCTTTTTTTATATTTGTGTGACTATATGGTGTGGTGTGTGTTCAGTGTGTCTGTATAGTGTATGCACAGGTGGTTCATTTTTTTTTATATTTGTGTGACTATATGGTGTGGTGTGTGTTCAGTGTGTCTGTATAGTGTATGCACAGGTGGTTCATCTTTTTTATATTTGTGTGACTATATGGTGTGGTGTGTGTTCAGTGTGTCTGTATAGTGTATGCACAGGTGGTTCATCTTTTTTATATTTGTGTGACTATATGGTGTGGTGTGTGTTCAGTGTGTCTGTATAGTGTATGCACAGGTGGTTCATCTTTTTTTATATTTGTGTGACTATATGGTGTTCAGTGTGTGTGTGTTCAGTGTGTCTGTATAGTGTATAGTGTATGCACAGGTGGTTCATCTTTTTTATATTTGTGTGACTATATGGCGTGGTGTGTGTGTTCAGTGTGTCTGTATAGTCATGCACAGGTGGTTCATTTTTTATATTTGTGTGACTATATGGTGTGGTGTGTGTTCAGTGTGTCTGTATAGTGTATGCACAGGTGGTTCATCTTTTTTTATATTTGTGTGACTATATGGTGTGGTGTGTGTTCAGTGTGTCTGTATAGTGTATGCACAGGTGGTTCATCTTTTTTTTTTTTTGTGTGACTATATGGTGTGGTGTGTGTTCAGTGTGTCTGTATAGTGTATGCACAGGTGGTTCATCTTTTTTTATATTTGTGTGACTATATGGTGTGGTGTGTGTTCAGTGTGTCTGTATAGTGTATAGGTGGTTCATCTTTTTTATATTTGTGTGCGTGGTGTGTGTTCAGTGTGCACAGGTGGTTCATCTTTTTTTATATTTGTGTGACTATATGGTGTGGTGTGTGTTCAGTGTCTGTATAGTGTATGCACAGGTGGTTCATCTTTTTTTATATTTGTGTGACTATACATGGTGTGTGTGTCAGTGTGTCTGTATAGTGTATGCACAGGTGGTTCATCTTTTTTTATATTTGTTGACCAAGTGTGTGTTCAGTGTGAGATGTGTAGCACAGGTGGTTCATCTTTTTTATAACCTGGACTATATGGTGTGTGTGTTCAGTGTGTCTGTATAGTCAGTCTGGCTGACCATCTTTTTTTATAGTGTGACTATATGGTGTGGTGTGTCTCACTGTGTCTGTATAGTGTAGCACAGGTGGTTCATCTTTTTTTTTATATTTGTGTGACTATATGGTGTGGTGTGTGTTCAGTGTGTCTGTATAGTGTAGAGGTGGTTCATCATGGTGTGGTGTGTGCAACAGACACAGGTGGTTCATCTTTTTTTATATTTGTGTGACTATATGGTGTGGTGTGTGTTCAGTGTGTCTGTATAGTGTATGCACAGGTGGTTCATCTTTTTTTATATTTGTGTGACTACATTTGTGGTGTGTCTGTATAGTGCAGAAGGTGGTAATTTGTGTGCATGGTGTGGTGTGTGTTCAGTGTGTCTGGAAAAATCACAGGTGGTGCAGATGACAGGTCATCCAGAGAACAAAGTGTTGCACCTTTAGGGTGGCCTTGAGATGGAGTCTCTCACTGAACCTGGAGCTGGTGGACTTCACTGGGAAGAGCTAACAATTCTCACTAGCATAAGAAGTGTCAGAGATTTGAACAGGCGGTAACCCTTCGTGGCGCCTACATTTGGGTTGAGCAGAAGGAGGTAAGTGCAATAAGGGAAAAATCAAGCCATGAAGGTCATCACAAAGTTGCACCTTTAGGTGGCCAGGGCGGGGGGACTTCACTGGGAAGAGAACGTTAGAATCAAGATTTGAACAAAGGATTGGTTTGTGCAGAGAACTGTGTGAAGAGAGCACTCAGGTTCCTTTGCCCATGGTGGATCAGTTCCTTTGCCAGTCACGGCCACAAAGTACCTAATGGGAACAATAAAGGAATGGAAGATTAATTTAGCTCACAGTGAAAGGGGGTGGCAGTCCATCATGGCGGGAAAAACAAAGTCTGGTCTATGGAGCCAGTCTAGCCTAAATTATTCATGCACCGGCACACCAGGAGGCAGAGCAGAAGTCACGATAACTTTCAAAGGTCCATTTCCGGTGGCCTCCTTCCGCCACCCAGACCCTACCTCCTAACTCTCCATGGCCTTCAAAATGGAGCCACCGGCTGGAAATAGTGTTCAAGACACAAACCTTTGGAGGCTATGTCAGATTCACACTGTAAAAACCTGGTATGTGGGAGCTGGGGAGGTGGCTTAGCAGTTAAGCACTTGCCTATGATACCTAAGGACCCTGGTTCGAGGCTCGATTCCCCAGCACCCACGTAAGCCAGATGCACATGGTGGCGCATGCATCTGGAGTTCTTTTGCAGTGGCTGGAGGCCTTTGTATACCTATTCTCTCTCTCTCTCTCTGCCTCTTTCTCCCTGTCTGTTATAAATAAATAAATAATAAACAAAAATTTTTTTTAAACCTGGTATGTTCAAAAAAAAAAAAACCTGGTGTATTCAAAAAGCAGTAAGAAGGAGCTCGGCATGGTGGTACACGCCTTTAATCCCAGCACTCAGGAGGCAGAGATAGGAGGATTGCCGAGTTCGAGGCCAACCTAAGACTACATAGTGAATTCCAGGTCTGCCTGGGCTAGAGTGAGACCCTACTTCTTAAAAAAGAAAAACAGCAGTAACCATGCAAGGTCTGGGGAGATGGCTCAGTGGTTAAAAGTGCATTCTGTGCCAGCCTGACACCAGGCTTGGGACCCTCAGCACCCATGAAAAACCAGACACAGTGTTGCTCGTGTCTATGATCCCAACGTGCCTACAGCAATGGGGGACAAACATTTATTTACCTGGGCTGTTATGATGACCAGAACCTGACATAGAGTAGATTTTAATTTATGCCAGTATTTCTATTATGTATGCAAGATACTTAGCAGAAAAGGTGATGTATTTAGATATACGGAACAAAGTGGAATGACAATCAAGTTGATTTATCCTATCACCATGATTTTCTTTTTCTTTCTTTCTTTTTTTTTTTTCGGTTTTTCAAGGTAGGGTTTCACTCTAGCTCAGGCTGACCTGGAATTCACTATGTAGTCTCAGGGCAGCCTCGAACTCTCGGCAATCCTCCTACCTCTGCCTCCTATGTGCTGGGATTAAAGGCAGGCCCCATGCCCGGTTTATCACCATGATTTCCAAATAGCCCCGTAGTCTTGCTTTGGTTTTACATTTTCATTTCCTCACTGGGGATGGTCCAGTAGAATGGTATCAATGTCAGAGGGTCATAACTATGAGATATGGATCTAATTCTAGGAAAGATTCCAGGGTGAGTTATTTGTTTGAATTAGACACCAGCCAGAGGCATTTTGGAATTTCTGAAAACATTTTTGCTTGTCAAAAAGGTGGAGGGGGTGTTGGAGGGATGTCTTAGTGGTTCTGGCATTTGCCTGCAAAGCCAAAGGACCCAGGTTCGATTCCCCAGGACCCAAATTAGCCAGATGCACAAGGGGGTGCATGGGTCTAGAGATCATTTGCAGTGGCTGGAGGCCCTGGCATGCCCATTCTCTCTCTCTCTCTCTCTCTCTCTCTCTTTCTCTGTCAAATAAATAAATAAAAATTTTTTTAAAAAAAGGCACAGTGGGGCATGCTGGGAAGATAGCTTAGTGGTTAATTTGCTTGCCTGCAAAGCTAAGGACCTAGGTTCGATTCCCTAGAACCCACGTAAGCCAGATGCCCATGGTGGTGCATACATCTGGAGTTTATTTGTAGCAGCTGGAGGCCCTGGTGCACCCATTCTTCTCTCTCTCTCTCTCTTTTAAATAAATAAATAAAATGTGTTTTTAAAAATCGGGGGTAGCTTAGGGAAAGGATCGCCAGGGACGCTCCTTCACATTTTATCTTAAACAGAGCAGTCCCCGCCTCCCTCCACTCCTACCACTGAAGAACTGTCTATAACCAAATACCCATAGTTTCTGAGGCTGAGAAACCATGCAATGAAAAGGAAACTTACCACCCCAAACTATAACCACAGGATCATAAACAACACGTGTGGTTTGAGAGGAAAACTGTCCCCACTCCAGTCGGTGACATGGGCTCTGTAAAGACATCATGAGTAAGGCAGCCGCAGGAGAAGGAGGGTATGTGCTGTCTTAGCTTCTCCGCCCCAGGGCCCTCCAGAAACTTTTTCTTCTTGTTGAAAAGTTTTGTTTGTCTTGGCTGAGATGTGGGGCATTGTAGGAGCAAGGAAAGTTTGTTGGAAGGTGTTTTATTCTGGGAAAATTAATGGGCAGACCATGCAGAAGAAAAGAAGCAAGTTGTTCTTTTGGTTCCAAATAAATGCTTGTTTTTCTGACACTGCCTGAATTTAAATGGTCCTCAGTTTGACTGTGAAATTAACACCTCTTTGAGGTTAATTGTGGGGGTGGGGTGTCATTCACACCACTTCCAGAGCTATTGTTTGTCTGGAATGCCGGGAACAGTGGCCCTGGTGGTTCACCCCTTCACTAGAGGCTTTTGCCTTGACCAACCATGGCTCTGGTCCTCAGAGTGTATTCTTTGACACCACCTGTTTCTGAGCGCATGGCCTTGGCATGAACGGTGCACGATATAATTACATCACCAGCAAACAGCATCTTAGTTGTTAGCTGGGAGAATCTCTGGGAAATCTTTAAACTTTAAGATCATTCAGGTTTGGTTTTGGTTTTGTTGTTGTTGTTGTTGTTGTTGTTTGTTCTTGGTTTGTGGTCTTTATTATTTATTTATTTATTTATTATTTTCTAAATTGGTGCATATTCATTGTACACTGTTGGGTTTCATAAGGCATTTCTTTCAAATATATCATGCACTTTGACCACATGCATTCTGTCCCCCATTCTTTCCCCTTAGCCCCTCTCTTCTCTCCCCCCTTCCACAGTTTCCCTTCCTTCTTGTAGTCTCCAATCTACTTTCATGTCATATCCATATGTCTGCCAGTCTAGGTAATACACACACACACATAGATATAGATGTAAGGTAGATCTAGATATATTGTATACAAATGGAGACCTAACAGGAGAAAGCATATTTGTCTTTCTGGCTTATTTTGTTTTAATGTGACGATCTGCAATCTCATCTACCAGAAAATGACACAATTTGGTTCTCCTTTATGGCTGAATAAAACTCCACTGTGTACATAAAAGAAATTCCCTGGGCTGGAGGGATGGCTTAGTGGTTAAGGCGCTTGCCTGCAAAGCCAAAAGTACCCAGGTTCGATTCCCCAGGACCCACATAAGCCAGATGCACAAGGGGGAGCACACGTCTGTAGTTCATTTGCAGTGGCTGGAGGCCCTGGCACACCCATTCTCTGTGTGTGTGTCTCTCTCTCTCTCTTATTCTCTCAAATTTAAAAAAAAAAAAACTTAAAAATAAAATTTAAAAGAATTTCCTTTACCCATTCATCTGTTTATGATTTTTGAGACAGGATCTCACACTTAACAGTTTAAGCTGGCCTGGAACTCAATATGTAGCCCAGGCTGGCCTTGAGCTCACAAGCCCCCTGCCTCAGGCCTGTGGAGTGCTGGATTATAGGTACGCAGCAACACACCCACAGTGATCCACTAATTTTTTTAAGCTTCTGTCCTTTTCTAAAATTCTATGAGTTCATGGGTCCTACAACCAGTGACTTAGACTTGGGAGGGGTCTTAAGCCCTATTCTGTGGTGTATTTTCTCTTGTGAGACAATAATAAAAAGTGGCCTCTTGAGAAATATACTTGCACAGCCGGGCATGGTGGCGCACGCCTTTAATCCCAGCCCTCAGGAGGCAGAGGTAGGAGGATCGTCCAGAGTTCAAGGCCACCCTGAGAATACATAGTTAATTCTAGGTCAGCCTGGGCCAGAATGAGACTCTACCTCGATAAACCAAAAAAAGAAAGAAAGAAGGAAGGAAGGAAGGAAGGAAGGAAGGAAGGAAGGAAGGAAGGAAGGAAGGAAGGAAGGAAGGAAGGAGAGAGAGAGAGGGAGAGAAAGGAAGGAAGGAAGGAAGGAAGGAAGGAAGGAAGGAAGGAAGGAAGGAAGGAAGGAAAGAAATATAATTGCACAGACAATTTTTTCTTTTAAGGTAAGTAAAGAAGTATATTTTAATAATTCTTACATATTAGTAGTCTTTTAAAAATATATTTTTAGAGCTGGAGAGATGGCTCAGTGGATAAAAGCAGTTCCATGCAAAGCCTGATGTCTGTGTTTGATTCCCCAGGAGGCCCTGGTGTACCTATTCTCTCCTCTCTCTCTCTCTCTCCCTCTCTCTCTCTCTCTCTCTCTCTCCCTTTCTCTCTCTTTGTGTTGGTCTTTCTCTCAAATAAATAAAATATTCAAAATACACTTTTTTGTTTATTTGTGTGTGTGTGTGAGAGAGAGAGAGAGAGGAGAAAGAGAGAGAGAATGGGCATGTCAGGGCCTCTTGAAGCATCTGACTGTACACAGGTGCTGGAAGAATGAACCTGAGCCAATAGACTTTGCAACTAAGCACCTTTAACCACTGAGCCAGCTCCCCAGCCCTAGGATTTATTATATGAATACTGAATCAGTGTCAAGTGCTCTCCTCAGTGCATGCATATACTAGCTTTCCCACACCCTATGCACTAAATAGCACTAGACTATATCACTTTTAATGGCTGTGGGTGGCTTACTGTTATAGTAACAGGATTGTTTGATGTGGGGATCTTCGGTCATTAAGGACTCCGCCACACAACCATCTGTTTTTCTATCATAGCATCATAGCGTTCAGGTTTTGAAGCTGATAGGGGATCACAGTAAATAGTTCCTTTTTAAAATTTATTTTTATTTCATTTATCTATTTGTGAGAGAGAGAGAAAAACAAAGAGAGAAAGAGGAAAATAGAAGAGAATGGGCATGCCAGTGCCTTCAACCACTGCAAACCAACTCCAGATGCATGTGCTACCTTTGCGCATCTGGCTCATGTGGGTCCTGGGAAATCAAACTGGGGTTCTTTGCTTTACAGGCAAGTTAACTGTTAAGTCATCTCTCCAGCCCCTAGTTTCTTATCTTAATCTAGTGTTATTTATTTGCTCACTCATGGCAATAGTGAAGATCCAAGGAAGGAATAGTAAGGCTACAAAAAGAAAAACTTGGGGCTGGAGAGATGACTCAGTGGCTTTGCCTGCAAAGCCTAATGACCAAGGTTCAGTCCCTCAGTGCCCACGTAAAGCCAATGCATAGAGTAATGCATGAATCTGGAGTTTCTTTGCAGCAGCTAGAGGCCTGGCGTATCCTCTCTCTCTCTCCCTCTCTCTTTCTCTCTAATTGCTTACAAATAAATAAATAAATATTTTTAAAAGGAAAACATCATTCTGGCAGAGATTTTGATCTCCTATTATTTGTAAAAAACAATAAAGGGCGCATTCGTTATATGTCTTTATTTTTATTTATGTGCATGTGTGGGAGGGAGAGTGTGTGTATGTACATATATGTGCTCCAGGGCCTCTTCCCACTGCAGACTAAACCTCAGGTGCTTGTGCCACTTTTTTCTTTCTTTCTTTTTTTTTTAATCTGAGGTGGCCTTAAATGAGTGGCTGGGGAATTGAACCTGAGATAGCAGGCTTTGCAAGCAAGCACCTTTATATGCTGAACCATCTCCCTGGCCCCTGTTTCTTTAATTCATTACCAGACAGGTCTGTCAAGTCTATTTCCTGCAGGTTTTTGAAGGAACATTAACTTTCTTCCTCGCACGAAGGAGTGTGTGTAGACTTCTGACAACAAGGGAAACGGGTGTTCATGGCAGAACAACAATCACCTCTGGGGTTTGTGCTTAAAGTCTGAAGAAGAATGCTGAAGACAACGTTGAAGAGGAATTCCAGCTTCTCCCCACACCATGTGTTGTCTTGAGCTTCCCCCCCACTCTTCAGTTGCTTACCAGCACATCTACTTCCCTCTGTTCTTCTCGTCCTGAAAACTATGAGACAGACAAACAAAATCCTCACATACATCCTGAAAGTTATTTTGTTACAAAAATAACACATGCTTGCCTGGAGAGGTGGCTCAGAGGTTAAAGGAGCTTTGCTTTGCAAAGGCTAATAGCCTGGGTTCAATTCCTCAGTCCCCACAACAAGCCAAATGCACAAAGTGGTCTTAGTAGATTTTTAAAAAATATAATTGCACATTTACAAAAAAGAAGATAGCTGTAAAATGATGTTGTGCAGCAATAATACTGTATATATGCTATGGAAAAATAATATGTATACATAGTCATATTCCAAAAGATTCAAAGCAAATTTGTGATGGTCATTGCCTCCTAGAAGTAAAGAAAAATGATGCCAGTTAGAGTGTGAATGAGGGACTGGAGACATGGTTCAGTGGTTAAGGCATTTGCCTGCAAAGCCTAAAGACCTGGGTTTGATTCCCCAGTACCCATGTAAAGCCAGATGCACAGTGGTGCCAGCATGTGATGTTTATTTTCCGTGGCTAGACATCTTGGCATGCCCCATTTTCTCCTCATTCTCTCTCTCTCTCCCTCCCCTCTCCATCTCTCTCTGCTTACAAATAAATAAAATTTAATAAAAAGAAGAGTGGGCAGGAAAGACAGAGCTGCGACTATCATATGCAATGTGACTAGAGCTCCTTGAGAGGTCTTGAGCTCCATGACGGAGATCCTGAAGCTCGTGCCCTGAGTTAAGCATTTTCTGTAGCAAACTCACTGTCATGAGCATTGGTGTGTTTATATATTATATTATATATTATATTAATACTGAGATCATTTGCACTTGAAAAATCCATGTTTATCTTTGCAGATTTCACAATAACCAAGATGTCAACTCAGCCTAGGTGTCCATCATCCAATGATTAGATCAAGAAAAGGTAGAACAAAAACACAACGCATTTCAAACCATTCATTTATTCATTCATTTACTGGAGGGAGAACAAGTACGCCAGGGCCTCCAGCCACTGCGAACAAACTCCAGACACGGGCACCACCTTGAGCATCTGGCTTACATGGGTCCTAGGGACTCAAACCTGGATCCTTAGGCTTTGCAGGCAAAAGCCTTAACCGCTAAGCCATCTCTCCAGCCCAACTCAATGCATTTTATTTAACCACAAATAACAATGAAATCATGACATTTGCAGGAAAATGGATGCAACTGTGGGTCATTATGTTAACTGAAATAAGCTAGACTCAGAAAGACAAATATCCCATGTTCTCTGTCATACGTGGAATCTATATGACACCATATATATATATATATGACATGAAAGTAGAAAAGGAACCACAAGGGAGGAAGAAGCAGTCCAAAGGGAGGGACCAGGAGAGAGCAATGGAATATGCATGTCAAGAAAGCAGAAGGAAGGACTGTTTGTGAGAAGGGGGAAGATCAGCAAGAAGGGAGAGGGAGGACAAAGGCACCAGTAAAACCAAGTATGGTGATAAGTGTATAAAAACGCTGGGGCTGGAGAGATGGCTCAGTGGTTAAGGCACTTGCCTGCAAAGCCAAAGGACCTTGGTTTGATTCCCCAGAACCCACATAAGCCAGATGCACAAGGTGGCATATGCATATGGAGTTCGTTTGCAGTGGCTGGAGGCCCTGGCATACCTATTCTTTCTCTTTGTCTCTTTTCTTCTGCCTTATTCTCTCTCTCAAATAAATAAATAAAAATAAAATATTTTTAAAAATAATTTTGTATTATCAAACCTAAGATATCAATTCTAAAACTTACTATTACTTATAACTCTGGAAGAAAGTTGCCATGAAATGTCATTAATTTTCAAATGCACCCAACTTCAGAGACACTAGGATGTGAAAATAAATGTGTGAAATTCTGTCTATATAAGGCAAAAATGCCAAAAGCTAACATTTGCTCATTCGTGGAGCAGCTGGGTACCTGGGATTTGGTTATATAAGTCTGTGAACTTTTGAAAACACTTCCAAAGGGGGAAATAGATTAAATATTACAGGCATGCAGCTTCTGTGTACCATGTAGAAGGTGACACTGCTCATACAGCAACCTTGTCACCGTGACCATCATTACCTTTCCACATGTGCTCCAAAGATGAATTACGGCACGGTGACGGGGAAGTTCATGTTCTAAAGCTTTGTTTCTTAGGCCCACCTGGCTTGTAGTTTACACACTTGATGCTTAACAGCCTCACTGGACTGACGGTCTACCAGTTTAGAATCCGTGGGCTAGAACCCCAGGGGGTATGGAGCTTTCCAATTTATCCTCTCTGTGTAGAAAGCTGGGAATACCGACAGGGCCATTCCAAATTGCTTTTGATTCTTTGAGAGAAGGAACAAAAGCTTTATGCAAGCAGACAAACATTACGGGGTCTTCCAGTAACAGTGACCCCGAGTCACCCCAACTCGGGAATTCACTGCAGTAGGTCAGAGGGCACTTGCCTGTAACCCTGCATGGCTTTTCTGAGATTAAAGAAAGCCTGTAAAAGAAAGAAAGAAAGAAAGAAAGAAAGAAAGAAAGAAAGAAAGAAAGAAAGGAAGGAAGGAAGGAAGGAAGGAAGGAAGGAAGGAAGGAAGGAAGGAAGGAAGGAAGGGAGGAAGGAAAGGAAGGAAGGAAGGAAGGAAGGAAGGAAGGAAGGAAGGAAGGAAGGAAGAAAAAGAGAGGTAAAAAGAAAAGAAAGTAGAAACTAAAATTCATGTTTCCAGACAAAATAAATACCATGTTAGTCCAGTTAAATCTAGATTTCAGGGCTGGAAAGATGGCTTATCAGTTAAGGTGCTTGCCTGCAAAGCCAAAGGACCCAGGTTTGACTCCCCAGTGTCCATGTAAGCCAGATTACAAGGTGGCGCATGCATCTGGAGTTCATTTGCAGGGCTAGAGACCCTGGTGTGCCCATTCTTTCTCTCTCTAACTGCTTCTTTCTCTCTCTCACTCAAATAAATAAAATAATTTTTTTAAATCTAGATTTCATAAAAACAATATAATTTCAGAAAAACAAGTAATGTTTATATAAATATAAGCCTGCCCTTTTGAATCTTAGATGAACAAGAAATAGCTTTTTTGTTATAAGTGTATATAAACAATACATGGGACATCATTATATCCAAAATATTATCACAAATGTGAAATTCAAATTTAACTGTGTTTGTTTTTCTTTTCTAAATACTTTACAACTAGCTTAAAACTAATCTGATGAAGGAAAAAGAGAGAGCGAGAGAGAGATAGAGAAAAGCCAGAAGCTAAGTGTGAGAATAAGCAGAGAATAGGTCAGAAGTAGTTCTAGAATAGAAAAATGATGTCGCCACATACATTTGATGTGGAAACCATATCTATTTTTTTCGATTTCCTATTTGCAGGGAGCATTCTAAATTGTGTATGTTTCCAAACCACAGAGCAGTGAACTTAGCCTCAGCGGCCTTCCTCATCCATTCGAAACTGCCTGATGCCCAAGGGTTTTACATGGTCTCTGCAGAGAAAATTCCAGCAGCTGGAGTCGGGCTGGATCTGGGGCCACCTTAAGCAAACCTGAACTTGACTGTTGCTTTCTCTTTTACTGATGGAGGAATCTTGAGTCATTTAAAAAAAAAAAAGTTTCATTTATTTATTTGAGAGGGAAAGAGAAAGAGGCAGAGAGAGAGAGAAAGAAAGAGAGCCGAGAATGGGCACACCAGGGCCTTCAGCTACTGCAAAGGAACTCCAGATGCATGCGCAACCTTGTGCATCTGGCTTACATGGGTCCTGGGGAAAAGAACCTGGGTCCTTAGGCTTTGCAGGCGAACGTCCTAACCGCTAAGCCATCTCTCCAGCCCTGTTGGAGTCATTTTTAACCTTGAGTATGACTATCATATACAATGTGAATTAGAACTCCTTGAGAGGCCTTGAGCTACATGATGGAGTCCTTAAAGCTCTTGCCCTGAGTTAACCATTTTCTGTGGCAAGTTCACTGTCATGGGCTTCTAAAACAGACCCTTAGCGCTTAAGAATTAAAAATAAAAAAAAAAAAGTAGACCTCTTCCTGTTCCTCTATAGGTTACAAAAACAGAGGAAGTGGGGTGCAAGCAGGCAGAAAAGAGGTGTCAGGCAGACTTTCCTAGGGTCTGAAGGCTGCAACTGACTCCACCGTCTCACACCTTCCCTGGGTTACTAGAGACTTCCTAAGCGCACTGCTGGTGTGTGAGCCTAGGAAACTAGAGTCTTCTCTCTGCTTTAACTTGTAATAGTTGTTCAAGTGAGAATTTAGGTACTGCTTTTTTTTTTTTTCCACCTTGTGTTTTGATCTCACCAGGTTTAAAGTTACTTTCATTTCTGCAAACACAGTGGCCCCGGGAGGGAAAACATGTCAGTCATCCCCAATGCCCTCTAGGAAAGAAGACCTTGGGATAAAGAGCCCCCACGGTTCTTAGGTACCTCAGAGCTGTCAAAGGTCCACACTCCCTCGGCAGGCCTTCTGGACCAGTGGTTTCCAATTTTCCTTATTGGACTTCCTCCTCACGGTGCCACAGCAGAGGGGGCAGGATGTCCCCCACTTGTCAAAGGAGGTGATGGAGGCTTTACTAGGTAGCAACAAAGCAGAGATAGTAAGTACATATTGAGGATCGCTATGAGTTTGAGGCCACCCTGAGACGACAGAGTGAGTTCCAAGTCAGCCTGGGCTACAGCGAGACCCTACATCAAAAGGCCAAAAAGAAAAAAAAAGAAGAAGAAGGAGGAGGAGGAAGAGGAGGAGATTGACAGTCTGACATTTAAAAGGCAATAAAAAGCTGGAGAGATGGCTTAACAGTTAAAGCCTAAGGACCCAGGTTCTATTCCCCAGAACCCACATAAGCCAAATGCACATGGTGGCACGTGCATCTGGAGTTTGTTTGCAGTAGCTAGAGCCCTGACACATCCATTCTCTCTCTTTTATCTTCTCTCTGCTTTAAAATAAATAAATAATCTTTAAAAGATAAAAGGCAATAAAGCCATTGGACATAAAATGAGAAGGAGGGTTTATTATCTCCCCCAAATGCTTTCAGAGACAGGCATACAATGTGGACGAAAAGTCACCTTGCTGCTTTAGAGAGGGTCAGGAATGACAACAACCCCTGACTCCACGAGGCTGGCAGTAGAGAGAGTTCCTGCTGCCTTGTCTGGAGGCATGGGACGCTCTGGCACAAGGCTTTGATGGTGTTGGGTGGGGCTTGTCAAGTGTAAGGACAGACAGCTGTACTGCCATTAGGTCAACCATCACGAAGCATTCTCCAGACACTGCGGCCACAGAGAAAAGCTTCAAAAGTTTCTTAAACGAAAGTGGCACAGGCACCTTAAGAAATAAGGACTGGTCCGGGAAACGTCTTGTTTCTAAACTTGGGCTCCATAAACTTGAGCAGCTGCGTAGAACGTGACGCGAGGGGCCTATCTCACCTGATACCTGAACCCAGCAAGGCCTGTCTGCTCGGATTCCTGGCCCCTTTTCCAAAGCATTCCTTCCCCCCAGGGATGGGGCAGGGTCTGAAGGAATGAGAGTATTTTACGGAAAACGGAGAAAGTGACTGTACAGGGTTTTTGTTTGTTTGTTTGTTTTGTTTTAATGGCTTGCTTAGAGAGGAAGAGAAGTTCTAATCTTTATGACTTGCCTTCGAGAAAAAGGAATTCTGGCCTGGAACTCGCATGAAGGAAGAAAGTTGGGAGGGAGGAAGATGGGAGAGGGCCAAAAAGATGGTACGATGATACTTTTTGATAGCCTCTATGTGAAAGTATTTATTTATTTCATTTATTTGTGAGAGAGAGAAAAGCAGAAAGAGAGAGAGAGAGAATGGGAGCATCAGGGCCTCCAGTCACTGCAAACGAACTGCAGACACATGTGCCATTTTGTGTATCTGGTTTACGTGGGTCCTGGGGAATCGAACCTGGGTCCTTTGGTTTTGCAGGCAAGCACCTTAACCGCTAAGCCATCTCGCCAGCCCAGACAGTATTTTAAAGCATGCCAAAGCACTGTACTTTGGAGTATTGTGTCCAGAACCTCAATATAAGTTTGGAGTCAGAACCAAGTTGATCTGGACAACGGAGTACTGCTGCTAGCCTTCCTCTGTCCTAGAACGCTGTGACCCAGCCTCCAAGATCAGAGAAAACAGGGCTGCGGATGGCTCAAAGGTTAAGGCACTTGCCCGCAAAGGCTAACAACCTGGGTTACATTCCCCAGTACCTATGTAAAGCCAGATGCATCTGGAGTTCATTTGCAGTGGCTAGAAGTCCTGTTATGCCCATTCTTTCTTTCTCCTTGCAAATAAATAAATATTTTTTTAAAAACAAACAAACAAACAAAAAAACCAGAGAAAACAGAGGTACCTCTCTTTGTGACAAACTTTCCTTTATGAAGGTAATAAGATGTGAGAAGCCAGCCACAGAACACCTATCAACTGGCCTAGCAGACCAAGGAAAGTTGGCTTTCAAAATGTAACTCCAGGACTGGAGATGGTTCCGTGGTTAAAGGTGCTTGCCTGCAAAACCTGTTAGGCCAGGTGCAATCTCCCAGTACCCATGTAAAGACAAATACACAAAGTGGCATATGCATCTGGAGTTTGTCTGAAGTTGCCAGAGGTCCTGGTATACCCATGTTTATTCTTGTTCACTCTATCCTCATAAATAAATAAATAAATTATTATTATTATTATTATTATTATTATTTTTTTTTTTTTTTGGTTTCTCGAGGTAGGGTCTCACTGTGGTCCAGGCTGACCTGGAATTAACTATGTAGTCTCAGGGTGGCCTCGAACTCCCGGCGATCCTCCTCCCTCTGCCTCCCGAGTGCTGGGATTAAAGGCGTGCGCCACCACGCCCGGCTGAAATAAATTATTTTTTAATGGGACTAGAGAGTTGGCTGAATAAGCTAAAGGTACTTGCTTGCAAAAACCTGATGGCCCAAGTTCAATTCCCCAATACCCACATAAAGCCAGATACACAAAGTGGCACATGCATCTGGAATTTGTTTACAAGGGCAAGAGGCCCAGGGTACAACCATTCCCTTGCTCTTGCTCTCACTTTCTCTGTGTTTGCAAATAGATAAGTAAAAAATATTTGAAATACTGAAAAGTGGGGCTGGAGAGTTTGCTTAGTGGTTAGGGCACTTGCCTGCAAAGTCAAAGGACCTTGGTTCGATTCCCCAGAACCCATGTAAGCCAGATGCACAAGGGGGCGCATGCATCTGGAGTTCATTTGCAGTGGCTAGAGGCCCTGGCGCAACCATTCTCTCTCTCTCTCTCTCCCTCTCTCTTTCTCTACCTCTCTCTGCCTGTTTCCCTCAAATAAATAAATATAAATATAGCTATTTTAAAAGAGGGTCTGGAGAGATGGCTTAACAGTTAAGGCACTTGCCTGCAAAGCCAAAGGATCCCAGTTTGACTCTCCAGGACCCACATAAGCCAGATGCACAAGGGGGCGCATGCATCTGGAGTTCGTTTGCAGTGGCTGAGGCTCTGGAGTGCCCATTCTCCCCCCCTCCGCCCCCGCTCTCTCTGCTTCTTTCTCTTTCTCTCAAATAATAAATAAATAAATAAAATATTTTAAAATGTTTTTAAAAGTTTTAAAAAATACTGAAAAATAAAATAAAAGTCCAGTGGTGAGGGAAATGGCTTAGTGGGTAACATGCCTGCTATGTGAGCATAAAGACCTAGTTCAGCTCCCCCACGACCCACACAATGGCTTGGTAGCATGCACCTACAATCCCAGAGCTAGGAGGAGGGACAGGCACATTGCTAGGTCTTGCCAGCTAAGCTAGACGAGCAAAAGTGGTGAGCCCTGGGTTTAATGAGATATCTTGTCTCAAAACAAGGAGTTGGGGGGCTCGAGAGGTGGTTCAGTGGTTAAAGGCAGTGGCTTGCAAAGCCTCATGGCCTGGGTTCGATTCCCCACTACCGAAGTAAAGCCAGATGCACAAAATGGCACATGTGTCTGGAGTTCGTTTGCAGTGGCAGGAGGCCCTGTACCACCCATGCTCTCTCTCTGTCTTTCTCTCTGCCTCTTTCTCTCTCATAAATAAACAAACATGGTGGAGAATGTTGAGGAAGAAACCCAAAGCCTACCTCTGGCCTCATACGTGCACGTGCACCTGCACACACACACATGAACACGCATAAGACACACTACAAACATGCAATAATACATAACAGTCCAGCACCGCCAGATACCTGAGAAACAGCGTGGCATGAACGTCAGCTTTGAAGGAAATGATACTGCAAGCTTGAAATAAAGTAGCATTTTACTTTTTAAAAACCATGCAGATAACAAGAGTGGATTTCGGGAAGAAGTGCTAGAAGAAAAATTTGAGGAAGTTTCCCGGGAACTAAATCAAAAAAGAACAGAATTAGGAAAAATGAGATAAGATTTTCCAGTTACGGGTTTGGGTGTTTACAATGTTAGAGGTGTAGCTCAGCGATGGAGCATTTAGCATGTACAATGCCCTGGATTCAACTCAGAAGGACCCAGAGGGCTGAACATCTCAATAAAATTCTAGACCAAAAGAATAGGAAAATAGTTAAATAGTTTTTTTTTAATTATTTTATTATTTATTTGCAAGGACAGAGAAGAGAGAGAGAACGGGTGCAGCACAGCCTCCTGCCACTGCAAACAACTGCAGATGCATGAACCACTTATTGCTTCTGACTTTACATGGGTACTGAGAAATTGAACCTGGACCATCAGGCTTTGCAAGCAAGCACCTTTAAATGCTGAACCATCTCACCTTTTAAAAAAATACTTTATTTATCATTTATTTGCAAGAACAGAGAGAAGAGCAAGAAAGAGAGCTAGAGAGAGAGTGGGTAAATAGATTTTACATTTTTGTCACAATGAAATGCCTCATTGATGTTAGCTATACTAGATGAAAATAGGTCCTTTCGGCAGAGGTACAAGGATCTCTGTGAGTTCAAGGTTAGCCTGGGATGCAGAGTGAATTCCAGGTCAGCCTGGGTTAGAGTGAGACCCTACCTTGAAAAATCAAAAAAGAAAGAGAGAAAGAAAGAATACAAGTTCTCTCCAAGGCCTACCAGTGCCATTTCAGAAAACTGTACTCAAAGATAAAAATCCCAAAGCTTCCAAAAAGAGAAGCAAAAGTTTATTTAAAAGGACCGAGATTCAGTTCAGTGGAAACTAAAAGTCAGTGGATCAATTCTGAGCAAAAATGGGTTCTAATTTATAATTCTAAGCCAAGACAAACACTTCCATGTCAGCACAGATCAAAGATACTTTTATAGATACAAGATCTTCAATGTTTTATGTCCCCTGTACTTTCCTAGGAAATAATTACAGGAGGCCATAAAGGAGTCCAAATTCATGAGAGATAAGAGCCAAAAATTTGAGCTCTACAACTAAGCTAGGCCAGATTCTAAGACCACTGGCCTAGACTTAGAACTACTACAATTGTTTTACTTTAATCACTATAATTCAATCAGTTCTCTAAGATTTATGGTTAAAGTTATCAGTTCCCTGCACTGTATTCCTTTTTCTTCCTTTTCTTTTTTTTTTTTTTTTTTTTTTTTTTGTTCCTGTTGTTGTTTTCTAGATCGGGTCTCACTCTAGTCCAGACTCCTTCTGTAGTCCCAGGCTGGCACTGAACTCTCAGTGATGCTCCTGCCTCTGCCCCAAGCGCTGGAAGTAAAGGTGTGCATCACCGCTCTCTGCCCGGGGCTGTCTTCTTTTCCCCACTACTGCTTACTGGGTGGTTGTTGTGCTGGCAATTGAGCCTAAGGGGCTTCACACGCTAGGCAAGCCCACTACCCCCAAGCTCCATCCCCAGTCCTATTGCAGACGACTTGGGCCACCATTCCTTTCTCCTTTTGCTGCTGTCTCCTTCAGGCATCTGTCTTCAAATAGTAAAGTAACATACTTACAGTCCTATTTGAATTTTACAGTTTAACCTTTTCCTTCTCTGGAAAGTAAAGACATGTCTGCCATGACCCCACTTTTTAGAAGGGCCTGCTTGTGCTGAAAGTTGTCCTTTTTAGCTTTTTGTATATTTTTATTATTGTTGCTGTTGTTGTTTAATCTTGATTTTTTTATTTCAATTTATTTATTTATTTATTTATTTATTTATTTATTTATTTATTTGCAGAGAAAGAGAGAGAGATAGGGAGAGAATGGGTACACCAGGGCCTCTAGCTGCTGCAAACAAACTCCAGATGCATGTACCACATTGTGCATCTGGTTTATATGGGTACTGGGGAATCAAACCCAGGTAGCCCAGATCCTTGATTTGTTTTTTTATGCTACTTAAAGTGATCAGTGTTATATTTTCCTTTTTTTTCTAACGTTTTTATTCACAACACCCACAAATATAATATACCATATAATAAATAAATACACCATGATCATAAACCCCTCCCACCACCTTCCTTTTTCCCTCTCCCAAATCCCCCTCCATTAAATCCCTTCTTCTTTCCAGCTTGTCTCTCTTCTATTTCAATGTCATCAGGGTTTTTTTTTGCCTCTTATTATACAGGTCTTGTGTAGTTAGCATCAGACACTGTGAGGTCACTTTGTGTCTGGAAGACAGCATGACAAAGCACTCCTCCCCTTCCTTTGGCTCTTACATTCTTGCAGGCACTGTGAGGTCACTTTGTGTCTGGAAGACAGGATGACAAAGCACTCCTCCCCTTCCTTTGGCTCTTACATTCTTGCAGGCACTTCTTCCACAACAGTCCCTGAGCCCTGGAGGGTGACGGAGATGGCTTACTTAGCGCTGAACACGCCACTGTCACTTCTCAGCACTCTGCTGAGTTTTGAGTCTCCTCAGATGGTCATCACCATCTGAACAGAGAAGTGTGTCTACCCAAAAGGGAGAGTAGCATTACTGTTTATTTATGTTTATTGATCACTTCCATAATTGTAGACAATATCCCATGGTACTTCCCTCCCTCTCCCTGCCCACTTCCCCCTTTGCAACTCCACTCCCCATCATATCCCCTCCCCCCTCAATCAGTCTCTCTTTCATTTTGATGTCATCATCTTTTCCTCCTGTTGTGATGATCTTGTGTAGGTAGTGTCAGGCACTGCGAGGTCATGGATATCCAGGCCATTGAGTGCCTAGAGAGTAGCATTATTATATGGACATAAGCATAAGGATTTAGAGAGCAATTTGGTGGGCCTAATGTATCCACTGAGCCAGACACGAGTAGTAGTTTTCCCCTAGGGCTTATGTCCTCCCCAGACATAGCCTTTCCATTATGTTTTCAGTGCCAGACAGAAATGCCCTCCTGGGGAGCAAGCCTCAAGTCCAGTCAGAGTAACAGTTGGTTTCCACCATAGCAGACATGCTACGGTTGCACCAGTGGGTATGTTTGACCTGGCTGAGCAGCCATAAAGCTCATAGGGTCTACTGCTGGTTGACACCATGAAAGAGTTTTCTCCTCCAACAGGCTCCAAAGCTCTTTCCAGCATCCTAACAGCTAGTCAACAAGGATGCGGCTTCAGCTCAGCTCCACTTTGATTTCTCAGTGACCTACAGCCCAAGCATGTGGATTGACCTTGATCTCTTTATGATAAAACGCTTGCTTCCCATTCCTGTCACTCAAAATCATTTTCTGTCTGATGTGCATGCGTTTGACCTAATGACGGAACCGATGGGTTTGAGGTAAAACCAAGATGGGGAAGCAATAAAATAAAATGGTGTGCAATCAAGACTAGCACCCCCGTGTGTGAATAAGGGTTTCAAAAGAAACCTACGAGACCACACAGGACACAGGACAAAATAGAGAAAGAGATAATAAGTAGAGGTATGGGGCACATGTGAGAAATAAAAGAAAGTTCAAGATTAAAGAAAACCCAGCTTCCTTCTTTTCGATACAAATTGGCAATTAGCCTTAGCCCACCTTCCACGGTGACCACAGAAGGGCTATGCTATCCAAACAGGAAGTATCGCCCTCAGAAATCAAACAAGCGTCCCCCACCTGAGCTTGTATTCTTCTATCTGCCCAGTGCCGGTCGTTGTTCATAAGGACAAGGCTCTCTTCTTGTGGCGCAGGTGCCTTTCTGAAGGCCAGCCAGGTAGCTCTTCACTGGAATAGCTTGACCCAAACATATGTTCCCCCACCCGAGGCAACAGACTGAAAGGTAAACGTGTGACCCAAGGCTACGGGAATTAGAATCGCTCTGTAGGATTTAAAAATTCTTTCTTCCAGGGGCTGGAGAGATGGTCCAGTCGTTAAAGCACTTGCCTGCAAAGTCTAACGACCCAGGCTTGATTCTCCAACACCCAAGTAAAGCCAGATGCACAAAGTGATGCATGCGTCTGGAGTTTATTTGCAGTCTCTTTCTCTTTTCTGTCTCTTTTTTCTCTCTCTCTCTCTCATTATCTCTCTCTCTCCTTGTAAATAAATATATAATTTTTTTAATTCTTACAGAGGGATGAATGAGTTCAAGAAACAAGCCACCTCCAGCCAGGCTTGGTGGCACATGCCTTTAGTCCCAGCACTCAGGAGGCAGAGGTAGGAGGATGACCGTGAGTTCATGGCCACCCTGAGACTACAGAGTGAGTTCCAGGTCAGCTTGGGCTAGAGCAAGACCCTTTGTTGAAAAACCAAGAAAAAAAGTTATACTTGCTGGAGGGATGGCTCACCAGTTAAGGAACTTTCCTGCAAAACCTAACAACCTGGACTTAATTCCCCAGTACCCATGTAAAGCCAGATGCACAATGGCTCATGTATCTGGAGTTCATTTGTAGAAAGTAGAGGCTCTGGAACACCCATTCTCTCCCTCTGTGTGTCTCTTTCTCTCTCTCCTCTCTATCTCAATCTGCTTGCAAATAGATAAATAATATATATATTTTTTTTTGCGAGGTAGGTCTCCCTCTAGCTCAAGTTGACACTATGTAGTCCCAGGATGGCCTCAAACTCACGACAATCCTCCCACCTCTGCCTCCCAAGTGCTGGGATCAAAGGCATGCGCCACCATACCCGGCTATAAAAAGACTTAAAAAAAAAAGTTACAAGATCAAAAAAACAAAGTTTCATCAACAGGGAAGTGAACTTACTGGCTAAGAAGACTTGAAGTCAGAACCACACCCAAAACAGTTTGTCACAGGTTGTCCCTAAGCTCCTGTGACTGTTTCATGTTTCCCCAAACTCAGTTACTCTCCTCTAAGTTTTCTACATCCACACACACACACACACACACACACACACACACACACACGCACGCACGCACACATGAAGGCTTAATTTCACTGGTTTCTTATGTATTCACCTCATCGCTGTGACACCCACTGGCTCTGTATCTCCTGTTAATCTGTGTTGTCAGTTCCCATAGACTCGGCTGTGAAAACGTCAGAGGGCAGGAGGAGATGGCTCCGTCAGTAAAATGGTTGCCTTTTACATGGCGGCGCACACCTATAATCTCAGCACCAGGAAGGCAGAAACAGGGAATCCCTAGGGCTCATGAGCTAGCTGGTCTAGATGTATTGGTGAACTGTAGGTTCGGTAAGAGACACTGATCCTATCTCAAAAAGTAAAGTGGAGACTAGAGAAATGGCTTAGTGGTAAAGGCACTTGCCTGCGAGGCCTAAGGACCCAGGTTCGATTCCCCAGTACCCACTTAAGCCTTAAGCCAGATGCATAAGGTGGTGCATGCATCTGGAGCTCATTTGCAGCAGCTAGAGGTCCTGGCATGCCCAATCTCTCTCTCTCCTCTCTCTCTCTCTCTCTCTCTCTCTCTCCTCTCTCTCTGCTTGCAAATAAATAAAAAATAAAATAAAAACTAAGGTAGGGCCTGGGGAAACAGCTCAGTAGTTAAAAGTATTTGTCTGCAAAGCCTTCTGGATGGGGTTGAATTCCCCAGTACCTACCTAAAGCCAGACAAGCATTCAATTGCAGCAGCAGGAGACCTTGGTGCAGCTACACACACACACACACACACACACACACACACACACACACACATGCATGCATGCACAAATAAATAATTTTAGGGAAAAAAAGTAAGATGAAGAGTAATTAAAGGAAACCCTAATGTTGACCTCTGGCTTCCACATGCAAGTACACATGTGTAGGCACACCTGCATACATACATGTGCTCCCATACATGCAAACACCTATGTATACCACATTCAACATACATATACACTCAAAACAAAACAAACTTTGGCAGGTAGAGGGAAAGTCTTTCTGCATAATATTTTATGTTACCTAAAAAGCAGAATTCTGGGCTGGAGAGATGGCTCAGCAGTTAAAGGCACTTGTTTATAAAGCCTGACATCCTGGGTTCAATTCCCCAGAAGCCATGTAAAGCCAGATACACCAAGTGGCACATGCATCTAGAGTTTGTTTGCAGTGGCAAGAGGCACTGGTATGCCCACACTCCCTCCCCCTTCATAAATAAATAAAAATACTTTTCAAAAGCAGATCTTCTAGGATACATAAGAGGAAGAAAGAAGAGACTGTGAGACAACTAGTAACCTCTACCGACACGGGCTAGTAAGACTTCATACCCTGGAGGACGGCCTTATCGATGGAAGCGTCATCAGTGAAGAGCCCAAGTCTCTGTGGTCGTGGCACACGCTGATTGACTGCCTTGCGCATGCAGATTGTTAACGCGCTTGTGAGAAGTTGTATTAAAGATGAGGTTGAAAGCCGGGCGTGGTGGCACATGCTTTAATCCCAGCACTCAGGAGGCAGGGGTAGGAGGATCTCCATGAGTTTGAGGCCACCCTGAGACTACATAGTGAATTCCAGGTCAGCCTGGGCTGGAGTGAGACCCTGCCTCGAAAAAGCCAAAAAAAAAAAAAAGATGATGTTGAGCCGGGTGTGGTGTGAGTTCAAGGCCACCCTGAGACTACATAGTAAATTCCACATTATCCTGGGTCCTGGCCTGGAGAGAGACCCTACCTTAAAAAAAAAAAAAAAAAAAAAAAGAGGGTGGTTGAAGAATGCAGGCAAAACATTTTGGAGAGGAGAGAAAGAGAAAGAAAGAAAGAAAGAAAGAAAGAAAGAAAGAAAGAAAGAAAGAAAGAAAGAAAGAAAGAAAGAAAGAGAGGAAGGAAGGAAGGAAGGAAGGAAGGAAGGAAGGAAGGAAGGAAGGAAGGAAGGAAGGAGGAAGGAGCTGGTGGTGTATAGAAATAGTACATCTTGTTTGCACATGCATGGGAAATAGAGAGACTGAGAACTAGCTAAGAGGTAGGATGGACATTTTGTTCTAGAAATAGCACTTGAGGGCTATCTAAGAGCACAATGCCAGTCATTCATGGAGTTGCCCGGAGACGTCGAGGGTACAGCTGTGGTTAAGCAGGTTGTAGGTTATCTCTTGGCAACATCTGCCATATTTAGGGCACTGTGGCATCCTTGCCTACTTTACAATTTTATTGGAACTAGAAGGAGGTATATAAATAACCAGATTTAGTCAGGTGTGATGGCTTACACCTTTAGTCCCAGCACTTGGGAGGCAGAAGTAGGAGGATTGCCATGAGTTCGAGGCCACCCTGAGAATACACAGTAAATTCCAGGTCAGCCTGGGCTAGAGCAAGACAAGAAAGAAAGAAGAAAGAAAGAAAGAAAGAAAGAAAGAAAGAAAGAAAGAAAGAAAGAAAGAAGGGAGGAAAGAAAGGAGGGAGGGAGGGAGGAAGGGAGGATAGGTTTGCCAAGGAAATACATTTTTATTATTTTGGTTTTTGGTGTGTGTATGTGTGTGCATGTCCATGTGTAGGAGGGCTGCCACACACGCTACAGTGCACAAGTGAATTTTCCCTGTCAGTCTTCACCTCGTTTCAGGCAAGGTCTCTCATTCTCATTGTTGCTCACTGCTGCATTGGGTGGGCTAGGTAGACCTCAAGCTTCCAGAAACTTCTCCACCTCTGGTGTGGTCATTAGTGTGCTAAGATTACAGAAGCCCACCATAGCCTCTAGATTTCACAGCACGCACTGAACTCAGCCATCTCGTCAGCCCAGAAATACATCATAAGACTCTTTGCATCACACTGGAATCCCTCAGGTAGTTCAAGGATGTGAGAAAAGGGTTAGAGAGGGAAGAAGATGGGAGGGGTTCTGGAGAGAGTTTAGTTGTGAGCTCTGCGGGCACCGGTCCTGGGGAACCACATGGAAGGCAGGTGGGTTGGACCTGCCTGTTGGCTTCGAGTCCAGTGAAGGAGGACCATGGACACTGTCAACAGTCCAGTGACCAGAGCACTGTGCTGTGACCTTCCTGACCCCCCCCCCCGCTCTAGGGGACCCCTGCTCCTCTTGAGGCTCCTATATGAAGATGAAGGCTTTAAAAGACTCCTTGGAGAACCTTGAACTGTGAATGAAAGAAAATTTATGTTTGATGCACTCTTGAATAACTCAAAGCAGACCGTGGACTGGAGTGTGACCTCCTCTGAGGCAATTCAAAGCTAGCCCAGTGCCTCCCTGTGGCGCCCTGACTCTGGGATGAGGTGCTTTGCCCATTGGCAATGTTGTACAGTGACAGTGTGAAAAGACACCAATCAAATCTCCTCTTCAAAACCTTATATAGGCCGGGCGTGGTGGCGCACGCCTTTAATCCCAGCACTCGGGAGGCAGAGGTAGGAGGATCGCTGAGAGTTTGAGGCCACCCTGAGACTACATAGTTAATTCCAGGTCAGCCTGGACCAGAGTGAGACCCTACCTCGCAAAACCAAAAAAAAAAAAAAAAAAAAAAAAAACCTTATATAGAACCATCAACTCTGAAGAACACAACTTCACATGATAGAATCATTGAGGTGTTTTAAGAAATAACGATGCTCAGATGCAAACCCAAGCTAATTCTCACATATTCATTTGTGTTGCAGGGCAAATTCCTCTGCATTGAAAACAATAAGCAACTACTGCCAGCTTTATCAAAAGCAGCTGGAGTCTGGAGAGATAGCTTAGCTGTTAAGGTGGCACTTGTCTGCAAAGCCAAAGGACCCAGGTTTGTTTCCCCAGGACCCATGTAAGCCAGGCACTCTGACTACTTCCGAGTTCTGACAATTGGAACAAATTTTCACATGCAATGTTTTGTGTGGACATAAGTTTTCAGCTCACTTGGGGGCATGCTAAGGAGTGTGGCCACTGACCCATGTGGTCAATGTATGAATTTATTTCTATAAGAAACTACCTGGACCAGGCGTGGTATGCACACCTTTAATCCCAGCACTTGGGAGGCAGAGGTAGGAGTATCACCATGAGTTCAAGGTCACCCTGGGACTCCATAGTGAATTCCATGTCAGCCTGGGCTAGAGTGAAACCCTACCTTGAAAAAAAAGAAGAAGAAGAAGACACTATTTGGTCTGGAGAGATGGCTTAGTGGTGAAGGCATTTGACTGCAAAGCAAAAAAAAAAAAAAAAAAACCCAAGTTCAAGTTCCCAGGACCCACATAAACTAGATGCACAAGGTGGCACATGCATCTGGAGTTCATTTGTAGCAGTTAGATGTCCTGGCATGCCCATTTCTCTCTTTCTCTCTGTGCCTCTCTGTCTCTCTCAGGCAAATAAATAAAAATAAAAATACAGGTCTACAGAGATGGCTTAGCAGTTAAGGTGCTTGCCTACAAAGCCAAAGGACCCAGGTTCAGTTCCCCAGGACCCACATAAGCCAGATTCACAAAGTAGCACATGCATCTGGAGTTTGTTTGAAGCTGCTGGAGGCCCTGGTGCGCCCATTCTCTCTACCTACCCCTTTTTCTCTCTCTTAAATAAATAAATAATATTTTTTTTAAAAAAATAAGCAGCTGGGACAACTCACAAGAGAAGGTGTGGGGAGGGTCATCAGACCCCCACCTGAGATTTCAGGCATCCCCTATGCCAACTGTACACAGCAATGCATCAGTCTCATGGCCTTGGGGGAGATAGAATATATAGAGGGTAAAAGATCATTGGACAGG
This sequence comes from Orientallactaga sibirica, assembly GCA_036365145.1. Classification (NCBI taxonomy): domain Eukaryota; kingdom Metazoa; phylum Chordata; class Mammalia; order Rodentia; family Dipodidae; genus Orientallactaga; species Orientallactaga sibirica. Next base: position 4,693,029 of record JAEOAD010000009.1, read on the forward strand.
GAGCCCGAAGTGGTTGCTCTGGGGTCCCCATGCTCTGTAAGTAAGCCCTCCCCCCGAGACTGAGGGAGGTGGAGCATCCGAGGAGTAATCTTGACATGGCCGCAGGGAGGTTGTCTCCCAGAATGGGATGAAACTTCTGGGGAACGAGGCTGCTTTGGGAGCCCCATGGGCGGTAACGTCTCACCCTGCTCTGTAAGTAACCCCGCAAACTCATCAGTACACCATACTGGTATTGGTGCCATCACACTCTGGTCTGCCACCTTGAGCCCTATCTGGGGTGAAGACGTGTGTTCCCGTGACAGTGAGTTACAAAGGTCTCTTGAGTAATTCTAATGTCCCTTCTGGATATAAAATCTATTAGCAGGAAACACTGAGGACACTGGCCAGCGAGTTCAATCCCCAGTGAAGAAATCCACTGATCACTTACGGAAAGTGCACGGAAAGGGGCTGTGGCTGCTTTCCCAATTTTCCATCAGCTACAAAGAAAATGTCAACTTCTCTTTGTCCAAAGATCCAGGTTGCATTTCAAAGCCACGCGTGATCGGAATGGCTGCAGTTCCACGGGGATAGCATCTGATGTTCGTCATCCGTGGGACAGGAGATGAGACCCTCCGTGGCACTCTGTAGAGCTTTCCTGTTTCCTGACAATCACCTTTCTCCCTTCACTTCACATTGTGTCTAACCACCCCTGTTTCTGCGCAATCATAGCCTACCATCTACCGCCTTCCAACTTGTTTCTGATCACTGAGTCCTGCACAACTTACACTTGATGTCCACTCTAAGCCTTTTTGATCCTTCACATTGGCCAAAGATAGGCAGGAACGGTGTCCGATTACCATCCTTGAAGATGCTATAGAGCAGTGAGATGAGGAAAACCTGGCTACCGAGAAGAAGAGTCTTTCCATGTGGATTGTTAAGATCAATAGTCCTGGGCTGGAGAGATGGCTTAGTGGTTAAAGCGCTTTTGCCTGTGAAGCCTAAGGACCCAGGTTTGATTCTTGAGTGTCCATGTAAGCCAGATGCACAAGGTGGCACATGCATCTGGACTTTGTTTGCAGTGGCTGGAGGCCCTGGCACACCCCATTCTCTCTCTTTACTTGCCTGTCTCTCCCAAATAAATAATTGACTAAATAAAATATTTTAAAAATTAAAATTAAAATTTTTAAAATTTTTTTAAAAGAACAATAGTCTTGAAACTAAACTTCACTGTGAGAATTGTCCTTCTGAAGACACTTGGAAGTGTTCCTTTGTTTTCAATTGCCTACCATACATTTGGTTTTTCTCTTTCTTTCTTTCTTTCTTTTTTTTTTTTTTTTTTTTTTTTTTTTTTTTTTTTTTTTTTTGGTTGTTGTTGTTATTTGAGGTAGAGTCTTGCTCTAGCCCAAGCTGACCTGGAATTCACTATGTAGTCTCAGGGTGGCCTCAAACTCTCAATAACCCTCTTACCTCTGCCTCCCAAGTGCTGGGATTAAAGACGTGTGCCACCACCTGGCTTGCATTTGATTTTTCTAATAGTAGCTTCCCCCTGCCCCACCTTTTTAAAACTAAATCGTCCTGGTTAGAGACAATCTGGAGGCACAACCATGATCTGATTGAACACAGAACACTCCTAACACCAAAGGTGTAGATGTGACACATCAAAAACCAGTTCTTCAGCCCTCCAGACCAACCTGGTATCCAGTGATACAAGTCAGCTATAACACTCCTACCCTGAGTTAGCGTCAGTCCCCACATGAAAGACCCAGTCCCACAAGATGGCCTCCACCTCAGGTTGCTCACTTCCTGGACCCAGGGTACATTCTAATGACGAAAAGGGAGTGCCTGTACAGTGTTGATGGGGCTGTAAAGGAATACAGCCAGGACAGACGACAGGACAGGGGTTCTCAAGAACTTAAAAATGGGCCCAGAGAGATGGCTCAGTAGTTGAAGATACTTTCTTGCAAAGCTGCTGGCACGTGTTCAGCCAAGGTTCAAATCCCCAGTACCCATCCATGTACAGCCAGATGCACAAAGTGGAGCATTTATTTGGAGTGTGTTTGTGGTGGTAAGAGGTCCTGGCTGAAAATAAATAGATAAATAAATATTTTAAATATTTATTTGCAAACAAAGAGCAAGAATGAGAAAGTGAGACTGGGCATGCCACGACGCAAACTCCAGTTGCAGAACCACTTTGTGCAACTGGTTTTATGTGGGTCCTGGGCAATCAAACCCAGGCTGTCAGGCTTTGTAAGCAAGGGCTTTTAACCACTGAGCCATCTGCCCTACCCAATAAATAAAATATATCTTTAAAAAGTTTAAACATAGGACTGGGGATATTGCTCAGTGGTTAAAGTCCTGGCTTGTAAATCTTGATGGCCCAAGTTCAAGTCCCCAATACCTACATAAAGCCAGATACACACGGTGGCACATGTTTCTGGAGTTTGTTTGCAGAGGCAGCAGTCTTGGTGCACCCATATATGTGCCCTTTCTCTCTCTCTCTCTCTCTTGTAAATCAAAAAAGAAAGAAAGAAGAAAGAAAGAAAGAAAGAAAGAAAGAAAGAAAGAAAGAAAGAAAGAAAGGGAAAATGCTAAAAGTGAAGTTTAAAGACAAAAACACCTTGGGCTGCAGAAATGGCTCTGCAGTTAAGGCACTCCCTGCAAAGCCTAACAACCCAGGTTCAAATCCCCAGTACCCACATAAAGCCAGATAACTGGTGGCACATGCACCCGGAGTTTGAGTTTGTTTGCAATGGCTGAAGGCCCTGGCATACCTATTCTCTCTCTCTCTCTCTTTCTCTCTCTTCTCTCTCTCTCTCTCTCTGCTTACAAGTAAATGAATAAAAATATTTTTTAAACCTTAACAAAAGTACTATATGCCCTAGCAATCCCAAAGGGTTAGGGAAGCAAATATGCCAAAGAGATATCTGCACGCAACTGCTCTTTGCAAACTTATTCATAACATGCAACATACGGAATCAATCTAAGCAGCCATCAGAGGATGAATGTGGAAAACATATATATTTTTTATATATAATTCCATCCTTGATCACAAATTATATAGATATGTATACAACATATACTATATACACATTCAAATATAATGTAATGCTACTTCATCTTTAACAAGAAAGAAATCACATCACTCATGACAACATGCATGAACCAGTAGGACATTATGTTGAGTGAAATAAGTCAGGCAGAAAGACAAACACTGCATGGCTTCACTTGTAAGTGCAGTCTACAAAACTACCCTCACTGAGCAGAGAAAGAGTGAGAAAAAGAAACATGCAGAGACATTGGTTAAAAGGTCGGAAGTTTCTGTTAGGCAGTGACTAAATTCTGGCGATCTATTATGCAGCACAGACTGTATGTAGTTAATAATAATGTGTTGTGAAGTTAAACATTGCTAATTCGATTGGCTCTTAAATGCTCTCACCACAACATTAATGCATAAACATGGTAATGAATAAATTAATGAACTTGATTAAATCATTTCACAATACATATATAGACATCAACCACCACACATATACTGCAAATATATACAATTTGTATTCCTTTTTTCTTTTTATTTTTTGTGTGTGTGTGTGTGTGTGTGTGTGAGAAAGAGAGACACAGGGAGAGAGGGACAGGGAAGAGAATGGGCACACCAGGGCCTCTAGCCACTGCAAACGAACTCCAGACACTTGTGCCACCTTGTGCATTTGGCTTATGTGGGTTCTGGGGAATTGAACTGGTGTCCTTGGGTTTCACAGGCACACGTATACATACACATTTGAAAATGCACACACATACACACAAAGTCTCTCATTGTATCGCCTTGTTTGTCCTGGTTCCTAGAGCCCTGGGCTTATTTTTTCTTTTAATTTTATTGACTTTATTTCAGAGGGAGAGAAAGAGGCAGATACAGAGAGAACGAGCGAGAAAGAGAGAGAATGGGCACGCCAGAGCCTTTAGCCTCTGCAAGGGAACTCCAGATGCATACGCCACCTTGTGCATCTGGCTTACTTGGGTCCTAGAGAATCAAACCTGGGTCCTTTGGCTTTGCAGGCAAATACCTTAACCTCTAAGCCATCCCCTCAGCACCACCCATGTCTTCATACTAGATGGTCTCCTTGTCTTTTGAACTCTTCCCAAGAAAGCAATGCTATCTCCCACCATCCTTTCCTGTCTATCAATACAGAACTCCTGCCTGAAACTCTGAAGTCACTTTGCTGTGACACATAATTGCTTCCTTCCCAACAGTTTCTGCCAACACAGAATAAATAATAACATGGTGTTCTCCCTGTCTCTGGATGGCTTTCATTAGAATCAAAGAACCATGCCAGATTTGAGCCAGGAACTTCTGAAGTCAAATCCCAAGAGCAACGACCTTCTTGGATGCCCAGGTGATCACCAGTAGTCAGATGCATCAGAGGACAAACCAGCCCTGAGTTCAAGTGCAGATAGATGACAAATGTGAGGGTTCTGTCATGAAGCTCCATGTACCCAGATCCTCCTCCCAGCTCTAGGGAGCAGACGCCTTTGTGCCAGGCTTGGGAATCTGGCAGACCTGGAGTTAGTTCCTGGCTCTGAGCTTGGGTCACATGGCACCTTTCTGTGCTTTAGGTCCACAGTCCCTAAAATAAGGACAAAAATGGCATCAGGTCTCATATAGTGACATCCAGAGAGGAATCTCCTGGAGCAAGTCAATTGGTCAGAAAGTGGTTGCGCTCTTGGGGCTGGGAAGATGGCTCAGTGATTAGAGGCACTTGCTTGCAAAGACTGCCTGCACTGCACGGGGTTCAATTCCCAAACCACCCACATAAGCAGGATGCTGAGAGTGGCACCTCAGTGACAAGAGAACCTGGTGTGTCCCTCCTACTTCCTTACACACATGCACATGAATACTAAAAAGAAGGAGGAGGAGGAGGAGGAGGAGAAGAAGAAGAAAAAGAAGAAGAAGAAGAAGAAGAAGAAGAAGAAGGAGAAGGAGGAGGAGGAGGTCTGCCCTCAGTCTGCCAAGTCACTACAAAGCTATAAGCAAGTGCTATGAGAGAGAGAGAGAGAGAGAGAGAGAGAGAGAGAGAGGAGCCCTTTAGCTTTTAGCTGTAGCTTGCTGGGATCTCAACACAAGTTGCATCACTAATGCGTCCTTTGGCGGTTCCCCCACTGAGACAATTTTCTTTCCAAAGATATGTATAATACAGATAAGATCTAGCCTATGTAATTGCTACCAGGATAAATAAATTTTCTGGGTCAGTTCAACTGTCAGCCCTTAATATCTTTTTTTTCTTTCTTTCTTGTTTCTTTTTTGGTTTTTCGAGGTAGGGTCTCACTCTGCCCAGGCTGACCTGGAATTCACTATGTAGTCTCGGGTGGTCTCGAACTCACGTGATCCTCCTACCTCTGCCTTTCGAGTGATGCGATTAAAGGCATGTGCCACCATGTGCCAGGCTTAGAATTTTTCTTTTTATTATTTAAAACAATCATTCAGGGCTAGGAAAGATTGCTCTTTCTTGCAGTCTTTCATTTGTGTTCGCATGAACACATGTTCACTGTTGGCGGGGGGGGGGGATGGGGGGTCAAAGGACATCTCTGGTGTCATTCTTCAGATGCCATAGCCTTTCTCAAGACGGGACTTCTCATTGACCTGGTACTGACCATGTACACTAGACAGGCTGGCCAGCGTGCCCCGAGGGTCTGCCTAGCTCTGCCTCCCCAGTGCTGGGACTATAAGCACACAGTGCCACAACTGGCTTTTTCACCTGGGCTCACACCTGCAAGGCAAGCGCTTTACCAACTGAGCCCATCTCCCCGGCCCAGCACTGGTCCTTGACTGGGACTCTCCACCCTCTACCCAGAGGATATTGACAATAGCTATGGGCATTTGGATTGTCCTGCCTGGGAGAGTGATACGGTTGAAATTCAATGGGGAGAGGCCAGGAAACTACTAAAATACTATCTCACGCACAAGACAGCTCCCCAAACAAAGAGCGTCTGTCTGCACATGTCCCCAGCGCCAAGGCTGAGCACCCCAGCTTTTCCCAGAATCTTCTTTTACGTCGGTAGCTGCACTTCCTAGACAGGCACCTCCCACCAGACTTCTGTTAAGTCCTTCCCCCGTCCCCGTCCCCGGCTCCCACAAACAGCTGTGTCAAAATAGTAACGTGCATAATCTGTCTCAAACACATGGAGTCAAGAAATTCAGAGTTAAGATTTTAAAAATTCGAGGCTGGCACTCTGCTGTTAAAAAAAGACAAAACCTGAAGGTGCCAGGGTGTGAGCTGGAGACAAAGTGTCAAGAACCTTGCTTCTTTTGACTTTTGCGGGCTTAGGTCAGACTCTGCTACCCTGGCATGGCTGTCTGTGGTTTCCTTCTGAGTTCTATAGAAACAAACACTGGCATATTCAAAGCAGGCTCAGGAGATGGAGGCATGAGCTATTTAAGGTTCAGAATCTTAATTTTGAAATAGTTCTTTGATGAAACCACTAGTATGTGGTTCTTTATACTCTAGATTCTTCACAGTTAAAACACAAGTCCTGCCTGTTTATACACTTATCGGTTCAATATATTCGTGAGGTTATACTTGCAAAAGATAAGAACATGATAGTGGGAGATAAAAGAAAAGTGGATTTCAGTCCCTGTTTCAGTCCCATCTCTACTATATACTTTTTTTTTCTTTGAAGCAGGGTTTCACTTTAGCCTAGGCAGACCTGAAATTTATTCTGTAGCCCTGGGTTGGCCTCAAATTCATGGTGATCCTCTTACTTCAACCTCCCAAGTGCTGAGGTTAAATACACAAGCCACTCAGTGGTTAAAGGTACTTTATTATAAAGTCTGATGGCCTGGGTTTGATTCCCCAGGACCCAGGTAAAGCCAGATGCACAAAATAATGCATGCGTCTGGAGTTTGTTTGTAGTGGCTGGGGGCCCTGGTGCACCTATACATCTTTTTCTTTCTTTCTCTGTCTCTCTCTCTTTATATTTATTTATTTATTTATTTATTTATTTATTTATTTATTTATTTGCAAGCAGAAAACAGAGAGAAAATGGGAATGCCAGAGCCTTTGGCCACTGCAAATGAATTCCAGATGCATGAGGCCGCTTGTGCATCTGGCTTACATGGGTCCTGGGGAATTGAACCTGGGTCCCTTGGCTTTGCAGGCAAATGTCTTCACTGCTAAGCCATCTCTCCAGCCCTCCAAACATATTTTTATTTAAGAGAGAGGGTTGGAGAGATGGCTTAGCAGTGAAGACATTTGCCTGCAAAGCCAAAGGACCCAGGTTCAATTCCCCAGGACCCACAAAAGCCAGATGCACAAGGGGGTTCATGGGTCTGGAGTTCTTTTGCAGTGGCTGGAGGCCCTGATGTGCCCAATCTCTCTATCTGCCTCTTTCTCTCTCCTTCTCTCTCTCTCAAACAAATAAGTGAAAAAATAAAAAATATTTTTTAAAATAATAATAAAAATTATGTTTTTTTTTTATTTTTCAAAAAAGCCATGAGCCATCATGCCCAACCTCCTGTGCACATTATGAACAAGTTCCATGATTTCACTGAGTTTTACCTCCTCCTATAAAATGAAGAAAACAGGGCTGGAGAGATGGCTTAGTGGTTAAGGCGCTTGCCTTTGAAGCCTAAGGACCCAGGTTCAAGTCCCCAGTACCCACATAAGCCAGACACACAAGGTGGCACATGTGTCTGGAGTTCGTTTGCAGTGTTTAGATGCCCTGGTGTGCCAATTCTTTCTCCCACTTTATCTGCCTCTTTCATGCCTTCTCTCTCAATAAAATACCTCAATTAAATAAATAATATAAAAATTAAAAGTTTTAAGGTTAAAAAATGGGGAAACGAAGTCTACTTGATGGGTAGCTGCATGTGAAAATACCAGTCAAAACTCTGGAGCATAGAGGCATTCAGCAAATGCTAACCCTTATCACAAAGCAAGGTCTGAGCCTCTGTGAGGAAAGTGTCTGGATCCCCAGAACCCATGTAAAAATCTGGCCATGGTTGTGCCTGCCTGTAATGTCCGTGTGGGATGGAGAGACAAGAGAATCCCCTGGGCAAGATGGCTAACTAGACGAGCCACGTCAGTGAGGTCTGGGTCTAGTGGACAGACCCTGTCTCAATAAATAAGGTCGAGTGCAGTTGAGGAAACAACCCAGCATCCCCCTGGGCCCTTCCCATGCACATGAACAACACACACACACACACACACGAATACTCATACACATGAGAGTACACACCACACACACACACACACACGAAAAAAAATAAGGTCTCTGACTGGGCATGTCACTCAATTGGTAGAGTGCTTGCCCACCACTTGTAAGTAAGGTCATGGGTTCAATCCCCCAGCGCTGTCTAAATCAGGCCTGATGACAAACATATGGAATTCCCGCACTTGGGAGGTTAAGGCAAGGTGATTTAAAGTTCAAAGACATCCTCCACTACAGAGGGAACTGAAGGCCAGCATGACTAGAGACCACGTCTCAAAGAAGAGCAAAAGGGAAGGTCTCCTGCTTTAGTTTCGCAAACCGTAAGTAGGCTTAGAAACTGGAAGCCATGGATGGTCTCGTAGATTGCTTTGAGACTCGAAGAGATGACAAAGAGAGCAGACAGCAACTTGGCAGAGTATCAAAAACGATCCGCGTGTATATTCAGAGGAAGAAAGAAAGAAGGATCAGGCCGGCACAGATGGAAAAGCCTAGAGCGTGTTCAGGGATCATGAATTTAGATCATCAGATGGGCTGTGGGAGACAAGAAGATGCTCAGAAATGAATCGGCCCAGCAGCCAATCTGAACTAGAGAGGCAAAGGCACAATCACGACGTGTGGTAGTCACCATGAAACGTGAGCAAGGGCATGCAGGGATCGAGTACTGACCCCTTGTCAGGCCCACAGGCCTGCACTTCATCCTGCTTGGTGCCTACGGAAGCCTTCAGAGCACGCTCTTTGGGACCAGTCTGTCGGTTGAGCTCACGTCTTTATCCTGAGTGCTGGTTCTGGATCAAGACTGAAGGAGCCCACAGGAATCCAGGGTGTCATGGAAGATCCACAGCCTAAGAGCCAAGCCAAAGTATGAAAGTTTGTATAAACCAGAGATCGTGGCCTACGCTTATACTCCCAGCAGAGGTAGGAGGATGTCAGTGAGTCTGAAGTCAGCCTAGGCTAGAGGGAGTTCCAGGTCAGCCTGGACTACAGTGAGACCCTAACTCGAAAAAGAAAAAGAAAAAAAAAAGACTGTCAGCTTAAAAGATGCTGTCTTTTTTAAATTATTTATTTGAGAGTGAGCGAGAGTATGAACATATGGCCATTCCAGACGCATGCACCACCTTATGCATCTAGCTTTACATGGGTACTGGGGAATGGAACAGCTGGCCATCAGGCTTGGCAAGCAAGCACCCTTAAAAAGGTGCCATCTTTGGGCTGGAGAGATGGCTTAGTGGTTTAGGCGCCTGCCTCCTAAGCCTAAGAACGCCAGTTCCAATCTCCAGGTCCCACATTTAGCCAGATGCAAAGTGACTCAAGGGCGCAATGCTGCACTTGACCACAAGGGGGCACACGCATCTGGATTTCGTTCACAGCAGCTGAGAGGCTGCTGGCCGCCCTCTATCTGTCTTCCTCTCCCTCTCTCTCTGTCTCTGTCTCAAAAAAAAAAAAAAAAAAAAAAGGTGCCATCTTTATAATCACTTTTTATTTTTTTATTTTTTAAGACTGATATTGGGAAGGAGATAAAAATTACTTAATTAATTAATATCAATCAATCAAACCCTAGGGTTTATAGAAATGATCTCATTTTAGTGCCCCAAATGCCATTCAGTTACAGAGAGAGGAAAGCTTTGGCTCAGGGCTCATGTGAATACAAGTGACTTGAAGAGAACATCCAGGAAAAAAGAGTGTCCAGGCCTGTGGTGGCACACGCCTTTAATCCCAGTGCTCAGGAGGCCGAGGTACGAGAATCGCTGTGAGTTCAACGCCAGCCTCAGTCTATACCTGGGAGTCTATACTCAGGAGGTGACTCAGCAGGTAAGAGCTCTTACCACACAAGCATGAGGCCGAGGGAGCTGATTTACCCTGAGTTCAATCCTCCAGGGCCTACCTAAACAGCCACGCATGCCTGTAACCCCAGCCCTGTGGGGATCAGAGACTGGAGAATCACTTGGGCTCACTGGCTAGCCAGTCTGACCAAAACTGACAGCGTTGGGGTTGAGTGAGAGGCTCCATCTCAAGGAATCACACGGATGAATAACACTCTCCTCTGGCCTCTGCACAGAGCCACAGTAGATATGTGCACTTGTACACACATGCACACACCACACATGAACACACACACACACGATCTAATAATAATGGTGATGCTGTAGTTAGAATACCTGGACTTAATATTACGACCTTCAGTGTTGAGCCGATCCCTTCTGCAAAGTACTTCCACTTCACTGAAGTGTGGGCTGCTCCATTTAAAATAGGAGGGGTACGTGTTCTGCCAATCTTCTTGGAATGTTGTGCCTAAGACCCGTACACACAGGAAAGCAGTTGTGAACAAGAGAGTCCCACAGCAGGGCGAGGCTTTCTCACTGTTGTCATGACATAGAAAGCATGGTTTGCCTATGAGTTTAGAGACAACATTTTACTAACTAGAAGTGCTAGTGCTTTTCCACCCCTTACCGATCACATTTTCATTGACAGCAATGAGGAAATATTAAATATATCTCATAAAATACGATTCACAAGAGACACGGTAGCATATGTTTGGTAGATCGTTCTAGTTTCTAGTATCAGCTCTATGAACGCATAACCTAGCTCCCTATCCGATCTCTCCTACGTAACTTTGAATCCACAGGTTCCCATATGAGAACAGACATTAGATCTGATATGACATCTGCAGTCTGCCTTTTCCCCTGCTGATGTCCGGCTTAGCACGCTCACGCCCACAGGGAGTTGTTATCTGTTCTGCTGAGCACACAAACTACACCATTCACGTGCTGGTGCTCAAGTACCCAAAAGTATGGACTGCTCATTGAGAACTGGGATGTGCAAGCAGTGGGTGTGAGAGAGTAGGGGTGCACCTGGGCCTCTTGCACCTGCAAACAAGCTCCAGACACACACACACGGCTTTGTGAAGCTGGCTTTATGTGGGTACTGGGGAATTGAACCTGGGCCAGAAGACTTTGCAAGCAAGCACCTTTATCTGCTGAGCCAGTGCCTCAGCCTGAGTCTCCCATTTTATTTATTTATTTTTTGCGCTAAATAAAATATTTTTAAATAATGTTTCTTTTTTTTAATTTTTACTTGTTTATTTGAGAGAAATAGAGAAAGAGGCAGAGAAAGAGAGAGAGAGAAAGAGAGTGAATGGGAATGCCAGAACCTTTAGCCACTGCAAATGAACTCCAGATGCATGTGCCACCTTGTGCATCTGGCTTATGTGGCTTATCTAGGGAATCAAACCTGGGTCCTTTGGCTTTGCAGGCAAGCACTTTAACCACTAAGCTGGGTCTCCCATTTTAGATGTTACACAACTTTGAGAAAACTCAACCCTGTGGCCATACAACCTAGGATGACTCTAACTCTTCCCAACTCCACTTCTGAAATGTGAGGGTTATACACATGTGCCCCCATGCCCAGCCTTACAAAGTTTTAATAACATAGATTTTTGTTTGTTTGTTTGTTTTGAGTTAAGGTCTTGCTCTAGCCCAGGCTGACCTGGAATTCACTGTCTCAGGCGGCCCTCGAACTCACAGTGATCATCCTACCTCCGCCTCCTGAGTGCTGGGATTAAAGGTGTGTGTGCCACCACACCCAGCAACATAGATCTTTTTGATTGCTGGTTTCACACTAAGACAAAGATAAATTAAAGGTCACACACTAGATTCTGGATGTGAGCTACCCTCACAAAATCAAGATAAGATAAATCTTTCTCGTGGGCACAGTATGGGTTACCACAGAGATCCCTACTTTAACCCAAAAAATAAAACCCTGACTCATCAAGTGGCAAGACACTGAAGTTCCTTGGCATGTCGCAGATTTTGTCCCATTGTCGTCACTGCTTTAGAGCAAAGTCTTGTATTTTTCTCTTCATTGTTCATGCTTGGGAATGACAGGACCAAATCTCCACCTGTTCCACTAAACGAAACATGACAGACAGCTAAAAGTGTGAAAGCCAAAAACCATGTGAAAAACTGCCTTAAAAGATAAGCAGCCCATTTAGAGGGAAACTACATGGGTGACAGTAGGAGTTTCTGAATAGTCAGTGTTTTTACACAGACTTCTGCAAAGGGGAAAGGGGGGAGGTTAGCGTGGAGACCTAGCTAAGATGTCTCTAAAACTTGGATTGTTATTAATCTATGGAAATACCACTTGCAAATATTTAAAAAAAAACAAAACACCTCTGGGGACTGGGAAGATGGCTCAGTGGTTAAAGGTGCTTGCAAGGTCTGGGTTCTACTCTGAAGCCATCCACGTGAGCTGGACACAAAAATGTTTGGTGTTCATTTGCAGCTGTGAGATGCCTGGGCATACCCACCCGCACATGTGCAAATAAAGAAAAAGTTTAAACACCTCTAAGTCAATTCTGTCAAAAATGATATGCATAATAAATTATATATATATGGATGGATGTATATATATGGAAAATGGGTGACAACTGTGGCCTAGCAGATAACAGAGGAGAAAGAGATGACGGTTAGATAAAGGGGAAGATAAGGAAATGTCTGGATCCACACTTCTCATTAGTACACAGAATCAGCAGGCTTGGAGGGTTCAAAGCACATTGCTAAAGCTTAGAAATCCTTATCTGTGGGGTGAGGAGGTGGCCCAGTGGGTAGGAGCACTTGTTACACAAGCAAGAGGGTCTAAGAGGGCCCGATTCACCCTGCATTTGATTTCCAGCACCCACATAAACAGCAGGGTGTGACGGTGCCTGAACCCCCGGTCTTGTGTGGACAGAAAGTGAAAACCTATCAGGGATAACCTACGAGAGACAGAAACGGTTACGATGAAATGCATCTGAGACTTGCTTCATCACACCCATGGTGGAGGGTGCGCCAGCAAATAGTCACTGTTGGCTACTGTATTTGAGTTATAAGCACTGTAAGGCGTTGAAAGAAACGTTGTCAATACCACAGCTAGAAACTGACGGCACATGTTCATTTCAATGCATGCCCAGAAGTGCACCAGACATGCTCAGTGCAGCACTGCGCAGCTCAAGTATCCAGTCCTTTGGGAACTGGGAAAAGACAGACACAGAGAGAAACAGAGAGTACCTGGCATACAGCCAACAACAAATATTTTATAAAGGATCAATTTCAGCTACATCTAAAATCTGTAGGAAGGACTCTTCATTTTACAATTCTCTGTTTGATTTCTTACCAAGTATATGAGAAACGTCTTTTCTTTCCTTTCTTTTCTTTTCTTTTCTTTTTTTTTTTTTTTGGTAGTACTAGGGATTGAACCTCAAGCCTTGCACAATCCAGGCAAGCTTCTCTCTTCCTGACCTATACTGCCAAGACCGACATTCAACTAGCATTGTGCTTTTTTTTTTTTTTGGTTTTTCGAGGTAGGGTCTTGCTCTAGTCCAGGCTTACCTGGAATTCACTATGTAGTCTCAGGGTCTCAGGGTGGCCTTGAACTCTTCCTACCTCTGCCTCCCGAGTACTGGGATTAAAGGCATGCACCACCACGCCCAGCTTTTTTTTAAATTAATTAATTTATTATTTTTTGATTGACAACTTCCTTAACTGTAGACAATATCCCATGGTACTTCCCTCCCTCCCCTAACTTCTCCCTTTGAAACTCTACTCTCCATCATATCCCCTCCCCCTCTCAGTCAGTCTCTCTTTTAGTTATGATGGGACAGAGGAGTGCTCAGCACTGAAATATCTCTAACACACTTTCCAAGGCTCAGGGTCCATTGCGGAAGAGGTGGTGAAAAGAATGTAAGAGCCAAAGGAAGGGTAGGACTCCTTACAATGTGCTCCTGCAGACACAGAATGACCTGGAGATCCATGACCTCGCATTGTGCTCTTAGATAGCCCTCAAGTGCTATTCTGAGAACAAAATGTCCATCCTGTCTCTTTGCTAGTTCTCAGTCTATTTCCCATGCATGTGCAAACAAGATGTACTATTTCTATACACTACCAGCTTCTTTCTTTCTCTCCTCTTGCTAAAATGTTTTGCCTGTGTTCTTCAAACTCACGTTTCGTTCAACTTCAGAGAGAGAGAGAAGGAGAGAGAATGGGCATGCCAAGGTCTCTTACCACTGCAGATGAACTCCAGATGCGTGTGTCACGTTGTACATCTGGCTTTACATGGGTCCTGGGGAATCGGACCTGGGTCGAGTTAACATTCTGCTTCTGAAGAAGCTCAATCTAAGGGTGTTAGTGTGATACCTTATAGGAGGTATTCCCAGGAACTAGAAGCAGGGGAAAGTAGGAAAACCACAAAGAATGTGTTAACGAGCAGAAACCCTGGAACTCAAATTTCTCTTTTCAGAGACTGAAGACGGCACTTCAGAATCTAGAGCTAGGTGTGGTGGTGCACGCCTGGGCAGGAGGATCAGGAGGAGTTTAAGGTCATCCTCGGCCTTGTAACAAGTTCAAAGTCATCCTGGGCTACATGAGACCTTGTTTCAAGACAACCCCTCACCCAACACCAAAAAAAGAATAAAACTGCCAAGAAGCAAGGAACCTCAATAGTTATCTACCAAGTCTCAGATTTGGTTTGTAGAGGAACATCTTCGGAGCATTAAGCTCTTTGGAGAACTGTCGAAGCTCAGGGACCAAAGCATCCTCCTGCTGCCAGAAAACTCCAGCGGGTGGAAGTCAGCAGCATGGCTGTTGCAGGAAAGAACTATCTGCAGCGGAGGCGGGAGAGGGACCCCATGGGAAGGCCCACGTGGGCTTGCAGTGAGACCCTGACTCAAACAAAAACAAAAAGGGAAGGAGAGGGACAGAGAAGAAGGAAGGAGCCTGGCGTAGTGGTACATGCCTTTAATCCCAACACTTGGGAGGCAGAGGTAGGAGGATCACCGTGAGTTTGAGGCCACCCTGAGACGACATAGTAAATTCCAGGTCAGTCTGAACTAGATTGAGACCCTACCTCAAAAAACAAAACAAACAAACAAAAAAAAAACAGAGAAGAAGGAAGGGAGGGAAGAAGGGAAGGAGGGAGGAAGGAAGAAAAGAAGGAAGATGGTGAGGAAGGCAAGAAGGAAGGAAGGGAGGGAGAGAGGGAGGGAGGAAGGAAGGAAGGAAGGAAGGAAGGAAGGAAGGAAGGAAGGAAGGAAGGAAGGAAGGAAGGAAAAGAAAGAAGGGAAGAAGGAAAACAGAAAGGCAGGCAGGAAGGGAGGGAGGGAGAAAGGGAGGGAGGGAGGAAGGGAGGGAGGGAGGAAGGAAGGGAGGAACAATAAGAAGGAAGGGAGGAAGATACCAAGGAAGTGAAGATGGAAAACAGAAAGGAAGAAAGGGAGGGAGGAAATTAAGGAGGAAGAAAGGAAAATAGAAAAGAAGGAAGAAGGAAAAAAGGAAAGAAGGAAGGAAGGAAGGAAGGAAGGAAGGAAGGAAGGAAGGAAGGAAGGAAGGAAGGGGAAAAAGAGTTAAAACTCCAATCACTAAAGAACTACTGAAGAGCTCGTATTGTGTTGCCCAAGGTCGCCCACACTGGAGTTGCAGGGCAGAACAAGAGGCATGGATCTCATGATGTTCACACTCGAGAACAAAGTGTGAGCATGGTGCATCTGTCCCCTGTCCGCCCTCTCAGCTTGATAGTTCCTTGACTAGACTGATGCAAGGACTATGGACTTGAACCCATTGGCTTCGTTTGTATGTTAAAGAGACAGCTCAGATTTGAGGCAAACTTCCTGCAAGTTCTTAACTGGCAAGTAGCACAAGTGCTTAGTGCTGTCCTTTACAGGCTGCCAGGTGCTTCGTTGCGGAGGTTAAAATGGAGTGACTTGGTGCACGCTATGCTTTTGTGTCTCTCACTTCTTTTTCTGAGTTCTGTCCTGAAGTCTGAAGAACTTCGATGTTGCTTTTTCTCTGGAGTTGCCAGCATGTTCTTCTCAGCCCTGTACGTGCTAGACCAAGGCTTGTCAAATTGACTTCTGAGAGTGACACCCCCACCACCACCATTCCTGCCTAATTGCTCTTGGGTATTGTGATTGCTTGTCAAGCAGACTTAACTCTCTGCAGACCTCACAGAAGACATCGCTTCACTGTTCTCAGAGTTACCACTGACCTCACCATAGAGACTGGGCAACTGGAGAGATGGACAATGACCACAGCGTGGCAGGCTAGGAGAGATTTCTGAGCAAGACATGGCTAATAACCATTTACACTCCTATTTCTATAAATGTGGGTGGGGGGTGCCCATGACATCTGAAGGTCATATGAAGGTATGTGAAGGTCAACTTTCAGGTTGGTCCTCACCTGTCCACCTCATATGAGGCAGGCTTGAAAAAAATAAAAATAAAAAATAAAAAACTTGAGTGGGAAAGATGTCTCAGTGGATAAAGGCTTGCTTAAAAGCCTTCTGGTCTGGGTTTGGTTCTCTCTCTCTAATAAGTAAACTTGTTATTTAAAATTTTTTAACTTTTTAATTATAACCTACAGGCATTTACACAATGTACCCTAATCACAATCCCCTCCTAACACCCTCCTTTGTCCTCCTCCACTATCCCCCTCCACTGAACCCCTTCTTTCCAACTAGTCTCTCTATTTTGACGTCATCAGATTTATTTCTGCCCTCTTATTACGCAGGTCTCATGTAGGTAGCATCAGCCACTGTGAAGTCATGAATACCAGGGCCTCTGTGTGTCTGGAAGGCAGTGTTGTAAGCACTCCTGCCGTTCCTTTGGCTCTGACATTCTTTCCACCACCTCTTCCACAATGGTCCCTGAACCTTGGAGGGTGCGATAGAGATGTCTCAGGGCCGAACACTCCGCTGTCCCTTCTTCTCAGCACTACGGTGACTTTTGAGTCTCTCCAGTGGTCAAGGCCATGTGAAAAAAGCGAGAGTAGCATTAATATATAGGCATAAACATAAGTATTTAGAAGACAACTTGATGGGCAAAATATGTGCATTTAGCATGACAACAGCAGTAGTTCCCTTCCAGGATTTATGACTTCCCTGTAGGTTTCTGACTAGGGTTTCAGTGCCAGGCAGGAATGCCCTCCTGGGGAGCAGGCCTCACATTCAATCTGGAGGCAAGGCTGTTCATCGTCCTTCTCGCTCTTACTGCTTTTTGTTGCACTTACCATAAGCTTCTAGGAAATTCTCGTCTCTGTCTCCTGTCTGGCCATCAGCGCGCAGCAACTGCAGAAGCCCACCATGGCTTCTGGCTGTTTTCATGAGGTTTAGAGACCTGGGAAGGAAACTCATGTTCTCCAGCTACTCAAGATAGAAGTGTCACTAGTTATACCCACACCATGGGGAAATAGGCTTCATTGATTTTTACTTATGACTAAGTATACAGATCTTAGAGTTACAGTTCATATCTTTGATAGAATTAATAAGCTGCCTGTATTTAACAAATTCGATGGTGTAAAAGTGGTTCACTTTCTAGGTGCCTTTTGTTTTCTTCCTGTAAGTCATGCATCATGTTATTGGATTTTGAAGTGAGCATGGTGGCTCATGCCTGTCCTCGCAGCCCTTGGGAGGCTAAGGTAGGATGATCACCATCACCACACGTTCAAGGCCAGCCTGGGCTACAAAAAGAGTTCCAGGTCAGCTTGGACTAGAGTGAGACACCGCCAACAAAATTTTTTTATATAAAACACCATTTTTAACCATACTATCTAAAGATATTGATCTATTTATCTCCAGTCTATTTTTTCTATTAAGACACATTAATTCAGATTCAATATATAATTAACACTGGTGACTATCTCACTCTCTCTCACACACATTTTGTAAAAGAAAAAAGTACTCTTCCACAGAATCTAACATTTTTAAAACCTCAAGCTTCACAGTATTCAAATGCAAAGAACCAGGATGGTGTAACTCCTTGTCATGCCTGCCTCGTTCTCAATTCTAACACTTTCTCTTGATGCTAAATCTCACATTTGTTTATGGAATATTCAATGGCAACTATATTCATTGAATGCTTGCTGGACAACAAGTTAGTGACATGATGTTCCTAATGCAAGATCTATTACTAATGAGAAGTAAATGTTTCCAGGATTCTAGAAATAAGCGCTAACCACAGAACCAAAGAATATTTCCAGAACAATCTTTAGGGTTGAATAGAATCTAAAAATCTATAGAATGACACAGCCGGAGACTTGACTAATTGAGGTTAGTATGCTAAATGACAATTTTCCAATGATCTTCTTTCTGTGATGACCTAAAACTCCCTGCCTTACTTTATTTATTTATTAGAAAGAGAGAGAATGGCTGCGCCAGGGCCTCTAGCGACTGCAAATGAACTCCAGAAACACGCACTACCATGTGCATCTGGCTTACATGGGTTCTGGGGAGTCGAACCTGAGTTCTTATGTTTCGCAGGCAAGCACCTTAGCTGCTAAGCCATCTCTCCAGCTCCCTCCCTTAAAAAGTAAAACATGTGTCAGGCGTGGTGGTGCACACCTTTAATCCCAGCACTCGGGAGGCAGAGGTAGGAGGATCGGCATGAGTTCGAGGCCACCCTCAGAATACAGAGTGAATTCCAGGTCAGCCTGGGCTAGAATGAGACTCTACCTTGAAGAAAAAAAAAAAAAAGTAAAACATGTCCCTTGGCCTTGATTCTGAGTATGCTAGTGATTACAGTAGATGTGACTTCATAAGGTATCAGAGACAAGTTGTGAAAAGACAAGACAGATTCTACCTGGTTTTCTTGGAATGCTTGTTCTTAGAATCCAGCGTTCAAGCTATGAGGAAACCCAGACAGCCTGGGGCTTTACCTAAAGGCAGATTTCAAGATGACATTGACATATCAATGTCCTAATCGTATTGCTCCGCCCCCTTCCCATACAGCTTAGTTGCAAGTTTCCACATTTTCTGTATGAAAGTTCTGTCTTCTAGGAAGTAAATAGAAAATGTTCATCATCTGCCATTCACACATCACTCGGATTCTGCTCAGTATTTTTTTTCGTCTACTTTTCTCCCCTTCCAAGTGGTTGACTCTCCACTTGATGTGCCCTTTCCCTCGCGATTAGCTCGTGTACATCTTCCTCCAAATACTGCAGCTGCTGATCTCTGCACCTCTTGGTAACTCAAGCCTTTGCTAGCCCAAAAGACTACAGGGAAATAAATCTGTATAATACTTGGTTTTTCCCTTCTCTCTCGAACAAGAAAGGAAAAATGATAAACGTATGTATCTCTTCCCTGACATAACAACTCCCCAGAAAACAACTTATATTATTATTTAATATTTCTTGTCTAGAACCAGAGCCAGCCATTTGTGATAGCTTTTTTATATTTTTATTTATTTGTAATGAGAGAGAGAGAGAGAATAAATAGGTATGCCAGGGCCTACATCCACTGCAAACAAACTTCAGATGCATACGCCACTTTATGCATTTAGCTTTACATGGGTACTGGGGAATTGAACCCAGGTCATTAGGCTTTAAAGGTAAACATCTTAACCACCTTAACCTTGAGCCCTTCCAAAAATATGAATACCCAATATGAAAACCCAATTCCTTGTATCATTCTGCCTTCTTCTAAAGTGTTTAGAGTTTTTCTGTTTACTGCCATAGAACGTAACATACAATTGTTGGGGTCCCCTAGGGCCAGCCCAGGAGGGACGGCAGGGTCTCTGCTGGGTAGGGGATGAGAGGTGCGGAGTCATGACACAGACTCTGGGAGTTGGGTGGAAGAGCAGAGGGCGAGCTGCCGCAAACTCGTTTATTGAGGAAGTACACAGAGTTTTAAGGGGCTTGACTGGCCAATCATTGTATGGGGTGGTCCCCTTTTTGTGACCAATGACAGCCTGTCTCTGGACAGGTCATCTCGTAGCAGGTTTCTCACGAGCATGGGACTGTAGCTGTTGTCATGCCAGGCCTGCGCAGAATGCCATGTTCACAGAAGCCACTTCCTGGTTTCTCTGCCATGCGGTCTGGCTAGGACCAGGCCTGCGTTGTGCCATACATACAATCTTCCAGGGAAACTCAGAATTCATATCACAACATACAATTATATGGTTATTTGTTGGATATTTGCTTTTGTTTGGGTCACTTCTGTTTCTTTAGCACCTAGGATAGAGCCTGCATGCAAAGATGGGAACTAATAAATATTTGTCAAACCTAGGAGAGAAGTTAGCACTTTCAATGGTGTGGGTAATTCATTTGTCAACTAATCAGGGATATAATTATATTCACACCTCAGTTACCTATTACATCTTTAAACAATAACAAAATCGCAAAGTGTCTACGAGGAATGCAGGTCTAGTTCTGGTTTATTCTGTGTACAACATATTTAGAGGATGGGGGAAGTGGCTTTGTGGATAAAGCACTTGTTCAAGCACGAGCACCAGAGATCGGCTCTCCAGACCCAAGCTAAAACCGGAAGTTGTGGCAGGCGTCTGTGATCCAACACACTGATGACAAGACTGGAGGCAGGGGCAGGCGGCTGTCCTGAAATCTCATGGACCAGCTGGCCTGGCAGACATAGAGGTGAACAACAAGATGAAGATGGGAGGCAAGAACTGACACTCGAAAATTGCTCACTGACCTTCCCACGCACACCATGGCACATGTATGCCTACGCTTATGCATGAAGACACACACACACACTTATCTTAAAGACATGCAAAAAAAAACAAAAGCGTTAGAGGCACTGCCTCCAAATCCAAAAGGAGACATAGTGCAGGAGAGTAAATGAGCAAGCCCATGGGGGTGGATTACTCTGCTTGCAGCAAGCCTGGCCTGATCTAAAGCCGACTCAGCAGGAGACCTCATCAAGCTATATCAAGCTCATATAGCGACCAAGATAGCTCTGATCATGCTAGAATTAAATGAAAAGGGGTTTTCTAGGCCAATTTATTCTGGCTATGAAGTGGTCAAGTTCTCACATCAAAGGGAAATTTTAAAGTGGACCAAGAGGTCTCAACAAGCAAGGGTGAAATTTGAAAAGAAGAGTTCATCTGCAACCAAGGTTCAGTTTTTTTGTTGCTGAGTCCAAAGGTACAAAGAAACCTATGAGTGGGTGAGTTTTAGTGCGTGCTCAACCACAGCCACATTCCGAACGCACCAGTAGCTTCAGCCGGCAAGGCAAGGGGTGACCAACCCATGGGCTCTGGACGGCGAAGACCTGTGAGCAAATGTGTCTCTTCCATTTGTAAGCTGAGGACCTTCAAGCAAGTCATGTCACCTCTCTGAGCCTTTGTCTCCTTCTCTGTAAAGTGGAAATGCTGGCTACTCCTGCCTATGACTAATGAAGGGTTTGACTCTCAGGTTTAAGTGCAATGACACATGTCAAATATGTAGTATGGAATTTAGTTTATCCAGTGGCTCTTGACAAGTAGTAAGTGGTATTTTTACTGTTCGCTATAAGTACTCTTTTTTGCCCTTCCATTAAAGTATGGTGAACTCTAACCTGCAAAAGGAGTCATGGGTCTTCTTGTCATGTGAGTCCCAAGTTCTTCTGTTAAAGTAGAAACTTCCGGAAGTATAAAGTATCATCAAGAAATAAGAAAGTCAGGCATGGTGGCTCATGTCCTAGCACTAGAGAGGCTGTAGAAGGGGATCACCTACAGTTTGAGGCCAGTCTGGGCTACAGAGTGAGTTCCAGATCAGCCTGAGCATGAGTAAGACCCTGCCTCAAGAAAGAAGGGAAGGAAGGAAGAAAGAAAGGAAGGGAGGGAGGGAGGAAAAAGAAGGGAAGAAGAAAAAAGAAGGAAGCAAGAAAGGAAGGAAGGGAGGGAGGGAAAGAGGGAGGGAGGAAAAACCACCAGATCATATTTTCCACTTTGTGGGGTGTTTACTGCTGCCCACACCCTTCTGAAGTCAAGTCTGTTCCCCCCATTCTGTATGGCCCCGCTGAAGCTGCTCTCTTCCTGGTGTGACTAACCACAGTACTTCAGACACGGTGGAACAATGATTGTTCTAGAAGCCAGCATGCATTCCCAAATGCTGCCAGTATGAGACTTTTCCTGGAATCCATATGGGGATTTACACAAAAGTTTTGCTTTCTGGGTGCCACATGCTGTAGGAACAATAGAAGCTGGGAGCAGCCTCATATCTTATCTGTCTGACAATAAGTTGATGTGGACAGCAACAGAGGTAGAAATGTGTATAGGAGAGGAAGAGAGAAAGACAGAGAGTCTCTGCATTTCATGTGTCTAGCCATCATTACATAAAATTACATTATCTTTAATACTGCATTTTATGTAACAAGAAATATAGTTTGGGGCTGGAAAAACAGCTTAGCAGTTAAGGTGCTTTGCCTGCAAAGCCAAAGGACCCAGGTTCAATTCCCTAGGACCCAAGTAGACCAGATACACAAGGTGGTCCGTGCATCTGGAGTTTGTTTGCAGAGGCTGGAGGGTCTGGCATGCCCATTCTCTCTCTCTCTCTCTCTCTCTCTTTCTCTTTCTAAATAAATAAAAATATTTTTAAAAAAAAGAAAGAAAGAAATTTAGTTTGGACTGGAGAGATGGCTTAGCGTTAAGGTACTTACCTGAAAAGCCAAAGGACCCAGGTTCAACTTCCCAGAACCTACATAAG
This sequence comes from Orientallactaga sibirica, assembly GCA_036365145.1. Classification (NCBI taxonomy): domain Eukaryota; kingdom Metazoa; phylum Chordata; class Mammalia; order Rodentia; family Dipodidae; genus Orientallactaga; species Orientallactaga sibirica. The sequence goes on from JAEOAD010000009.1 coordinate 4,715,648, forward strand.
CCAGATGCACAAGACGGCACATGCATCTGGAATTTGTTTACAGTAGCTAGAGGCCCTGGCACACGCATATCTCTCTCTCTCTCTCTCTCTCTCTCTCTCTCTCATAAATGAATAAAAATAAAATATTTTTTTAAAAAGAAACTTATCTTGTGGGGGGCTAGAGAGATGGCTCAGTGGTTGAGGCACTTTCCTGCAAAGCCTAACAACCTAGGTTTGATTCCCAAATACCCATGTAAAGCAGGATGCACAAAGTGGTGCACACACCTGGAGTTTGTTTGCAATAGCTGGAGACCCTGGTGTGCCCATTCTCTGTCTGTCTCTCTTCTATCCATATCTCTCTATTTACAAATAAATTAATTAATTTTTTAAAATAGAAATCAAGTTTTTCTTTATTTTGGCCCAGAAGATGATAGATGGATAGATAGATACACACATACATAAATGATAGACAGACACATACACACACATACATACATACATACATACATACATACATACATACATACATACACAGACAGATATGGTGCATGTGCATGTGTGTGCAGGTGCATGTGGAAGCAAGAGATCAATGTGTGGTATTTTCCCTCAGCTGCTCTCCACTCTGCTCTTTGAAACAGTCTTGTACTGACCGATTCTCCTAGGTCAGCCAGCCAGCCAGTGAGCCCCCAGGATCCACCTCTCTCCACCTCCCCGCGCTGGAATGACAGGCGCACATCACCATGCCCAGCATTTTCACTTGGGTGCTGGGAAGTGAACTCAGGTCCTCCTCTGTGTACGGCCAGCACTTTACCCAGTGAGCCCTCTCCCCAGGCCCAGTCTAGTCTCTATTGCGCTAAAGCAAATAAACGTATGTCACTTTCATCACAGTGTTTTAGCTTGGATTTGCTCCAGAAATAGATCCTGAGGCAAGAGTTCAAGTACTATAGGGTTTGTTTGTTTTTGCTTCCTGAAATGAGGGGGAAGAAATGCCAAGAAATACGTACCTGGTTGCATGGAGGAATGACTCAGGAAAGAGAAGGCCAGCAGGGATTTAAGAAGACATGAGCTAGTGACCAAGTGGGCGTCGAGGGGTTAGCAGGGCAGACAGTGGACCTCAGAGTGAGCAGGGCACACGTTCCTGTCAAGTCCTCCAGTCATGGGTGTGGACTGTGCGGGAACGGTGACTCTGGCATTGTGGCCTGTTTCGTGAATATACACCGGGAGCTTCTGGTCGCCCGGGGTAAGCAAATGCTGTCCGTGGAGATGGGCCTGTGGACGCCGCAATGGTCAGGCTCTGGGGTATGGGGAGATTACCACTGGCATCTGCTCCAATACAGTGTTCAAAAATGCTGTACAGGACTGGGGACAGGGCTCATCAGTTAAAGGCGCTCGCTTGCAAATTCCACAGTACCCACATAAAGCCAGACTTACAAAGTGGCATATAAGTCTGCAATGACAAGAGGCCATGGAGCATCCATTCCAATTCATTCTTTCTCTCTCTCAAAAAAAAATTTTTTTATGTTTATAATGGACCAAGGAGAGGGCTCAATTGATAAAGTGCTTGCCTCACAAGGTTGAGGAGCTGAGTTCAATTCCAAGTATCCATGCACAAACACTGGACTGGTTGTGCACACTCCTAACCCCAGAGCTGGGGAGGTGGGGACAGGAGGACCCCTGGAGCTTGCTGGCCAGCCAGTCTAGACTAATTAGCAAGCTCCAGACCAATGAGAGACTCTATCTCCAAAAACGTGGAAGAATAACACCCAAGGGTGTCCTCAGACCTCCACAAGCACACACGGGCATCACACACACACACACACACACACACACACACACACACACACTTTAATATATTTTATTTATTTATTTATTTATTTATTTATTTATTTATGAGAGAAAGAGGTAGAGAGACAGTGAGAGAGAGAGAAAATAGGTGCACCAAAGCCTCTACTAGCCACTGCAAATGAACTCCAGATGCATGCACCTCCTTGTGCATCTGGCTTATGTGGGTCCTGGGGAATCGAACCAGGATCCTTTGGCTTTGCAGGCAAATGCCTTAACCACTAAGCCATCTTCTCCAGCCCCCCACACACTTTAAAATAAACAAAGAAACGTGCCAGTTATGACAGAATTTTCTGTTTCTATAAGTCCTTAGGGGTTAGAAGAGTCCTGCTGTCTTAGTTCCTGGATGCCTTCCTATCAGATAATGAGCAGAGTCATTACACCCATGTCATACGCATGCATGCACGTGCACACACACACACAGTACTGGACTCAGAAATATTGAGAGAGCTGGGAAAGTGGCTCAGTGTTTAAAGGCACTTGCTTGCAAAACTTACTGGACCAGGTTCAATTCCCCAGTACCCACATAGAGCCAAATGCACAAAGTGATGCAAGTTTCTGGAGTTTGTTTGCAGTAGCAAGAAGCCCTGGCATGCCTATTCTCTCTCTCTCTCTCTCCCTCTCCCTCTCTCTCTCTCCACAAATAAATAAATAAAAATATTTTTTTAGGTGATGGAAAGATTGTTCAATAGTTAAGGCACTTGCCTGCAAACCCTAATGACCCAGATTTGATTTGCCAGCACCCACGTAAAGCCAGATGCACAGTGGCCATGCATCTGGGGTTCATTTGCAGTGGCTAGAGGCACTGGCATGTCCATTCTGTCTGTCTGTCTCTCTGCTTGAAAATAATAAATAAATAAATAAATAAATAAATAGTATTTAAAAATATGTATACATACATACATATATATAAATTTTGGTTTTTCGAGGTAGAGTCTCACTAGCCCAGGCCAACCTGGAATTCACTTTGTAGTCTCAGGGTGGCCTTGAACTCATGGTGACCCTCCTACCTCTGCCTCCCCGAGTGCTGAGATTAAAGGCATGCTCCACCACACCTGGCTTTATTTATTTATTAGAGACAGAGAGAGGGAAAGTGAGAATGGGTGCACCAGGGCCTGTAGCCGCTGCAAACCAACTCCAGACACATGTGCCCCCTTGTGCATCTGACTTACGTGGGACCTGGAGAATCGAACCAGGGTACTTAGGCTTCTCAGGCTTGGGCCTTAACCACTAAGCCATCTCTCCAGCCCTAAAAATATGTATATTGTTTAAAACAAAAGAAAAGAAAGGTTGAGGGAGCTGCATAAACACACCCAGTTATTATGCAACAGTCTCAAGTACAAGTGTTCTGATTTCAAGTCACAATGGAACAGCAATGGGTTAAGTTGGCTCTCCAAGCAGCTTTGGCAGAAAAGCCTTTACCAAACCTTTCACCTCCCCCTTGTAAAAAAAATTCAACCTCACCGCAAACATGTAATATGTCTAAGAATATTATTTTTCTAGCTTTCTCCCTTTTCAAAATTCCCCCGTGTCATCAATATATCATCTCTATAATGAAAAAAAGTGTGTTTATGATTATGTTATAAAAAGATAAGACCGTCTTTAAAGAGGTCAAGCTAAAAAGCCTGCAGAATTCAAATCTCTAAGATCTTCATCTATACAGAGTGAAATGGAAACGGTATGAAAAGTGACCCATGATGGAAACTCCCACGTCTGCTCCTCTCACAAGGGAGTTTGTAGGGTGAGTGTTAAAGAGAACATGGCTTCAGATTTTCACACCTTGGCCACATGTCAAGACGAAGTGTCTTCACAAGAGGGTAGACTAAGGAGTTTTAAGGGGGTCAAAGGATGTCGCCCATGACTTCCGTTTTAAAGAGCAGGCTCACAAGTCAAGTGGGTAGGTGTGCAGAATCATAGGCACCGCCATTCCGAGGCTTCCAGACTTGGGGGCAGGCTTCTGAGGAAATTCAGTTTCTTCAGTTCTAGATAATGTCAGACTTCTCTTGTGTTCTCCATCTCGAAGAAAAGTAGGCATAGCCTCAGGAATAAATACAAAAGGTTTCTGAGTAGCTACTCATCTCTTATAATTCATCTGAAAATCATCCAAGGCAATAAGAATATGATACCCACTCTAGTAAACCAGCATTTCTGTATGTGTGAAGCCCGTGCATGTATGCCTGTGGGTGCATGTGCATAACATGTGTGTAGAAGCCAGAAGTGGACATCAGGTCTCTCTCTCTCTCTCTCTCTCAATTGCACTTCACCTTACTATTTAAAATTTTTAGGTGTGTATGTATGCACGTGCACAAATGCTCACACCTGTACCAGAGTCTCTTGAATGACTGCCCAGCTTTATGAGCATGGAGAATTAAACCAGGGCTGGTAGGCTTTGCAAGCAAGTGCCTTGAACACTGAGGCCCCTCAACAATCCCTCTCCACCTTATTTTTTTAACATGGAGTCTCTCACTGAGCCCGGGGCTCACCGATGTGACTACACAAGCTAGCCAGCTGCTCCTGGGATTCCATCTCTCTGCCTCTCCAGCACTGGAATCGTAGGCATGTGCACTATGCCTGGTTGTCCATGGGGCTAGAGAACAGAACTCAAGCCCTCATGTTTATGTAGCTAACTCTTTACCCACTGAGCCATCGTCCCAGCCCAAGAGTGATGTATGTGCGGCTATCTCATAAAGTTGGATAAAACATTCTTTTATTTCTCCCCATGAAAACTTAAAAGCTAGTAACTTTTTGCACTATACTTTCATGACTTTTGTAAAATATACTGTGAATCATTATTACAAATAATTTACATCGACTCCACCAATTTGTTATAAATGAATTAGCAATAAATTCCTGAAATGGTAGTCTCTGGGGTGTATGTTTGTGTTTCTGTGGATAGTTGATTTTGGCTTTTTCTGAATTTACCATTGCTGACAAGTTTAGGTAATTGGTGACTTAATTACTTCAAAATACTTTTGTGGGTTTTTTTTTTCTTTTTGCTTACATATATGTGGGTGTACATATGTGTGCATGTATGTTGAAGCCAGAGGCTGACAGCAGGAGTCTTTCTACATCCCCCTCTACCTTTTCTATTTAGACAAGGTTCCTCACTTTAACCCGGGGCTCACCAATTCAGCTAGTCTAGTTAGCCAGCTTGCCCTGGGGATCTCCTATCTCAGCCTCCCAAGCACTGGGATGACAGGTGGGCAGCCACACCTGCCCAGCATTTACAAGGATGCTGAGGGTCCACACTCAAGATATTAACACTTAGGCAGCAAACGATGTACTGACTGAGCCATCTTCCCCGGCTTTGGTAATCTGGAAACGCTGTCTTCAAAGTCACTACAGACTGAACAGTGTGTTGCTATGTCCTGCAGATCTCTTCCACCAGGTAAGGCGGCCCCTGTAAGTCAGCTGGTGGGCGGGGCTTGTTGCTGGTGGGCAGGGCTTGTTGTCAGAATCATTCGTGCCTGGATCATGATCCTGTTAAGGATCGGTGGTCAGTTTCTCCCTCTGGATCCAGTGGTCATCTTGGGGGGGGGCGGGAATGACAGGTGAGGTGCTGATGGGTAAGAAGCACAGATGCTCTGAGATTGTAAATCAGGCTGGAGGAAAATGTGGCTAAATTGGAGTTGAAATTGGGTCAAAGTCCAGCGGTGTGTGGAAAGTTCAGCAAAAGGCCCCGGGGGGGGGGAGCACATAGAGGTGAGATCAGGGCGTAGGGAAGTGCAGCTAAGCCTCTGGAAGGATGTGTGTCAACTGAAGGCAACTGAAAGGTAATGAACAAGACACATACACACATCAATTTGCATTTGATTTGCTTCCAGGGAAAGTATAATAAACATCGTTCTCCAGATGGATCCCCAGATGACCAGGACAAGTATATGTCTAAGATTGCTGGAAATATCACCATCGCATTCACTTGTTCCGAACAACAGAACACCTTTCCTACCAAAGCAACATGTACTTTCATACTGCTACTTTATGATATGTCTGAACGTATCCTAGCCAGCACTTGGGAGGCAGAGGTAGGAGGATCGTCGTGAGTTCAAGGCCACCCTGAGACTACATAATGAATTCCAGGTCAGCCTGGGCCAGAGTAAGACCCTACCTTGGGGGAAAAAAATGTGTCATTCTTAAAACATAAAGTCGGGAAGAATGAGTTCCACACCTACGTTCCAAATTGTTATACAGCTTCATGTACTACATGAAGATAGGAGGAGACATACTTGAGAAAGTGGAGGGGGGGGAGCAAGGGAGAAAGAGAGATAGGAGAGAAGTAAACATGGTCAAACACATAATATATTTGATGAAAAATGCCATTATGAAACCTGTTTTTTTGTACAAATGTATGTTCAGCAATTTAAAAAAAAAGAATGGGTTCCAAATTATTTCAATCTCTACACAGTTTAGGAAGTGGTATACAAAAGGCTTAACAACATAAAAATTCTATAGACAGGGGCTGGAGAGATTGCTTAGTACTTAAGGTACTTGCCAGCAAAGCCCAGGGTCCCAGGTTCGATTCCCCAGTACCCAAATAAAGCTAGATGCACAAGGTGGCACATGCGTCTGAAGTTTATTTGTCCTAGCTAGGAGGCACTAGCGCACCCATTCTCTCTCTCTCTCTCTCTCTCTCTCTCTCTCTCTCTCTTTCTCTCCTATCTGCCTCTGTCTCTCTCAAATAAATAAATAAATATTTAAAAAATTCTATAGACAGTTTGTATGTCTGTGTGTATATATACATGTATATATACACACATACATATAATCAGTTAACTTCATAAATTTACAGTCATACAAAACCCTAGAAATTATCTAGCTCACCATTCTTCAACTTCCTGCCCCAGGGAGCTCTCACACTGTTAAAAATCATCAGTGCCCTCAGAATTTTTGCATCTCTGAGTTCCCACTCTAAATTCTAGCTGTGTTAGGAAATTAAAAGTTGCAAAGAACGGTTAAGCACAGGTTTCCTAAAACCATCTGAGCCATGATGTCATCGCACATCACATCGCCTCGGGAGAATTCATGACCTACTCCCAAGAGAACGAGAAAGGAGCGGCACCTTTTAACACTGTTACGAAAACCCCTTTGCCCTACTGGACACGCTCTGGGGATGCAGGGAACCCCGTGATCCTTGCTTGCATCACACCTGGAGAACCATTAATCTCGTCCATCTGGAAAACGAGGCCAAGAACGTGCTCCGGGTCACCTAGTTGGTGGGGGTGAGAGCTAGAAAGAGTTCCTGCTTTTTGATATCTACTGATTGCCATGCACCCATTCCAACACAGCCATCTACCCAGGAGCAATTCCAAGGTGTATGCGTTATGTAGGGCAAGACTAGTGGATTGCATCTGCTGGGGCTCAAAACATACATGGCACACTGAATTATGGTGTCTTGGCGTGCTGAGCATTTTCAACAGAGAGGGTTGAGAAGGGCTTCAGAAGGAAGGTCTTTCTGACCTCGTCTCCAAACCTGGGTTTCCTTCTGAAAACAAGCCACAGGAACCAGAACTCGCCTTCCCCAAGGCAAATCAGACGAATTAGAACTCTTCCCCAAAGCAAGCCATAAAACTGGGGGTGGAAAAGGTCACTCCCTCCCTTTTCCCTTGAAGACCCTCATTCCAGGTGGGTCTTGGCCCACACCTGGGGGAAGGAATGCTATACAGAAAGGTCACAAGGAATCTAAACAGACAGGCCGTGCTGGGTTTCCCTCTCAGTCTGTGACTCAGTTCGTGCCCTTTTCTCCAATCACATATGTACATGCATGTTCCTCAAACCTGAGCATAAAAATACTTTTCCCTGGATAAAGGGTCTTCAGGTGGAAAATTCTCGATTGTATCAGTTTGAGACACTTTTCTCTTGACAATCGATTCTCACAATACTTGAAGGAATATATCACACCTTTCCACGCTTAATAACTTCCTGACTGCAAAATTTTACTGACAATCATTCACACACTAGTCCGGGGTAGGTGATCTTGGTTAGTGAGCATCTCAGACTGGCCAATAAATCTCTTTTTGCCTGGGACGATCACTTTTTAACGCTGGAAGTCTAGGCATTTAAACGGTTCTAAAAGAAAGTGTTGTCATCCTAACTACATCCCTAAGACTTCACAGCTTTCTGCTCCCAGGCAGTTAAAAAGGAAGGAATGTAGAAAGCACACCTAATTGCTAAAATCCTTAACCCAGAAATGATACCCATCTGTTTCTCTTACACTTCATGATGGAAATAGACACATCAAGGAAGGGGCCTGGTATGGAAAATATATTTAGACAGCTGGGGTCTTGAGAGGGGAAAACGCACATACTGGGCAACAAGACTATTGGGCATCCTTGAGAAGAAAAGAAAAGAAAAGAAAAGAAAAGAAAAGAAAAGAAAAGAAAAGAAAAGAAAAGAAAAGGAAAGGAAAGGAAAGGAAAGGAAAGGAAAGGAAAGGAAAGGAAAGGAAAAGAAAAGAAAAGAAAAGGGGAAAGGGAAAGGAAAGGAAAGGAAAAGAGAAAAGAAAAGAAAAGAAAAGAAAAGAAAAGAAAAGAAAAGAAAAAAGAAAAGAAGAGAAAAGAATAAAGGAAAAAAGTGAGACTGGAGATCTGGCTCAGTGGTGAAGGTGGTTGCTTGAAAAGCTTAATGACCCAGGTTCAATTCCTCACTTCCCAAGCAAAGCCAGATATAGCAAGTGGCAATGCATCTGGAGTTCATTTGCAGTGGCTGGAGGCCCCAATGCATCCATTCTCTGTCTCTCTGCCTCTCTCTCTTTCTTTCTCTCTCTCTGCTTATAAATAAACAAAAATTAAAATAAGAAAGAAAGAAATTATCTAACTTTCTTCAATAACATTACTGAAAAGAAGATAAAGTGGGTTTAAGAAGCCCTGTTATCCTCAGGATTATAATAGAGATGAGAAAATTGAGCCCAGGAGTACTGAACACCCTATGTGAAGAGTGTTGATCTAATTCCTGCTTAATTCCTGTGTAGAAGTCTTGATCTAAAATAAGCATTAATTGATGAGAGAGCACATTAATGTTTATCACAGTGAGTCCCTCAGAATATTGGAACAGTAAAATATATTTTAGATGCATTAGGAATACTCCACACTTAAGACAACACTCTTATATATTCAAAATAATGTACTTAACAAAAACCAACAAAAACAAAAAATATCCTCTTCATTTGTCATGTACATATTAGTATTTTTCTCTCTTTTATGTTGTCTATGTGTGTGTGGTATGTGTAAATGTATGCATGTTCATAGGGGGGTGGTCACATGTGTATGTAGGAGCATGTACACATGTTCTTGTGAATGTGGAGACCATGGGTTGACGTCATGGGTTTGCCTTGATCATTCTCCACTTTTATTCTTTGGGGGGGGGTTCTCTCACTGACCTGGAGCTTCTTACTTCAGTTAAACTAGCTAGCCAGCAAGGCGCAGGGAACCCCCTGTCTCCACCTCCCCAGTGCCAGTAATGTAGATGAGCCACAACTGTGCCCACATTCTACCTCCCGCCAGCCACATGTTTGTGTTTTATTTTATTTTTATTTTAAATTTAATTTATTTATTTGATACAGAGAAAGGTTGAGCGCATCAAGGATGGCAAATGAACTCCAGACACATGCACCACCTTGTGCATCTGCCTTACGAGGGTACTAGGGAATCAAACCTGGGTTCTTAAGCTTGGAAGGCAAGCGCCTTAACCCCTAAGCTATCTCTCCAGCCCATGTTTGTGTTTTCTTAAAGTAACATGCTTCTTGCATTTTTCTACCTAGTTCCAAAGCTGAACCCTGCCTCTATCATTGCTTTAAATTTGTAATGTCTGGAACTCCAACTAAGTAGTAGCTGAACTAAGTTCCCCATACATGCCAGAAGTTAGAATCAGAATTCAAATTCTAAAAAGAATTTATAAGAAAACATAATTTGGCAACAAATGAAGCTGTCCTTTAAAAAAAGTCTACTAGGCTAAGTTCTTTTTGCTGGGGAGGAGTGGTTCAATGTAGGGTCTTGCTCTAGCCAAGGCTGACCTGGAATTCAGTCTGTAGTCCCAGGCTGGCCTCAAGCTCACAGCAATACTTGTACCTTTGCCTCCTGAGTGCTTGGATTAAAGGCATGGACCATCACACCTAGCCTAAATTAATTTTTTAAAAGGGAGAGAGATTGAGAATGGGCATGCCAGGGCTTCTAGCCACTGCAAATGAACTCCAGACACATGCACCACTATGTGCGTCTGGCTTACGTGGGACCTGGGGAATCGAACCTGAGTCCTTAGGCTTTGCAGGCAAATGCCTTAACTGCTAAGCCATCTCTCCAGCCACTAAATTAATTTTTTAACAACAAAAAGAAATGTAGGAGCCGGGTATGGTGGCACATGCCTTTAATCCCAGCACTCAGGAGACAGAGGTAAGAGGATCACCATGAGTTTAAGGCCACCCTAAGACTCCATAGTGAATTCCAGATCAGCCTGAGCTAGAATGAGACCCTACCTCGAAAAAAATAAAAAAATAAAAACCACATACACACAAAAATAAATGTATACTTTCATCATTTGAAAATAATAAGCAAGAAAATAAAATGGGATGCAACTAGTGGGAATGGATTTTCTGTCCTTCAGGTTGTACGTTTGTCATATGCATGTGCATGTGTGGTGTGTGTGTGTGTGTGTGTGTGTGGGCACACGTGTGCACATGTGTGTGTTTTTCTAGGGATGTCTTTTTAGGTCTTGCATTTAATAAACCAGAGATGGTTTTGTTATTGAAAAAAAGAGAGAGAAGCTGGGCGTGGTGGCGCACACCTTTAATCCCAGCACTCGGGAGGCAGAGGTAGGAGGATCGCCATGAGTTTGAGGCCACCCTGAGACTACAGAGTGAATTCCCGGTCAGCCTGGGCTAGAGTGAAACCCTACCTCAAAAAAACAAAACAAAAGAGAGAGAGAGAGAGGAAAACTACAAGTTACTATGCATGTGGAAGGTACTTTTACAGGTGGGTATAATAACTTTGCAAAAGAGGAAAGTGGATATATCTCAGAATAAACACAAAATTTAATATATACTAATATATATATATATATATATATATATATATATATATATATATAAATTAGTATATATTAATATAAACTCACACTTTATTTTTACAGCATTTTCCAGTTATAAGTAAACACATAAATATATCCCACAACACATAACCTAAGTTATTGGCACTAGTTTGCTCCTGGTATTTCCTGTTGTTTTCAGAGTTTAGCCAGGAGGGATTTCAGTATTGGCATTAATTAAAAATAATGTAAATTATATATATAAATATATAAATGTTTAATATATTTATTTATTTTTTTATTTTATTATTTATTTATTATTTTAAATATAAAATATTTAATATATAAATGTATATAGAGAGAGATAGCTCAGCAGTTAAACGTGCTTGCTTGCAAAGCCTGACAGCCCCAGATTAATTCCCTGGTACCTACATAAAGCCAGATGTACAAAGTGGTGCATGCATTTTCATTTGTTTGCAGTGGCAAAAAGCTCTGGTGTAGCCGGGCGTGGTGGCACACACCTTTAATCCCAGCACTCGGGAGGCAGAGGTAGGAGGATCACAGTGAGTTCAAGGCCACCCTGAGACTACATAGTTAATTCCAGGTCAGCCTGGACCAGAGTGAGACCCTACCTCAAAAAAAAAAAAAAAAAAAAAGCTCTGGTGTTTCTCTCTTTCTCTCTTTCTCTCCCTCTCTCTGTTTACAAATAACTGAAAATATTTTAAAATACCAATAACAAAAATGGTAAAGGTAATTGAATGTTTTACCTTTAACTATTAAATACAATAATCAAATTTCCTTGACTTTGAATTTCCTCTCCTTGAACAAACCATAATTTGCCTTTCAAATAAAAGTAAATTTTCCAGGACTGTGGATATTACAGAAGCATGGTAATCTAAAAGTAAGTGAATGTTCTCAGTTTAGACTCATACTCTTTCTCTTAACCTAGCTGTATCTGCTAATTAGCACTTTGTTAAAAGTCTTTGCAAATACTGAGATTTAGAGGCATCTTCTAAGTTGGAATGGGGACATATGATTTTATTTTTATTAAAAATTGGCCTGGAGGTCATGACCTCCACAAGATCTGCACAATATTGAGCCCATCAAGAATCTGACATAGAAGACAAACAAAGGAGACACCAACGCAAAAGAAAGAGCTGGAGACAGCTCAGCGGTGAAAGGTGCTTGCTTGCAAAGACTGATGGCCTGGTGTTCAATTCCCAGAACCCATGTGCCCACATAAAGCCACATGCACAAAGCGGCACATGTTCCTGAAGTTTGTTTGCCGCAGCAAGAGGCCCCGCCATGCCCATATTCATACTCTCTCTCTCTCTAATAAATGAATAAATAATGTTCACATAAAGAAACAGGACAACTTGGAAAGAGGAGGGTGCTCAGTGGAATATAGATGGGGAGTGGGGACAAAAGAGTAATGGAAGGGGAATATGATCTAATTATAACATGTTCCTGTATTAAAATCTTCAATTACAAAATAATAAAATAATCCCAACACTCGCGAGGCAGAGGTAGGGAGATTGCCATGAGTTGAGGCCACCCTGAGAGTACATAGTGAATTCCAGGTCAGCCTGGGGTAGAGTGAGACTCTACCTTGAGACCCTCTCCCCAAAATAATAATAGTAGTAAGATAAATTTTAAAAAATTAAATCATTGACCTGACTCGTGTAAATATTAACATGCTACTAAAAATATAATTCTGCATATTTACATTTTCTCTAGGAATCGATAGTTCAAGGCATAATATTTTGGATTACAAATGTACGCTTTCCTTATATTATTATTATATTATATTATAGAATTCTGGCTTGTGTTCCCACTTCCCATTGTACATCTTGTCTGAAAGAATTAGTTGGGGCAAAGGATTCTTTAAACAAAGTCTCTTTCTGTTCTGGGTTGAAGCTCTCATCTGAACTATGACTTGCCCAAAAGCCTGTAAATAGAAACAGTGGCATTTCTTTCCATGTGATTTGCCAAAGGGGTGTTAAATTTTTTTTTTGTTTTTTTCTTTTTTAATGTGTGATTTGAAAAGAAGTGCTAAATTGCTAAAGGAAATTAAAATGGAGGGGAAAAATGGAATTCTAAACATTGCTATCTTTGAGCCTAACATACCAAGTTAAGCTAAAATCCAAATTTTGATAAAAGAAAAACTTGTTAGAAATAGGCAAAGAATATAATAAAATATAATTTATATATTATATGTTATATCATATTGTTATGATATACTATGTATGTACTATAAATATGGCAAACAAGATAAACAATAATTTAAAAAAACAAAAATGAAATAAAATGCTATGTCTGAAATAGAAATGTTTACCATATGCTGATGCAATATAAATAAAAAACAAAAAGAGAATAATTAGTTATTTGAAGGACTTTTCATAGCAGGGAAGAGAGTGTCTTTGAATTTTTTTATTCTTATAATTATAAACTGGTCATAGTTGAACAATAGACTATTCAGAAGGTATAGAGGAAGGGAGAGGGGGAGGAAGAAGGAAGGAAGGAAGGGAGGGAGGGAGGGAGGGAGGGAGGGAGGGAGGGAGGAAGGAAGAAAAGGAAGAAGAGAATAGAGGGAAGGAAGAAGGGGAAGGAAGAGAGGGAAGAAGGGGAAAAGAAAACAGGAAAGAAGGGAAGAAGAAAAAAGGGAAAAGGAGGGAGCCAGGTCCCAATTGGCCACTATTATCACTTGAGTGTATTTCTCTCATTTACAAAACACCTCTAATGAGTTGGCCCCTTTCAAAAACAACAACAAAAACACTCGGAAAGCCCTTTCATGGTTCTGATACAGGGATAGAACTTGTGCTCTTAAAGAGTAATGAGTATTCATTTGTTTTGTTTTTCAAACTCCAGAAAAGAACCGTACCTTTGATATTCTACTGGAGTTACTGGAAAAGGAGGGAACTGTTAGCTGGCCCACTGGAAGCCTGACAGACCTTGTCGGCATTTAAAAGGACCCCCAGGCAGCTCCAGCCTTCTAAAATGGAGATTGGCCACCTCCAGTTGTGAATCTGGCTTCCTCCTTCCTAATCCTCACCAAAGATTGTCACCCAATAAATTGTCATATTCATTTCATTCATCCTTCCACACTGGTTTTCCCATCAAGGCATAGACTTAAGCCCATTGTTCCCATGAGAGCAGAACCTGGCCCTATCTGAATGTGTCCCCTGCGTCTCTGTGATTTGTAGATACATGCCAAGTGTCTCCCCAAATCCAGATGTCCTCACAGCTCTGGGGCGAGTCCTGATGCCACTGAGAAAGCCCATGGCCAGGCTTTTGTTGAAATAGAGAAATAGAATGGATGAGTGTCACAAGCTAATCACCGTGTCATGGGAGAATGGGGGAGTGAAATATAAAATGTTAACCACCTAAAGTTGCTTAATTTAGAACCTCATTGCATCTTTCTTCAAAACAGCCTCCTGGAGGTGTTTAGAATGAGGCTGAGACTCTTGCACAGTTGAGGAAACTCTGGTTGCTGAGGTCCAAACATTAGGACTAGAATTCCAGTCATCTAACCACTAGATCAATGGATTAATGCGTGCTGGTTGCTTGTCTTTTGCCAATAAGCTTTCAAAAGGCAATGGTAGCGTGACATAAAAATACCCTTCTCGGAGGGGCGGATAGAACGGAAGAGCCAAAGGAAGGGTATGACCTCTTACAATGCAACCGCCCAGACAGAAATTGGCCTCGATATCCATGACCTTGCAGTGCCTAGCAATACCTTCGCAAGACCCTCAAAATGGAAAAGATAATGACATCAAATTAAGAGAGAGACTAATGAAGAGAGGGAGGAGATATGAAGGAGATTGGAGTTCTAAAGTCGAATGGGGGGAGGGGAGGGAAATATTTTGTATGTAAGTATAGAAGTTGTCAATAAAAATAATAATAATTGGAAAAAACAAAAACTGCACATTAGTGCACTTAGTGTGTACCAGGCCTGAATCAACAAAAATTTTGCTATGTTAAAAAAATTTTAAATCCCTTCCCTTAGGCTGAGGGTGTAGCTAAGTGGTAGAGTGTTTGCCTAGCCCACACAAGACCCTGGTTTAAGCCCCAGCACCACAAACCAAAAAAATATTACCTTCCCTAAAATGATACGCCAAGCAAAAGTTGCTACAAATTAACAGAACTCCCTAAAAAGACAAGAAAACCCTCTCTTGTGTAGCAAGATGGATGAACCTGGAAGAAACGATGTTAAATAAAACAAGCCAGGCATACAAAGACAAGGACCACACAAGCTCATTCATAAGTGAAATCTTCAAAAGTTGATCTCAGGGCTAGAGAGATGGCTTAGCGGTTAGTGCTTGCCTGTAAAGCCTAAGGACCCCGGTTCGAGGCTCGGTTCCCCAGGACCTACATAAGCCAGATGCACAAAGGGACTCATGCATCTGGAGTTCCTTTGCAGTGACTGGAGGCCCTGGTGCATCCATTTCTCTCTCTCTCTCTCTCTCTCTCTCTCTCTCTCTCTCTGCCTCTCTCTCTCTCTCTCTCTCTATCACTCTCAAAATAAATAAATAAACAAGAAAAAAAATTTTTTTTAAACTTGATCTCATAAAATCTGAAAGTGGATTCATGGTCACCAGAAGCCAGGGTCATGAGAAGGAGGATGAGAAGAAATCAATGTGTTTGATGTCACTGTCATATAGGCATGAATTCTGGTGCTCACTTCTATAGTAAAGGGACCGTGGTCAACAATATTGTACGCTCTTTCAAAACAGCCGAGGAAGGAACATGAATGTTCTCACCACAAAGAAGTGATTAATATTTCAGGTGATGGATATTCTAAAAACTCTGATTTAATCATTATTCAATGTATAACATGTACCTGAACATCACCTTTTGCCCCATAAAACACACGATAGTATGTGACAATTAAACTGAAATGTTAAAAGTTACAATACTTGCTAATCAATAATTGTAAGGTAGGTTTGTAAAAATACGTGTATTATATTTATTAGAGAGAGAGAATGGGGGTACCAGAACCTCTTTGCCACTGCAAAGGAATTCCAGACACATGAGCTACTTTGTGCATTTGGCTGTGATGTGGGTACTGGGGAATTGAACCCAGGTTACAGGCTTTGCAAGCGACTGCCTTTAACCACATAACCATCTCCCTAGCCCTCAGGTGGATTTTTTTTAATTTTTTTGGGTTTTTGAAGTAGGGTATCACCCTAGCCCAGGCTGACTGGGAATTCACTATGTCGTCTCAGGGTGGCCTTGAACTCACAGCAGTCTTCCTACCTCTGCCTCCTAAGTGCTGGGATTAAAGGTGTGTGCCACCACACCTGGCTTCAAGTGGATTGTTGTTGTTGTTGTTGTTCTTGGTTTTTCAAGGTAGGGTCTCACTCTAGTCCAGGTTGACCTGGAATTCACTATGTAGTCTTAGGGTGGCCTCAAACCCATGGCAATTCTCATACCTTTGCCTCCCGAGTGCTGGGATTAAAGGCGTGCACCACTGTCTGGCTTTCAGGTGGGTATTGTAAGGGGATATTAGACTCTAGGTTTGGGAGCTGTCAGCTACATCTTTATTGAATTTATAAGCTTCTTATTTTAATAGGAATAGACAAAAATCTGAAAAAAAATTCAATCCAACGTTCACCAAGAAACTAAGAAAGACAAAGAAAGAAAACTTAACATAAAAGTGTTAACTATTATTCCAGTCTCAATGGAATCGAAAGGTTGGAATTTGATAGAGATTACATTTATGGCACAAAATTTCCAACCAAAGGGAGGCAATTTCAGTGAAAAGGATTTTAGATAATCTTTAAGCATTTCATAATGGAAAGTGGTCCTTTCTTAGAGGTGGAGGACATGGTGGTGCATGCTCTTAATCCCAGCACTCAGGAGGGAGAAGTAGGAGGATCGCTATGAGCTCAAGACCAGGCTGAGACTACGTAGTAAATTCCAGGTCAGTCTGAACTAGAGAGAGACCCCACCTTGAAAACATACACACACAAATACTTAAGCAAGTATGACCACATTGAGGAGTAATTTGGAAGAGATTACTCTTTTTCTTTAATTTTAATTTTATTTATTTATTTGAGAGAGAGAGAGCGAGAATGGCCACACCAGACCCTCCAGACACTGCAAACAAACTCCAGACCCATGTGCCACCCTGTGCATCTAGCTGATGTGGGTACTGGAAAATCGAACCGAGGTCCTTGGGCTTTACAGGCAAGTTCCATAAACACTAAGTCCTCTCTCCAGCCCGAGATTACTCTTTCTTTTGCAAAGCTCAGTGAGTCTATAATACATTTTGCAATGAAATGTTCAGAGTATTCACAGATGTCTACATTTTAGGCATGGAGCTGTCATTTGACTAGGAAAAACCTTGGCACCCCAAACATGGGCTCTGTGAATGCCCAGAATGATCTGCCATTTGAGTACTCAATCCTTCCTTCTGGCCAAGAAAAAGAAGATCCCATTTGGCCAAAAAGGGAAAAAGTATAATGAACTTGAAGGCAGTTTTAGGATGGCTCAGTTCCACTTCATAATGGGACACACAGCAACTGAATCTAAGGAATTAGAAAGATTTGACATAGTGAATGGTGGCGGTGTACCCACAGAAATGAGAAATTCTGAAGAACAAATGTAGGGAGATCATGTTGACTGGGTGTGTTAGTTTGAAGTTGTTCTAAGATATTCATGTAGCAACATGAAGATGCTACGTGAATTAGATAGCACAGAATCAGGTCTCTTTAATGATATAATTAAATATTGCCAACTGAGACTCTTCAAAATAAGTTTAGTTGATATAACGGATAATCTCCTCCTCTGGAGACAAAACAAACAAACAAACAACATGTAATCATACTTTGAAAGGATTTTGGAAACTAGTTTTCTTTTTGGAAATACATTTATTTTTGGAAATTTATTCACAGATAGATGCTCATCAAAATACCATATATTGGGGGCTGGAGAGATGGCTCAGTGGATAAGGTATTTGCCTGCAAAGCCTAACAACCCAGTACCCACATAAAGTCAGATGCACAAGGTGGCACATGCATCTGGAGTTTGTTTGCAGTGGCTAGAGGCCCTGGTGTACTCATTCTTTCTGTCTCTCCATCACTTTCTCTGTCTCTGTCTCTCTCTGCTTGTAAATATATGAAAATAAGAGCTGGAGAGATGGCTTAAAGGTCAAGGCACTTACCTGCAGAGCCAAAGGACCCAGGTTCACCTCCCCAGTACCCACATTAGCCAGATGCACAAGGTGGCACATGCGTGTGGAGTTCATTTGCAGTAACTGGAGGACCTAGCAGTCTCTCTCTTTCTCTCTCCCCCTCCCTCTTTCTGTCTGAAATAAATAAATTAAATAAAGTAAAATTACATTTTCAAAGAACCTTAAAAATAAGTGAAAGTAAAAATATTAAATCCCATGTATCCAGGAAGTACCCATTATAATTTTACACGATTTACAGATATTACACAATTTACCTGCAGAAACTCTCTGGGAGGCTGGGAAGATGGTTCAGTGGGTAAAAGTGCTTGTTTGCCTGCCAGCTGGTGTTCAGTTCCCCAGCTACAAAATGGCACATGCATCTGTGGTCCCAATGCACCTGCAACGATGGGAGGCAAAGCCAGGAGAAGCTCAAGCTCACGGACCAGGTAGTCTGACATTTATTTGCCTCTAAGAAGCGTAAGCACCTCGAAGTTATCCTCTGACCTCCACGTGGGCACCATGGCACTCAAGCCCATAGGCACACACACACACACACACACACACTTACTAATGAATTAATTTTTTAAAAAAGCACTTGATGTGTAAGCCCAACAAACTCAGTCTAGATACCCAGAACCCACCTAAACCCGGATGCAGTAGTGAATGTCTGAAACCCCAGCCCTCCTACAGCAAGATGGGAGGTGGAGACAAGAAACCCCTGCAAGCGCTCAGATTTCACCACGGTGATCAGCAGGCAACTCGGTCTCAGACATGTAGAAGAAGGTCATCCTGACCCCCACCCCAGGTTGTCCTCTGACCTCCACGTGCTTACCTTGACATTCATGTTTCTGCACTCACAAGCATGGATATGTACACACATCCATACACACACATGCTCATAACAATAATAACAACAACAATAATGATGATGATGATGGTAAAACTATCTGGACTTTTGAGTAATGGGTTGAGTGTGTGTGTGTGTGTGTGTGTGTGTGTGTGTGTGTGTACTCTAAAATATGCACTCAAGAAGCAACTTAAAATTTAATAAATTTAGGCCATACATGGTGGTGCACACCTTGAATCCCAGCACTCAGGATCACCATGAGTTTGAGGCCACCCTGAGACTACATAGTGTATTCTAGGTCAGCCTGGGCTACGGTGAGACTCTACCTCGAAAAAAAAAATTTTTAATACATTTAAGCAGAAAGGTTTGAATTTAATCTATAACTCATAACCTTTTATTCAATATCAATATATATTATTTAATGAGAATAATCAATTCCCACACTTGAAAAACAACTGCTTTAATCATATCCTTTAACTTAAAAGTTAACATATAATTTACTTAATGATGGATTCTTTTAAACTGCCTTCATCAAGACGCAGTATCAAAACAGCCCCTCTCGACAAAGCCCTTGGACACCATTCATAATCAGGCCACTATTGCTAACAAACCCCACATGGTTTTCATGGGTAATGGGTTGACATATTGTCCCTGACACATTGCACATAGGGAACATGCTTGACTCGGTCCTGCAGCCCTTCGGGCAGAGCAGGGTTGCAGGCAGCCACGTCCATGTCTGCTAAGTGGCACAGGTCTCCTGCTTCTGTAACCGGTGGTGATGTATTTGTGAATCTTGACTCCAGGTGCTCACAAGGTGTTTGTAATCATATTACAATGATGGAGGGGAGTGAGGGAAGCAAGCCGGAAAGCTTAACAGCCTGCTCCTCAAAAAAAAAAAAAAAAACAATCATATGCTTTGAGACTTACAAGTACGCTCAGTGGGATGGGGAGACTTTTTCTTAATATCCGAACACATTGAAATGTAAAGAAATACACAGGTCAATGGCTATTTGGGCAGACTGGTTTTAAATATTGGGGGTTTTAGTTGCTCATTGTTTATTTTTAGTTCTTGAGGCAAGGTCTCACTCTATCCCAGGCTAACCTAGAACTCACTATGTATGTAGCCTAGGCTGGTCTTGAACTCACGGCACTCTTTCTGACTCAGCAGCTTCCCAAATGCTGGGATTTCAGTGATCTGATTATTTATTTTATTTTATTTTATTTTTATTTTTATTTTTATTTTTATTTTTAGAGGCAAGCCCAACAGACTGGCCTTTTTTTTTTTTTTTTTTTTTTTTTTTTTTTTTTTTTTTTTTTTTTTTAATGCAAGAGAGATAGGAGAGGAGAGAGGGGGAAAGAATTGGCACATGTAGGCCTCCAGTTACTACAATTGAATTCCAGACACGTATGCCATCTTGTGCTTGTATCACTTGGGCTTATGTGGGACCTAGAGAGTCAAATATGAGTCCTTAGGCTTCACAGACAAGCACCTTAACTGCTAAG
Organism: Orientallactaga sibirica; assembly: GCA_036365145.1. Lineage (NCBI taxonomy): Eukaryota > Metazoa > Chordata > Mammalia > Rodentia > Dipodidae > Orientallactaga > Orientallactaga sibirica. Next base: position 4,736,008 of record JAEOAD010000009.1, read on the forward strand.
CCATCTCTCCAGCCCATGATCAGTTCTATGCACAAGATTTTCAAACTTTAGCCCAAGGGTACATGTCACACAATTGCTGCAGCCCTCTGAAGATACCCAAATTTGGAGGGGGCAAAAAAATCTTCATTATACCATATTTCCTTATCTCTAGAATGGCTATTAAAAGGGAGCTTTAAATATTGCTGTGATTAATTTTAGCAATAAATTACCTAGGAAGGTATTTTTTTTTACCTTCCAATAGCACAGCCAATAATAGTGAAGGAGGAAGTCTAATATTTCTTATCCAAAATTGGGACTAAAAGTGCTTCAGATTTTTCAAATTTTTTATATGTTGAGATTTTTGCATATATTCTATGATATTTGGAGATAGGACCCAAGTTGATATATGAGTTTCATTTGCATATTACATACACCTTATACACACAGCCTGACGACAACGTTAGACAATATTTTTACTCTACTTGTGTTTTGACTGAGACCTGACACATAAGATCAGGCGTGAAGTTTTCCACTGTCAGCAACACATTATCACTCAAAAGTTTCAGAAATGTTGAGATGACCAATCTGAGTTTTGTTCCTGGTGTCTACGTTGTTGTCCCTTTTTTTCTATAAAATCAGCCTCCTCTTGTCAACTTACAGAACATTTATTCTATTGTAGGGAATGACTTAGAGGTTAAGGCGTTTGCCTGCAAAGCCAAAGGACCCCGGTTCGATTCTCCAGGACCCGCACAAAGCCAGATGCACAAGGTGGTGCATGCGATCTGGAGTTTGTTTGCAGTGGCTGGAGGCCCTGACATGCCCATTTTCTCTCTCTCTCTCTCTCTGTCCCTCCCTCTTTCTCTCTCTCAAATAAATAAATAAGAAGTTTAAAAAAACAGAAAAAATATGCCATGTTATAAAATAAAAAAAAAGAAAGAAGGAAGGAAGGAAGGAAGGAAGGAAGGAAGGAAGGAAGGAAGGAAGGAAGGGAGGAAGAGTTTCAGATTTCACAGCATTTTAAAATTTCAAAATTTGGAATTTTTGGTCTGATATTTCTCAAGTGGCATTGTCATGTGCACACATCCCTGTACTGTGTGCTGAGTACTTGACAGTTATAACACAGATGATGCTAGCCCTGGATTGAAACCACACTCTAAATGAGGCATCACCGGCCAAGATTAACAGGTAGTACAGAAGGAATAAATAAAGCAATGAGGAAGCCTTTTATGCACAACAAACAAATTGGAAAAGGGAACATTAGTGAGGAGGGTCTCTGCAGTGGAAATTCCATGTAAGTCCTGGGCACTCCTTCCTTTTAGCAGCATGTGTTAATGGTTGCCTGCTGGGTGCCAGGCACTCGTGGAGACCCCAAAGGCACAGCAGCAAACTCCACTGAGGAAGATTTCTGCCTTCTTAGAACTTCTATCCTTTCAAAGGTTGGCTACGGTCACTTCATCTTTATTTTTTGTTAGAGACAAGCCCAACAGACCGACCCTTTCTTTTTTTTGGGGGGGGGGGGTCGAGGCAGGGTTTCACTCTGGTCCAGGCTGATCTGGAATTCACTATATAGTCTCAGGGTGGCCTCGAACTCATGGCAATCCCCCTACCTCTGCCTCCCAAGTGCTGGAATCAAAGGTGTGCACCACCACAACAAACCAGACTGACCTTTTTTATGTGAGAGAGTGAGAGACAGAGAGAGAGAGAGAAATGGCGCACCAGGGCCTCCAGCCACTGTAATCAAACGCCAAACATGTGTGCCACCTTGCACGTATGTGCGACCTTGTGCACTTGCATCACCTGTGTGCATCTGGCTTACGTGGGACCTCGAGAATCGAACATAGGTCCTCAGGCTTCTCAGGAAGTGTCTTAACCATTAGGCCATCTCTCCAGCCCCACTTCATTTTTTTTGTTGTTTGTTTGTTTGTTTTACAAGTCAGGGAGGGTCTCACTCTAGCCCAGGCTAACCTGGAATTCACTGTGTAGTCTCAGGGTGGCCTCGAATTCACAGCAATCCGAGTACCTCTGCCTCCCGAGTACTGGGATTAAAGTCGTGCACCACCATGCCCGGCTCCCGCAGTTCATTTTTAATGAAACAAAAATAGCACTGGTCATGGTAGCCCATGCCTTTAATCCCAGCACTCGGGAGGTAGAGGAAGGAGGATCGGGACTGCTATGAGTTCGAGGCCAGCCTGGGATTACAGAGTGAATTCCAGGTCAGTCTGGGCTAGAGCAAGACCCTACCTCAAAATAACAACAACAACAAAATATTGTCAAGAAGGAAGCTGGGGCCAGAGTAGCTAAGCATGTCCAAGGCCCTAGGTTTGATTCCCAGCAAAATATAAAACAGTAAAGAGGAGTTTGATACATAGCATAGACCTCTTTTCACAGATGGTCTTCTTGGGGCATGCCCTTTATCTCTTCTTGAATCACACCTTCCAATTGCGGGATGCCACCAGGAGACAAGGAAAGCATTGGCAATCTTCATTTCTTAAAATAGTTGGGCTTTCTGTGAGTGTGTGTGTATGAGTGTATGAATGCATGTGTGAGTGAGTGTGTGTGTGAGTGTGTATGTGTGTATGAGTGTGTGAGAGTGTGTGTGTATGAGTGTGTGAATGCATGTGTGAGTAAGTGTGTGTGTGAGTGTGTATGAGTTTTCTATGAGGTTCTTTGGTTTGTGACTTGGGTCTTCTAAATGTCAATCATTTTCCTTGCACTACGTTGCACAGATATATATGTGTTTTATTTTCTCGAGGTAAAGTCTCACTCTAGGCTGACCTGGAACTTACTTTGTATCCCCAAGGTGGCCTAGAACACCTGGTAATTCTCCTACCTTAGCCTCCTGAGTGCTGGGATTAAAGGTGTGCACACCTGGCTTGCACAGATATGTTTCTAAGGAATATCTTTCATTCTAACTATTTCGTTCAAGGCACTGGGCTGTCGTTTCTTTAGAATCACCAAGACACCTTGTAGAAGTACTTGATCCATGGAAAACCCGTCACTCTGCACTCCCAGCCTCTGAGCTGAGACGGCACTCATCAGAGACGTTGGTGGGCTTTATTACTGCTTTGGGGGCCAAAGAACAGGTTGCATATATTGTCTTTATTATCCAGCCGCAGTTTCTCCGGCCAGGCTCTTAGGTCATCAGAAGTAGAAATAGTGGACTCAAAGACTATTGTTTGGCTTAGTGAGATGGCTAGGCAGTTAAGATGCTTGCTTGTGAAGACTAAGGACCCATGTTCGACTCTCCAGATCCTACGTAAGCCAGACACACAAGATGGATGATACAAGTACGCAAAGTCACACATGTGCACAAGATGGCCCATCCGTCTGGAGTTCAACTGCAGTGGGTGGAGGCCCTGGTGCACCACTTCTCTCTCTCATAAAAAATAAAATTTAAAGAAAAGACTATTATTCAGGGCTGGAGAAATGGCTCAGTGGTTAAAGGTGATTGCTTGCAAAGCCTGACAGCTCAGATTCAATTCTCTAGTACCCATGTAAAGCCAGATGCTCAAAGTGGCACATGCGTCTGGGGTTCATTTGCAATGGCAGGAGGCCCTGGTGTGCCCATTCTCTACTCGCTCTCCCTCTCTCTCTCTCTCTAATAAAAAAAGAAATATTTTCAACATTTTAGTTTCTAAAAGGCTATTCAACAAGCCAGTGTGTAGAGAGAGACCCACACATAAGTGTATACATGTGCCCCTCCACACACACATAGAAAAGAGAGGGAAAGGAAGGTTCTAACAGCTATGTCCCAAGAGTTCTAACCCTGGAAAACTGAATAAAGGATGCTGTAACATAATGTAGATTTAATGAATACATGTGGTTCTCTCTCTCTCTCTCTAAAAAATAAATAAATAAGATTGGAGACATGGCTTAGGGGTTAAGGTGCCTGCCTGCTAAGCCTAAGAACGAGGTTTCAATCTCCAGGTCCCACGTTTAGCCAGATACAGTGACGCAAGGGCGCAATGCCGCACTTGACCACAAGGGGCGCACACATCTGGATTTCGTTCACAGTAGCTGAGAGACTGCTGGCGCGCCCATCTCTATCTGTCTCCCTCTCCTTCTCTGTGTCTTTCTCCAAAAAATAAATAAAATAATTTAAATTTTTTTTAAATAAATAAAAGTAAAAATCAATAGTACGTAAAATATTTTTGTAAAGGGCTGGTTCAAGGCACTTGCATACAAAACCTGACAGCCTGGGTTCAATTTGCAGTGGCAAAAGTCCCTGGCATGCCCATTAATTTTCTCCCTCTTTCCTCACAAATAAATAAAAACGTTTTTAGCATGAAATTTGAGTTGAGGATGTGGCTCAGTGCTTGCCTCAAATGCACAAGGCCTTAAGTATGATGTTCAGTGACATACACTTACATACACAAAAACAGTGAAATTTCTCATTTAAAAATCCCATTTGGGGGCTGGAGAGATGGCTTAGCTATTAAGGCACTTGCCTGCAAAGCCAGAGGATCCAGGTTCAACTCCCCAGGACCCACATAAGCCAGATACACAAGGGGGCACATGCATCTAGAGTTTGTTTGCAGTGGCTGGAGGCCCTGGCGTGCCTGTTCTCTCTTTCTCTCTACCTGCCTACTTCTGTATCTCTCTCTCTTTCTCAAATAAGTACCTAAAAATAAAAATATTTTTAAAATCCCATTTGGGGCCAGAGAGATGGCTTAGTAGTTAAGGCACTTGCCTGCAAAGCCTAAAGACTCAGGTTTGATTCCCCAGGACCCACGTAAGCCAGATGCACAAGGCAGCGCATACATCTAGAGTTCGTTTGCGGTGGCTAGAGGCCCTGGCACACCCATTCTCTCTCCTCTTTCCCCCACATCTGCCTCTTTTTCTCTCAAATAAATAAATTTTAATTTTAATTTTTAAAAAGTCCAGTTTTGAAAGTCCCAGCAGCCAAAGTTCCTATTTCTATGTGACAACAGTCTGACAAAGCTGAGGGCAGCTGTGCCCTTGGATGGGCAATGGGTGTGTGCCTGTCAGGTCCCACAACCCCTCAGGGCTCAGGCCTCTTGTTGTGTTGCCTGACACATTTGATTATGAAAACACTACCGTACACAAACTCTAGGATCTCGGTTGTTCTGGTTTGGGGAGCTGAGAAGTGACGTGGCTAGGGCATCTTGCTGATAAGGCCACAGGGTCTTGAGTGGGATGGGCTGCTGTCCTCCAGGGGCCCAAAGGCCTCCAGCCAGATTCCTTTCTACACATGGAGAAGACCAAGAACTCACATTTCAAAATAAGGAAAGTAGCTATGTTCTGTACCTGTTCCCGGCCTATGCGCTAAATTAGCTGAACCCTCCCTCATTGCTTTCAGAAAATATCAAATATTAAATATCAAAGACCTTCCAGTTTCCCTTCCAGAAGCATCTCAGAAAGAAAAAAATCCTTTTGGAATAGGAATGGAGTGTGAGTAAGTGAAGGATCCAGCTGAAGGCAACTTTGGCCCTGCCTGTCTCTCAGAGAACTAGCTCATTTTATGCCCTTACAAAGATGACAAGTGCCTTTGGGGTCTCAGAACATCTCACGAGAGAAAAAGAGAGAGAGAGAGAGAGACAGAGAGAGGGAGAGAGATGTGGAGTTGAGATTTGGAGACTATAGACTGTCATGTGTAACATCCAAAGCCACCTTTGGTGAGCAGTCCAAGAGGGGAGATCAAAGTCGTCGGGAACATTTGTCTCCTGGGCTGCGGTAAATGCATCCAGGCCCACACTCGGGCACTCACCTCTGATCCTGTTACTTAACTCTTCCAGACGGCCTCTGCTTTAACTTCCTAACAAGCCCATGAACTCCCCAAGGAAGACCCAAGTTCCTGCATTGGATATCCACACAAAACTGTAAATGTATGCCTGTGTCTAAAGGAGACAGAGACAGAGAGAGAGAGAGGAGACCAAGACCTAAAGGGAAGAAAGAGACAGAAAGAAAGAGATTGAAAGGAAACACATCTCAAGGTGAGAGAGAAAGAGAGATCTAAAGAAGAAAGAGAGATCTACGAGAGAGAACAACAGATACGAATAAAGGAGAGAAGGGATCTGTGTGGGATACGCCGGGGTAGTTAAATCGTTATCTTCTTTGAGTTCTTTTAGAAATAAAATAAATATAAAAAGACAAGTAATTTTCTCACCTAATTTGCTTGTGGAGCTGATAATTAAGTGTTGCTGGTTGCATCACCAGGATGAATTTGTGATGCTTGCTGTAGTGGCTCTGCATATTTAAAGATGAAAATGTTCTTTCTGGCTTGGTAAAAATATCATTTTTATGAACCCTCTCCCCCAGGCAGTCCTGAAAGCCTCCATTCCTTGCTTCTCGAGCTGCAAGACTCCCTGTCTGAGATCTGACAAAGATCAACTTGATGATCCCTGAGTGTTCCTGTCAGCCCACCTCTAGGAAGCAATCCTAGACTCTGATCTACAGAAATGCCAGATGTTCCCAGAAAGACCTGCCCCCCTATGCCCCACCATGCCTCTGCTGTGTGTGTCTCAATTATTCTATCCTCTCACCCCTTATGAGGAGAGGGAAAATCACACCACTGACGATCCCCAGCCGCAGTGCCCACAGCTGTTTGGAGATGCCCACGACGCCATGCACAAACTAGAGGGCGCTGTGAAAGTTTCTGTCTCCCTTTCCTCATCTCCAGATAGAAACAGTCACTGGCAGGGATGGCCTGAGGTTGAAATGAGCCGATGTACAAAGTCCAGAACAGAAAGCCCACAAAGCGTAGAGTGCACCGTGGTCCCCATTGCCATCTATCTGGATGACCCCAAAGTAGATTCATGTCAGAGTGACTAGGGGAAGGGCTAAAGAGATGCTCAGTGGTAAAGGGAGCTTGCCTGCAGAGCCTGAAGGCCAGGGTTCGATTCCACACTACCCACATAAAGCAAGAGGCACAAAGTGGCGCATGCGTCTGGAGTTCATTTGCAGTGGCCGGAGGCCTTGGTGTGCCCATTTTCTCTCTCTCTCTCTCTCTCTCTCTCTCTCTCTAATAAATAAATATTTTTAAATATTTTATTTTTATTTATGTATTTGAGAGAGAGGAGAGAGAGAGAGAATGGGTACTCCAGGGCCTCCAGCCACTGCAAACAAACTCCAGATACATACACCACTTCGTGCGTCTGGTTTATGTGGGTACTGGGCAATCAACCTTGGGTCATTAAGCTTTTCATTCCAAGCAAGTGTCTTAACTGCTGAGTCATCTCTCTAGCCTGAGCTTCCTTTGAAATCATATCTATTGCTGCTAAAAAATACTGTTGCTAACATAGATACTCCAAAGAGACTTAATTTGCTTAGTCTTTGGGCAAACGTCACAGGAGATGGGAGTCAAACATGAGTAGTCTCTCTGTCTCTCTCTTTCTCTTCCTCTCAATTTTAACTTTTCCTTTTTGGCATTTTTGAGGTAGGATCTCCCTCTAGCCCAGACTGACCTGGAACTCACACTGTAGTTCCAGGCTGGCCTTGAACTCACAGTGAAACTCCTACCTCTGCCACCTGAGTGCTGGGATTAAAGGTATGCATCACCACACCTCGCCCTCAATTCTAACTTTTCTAATTAACATCTCTCATCACCTTTAATTCCCATCATGCTGACTACTAAATATCCTTTGTGGATTTGTGGCAGCCTCAGAGGAAATGACCAGCAACGTAAATTACTCCCATGGAAACATTGTTCTTACCAGCAGGGATTTAGTGAAGAAGCAAAAAAGAGTTTCCCATTCCAGTTAACCATGTCAGAGCAAGAACTGTTTGAGGGTTAGAGAGATAGCAAATTGGATCAAAACACTTGCCACACAAGAGTGACAACCTGAGTTTGGATCCCCGGCACTCACATAAATGCCAGGGTGGGCATGGTAACCCACCTGTAATTCCAGCGCTTGAGAGAGGGAGCTAGGAGAGTCACGGGGCAAGCTGGCTAAGTAGACTAGCTGAATCAGAAAGTTCTCTGTTCAAGAGACAAACTGTGCATCAGTAAGCAAAGGAGGCAGCGAATGAGAAAGACACTTGACAGAACCTTCCATAAGCACCCACACACACGTGTGCCCACAGGCCATGAATGTACATACACACATACACGCACGTAACACGTGCACAAAGAATTGTTTGGGCTGTGGAAGGAACAGCGATTTATACTCACGCGTCCTTATTTCCGCACCGACTCAGGGGATGGCTCCTGGAGAATAAGCATGGATATCTAAACACGACCAGATTTTGACCACACCCCGCCTCTGCATGTGCTCTGCTCGCGAGCATCCCAACCGTGGCGGCCCATCTGTGTCGTACTTGGCTGGAGCAGAGAAAAGGCTCACCGCGCACACATCTGGTTCACGTGCAGCATCTCCGTCGTCGCTACCATTCAGGAAACATCTTCACTGGTAACTACTAACAACACCCATTACGGGATACACATAGGTTTTGTGTAGCTCATAAAAGATGAATTTTTTTTTTCTTCCCCACAGCTCCCAGCTCATCTTAGGCATTGCTGGGAAAGGAGGCGACGTCTAGAAACTTTGTTTGTTAAAGTCACTGGAACCAGAAGAAGAGTTTCAGGTCCACACATCAACAGGATAGGCAAGTCCCATGAAATGAAACATTCTGGCTCCCTCATGACTTTTCCTCTCTGTTTTATTTATTTATTTGAGAGCGAAAGTGGCAGAGAGAGAGAGAGAGAATGGATGCGCCAGAGCCTCCAGCCACTGTAAACTCCAGACGCATGCGCTACCCTGTGCATCTAACTTACTTGGGTACTGGAGAATCAAGCCTGGGTCCTTAGGCTTCACAGGTAAATGCCTTAACTGCTAAGCCATCTCTCCAGGCCTGACATTTCCTCTTTGAATAGGGCTTTTAGTAATTAAAATCACTGCCTACACACGGTGCTTCCCTGCTCCGTACCTGTAACATCCTGCACGCAGTCACACCTCTTAGTATATAACATATTACCTTGCACACACAGATTTACAGGAAAGTATTGTCAGTTAAAAAAAAAAAAAAAGCAAGAAGCAGCCATGAAGATAATTTTTTAAATATTTTATTTATTTATTTGAGAGAGAGGCAGATATCTAGAGAGAATGGGTACACTAGGGCCTCCAGCTGCTGCAAACAAACTCCAGACACATGCATCACCTTATGCATCTGGCTTAGGTGGATATAGGGAATCAAACCTGGGTCATTAGACTTCACAGGCAAGTGCCTTATCTGCTAAGCCATCTCTCTAGTCCTACAGAAAGAAAGAAAGAAAGAAAGAAAGAAAGAAAGAAAGAAAGAAAGAAAGAAAGAAAGAAAGAAAGAAGAAAGAAAGAAAGAAAGAAAGAAAGAAAGAAAGAAAGATAGAAGGGAGGGAGGAAGGAAGGAAGAAGAAAGAGAGGGAGGGACAGAGGGAGGGAGGGAGGGAGGGAGGGAGGGAGGGAGGGAGGGAGGGAGGGAGGGAGGAAGAAAGAAAGAAATTAGGCTGGGGAAATGGCTCAATCCTCACCAAACAAGTACGAGGGCCTGAGCTGAGATCCCTAAAACTGACATTAAATGTCAGGCACAGTGATAGAGTGATGTGTGTATGTAATCCCAGTGCTAGGGAGTCAGTGACAGGGAATTCCTGTTGCTCACTAGCTAGCTAGTCTAGTCGAATGGGTCATCTCCAGATTCAATGAGAGACCGCCCCTCAAAGAATAAGGTGGAGGGCTGGAGAGATGGCTCAGTGGTTAAGGCACTTGCCTGCAAAGCCTCATGATCCAGGTTCCAGGCCCCAAGTAAAGCCAGATGCACAAAGTGGTATATGCATCGGAGTTTGTTTGCAGCAGCTAGAGGCCCTGGCATGCCCATTCTCTCCCTCTCTCTCTCTCTTTCTCTCTCTCTCTCCCTCTCTCTCTGTCTCTCTCTCTCTCTTCTTGCATATAAATAAATGAATATTTTTTTTTTTTTTTTTTGGTTTTCCGAAGTAGGGTTTCACTCTAGCTCAGGCTAACCTGGAATTCACTATGTAGTCTCAGAGTGGCCTCGAACTCATGGCGATCCTCCTATCTCTACCTCCCGAGTGCTGGGATTAAAGGCGTGCACCACCTCGCCCGGCTATTTTTTTAAAAAAGAATAAGATGGAGAATGACATGCACACATATAGACACATGCATTTGCACACGCCCATATATGTATGAACATGGAAATACACATGCACATTCACAAGCAGAAAAAGGGACCAGATTCACTGTAATTATTTTCCATTACTCTTGTACAACATCAGCCTTACTCCTTAACTCATCACATCCTTGAAGTATGACAGCGGGGGGAGGGGTGTTTTCCGTGAAAGAAGTAGAAGCCACTACACTTATAGCTCAGCCACCTGCCTACTACAGTACGGGAGGCTGGGAGTCACTAATGAGTGTGGATTTTGTCGCATCCATTAGTACCTGTTAGCTGGATCAGAAGAGAGCATCTTTGAGCCTAAGCAGCCCACAAATCCCTTTCATGTGCCCCACTGCTTATAGACTCTGACAACAATATGGTGAGACTTCCCTCCCTCTGGCCCAGGGCCACGAACAGCATCAGAGCACACCCAATGCTCCACGAGCAGGCAGCATAGCAGGAAAAGGTCAGAATGAATTCTTACTTCTCTTGAAAGAAATACACCTTGACACAATTTTTTTTTGTCTATAGGAAAAAAGAAGGGCATCTCTGTCAGGAATTTTTCCTAACCAGTAACTTCTTCTAAGAGAAGAATGTTGAGCTTCTAACAATGAGGAGTTCAAGTTCTTTTTTTAAAAAAAAAAAAATATTTTTTATGTATTTATTTGAGAGAGAGCATGGACACACCAAGGCCTCTTGCTACTGCAAACAAACTCTGGATCCATGAGCCACGCTGTGCATCTGGCTCTATGTGGATAATGGAAAATCAAACCTGAGCCAGCAGGTTTTGCAAATAAGCACCTTGAACCTCTAAACCATCTCCCCAGCCCAGACAGGTTCAAGTTCTAACCTTTAACATGGATAATAACCCAAATATTAAGGTTTTGAGGGATGGGAAGATGGTTTGGAGGGTAAGAGTGCTTACCACAATCATGAAAGCTTGTGATTGCCTCAGACTACCCTAAATCAATTTCCCAGAGCCCACTTAAATAATTGGGTATGGCCACACATGCCTGTAATCCCAGTTCTGTGGAGATCAGAGATCAGAGAATGGCAGGGACTCTGAAAACCACAGCGCCACATTCAGAGAGACTCCATCTCAAGGAAATACATGAAAGAGAAATAGAAGATGGACGTTTCACGTTCTCCTCTGGCCTTTGTGCACCCGCAAGTCCACCTGCAAATACATGAGCATACACCACACACACATACCAACACACGCCACACGACACATACTACACATGGTTAAAAAATGGTTCTGACGGAGGAAGAGCCATGTTATCTTTAAATGGGGATAAGTGGTAATGATGTTCAGTATTTCAATTTCTTCCTCTGGAGTGAGAAGGTGAACAGAAATTAACAGATAATCAGAGTGCTATATCACACCGAATGTCCCCAGGAGGTCTTCCAAAAGAAGGAATTAGGTAGCCAAGTCTTATTTGAGAAGATGCTATAAATGGAAATTATTTGCTTTTACATTCTGTATCTTTCATTTGAAAAGGTTTTCTCTTTTTTAAAAAAAATTTTTTTTTTTTGGTTTTTTGAGGTAGGGTCTCCCTCAAGCCCAAGCTGACCTGGAATTCACTCTGTAGTCTCAGGGTTGCCTCGAACTCATGGCAATCCTCCTACCTCTGCCTCCCAAGTGCTGGGATTAAAGGCGTGTGCCACCACGCCTGGCTTAAAATATATATTTTAATTTATTTATTTTCAAGGAGCGAGACGGAGGAAGAGAATGGGCACACTAGGGCCTTAAGCCGCTGCATACGAACTCCAAATGCACACACCACTTTGTGCATCTGGCTTTATGTGGGTACTGGGGACTCGAACCCAGGTCATTAGGCTTTGCAAGCAAGCACTTCAACCACTGAGCGATCTCTCGAGCCCAGTTTCCTCCTTTAGTGTAGAATGGATAGCCAAGTAGCAAACAATGCCATTGGTGAAAGAGACATGCCTTAAAATGGACAAGTGATGTAATATCCATGTGCTTTTGCTAAAACCAAGTGCCTTAAAAACACAACCATTTCTTTAACCCATGATTCTGTGTGTCAGTAGTACAGGGTGGTTTGGGCTGGGGCGTTCTGGCCTAAGCTGGACTTCATCATGTATCTGTGGCCATCTGCTAACCCTAGTGGGGATTTGAGGGTCTCGGCTACACTTGGTTTCTTTTATTCCAGGGGGCTTACCTGAGCTTGTTGCCTGGCAGGTGGGTGGCTGGCAGGATTCCAAGAGATCCAGCTGAGATGTTCAAGCTACTGGGGGGTCTGCACTCACATTTGGTGCAGCCTGATGTCTGCCTCATTCGGGGATGTCCCATCCCAGCTGCAAGACCCAAAAGAGACTCTGTTCAGGGTTGGGGAGCTGACTGCCTGGTAAAGCACTTACCATGCAAGGATAAGGACCTAAGTGTAGATTTCCAGCAGAGCAAGCTGGTTAACTTAACTAGTCACATCAGCAAGCTCTGGGTTCAAGGCAGAGACACTGTCTCAGATTGGGCATAGTGGCACACGTCTTTAATCCCAACGCTTGGGAGGCTGAGGTAGGAGGATCGCCATCATAGACCTTTTTAAATCTATACATTTTTAATGCACTCCCTAATCTCTAAATAGCAACAGTATTTTTACACTTTTATTTATCTGGACATGTGTGTGTGTGTGCATGCATGTGTATGGGTGTGGAAGAGGGCACTGCAAATGAATGCCAGCCAGATGCAAGTGCCACATTGTATAAGGCTTTTATGTAAGTGCCAGGGAATTGAACCCAACCTGGCAGGCTTTCAAGCAAGCACCTTTAACCACTGAGTCATCTCCCCAGCCACTCATCAGTAATGCTTTTCATTTATTCATTCATGATAAAGAAAAGAGAGAGAGAGAGAGAGAGAGAGAGAAAATGGGTGTGCCAGGGCCTCTAGCCATTGCAAACGAACTCCAGACGCATGTGCCACCATGTGCATCTGCCTTATGTAGGTACTAGACAATTGAATTTCATGGGCAAACTCCTTAACTCAAACTCACAGTGATCCTCCTACCTCTGCCTCCCAAGTGCTGGGATTAAAGACGTGCTCCACCACGCCCGGCTCTTTGTATTTTTTTAGAATATTTTATACATACATATATATTTGTATGTATGGAGAGAGAGAGAGAGAGAGAGAAGGGGCCCACCACATCCTCTTGCTATTGCAAACAAACTCCAGATGCTTCTGTCACTCTGTGCATCAGGCTTACATGGGTACTGGGGAATTGAACCCAAGTTGTTAGCCTTTGCAGGCAAATGCCTTAACTGCTAAGCCATCTCTCCAGCCCTCTCTTTTGCATTTTTTAAGGCTTACTATATGGGAGTTCTGGCTGTCCTCGTTCTGTATCTGCTGTGGATCTACAATGAAGTGAGCCAGCTGCCTCCATTTTAATGAAGCTTCCCCTCAAAACTGTAAGCCTAAATAAGCCCTTTCCTCTTCTCAGAAAACAAACAAACAAACAAAAAAGGTTTGCTTTATGGCTGAAAATGTGAACCATTTTGTTCCATGGGCTGCTGAGAAGAATTTATATTCCTCAGCTATCTGATGGAATTTTCTATAGATGTCTGTCAAGGCCATTGGATCTATAATGAAGTTTAGCTGTGAAGCATCTTTGTGGGGCTTTTCTGGAAGTTTGTTCTGCTTCCATTTCTGTTTTTGTTTTGGTCTGAATTATCTTATCTGATAATGAGAGTGGGCTACTGAAGTTACCTCCTAGAATTGTATCTTGACCTATCTGTCTCTCTATGTTTAAGTGTTTGTTCATGAAAGTTGGTGTAGTGGTGTTTACTGAATCCATGTTTGCAATCTTTATCGTTTCTAGATAGATCATTCTCTTGATAAATAAGGAGTTCCTAGCTCTGGCGTGGACCGTACTTTGCAAGATATGAGTTTGGCTTCACCTGATATTTAGCTTCCATGTGATTGGCATGTTGTTTCCCATCCTTTTGCTTTCAGTCTGTGGATGTCCTCGCCAGTAAGGTGTGTTTCTTACAAACAATAAACAGATCGTATTTTTCAATACAGTCAGTTAATCTGAGGCTCCTATACAAACTCCTACTGTTTTCCCCCTAAGTTTAGCAGGAATTTGATGTGAGTTCACAGTTTCTCTGGATGATCCCCTGGTACCATCCCAGTACAGCTTTCTAATGCTCTGTCCAATGCCAAGTGAGAAGAGAAGCAAATGACAGTATTCTTTATTCAGGCCATTTTCTGTCGGCAAAAGAAACCAGGTTAATGACTGGCATAAATGTTGTGATCACTTTTAACTAAGACATGAATCAGCCTGGTGCTAATGACTTTTTATACCTATTTTTACTTTCATTAGAGCCTTGTCAGAAAACATTTTTTTAAATAGGTGCCAAATCCAAGCTTATTTTTCAACCTGTTTAGGTCTCTAATATTCTTGCAACCTGAAATATTCAAGGCAATGTGTACAATCAGATCATGCTACAAATAAAACTAGAAATCTTTTTTTCTCCTTTAAAAATATTTTATCTACTTATTTATTTGAGAAAGGGAGAGGATGGGCACAGAGGGCCTCCCTCTGGCCACTGCCAACAAACTCCAGACATATGTGCCACCTACACCTGGCTTTACATGGGTACTAGGGAATTGAACCCCAGTCCTTTGGCTTTGTAGGCAAGTACTTTAATCAATGAGCCATCTCTCCAGTCCTAGAAATCTTTTAAGTTGGAGAAAAATTATGCCAAATGATGATACTATGTACAAATAAATGATTTCTAAAATGCTTCTTAGCTGTATAATTCTATAATTGCCATTCAGTAATAATAATAGAGGCATTTATTGACAACTTTAACTCACCAGGATAAAACGGTTTCAATTATTTTTATCCTTTACACATAGGGAAAAACTAAATCCCAGTAAGGATGAAGATGAATAAACCTCCTGAGTTTCTCCCTGTGCCAGGTCTCTCATTCTGAATGCACCACACGTGCATGCTTAGCCATTACTTTCCGTACACAGCATTCGGTTGTCACCCGCTTACCTAGCCAGACTAGAGGAAACAGGCATAAGGAATAAGAGGGAATAAGGAATTTCCTACCAGTAAGAATCAACAAGTGGGCTGGAGAGATAGCTTAGTGGTTAAGGCGCTTGCCTGAGGAGCTTAAGGACCCAGGTTTGATTCCTAGGACCCACATTAAGCCAGATGCACAAGGTGGCACATGTGTCTGGAATTCATTTGCAGTGGCTGGAGGCCTCAACACACCCATTCTCATTCTCTCTCTGTGTCTCTCTTCTTTCTATCTCTCTCTTCTTACAAATTAATTAATTAATTAATTAATTTTTTAAAAAGCATTGACAAGCCGTAGAAATGCTACTAAAATGAATCTGTGACTTACTTCCTGCAGTATTTTAAAAGGATATGGCATGCCCCTGTCTAACTATAGTCAGTCAGGTGAACTTCCCAAATCAGACATGAAGAGAACAATGGAAGACCTTTCTGTTGTGCAATTCTAGATCGAGTGAAATTGTCAGAGAAATGTAATGTGTTTTCCCAGTGAATGTCAAGTCTAACAGAAACAAATTATTGTCTAATGCCCTGAAAACACGGAAAGATTTATCGTCTTCCTAATTGGTTGAATTTGGTTAGGCAGGCTGACCTTGGCCCACCTTGGGGGGGGGGCGGGAGCAGATGCGGTAACTACCTTGGGGGCTATTATGGAAACTCTAGAGCTAAGACCCCAGAGATGATGGGAGGAGAACATGAGTAGAGCACCTTATTAATGAGAAAGAGAGGTTAGAGGCCTTATGTTTGATCTGATCGCCTAGGATGAGCTGGACGGAAGAAAGCAATTTAGATGTAGGACCATTCAAACTGGCTTTTGGATGTGTCTTTATGGACTGTCATTGAGTTCCTAAGATGGAAAGGAATTTCTAGCATATATAAATATATACATACATACATACATATATACATACATACATACAGGCTAGGGCTGGAGAGATGGCTCAGGAATTTCATGTGCTTCCTACGCAAGCATGAGTGCCTGAGGAGGCCTGAGACTTCCAGAGTTTGAATCTCCTGAACCCACATAAAAAGCAGGGTGTGGCCAAGAGCACCTGTAACCCCATTCACTCAGGGGAGCAGAGTCCCCAGAATCTTCAGAGCCCCACAATCTTCAGAATCAGTAAAGAGACTCCAGCTCAAAAGACCAGACAGAAGAGCAATAGATCAGAACATCTGAGAGTCAACTGTGGCCATGTGGGGTGACATATCACACCGCACGCGTGCGCACACACACACGCACACACACACAAGGTGAATGAGAAAGTTTACTAATAGCAATAAGATGGTGGGGGGGAGGGAATTTGTTGTTGTTGCTGCTGCGGTTTCACCTCAGAATTTAGCATTGGAGGGAGAAGAAACTCCAGCCCATGATCCAGAGGCCATGTCGGTGCTGAACAAAACTCCAAAAATTACACATGAAAATGGATGTCATGGAGTGGAACGCAAAGACGAAGGTTTGAGATGAGTGGCAGCCCAGAAACCAAACAGCCCCGGAATGTTAAGAGCAACAGACCAAAGGAGAGGAGGGTCTTTCGAGGGAGGAAGAGGGCCATAGCGGATGGGATGGGCAGGACCGCTGACGTCACCCGTCGTGTTGTGACAAGTGCTCTCGACTTTGGGGCACGGGCAAGAACAGCTCTGGTCTCCCACCAGAGCTCCTGGGTCCAGACTAGAGGTTGGGGAATTCTGTATTTGCCCTCTGATCACCCAAGAAACCAAGTATCTAACCTCGACTGGGAAATATCTACATAAAGTTTCTCACATTGTCAAAGAACCATAGAATCATGGGAAATTTGTGAAGTGCTTCTTTATAACCCCCCATATCTAAGTTACCACAGGTGATAAGTTTGTGGAGTGTGTGTGTGTGTGTGTGTGGTGTGTGTGGTGTGTACACATGTACATGCAGATTCACACACCCTGTGCATACATATACAGAGGCCAGAGAAAGATATCAGGTATCCTCCATTGCTCTTCCACCTTCGTCCACTGAGACTGAGTCTCTCACTGGGTCTGGAAGCCCCGTTTTCAGTTGGACTGGCTGAGCAGGGAGCCCCAGAGAGCCCCCTGTCTCCACCCTCCCCCAGCACTGAGGTTGCATGTGTGACCATGTACAGCTTTTTGTATGGCTGCTGGGGATTGAACTCAGGGCCCACAAACTTGCACAGCAAGCACCCTTAGCAGCTAAGCCATCTCCCCAGCCTCACATATTTACTGACAGTAACACCAACGTTGTCCTTTCCTCCAGGGAAGAAATTTGTCCTGTCTCTCAGTACCAAGAACAGTTTTGATTCTTCCAAGTGGCTCTTTTGCCTTTACTGTATTTGTGCCATGAATCATGGGATCAACCCTGTCCCCTGTATTAATCAGGGTGCTTCTGAATTTAAGGCCTGCCTCTAGCAATTGTACAACTATAAGGAATGCACTTTTATGGTATGCATTTGGAGTTTAAACTTTACTAATTCTAATTCAACTCTATTTTTATATTCCAATATGCCTACCTTAATTTCCCCATAATTTGGTGGGGAAATTGTCTTCCATTGTCTTTTTTTTGGTTTTTTGAGGTAGGGTCTCACTCTAGCCCAGGCTGACCTGAAACTTGAAATTCACTCTGTAGTCTCAGGGTGGCCTTGAACTTACGGCAATCCTCCTACCTCTGTCTCACAAGTGCTGGGATTAAAGGAGTGCGCCACCACGCCCTGTGGAAATTGTCTTTTGTTTGCTTGGATAGTGTTTGTATATATATGCTTATATTTGTATAATTCTGCATCTCATAATTCATTTCAAATTCTTTTTAATTTTTTAAATTTTATTTATTTGCTGTGTGTGTGTGTGTGTGTGTGTGTGTGTGTGTGTGTGTGTGTGTTGGGCATAACAGAATGTCTTGCTACACAAATGAATGCTCATCTGGCTTTGTGCCGGTGGCTGGGGAATTGAACCTCTGCTGACAGGCTTTGCATGCACGTACTTTTAATCACTGAGCCACGTGCCCAGCCCCTCAAATCCTTTTATGAAAGGAGTAAATAGGGGCTGGGAAGATGACTCAACAGACAGAAGCACTTGCTGGACAATCATGAGTTCGATCCCTAGCACCTACATTAAAGAGAAAAACTGGGCATGGCCATTCCTATAACCTCAGTACTTAGGGGATCAGAGACAGGAAAATTTCTGGAGCTCATTGGTTAGCCACTCTAACCAAAATAAATAAATAAATATAAGTAGATAAATTATAGATAGACAGATAGAGAGATGATAGATAACAAATGTAAGAAAATAATAAGGTAGAATGAAATAACAACAGGTTTTATAACTGTGTATCCAGGACTTTCTTTGCTGATTATATTAAACTTCAATGTCTCTTAATGGCCTATTCTTTTGTTTTTCAGAGCAAGTATACCACCTCTCATATGTTCCCCCAGCCATCAAAATTACTCATATTTTTAAGATGCTGTGTGCATGCATTAATGTCACGGCACTTTTAGAAGTTTGAAAGGATAATAACAATTTATAAGATAACCTTCAAATCTCACAAGCTTATCAATTCCTTAAAAACAATAGCCTGCTGGTCTGCCTACCAATGAACTCCTACAGCAATTGCCATGCTTTGTAGGCAGTCAAAATTATTTGTGAAAAAAACAAGCCTTATCATTGAGCTAGCCACATTGCTATCAGAATAGATAGTGGAGATCATTTAGTGGTTTCAGTAGCAGAAAACATGAAAAATGACAACTAAAAATCAAAAATGCTTAAAGTTTACAATTGTCCCTTAAAAAATTGTTCAGTAAATGAGAAAAGCTTCGTTGGCTTTATTTCTTCTAAATTCTGCTGCATCCGCTCTATTTTAATCCCTTAGACATCTTCCTAAGCACCTTCCTAGCGGCTCCCTCTCTGGCCCAGCTGTGCAGGATGATGCAGTTCCGTCTGCCCCTATTTTTTTTTTCTATGTCCTTGTTGAAGACCTTCAAAAACTGCCAGGGCCAGGAAGCTAAGATTTGAATTCTCTGAAGTTAAAGATGAGGAAAATGCATGAAAAAGAGTATGACCCATTTGTCCTAAGCGCATGGTCCTCCTGAGTCCCTACTGTCAGCGGATTCTCCTCAGCAGGTTTCATTTCAGTCCGTCGCCAAGAAGCATGTATGGAGTCAGCAGGAATGGCTTTGGCACAGTGTGGCTAAGTGCGGAGGACGCACGCACCTCAGAGTGTTACAGAAGACGCTGCAGTCAAAATGGGATGATGCAGATTTATGTGATCAGGTCACTGAAGAAAACATATCCCAAAAATAAAGAGGTACGTGGAGTACATGGAGGAAGAGTGTCAGGATAGAGATTTTCTCTTTTTTTTTTTCTCTGAGTTATACAAAAGAACATTAATGTTACTTCTCAGACAACAGTAGTCTACATTTGTACAAAAGTGATATCCAGGAGTTGGAGAGATGGCTTAATGGTTAAGGCGTTTGCCAGCAAAGCCAACAGACCTCGGTTCAATTCCCCAGGAACACCATAAACCAGACGCACAAGGTGGCGCATGCATCTGGAGTTCGCTTACAGTAGCTGGAGGCCCTGGCACTCCCATTCTCCCTCTCTCTGTCTCTATCTACCTCTCTTTCTCTCTCTCTCTCTCAAATAAATAAATAAAAATAAGTTTTTAAAAAAGTGATATCCAGTGTTATTTTGGTGTGAAGGCTCTGGTTCCGTTTTGCTGGTACTTTTCTTAGCTATAAAATAAATTAATCTCTGAATAAAAAGAATCTTGAGAGCTGGAGAGATGGGTCAGGGGTTAAAACACTTGCCTACTAAGCCTATGGACCCAGGTTCGATTCCCCAGTACCCACATCAAACCAGATTCACAAGGTGGCACTTGAGTCTGGGGTTCATTTGCAGTGTCTAGTGGCCCTGGTGCACTCATTGTCTATCTGCTCCCTCTCTCTCTTTCTCTGTCTCTCTCTCTCTCTCAAATAAATAAATAAAATATTTTAAAAAAACAGAATCTTGGGCTGGAGAGATAGTTCAGTGGTTAGGGTGCTTGCCTGCAAAGTCTAATGACACAAGTTTGATTCCTCAGTACCCATGCAAAGCCAGATGCACAAAGTGACAGGCACATGGAGTTCGTTTGCAGTAGCTGGAGGCCCTGGCATGCCCCCACTCCTTGCACATAAATAATTTTTTTTAATGAATCTTGGGCTGGAGAGATGGCTTAGCAGTTAAGGTGTTTGCCTGCAAAGCCAAAGGACCCCGGTTCAATTCTCCAGGGCCCATGTAAGCCAGATGCACAAGGGGGTGCATGCATCTGGAGTTCATTTGCAGTGGCTGGAGGCCCTGGAGCGCCCATTCTTTCTCCCACCCCCCCACCCCGCCTCTTTATCTCAAATAAATAAATAAATAAATAGCAGAATCTTGCTGGGTGTGGTGGCACACGCCTTTCATCCCATCACCTGGGAGGCAGAGGTAAGAGGATCACCAAAAGTTCGAGGCCACCTTGAGACTACATAGTGAATTGCAGGCCAGTCTGGGCTAGAATGAGACCCTACCTTGGGGGGAAAAAAAAAACAAAGAATCTTGAGATTCCACATCAACTAGTTCATCTGTCACCAATCAGCATCATGAAACAGAGAAAGAAACAGGTACTTTGTTAAACTAATAAAAAAAATCTATGAAGGATGGATGAGAAAGCATAAAGCATGATGTTAACTTAAAGAAATCAAACATGGCCTATTTTAAGGACTTATTTAGCAGCATTCTGGAAAAAGACAAATTATAGGCACATACAATAAACCAATGGTTGCCTAGGAGGTCACTGTAGCATTTGCCTCATAAAGTAGTGATTGAAGATGGACATGTAGCTTGTCTTGGAGTTACACAATTGTATGTATCTATCAAAAGTCACATAAAGGCACACTAAACGGTAAGTGCACTCACTCTATCTAAATTACTCCTTAATAAAAGAAAAATTTTAAGGAGAAAACCTCTATAAATAAATGCATGCCAGCTTCTCCCTAAGCATATGGAGATGTGAGATGGAATGAGGTAGAAGGAAGAGAGAAGGCATTAGTCCTCTCTTAACAAAATGCTTCAAGCTACCACTATGCACGAGTCATGTTTCAACCCTACCCTGCTGAGTTCTCCATGTGAATAGTAACTCACTGATCCAAACCTAGTGGGTTTCAGGCATGGGTTCCAAACCTTAGTCGAGTCTGCTCTCTCTGAAGCCCAAGATTTTAATATGGTATTTGACTGCTTCTCTTAAGGTGTGAATGAAGTTTCTTAACATACAGAAATGCATTTGAGGGCTGGGGAGATGGCTCAGTGGATAAAGCACTTGCCACACAACTCTGAGGACATGATTTCAGATCCCCAGACCCCACATAATAGCAGGAAGCTGTGGTGGGTTTCTGTAATCCCATCATACCTCCGGCAAGAAGGCAGGCGGAGACAGGAGGATTTCCTGGAAGCTCACCAATGGAACTCTGACAAGCAACGAGTGCCCCTGCCTGCAAGCAAGGCCAGGTGAAGACTAAACTGGTCCCCAGCACTTCTCTGGTTTGTGGTCACCCACAGAGTTTTGAGTGCTACTGGTCAAATATTTGTAGACTGCTGTTGCACCCCACGTTGGGCGCCAGTTGCCGGGGCTTTTTTCCCTCCACCACCAGCAGGTAGAGCGGAAGAGAGAGAGAACCAGGCCAGCCTCTTCTCTTGAGGCTGAGCGAGAAGGCGGGTGTCGACGAGTCAAAAAACCTCCCCAAACCACCGGGGAAAAGAAAACCACATTGAGCCAGGAGAAACGTCTAAGGCGGGAATCTCTCCGTTTATTGTCACGGGAGATATTTATATACTTTGAGGAAGGGGGCAGGAAGAGGGGATGAGAGAAAGGTATAAGGGCCAATAGTATTTCATCACGTCAGCAGCAGCTGGGTGGAGGCAGTTTCAGCTTAGGTGCTGAGTCACTTCAAGGGCAGGTCATGAAACTCTACTCAGGCTCTGGAAGCTCGACTAGGCCTCACCGGGAGTAGGCCAAAATTGGCTGGGCTAACCACTAGGCTTCACACCGGGCAGGGCCCAACAGACTGCTACCCTACTCCTAGGGTTCTGTGTACATTTCTCATAATTAAACCAGTATAAAAGTGGATTTGGTATCTTCCTTGTAGTCTCAATAATATCTTGATCCACTTCTGCAGCAATTACAAAATGTCATACACTTGCATGGCTTTATAGACAACAGCAATTTATTTCTTTTTAAAAATGTATTTATTTGGGCTGGAGGGATGGCTTAGCAGTTAAGGCGCTTGCTGGCAAAGCCAAAGGACCCAGGTTCGATTTCCCAGGACCCACGTTAGCCAGATGCACAAGGGGGCACATGCGTCTGGAGTTCGTTTGCAGTGGCTAGAGGCCCTGGTACACCCATTCTCTCCCTCCCCCTCTTACTCTATCAAATAAATAAATATAAAATTTTATTTATTTATTTATTTATTTATTTATTTATTTATTTATTTATTTATAAAGAGAGTGTATGGGCACACCAGGACATCTTGCTGCTGCAAAAGGATTCCAGATACACGTGCCACTTTGTATATCTGGCTTTACATGGGTACTGGGGAATCGAACCTACACCAACAAACTTTGTAAGCAGGTACCTCTAACTGCTGAGACATCTCCCCAGACCCCCAGAAATTTATTTCTGATGGTTCTGGAAGCTGGGGAGTCTATGATCAAGGTGGATGTGGATTTGGTCTCCACTGAAGGCATGCTTCCTGGTTCACACGTGACCATCTCTGGGCTGTGTTCTCACTTGGCAAGGAAGGCAGGAGGGTTGTCCCAGGGTCTCTTGTGCAGGGACAATAATCCTATTCCTGAGTTCTGGCCTCATAACCTAATTATTGCCCAAGGGCTCCACCTCCGATGTCATCATCCTGGGAATTGAGTTTCAGCATAAAGACTTGGGGAGGAAGAAAAGCCCACTAGGACAGTGGTATTCTGACTTATTTATTTGTTTATTTGTTTGTTTGTTTGTTTGTTTATGAACAGAGAGAGAGATGAATGAAAGGGCCGAACGGCCCTCTAATCACTGCAGACAAACTTCAGATGCACGAGCCACTTTGTGCATCTGGCTTTATGTGTGTACTGGGTAATCGAACCTGGCACACACAATGCAGCTCAGCAGGCTTTCCAAGCAAGCACCTTTAACCACTGATCCATCTCCCCAGCCTGTATTCTTATATTTTCTTGATCTGAACTCTGACTTGGGAAAACCTAAAACTGTTGGGTTGAATTCTCCATTGGACTATTGAGTGCAAAATTTGCGGAACTTCGGAAAATGAGGATAATGATATGAAATATAAAACTCTCGAAGTTTGTGTATACCAAGATTCCCAACTTTCTCCAAGTGAAATCACTAAGCTATTCTCTGGGTTTTAAAAAGCCCTGGGGATTTGATTAAAATCATATTGTTCAGAGTAAACGCATACTGTGTATGCTTCAACCTTGCCGAGCAGCGCCCCAGAAATCTGTCCTTTCTCGTTGAAAGGAAGAATTTTGGCTTCCCATTTGTGTAAGTAATTTCATGACAGTCTCTCAAGGGAAATTCACAGAATGAAGAGGAGGAGTTCGCTCTGGCAGAGGAGCAGCTTCTCCCCGCCCCCCCCCCCCAGCATTTCTTCAATGTGTTGTTTGTTTCTTTCCTGACAGTCTCTTTTCCCAGATGGAGAGAACATATTTTCACGCAAACAGAAATATATTCGTATCAATATTTGGTTGAGATTTTAGTCCCAGTGTTCCCTCTTGGCATCTACTTAACTGCTGTTCAGTAGCAGATTTTTCCATATTCACAGTGTCAGCAAATGCTTAGGAAATTTGTATTTATTTTAGCAAAAGGTTTTACATAGCTGTCAGTAGTTGACATGGTGAAAGGTTCTCCTCCCCCCCTAGTTTCTACACACACACACACACACACACACACACGCACACACACACGCGCACAGTTCTACCCAAAAACATGTCTGAAAATAAAAAATATGCCAACATAGGTTTTGAGTTGTTTTTTTTTTTGTATCTTTGTGTGTGTGTACACATATGTGTGCATGCATGTGGTGTGTGTGTGGTTGTATATGTGCCACAGCATCATATGGAGGTCACAAGACAACCTTGGGATGTTTTTCTTTCCTCCTTTCCCCCTCCCCCCCCCGAAGATAGAGTCCTACTGTAGCCCAGGATGGGATTCACTCTGTAGTCTCAGGGTGGCCTCAAACTCACAGTGATCCTCCTACCTCTGCATCCCAAGTGCTGGGATGAAAGGCGTGCGACACCACGCCCGGCTTCCTTCCTCCTTATTTTTTTCTGCTGCTACTTGCACGCTTCTAGATTGTCCCGGCTCTGCCTCCCATTTCCATAGGCATATTTGGATTACAGATGCATGCGCCACTTTGTGTCCAGCCTTATGTGGGCACTGAGGAGAACTGAATTTGAGACGTGCAGGCTTGTAAGCAAGAACCTTAAATTGCTGAGTCATCTCCCCACCCTCTTCTTTTGGCTTCTTTTTTCTTTCTTTGGGTTTCTTAAAACACAGTCTTGAAGGCTGGGAAGATGGCTTGGCAGTTAAATGCACTTGCTTGCAAATCCTGCAGGTCCAGGGTTCAGTTCCACAGTACTAATATAAAGCCAGATATACAAAGTGGGGCATGTTCTGGAGTTCATTTGTAGCCACAAGAAGCCTGTTGCATGCTCGCGCTCTCTCTCCCTCTCTCTCTCATAAAAAGAATTTAGACTGGGGCTGGAAGATGGCTTGCAAAGCCTGCTACCCAGGTTCAGTTCCCCAATACCCACATAAAGCCGGAAACACAAAGTGCCACATGTACCTAGAGTTTGATTCCAAAAGCAAGAGGCCCTGGCAGGCCCATTCTCTCTCTCTGTCTCTCTGTCTCTGTCTCTGTCTCTCTCTCTCACACACACACACACAAACACAATAATAATAAATAAACAATTTTTTGGGGGGGGTTTTCGATGTAGAGTCTCACTCTAGCCCAGGCTGACCTAGAATTCACTATATAGCCCCAGGGTGGCCTCAAACTCATGGCAATCCTACTCCCTCAGCCTCCCAAGTGCTGGGATTAAAGCTGTATGCCACCATACCCAGCTAAATAAACAATTTTTTTTACAGAGCGAGAAAGAAACAGAGAGAAAATTGGAGTGCCAAGGCCTCAGCCACTGCACTAGAACACCAGATGCTTGCATCACCTAAAGGCCATGTGCAACCTTGCAATTGCCTCACCTTTGTGCATCAGGCTTACCTGGAATCTGGAGAGTTGAACATGGGTCCTTAGGCTTTGCAGGCAACGGCCTAGAATATTGATGGGCTCAGCTGCTGTGAGTGTGACAGCCTTGTCAGAAGATAGCATTCCTCAGCACTCCTCTCTGTCCCCTGGCTTTTACATGTATGGATGCTGGGGATCCAAACCCAGGCCAGCATGCTGGCGTAGCAAATGCGTGACCCACTGGGCCATCTCCCCAGCCCCTGGATATCAACTCTTTTCATTTTCTCATCTCCATACTGTGCCTGTCACTGATAGGAAACAGTCCAAGCACTGAAACAGGGATAATTCATAGTGGGCACCACATCACTGTTTGAATGTGTGTTTATCACAACACACTGCTTTACAAAAGTAAAAGTCGAGCTGGAGAGATAGTTCAAGTGTAAAGGCACTTGCTTACTAAGACTGGTGGTCCAGGTTCAGTTCCCCAGTACCCACATAAAGCTACATGCAAAAAGTGTTGCATGTGTCTGGAGTTCGTTTGCAGTGGCAGGAAGGAAAAAGGGGAAGATTCAGGCTGAAGAGATGGCTCAGCAGTTAAAGAACTTGCCTACAAAGCATAATGACTGGGGTTCAATTCCCCAGTACCCACGGAAGTCCATATGCACAGTGACACATGGGTCTGGAATTCATTTGCAGTCACTGGAGGTCCTGACATGCCCATTCTCATTCTCTCTCCTGCCTCTCTCTCTCTTTCTTTCTCTGTCCCTGTCTCTCTTCTCTCTATCTCTGATTACAAATAAACAAATAAGATTCCAAAGGCTCATTAACAGTAGACTGGATAATAAATTTTTGTTAGTTTGAATAATGAATTATTAGCCGTGAGGAATAACTATGAACCAAAATTATGGGTGAAGCTCACAATTACACTATCAAGAGAAAGATATAGAAATGAGCACATAATGTAATTTATCTGAGGACAAAACCTATGCTCACAGGAGTCAGAATTGTACTCACCATTCAGGAGGATGAAGGGATTAGAAGAGGAGCCTGAGGGTAACTGTGAGCGGCTATAGTAATGTCTACTTATTGACCTGGACACTGCTGCATAGATGCATTCAGTTTATGAAAATCTAATGAAAAATAGATGTTCGATTGGAAGATTTCTCAAAGATCCCAAAAATCAAGTTATTTTGTCCTAGGAGAGCTTTAACAGTCTGTTGTACTTGCTTGAGACATAAAAGTTTGCTGTAAGCAGGATGCAGTGGCTCGCATCTTTAACCAGGAGGATGAGGTAGGAGAAGCATTGTGAGTTTGAGGCCAGCTTGGGGCTACAAAGTGAGTTCCAGGTCAGCCTGGGTGATACCCTACCTCGGAAAGAAAGAAAGAAAGAAAGAAAGAAAGAAAGAAAGAAAGAAAGAAAGAAAGAAAGAAAGAAGGAAGGAAGGAAGGAAGGAAGGAAGGAAGGAAGGAAGGAAGGAAGGAAGGAAGGAAGGAAAGCAGGCAGGGAGGGAGGGAGGAAGGAAGGAAAGAAAGAAAGAAAGAAAGAAAGAAAGAAAGAAAGAAAGAAAGAAAGAAAGAAAGAAAGGGAGAAGAAACAAAGAAGAAAAGAAAAGAGAGAGGTTAGGAAGGAAGGAAGAAAGGAAGGGAGTGAGAGAGGGAGGGAGGGAGGGAGGGAGGGAGGGAGGGAGGGAGGGAGGGAGGAGAAAAAACATTTTCTGTGACCTTAATACAAACCAACATCTCAGTTCTCTTTGTATCCACTAAAATACCTTGCAGGGTCTTGAAGCGTCTTGCACACAGAAGAGGGTCAGGCATTGTCAATGACTGCAACTGACACGTAGAAAAGAAGACAAGTTGGTGTCTTGATTTAGATTCCCCAGAAAACAACACAAATTCACAGGAAGCAGTTTATCTGTTAACAGACACCAGGAAACACCTAGGGGAGGCTAGGGAAGGAGCCAGGGAAAGGCAGGCAGCCCATACAACAGCACAATGCTCAGACACTATGAGAAACTGAAGTGCGCTCTTAACAGGGAGCCCTGGGAGACTGTGAAGAGCAAAGCCGGGGTGTGTCTTAACTGTGGGGTGAAGAGGTTGGAATAGGAATCCACCAAACCCTCATCTAATATTGGTAGAGAGTTCCATTCCGAAACTGCCACCCTGGCCAGTCACATGTGCTCTGCGGTGAATGGAGAAAGAAAAGCCCACAGGCAGAAAGTCCTAGGCAGAAACCACTTTCCAGCAATGTCAAAGGGACATGGGCAGAGCGCGGACGGACAACAGACCACGGGCTGAGAGTCCTGCTCGAGTGAGATCATTAATTAACAGACACGTTGTACAAATCCAGTCTTCTTCCTCAGGGCATAGCGGTTGCCTCTTCTCTCAAGTCTTTCCCCTGCTTGAAGCAAACTACCTCATGTCCAGCCTCTGGAACATCAGCTTCCTGGCCAGCGTTATCCTCTTCCACGTCCTGTCCACTCTTGTTTGCTAACTCCATTCTCCATATCTCTCAGGCTCAGCTCAAGATTGGCTTTCTTCCTAGCTACCCAAGTGCTCAGAGACTCTCTTCCCGTGAGCGCCTGTGTACTTGTAGCAGCTAATGGGAGAGCTTGTTTGGGGCTCCTCGTTATATACAGTGCATCAAATACATAGACAACAAAGATCTAACCTGGTTGGTGTGCGTGTGCGTGTGCGTGTGTGTGTGTGTGTTAGGCAGAGAGGGAGAGGGATACATGCATGTGCATGTGTGTGATGTTCACTTATGTGTGTTTGTTGCATGTGGACACAGGCAGGGGTACATATGTATGCATGTGTGTGGAGGCCATAGGTCAACATTGGTGTCTTCCTCTTTCACTACTCCACCTTACTTTTACGAAACAGGATCTTTTTTTTTAAATTTACCCTCAAGGTTTTTAAAATAATTTATTATTTTGTTTATATTATTCTAATTTTACAGTCATATTGGTGACTCCATTATCCTCCTCCCTGTCCTCCCCCCTCCAAAGGGACCCTCATCAATGGAAAGAAACAGGATCTTTCACTGAACCTGTAACTTACCAATTCATCTGGACAAGCCAGCCATTGAGCCCTGGGGCTCCCTGTGTCTCTGCCACCATGCCTGGCATTGTACATGGGTGCTGGGGGACGCAGACTTGGCACTTTGCCCTCTGAGCCAGCTCCCCAGGCCCCACCTGCTTCTTTCCTCCGTAGAGAGGCGCTGTATACGATCTCACCGCTGATCTTGCCAATGACAAGGGCCATTTGCTATGCTTTGCCATACCTCCAACTAGCACTAGACAAAGCCAGAAATGCAGACACTTGGTAAAGAATTTTGGAAAGAATAAATGGAGCGGGGAAGGGGAGTTATGACAAGAGGGGAATTAGAGGAGGTAGGAAATGAAACCAGAAGAGGGAAGGAGAGAAAAGTGGAATGTGCTTGTACCGTGACTATATTAAATAAATAATAGACTTAAGCCAGGTATGTGGCGCACGCCTTTAATCCCAGCACTCAGGAGGCAGAGGTGGGAAGAGTTCTGTGAGTTCGAAGCTACACCGAGACTACATAGTAAATTCAAGGTCAGAATCAAAATCAAGTCTGAGAATCATTTACATAGATATATATGTATATGTGTGTACACATAGTTTGTCTATTTATTATTTATTTATTTTTATTTTTTGATGTAAGGTCCCACTCTAGCCCAGACTGACCTGGAATTCACTATGTAGTCTCAGACTAGCCTCCAACTCACAGCGATCCCCCTACCTCTGCCTCCCAAGTACTGGGATTAAAGGCACGTGTGTTGTGGGAGGAGTGGTTGGGGAGGGGACTTAGCTAGTTTCCCCTTGCTAGAGTTCTGCTCATTCTCTTGCTGCTATCTTCTACCTACTGTAGCAAGAAGTGATGTCCAGCCTCTGCTCGTGCCATGCTGTTCCTGGCCGTCATGGAGCTTCCCCTCGAGACTGTAAGCCAAAATAAACAACTTTCCTCCCATCAGCTGCTTCTGGTTGGGTGCTTTATCACTGCAAGGAGCAGGAGACTACAACAGCAGCTGAGCTATTTCCTCTACCAAAAGTACTCATTTATCTTAAGAAACCACATAGTAAGAATCTGGGATACCAAGAGATCTAGCAGGTCTTGTGGTATATATAAGAAGAGTAAAACAAAAAACAAAACAACAACAACAAAAAAACCTATAAAATTGGTAATCATGAGCCCTAGGAGTACAACGTCTGCTGATGTCTTGCTAAATGTATATACTATGTTCACCAAACTGCCCAGTAAGCACTTCTCTTAATGTCCACACCCATATAGTAATGCTACTCTCACTTTTGGTTAGAGAAGCTTCTCTTTTCAGATGACAGTGACCTTGGGATGACTCAGAAGGCACCATGGTGCTGAGAAGAAGTGACAGAGGAGCGCTCAGCACTGAAACATCTCAAACCTACCTTCCAAGGGTCCATTGTGGAAGAGGGGGCAGAAAGAATGTAAGAGCCAAAGGAAGAGTAGGACTCCTTACAACGTGCTCCTCCAGACACAAAATGGCCTGGATATCCATGACCTCGCAGTGCCTGACACTACCTACACAAGACCCTCATAATAGGAGGAAAGGTGACATCAAAATATAAAAGAGAGACTGATTGAGAGGGGAAGGGGATATGACGGAGAGTGGAGCTGCAAAAGGAAATGTGAGGGGGATTACTATGGTTTATTGTCTATAATTATTGAAGTTGTCCATTAAAAATTAATTAATTTTTTTAAAAGGAGAGTAAAAGTTCTTTAAAAAAAAAAAAAAAAACTTTTTATTTATTGGAGAAAGAAACAGAGAGAGAGAGAATGGGAGCACCAGGGCCACTAGCCACTGCAAACTCCAAACACATGCGCCACCTTGTACATGTGGCTTATGCGGGTACTGGGGAATTGAACCTGGGTCCTTAGGCTTCGTAGGCAAGCAGCTTAACTGTTAAGCCATCTCTCCTGCCCAAAACTTCTTTCATTTACTCATTGTTTAATGCATAAATGACAAACTCAGTCACTCCGATGAGCCAGCACCTGCCATTCACCTGATCAGCCTCTCTTTTTGTTTTCTTTTCTTTTCTTTTCTTTTTTTCTCAGTTTGTTTGGTGATGTAGAAGATCCTGAGAGCTGTTTCTCTAAAGGATGCCTGGTGAAAGGAAATCTAGGAATGCATGTCGGTCTAAGCATTTGAAGGAAGGATTGAGGGCCAAGTGCAGACCTGCCATGTGGAAGGGAAGCTGGGACCGTCCATCCCCCTCCCCACCCCCAGTATGGTGCAGAGAGAAAAAAACTGGCAGACTGCCTTATGGGGGAGGGAGATACTTGCTATGAGAAGGAGGGGGTGCTAATCTGAACAGCCCCATGGACCATGGCTCCCAGAGGCTGCAAGCTGCAGTCAGTTAGAAGAAAGCAAAGACAACCTGGATCAGGCTCGTGTCGGGCTACGAGCCTTAAGCTGACACCATCAAGAGAGCCCTGAGCTCCCTCTTCAATGCAAAACCTGCAACCAAAGACCCGAGCTGAGAGAGAGGCAGGCTACGGGGAAAGGAGGTCATTTTAACTTTTTAATGACAATCTCCATACATATATATATAATATACCCCATCACAATCCCCTCCCACAACCCTCCTTTGTCCCTCCTCATATCCCCTTCCACTGAACCCCTTCTTTCCGACAAGTCCCTCTTCAAATTTTGACGATTCATCATCTTTTTTTTTCTTGGCTTTCACATTATGCAAGTCTTGTGTAGTTAGCATCAGTCACTGAAAAGTCATGAATGCAATAGTCACTTGTGTCCGGAAGACAGTATTTCAAAGCACTCCTTCCCATCCTTTGGCTCATACATTCTTTCTGCCCCCTCCTCCACAGTGGACGAAAAAGGGGTGGTTTCTTCTACAGCTTCCTGGAATAGACCAGAAAAGAGAAACCCTCTTACCTAAAGGGTTAACTTCTCCACCAGATGCATCTCCCCTTCATGAAGTGCTGAAGTTTTGCTGAGAGTTTGTGTTATTCTGTTCTAAACAAAGTCAAGAGGGGGGCTTCTCATGAGCTGGCAGTGGGAGTTGTTGGAGCTCTCCCAAGGGGGAGAAAAATACCAGGAGATATAACAAGCAATGAAAAGTAGAATAAGGGCTGGGGGAATGGCTTAGTGGTTAAGGCATTTGTATATGAAGCCTAAGGATCCCAGTTCAATTCCCCAGGACCCACGTCAGCCATATGCACTAGGGGGTGCATGCATCTGGAGTTCGTGTGCAATGGCTGGAGGCCCTGGCATGCCCATTCTCTCCCTCTCTCTCTCTCTCTCTCCCTCTCTGCCTCTTCTTCTCTCTCTCTCTCAGATAAATAAATAAATAAACAAATAAACAAACATTTTAAAGAAAAGAAAAGTAGAAGAAAATGTTCTGGACTGGGAAGGTGGCTCAGTGGGTAAAGGGCTCGCTGCACAAGCATGAGGAACTGAGTTCGAATCCCCAGCTCTCATGTAAATGCTTAGCATGCTGGCATACACCTGCAACACCAGTGTTGGAGAGGCGGAGACAGGAAATCCCTGGGATTTATTGGCCAGCTACTCCAGCGGAAATAGTGAGCTCTAGAGTCAGCTAGAGACCTTGTCTCGATGAATAAGATGGAGAGCGATGAATAAAGACATCCGACAGCCGCTTCTGGCCTCCACACACACCTGCACATGCATACATACACTCACATGCACCTACACACACATGAGCATGCATACGCACACCATGCACAAACGTGTTAAAAACAAAGAAAGAAAACATTCCAGGTGACATTCACAAGTACAGCAGTTAACCGAGGGCAGATGGTTCAGTGAGTAAGAGCGCTTGCTGGGCCAGCATGAGAACCTGACTTAGATCCCCAGCACCCACGTAAAAAGGTGGTTGTGGCCACCCACACGTATAATCCCAGCACTGAGCAAATCAGAGACACGAGGACCACCAGGGCTTGCTAGACAGCTAGTCTGACCAAAGAATGGTGGGAGCTCCAGGTTCAGTGAAAGACCATGTCAAGGAAGTAAGGCGGATACCCCACATCGTCCTCCAGCCTCTGCACACATGTACATGCAGAGAGCCACATGTATCTACACAGACATGTCCATACACAACAGAAAGATACACACCTCACTTCCAACATATACACAACACACACACACGAAATGAACAGAAGTCCTGTGAGTGGGTTTATCATGCAGAACCAACAAAGGCTACAGGAAACAGCTACTTACTGATTTTGTGTGGAAGTTGAAGGCTCCACATTGAAGAAGGAGATCACCCAATGTGGAGGGGCATGCGTTAATTATGTGAGAGAAAGAACAGAAGGGTCGGGGGCGAAAAAAAGACTACAAGTTAGTTCTTTCCCTTTGGAAACCCAGAGAGACATCCAAAGGGCGCTGTTACTATTCCGCAGGGAACGAACATAGCTGTATATGTCAGTGTCCTGTCCTCCCCGACCCTGGACTCTCGCTTATCACCCCACCTACAGCCTCGACACAGGTTCCTGCAACAACAGGGGGAGATGAGGCTTGAAGAGAGCCCGAGGCTTTGATCTTCCAGGAACAACACAGAGCTCCACTCTCCTGGGTGTCATCGCTCTTCCTGCCTATTCAGGAAGTCCTGTTGATCTCTCACTGTGATCTCCTCCTTCCTAGAAAAAGGGGAGTGCAGAAGTCATTATCAAGATTCCTGGGGTATCAAAACATGAGATCCCCAACAATTTAAACAACTTGCCACAAATCAATGAACTTCCAGGAAACCCTGAAGAGCTAACTTTTTTTTTTTTTTTTGGTTTTTCAAGGTTGGGTCTCACTCTAGCTCAGGCTGACCTGGAATTCACTCAGTATTCTCAGGGTGGCCTTGAACTCATGGCGATCCTCCTACCTCTGCCTCCCAAGTGCTGGGATTAAAGGCATGCGCCACCACGCCCGGCAGAGCTAACATTTTTAACATTACATTTTATGGCTGAGGAGATTGCTCGTCAGTTAAAGGCACTTCCTCTCAAAGCCTGCCAGCCCAGGATTCAATTCCCCAGTACCCACGTAAAGTCAGATGTACAAAATGGCACATGCTTCTGGAATTCTCTGCAGCAGCAAGAGACCCTGGTGTCTGATTCGCTCTCTTAAATAAATAAACATATGTAAAAAAAAAATAAAACAATTACAGAGCTAGAGAGATGGCTTTAGTGGTTAAGGTGCTTGCCTGCAAAGCCTAAGGACTCAGGTTCAATTCCCCAGTAACCACATAAGCCAGACGCACATGGTAGCACATGCATCTGGAGTTTGTTTGGAGCGGCTAAAGGCCCTGGCTCACCCATTCTCTCTCTCTATCTGCCTCTCTCTCTCTATCTGCCTCTCTCTCTCTCTCTCTCAACAAATATAGTAAAATAAAGTTTCAAATAAATAAAAATAAAGATTACAGTTTATTAACCCCTTCACAGGACAACCTTACTTTAGAGTTTCTTAATAATCCCTTCTAACTCATACAAGCTGAGTGAGAACAGTATGGGGATGCATGTTCACAGAACAATTAAAAGGAGATAATAGGGGGGTGGAGAGATGGCTTAGCAGTTAAGCACTTGCCTGTGTAGCCTAAGGACCCCAGTTCAAGGCTCAATTCCCCAGGACCCATGTAAGCCAGATGCACAAGGTGGCGCATGCATCTGGAGAGTTCGTTTGCAGTGGCGGGAGGCCCTGGTGCACCCAATCTCTCTCTCTCTCTCTCTCTCTCTCTCTCTGCCTCTTTCTCTGTCTGTTGCTAATAAATAAATAAAAATAAACAAAAAAAGGAAATAGGCACAATAACTTAAAGGGGGAGAGATGGTGGCACGAATTATGTATTTATGTGTTTCATTAAAGAAAGAAAAAAACTGGGCCCTGGAATTGCTTCAGTCTTAGGTGAATAAGATTGTGAAAACATCTAAGGAGATGAAAGAGAGAGAATAAATAAAATAAATTTTAAAAATCCTTCCTCTTCTCCTCACCGTATTTATTTGCATCTATTGAAGGCTCCAGGAGAGTAAAGAAAATGAGAAGCTTCTGCAGGTCATTCATTGTGCAGGGAGACAGGATAATTTGACCTAAGAGAAGAGATTCTAACTCCTACCCCACCCCTCACCACCACCACGAAAGAAAAGCTCCCTTGAGCTACAGTGAGCGGTATTGTAACTCCCTTTTTAGCCAGGGGCAGCTAACAAGACGATCACCTTTGCTCTATGAGAGTTGGCCATTGGCCTTCTCTGCTTGGTTGCCCTCGAGCAAAGTCACGCCTATCCTACTTTTTATCCAGCCGCAGGAAGAACAGTTAAGAAGTTACTTGCCAAGAAATTGGAGCTAAGAATGCTAACAAGTGGCTTGTTAGTGAAGAATGTCCTGGCTCCAAGTAAGGAGCAGGCTTGTCACTTCTCACCCCATCCTCTGAGGATACGTAAGGAGGACAAAATGAGTGCAGCCCTCCTGGGCCTCCCCTTAAGAGTTTAAAAGCAAAATATTGATTTTGAGTTACCCCGCGTCAACTCAGCTTTCGCTCTCACGGTATTTTTATTCCCTTGTACATTCCTGGGTCCATTTGTTGCGGATTTGAAAAAAAAAAAAAAAAAAGGAAATCACTGGCAAATCTGTGGTGGGTCCATGTAACATTTCTTCACCTAAAAAAAAATATATGGTCAATTGACACCTTAAAGGTTTCCAGGCAGCTCTAACTCTTAGTGACATCTCTCACTGCAGCCTCAGTATGTTCTAAGCGGATAAAGTGGACGAATTGATTTTAGTTGTGTAAAACCCTTGACAAAGCCTCTCTCTGGCCATCTAGGCAGTCTCTTGATAATTTTTAAAGGATTTGCTTATGACATAAATGCAGGCCTTCTGCTCCTCTCCATTTTCCTTCTCTACTGGGTCCACGGTGAGTTTCCTGAGTCCACAAGAGAAAACCCTCGGGGAAAATAGTGCTGGCCACCAAACGTTTCTCTACTTTGTGTGCATACACCATAGAACACCATAGGTTCATATTACTATGAGTGGTACTATCGGGACAGCCTCACACAGGACCAGTTAGCGTTCTTTTTTAAACAATATATATATTTTATGGATTTCAGAGAGAGAGAATGGGCAAGCCGAGACCTCTTACCACTGCAGATGAACTCCAGACACAAGTGTGGTTCTGTGTGTCTGGCTTTCCATGGGGACTGAGAATCGAACCTGGGCCAGTAGGCTTTGCAAGCCAGTAGGCTTTGCAAGCCAGTGTCTTTAACCACTGAGCCCCAGTCCCCATTAGGACTCTTAAAGTACAGATGACCATGCAGAATGTGAGTTAAATGAGTGGCATAATCAACCCTGCTGTTTAATCTGGGAGCCCTGGCCCCAGTGTAGAGGACTGTTTGAAAGGGGACATGGTTGAGGCAGGGGAATGATTTTGAAGCTCTTCAGATTTGAGAGGGAAAAAGTAGCTCCTGGCTATTTTATGTTCTATTCCTTGGCCTAATTATTTAACTCATAACTTATTTCCTTTTTAGGAGTAATTTCTAAAAAAGAAAAAGAAAAAAACAATAAAAACCATGTCTCAAAGAAGGTGGAAGATGAGAACCCACACTTCACAGCTGTCCCCTGGCCTTTACGTGCACACTGTGGTACACATGTGCCCAAACATACACATATACATACACACTAAAAGAAAGTACATTAGGGCTGGAGAGATGGCTTAGCGGTTAAGGCGTTTCCCTACAAAGCCAAAGGATCCCTGTTCAACTCTCCAGGACCCACGTAAACCAGATGCACAAGGGGGTGCATGCAACCGGAGTTCATTTGCAATGGCTGGAGACCCTAGTGCACCCATTCTCTCCCTCTCTATCCTCTCTCTCTCTCTCTCTCTCTCTCTCTCTCTCTCTCTGTGTGTGTGTGTGTGTGTGTATCAGCCTCTTTCCCTTTCTCGCTGTCCCAAGTAAATAAATAAAAATATTTTTAAAAAGAAAATACATTATTCTCATACTCAGTCCTCACTGAAGTCGTACTATATGCCTGCTTGGAATAGCTCTAAGTTATGGATATATACTTAGATTTAGATACCTGTATCATATGTGTATCATAGACAAAATAACATGAAGAAATAGAAAAATTAGTACTGAAGAAACTAAAAGCCAGGACTGAGGATATAGCTCAGTTGATAAGTGTTTGTCTAGATGCACAAAACCCTGGGTTCAGTTCCCAGCACCACGGAAAGCCAGGTGCTATAGTACACACCTATAACTTCAGCACCTGAGAGGTGGAGTCAGAAGATCAGAAATTCAAAGTCATTCTCAGCTCCATGGCAAGTTTGAGGCCAGCCTGGGTTACAAGAGACACTGTCTCAAGAAAGAAAAAGTAAGCCAGGTGTGGTGGCGCACGGCTTTAATCCCAGCATTCGGGAGGCAAAGGTAGGAGGATCGCCATGAGTTCGAGGCCACCCTGAGATTACGTAGTGAATTCCAGGTCAGCCTGGGCTAGAGTGAGACCCTACCTTGAAAAACCGAAAAATGAAAAACCCTAAAAAAAAAAAAAAGAAAGAAAGGAAAAAGAAAAGGTATTAATTAAATTAATTAAATAAATAAAAGCCCCATACCAAAATGATGTGTGTTATTGAAAGTAACAATTTCTGGAAGAAGTGGTCACTTGTAAGGATATAAAATTAGAATGCAGGTAAGCATAACCTGAGCTGTTTTGGGATTTCACTTCACCACTTTCTCCAAGCCCACTAGATGAAGTAGAACTATTCAACAATGATTAGATTGTGAGTGGGACAGCAATAACAGGACCATGTTGTGAATCTTCATTTAAAGACACACTTTCCGGGGGCTGGAGAGATGGCTTAGTGGTTAAGCCCTTGCCTGTGAAGCCTAAGGACTCCTGTTCGTGGCTCGATTCCCCAGGACCCATGTAAGCCAGATGGACAAAGTGGCACATGCATCTGGAGTTTTTTTGCAGTGGCTGGAGGCCTTTGTGCACCCATTCTCTCTCTCTCTCTCTCTCTCTCTCTCTCTCTCTCTCTCTCTCTCGCGCACTTTCTTTCTCTGTCTGTCTGTTGGTAATAAATAAATAAAAATAAAAACAAAAATTAAGGGAAAAAAAAACAATAAATAAATAAGACCTGAGCTGGGCATAGTGATGCACTCCTTTAATCCCAGCACTTGGGAGGCAGAGGTAGGAGGATTGCTGTGAGTTCAAGCCCGTGACACTACAGAGTAAATTCCAGGTCAGCCTGGGCTAGAAAACAAAACAAAACAAAAAGACACACTTTCCAAAGTTTCAAAGGGGAAAGTGGGGGAGGGAGGGAAATAACATGGGATATTGTCTACAATTGAAGAAGTTGTCAATAAAAATAATAATAAAATAAATAAAAGTCCTAAAAAAAAAAAAAAAAAGACACACTTTCCTCTTTCTTAACTCCGGGTAAAAGAACTAAAGGGCACTGACTCCACTTCTAACACGTTAGTAACTGTTCATTCCACATTGTCAAACCAGAAAGACTGATAGATAAATAGATAGATAGATGATAGACAGAGAGACAGAAGACTTTGAATGTCAGCATTCTAGCATATAAGCCATTCCATGTATTTCTGGGACCTCCCAAGCTTGTTCTTAATCTAAAATGAACGTGATTCATTTTTGCCCTTTAGGACACAGGAATCATTTTCATATGGTGAAGTCTTGGCAAAGGTCTCCCCTTCACAATAGGTAGGGGGAAAAGGCTGCATTAGGTACCATCTGTCAATTATAAATCCTTCAAGACTAGGAATGACACCAAACAAAACTGCATGGTGAAAATGTGGACTACCTACGTTACCCTCTTAGGACAAAGCGCCTTTACATCACCTTCACCCTCCTTTTAAAAATATTTTATGTATTGATTTATTCATGAGAGACAGAGCCTCTAGCCACTGCAAACGAACTCCAGATGCATGTGGCACCGTGTGATTCTGGCTTACATGGTTTCTAGGGGAGTCAAACCTAGGTAGTTCTTAGGCAAGTGTCTTAACCACTAAGCCATCTCTCCAGCCCTCACTCTCCTTTCTTAATGATATCAAAATATGTCAGAGTCTCCCACATGTCCTTTGCCTTTCTCCTTGGGGTTAATAAGATTAAAATGCTTTGACAAATGTCTAGCTCTGTTTTCTCAACATGTGGCTCAGTTGTCATTAGATAATAGTTATTTTGATTTTCAACAGAGTTTTGCTTTCCATTTGAGAAGCCGTTTTGTATCAGCTGTGGTGGTGCATGCTGGTAGGGAATTGCTGAAAAGGTGGAGGCAGAAGGATCAACAGCCCTAAGAGGCTGGGATTCCTCCTGGGCCCAGGCTAAAAGTGAAGACAGAAAACTGTCCTTCTGCATAGTTCCTGGCTCTTGATTTGCCTATAAGTTATCACATACCTATGAGCAATGTGAGGAGTGGTTAAGAATTTCTATCCATGGGATGGAGAAATGGCTTAGCAGTTAAGGCACTTGCCTGTGAAGCCTGAGGACCCAGATTCAATTCCCCAGGACCCATGTAAGCCAGGTGCACAAGGAGTTCATTTTGGAGTTCGTTTGCAGTGGCTAGAGGCCCTGGCATTGCCCATTCTCTCTCCCTCTCTTTCACCTCTCACTCTTCTAATAAATAAATAAAATACTTTAAAAAAGAATTTCTCTCTTCCCAGTTTTAGGCCCAATCACACATAAATTCATTTTCCATTTCTCCATGTGCAATGTTATCTTCTCTTAATGCGGGCAACCATTTGGACCCAGAGAGGGCTTAATGACGAGTGACTCAGATAGCACTTTTACTGCTGTGAACATTTTCTGTAATGGTTTAAGCATTTTTACAAGTCATTCATAGTCATCATAGAAATACTGAAGAATTGATTTTAGATGTCAAAAACAGGAGGCTGGAGAAATGGCTTAGGTACTAAAGCACTTGTGACACCAGCATGAGGACTTGAGTTCAGATCCTCAGGATCTACATAAAAGCTGGGCTTGGCAGTGCACACCTGTGATCCCAGCACTGGAGAGGCAGAAGCAGGAGGAGCCCCAGGCCTTGTTGACTAGCTAGTCTAGCCTCATCTGTGGACTCCAGCTTCAGTGAGAGACCCTACCTTGAACACATAAGGAGAAGAGTGATTGAGGAAGACCCCTGACACCGACATCTGGCCTTCACACACACATGTGCACACATGTGTGAACATGGATACATACATTCATACATGCTACACACAGGCGTGCACACTTGAAAAGAAAAAGAAGGGTTGGAGAGATGGGAGCTGGCTCAGCAGTTGAAGACACTTGCTTGCAAAGCCTGCTGGCCCAAGTTCAGTTCCCAACCACATGATGTTGGTTGTCTCTAGGGCTTATTACTTGTTCTAAGACTAAGTAGGAAAATAGGAAAAGAGGGAAGGAAGGAAGAGAAAGAAAGGAAAGAAGGAAGGAAGGAAGGAAGGAAGGAAGGAAGGAAGGAAGGAAGGAAGGAAGGAAGGGAGGAAGGAGGAAGAGAGGGAGGGAGGGAGGAAGGAAGAAGGCTGGGACGCTGTTAAGTTTCCCAACATCATGGAAAACTTATGAGAACATAGGCAGTACATAGACATAACGGAGCAGAACCTACATCTCAAAATCTGCTGTCAAAAATCCAGTGGTAAAGCTGAGAAGATGGCTCAGTAGAGGATGGCACCTGCTCCCAAAGCCTGTCAGCCCAGACTCAATTCCCCAGTGCCCATATAAAGCCAGACACACCAAATGGCACTTGCATCTGGAGTTTATTTGCAGTAGCAAGAGGCTCTGGAGTGCCCATTCTCTCTCTATCTTCCTCAAATTAATAAATAAAATATTTTAATAAAATATTTTAAAAATAAAAAATTCGAGCTGGGCATGGTGGTGCACACCTTTAATCCCAGCACTTGGGAGGCAGAGGTAGGAGGATCGCCATGAGTTCAAGGCCACCCTGAGACTACATAGTGAATTCCAGGTCAGCCTGGGCTAGAATGAGACCCTACCTAGAAAAACAAAAAAAATAAAAATAAAAAAGTTTGGGCTGGGGAGATGGTTTAGCGGTTAAGGTACTTGCCTGCAAAGCCAAAGGACCACGGTTCAATTCCCCAGGACCCACATAAGCCAGATGTACAAGGTGGCGCAGGCATCTGGAGTTCATTGGCAGTGGCTGGAGGTCTCTCTCTCTCTCTCTCTCTCTCTCTGCTTCTCTCTCTCTCTCAAAAAATAAATTAATTAAAATATTTAAAAATAAATAAATAATTCCAAGGTAAGTTTCAGTGATGCTCAATGCTATATTTACCCAGTTTATATATTTACAAAATATGGTCCGTAACTGAGGTGTGATGCCAGGTGTGAGGATTGTGTACTGAAGGAAGTAAGAGGACAATGTCCTCTCTGGTGTGGCACTTATATTCTGTAATTCATGTCTTTCACCATAGAATGTCTATAGATTCTGCTTTGCTTTTCTCACTGAGAATACTTTTAAAAAAGGGAAAAACGCAGACTGGAGAGATGGCTTAATGGTT
The DNA here is from genome assembly GCA_036365145.1 of Orientallactaga sibirica. NCBI lineage: Eukaryota > Metazoa > Chordata > Mammalia > Rodentia > Dipodidae > Orientallactaga > Orientallactaga sibirica. Next base: position 4,776,909 of record JAEOAD010000009.1, read on the forward strand.
AAGGCACTTGCCAGCAAAGCCAAAAGCCCCAGGTTCAGTTCCCCAGTATCCACTTAAAGCCAGATGCACAAGGTGTCACATGCATCTAGAGTTTATTTGCAGTGGCTAGAAGCCCTGATGCACCCATTCTCTCCCTACCCCCCCAAACTAATTAATTATTTTTTAAAAATAAAAGCACTTGCTGTACAAGCATGAGGACCTGAATTCTATCCCCAGCACCCATATAAAAAGCCAGGCATAGGCTGGAGGGATGGCTTAGCAGTTAAGGTACTTGCTTGCGAAGCCTAATGACCCAGGTTCAATTCTTCAGGGCCCATGTAAGCCAGGTGCACATGGTGGCACATGCATCTGGAAGTTCATTTGCAGTGGCTAGAGGCCCTGGTGTGCCCATTCTCTCTCTCTCTCCCTCTCTCTCTCTCTAAGTAAAAAAAAAAACAAAAAACTGACCCCCCCCCAAAAAAAGCCAGGCATAACCATGCAGGCCTGTAGCCCATGTGAGTGGGGAGGAGGCAGGAGGATCACTGAAAACCACTACAAACTCCGGGTTCAGTGAGAGACCCTGCCTCAAGGAAATCAGGCAGAAAAGTAATAGAGGAGGACACCTGACGTCCTCTGCTGGTCTCCACACACGTGCACACAGGGTACACACACCTGCACACACGTGTGTATATCCACACTTCCACACTGTACACACACACACACACACCCCAAAAAAGCACACTCATATTGTTTAAAAAAATTAACCATTCCCATCAACGAAATGGCTATGTGTTCTGAAATAGTAATAACATACAAGACTGAACAAAGAGGGCTCAAGAAATGACTTAGAAAGAGAAATAAATATCAACTACACCACAACCAAAAAGGAACAATAAGCACAAGCATGACTACATTTTAATAAACTAAGCACTGTATCAACGACTATATTGTTTGAAAAATCACAGAACTCAACAGACAAACGCATGAGAAAAGACACGTACATGGTATCTGACAACATGTTAGTTATAAGGTCTTATTAAAGTGTCACGGTATGTGTGTGTGATGCACTGCATACCCAAAGCCAGCCAGGAGAACTTACATGGCCCAGCTCAAAGACTGACTTGATCCACGCTCCCCCTCTTTAAATGGATTCAGGCCCTCAATGTGCTGGGAAAGGCCCAAGCCACCTCACCCAGATTTCAGAGCGGTTTTTTTTTTTTCTTCTTCTTCTTTGAGTCAGGGCCCTGGGCTGAAATAAAACTGCCCCAGGAATTACAGGTGTGGGCCTCAGCCTTATATGGTATTTTAGAGTTAATAAAATAGCCTCATGAAAGACCTCATTAAGTTGCTGTTAAAGCCATTTTAGCATTGTTCTATTATTTAAAATATTTTATTTACTTCAGAAGAGAGAGGGGGTGGACAGGCCAGGGTCTCTTGCTGCTGCAAAGAAGTCCAGATGCATGTGTCACTTTGTGCATCTGGCTTTACATGGGTACTGGGGAATTGAACCTGGACCATCAGGCTTTGCAAGCAAGCACCTTTAACCACTGATCCATATCCCAGGCCCCCTTTACTCTTTTTTGTAAAAAAACAAATAAATAGCCAGGTGTGATAGTGCATGTCTTTAAGCCCAGCACTCGGGGAGGCAGAGGTAGGAAGATCGCCTTGAGTTCAAGGCCACCCTGAGAATACATAGTGAATTCCAGGTCAGCCTGAGCTAGAGTGAGATCCTACCTCGACAAACCAAAAAATAAAAATAATAAATAAATAAATATTTCTATGCATCAGTGGTTTTTAAATTGATAGTTAAAAGCTATACAGTTCTCAGTGCTGTTTTATGTTTCCCTGGGTATTTGGCAATTGAAATACCTTCCCGGTGTTCAGGGCACACTAACCAAACACTCCAACCCTCACATGCTACTCCAAAAATGTCCTCTTTCTGCAAAGCGTGATGATGTATGTCTGTAATCCCAGCACTTGGGAGGTGGAGGCGGGAGGATGGGAAGTTCAAGGTCATCCTCTGCTACTTCTCAAGATGGTGGCTAGCCTGGGCTATGTGACGCCCAATCTCAAAATTAAAAAAAAAAAAAAAAGTAAAAACAAAGCCCCTTTATCCCTTTCCACTGCCCATCCCAGACCACCAGCTGGCAAAGGGTACTTCCACAAGCTTTCTCCTGACCTCTCTCTGCTCCCTCAGCTCAAATGTCAATTCTTCAGACAGGGCCTCCACCAACCCCCAAACCCATAAACCCAGCCGTTCTTCAACTCTACCAGCACGTTGGAATCCTTACGAAACGGGGTGCCTGAGTCTCTCCTCTAGAAATTCTGATTTAATTGTGCGGAGGAGGGGGGTGGTTATATAGGCATCTGAATATCTCTCTAGATTATTCAAATACGCAGCCAGAATTGGGGAGCGAGGAGGCATTGCGCTGCCTGATTATTTTTTGACATTCTCTCATTTGGCTGACTTGATGCTATCTGGGTCTACCGCTAGCTGCCCAGGACTGCCAGCCTGTCTCCTCCACATCATGCAGTTTGCATCCCACCATCCCACACAACGCCTGGTGGTCACCGCGTGGGGCGCAAACCCAGCCTTATCTCACCACTAAAGGAGAGGTTTGAAGATTGCGCATCTCCAAGAGTTGTCATGGGGTGAGGTGAGGGGTGTGGGAGTCCTAGAAAGTTGATCCGGTCAGTTCTTGGACTTTTGACCACACCCGCCTCCTATCCAGAGTCTAACCCAGTCCCATCCGCACCCCTGGCAGCCAAGCCAAGCGGGATGCTAAGGAGACTGACAAGTCCTTGCGGGCGCGTCTCTTTGATCCGATCTAAGGCAGCTTTGGGTCAGTCTAGCAGATCGCTTCTCCGCCCACTAGCCGTAGGAGCACAGGACACGGTCCCCGGAGCTTGTTTACCAGCCTTCTAGGGTCTCGGAGGACAAACAACGAGAGGTCTCACGGAAAGGGAAACTCCTACCGGGAGCCCAGGCGGGGGTTCCGCGCGTTCAGAGTCCAGGGCTCTCCCCGCGCGCTTCCCGCAGCACCAAGACCCCGCGGCGGGGATCCGCGTGGAGCGTCCCTAAGCACCAACATAAACCTTTTAAAGCATGTGCCCTGGAGGTGCCGAGGTAGCAAAACACTGACATCTCCAGGCACTGGCTTCTTCAAGATGTGTATTAAGTTGAAATAAAAGGGAGTGGGCAAGGTGTGGAATAGTGTGTATAAAAGTGATCAGGTGCGTGAGGGGCAGATAAGAAGTTCAGGTGCACACACGCCCTGCTGGGACACATATGACATAATAATCCCAGAAAAGACAGAGGATTAGAAATTAATCCTGTTTGTCTTCAGGTCCGGAAAATTGGAAGGCGTGAGACGCTTATGACCTGGTGAACTTAAAAAAAAAAACACGCAAATATATTGTTAGGCATGTATTGCTTTTTATATTATATGCTGTATTCTTATACATAATAAATTGTATTTGTATATATTCTGCAGCCGATGTAGACTTAAGGGCGGCTAAATTACCGTCGGCTCTGAAGGCTTCCTGAAAATGCAGAAAGAAAAAAAAAAAGATTCATAGTGAAAAGCCGAAAAGAAGGAGCGAGGAACATGCGGGTCCTCTTTCTCACATCTTGTCAATCAAGACAACCCCGGGGAAAGGTGGATGTTACCCGGAGAGCGACAGGGAAGCGGGCGCTCCACCAACCCGAGGGCATCGGAGCTCCGGGGAGAGCTCGTGGGACCCTCGCCCCCATCCGGTCAGTTGGGTTAGGCGCACAAACCCAGACCAGGACTCCAGGATGGAACAGATATTTACTCTTTAATTGTTAATTTACTTGTTTATTTATTTATGCTCTGGCTGAGCGAACCCGGGGATAGGTGGGAATAAATTGTGTGCGCATCAGCTCATAACCCTAAAAGTCTGTTTGGGGCAAGGGTCGCCCTAACCTCAGAGTCGCAAAACCTCAGGGGTCGGGCGTCAGATAAGGCAGAGGCTCACAGGCTGTGGGCGTCAGCCCATGTAGACAGAAACGCTTCCCAGGTCACCAACAGCAGCCCCGGAGCACGCCAAGATGGGGCGGGGCCTCCGCGCGACTGCTGGCCCAGAATGGGAAGGGGGGAAAGATCCTGAGAAGGAAGGGACAGTGAATGGCTTGTTGCTCTTCTGAGCCTCCTTAAGCTAATGACCCTCTGCAAAAGCTGCTGACCCCGAGGCCTCATTTTTCTAATCAGTATTTCAAAGTCCCCGGGGAGAAAGCTGCTACATCCTCGACTTCCCTAGGTCCTCCTGGGCTCGCTACTTATAGCAAGCAAGCTACTTTATCTTACCCACCCTCAACTTTCCTATCCATAAAATGGGTGTCCTTGCCACGTGGCATGAGGGCAATGGAATCGCATAAATCACGGTTTTGGCCCAATCCTCTCAGAGAGTGGTGCCCTCATGCTATGGTCATTCCGAACAAGAATGACCCAACAAGACCCCTCAAGATGGATGTTTAAACTGGACTTGTGAGCCTAGCGTTGCAGAACACATTAGTAATCCCAGAATCCAGCACTGGAGGACGCTGAATCAGGAGGATCTCTCCAGTCGCAGGCCAGCCTGGGCTATAATAGTGAGACCCTGGTTCAATAAATAAACAGATAAATAGGTAAATGAACGGATGAATGAATGACTGTATTATGAGGCCAAGTTCCCCGCCCCCCCCAAAGGGAAAATGGACCGTTTTCATTTGCTTCCTCCAAACCCACACAGCCTCTCTAAGGCTCTGTTTTTGTCCCACCTTCCCCAAAACAAACCCAAGGACCCATAGTCCCCAGCATTCAGACTTGCAGATCCAAGTTCCCCTGGGACTGCCACTTTCAGCTGTGTCCTTGGCAACTGAGGTCTTCCTTCACCTGTCCAAGAGGCTTGATTTAAAAGATCTTGAAAGTGAAGCTGAGGGCTTGGCCTACAGTGAGCACCACATTTTTTTTTTTTTAACTTTCTTTAGATATGGTTTTGCAGAGTCTCTTCCAAGTGGACGTGGAACTGACTCAGGAGGCTCCTTGCTTCTTCACCTGTTCCTTCAGGAGAGGTGGTCACATGTACCTTTCCAGACCCTGCCCAAGGGTCCATCCATCTTAGCCTTGAGGTGAGAGGACCCCCTCCAGACGTCCCTCAAAAGCCGCCTTGTATGGTAGCTCTCTCTGCACCTGTCCTCCAGGCACGCATGTTATCTCCAGTTCAGGGTACCACTCAACTTCTTTAGGGTCTGGGCTACAACCCAGATGGTGAAGAAAACCTGAAGCTAAAGACCTTCTTTTCTTGCTTTGAAAAGTCCTGGGCCTGAATGGCAAAAGAAAAAAAAAAAAATCTCTGCGGGAAAGCAGGAGGGAAGGGGGGGGGTGTCCTGGAAAAAACAGAATGCTAATGACCGCTTGAGCTGGGCGGAAGGTGTGGGCCAGGGTTAGGGAGCCTCCGGAAGCCTCCCTTTGAAGTGTGCCTTTCCAGCGGAGCTCCCTGGAAAAGGCTTCTGATGCCTTCAGCCATCCTAGGACGTGGAAAGGAGCTGCTAGGACCGCTGAGGGCGCTCCACTCCTGCTTCCTGCTGCTTTTGCCCCCCTCCGCTCTCTCCTACACCCTGCCGCATTCGATTTGCAATCCCTGGGAGGAGGAAGCAGGCTGTTTTAACTCGCCATCATTTAGCCCCAGTGTCTTAGCAAGAAGAGGGAGAGAGGAAAATGTGTAACTCACTTTCAGTCTAATGGGAAGTAACGGAGTAAGGCCTTGGTCTTTCCTTTGGGCTAGGTACTACACTACTGTCTTTATACTATGTGCGTGAGTAGTAGGCAGAGCACTGAGGCCCACAGAGCTCAGGGAGCCTGCGCAGACTCACAAAGCTACTGCAAAGAAAAGCCACACATGCGCACAATGCTGACCATTTTCTGCTTTTCTCTTGAGAGTCCAGACAGGGATACAGTTTAACTTTTTTTTTTTTTTTTTAATCCCGTTGCCTACTTTCCATCCCTCAACCTTCTCACTCTCTCTTCCTTGTTTGCCCAAGGTGCTTAGTCATTTTTGCCAATGCCCACTGCCCTCATTTCTCAGGGCCTGCATAAAGTTGCTGACGGCCTCTGTCAGGTTGAAGCCTTGGTTCAGCAGGTTTTGATTCTCTGCCCACCTGTGGTGTAGACTTCCTGAACGCCCTGTAAAAGGGGAGACTTCGGCAGCAACATTGAAGACTCTTCTTACTCCCTCAGTGAGGTGCGCTTGATGGTACGCAGAACGCAGGTTCCTTCTGGAAACACCGTGCTTGCTCTCTTAACAATTCTGTGGTAATTCCAGCACTAATGTCCCACTCCCCGTACCAATTTTCCTGAGGGAAAAATGTTAGCGCGGAAACACAAGCAAAAAAAAAAAAGAATTATATGTGATTAAAATGTGTTATCTTCTGGGAGAAGGAGGGAAGGGAAGGAAGAAAGAAGGGAGAAAGGGAGGAAGGGGAAGGGAAGAGAAAGAAAGAGACGGGAAGGAAAGGAACTAAGCTTGCTTTAGAGGTACAAAGGTCAAAAGGAAGATGTAAACAAGTCCTGAAAAGTCCAAAAGTGATGAAAAACCACAGGTGTGTCAATCCAGGAGGGTCTGCTTTTTTCTTTCTTTCTTTCTTTCTTTCTTTCTTTCTTTCTCTTTTTCTTTTTTTTTCTTTTTTTTTTTTTTTTTTTTTTTTTTTTTTTTTTTTTTTTTTGTTTTTCGAGGTAGAGTTTCACTCTGGCCTAGGATGACCTGGAATTAACTATGTAGTCTCAGGGTGGCCTCGAACTCACGGCGATCCTCCTACCTCTGCCTCCCAAGTGCTGGGATTAAAGGGGTGCGCCACCACGCCCGGCTTGCTTCATTTTTAACAATAATAAAAGGGCCCTTTTTCCTTTAGTCTTCTTGGCTCTATAGCATGAGACCTGAGTCTATGCTGTAAGGCAACCTTTAGTACAGACTTAGCAGCCCCTCTCCTTCAGTAAAACACATGAGCTCCAACTAAGTGCCAGGTGGTTCATGATAGAAAAGTAAGACAGATGGAGCCTTCTATAATTTTCATGCTTTCATGTTGCAATAATTAACCAAATATTTGCATAATATACTTTTTGAAAGCATTTTCCTTTTTTTGTTTGTTTGTTTGGTTTGGTTTGTTTTGGTTTTCGAGGTAGAGTCTCACTCTAGCTCAGGCTGACCTGGAATTCACTATGTAGTCTCTGGGTGGCCTCAAACTCATGGCAATTCTCCTACATGTGTTTCTTGAGTGCTGGGATTAAAGGAGCATTTTGCTCTTTGCCTCATGTGGCTTTTCTTGTTATTTGTGGGAATAGATGTACTTTCAACAAATGACTAAAAAAAAAAAAAAAGCTTCAGGAGGCAGAGATAGGAGGATCACTGTGAGTTCGAGGCTACTTTGAGACTACATAGTGAATTCCAGGTCAGCCTGGACTAGAGTGAGACCCTACCTCAAAAACAACAAAACAGAAGACAAAACAAACAAAAAAATTTGATTAAAAAAACCTAGCAGCTAATTAAGATTATAGGCCTGCCAGAGAGTTTTGATTCAAAGTTCAGGAGGATAATTGTTGGTATAATAAGCAACTGTTAGTATGTTTATTGACTTTCATTCCAGAATTTCCTCTTCATATTTTAACAGTGAACAATTTGCACTTAGCTATCTAAATATATGAAGTGATAATGAAGATAAAAGTTTAAGTTGGTCATTGTGGCTTGAAAAACTGAAAGTGAGTTTAAGGGATCTCTTTGCCTAGCACAGTTGTGAGTCCAGTGTTCTGTGTTGAAACAAGGTGATCAGTTTATTTCATTCAGTGTCCCAATGGGGGAGGGGAATGTTACACAGATCTTTATAAAACCCTAATTGTGTTGGGGAGATCTTTCAAGGATGGTTTGCTTGTCCTTGGCAAAAAAAAAAAAAAAAAGAATCTTGAGGCTGAAGAGATGGCACAGCGATTAAGACTCTTGCCTTCAAAGCCTAAGGACCCAGGTTCAATTCCCCAGTACCCATGAAAAGCCAGATGCACAAGGTGGTGCATGCATCTAGAGCTTGTTTGCAGTGGCTGGAGGCACTAAATGCCCATTCTCTCTCTCTCCCTCCCCCCCCCCTGTTTTTCTCACACACCCTCTCTAATAAATAAATAAAAATATTTTTAAAATCTTTTGGGAACTTTTCTGGAAGGAAAGAAAGAAGGAAGGAAGAAGGGAGAAAGAAAAGAAAAGAAGAGAAGAGAAGAGAAAGAAAAGAAAACGCAAGAGTGAGAGGCTAAGGGCTTGCTTAGAGGGGAAGGCTTCCCCATGCTCTGGGAAGCCCAGCAGAGGTAGCAATCTGGCCATCAGAGAACAAAGAGCCAAAGAGCAAACCTGAGATGGTGAAATAAAATGTAACATCAACAAAGAAAGGGCCATAGATAAATAGTAAAAGGACCAACTTGCCACAAAAAACCCATTGACATTTTTCCAGAGTCCAGGGAAGTGCTGGTGACCGGTTAGTGTTGGAATGTTTTCCTAGGGTTAAAAGGAGAACACGCAGCCAAGTCTGTTCAGAATTTACAAAGTGTTTGAATAACATGGACAGTGTTTTGATAACACATTTTTAGTGGGGGAGAAAATAATAGAGTTTATTGGGACATTTATATGGGCCCCCTTGGTTGCGTGTGGGATGGCAGTGGGGGGGGGGATGGGAGGCAGACCCTATATCATTGCACTCATCTGTAACTCACCCCTGCAGATTATTCATACATGTATCAGGATGCACAATAGGCTTCTTAGTTTTGCATTTCAATGATCTGTGAATGGTTTACCTTTAGGAGGCAAACGAGAGAAGAGGCCAGCTAAGTCAAGACTGGCAATAACTGTGTTATCAGAATGAGCTGGTGGTGTGAAGTTGGTATTCTTGTTTGGAATGAGCGAGTATGAGATATTTAACTCACATCTATTACACAATGCTTGACCTTGACTTTCCTCAGCCCTGAGAGGTTGCTGCTGGCTCCATCTTAGGCTTGAAAGGTGAACCACTTACATTGATCCAGTCAGCATTGGAGCTGGAATTGCCAGGGGTCTCCTCCCCAGTGTTGATGTTTTTTCTCAAAGTATCACTGTCAGTTGAGCCACATAAAACCAGGGCCCTTCAATAAATGTCTCATTCGGATTTCATGAAGCTTGGGGTGTCATTGAAGTCAAACAGCAAACAGGCTGAAAGGCTCCATGCCTCACCCACCCAATCTAAGCAAGGCGCTGCCTGACATATTTGCTGAGGCCCCTGGTTTTAACTTTCTTTTCTGCTCCTATTTCTGGAAAGAAGTAAAATAAAAAGGGTGCTGGAATTTTAAAGTGTGACAGGGATACAGGAAAGCATTTTTTAAAAATGTCCCTTTCCCTATTTATAAGTATTACAGAGCCAGCAAAAAGAAAGCCCGTTCCAAGTAGGAAATCACAGATTTGCTCTCTATAACTCTCCACACATTTTTAGACCAGGATAGTCCATCAGTAATAAGAATAAAATATAACTAGTTAAATAACACTGAACCACTAGATTTGTTTATCTCCATGCAGCCATAAAAATTATCTGTGGTTAAAACAGTGCTTTTCACCATGTTAAAGAGGAATTCATTAAATGGATGTGTGTAATGTAATACATATTATTATTTATTATTATTATTATTATTATTATATTCCCAATAGCAATATTCTTTTCCACTTTCCCTAAATCTCCGATCCTAAAATAGTTTTTTTGTGGCATCTTTGTTTTGATTCTCTCTGAGTTTCTCTTTACTTCTCGATGTGTTCGAATTTGGGTCAAATGATAGATTTATTGGGGAAGTGGGGAAACAGTAAGTATCATTCCTTGCCCCAACCATCAATTCAAATCCCAATTCTACAGATGGAACTGTACAGATTTAATAATTTGGTGGCAATCAGAATGAACCCACACATTTCCATGAGCTTGCTTTGGGAGTGAAGCAGAATCAACCCTTTCTGATGTGGCGCTGGGGACAGCTGGCCTGTGTTATTTGCGCCAGAGTAGGTGGGAACGATGCCTGTTGCCTGTGGTGGCAGCGTGCCATGCGCTGCCTTTCCCTGGCGCTTCCAGAAAGGACGCCAAGGTCCGCTTCTGGCTGTGTTGAGGTGCAACACTGACATATACCTTCAAGTCACCATACCTGCAAATAACGCGAGATTCAGTCTCACACCTACTTCCCCCTCCCACCTGTCTCCAACATCGAAGCTGGGGATTTAGAACCAGCACGCCCCAGCAGAGGGCTTGGTATCCATTGCTTCCAAGGCCTTGTTCTTTCCTGGAGCTAGAATTCTCCCTCACGGAATCTCCAGGTTGAAATACATGAAATCTACAAATGCGTTGTCCCATGGCGGGCGGGGGGGGGGGAATCTTCCAGGCTTCACTCGGTGAGAACAAAACAGAAGCGAGGCGAGGTCAGTCCAGTCACCAAAGCAGGCTAACTAAACAGGGACGAACTACCAGGAGCGCAAGGGCGACACGTACCCTGGGATCTGCTCCCAGGCTGGTGTAGTTCAAGATTGATATGACCAACGTCCCTAGCCCAGAGTCTTAACTTGTCCCTCCAGCCACCACCTGTGCCTTAACCCCGCAAACCCTTGCGCAACCCCAGGGTTTTAAACGACACCCCACCCAAAACCCACGGATAAACGCCCTGGAGCATGCGAGCGCGCTTCCAGAGCGCTCCACTCCCTCGCATAGACATGAGGATGCTGGTCCCGGAGTTACAAAGCTTGGCGTGTTTCTACACTAGCGTGTGCGCGCTCCCTCCCCCCCCCCAAAAAAAATCTCGCGGGACGGTTCCTCATCTGCTGTAAGCAAAAAGTTTCCCGTGTGATCGCGTTCGGTTGGGGAAGCAAAAACCCCAACATCTCAGCCGGAAAATGCACTCCTGGAGCGATTCCTGAAGGCGTCCGTAATTACTTATAAAAGGCAGATATGCAGGCTTCGTATCCGTAACAAAACGTGCCACCCACCCCTCCTTCTGTAGTAATAAAACAATAAAATATGACGACCCCGTTCTGGACTGTTTGCGGAAATGCAGGAGGGGGAAAAAAACCAGGCAGCTGGGGCAAAGGAGATTAATTCAATATCAAACTGATTATTACACTAATTATTCTGCCTTCTGTATTGTGCCGCCACAGAGGAGAGGCGCAGGGCATTTTACCCACAGCTGCTAGGGAACCTTTGTGGCTTGATGTCACTCCCCACTGAAGATGTTGGCACATTGGGAAGAGGATAAGAAGCATCCAGGAGTCAGGAAAACTGAGCAGTGTAAGTTTGAAATTGTAGGCAGCGAACAGATCGCTTCCCGAAAGCCAGACTGTTGGCTTGGCACTGAGGGTACAGTGGTTGGCTCGTTTAGACTCTTGTTTGGTCCTAGCAATACACTCCACTCGGGTTTCTGATGTAGACGCTGAGAGCTGTCGCCACCCCTGGAATTATTTTTTTAAAAAAAGAAAGAAAGAAAGAAAAGAAAAGAAAGACAGAAAAGCTGAGCTGCATGTTTCTCTCCACCAAACCTTCCTAGTAGGTTAAAAAGATGGGACTGAACCAAAAAAGTGGTTCTTGAACGTGGACCTCCAGGAAGTCATGAGGAAAGAGCGTTGCAGCTTCTGACGCGGAGGCGCTGGGTTTGAGTCGCTCTTCAACTCGCCCCAGTTTTTCACCCTTGGGAACAGACGTGTGCCGAGCTGCAAGTGGTGAGCTTACGAAGACGCTCGGCTCGGGCCTCCAGGACCTGCTCCTGCCTTACCCGCGCAGAGCGCAGGGGCGGCTCCTCCAAGGACAGACCTTAGCATGGAAACTTCAAACACCGGTACTCCTCAACTCCAGGATCAAAGATCCCAGCGGGACATAGTCTCAAAAAGCCAAACCAAACCAACAAACCAAAAACAAAACAACAACAACAAAAACAACAAAAACAACCTCACTAAAACAACAGCAACTGCAAAACAGGCAAAAGGGGGGCGGGAATAAAGTTACAGCAACTTGATCCAATTAATGAATGCCTAATTGAATTAGTGTCACCTCCACCAGCCAATAGAAGTGTCCTCCAAGCTGCAGGGCTGCGAAGCCCCTCCCTGGACGCACGTATATAAAGCAGCCAGCGACAGGCAGCAAGTTTCCAAATTGCCAAGTAGCACTTTGGCTTGACAATAGAGAGATATAGGACAGGAAAAAAAAAAAAAAAAGCAAGCCAGGGCTGGTGGTGTGTGCGCGGGAACAAAGATCTAAGCCCTGTCTCTCTTCTTCCCGGGTGTGTGAGGGTAGAGATCCAGAGAGGCAAGACGGATAGGGAAAGGAAGAGAGAGAGAGAAAGTGCTTCTTGTTCAGTCTCCACCTCCTACCTCTGGGCTCGGCGTGAACCAAGCGCTGGATCCGGGGCGCGCGCGGTAGCGGCTCGCGAGTCCGCAGGTGGGTAGCCCGGGCGTGGGAGGAAGGGGAACTGACTTTCCCCTCGGAAGAGGGCGCTGGCTCCCCCATCCTGCCTTTATAATAAGGCTAGGGGAGGAGAGGAAGCCGCCGGCTTGCCGTCTGCGATTTGCAAAGCATGCAGTTAGGGGAGCAGCTGTTGGTGAGCTCGGTGAACCTGCCCGGCGCACACTTCTACTCGCTGGAGAGCGCTCGGGCCGGAGGTGGCGGCGGAGGTGGCGGTGGCGGCGGGAACCTTGGCCTGGTTCCCGGAGGTGCCTCTGTCCCGTCCCCACAGAGGCTGGACTTAGACAAAGCGCCCAAGAAGTTCTCGGGTAGCAGCGGTCTGTCTTGCCAGGCCGGGAACTCAGAACCGTCAGCCACCGGAGCGGGGGCCCCCGCGGCCATGCTCGGTGACACCGACGCCGGGGACACTTTTGCCAACGCGGCGGCGGCGACGGTGTCTAAACCGGGGCCCCCTGACGGTCGCAAGGGGTCCCCCTGCGGAGAGGACGAGCTGCCCTCAGCCTCGGCCGCCGCCGCCGCGCGCTATTCCATGGACAGCCTGAGCTCCGAGCGCTACTACCTTCAGTCCCCCGGAGCGCAGAGCTCCGAGCTGGCTGCGCCCTGCTCGCTCTTCCCGTACCAGGCAGCAGCCGGGGCGACCCACGGATCCGTGTACCCGGCTTCCAACGGCGCGCGCTACCCCTACGGCTCCATGCTGCCCCCCGGTGGATTCCCCGCAGCCGTATGCCCACCCGGGAGGGCGCAGTTCGGCCCCGCGACCGGAGCTGGCAGCGGCGCGGGTGGCAGTGGTGGCGGAGCTGGAGGTCCCGGGGCCTATCCTTACAGCCAGGGATCTCCCATCTACGGGCCGTACCCCGGAGCTCCTGGGGCAACAGGATCTTGCGGAGGATTAGGGGGCCTGGGGGTTCCCGGCTCCGGCTTCCGCGCCCACGTCTATCTTTGCAACCGGCCTCTGTGGCTCAAGTTCCACCGGCACCAAACAGAAATGATCATCACCAAACAGGGCAGGTGAGCGCAGCGTGGAGGGGACCGGATCCCAAACCCCCACCCCAGCCCCACCCCGAGTTGCCAGGAGGAAGGGAGAATGTGGGATCCTGGGGGAAGGATGGGTGTGAGGAAGTTGTGCCCACGCGCACTGGACTCGGGGATGGTTTTCCGTGTGCAGTCGGGAGAGGGTGGACACCGCATCTCCAAAGCCGCGCGTGCCTTTCCTTCCTGCACACCTGTGGATTTGTGGCGGGTGCTAGTTACACACTCCGATCCCCTCTCCTCATGCTTATCTGGATTGACAAGGAGGAGGCGGAAATGGAAATTTGGATTTGTGCGCAAGGGCGGATCCTAATGATCCGCTGGCTCCTGGGCGCTGCTCGCTTCGAGCAGCGGGTGGGGAAGAGAGCCGGGGTCTCCACGGGGCGCTTCCGGAAGAAGGGCATGCGGGAGGAGTCCGGTTCGAATAGGATAGATGGGTAGGTGGGTTTGGAACCAGATGTCAGAGGTTGCCGGGACCAAGAAAGTTGTGGTATACTTACGAATTGTTAACAGTCACTCTGGAGCGAGTGAGGAGTGAGCGAGTCCTGGGAGATGGGGCGCTCAAAGGGGACTTTTAGCATGTATGTATGCATACATGTATGGTATACATGCCTGTATGTATGCACATGTGCACACATCATACGTCAAAGTTTATACACACCACTTAAAATGTTTCCTAGTGATTCTGCATTTAAAAATAACTTTTGTCCTTGGGAGAAGGAAATTATTAAGAGTGTGAAAGAGCCAAGAACTTGAGTTGGCAGAGGGCTAAGAAGTATGTGAATTAGAGGACTACTGGGTTGGAGTCAAATTATTTCAAGAAAAGAGGGAAATGGTACAAGAATTGTCAGTTTAAAAATATGTTTTTTCCTGGTTGGGGCCTCGTTATCCGTTTTCTGTTCGTTGCAGACTTCACGGTATCCTTCTCTCTCCCGGGTGTGTGTGGGTTGGGGGGAAGAGGGAAGGGGGGGGCACAGGGCCCGTCTTGGTGCTGCCTGGATCACCCCTATTCACTTGGGGTTCGGTTCCCTTGTACAGGCGCATGTTTCCCTTCTTGAGCTTCAACATCAACGGACTCAACCCCACGGCCCACTACAACGTGTTCGTAGAGGTGGTCCTGGCCGACCCTAACCACTGGCGCTTCCAGGGGGGCAAGTGGGTGACCTGCGGGAAAGCGGACAATAACATGCAGGGTGAGGAGAGAGGAGGCCCCCCTGGGCAGGGAAGAGAACTGAGCCCCTGTGTAGGTCAACTCACATTTAAATTGAGCATCCCCTCCCCCCCACCCACACACACAATGGGGCCAAAAGATTAGAGTCTCAGGTGCCTTTTGTTGAACTGCTCAGTCACGTTTCTTGCTTACAGTTACATATACAGAATCTTTACTGTTTCCCGTGTCTTGCCATGTTTAAGAAAAGAATCGTCTTCGAATATTCTGGGTGGGAACGGCCACTGTTGAGTGTTCTCTCGTAAGAAAGAAAGCCCTGACCAAAGTTTTAAGTTCACCTATAGAAGTAACTATGTTTTCTATCAGCCTTTCCAGCTCTGTAAAGTCTCTGGTTAACATTCAAGAGTCGTCTCTTGGCTTTATTTTATTTTATTTATTTATTTATTTATTTATTTATTTATTTATTTATTTAACTTTGGAGATAAGTGCATTTTCCGTGGAAGGCCAGCAGCACCTCACCCAGGGAGGGGGCGGATGGGGTCCTACTGTTCTGGGAGGAAGTAGGTGTTGGGAATTCAGCTCTCAGTAGCTAGCAGGCATTCCCTCCCCTGCCCTGTGGGTAAACAGGTCTATATGCTTGGGTTTTAAGTTTTCTTTCATTTTCCTCTTAGGCAATAAAATGTATGTTCACCCAGAATCTCCTAACACTGGTTCCCATTGGATGAGACAGGAGATTTCCTTTGGGAAATTAAAACTGACCAATAACAAAGGCGCCAACAACAACAACACTCAGGTAGAGAGGGACAAAGGGAGAAGGGGGTGTCTTCTGGCTGGGGGGGGGTCTCTTTTCTAAGGAAAGTCCATACTCTTCACTGTGTTTAAGGATTTCACTTGTGATTGCTCTTGTGCTTTTATTTTTTCCTTAACTTTCTTATTTTCACTTTCTTACTGGATTTCAGTAATAGTTGCCGCAGAACTATCAAAATCTTCTAGGGACTTAAGAAACCAAGAGGATAAAGTGTTTATCAAGCATATTACACAAGGATGTTTTGTTATTTGGTTGGTTTTTGGTTTTCATTTATTATTTTGTAGACTGGTTTGTTTTTTTGTTTTGTTTTGTTTTGTTTTGTTTTTTTTTTCCCCTTCGAGGTAGGGTCTCACTCTAGCCTAGGCTGACCTGGAATTCACTCTGTAGTCCCAGGCTGGCCTCAAACTCATGATGATGATCCTTCTATTTCTGCCTCCCTAGTGCTGGGGTTAAAGATGCATGCAACCGCATCTACTTTGGTTATTTGTTTGTTTGTTTGGTTGGTTGGTTTTATTGAGATAGGGTTTCACTGTAGCCCAGGCCAACCTGGAACTCACTCTGTAGTCCCAGGCTGACCTCAAACTCAGATGACAATCCTCCTACTTCTGCCTCCCTAGTGCTGGATTAAAGGCATGTGCCACTATGCTAGGCTTTGGTTTTTCTTTATTTTTGAAACAAGGCCTCATGAAACCCAAGCTGACTTTGAACTCCTGGTCATACTATTTCCCACCTTTCCTAGTGCTGGGATTACCAGGAATGTACCACCATGCCAGGCTCACAGCTATGTTTTTAAGTTTCACAAGTGGTAATGTCTTAAAAAATGACAAGAAAACCATAGGTGGGGAGAAAGGAGAAGTCTCATCCCAAGATCTATGATTTGTTAAAATCTGCTTTTTAGGCTTCTAAGAGACATTTAAGGTTTGGCAACTCTTTCGGTTCCATTTCCAGATGATAGTCCTACAGTCGTTACACAAATACCAACCCCGACTGCACATCGTTGAAGTTACAGAGGATGGCGTGGAAGACTTAAATGAGCCTTCGAAGACGCAGACATTCACCTTCTCAGAAACGCAGTTCATTGCGGTGACCGCCTACCAAAACACCGACGTGAGTGCCATACGCTGCACCGCACACAGTCTCTAAGGCTGGGTCTAGCACCCCCACTCAAGTACTGTTCTTCTCTGTCTAGATTACTCAACTGAAGATTGATCATAACCCTTTCGCAAAAGGCTTCCGGGACAACTATGATTCGTAAGCATGGCTCTCGCTCATACTCCTGTGGTCATCTTGGAATAGGACACAAATACCATTCTGCAGAGGACTTGTAGGAAGGACTTTCATATTCGGGATTTTTATTTATTTTTATTTTTGTATATGTATGCACACAGGCATGCGTGCATGTACGCGCGCGCGCGCACACACACACACACACATATCTGTACTGGGGAAAAACTCATGACTTTGTGCCTGACATGCAAGCATTCTACCACTGAGAAACTTCCCTTTTTTTTTTCTTTTGGTTTTTTAATTTTATTTTATTTTATTTTATTTTATTTTGGTTTTTCGAGGTAGGGTGTCACTCTGGCTCAGGCTGACCTGGAGTAACTGTGTAGTCTCAGGGTGGCCTTGAACTCAAGGTGATCCTCCTACCTCTGCCTCCCGAGTGCTGGGATGAAAGGCATGCGCCACCACGCCGGGTTGTTTTTTTTGTTTTTTTCAAGATAGGGTCTCACTCTAGCTCAGGCTGACCTGGAATTCACTCTGTATTCTCAGGGTGACCTCGAACTCATAGCGATCCACCTACCTCTGCCTCCCTAGTGCTGGGATTAAAGGTGTGCGCCACCACGCCAGGGTTCCCAGTCCTATTTTTGCACATAATTTTGCCTTAACTAATCCTGTTTCAGAATTTTTACAGGAATGTTTTGTTACATTCTAAAGAATATTAAGGGCTTGAACATAAAAGTATTCCCCTTTCCCCCCTGACATTTGAGTAGAGATTTGGATTTTTGTTTTGTTGTTGTCTGAAGTAGGGTCTTGCTCTAGCCCAGGCTGACCTGGAACTCACCATGTAACCTCAGGGTGGCCTTGAATTCAAGGCAATCCTCCTACCTCGGCCTCTTAAAAATCCTGGGATTAAAGTGTGTGCCACTACACCTGACTGAGGTTTGGATTTTTTTTTTAATTATTTATTTATTTGTAAGGAGATTATGGGGGAGAGAGAATGACAGCCAGGGTCTCTTGCCACTGCAAATGAACTCCAAACGTATATGGCCACTTTTTTTGCATCTGGCTTGATGTGGGTACTGAGGAATTGAACCTGGGCCATCAAGCTTTTGCAAGCAAGTGCCTTTAACCACTGAGCCATCTCACCAGTCCAGAAGATGTAAAACTGTAAAATTCTGCCTCCTTTTCATTTAATCCAACTTGTTTTTATCCTCACCAGTGGATGTTTTACCTGGAGTAACTGTGTAGTCTCAGGGTGGCCTTGAACTCAAGGTGATCCTCCTACCTCTGCCTCCCCAGTGCTGGGATGAAAGGCATGCGCCACCACGCCGGGTTGTTTTTTTGTTTTTTCAAGATAGGGTCTCACTCTAGCTCAGGCTGACCTGGAATTCACTCTGTATTCTCAGGGTGACCTCGAACTCATAGCGATCCACCTACCTCTGCCTCCCTAGTGCTGGGATTAAAGGTGTGCGCCACCACGCCAGGGTTCCCAGTCCTATTTTTGCACATAATTTTGCCTTAACTAATCCTGTTTCAGAATTTTTACAGGAATGTTTTGTTACATTCTAAAGAATATTAAGGGCTTGAACATAAAAGTATTCCCCTTTCCCCCCTGACATTTGAGTAGAGATTTGGATTTTTGTTTTGTTGTTGTCTGAAGTAGGGTCTTGCTCTAGCCCAGGCTGACCTGGAACTCACCATGTAACCTCAGGGTGGCCTTGAATTCAAGGCAATCCTCCTACCTCGGCCTCTTAAAAATCCTGGGATTAAAGTGTGTGCCACTACACCTGACTGAGGTTTGGATTTTTTTTTTAATTATTTATTTATTTGTAAGGAGATTATGGGGGAGAGAGAATGACAGCCAGGGTCTCTTGCCACTGCAAATGAACTCCAAACGTATATGGCCACTTTTTTTGCATCTGGCTTGATGTGGGTACTGAGGAATTGAACCTGGGCCATCAAGCTTTTGCAAGCAAGTGCCTTTAACCACTGAGCCATCTCACCAGTCCAGAAGATGTAAAACTGTAAAATTCTGCCTCCTTTTCATTTAATCCAACTTGTTTTTATCCTCACCAGTGGATGTTTTTAAACTCCCTTCTTTTTTTTTTTTTTTTTGTTTGTTTGTTTGTTTGTTTTGTTTTGTTTGAGGTAGGGTCTCACTCTAGCCCAGGCTGACCTGGAATTCAGTATGTAGTCTCAGAATGGCTTTGAAACCTCATGGCGCGGTCCTCCTACCTTTGCTTCCCAAGTGCCCCCACGCCCGGCTTCTACTCCCTCCTTTTTTAACATGAGAAGAAACTGAAAGTAAGAGGATTTATGTTTCACAATAGCCTATGGGAAGGCTTTGTTGCTTAAGTAGGGGTTGTTGAACTCCATAGTCAACATCTGTCCATCACATTGACAAGGGAGGTTTGCTCTCTAATCCAGGTACTAATCAGGCCTCATCTGCTTCCAAGATCAGGCTCAGTGAGTTCAGGGCAGAGTTTGAGGACTTGGCACAGGTTGATTCTCTGTAGTTTAAATACCCAAGGCCTGACTGAGGAAACTGTTTTCTTGTTGGGTGGGAAATCCCCTTCTGTTCCTCCTCTCCAACACACTGGTCTTCTGTGCTCAGACAACTGATAACACAAGGCCTTTTCTCATTTCTGGGAGGTAGTTTGTTTGGGGACATTAGGTTTTTGTTTTTCTTTTAAGTGTTTCTTTTTATATTGTAGCATGTACACGGCTTCAGAAAATGACAGGTTAACTCCATCTCCCACGGATTCTCCTAGATCCCATCAGATTGTCCCCGGAGGTCGGTACGGCGTTCAAAACTTCTTCCCGGAGCCCTTTGTCAACACTTTACCTCAAGCCCGATATTACAATGGTGAGAGAACCGTGCCGCAGACCAACGGCCTCCTTTCACCCCAACAAAGCGAAGAGATGACCAACCCTCCCCAGCGGTGGCTTGTCACGCCTGTCCAGCAACCTGGGACCAATAAACTAGACATCGGTTCCTATGAGCCAGAATATACTTCCAGTACCTTACTCCCATATGGTATTAAATCCTTGCCCCTCCAGACCTCCCATGCCCTGGGGTACTACCCGGATCCCACCTTCCCGGCAATGGCAGGATGGGGAGGCCGAGGTTCTTATCAAAGGAAGATGGCCACAGCTGGACTACCATGGACCTCCAGAGTGAGCCCTCCCATGTTCTCAGAAGATCAGCTCTCCAAGGAAAAAGTGAAAGAGGAAATTAACTCTTCCTGGATAGAAACTCCCCCTTCCATCAAGTCTCTAGATTCCAATGATTCGGGGTTTACACCAATGCTTGCAAGCGGAAGCGGCTGTCTCCCAGCACCTCCAGCAATGAAAATTCTCCCTCCATAAAATGCGAAGACATGAATGCTGAAGAATACAATAAAGGCACCTCAAAAGGCATGGGGGGCTACTATGCTTTTTACACAACTCCCTAGAGAGTTCTCCTCGCCTCCTACAAAGTAGCTAACCTTCTCCAGATGGAACTGGTGGTGTGGTTTTGTGGTTGGTGGTGTTGTTACCTTCTTTCCCCAGGTTGCCAAAAAGACATTCGCCTTCCTTCTACCATGACTTACCCTGTTTTGTGCAATTCTCTTAAAAGAAGGAGCCAAAGCTTTGTGGTTACTGCAGGTAACTGAGACAAACCTAACAATTTGTTGTTGTTTTTTTTTTTTCCTTCCCTCTTTGTAAAATAAAGTGAATGGAGGACTCTGAACTGTTTTAAAATGCAAAGGCTATTTAAGGTTCTTGATTTTATTTATGGAAAACAAGAAACAAGCAGGCTGTGAAGATGCAGTGCCTGTACTATCAAATGGGTTAAGAAAAAGCACAAAAGAACCTTAGAGTCTCATTTCTACTTGTAAATCTTTAAGCAAACAGAAGTTCTGGGTGTTAAGATATTTTTTGCTTCGGAAGAGAAGGGCTGGGCCTTAGGCTCCAACAGTGGACTTTTTCTTCTTCTTCTTTTGCTGTTATCTTTTGTCAGGGGATAAAGATGTTGGGCCTGGGAGTCCAGAAAAACTTCTGTGAAAGTACTAGTCTGACCTGACTAGGACTCCTTGCAGATCTGTGGAATAAACCCCCCTTCAGGCACTGCCTCAGTTGAAGGTCGTTAGGAGAGTTGACCCATAGGACTTAGGGTAGGGAGGAAAGAGAGAGAAAGAATATTTAAGTGTACAGTTGTGCACCTAGAGGCACTGTAGCATAATGTTGCATATATTGTATAAATAGACTGTGGGTAATCCGAGGTCATGTAAAATGGTGCTTTGGCAGGCATTGTAAAGAATTTGCAGATCACCTAACTGTAACAGAAAGTGTGAGAGGACAGTTTCACTCCGTGACATTTAGGGACATTCTGTTTACTTCTTAGATAGTTAAGAATGTATTCAGCAATTTCTGCACCAACTTAAACCATGCTTAAGGACAATCCCTGTTCCACCCTCTTCCTTGGCCATCCCTGCTCCCCACCTTGGGAATATGAACAAGTCTGCCACAGCTCCTCTAAGCTTTTTAGAGATCTTGGATTTTTTTGTACAGTCTTAAGTCTTTTTAATAAATGTGGTTCAATAAGGGACCTGGCATAGCTCTCTCTTCTGTCCTATGGGTTTAATTGTTTGTTTAAAATCTCATTTTTGCTTCCTCCTTTATGTACCTTTTTCTAGAGTGAGCATCCTCCCCTCCCCTTGGAAGGTTCTAGAATCTCTTTACTGGCTACTGCTGTGGTGAGGGGGTGGGGAGGGGATGGCTTTGTTTGTCATTCTTTTTTTTTTTTTTTTTTTCTGCAGGATGAATGGGGCTATTTCCTTGCCCCACTAGGAAGTCCGGACAATGGCTGGGGGTGGGGAGTGTTTGAGGTGGGGATACTAACTAGATTGCGCGCTCCAGGTTTAATCCGAGCCACCAAACCTCCTCCCCCAGAGCCCTGAGTCATTTTCGTTTACTTTTGAGCCACCAGTTCGTGGGCCCACGTAGGTTCTCCGAGAACCCCCGCCCTTCCCCCCGCGGCCCTCTCAGCGCCTACGAGTTCCGGGTCCCCGGGGCGCCCGCTGAGCCGCGGTGGTGGCCCGCCACAAGGTTTTGGCTTACATCGGTAAGTTTTCATTGCTGCTGGCACCCAAGCCCTTTTTTATGCCTTCGTTCAAACTTGGCCTTGGCCGCGGGGGTGCTGGGGACGGCCACGCGCCTGCAGTGGACAGTCCCACTTGTCCCGCGCACGGTGACCCCGCCGGAGGTGCATCTCGCGCCAGGCTTGGCTTTGGGGGCGGTCTCTCCTTGGCCGGACGAAAGGCGCCCCATTCCCGGGCTGGACCTGGGCAGTTGGAGCGGAGGACCCCCTGCCAGACGTCCCGCCAAGCTTATCAACAGACGGCTTATAGCGCAGCTTGCAAACCCTTCCAAACCCCTTCTCACGCCACGGTAAAGGTCTGCCTGGGAGGGTCCTTGGAACTGCGCAGATATGCAGCTGCTAAGAGGATTAGCTGAGGGGAGGCCAGCCATCAGCCGGACCCTCCTCCCCTTCTGCGTCCAATTAAGGCCTCCGAGAGATTGTACCTGGACTGGCGGGTCTCCCATCCGCTCAGGCTCTAGGGGCCAGAGCTCCTCCCTCATGCGCCGCCGGTGAACTTGGCGGGGTGGGGTGGGGGTGCGGGGGCTCCTGCTCCACGTTTCCAAGGGTGTCTGCTCAGACCTGATTGGCAAAGCCAAAACAACCGCCCGAGTTTTACCTGAGTGTCGGGGAGCCAATAATTTCAAGATTTAAAAAAAAATGTAATTTGTTATTGCATGGCAGATTTTGGGCTTGGAGATTCAGCATCGACCTGGGGCCCGCCCTTTACATCCACAGCCAACCATTACATAGTGAGATAGCCAAACGACGCTCTCGGGTTCCTGGCCCTTTGGGAAACCCGAAAATGTTCATCAGCAGCGGGGAATAAAAGAGGACTCTGCCCTAGTCTATTTCAAATCATATATATATATATATTTGCATCGTACAGTAAAAAACCAATACTTGTGAAAAGTCCCCCACAGTGTTTAATAGAAACGTAAGTGGCTGAGTGGCCCCAATTAACACCTTGTGATAAGGCATTCCTAAGATGGAGTGTCAGACACCAAATTGTGAAGAGATGTATCTAATTAATCCTCCCAGGATGACACCGATAAACAAGCCTCCATTTAAATAAAGATCAAGGGCTCAGCACAGGTTTGTTTACATTCCCCGCTAGGGTCCGCGCGTTCGCGCCCCTGTGGGATGCTCCGCGCGCGCAGGGCGGAGACCCAGGCTTTGGAGATCTGCTGGCTCGCCAAAGTTCGCTTCTTCTGGGCTCTTGTCACAAGCGAAAGCACGTAAGAAAACAGACCGACTGCAAAGAAGGAGAAAAAGGCACTCCCCACCCCTCCCCCTCCAAAAGCAGCCACAACCGATTCAGAGTTGGAATACTATGATATATATATATGTATATATATATATTTTTTGGTCATTTCCCACGCGGGTCGTCTCCACCGCCAAACAGTTTGGGTTGTCTCGGGTAAAAGAAAGGGAAAAGGATAAAAAGCAATCCACATGTAATCTCCCGATGTTATTTATTCCGTTTTGAGAAGAATTCCAAGCGGGGCCGTCCTCCTGCCCACACCTCGCCCCGGTGCGCGCTGGTTCAAGGATTGCTCGACCTTGGTTGGCTGGAACGCTGGATGAGCTGCCCTGGGAGGGGCCTTAGGGAGCCGGCCAGGCCTGGAAGAAAAAAAAAAGTGGGAAGGGCGGGGAAAGAAGCAGAAAAGAATTTGGGGCCGGAGGGGGAACTGAGTGTTAGCTGGCCGTATTCTCAAACCTGTGTATTAATAGGCCGGGATTACTCCGGGAATTTATGTCTCACCACCCCTGGGGATGTTGATGCTCTGATTTTTATGTGAGCCCCAGTTTCCCTCCTTCTGGCCGCCTTTGATTAAGCTTTAAATACGAATAAAGGCAGGCTCGCCGTATTTTTCTCTCTGCAGTCTCGACGCGCTTTCTCAAACAGGAGGAAGAGAGAGATGCATTTATTTAAATAAATATTATATATATTAAACAGCCCCTGCAGGTGTTATGGCCCGCAAGCTTTTGATTTCTATTGTCTTTTTCAACCGCCGGGAGGGACATTTTAAATCCTTACTGCTCTCCTCTTCGCGGCACGCGTCTCGATGTCCTCCACTTCGCTAACCAAACCAAAAATTTTAATTTTCACCCAGTGGAGTGATTTGTACATAACCCCCTTTTTTTTTTTTTTTTTTTTTTTTTTTTTTGCTGCGAGGTAGGGTCTCACTCTTGGTCCAGGCTGACCTGGAATTCACTATGTAGTCTCAGGGTGGCCTCGAACTCTCGGCAATCCTACGTCTGCCTCCCAAGTGCTGGGATTAAAGGCGTGCGCCACCACGCCGGGCCATAACCCATTTTTAAATGCAGTTCTCAAAAACAGTGTTGGTGAGACGGATGGAACTTCCTTGAAAAGAAATTACCCCTTCCCCCCATCGCCACCACCCCAGCAGCATCCAAGTTTTTTTTTTTTTTTTTTTTTTTTTTTTTTTTTTTAAGACTTTCAAATATGAGAGTTCCTCAAGTCCGGCTTGGAAAGATTCCAAGCCAGGGAATCTGTCCGCCTGCGCCGGGGCTCGCAGGTCAGATTCAGTCCTTCCCCGGGGCACAGGCCTGGGCCCCGCGCATACGCTCGGGGTTTGCTCCCCTGCCCGCAGGAGCCAGCCCGACCTGGGCCAGTCTCCTCCTGGGCGCAGGACCTGAGGTTCAGGTCTGGGGAGCACGCGCGCATACACACACACACACACACACACACACACCCACCTTTTTTCCTTTATTTTCCTTCCCTTTATTTTCTTTTCTCCTGCCTCTATTTCGTTCCCTTCTTTCACTTTTTTCACTTTATTTATATTTATTTATTTATTTATTTTGCTGGGAGGTTTGTATTCAGGACGAAGGAATCATGCTAACCCGGGCTACATAATCTACATATTTGACTATAATTCAGTCTTCAAGCTGAGGATGACCTTGGACTCCTGATCCTCGTGCTTCCCTTCTCCCCCTCCCTCTTTCTCTTCTCTCTGTCTCTCTTTAAAGGCAGGGATAGGGCTGGAATGATGGCTTAGTGGTTAAGGGGCATGCCTGTGAAGCCTAAGGACCCCGGTTCAATTCTCCAGGTCCCAAGTAAACCGGATGCACAAGGTGGTGCATGTGTCTGGAGTTCTTTGCAGTGGCTGAAGGCCCTGGCGCGCCCAGTCTCTCTTTCTCCCCTTCTCTCTGTCTCTAATAAATAACTCAATACATAAATAAATATCAAAATAAATAAATAAATAAATAAATAAATAAATAAATAAATAAAGACAGGGATGGCCTTGAACGCCTGGCAGTCTTCCTGCCAGGGATTACAGGCACGAGTCACCACACCTGGTTTGGACACACACACACACACTCCTGTGCCGGACTCATCCCCCACGTGTCCCGGAAGACACCCAGTTCTGCAAGGCAACATCCAGCATCGCAGAGGCCGATCAAGTTCTCGGAAGTGGTCCCCAAAGGGCTCCCGCGTCAGACAGGGGGCGGCTGGTCTTCGGTAGCTCGTCCCGCCGCGCGCGCACCTCGAAGGCGCTTTGGTCACACAGGCTCTGACCCTCTCCTCCCCGCCGCCTGGCACACTCTTCGCCCAGCCACGGACGCCCTGCGCCATCTGGTGGCCACCAGCAGTAATGACCTCTTTCCAGAGCAGTGTAAATCACCACTTTTTCTTTAATATTTTATTTTTTT
This sequence comes from Orientallactaga sibirica, assembly GCA_036365145.1. NCBI lineage: Eukaryota > Metazoa > Chordata > Mammalia > Rodentia > Dipodidae > Orientallactaga > Orientallactaga sibirica. The sequence continues at coordinate 4,802,404 of JAEOAD010000009.1, forward strand.
TTACTTGAGAGAGAGGAAGAGGTAGAGAGAGAGAATGGGCACACCAGGGCCTCCAGCCACTGCAAACGAACTCCAGACGCATGTGCCCCCTTGTGCATCTGGCTTACGTAGGTCCTGGGGAATCGTACCAGGTCCTTAGGCTTCGTAGGCAAATGCCTTAACCACTAAGTATTTCCTCAGCCAGGTCACCCCTTTTGACTGGTCCTGGTTTGTCAGGCTTCATCACACTTCTGCCCATTTTTATTTGGGCTGGAATCCATTACTGACTCCAGGGCTTTTACTGTTGTTTTGTTTAGCTCTGGTGATCCTTAGGTCTCTCTTCTCCCCAGCCCTGCGGGACTGGGATTACTGGCACAAGTGGTCACAACCAGATGTTGATGTGGGTTCAAGAGATTAAAATTTGAGCAGTCTCGGTCCCCCTCAGGCCCTCACGCTTGTGCAGGAAGCGCACTTAACCACTGAGCCTTCCCTCCAGCCCTGCGCGTCTTCTTTGGAGAAGTGTCTGTTCAGATCATTTGCCCATTTATTGATTGGATGATATGTTTCTTTGTTGGTATTTTTTGTTGTTTATAGATTCTGAATATTAGTCCTTTTACAGATAAATGATTTAAAAAAGCTTTTCGGGACTGGAGGGATGGCTTAGTGGTTAAGGAGTTTGCCTGCAAAGCCAAAGGACCCAGGTTTGATTCCCCAGGACCCACCTTAGCCAGCTGCACAAGGGAGCACATGTGTCTGAAGTTCGTTTGCAGTGGCTGGAGGCCCTGGTGCGCCCATTCTCTCTCTCTCTCTCCCTCTCGCTCCCCCTTACTCTCTGTCAAATAAATAAAATTTAAAAAGCTCCCCCCGTCAATTCTGCAGGTTTCTTGTCCTGCTGATTATTTTCTTTGTTGTATAAGAGAGTTTTAATGTGTTGTAGTCCCAGATGTTGATTTTTGCTTTTATTTTCTGAGCAGTTGGAATCCCATTTATGAAACTGGTACTAGCCCAGGCTGACCTGGAACTTACTCTATAGTCAGGCTGGTCTGAACTCACAGAGTGATCCTCCTACCTCAGCAACTGGGATTAAAGGCATAAACCACCACACCCAGCTCTCCTATGTTTGTACGAGTGGTTTCAATGTTTGGGTACATATATTAACATCTCTGACCCAAGCAGGGCAGAGGTAAGAGGATTGCCATGAGTTCGAGGCCACCCTGAAACCACATAGTGAATTCCAGGTCAGCCTGGGCTAGAGTGAGAACCTACCTTCAAAAAAAAAAAAGTTCTCTAACCCATTAGAGTTCATTTTTTCAGATTTGTACCTGACCAGCTCTATACACAGGGTAGTTGGGGAGAAGAGTCTGAATCTGAGTTCATGGCCACCTCATCCCCAGTGTTCTTTGAATAAGTGCAATCTTATAACATGTTAAGATGCTCCAGGATACCTCTACTGCAGAGCTGTACCTAAAGGAAAGCTTTCCTCCCTCAAAAGCCCCCACACTCCCCCCCACAAAAGCCCACAACTCTATTTCAACATAGCTATACTTACAGATATACACTCAAATTGAGTCATAGAAGCAATTTAAGTTTAACTTATGCAACAAAGTTTTGACCAAAAACTTAGTAAATGGATTGTGATTTTTTTTTTTTTTTTTTTTTTTGAGGTAGGGTGTCGCTGTAGCCCAGGCTGACCTGGAATTCACTATGGAGACTCAGGCTGGCATCAAACTCACAGTTATCCTCCTACCTCTGCCTCCAGAGTGCTGGAATTAAAGGTGTGTACCACCATGCCCAGCTTGGTTTATGATTTAAAAAAAAAAAAACCTACAATATGGTTTATTTTCATTATTACAAATGTTTAAAAAAAAAAAAAAAAAACCCTCAGGCTGAAGGATGGCTTAGCAGTTAATGCACTTGCCTGCAAAACCAAAGTACCCAGGTTTAATTCTCCAGGACCCATGTAAGCCAGATGCACAAGGTAGTACATGTGTCTGGAGTTTGTTTGCAGTGGCTGGAGGCCCTCGTGTGCCCATTCTCTGTGTCTCTATCTCCTGCCTCCCCACCTCTCAAATAAATAAACTTTCATCAAATGCTGCTGCACGTGGAGACAGGAATCTTGCCTTCTTTTGCTTTTCCTCATGTAAAACAACACACGTTGCATTATAAAAGTTTACAAAATAGGTGCAACAAAATATTGTAATGTTTTAATTCTAGTTTACAAAGTTCAGAAGTTAATAGATGTGAAAGTGGACATGAGGGAGCCTATCTACACACACACACACACACACAGCCATCTGATGTAGTTAATGCTGCAGAGATAGATACCTAACCAACACTCAGGTAGGTTCTTAAATATGAATTAACACTTGCAGCTCACTTCATCTGCTGAGCCTAAAAAGAAATGACAAAGAACAGTTTTAAGTTTTTTTTCTGATTTATGCCAAGAAGAGGAATATCAAGTTTCTTCCCCAGCTTTTCAGTACAGAAGTAATTATATACTACAGGCAGGGTATTCATTTCCAGAGGTGACAGGTCAGCTGGGGTTTTGTGTCAGCATTCATATGCAAACACGCCCCCCCCCCAAAGTTAATGACCACATGAAGTTAGAAGTAACCCTGGAAAATAAAATGGCCCTGTTTAGAAGACTATAGATAGACAAACATCCAACCATGGATTCAGAAACCTATCAAAACAACGCAGATCTTTATGAATATCCCTTAATTTTTTAAAAAATTAAAGCCAGGCGTGGTGGCGCATGCCTTTAATCCCAGCACTCGGGAGGCAAAGGCAGAAGGATCACCGTGAGTTCAAGGCCACCCTGAGACTACATAGTGAATTCCAGGTCAGCCTGAGCTAGAGTGAGACCCTCCTTAAAAAAAAAAATTAAAAGTATCCCCCCACACAGGCTGGAGAGATGACTTAGCATTTGAGGCACTTGCCTGTGAAGCCTAAGGACCCATGTTCAACTCTCCAGATCCCACATAAGCCAGATGCTCAAAGGTGAGGTAAGTGCAAGGTTGCACATGCCCACTAGGTGGCACAAGCATCTGGCATTCGATTGCAGTGGCTGAAGACCTGGTGTGCTGATTCTCTCTCTCTTTCCCTTTCTCTTTCCCTCTCTCTTTCCCTCTCTCTTTCCCCCTCCCTCCCTCCCTCCCTCCCTCCCTCCCTCCCTCCCTCTCTCTCTCTCTCTCTCTCTCTCTGTGCTCTCATTGTCTCTAAAATAAAAGAAAGTATCCCCCAGAATAAAAAGCAGGCTGGAGTCTATGTGTAAGGGATCTTGATCCATATTTGCTACAGAAATGACATTTTGAGTGTTTCAGTCATTTACCACTTTGTTCTCAGTGTCACTCTCCTTTCTCAGTAACGCAAGAGAAATCTACAGCTCCATTTTATAGGCTCCCTTGCCAGCATGGAAAGCAAGACAGAAGAACAAGGGGCTGAGGCCAGGCCAGGTGGTGTCTCCAGCATGGTTCCCATCTTCTCCCTGAGCTACGGTGACATCCGTGCCTGGTCCTCAAGGTGGTGGCAGCTTCTTGCTCCTGTTAATGTCTAGGTTGTTTCATCATCCAATTTGACCTTTTGTTTTGTTGTTTTTTGATGTAGGGTCTCACTCTAGCCCAGGCTGACCTGGAATTCACTATGTAGTCTCAGGGTGGCCTCAAACTCTCAGCGATCCTCCTACCTCTGCCTCCCGAGTGCTGGGATTAAAGCATGCGCCACCATGCCCAGATTTTATTTATTTATTTTTTTGTATTTTTCTTATGAGAGAGAAAAAGAATTGGCATGCCGGGGCCTCCAGCCACTGTAATCGAATTCCAGAGTGTGCACCATCTTGTGAGCATGTGCAACCTTGCACACTTGCATCACCTTGTGCATCTGCCTTACATGGGATCTGGAGAGTCAAACATGGGTCCTTAGGCTTTGCAGGCAAGCACTTTTAAGTACTAAGCCATCACTCCAACCCAACTTGACTTCTTTTTTGCTTTTCCCAACATGGGTATAACAGGTTCCCTGTACCTGGCTTGGGTTATGTTTTCTTGACTGATCCTGACTGAGGCATGTAGGTATTAGAAAATTCAGGGGAAGGGTAAAGGAAAGGAGGAATAGCGTTTGAAAAATAGACAACTTCTATCCTAAAGTCCAAGCACTTTGGTGAAAGCAGTGGAGATCAGGAGGCAACAGAACAGCAGTGCTCTCTTTAAGCTTTTCTTACTTAAGCCTCGTCTTAATTTTCTTGTCTTACTAATATTCTCTATGAATACAGGAAAGGGCAGGTGAGGCAAAGGGCACACACCAGTCAAGGCATTGTCCAATTGTCTAGGGTGAAGTCCAAAGGAGTTGTCCCACAACAAAAAATATCTTTATCTGAGAACAGATTGTAGACAATTTTCTTTGACTGCACCCATAACCTGTCTGGGTTGGGTCAGCTGCTGAGTTGGCACAGTGGGTGGTTAGGGACTATTGCTAAATGTCAATATTTTCACAGTTATCCCACAGGGTTGAGCTGTGGCCTCTGTCCCTGGCCCCTGGGAAGACAGTCAATTCTTTTACACACAATAGGGAAAGATATAAGGAGAGTCTATCTTTCCCTCTCAAAGATTGTTCAAGCCAGTAATGGGTCAGTATACTCTAAATAATGTTCTTTAAATGGAGATGAAAAGAATTCACATACTTTGGGAAACATTTGGAGATGGAGGCTCACTGAGTATGAACATGTACATTTATTTCAGGGCAAGCCGGCTGTGAGACTCCGACTGTACACACAGAGCAGAGACTGAGTGTCCTGGGCCCGTGAAAAGTTCTACCAATGAAGACACCCATTGGTTCAGGCATCTGTCAATATTCGTGGAAGTTGAATGTGGCACTGCAGGTCTTTGGGTGTGCCTCCTTGGGGAGCTGTCAAGCTGGTGTGTGGGGAGGGATGTGTGTGGAGAGCATTGCTAAGGAAGGGTAAGGAATCTTGAAGAGGCAGCTTGTCCTGGGGGTGGGGTGGGAGGAACTTTTGGCTGAAACTAGAGGCCACAACTGCCTATACAGTGTGAGTGGAGAGTCACCCACCACTCTTACTCTGGCTGCCATGGAAACATTGAAGGCAACTATTAGGTAGTTACCCTTGAAAGGAAGACACACACATTCTTTTTCTGAAGGTCTAGAAAGTGTAGCTAGGAAAATCCTCATGTGTTGAAAAAAAAAAAAATTTTTTTTTCTATGGTTAGGAAAAGGTCAGTTTAGAAATTTTTAAATTAAAAAAATTTATTATTATTATTTCAGAGAGAGGGAGAGACAGAGAGGCAGGTAGAGAGAGAGAATGGGTGCACTAGGACAGAAAAAATATTGGAACAGGGCATGGTGCTGCATACCTTTAATCCCAGCACTTGGGAAGGAGAGGTGGGAGGATGCTGTGAGTTCAAGGTCAGCCCTTACCTCGAAAAAAAAACAAATGTGTGTGTGTGTGTGTGTGTGTGTAGGTTACACTATCTTCCCTGCCTGCTACGGAAAACATACAAAGGATCTTTTATTTTATACACACACACACACACACACACACACATTTTGGTTTTCCTAGGTAAGGTCTCACTCTAGCCCAGGCTGACCTGGAATTCACTAGGTAGTTTCAGGGTGGCCTCGAACTCACAGCGATCCTCCTACCTCTGCCTCCCAAGTGCTGGGATTAAAGGCGTGCACCACCACGCCCGGCAAAGGATCTTTTATTAAGTGGAGATCTTTTCTGTGTGAAGAGGGCCTGGCTTGCTTGAGAGGACAGTGATAAGTGACAAACACAGGAATCAAGACTGGAGAGGTGGGGCAAAGGTCTGGTTCAGGAAGAGAGAGGCAGCGATGACCAAAGTCCGTGCACTAGGCAGAGAGGACTAAGCCAAATAAAGGACATTTACGGGGGTGGGGGGGTTAGATTAGATTAGATGGTTAGATTGCAACCCGGAAGGTGCAAGTATGGCTGCAAGGGGAGGAGACATGTTTAATGAGGGTGTTTGCAGAGGAACACTGTGCACTATACAGTGTCAAACATGCCCTCTGTTTCCCATGGAAAATCTAGGACTTAGGAATTGTAGATTTTAGAGTACAATATCTTTTTTTTTTTCAAATGTTGTAGAAGAGTCTGTTTTCTTTCAGAGAATCTGCTAAAGTGCTGAAATTCCTGAATGTGTTCTGAAATTGAGACAGAAAGGGGGACACGCCTACCTTTGGAAGTCAGATACATTTGGCTGTAAAAGTATTACCACCTCAGAGATTGAAGAGATGGCTCAGTGGTTAAAAGCACTCGCTTTCAAAGCCTACTGCCCTGGATTCAATTCCCCAGTACCCACATACAGTCAGATGCATGCATCTGGAGTCCGTTTGCAGTAGCTAGAGGCCCTGGCACATGTGTTCTCTCTCTCAAATAAATAATTTAAAAGTAGTTATGGGCTGGAGAGATGGCTTAGTGGTTAAGGCACTTGCCTGCAAAGCCTCAGGTCCCAAGTTCGATTCTCCAGGACCCACGTAAGCCAGATGCACAAGGTGGCACATGTGCCTGGAGTTTGTTTGCAGTGGCTAGAGGCCCTGCTGTACCTGTTCTCTCTCTGTCTCTGTAATAAACAAAATAAAAATATAATATTTTATACAAGTAGTTATGATCACCACTGATGCTCCCAGCTGCCTAGTTCTTTCACCCATGGTAAACACTTTATAGGCTTCTTATGTATCTTCCCAGACATACCCTGTTATATCTGGGTATCTATAAATATACACACACATATATTTTAAGTCATATGAAATGACCATGTCTGTAGTAAAAATCAAAGTCAATGGCAGTCAATCTAACATATATTTGTGCATTTATAACTATTGATCACAATAATGGTAGTAAACATTGCTTTTTGATTGCCTGTCTAGCAATAAATCTTGAGATCTTCCCACATCTATATGTATAGTTGCTTCATTCTTCTTTTTTTTTGAAAGAGAGACAGAGACAGAGAGAGAGAGAGAGAGGAAGACCGATAGAGATGGGCACGCCAGCAGTCTCTCGGCTGCTGCCCCCTTATGGTCAGTATGGCATTGTGCCCTTGCATCACTGCATCTGGCTAAACATGGGACCTGGAGACTGGAACTGCTGGAGACTGGAACCAGCGTTCTTAGGCTTAGGAGGCAGGCGCCTTAACTACTAAGCCATCTCTCCAGCCCCATTCTTTTCTTTTTTGTGCCTATTAATATTTTTTCTTGGCAAGTTGCCATTGTTGTAAAATTATGTAGTTACCTTTAATTATATATATTTAATAGATTTATTTATTTATGCATGGGCACACAAGATAGGAGAGAGAGAGAGAGAATATACATATGGACCCTCCAGGGCTTCTTACGGCTGCAAACGAACTCCAGATCCATAGGTACTGGGAAACTGAAGCCAGGCTAGTAGGCTTTGCAAGCAAGTATCTTCGACCACTGAGCAATCTCTCTATCCCTAGTACTTTAATAAAGTCACTTTTTGTGTTGTTTTTTAGAGGTAGGGTCTCGCTCTAGTCCAGGTTGACCTGGAATTCACTATGTAGTCTTGGGGTGGCCTTGAACTCATGGCGATCCTCCTATCTCTGCCTCCCAAGTGCTGGGATTAAAGGCGTGCACCACCACGCCCGACTACTTTAATAAAGTCACTTGTTTAAGTGTGGATAATGAGTCCTTTAAATAGCCTATTATCTAAATCACCATTTAATTTTCACAGGAACTTACAGTTGCTCTTCATGTTATAGCTTGTGGTTTGAATGTGAAATGCCCCCCACAGCTTCATGTGTTTACGATTAATCCCCCAGTGGGCGGAGCCTTTGAGGGGCAGAGCTTTTCAGGAGGTGTGTCACTGGGGGCAGGCCTTGAGGATTATTAGTCCTGCCTCAGTGGGTGTTCAGGAGCTCTCTCTCACTGCTTCTCAGCTGATGCCACAAGATGCCACGCCTGGTTTTTTGCTCTTCCATGATGAAGCTCTGTCAGCTGCTTCTGGCCCAGTGTTTTGTCTCAGCAATGACAAGGTAATGGCTACACTGCTAAAGAAATGCAAAGTGGAGGGCCATGGCTACTACTGTGAGGCTGAAGCAAGAGGATCACTTGGGCCCAGAAGTTTGAAACTAGGTTGGACAAAGTTAAAAAACTTAAAATAGGGCTGAAGAGATGGCTTAGCAATTAAAGCACTTGCCTGCAAAGCCAAAGGACCAAGGTTCAATTCCCCAGGATCCATGTAAGCCAGATGCACAAGGTGGCGCATGAGTCTGGAGTTCGTTTGCAGTGGCTGGAGGCCCTGATATGCCCATTCTCTCTCTCTCTCTCAAACAAATAAAACTAAAATATTTTAAAAATAAATAAACAAAAATAAAAACAGCAGAAAAGGAAGGAAAAGAAGAAAGGGGAGAGAGTATGAGTAGTGGTTTAAATTAGGTGCCGCCCCATAAACTCATGTGTTTTGAATGCTTGATACCCAGATGATGGCAGTTTGGGAGGTGGAGCCTTGCTGAAGGAGGTGTGTTGTTGGGGCAGGATTAGAGGTGTGATAGCCAGTTTCCCTTTGCTAGAGTTTGGCTCACTCTCTTGCTGCTGTTTTTCCACCTGCTGTGGCAGAGGTGATGTCCAGCTTCTGCTCATGCCATGCTTTCCCCCTGCCATCATGGAGCTTCTCCTTGAGACTGTAAGCCACAGCAAACAACTTTCCTCCCATCAGCGCTTTCAGTCAGGTGCTTTATCCCAGCAATGAGAAAGAAACAACAGGCAGGGAGAGAGATTAAGTACTTCCTCTCATCACAGGTAATAAATGGCCAAGCTAGGCTATGCACTCATCCCGTTGACTCACTCCTGTTCATATGGTTACTCATTATACCCCTCACGCTCTCTATAGGAAGAATCCACTATCAATATGAATCAAGGGCTTAAAAAATATCACAAGTCATGCACAAAATTGAAATGTGTATAAAACCCAATTTGTTTACTTAAATCTGCTCAACAAGTATTTAGTCAGGAACAGGGGACTGTGTTCTCAGCTCCCTCAACCCTTCTCCTTGTTACCAAGACACCTCACTCCTTGAAATAAGGTTCATTTCTCAGCCCCGTGTGTTGGGTCACCACTTCGAATGACTGTTCTCACTGAATTTTTGAGTCATCACCTGTGCAAATAGTTATAGCCCATGTCATGTAAACACATACAAAACTGTTAAAAATCAAATAAGATTTTGCAGGAGTGTCTCAGAGGAGACAAGGAATTGTAAAATGTGTTACAGGGAGAGACCAAAAAAGGAGAAAAATGCCTCCATCCACCTTCCAGTTCTCTGCTCAGATCATAAGACCCTGGGCAAGAGGTTTTGTTTCCCCTTAACTTTATGCCCAGTTGTCCAACAGACAATAATGGTGATAACGTAACCCTTCACTTTCATGTCATAGCCGGGCTGAGAGATGGCTTAGTGGTTAAGGTGCCTGCCTCCTAAGCCTAAGAACACTGGTTCCAATCTCCAGCCGTTCCAATCTCCAGGTCCCATGTTTAGCCAGATGCAAAGTGATGCAAGGGCGCAATGCCGCACTTGACCACAAGGGGCGCACACATCTGGATTTCGTTCGCAGCAGCTGAGACACTGCTGGCGTGCCCATCTCTGTCTTCCTCTCTCTCTCTCTGTGTCTCTCTCCAAAAAAATAATAAAAAAATAAAAAGTTTTTTTTTAAAAAAAAGAAGTCATACCCTTCCTTTGGCTCTTCCATTCTATCCGCCCCCTTTTCCACAGTGGTCCCTGAGCCTTTGAGGGTGTGACAGAGATGTTTCAGTGTTGTGCACTCCTCTATCCCTTCTTCTCAGCACTATGTTGCCTTTTGGGTCATCCCAGTGGTCATCGCCATCTGAAAAGAGAAGCTTCTCTAACCAGAAGTGAGAGTAGCGTTAATATGTGAACATGAACATTAAGTGTAGTGCCCCCAGGGCAGTTTGGTGGGAATAATATATACATTTAGTCAGACAAGAGCAGGCTTTATACCCCTAAGGCTCATGACCTCACCTGCCTTAGACTTTTGCTTAGGTTTTTCAGTACCAGGTATGTATTCCCTCCCGTAGAGAGGGCCTTCAGTCCAAAAATTGGCAATCTTCAATGAATGCTCGTGAATGCCTGAGTGAGGAAGTCTGTTGAGCATCTGCAGCTGGAAGCATGAGGGGATGCATGAACTTTAGTCTTTAAAAAAAATTATTTTTTTAAAGTTTATTTGAGAGAGAGAGAGAGGAAGAAGGAGATATAAAGAGAATGGGCACCCCAGGGCCTCTAATCACTGCAAACGAACTCCAGACACATGTGCCCCTTTGTGTATCTGGCTTACGTTGGTCCTGGGGAATCAAACCAGGGTCCTCAGGCTTCACAGGCAAATGCCTTAACCGCTAAGCCATTTCCTCAGCCCTGAACTTTAGTCTTTTGAGAGAGAAAGATTCTGAACAAGAATGAAGAGAACTCTCCTGGTAATTATGCAGGAGTTCATGCTATGAGATATGAAAGGACTTAGCCCAGGTGTTAAGACAGTGTGCTGCAGACCCCACTCTAGTTCGGATACCTTTCAGGATCTAGCTCCATAATATTCATACAGCAATCTGTTCTCATTATTGCCAGGGAATAAGACAGGCTCAATTGAGGATATCAGTGTGTACTCTGGCAGGAATGTAGGGTCATGTAAACAGAATCATACAGAAGAAAGTTCCTGACATGCATGTGAAGGTTCATAGGTGGCCGAAGTTGGAGGTGTTGGATGAATTAAGCAAATGTTCCCATCGCTTGGGATGACTATGGGAGTCAGGGTAAATACGGGCTGCAGAAAGGCGTCTTCCAAGAGGCTGAGAATTTTTCTTTTTCTTTTTTTTTTTCTTCTTTTTTTGTTGTTTTTGAGGTAGGGTCTCTCTCTAGCCCAGGCTGACCTGGAATTCACTATGTAGTCTCAGGGTGACCTTCAAGGTGCAGTGATCCTCCTACCTCTGCCTCCTGAGTGCTGGGATGTAAGGTGTGCCATCATGCCTGGCTTGAATTTCTCTTTTGAATATTCTCAGGAACTTATCACTGAGCATGTTAACAATTTTTGAATGAACACGTGAAAAATGTGATTTCACCAAAAGGAAGAATAAAGACAAATGACTGAGGTGTTATATAATCTGTCTGAACCATTTGGGCTGGCTGACTGACTCAAGGACTCTTTAGCTGATGGAAGAATTCACAAAGGGAAAATGGCTCCTCTGGAAGACAGAGAATTCCTGCTGGGTAGGATGGTATGTGCCTATCTCCCCCACAGGTTGAAGCTGAAGGATAACTTGAGCCAATGAGTTCAAGGCCAGCTTGTCCTGGGCAACATAACTTTATCTTATTTCTTATTTTTTTAAACATTATAATTTAGGGTTGGGGAGGTAGCTCAAATAGCATTTGCCACCAGCAGGTGGGTCTGAGAGGTCCTGAGTTCAATTCCCCAGGACCCACTAAACATCGGGACATGACTGCTGCAAGTCTGTAACCCTAGTCCTGCAGCGAGCAGATGGGAGGATCTTTGGGGCTTGTAAATGCAGCAGCTCCATATTCAGAGGAATTCTCTCAAGGAAGTATGTGTGAATGAGCCACAGAGGAAAGATACCCATCCAATTCCTCTGGCCTCTGCGTGTCTGTGAGCGCATCTGCACATACATGAGCATACATCATAGACACATATACTGCACTCGCGCACATAGGTACACAAAAAAAGCTCAGAACATGGTGTGCTGGCTTGTACCTTGGGAGGCTGAAGCAAGAGGACTATAAGTTTGAGGGCAAGCCTGGACTATACAGTGGGACTCTAATTATCATAATAAAATAATTTAATCATAATTATTATTTAACAATTATTAATCAACCACAACAGTTATTAACTATAATCATTACTATTGCTCAAAAAAAACCTTACAGACAGAATTCTCCAAACGGTGACAGAACAGCAGCCCCCCCCAATCCTGCCTTAGCTCTCACTCCTCCCGTCTGGATGCTCACACTGGCCCTCTGCACTCGGTAGCAAGGAGGCTCTCCACCTCACTTCGCAGCGCCAAAGCCTAGGTGACAATCAGCTCAGCACCTCGGCCCCTTTAGCCGTGACCGCGCACCCCAGCCGACCCATCGCTGCCAGCCGCCAAAGCCCCAGCGCCCAAGCTCAGGTCGGATGGCGCGAGCTCGCGTGCGTCGGCGCCGCCCACCAAGCTTGTCCTCTGCGGTGTTCCGTAGACGTTCCCTGGGCGAGCTCCACGTCGGCTGCGCAGGCGCCTTGGACGCGGCGTTCACCTGCTGCCGTTGTCGCCGCCGCCGCCGCCGCCGGGGCTGGATGGGGGGGTCGAGGCCAGCTTGGGGCACCCAGAAGACAAGACACGCGGCGGCGGCGACGCCGACCCCCGCAGCACGAGTGTCCCGAGACAGCGGCGAAGCGAAGGCGGTGAGGCCCGGCCCCCGCCGTCCCGGGGATAGAGAAGCCGCCGCCCCGCGGCCGGGACTCCCGTGACGCGCTCGGCTCCCGTCACGCCTGGGGACCCCCTCGCTGCACCATGTTCAAGAAACTGAAGCAGAAGATCAGCGAGGAGCAGCAGCAGCTCCAGCAGCAGCAGCAGCAGGTACGGTGGCCGCCTGGAGCCTCGTCGCCCGCCCGCCCGGCCGGGGGCTGAAAGTTCTTCCGCGGTGACTTTGAAAGCTCCGGCCCCGAGCCCTGCCCCTCCCCCACGAGCCCGTCCTAAGGATGAATTCGTTCATCCACCTCCTCCCAGACCCCCGGACCCGGATCGTCTCATCCTCTAACTGCAGCGTGGGACCTCCGAGTCCCCTCCCACCACCACCCTGCCGTGGGTTCGAATCCCGCGGTGGATCCGAACCCATGTCGGAGTTTTTTCCCCACCCGTGACCCCGACTCAGGAGTGATTGGCAGGATAAGGAGAGAAAGAGAGACCAAAAAGCCATCACTACCACCCCAGGTCCCTCATGATTGCTGACCTTAGGCCGAGGTCCCCTCGCCTGCCTGTGTCAACCCGAGATTGCTTTTGCAAGAGCCAGGACCCTCTCCCAACCCCATCACTCTAGCCTTGGCTGGTCCAGGAGGGAAGGGCAGAGAGGTGAGCCTTCCCGGGTCAGGCTGCTTGCAAGGGGAACCTCGGTGGGTGGGCCCCAGCCCAGCGGCTGTCACGAGTTCGTCACCAAGCCTAACTTGGTTAAGGGCGGACTGAGGAGGCCTGGGCACGGCCTTGCTTCTGCTTCTTAGGACGGGCTTGCTTCTGCTGGCGACTTGTTTTTTTCCCCACCCCCAGGGAGCCTGTTGCTTCAGGAAGTGTTTCCAGGGAAAAGGGGGCGTGTTAGTGCTTTTGGAAAAAAGAAAAGTTTAGTGCGGTAGAGAAGCCTGGGGCTTCCTCTAAATGTCTTTCCCAACCTTCCTGAATTTCAACTGATTGGACACTAATTTCTTCCTAAATTTTAGGGTGTCTAGCCTTTGCTGGTGACTCCAGAAAGGCTGAATTTTTAAAAAATATATAGCATTTATCTTAACTGCTGCGTTGAAGTTTTCTTTCTTTCTTTCTTTCTTTCTTTCTTTCTTTTTTTTTTTTTTTTTTGTTTTTCGAGGTAGGGTCTCACTCTGGCTCAGGCTGACCTGGAATTCACTATGTAGTCTCAGGATGGCCTGGAACTCTTGGTGATCCTCCTACCTCTGCCTCCCGAGTGCTGGGATTAAAGGCGTGCACCACCATACCCCGCTTTTTTGCGTTGAAGTTTTAAAGCCCTGGAACTGTAAGTTGAGATTGCTCTCTTTAATTTAAAGCTTGTGTAGAGTAAAACAGTTCTCTAGATGACATTGGAGCTTTGTTTCCCCAGGTAAATAGTAATTAAAGTTCAGATATCAAAGGTTGTATTTCATAATGCCTCTATTGCCTTCTTTTTTTAACTTCAAAAAAGAAAAAAAAAACACTTATGGGCTGGAGAGATGGCTTCATGGTGAAGGTGCTTGACTGTAAAGCCCAAGGACCTAGGTTCTATTCCCTAGTACCCAGGTAAACTGGATGCACATGGTGGTGCATGTGTCTGGAGTTCATTTGCAGTGGCAGAGGCCCTGGCACACCCATATTCTCAATTTGCCTCATTCATTCATTCATTCTTTCTTTCTGGTAAATAAATAGAAATATTTTTAAAAATACTTTTATTTAGAAAGAACGAGAAACTCTAAAAGTGAGGGCAGAGATGAAGAATGTGGAGTAATGGGCAGGGAGTGTGCAATGTTTACATTTAGGAATGAATAAAGTATCAATGACCCAGGATTCTGTTTCTAGGTTTTATTCTAGGAAGACTTAGGTTGCACAAAGATTTAGCTACATGTGGGACAGTAGAGAATTGTTCCATCAGTTAGTTGTTTATTGAGCATTAAAAATAGCCAGCATATATTGGATCCTTCTTGCATACCAGGAATTTTCTTTACTATTTTACATAGACTACTTAATGTCATGTAAACCTATGAGGAAGAAGTAAGACATTGAAACTTAAAATTTACGTAAAAGACTTGGGTGGCAGAAGTAGGAGGATGGCCATGAGTTCAAGGCCATCCTCAGACTACAGAGTGAATTCCAGGTCAGCCTGGGCTAGAGCAAGACCCTACCTCAAAAAGAGCCCCCCCCCCCCAAAAAAAAACAATTACCTGAGGGATTTTAGTGCATCTTAGTGCACTAACCCAAATTTAGATGACCCTTTTGTTTTCAGAGGCCTCTGTGTGCAGGTGTTCTGCTTATCTCGCTTTCCATGGGTGAGATCATCTGACAGGTTTGCTTCCTTAGAGGGACTTGTTAGCTGCATGTAATTCTGAGGAAAGTGAAACTTGTAACTTGCAAAAGTTGATACAGTAGTGATGTTGTATAGAGGTCTTTAAGGTTTTAAAAGCATTTAACCAGCCTTCTAATAATCCGCAGTCACTTCTTCTGTAGTTATTATTTATTTATTTATTTGCAAGCAGAGAGAGAGATAGAAGAGAGGCAGACAGAGAGAGAATGGGCATGCCAGGGCCTCCAGCCACTGCAAATGAACTCCAGATGCATGTGCCCCTTTGTGCATCTGGTTTACGTGGGGCCTGGAGAGTTGAACCTGAATCCTTTGACTTTGCAGGCAAACACCTTAACATCTAAGCCATCTCTCCAGCCCATTATTATTAAGTTTGAGATAGGATCTTGCTCTAGCCCAGGCAGACCTGGGATTAACTGTGGAGTCTCAGGCTGGTCTTGAACTCACAGCAATCCTTATACCTCTGCCTCCCGAGTGCTGAGGTTAAAGGCATGCACCACCATGCCCACCCACTTAATATATTTTTAGTAATAGGTATATTAGATTTTTAAACTCTGTAGAATTAATTCAAAAGAAGCTGTATAATAGAGCACTTGTCTAGCATATTTAAAGCCCTCAGTTCTATTTCCGGACATGTATGTGTGTGTGTTGTTACTGCCATATATGTAATACATAAGTAATAGTACATAAGTAGTATTTTCATTCTTTTTGTACTATTACCTGAACTTAAATATCACAAAAAGCAGATATAAAAGGACAATGTTATATTACCCATCTATATGACATACGTAGAGTAGTCAAGTTCATAAAGATAGAAAATAGAATGTGAAGTGAGAAGTGTGATTGACGTCCCAGAGAAAAGCCACATCTGCATTAAACATTCCACAGGCTGATTGACTGGTTGGAACTTCATGATTGTGGATCATGGAGTTGGCATGTTGCAAGTCCACAGCCAAATTATCCTGGGCTATCTTAGCTCTATTATATAGCTTCTTCTTTCTTTTTTTTTTTTTTTTTTTTTAAATTTGTATTTATTTATTTGAGACAGAGAGAGGGAGAGAGTGAGTGAGAATAGGCATGCCAGGGCCTCTAGCCACTATAAACAAACTCCATATGCATATGCCACCATGTGCATCTGGCTTATGTGGGACCTGGAGAATCGAACCTGGGTCCTTAGGCTTCACAGGCATGCGCTTTAACCACTAAGCCATCTCTTTAGCCCTATATAGCTTCTTTTGAATTCTACAGAGTTTAAAAATCTAGGCATTTATTGCCCCCTCTGTGTGTGAGTAGGAGGTAAACCCTTTAGGAGTGCACTAATAGACCACTTGCTCCATGAACCCAGAGGCCACGTGTGGCAGCAGACAGCATCCAAACCCACAGCACATTGCCACTTTGCTGTAACCTGCCTGTCTTGATTTTCCACTAGTCTATTTGGAATGTGTCTTGATTTATGACTTCCTTTGTTCTGTTATCATTAAGACTTCGTGAAACTTTTAGCACATTGAAACATGATATTTGGGGCAATTTAATCTGTGTTCCCAGGCCATGTTCAGTCCTATTTGGTTCCAGAGTAAACAATCTCTTATTTCTTTGAAGGGAGAGGGGGTTTTCACATCAACAGGAGTTTAATGAGCGCAGTTTCAGTTAGGGTTTGAAGAGGGTGGTCCAGCAGGGTATGTACTTCATGACGTGCATCTACAATTATTCAAAATGGTAGTTGTTTTTACAGTATGTATGTTTTACCATGCTCAAAACACTTTTTAAAAAGCATCATGGGGGTAGTGGCACACGCCTATCCCAGTAGCTGGGAGGCTTGTGTAGGAGGACTGCTATGAGTTTGAGGCCAGCCTAGAGCACAGGCTGAGTTTCTGGTCATCCTAGGCTGGAAAAAACAAAACCAAAAGCAACATTTAAGCCCACTTCAAGCCTGCAGTGTCATATATTTTTTAAAGAGAGGCCCTGAAATAGTAGTTAATGTGGTAGGAAAAGTCAGTAAGCCCTTCTACAGATAACAGATTACACACAGTCCCTTTTAGAAGGGACCTAGATGGCTTTATTGTAAATGTGAGTTTATTAAATATTGTTCCAGTCTGGAAATTAAGGCCAAAGAGAAGCCTCAGACTAGAGGAGTCAGCACATAAGCTGTCTACTGATTGTCTCTGCAATAATGATGCTTTATATAGAATACTTTTTACTATGTGTTAGGTCAATAAAACAATCTTTTATGTGATTTAAGAAAAAATACCGTTTTAGCTAGGCATGGTGACACACACCTTTAATCCCAGTACTTGGGTGGCAGAGTTAGGATGATTGATATGAGTTGAGGCTACCCTGAGACTACATAGTAAATTCTAGGTCTGCCTGGGCTAGAGCGAGACTCTACCTTGAAAAACTTATTCCATATATATGAAAAAATATATATCTTTTATTATTTGTGTATAGCTGTGTGTATGATGTTTGTGTGTGGACGCGTGAGTGTGCCATGACACAAATGTAGAAAGATCTGAGGAAAGCCTTGGGGTGTTTGTCCTTTTCTTCCATTTTGCTTGAGACAGGGTCTTTTGCTGGCATGTTTTTGCCACTTTGTTAACTGGTCTAACTGGCCTACAAGTTTTGGGTTCGCTCTGCCTCTCATTGCTTTTTAGGAGTGTTGGAATCACACACGTGCGCACACAACTTTGCTGTGTGTGTTTGCTGGGGACTCAAATTCAAGCCAGCAGGCTTGCAAGCAAGCACCTTTAACCACTGAGCCATCTCCTCAGGACCCTTTCTATGTGATTTTAAAAATCTCCCATGAAGCCAGTCTACGTGGCACACACATGAAATCCCAGTCTGAGGCCAGTGTGGGCTGCATGGGGAGCCTGTGTCTGAAATCTGTCATGCTGTGGAAGTATGTGAAGGACCATGCGGGCTTCTGCTCTGTTGTAGCCTAGCTGGTAGGAAGAGCTGGAGAAAAAGCTCTGAGAGGACTTATGTGCCCTGCACTGGGATTAATGAACCTGCTTTGTAAATGTTGTGAGCCTCAGAGGTGCCCACAAGGGTGTGCATTGCGTGCTCTACCCCCAGGGAAGGGGAGGCTGATTCAGAGCCAACCCTCTGGGCCCAGGAGAGAGCGAGGCTGCAGGTTATTGTAGAATCTCATAAAGAAAGTCGAAAAGTTTGGACTTAACAGTGCAACAACGTATGGTGGAGGGAGGATTTAAGCTTTTGTTGTCTAGGTTGAAAATAATTTGCCTGGGAACAGTTCTCCTTTCTTTGTAATGTGTTGCAGATTGAAAAGTCTAATTCGAGAGTCCTGTCTTTATGGGTAGTTAGCATGCAATTTTGAATTTTCTTTTTTTTTTTCTTGATGTTGGATACTTTCTAGTTTTCATTTATTTCTTTTTCTTTTTTTGTTATTATTTTTGTTATTTTAAATTCTTCTTTTGGGGAGAAGGGAATCTTACTAGTCTTTTTGGGTGAATCCCATATTTTTCTCTCTCTCTCTGTCTCTCTCTCTTTATTTATTTTGGGAGAGAAAGAGACAGAAAGAGAAAGAATGGGCATACCAGGGCTTTCAGCCACTGCAAACAAACTCCAGACACATGTGTCCCCTTGTGCTTGTGTCACTGTGCGTCTGGCTATGTGGAACCTGGAGATACGAACATGAATTCTTAGGCTTCACAGACAAGCACCTTAACCACTAAGCCATCTCTCCAGCCCCATGTTTCTTAATTTTGTTTGTATATACTCCTTTCTCCTGCTGTTTATTCTGTTACTTTGTGAGATTTCTTCAGATTTTTATATCAGCTACTTCTATTGACTGTCCCATTCCCACAAATAACACCACCCGGCAGCACTGATTGGATGATCACAAGCTGAGTGCATTGCTCAGTGCATTGCTGGTATCATCTGCATCAGTACACAATGTCATCTAACTTGTGGACTTGTAGTGTTTCCATTTTACAGATAAATTGAGACTGAGATTAAGAAACTTGTCTGTACAGCCCATTCTCATTCATATTCATATTCTCTCCCTTCCCCCACAGGTGGTTGCCAGTGAGGAGGAGGGGCTCAAGAGACTAAGGCCCATTCTCTTGACCACTGTCCCACCTTTGCTTTTTTAGTTGAGCTTATGCTTATGGTTGTTTTATGGACACTAGAGCTTCTCAGCACTGAGGTGATAAGCACTATCCATGTCTCTTTCTCTCTCTCTCTCACATAGATACATATGCACATATATGTTTAAGTTAAATTTAAGCATGTGTATATTTATGTTCCGTTTTTTTGATTTATCAGATTTTTATGTGTTTCATATTGTTATTTTTATTCATATTGGTTATGTTACTCAGTTTTTGATTTTTTAAAAATTTATTAATCTGTGAGAGAGAGAGAGAGAGAGGGCAAGAGAGTAAGCACGCCACTGCAAATGAACTTCAATCACATCTGGCTTACGTGGGTACTAGGAAATTGAACCTGGGTTCAATTGCTTCACAGGCAAGCGCCTTAACTGCTAAGCCATCTCTCCAGCTCAGTTTTTGATTTAAGAAACATGTCTCATGGTTGTTGATGTTGATTGCAATCCTGGAGATTGATTCACATACCTTTGGGTGCCTGCTACTCCTGTGTAGAGGGCTAGAGATTGTGTGTGGGGAATGAGTAGGGATGGGGAATAGTCAGGCATTATTGGTTCTGTTTTTTATGAGTTCCAGAGAAGTAAATGTGAGAAATAGTCATGTAAAGACTGCTGAGGAGGTGGATTAGAGACTTAAAACATCTACTCAGACCTCGGAGCAGGTGACCTGCATAAGCCATGCAAGCATTCTAGGCTTTGGATCTCACCAGAAGTCTGGATATGTTCATATCTGTCCTGATAGCTTTCAGGTTGGTTGTAAGGATCAAAAGCAGTAACATACCATGAAAGCATTTGTAATTGCAGAGCTCATATGTATTTAACAGTGCCTGGGAAGTGTGATGCTGGGTTTGCATTGTCTTGGAGAGAACATGTGACCACTGTAGAGGTGAGGGTTTAGTTATCTAAAGAATGCTGGTGGTGGTGGGGGGGGGGTAAGGTAATTAGAAGAGCTCTGTACTAACCAGATCCGAAGCCTGTGACCTGCCTTTTGTGCTTGGAGGGCTGAGGTCCTTAATTTCTTGGGACTCTGGAAGGGACACCACTACAGGCTGCCTACACTGCCTTGCCCTGTGTCTCTGTAGCACAGCAAGAGTGCATCTGTCTGGCCTCTGTCTCTGCCCTCTAGACCCCTATTTAAAGAGCTTATACAATTAGGTTAGGCTTCTATGGGTAATTTTAAAACTATATGTAAATATTTGTAGTACTGGAGACAGAACCCAGAGCCTTCCTTGTACATGCTAGGCAAGTGCCGTACCACTGAGCTATGTCCTCAGCTCTTAAATGCCAAGACGAGCACTGGAGACAGCTGCTTAGACACCAACATGCATGCAGTGCTTTTGCTTTAGCCATGTCCCTCCTCTGTGTGACCTTACCCATGCAGCCCCAAACAGTGGCTAGCCAGCATTACGCCAGGTTTTGCTGGTGGTACTACTTTTCTGGGGACAGTGTGTTTTAGAACCTGTTCTGCAACTTCATAAACTCTGTCACTTGATGTTATCAGTTCTTCCAGCGCTAACAAGTCCTCCTTGCTAGGCTCTGACAGGGCCAAGGAGTAAAGCCAGTGCCCATTTTAAAAATTCACAGTGGAGCCAGGCGTGGTAGCGCACACCTTTAATCCCAGCACTCAGGAAACACAGGTAGGAGGACCGCCATGGGTTCAAGGCCACCCTGAGACTACATAGTGAATTCCAGGTCAGCCTGAGCTAGAGTGAGACCCTACCTCAAAAAAATAAAATAAATAGATACATAAAATTCACAGTGGCACGTCTTCACATGAGCAGGGCTCATTGCAGAGGTTGTGCTTTTCTGGCATCACTTATTTGTACATGCAGGTGAGTTCAGATCTATTTTGTTACAAGTAGACAGTTTTAAAGTTTTGAAAGCTGGATTAAGTAAATTTCTTAGGCATGCCTGAACCTCAGCAGAGTCAGCTGGTCGAGAGCATTTCCTCTAGTCAATAGTTCTTTGTCCTTTACGTTCCTAACATTGACCCTCAGTGTCTGTTTTCTTACAGGAGTTATGTCAAATAGATCCAGAAAGCTCCCTTCTGAGGCACAGCCTTCGAAGCTGATGGGCTTGATAGCTCCAGATGTGGGGAGGCTTGTTAAGTCTCCCCCAGCTTAATGGCAGCGGTTGGTGATTGTGAACATGGGTCACTGGACATGCTTGCCCTTCCCTTCCCAGGTTTAAGCACAGTGCTGGCGTTTAGTCTAGTTAGACCTCTTCCACATACCTAAACCAATCGAATTCAAGTGTTCTCTTTAAAATTCTAAGTCTTTGCTCTTCCTGCTGTGTTGTGGGTGGTAGAGGATATCTTGTCTCTTAAAGAGAGTTCTGCACATAGCTAAACTGCCTATTCTGTGTTGATTTTCTGGTTCATGTTTTAGAATTCTTTGTTGTAAGCAACAGAATTCATTCTGTCTAGGTAAAAGAAAAGGAGTGTGGAAAAGGATGTCTGGTGGCTGACAGTTTGCTTGTTCTGTAGTCCGGCTGATTGCTTCCCCCAGCTAGCTGCCTTCAGCTCTCACAGCATCGCATCCCCCACTGCAGTGCTCCGGCTGTGTGGCTGTTGGAAGCCCTCTCCTCATGCCAGATGATGACCTTTAACTTGACATGTCTATTTTCTCACTGTGACTCAAAGTCTCGTGTGGGTGTGTCTCACTGGGACATCTCAAGTTACCTGCTCCAGATAGAAGACTGGGTTAGCAAGGTTTTAGGGTTTTAACTTAGGCCTTGTAAGAACTGATGTTAGAGGAAAGGTTATTAAACTTGGCCTTTATAGCTGCTTTTCCCTCTTCGCAAATAAACTCATTGTGCGTTCTGCTTTTAACATTCCCATTCAGAGACTAAGGAAATAGACTGTTGTGTTTTCTTTTTGAATTTAAATTTTTCAAAAAAAATTTTTCCTCCTTAGTAGAGTTAAGGTATGACCTAAGTATCTGATTTGATATCCCCTCACCCCAATTTGGATCGCTAAACTGTCCCAACACTGTTGAAACGTCTGTCCTGATGTGACCTGTTAACCTAAATCTCAGTCTACAGTGCTTGAATGTGTGCACTACTGACTCCCAGAGCCGCCCGAACCTCAGCAGCTGTGCATAGTTTTGATCAATTAGACGTTCATCTGTTCACTCATTTTCTCATTCACTTGATAGATACTTACCCATGGTGGTTTGATTCAGGTGTCCTGCATAAACTTAGGTGTTCTGAATGCTAGTCTCCCCAGCTGATGGCAATTGGAAATTAAAGCCTCCTGGAGGCAGTGTGTTGTTGGAGGCGGGCTTATGGGTGTTATACCAGTTTCCTCATGCCAGTGTTTGCCACACCCTCCTGTTCCTGTTGTCCACCTGATGTTGACCAGGGGTTATGTCCACCCTCTGCTCATGTCGTCGTTTTCCCTGCCACCATGAAGTTTCCCCTCAGTCTGTAAGCCAAAATAAATCCTTTTTTTTCCCTAAAAGCTGCTCTTGGTTGGGTGATTTCTGCCAGTAATGCAAACCTGACTGCAACACTTACTAAACGCTTTGTATGTACAGCTGTGTAGATTACAAAGAGTTGAGGCATTAGACATTCATTTCCACACGTAGTTGAGTTCAGATCTATTTTGCTACAGGTATTGAGTTTTAAAGGTTTGGTTTTATACTTTTAGTGCTATTTTTAGTTCACACTAGAGTAGACTAGACACCTGGTTAAAATTTGGACCTTTCTGTTGAGGATTTTGTACTGTGTGGAGTGAGTAGTCAGGCTCCATATCCAGCTGTCATGTACACACAGGTTCAGAGACTAGAGAGGTAGGCAGTGCTATTTACTTGCGCACTGCGTAGTATTGAATGTTTTCTGCACCTTAAAAATGGAATTGACAGAATCATTTTTAAAATAACACCAAGAGTAAAATTTTCACATATTCTTTAGCTGGATTAAGTTTCTCCTAATATCATCTTAGAGTACCATCATAGCCTTGTGTGTATGAAGAGACCTAGCCCTCAAAAACTTCATGCTGCTAAGATTGGCTGAGACAGGCCAAGGACCCAGTAGGTAGCTTGGGTCTTCTCTGGTTTACATTTTACTCATCCTTCTCATGTTATTCCTTTCTTCATTGGGTTCTTGGGCCTGCACTGAGGAAAGAGCTACCCAGTACATGCATAGTGCACTAGTCAATGGTTCTAATTAGTTCAAGTGTTTCTAATTTGTACTATAACTTTTAAATATAGGCTTGCTCCAACTCTTCAACACCAACAAGATCTAGAAGCAGGACATCTTCATTCACAGACCAGCTTGATGAAGTTACACCCAACAGAGAGGTGAGTCCAAGTTTTGTTATACTTCTCACAAGAAATTAATCTAAAACGTAATGGTACCCAGGACCTGCACACACACATAATGAGTGTGTGTGTGTGTGTGTGTGTGTGTGTGTATACACACATATATACACACACACACACGTATGTATATAATCTCTGTGTATATGTGTGTGTATGTGTGTGTGTGTATGTATGTATCACATTTCCCTATGCAGTCATCTGTTGATGGACATCTAGTCTGATTCTATATAATTTGACTGTTATGAACAATACCACAGCAAACATGGCTGTGTAATTATGTCTGTATGTTGGTGTAGATTTCTTCTAGTCTATATCCAGGAATGGTATAGCTGGATCATGTGGTCAGTCTGTCTTCAGTTTTTTAAGGCACCACGATTCCCACAGTGGCTGCACTAGTTTACATTTCCAGCAGCAGTGAAGAAGGGTTCCTTTATGTCTGTGTCCTTAGCAGCCTTTGGTGTTTGGTTTCCTGATGGCAAGGTGAGATGGAATCTCAGTGTAGTTTTCATTTGCTTTTTTGTTTGTTTGTTTTTTGTTTTTTTGAGGTAGGGTTTTGCTCTACCCTAGGCTGACACTATATAGTTTTAGGGTGGCCTTGAACTCAAAACAGTCCTCCTACCTCTGCCTGGGATTAAAAGTGTGCACCACCACACCTGGCTTTCATTTGCATTTCTGTATATTTTCATACATTTTCTAGCCATTTGTTTTTAAATTTTTTTCTTTAGAACTGTTTAGTTCAATTTCCCATTTATTGACTGGATTATTTTGAAGTTTGGGGTGTTGAATTTTTGGAGTTTGTTAGTATATTGTGAGTATTAATCCCATGTTAAATGAGTAGCTGGAGATGGTTCCCATTCTGTAGGCAATGTCTAATGGTTTCCTTTCCTGTGCATAGGTTTTTTTTCTGTTTGTTTTTTATTTTTACTTTTTTAAATTAATTAATTTATTACAGAGAGAGAGTGAGTGAGTGAGAATGGGTGCACCAGGGCCTCTAGCCACTGCAGATGAACTCCAGACACATGCGCCACCATGTGCACCTGGCTTACGTGGGACCTGGAGAATCGAATCTGGGTCCTTAGGCTTTGCAGACAAGTGCCTTAACTGCTAAGCCATCTCTCCAGCCCTGTTTTTTATTTATTTTTTAATATTTCTAATTTTTATTTGAGAGAGAGGAAGAGGCAGAGAGAAAGAGAGAATGGGCATGCCAGGGCCTGCAGCAACTGCAAAGGAACTCCAGACGCATGCACCCCCTTGTGCATCTGGCTTACATGGGTCCTGGGGTATCGAACTGGGGTCCTTAGGCTTCGCAGGCAAATGCCTTAACCACTAAGCCATTTCCCCAGCCTTGATTTTTACTTTTTGAAGTAGGATTTCACTCTCGCTCAGGCTGACCTGGAATGCACTCTAGTCTCAGGGTGGCCTCGAACTCATGGTGATCCTCCTACCTCTGCCTCCCAAGTGCTGGGATTAAAGGCGTGCGCCACTGCGCCCGGCTCAATGTGCAGAGGTTTTTAAATTTGATGCACTTTTTCTTCTCAGCCCCTGCTACCATTTCCTGGACTGTTAAGAGTCCTGGTCACAAACTGCCTCCCTGTACCTATGGCAGCACTTGATGTTTCAGGCCTGTTGTAAAGTCCTGTCAATTTTGATTTTTGTTTTTAATTGTGTGAGAGATAGGAGTCTAATTTCAGTCTTCTAGATGTGTATATCCGGTTTCCCTAGCACCATCTGTTGAAGAGGCTGTCTTTCTCCAGTGCAGCATACTTTTGGTACTGTTGTAGAAAATCAGGTGACTATGCTATACCTGCATCAGCTTGCTTCTAGGTTTGCATGCATGCTTTCTATTGAATTGGTCTATCTGTCTGCTTTTGCACCAATACCATACTGTTTTCATTATGGGCATGGTATAGGTATGTAAGCCCTGCAGCATTTTTTTTTTCTTAGAGATTCTTTTGTATTTTCATATGAATTTCAGTTTTTTCCCCTTGTTTAGTTCTGTGAAGAATGTCATGATTTTGATGGGCATTGCATTGAATGTGTATATAGCTTTAGGTGACATAGCAATAGTGATTCCATGTGCACGAGAAGTGCTAACTTCCAGTATCTTCAGTTAATTGACCATTTTTGCCTGGCCAGTAGGGACTGAAGCTCAGGATTGACCTAAGCTCAGGACCTAAGGCATCTGTTTTCAACTGGAATTCTACAAGAGTATTATAACCTACAGAAAATGATTTGAGTTCAACTTTCTTCGTTTTCCCAGTGATGGTATTCAACTAGTACCGTGCTAGGTAGGAGAGAGGTTCAGTCTACATGCCACGGGCATCTTAGTGCAGGTGTTAACTTGAGAGGGACTGCAGCAGCCATGCTGTGTGATAAGCTGTGACTAGAGCTAAGGTAGCTCTCCTGGCAGTGATGCGGGAGGTGAGGAAGTTGTTGCTAACGTCTGCTAGCACTCCTGCAGCTTGCTGTGGGAAAGTTCTGTCCTTAGGGAGGCCTCGTGGTCAAGAACGGAATCTGCTCTCTTGTGGGCTGTGACTGAGTTTGTGACAAGTCTTGTATTGCAGTAGAATAGGACACCTGGCCTGGAGCTTGAGAGTCAGATTTACAGGATAAGGAAGGATGATCACAGAAGGAAGGAGAAAGATGAGACCTATTCCAAAATGAGTCTGTAAAGGGAAATGCTAAACTGAATGCTAAAAAGACAGCCAGCAAAATCAGAAATTGAGGTGTGATTTTATTCTAGATGAACTTAAAATAATGAGGTGGTGTGGAAAAAGACTTCCAAAAAATTTAAGGCTATCCTTGGCTACATAGTGAGTTCAAGGCCAGCCTGGGTACATAGAACCCTGTCTCAAAAAAAAAAACAAAACAAAAAAAAAAAAAAACAAACTTGTCCTGTCCATAATTATGATGTCTCTGACATAGGCCTGGATGAAGAATTAGTAAAGGAAGGCTTCAGACAGTATCTGGAATCCTACAGCTTTTACAGACATTTATTTTCAGATATGCCTTTTCCATGATAATTTAGTATATACTGCATACTATGTAATGAAGTACATATGTACTATAAAGTAGTTTATATAGTTTATACTATAGTATATAATTGATTGCCCTATAACAACTGTGAAATTGATATTTCAGCTTTTGTAACGTTTTTATTTTTAAAGTTATTAGTGCACAAGAGGTCATAAAATTTTGGAGGAAGGGCCTTGGGTACCCTCTGCATTTTCCTCAAATAGTACTGTCTTGGATAATTATAGTGTCATCTAAACAATGTAGTTGCCATTGGCAAACTGACCCACAGAGACTGCTGTTGAGATTTTGTCACTTTTCCATGTTCTGATCCTGTGTGGACGTGCAGTTCTAGTACGTCAGTAGGTGTGTGTAACCTCTGCCATCAAAAAAATCATTCCAATTAAAATTTGCTGTATATGTAACTTGTGACTGTTAATATTTGGTGTGTAATATGCAATTTCTGAAAGATTTGTCTTGAAAACTTACACATTTCTATTTCAAAAGTTTCTTCTATACATACTTTGGGTAAAACTAATTTTTCATGTAAATACAAATAAATGAACTCATCTCAGTATTTATGAATGCTGTCCTAAGGCTTTGTGCTATTTACCATGAATTCTCAATTCTACTAAGAGAGTGTGCCAAACACTGGCAAGAGGAAGCTGGCTGTAACACCCCTAAACTCTCCCCCAACAATACACAGCCTCCAGGAGGCGTTAATTCCCAAATTGCCATCAGCTCGGAACTTAGCATTCAGAACACCTAAGTTTATGGGAGACCCCTGAGTCAAACCACCACAAGGAGGGAACATAAGATCTGTCCTCCTAGGAAAGTAAGTTAGCTTTGGGCATTATGTCCTGTAGAAGACCCCAGAACCTTCCATGTGTATCGCTCACAGATACTATTCTTGAGCACTATTTGTATGGAATGGATCATGATGCCATGCTGCTGTACAGTGTGCATGGTGCCAGCTGTGGATATTGTCTGAGTGCCGGTTAGCAAGCTGTTTATAAGTGGACTTTGAAACCCTAAACTCCTCAGTCCATCTTCATTCCTGCTCATTCCCAGGAACTTATTATTCTGTTGGGGTGGAGGGTCAGTAGTCACCCTGATGATACCGGAGGCCACTGCAGTGTTATGCATGCTGTGCGGTGAGAACACTTTGCAACCTGCCATTGTGATTTGTATTTCATCATTTGTTTTATTTTTATACCTCTGCTTGTTACACTGAATGAGACAGCTACTAGCCGGGATGATAGCAGAGCCTGCTTTTCTCTCTGAGTATACTATCTTTGCTTTGGATTCCTCCAAGCAGCCTAAAGCACAGAGTGACAGTGTGGTGAGTCCGTCCACGGCTTCTGCATTCCCTGTGGGGAAGCAAAAATAATTTGGCAATTGTAGAAGCAAATCTGCTGCTGCTTACCACTTACCATGTCTCGAAGCCTCTTCGGCATCCTGTTGCTAACCTTACTTTAAAAAACTCAGGATACCTCACTGAGTTCTACCGGCTGGTGTGCTTCCCGGTAGCTTTGTAACTGCGTGGAAATAACCCTTTCTCTTTAACATAGTGAGAACCACCGTCACTTACCATAAGCACTAAGTTTTGCCTTGGGAATGTTTGCTTTTGAACTAAACACAGCATGCACTGCTGAAAACCTCTATATTAATACTGGGAGAAGGCCAAAAATACTTTGAGATGTGACTCACATTTTTAAGGAAAATAATTTGTTGTTGTGTAAATCTATAATTAACACTATTGCATAGGTAGGTGGATTCTACTTTGAGAAATAATTTGTTATTTTGAAGTTACAGATAAGAAATAATTGCATCTTATTTTGTAATTACTTACATGTAATTACATTTTTCTGAGTTCTTGAACATAGGAGAGGAAATATCTCATTTTCTTCTAAGTATTTTGAACATACGAAAGGAAATAATTAACTCATTTTTTAAACTGAATGTCTTCATACAATGCTTAAAATTTGTATAAAATTTTTTTTGGGACAGTAGACATTCTTGTGTTCAAAATATCTAATAGATGCATAATTTAGTTAACATTTAGAAGCATCTGTCTTGGAAGGTTAGCTTTGATGGTAGATTGGACAGTGACTGATCTGAAATCACAGTGCTCCTAAACAGTAGGAATTGGTTTAGTTACATGGCTAGTTAATAGTAAAAATAGAATTTTCTGTATTTAAGCTATGTAGCCAGTAAAAAACTTGGTATGGCATATTGCTAGTAGCCATCTTCAGTTCCTTTCTAAACCAGATCTAGAGAAGAGAGGTCTGTGGTCTGTGGGAGACTGGTTTCTCCTGGCACTGGCGATCACCTCACTATTTCTAAAACTGGTTTGGGAGTGAGTAAATTTACCAATTTACTTTAAGAAACATGAATAATAAGTTTTATACTTGATATAGTAGTAAAAATGCTAAAAATAAAAAGAGAGCATCCATATGCCACTCTCCCAAGTACAGAGCATAAGAACCATTTCTGGTGAATCCCTGCTCTGTGGTGAAAACGCTGTCATGTAAAAGTGAGAGCTTTTGACTACTTGAAAATAAATGTAGTTAGGGCTGGAGAGATGGCTTAGTGGTTAAGGCATTCACCTACAAAGCCAAAGGATCCACATAAGGGAACGCATGCATCTGAAGTTCGTTTGCAGTGGCTGGATGCCCATTCTCTCTCTCTCTGTCTCTCTCTGCCTCTTTGTCTTTCTCAAATAAGTAAAATATATTAAAAAAAAAATGTCAGTAGACTAAAATGTCTTCTAACCTCAGAATATGGGGCAAAATAAAGCTCAGTCAAGAAAGTGCTTGGCTTGCAAGCATGAGGACCTGAGTTCAGTCCCCAGAGCACACATAGAAATGCCAGATGTGGAGGTGAGTGAGGGCCTATAATCCCAGTGCTAGGGAGGTGAAGACAGAGAAACCCTGGCACTCACTGGCCAGCCAGTCTAGCTTAATTGGCAAGCTTCAAGCTCGAGAGCTCCTGTCTCAAAACAAGGTGGACAACAGAAAGGAGTGACACCTCCTCTCACCTCCACATGCCTGTGCACCCATGCACACTCACACTGGAGCACACAAAAGCATGAAAGAAAGTACACACCCTCTTGCCATGGTTTCTCCTGACCTGTTCTATAGATCGTTTTCTTTAGGGCCTTTTTTGATATTTTAACCATTGCTCACTCTTTCCTTTTCCTTTCCTTTCTTTTCTTTTTTAAAAATTTATTTATTTGATAGAGAGTGAGAGAAAGAGGCATATAGAAAAAGAGAATGGGCACACCAGGGCCTCCAGCCACTGCAAATGAACTCTAGACACATGTGCACCTTGTGCATCTGGCTTACTGTGTGTACTGGGGATCAAACCTGGGTCCTTGGGCTTTGAAGGCAAGAGCCTTAACCGCTAAGCCATTTCTCCAGCTTTTCTTTTCTTTTTGTGTTTTTTTGTTTTCTTTGGAGGCAGGGTCTCTGTAGCCCAGGCTGACCTTGAACTCATGGCCATACTCCTACCTCAGCCTCTTGAGTACTGGGATTAAAGGTGTATGCCATCATGCCCAGCAACCATTGCTTTTCAATATATTGACTAGCCAAAGAAATTGTTTCTCTATAAAATATATTCTGAGTCTTATAGTGTATCATGTGGTACACTTGGGGGACATAAAATATTAATTCTGCTGTTATACAAGTAATATGCATGTATGTCGTCTTTAAAATGGAAGTAGTGGAGAACAGGAAGATGTTAATTCATATAGTTGCCCAACCTTTCTTCCTTATGCAACTCTAAAGAAATGTCTCTAGAATGATAAAAATCTGATAACTTTTATTATAGAGAAGAAAAGGTACTTAAAAGTTGTACTTTTTTACTAAGGAAAAATGTGATCCCACTATAAAAAGGGAAACAGTAATAATGGTGTAAGAATTTTCCTTCCTATCCCCAAATCCATCACCCCGTGTCAACATAAATAACTCATGGCGTCTTGTTTTATCTGTTACCACCCTTTCTCATACTTCCTTAAGCACAGCACTCCTACCCTCCCCACACAGGCGGCCTCCCACTTTGGATATTGGCAACAAATTAAATCCAAGGCTGTGGTGGGAGGATCACTTCAGCTCAGGAGTTCAAGATTAGTCTGGGCAGTGTAATGAGACTCCACCTCATAACACGAAACAAAACAGAAACTTCAAAGTAATCCTATTTCACCCATTAATATTTTTAAATGTTCTCTGAAAGAAAACGACTAAAACTTAATAACCACAATACATTATCACACCTAAAGTGCATTTCTTACCATTAACTATATTATTCATATTTAAAAATTTGTGAACACTTTTGCTAAACTGAGCACCATCTCTCCATAATTCAAAGTACATTAGGCCCGGTGTCTTCTTCCTTGGCTGGCTGTGGAGAACATGGTCTACTAGTGACCAGGGGCTCAAAGGTAGTGGCTGCTGCTGCTGTACTGGGTGGCGTCCTCTTGTTTGAAACACAGAGCTTTGTCTTTAAATATTTTATTTATTTATTTGCAAGCAGAGGGGGAACAATATGGGCATGCCAGGGCTTCTAGCCATTGTAAACAAACTGTAGACACATGCACTATTTTACACATCTGGCTCCATGTGGGTACTGGGGAATTGAATCCAGGTCGTTAGGCTTTGCAGGCAAGCATATTAGCCACTGAGCCATCTCTCCAGCCCCCAAACAGAGTTTTTATCCTGAGGTGCTTCTCCAGTGACAGTAAGTTGTAGTTACTATACTGTATTCTAAAAGAGAGATAGAATTTTGAGTATCTAGGAAACACAAGTATCTGTGAAATCCATAATTGATGTCATGAGAATCCTGCTTCGCTTGGAAGGGTTGTCACATCAACAGAACAAAACAAAGCTTAACATGTGGAAAAGGGTTTGCATTAGAACTTCTTCTGAAAATGGCTATATTCTTTTCATTTAAATTGACTTCGTATGAATGAGCCATTTTCAATATCTTGTCCAGTTTTTGTGGGGTGTAGCTTAGCCCAAATTATTTTAATTTGAAAGTGATTTTACTGTAGGGAGCAAATGCTTGTACTTGTTTTTGGATTGTTTTCTATTTGAATGAATTCTGCTGGTTGAATACCCATGGTTGATTTTGTAATGGGGGGAAGTGGGCCCATAATGGGAAGAGGTATGTGTTAGCGTGAAGTCAGTTTGCTCACTACTAATTGCTACTCTTTAGTTTCATACATGACAGCAAAGGGAATTTTCTACACTACTCACCATACTAGCTGTGCCTTGCATGAAAACATTCTAATAAATGAGCAGTTACTAATTTGTTTAATAGATAAAAGTCTCTCATAGTACTTTGTTTTTAATGTGATAAAACTTTAGTTTTCTATTCCTTTTCATGATATTTCTTTCTTCCTTTTTTCTTAGAATGCCTTTCATGCTACAAAATCTCCAGATGGTATTAATAGAAGTGAACCATCCACTCCTCAGGTATGTTACTAAAGTTATTTAAAAAAACAACAAAAGGGCTGGAGAGATGGCTTATCGGTTAAGACGCCTGCCTCCTAAGCCTAAGAATGCCGGTTCCAATCTCCAGGTCCCACGTTTAGCCAGATGCAGTGACGCAAGGGCGCAGTGCCACACTTGACCACAAGGGGCGCACGCATCTGGATTTCGTTTGCAGCAGCTGAGAGCTGCTGGCGTGCCCATCTCTATCTGTCTTCCTCTCCTTCTCTCTCTGTCTCTCTCTGTGTCTCTCTCAAAAAAAAAAATTAAAAAAAAACAAGATCAAATCATATCAAAGTGTTGGCCAAACCATTATTATTAGCATTTTTGAATACATAGAAAAAGTTTCAAGTCAAAGAAGCATTTTATTATTCATCATTAAAAAATAATGGCATTAAAATAAAAAATGAAATCTTAGCTTTGTAGTTGTAAAAAATTACAGATATAGCTAACTTGAGAGGCAAGTTGAGCTGTATGATCTGAAAAGGACTATGAAGGAAATGGTATTTCTTTAAAGATTGCTCTTATGCAGAATATTTTACTACTAGAAGGTTAAAGCTATCTCTGATTTTTTTAAAAGTTGGGCAGAGAGTAGGGCTCTAGTGACAGTATTTGACTCCTAAAAAGAAAAAAATTCCCACCCAGTGATAGTAGTAACTGAGATAAACATGTTTTCACTGAAGGTTCGGATTAAGCAAGTGTGTGCTGTATACCTAGTTCATGGAAAGCACTGTGGTAAGGCTAGAGAGAGAACACAGCCCTGTTGTAAGAGAACATGTAGTCTGAAGTGAAGCTATGTGCACATGGGACACTCACATAGGTGTGTGTGTGTGTGTAAGGCACCATTCTGAATGCATGAATATTTTCCCTCAGTTAATCTCACAACAGTCCTGCTGCAGGCGTGTTCCTTTGAAGCGCCCCATCCCTGCCACGTGCTCTTTACCTCTTTACAAACACATCCTGACCTCCAGGTAGAAAGAAGTCACCCCCAGTCTTAGTAGATGGGGTAGCTTAGCCCATCAGGATCTGCAAATACAGATCTTTGACATTGTTCGTTTGCTTCTGGCTGGCCTTAAAATTCCAGTTGTTCAGTGTTTTTCAGACTCATTTCCCTGCATATCCTAGGGTATTTTACAAGAAGGTGGTCTGCTATGAACCGAAAAGCATTTTCATGTGGGTCAGAGTGACTAGCAGGGAAATTATCAATAGAGCATGAAGGTTCCTACTTGTTATGCCCTCTCCCCATCATGCAGGTAAAACTTGCACATTACATAAACCAACTAGATGAGCCGGACGTGGTGGTGCACGTCTTTAATCCCAGCACTTGGGAGGCAGAGGTAGGAGGATTGCCATGGGTTCAAGGCCACCCGGAGACTACATAGTGAATTCCAGGTCAGCCTGGACCAGAGTGAGACCCTACCTCGAAAAACCAAAAAAAAAAACAAAAAACCAACTAGAAAGTACAGAGGCTAATGAAGAGCAAGTTCCTATTCTCTTGTTGGCCTGATTGTGCATAGGGTCTAGCTCAGACCAATCAGTGATTGGTTAATGCTTTTTTTGTTTGATTAATGCTCTTTTGTTTTTTGCAGTCTTGGGGATTGAAGCTAAGGCTTCACACATGCTAAGCAAGCACTCCACCAGGGAGCTTAGTGCTCAAGTTGACAGACAGAATGTGAGGAGGGCAGAGTTAGTGTCACTAGTTAACTCCCCCCATTCCTCTCTTAACCAGAGTGAGCTCCTTACACATTATTTTCCCTCTTACCTCATTTTCTTTCATTGTTGAGAGTGATCTGGGGTCACTAACTCCATAAAGACCCCTTGAATCATTCACACTCCTCACATAGATGGTAGATGGTCTGACAGATCATTGGATGCTGTGGAGTCAGGCATGTAAGTATGGCTTCCTTCCTTTACACATGGGCAGACCGAAGGGAAGTGACTTAGTGCAGGTCATTGTACTGCTAGGTGACAGTCGTGAGATCTCCATCCCAGCCCTGGTCTTGTTTTTCAGAAAAGAATGTTAATGTTTTATATAAAGTATCATGACCATATATTGAATTTGTTAGAGCTTTTCCAGATCATTGATGTGTGGGGGATGATGGCAATGAAATGTGTGCATTTGGGCTCACATACTGTATTGGGTTTTGGTCACAGTCAGGTGACACACAGACCTTTGCACAGAAGCTCCAACTCCGGGTTCCTTCCGTGGAGTCTTTGTTTCGAAGTCCCATAAAGGAATCTCTGTTCCGATCTTCCAAAGAGTCCTTGGTACGGACATCTTCCAGAGAATCCCTGAATCAACTAGACCTGGACTGTTCCCTCACTTTTGATCCACCTTCTGATATGGAGAGCGAGGCTGAAGATGTGCAGGGGAGTTCAGACAGTCTCAGCAAAGAGCAGTTGCTTCAGCGGTTGAGAAGAATGGAACGAAGCTTAAGTAGCTACAGAGGAAAATATTCTGAGGTAGGACATAGCCTTTTCCCCTTCCTCCTGTTCTGGTGTTTATATTACTCTATTTTATTCTGTGGCTGGATAAACCATTGAATCCCTTGATGCCCTGGTTACTATTGATTGGTAGTCTTGTGGAGTATGTACTTAATAGACCTCATGATGCAGAGGCCGCTAGCAGAACTGTAAATTTTTCTTTTTTCTTGTTTTAATTCAGATGCATGCACCACCTTGTGCATCGGGCCTTACGTGGGTACTGGGGTGTCGAACCTGTGTCCTTAGGCTTCACATGCAAGCGCCTTAATTGCTAAGCTATTTCTCCAGCTCCAGAACTAAAAATTTTCAAGATCAGCTTCTTAGCTTTTGGCTTTCACATTCTGTATCCCTTTACTTTCCTAGTCCCACTTTCCAAGGTCTTGGAGACCCAGGACAGCGATCATCTCTTCTCTTTCCTATACACCCTCTATGCCCCCCCCCCATTACTCATGTAGAGTGCCTTCAAAATGACCTTATTACGGTAGTCTTTGGGTGTCTGCACGTTCTTGGCATCTTACAAGAACACAAATCATAAAGCAGCAAGAAATTATATCAAGAGCAAAGAGGTAGTAAAGGCTTGAATACACTGATACAGGCGCAGTGGTCACTCTAGCAGGTTGCTAGGTACATTGTTAGGAGAAAAGTGTGTTCCTGCTCAAGCCGTGCAGTGTTCCAGGTGGTTCAACTATGCCCTGTGTTTGCCTGCCTCAACCTCAAAACTCCTGTTACTGCCAACCGATCACCTTGCAGATTTAGTACCTCCGTTTAAACTTTTGCCTCAAGTGAACCACGTAAGTGCTAATTCTTAAGGATCATGCCTGATTTGGGCTAGGGAGGAAGGAGGTGGTGCTGGATCACGTCTCTTTGGGCCTTTAGGAGTGTGGCACCTTCCTTGTATAATTACCATATGTCCTTCTCTCAGTCCCTTTCTTTCCTGTGCACTTAGATGTCCACGGCTTAGGTTGATCTCCGTGTGCAATGTTGATTGTACCATGGTTTTGTAAATCAATATCACATGCAGTTTTAGTGTATCTTAAACTTCATGGTTAGGATGTAAAGCTAGCTCAAACTTCTAGTCCATGTATGGTTGTAATATGGTATGGATAATTTTTCAACAAAACTTAGCAGCCCCAAATAAAATAATGAAATCTACAAAATCCTTTTTTAAACATTTTTTATATGTTTTATTTATTTATTTGAGAGAGAGAGAGAGAGAGAGGGAGGGAGGGAATGGGTGCACCAGGGCCTCCAGCCATTGCAAACAAGCTCCAGATTTGTACTCCCCTTGTACATCTGGCTTACATGGCTCCTGGAGAATCAAACCAGGATCCTTTGGCTTTGCAGGCAAGTGCCTGAACCGCTGAGCCATCTCTCCAGCCCGAGAGTCCTAGTTTTAAGAAGAATTTTGTTTTTCACAGTTTTGATCTACAGGTAGACTTGCTTCCCTTTCCAGTGTTGCTGGCTCTTGACTCACGAGGTCAGTGCTAGTGTTTGGGGTGCACAGCAGCCTCCCAAAGAGCAGCAAGCTTTAAAGTAACAGTCACTCTCCTGAATCTGCAGCCTTGCTCTTCAGATCCCCAGCACTTCTAAAG
Organism: Orientallactaga sibirica; assembly: GCA_036365145.1. Lineage (NCBI taxonomy): Eukaryota > Metazoa > Chordata > Mammalia > Rodentia > Dipodidae > Orientallactaga > Orientallactaga sibirica. The sequence continues at coordinate 4,838,209 of JAEOAD010000009.1, forward strand.
TAGAGGGACTCCGATGTGTAGTGTGTGTACTTACGCATAGCTCTAAAAAGACTACTAGTCCATAATTTCATCAATTTGTGCTAGAATGCTTCATATCCTATTTAGGTTAAATATCTGTTTGTTTGCAACACCAGTCTCTATCTGTAGGTTTTGCATCTTTCCTCAGGTTTTGGCAGCTCCATGGTGACTGATTCTACAGCCAGAAAGAACGTTTCTGCTCTAGAATATGGAGTCCAAAGCCCAAAAGTGGTCTGGAGCACTCTTTAGAGGAGGTGTCTGCCTCTCAGCTCTCAGTCAGGCTGGGCAGGCGGGGCCCAGCACTTCTGTTAGCAGCACTCCCTCCGCTCACTGATGCTCGTGCTATGGGCTGTGATTACAGCTTGGGCAGCTTTCTACCTTGCCACCAGTGAGCTGATGCTCACCTCTGCCCTGGAAACTGCAGTCTAAAGAGGAGTGTGCCTAATGGGAGTCTGTGTCCTGTAGTCAACTTAGATTTTTATATTTTAGTTTTCAGAGATATTCTTTCTATGTTGGGTATTTTTTTATGCAGTGAATTACGTTGAATTGTCTACAAAGAACTCGTCTAATTTGTGTTCTGACTGTTTGTGTATTGCACGTGTACACGTGTGTGCAGATGCTTGCACCTGTGCATTTGGAGGCCAAGAGAGAATGTGACATACCCTCCTCTTTAAGAGGCGTCTCTGCCCTGTTTCCTTTAGACAGAGTCTCTCACTGGTTCTGGAGCTACTGATTTCAGCCAGACTGGCTGACTAGCGTGCCCCGGCAATTCTCCTGTCTCCCCCCACCCCAAGACTGGGGTTATAGGCATGCATAACCATGCCTGCTTTTTTTAAAAACATGGGTGCTAGGGATTGAACTCAGGTCCTCATGCTTGTGCGACAAGTGCTCTTACTGAGCCATCTTCCCAGCCTATTTTTTCACTTTTATAAAGAGACATTTTAGGAATATTGAGAATAGTTACCTGTATTTATTGAAAACTGATGTTATGCTGATTCTATTCTAGATTGTTACAGCTTACCAGACTCTTCAGAGAGAAAAGAAAAAGCTTCAGGTAAGTCATTTGTTGGCTATGTTATTGAGTCATGCATAATTTTAAAATTAGCAAAGCTCTTATCATAAGATATTGCTAGCTCTCCCTTTTTAAATTCTCCACACAGTAGCAGTCATTACTAAAGATTTTGATAGAGAATAACTAATAGAGCCCATGTTAGAGATTGACCTGTGTTAGGGAGGGGCTTCCCAGAGTTACTGTAGGTCTCTTCAGTACTTAAGAGGTTTGGATCCAAGACATACTTGCCTCTTTCAAGTATCTTACCTGGTATTTTCCTTGTTTAATAGTGAAGAGATACTCCACTTTTTAAAATTCATTTGTTCAATACCTACTGATTTGATTGCTCCAAAGAGCTCGACCTGCATTTGGTATTTGGGAGATAGCTTTATATTAAACCATAAAAATCTCTGAGGAGTTTATTGTCCACTCCAACATGCAGACAGGGTTAAATGTTCATAAGAAAAGAGGCTAATCAGATCTCTCTCACCAGTGCGAAGCAGTCCCTTACAGCCTGTAATGCCTCAATTAGGTGATACACAGATTGTGAAACAGCATACTGATTTAGATAAATAGTGAAAGATACAAGGAAATAAATTGCTCCACATTTTTCTAAGTTGTTAGCATTGATATTTATCATTGAATCGGTGACACTCTACTTTCTCTTTGTTTTCTTTTGTTTTCTAAATCAACATCTGTGATGTCTGCACACATTTTTGTTTCCTGTCATTCCATCTGGTGGGTGTAGTGCAAGTAGTCCTTTCTCCTAGAGGAGCAGTTTTTGGAGGATAAGAAGCTAGTAAAGCTGTCAGTTTAGGGCTGTCAGTTTCCCACCAGCAAGCCCAGGTGACAATGTACATATCAGCGCTAAGGAGAGATATAGCCACTGGAATTCTAAGTGTGTGATGAGTTTGTGACTCTTGAGGACTCTGTGGGTGTTTTCTGTCGGTGGTGGTTTTTTTTTTTTTTTTGAGGTAGGGTCTCACTCTAGCCCAGGCTGACCTGGAATTCACTATGTAGTCTCAGGCTTGTCTCAAACTCACAGTGATCCTCTTACCTCTGCCCCCCCCACCACCAAATGCTGGGATCCAAGGTGTGCACCACCCCACTCAGCTATAAGTGTATTTGTAAAGACAGTCTTCTTTTTTGTTTTATTTTGCTTTTCTGACGTAGGTTTTGCCAAATAGCTCAAGTGGGGCCTCGAATTTGCATCAATCCTCCTTCCTCAGACTTCCAAGCGTTGAGATTATAGTCATGTGCCACTGTGGCCAGCTTAGTAATACATACACACACACACACACACACACACACACACACACATACACACACATCTGACCGGCCTTTTTAAAAAATAATAATAATAATTTTTAATGAGAGGGAGAGAATTGGCATGCCAGGGCTCCAGCCATTGTAATTGAACTCCAGATGGGTGTGCCACCTAGTGGGCATGTGCAACCTTGTGTATGCATCAGCTTGTGTCTGTTTTACGTGGGATCTGGGGAGTCAAACATGGGTCCTTAGTCTTCACAGGCAAGCACCTTAACCACTAAGCCATCTCTCCAACACCTAGTCTAGTTTTTAAAAACTAGTAGTTATTTCATAGAATTTAGTTTTTTTATGTTGTATGTTTAGGTGTGTAGGTGTTTGTGGTATAGGCACAGGGTGTGTCAGATACACATGTGTATGGAGGATGTTGGGTATCCTCTGTTGCTCTTCTGTCAGACTTTAGCATTTTGTTCCATTCAGAGAAGTTGTCTGTATTGTCCCTCATGGAAATGAAGAATTGTCTCAGCATAGGCTTTCTGCCTGGGCCACTAGTGGGAAGTGTTCTACCTCTGGCCCGGGGCAGAGGTAAAGGTTTGAGATGGCAAAATGTGTTTGCCTGGGGCTGGAGAGATGGCTTAGCGGTTAAGGCGTTTGCCTGCGAAGCCAAAGGATCCCGGTTTGATTCTCCAGGACCCACGTAAGCCAGATGCATCAGGGACACATGCATCTGGAGTTTGTTTGCAGTGCCTAAAGGCCCTGGTGTGCCCATTCTCTGCCCGCCTCTCTTGTATCTCTCTCTCTGTCTCTCTGTTTGCAAATAAATAAAATTAAAAAAAAAAAAGTGTTTGCCTGTCTATATCCCCACTTTTAGTCCCCACAAAACAGCGAAGCTCAAGTCAGGTGTGGTGGTGCATGCCATTAATCCTAACACTCTGAAGGCAGACGTAGGAGGATCACTGTGAGTTCAAGGTCACCCTGAGACTATATAGTGAATTCCAGGTCAGCCTGAGCTAGAGCAAGACCCTACTCTGAAAAACCAACCATCCAACAAACAAACATAAAAACAGCAAAGCTCCAGACCAGCCTTGAAGTCTTCCTGTCTGGTAACACTGTCCACCCCATGGGCTTGCTGGTCATTCTGTACAAAAATAGACATTTGTTTCTCTCCATGGGCTGCTTGTGTTAGTCATCTCGTTGCAGAGACAAAATACCTGACAAAACTCAGAGAGAAGGGTTCATCTCAGCACCCAGTTCCAGACCGTCATGGCAGGGACAGCATGGCAGCCGGAGCTTGTGGCAGCTGCTCATTTTCCATGCACAGAGCCGTGAATGCTACTACTCAGCCCGCGCTCTCCTTGTCCAGTCCAGGACCCCAGCCATGGGATGTGCCAACCACTGTCAGAGTGGGGCCTCCCACCTCAACTAATCTATCTAGAAAATCCCTCACAGACATCACCACAGATCGGTTTCCATGGTGATTGTAAATCCTGTCAGGTTACACTCAGAGACTAACAGTCACACTAGAGAAAAGCGCCCTCCACCAAAGTGAGAGTCATATTACCTTTTAATATATTGTCTGGTCTGCTAACGTCCTGATTTTTTTCATTTTAAAGTTTTAACTTGTATATATATAAATATAGCTGGACATGGTGGTGCATGCCTTTAATCCCAGCATTTAGGAGGCAGAGGTAGGAGGATAGCCGTGAGTTCGAGGCCACCCTGAACTACATAGTGAATTCCAGGTCAACGTGGGCTAGAGTGAGATGCTACCTCAAAAAACAAAACACAAACTGTTCGTGTGTGTGTGTGTGTGTGTGTGTGTGCACGCACACAGTGTTTTGAAAAATATAAAAAAGTTTTAACTACAGTATTTTAATCTTAAAGATCCTTATTATCCTCTCTTCTCCCCTTCCTACTCCCTCTAACCCCGCCCCCAGTGAAGCATGTGACTCCCTTTCCCCAGCAACCAGTGGCTCCTCAGAGAGGACTGGGCCTCCTTATCCCCTCCTCATCCATGCTGGAATGTTGCCCAGCTCTCTCCTGTACAGCTGCTGTGTGGTCACGTGTGCAGCCGTCATGTCAGGTTCCGCAGTACTCCTCCTCTCCCTCCAGCTCTTACATTCTTCCAACCCTCACATCCTGGATATTCTCTGAACCAGGATTGGGGGGCAGTATAAATGGCCCTTATAGGACTGGACCTTCAGCAGTCACTTACATGACACTCTGTATTAACTGCAGCTACTGTAAATAGCCCGAGGCTGAGAGCAGCACTCGTCTGTGGGTATGACCTATAACTATTTTAAAGGCAGTTATAAAAAATGATAATAGTATGTTCCCTCCCCCAAGACCTATAACTCCCTAGCCATGGACTTTTGACCTGGTTTGTAGTACCAAGCATGACTTCTTTTTGTGGACTGGATCTCGAATCCAGTCTGAAAGTGGCTGGTTACCACCATAGCAGTTATGCATTACTGCACCAGTGGCACTTTTTGCCTGACATGTCAGTACAGCACACATGGAAGAAGAGAGAAAAAAACTGCTGTCGGAGGAAAGCTCTTGAGAGAGGGGTGGCAGAACATACCAGGTATCAAGGTGGTCATAGGGAGCACTGGAATGGAAAGGGTTAAGGAGCAGAGATGAGAGCAGGGCCATATATTAGAGCAGGGGGTGAAGAGCTTAGTCAGAACTTAGGAGGTATGAAAAAGCCATTTGGAAATCCTACTACCTTATAATCTAATTAAAATTTAAAAATAGGAGAATGAACAGAGATACCCTGAGCAGTTGGATATTATATTTCCAGAAGCCAAGAATTCTTTTTGAATAATAACAATAGTGTTGGGTGTGGACTACCTCCATAAGCATTGTTGGTCAGAGATGTCCCCAAAACCCCATATTAATACAGGCTGTTACTGTTGCTCTTGGTTTCCCACCAGACCTGAGTGGTAAGACCCTTTACTGAAGACTCCACCCCCTCTGGCCGCAGGATGGAACTGAACTAGAAGCCGCTTCCTCCCCATGGCAAGCATTTATAGTGCCAGGAGGTCCTCTGCAGGCTTCTAGGGGGAAAGCCATCAATGAACTTCTATATTTTTTTAATGGATCATTACTAATTTAACTGTAAGTCTCTTTGTGAGAAGTAGACTTTTAAAAAACTGCTCAGGCCGGGCGCGGTGGCGCATGCCTTTAGTCCCAGCACTTGGGAGGCAGAGGTAGGAGGATGGCAGTGAGTTCAAGGCCACCCTGAGACTTCATAGTGAATTCCAGGTCAGCCTGAGCTAGAGTGAGACCCTGCCTCAGAAAAAAAAAAAAAAAAAAAAAAAAAAAAAACTACTTGGAGTCACAAAAACTTCTAGAACAGTCTGATAATTGACATGTTCCACATTTTAGATGTTATAGCAAAGTAAATTACTTTCAGAATTTGGATGTTTGTGCATGCAGTGCATGTGAGTGCAGGTATTCATGCAAATATGTATACACACTTATGGAGGCTAGAGGACAACCTTGGGTGTCCTTCCTAAGGTGCATTCCACCTGTTTTTGAGGTTCTCTCAATGGCCTGGAGCACTCCAAGTAGGTGGATTGGCTTGCCGGCAAGCCTCAGGATTCCCCGTCTCCTCTTCCCTAGTGTTGGAGTTACAAGTGCATGTGTACCACCGGGCTGTTCCTTAAAGATCATTTATTTATTTATGAGAGAGAGGGAGGGAGGGAGAGAGAGAGAGAGAAAGAGAATGGGTGGGCCAAGGCTTCTAACCACTGCAAATAAAACTCCAGAGGCATGTGCCACCTTGTGTATCTGGCTTTATGTGGATACTGAGGAATCGAACTTAGGTCCTTAGGCTTTTCAGGCAAGCTCCTTAACCACTGAGCCATCTCTCCAGTCCCCTTCCTTCCCTTTTTTAGTGTACATTTTAGAGATCAAATCAGGTCCTCATGGTTGTAAGTCAGACATTTGACCAGCTGAGCCATTTCCCCAGCCCCTTTGAAGTAGTCAGGCTCAGGTCACTGGGATGAACTTCCAAACCAGGCACAGTTATAGATGAAGGGAATTTATTTGAAGCTTATAGGTAGAGGGGAAGTTCCATAATGGCAGAAGAAGTTGGCTCCCTTTCACAGGCCCACGCAGAGAGAAAAGCCGCAACTACCAGTGCACACAAACACACATACGGACCTCTAGGCAATGTTCAAGCATTTTGCATATCTTTAGACTAGAATTCTCCAAACACATCTTGGGGCTGGATCCTAGGACCTGCCCACAGTGACAGTAAATTACAAGCTTTAATAAAACTCCTGAATCGATTGGAGGACATCCATTCAAACTAACTACCACACCCCTTAAACCTTTTTATTAAAATTAATATACAATTAAATTGATACTTTGACTTACATATATGTGTGCTTTAACAAATGTGTAGAATTGTGTAACCACTCCCATAGCCAGAATGCAAAAGAGACTTGTGACATTTTATATTTTAACTTTCAACAGGTTTTAACGTGGACACTCCCTTACCATTTTCAGTACTGTTTTAACGTGGACGCACCCTTACCATTTTCAGTACTGTTTTAACATGGACGCTCCCTTACCATTTTCAGTACTGTTTTAACGTGGACTCCCTTACCATTTTCAGTACTGTTTTAACGTTTTTACCATTTTCAGTACTGTTTTAACGTGGACTCACCCTTACCATTTTCAGTACTGTTTTAACGTGGACGCTCCCTTACCATTTTCAGTGTTGATTTAACGTGGACGCTCCCTTACCACTTTCAGTGCTGGTTTAACGTGGATGCGCCCTTACCATTTTCAGTGCTGTTTTAACGTGGATGCTCCCTTACCATTTTCAGTACTGTTTTAATGTGGAATCTTCCTTACCACTTTCAGTACTATTTTAACGTGGACGCACCCTTACCATTTTCAGTACTGTTTTAACGTGGACTCTTCCTTACCACTTTCAGTACTATTTTAACGTGGACGCACCCTTACCATTTTCAGTACTGTTTTAACGTGGACTCTCCCTTACCACTTTCAGTGCTGTTTTCCATCAAAGGTTATTTGGAGAAACAGTTGTAATATATATTTTAGACAATTATTTTTTACTTGCTTTGCATCACTAGACCATCCAGACATTTAACTAACTTTTTTTTTTTTTTTTTTTTAATTAAAGGGCATATTAAGTCAAAGTCAAGATAAATCACTTCGGAGAATATCAGAATTAAGAGAGGTAAGTTTTAGTTATTCGTGCTTTAGGAACATTAATTTAATCTCTTGTGTTCATTATAACTATTGCACATACTAGGGTGGTTTCATCTGCATGTAAGTAGATACGGAAGTAGCTAGCCAGCCTGGCCTAGAAGACCACAGGTCAGTTCTTAAAATTTCTTTTGTTTTGTTTTGTTTTGTTTTTTTGAGGTAGTACCTAGCTCTAGTTCAGGCCAACCTGGAAATCACAATGAGGTCCCAGGCTGACCTTGAACTCACAGTGATCCTCCTAACTTGGCTTCCCAAGTGCTGGGATTAAAGGTGTGCACCTCCACGCCTGGCCAGTTGTTATAATTTTTAATTGTGTGGCTTTCTTTCATATATATAATTTATTTGAGAGAAAGAGAATGGGTTCTCCAGGGCCTCTAGCCACTGCAAACAAACTCCAGATGCATGCACCCCCTTGTGCATCGGGCTTACATGGGTCCTAGAGAATCGAACCGGGTTCCTTTGGCTTTGCAGGCAAATGACTTAACCTCTAAGTCATCTCTCTAGCCCCTTGTGTGGTTTTCTTATGACAGATGTTGTTGAAATGATGAAACATGCATTCCTTGCTTTGCAGTGGAATGTCTGTCCTTGTGAACAGTCAGCAGTAGCTTCCAAGACTGTTACATGTTTTAGACTTCTCTTTGCTTTTTGTAATCCATAATCTTCTAGTCTAGATAAAACAGTGCTTAGATTCACTGTCGCTTCAGGTTAGATTGAGCTCATTCATGTTCTTCTGTGGGCGACATGAATCTACCTGGGACGGGAGTGGCTTTGCCATCGTCAGACATGAACCTACCTTGGACGGGAGTGGCTTTGCCCTTGTCAGACATGCTGGCTCTTTACAGTGCACTGCTGCCTTTCTAGCTCCCTTCATTGTGGAGTCCATCGATGCTGTACTGCTTCCCTGACCTTCCTCCAGCATAGGTCCCAGCAGCATGCATTTTTCTAGCGTGGGCTTTCTCCCCACCTATTTGTATTTTGGTGTTTGGGGGATATCTTTTTATCTATTGTTGAGAATGTTCTTCGTGAGTTTCAAGCAAGGGCCTTTAACCACTAAGCCATCTCCAGCCCATCTTCATGGGTTTTGGTTTGCTACTTTCTATTATTATTTTGAGAATTTTGAAACAGATGGTTTTAGGACTAACTTCAGAGTTTTATATATTCTGAATAGATAGCACTTGTATAATTAATCAGTTATATATACAAATACTTGAAAAGGATCAGGTAAATTATTAAATCTGCAGATGGCACTTAAGAAATTTTAGTGTGAACCTGGGCGTAGTGCTGCAGTACTTACATGGTATGCATGAGGCCTGGCTCACCACTGTAAGATTCTCCCTTGAGTGGTTGATGTCATCACGAACAGCCCATTGCTCCATAGAAGAGCCTTTGCTCTTACTGCTAATGACAAGATGTTGCCCAGATTTACTATCAGTATTAATCACTTAAAATTTTCTGTTAATTGGCCTAAATATCCATGACCTTGCAAAGCATAGCAGTACCTTCACAGGACCCTCATAATAGGAGAAAAAGACAATGACATCAAAATGAAAGATTAATGGAGAGAGGGAGGGGATATGATGGAGAGTGGAGTTGTGAAGGGGAAAGTGGGGGAGAGGAGGGAATTATCATGGTTTATTGTCTATAAGTATAGAAGTTGTCAATAAAATAGTATATATAAAAATAAAATTTTTCTTCTATTACATTATTATTCTTACCAAAATAGCATTTATTTTCTAGTCTTTTGTTTTATGAAGCCAGTTCCTTATGTTTTCTTGTGATACAAAAGCAGTATTTATAATTTACTGCAATCACCCAGTAGTCAGTCCCTTTGAAAGCTAGGCTAACTCATTTTTGTTATTGCTGGCAGGGCAGCCATTGACCTCTGTGTTACAGGCAACTACAGCTTGCCTTCATAACGAAGCTTGGGGTGACATTGATAACTCATATCTTAGATGAATCAACCCCCACTCTGGAAGTGACAGAGAAGACACAGATCCTTCCATCACAGTCTTCCCAAGATTCCAGTGTTTGGGTTTACTCGGAAGACAGCAACAGGGAGCATGGTTAGGGTTAAGGGTGTGAGAGGAGCTTGTGGAGAACGAGAGAACCACAGCTTAGGCAGCATTTATTTTTATTACCTTTTTACAAGATATAAACACTACGTCTTGTTTTTCCTTTGCCCAGAGGAGCAAGTATTATCTTTTTACATAATATATATTTAGTCACTATCTCGCATTTTGGAACTAAATGAAGTGGGTTAATAATAGGTATTTCCACTTTGGGGAAGAAATTCATGCCCAAGTGTTATTCACTAATGATTATATATACATAGTGATAGAAAGCAAACTTGTTTGCTATTCAGAGAATGTACATTAGAAGCTGGGCATCTGGTTTTGAGGGTGCTTGCAATGGCATTATATCTGGAGACACAGAATACTTTTTTTTTTTGTCCTGCTGCTTACCCTTCTCTGCTAAGGAATCCCTCACTGAGGTTGCTGTCCTCCAGGAAGTGGGGCGTGGACCTCTGCCTATTCATAGGTGGGTAAGCACCGTGTGCTGTTCCTTCTTGCTGGCTGTTTGTAGTGCAGGCCACTGCAGATGCACAGGGGAATACAGGACGCGTCTGTGATAGATGGTGCCTCACCTCAGTGTGTGCGAGCAGACCAGTGAGAGCTCCTTATAAGTCCTTGAAATACTTTTTGGAGAAATTCATTCTAGCAAGTCTGTGAGGGATGGAATAAATCAGAGGGCGACTTGAGGTAAATCTTTTAGAAGAATTGATGGAAATTAGTCATCAGAAATTAGAAAGATCTGAACTGTGGTTATGTCTGTAGAATAAGATGGGACATACATTATAGAGAAAATAATAAAAGAATTTGGTCATATGCACGGATGAAGGGAGATAAGTGATGTGACTTTGAGGTGGCACTCTCAAAATAATAAAGGGCTTTGGTGTCCTATCCAACATGTTAAAAAGTGTAGAGAAAAGGACAAGGGACCGCACCCCAGGCGGAACAGTGAGGGCTGACGGGAATGGAGCTGGGGAGAGGTCATGGAAAGCAGCGAGCTTGGTTGAGGTGTGATCGCTGGGGCTGGCCTATCGGGTAGACACTGATTTTTATGGGCAAGCTCATTATGACCCGAAGCAAGCATTGTTTTCAGTAGTTTCAGGAACTAAGTGTACTATCCTTGGATGGTTAGCTCATTCATCCTTTTCATTTGACAGCTGAGAAAGCTTGTGACTTTGATTATTGGATGCTTCATGCGTTGGGAGGAGGATACTGTTGGCATTCTGTTTGGTGGTTATGGTTCAGCTTGAGATCAAGTGAATATAACCTGAGTCACTATGGTGACTTTCATCTTGTCTTTTTCCTTCCACCTTGTTGTCAATCATTGCAGCTCCAGAAAGAATACATTGTCTCCTGAGTTCTTCATATTGTTTAAGGAACAAAGTTGTTTACTGATGTTAATGTTTTAAATATTAGTGTCTTAAATACTTATTCTCTAATTACTTTTTATACCTTATCTTAAGAGATAGGAAACTCTGGATTGATCATATTTTTAAACTTCGAAAGCTTTTAAGTTTGTGTCTTTTGTCTTATACTGAGAACCACCTGTAGCATCTTGTTTGTTTTAGGAGCTCCAAATGGATCAGCAAGCAAAGAAACATCTCCAGGAGGAGTTTGATGCGTCCTTGGAGGAGAAAGATCAGATTATCAGTGTGCTCCAAACTCAGGTAAGAGTGTGAGAGGAGAGGGGACTGCTGGTCACTAGATACAGTTCTTGCAGTGCTGAGCACCTGGTTTTGGATGCGGAATTTGTGGCAGGCTCTGCCATCCTGTGCACCTGCCGTGAGAATGTCCTGGAAGCTGGTGAACAACAGGAGTCTCTGCCTCAAAACAAGGTGGAAGGCGAGGACAGACCTGGAAGTTGTCCCTTGATTTCTGTGTGTGTGCTATGCTGTGACTGCTTGTACTCATGCATGCACACACACGTGCCCTAATAATTATTTTTAAGTATGGAATTTTAGGTAAAGAAAAGTGCAGAAGTTATAGTGGGGTATCTGAGGTGTTCTAAATTTAAAAGTGGGGGGACTTCAGTTTAAAAACTGCTTTTCCTCATTTTTCCCCCATTTTTGTTTTTGTTTTTTGAGGTAGAGTCTTGCTCTAGCCCAGGCTGACCTGGAATTTACTCTGTAGTCCCAGGCTGGCCTCAAACTCACAGCAATCCTCCTACCTCTGCCTCCTGAATACTGGGATTAAAGGCATGCACCAGCACTCCCAGCTCTTTTCCTCAATTTTAATGGTAATTTTTTGTCTGTTATATCTTTTGATTAATTATGATCTCACAGCTAATAGCACATAGGAGAATCAACCATATTGTGAGTCAACTTTCCCAACTCACACCCTACTATAGTAAAAATCATACTGTTGGGGCTGGATAAATGGCTTAGTGTTTAAGACCCTTGCCTGTGAAGCTAAAGGACCCAGGTTCGATTCCCCAGAACCCACATAATCCAGATGCACAAGGGGGCACATGCATCTGGAGTTCGTTTGCAGTGGCTGGAGGAGGCCCTGGCGTGCCCATTCTCTCTCTCAAATAAATAAAAATAAAATATTTAAAAAAAAATCATACCACTTACTGTCTCCAGGATGTTTGAAAGAAAGGGTCACTACCATGGTTTCCCTAACGAAATACCCTTTGGTAGGTTTCGCTCCTGAAACAGCGATTGCGAAATGGCCCAATGAGTGTTGATGTACCAAAACCCCTCCCTCCACTGGGCTCCCATGCTGAAGTAGGCATGCACGAGGAGGCCACAGAGGACGTCGGGGAGCCACTAGGTAAGCTTCACTTTGTCGCAGTTTAAAAGCCAGAGACTGTTGAGAGATTCCAGCACGTGAACTGATAAAAACAGGCTGAGACAGAGGTAAAGGCCCTAACATTTCTACATTGTGCAAGGGATTTTGTTGTTTTCTGCATATATATATGCATATGTGTGTGTGTGTGTGTGTGTGTGTGTGTGTGTGTGTGTGTGTGTACATGTATGTATATTTGTGGCTGTTGTCTTAATTTTTAAAAGAAAGTAATTGTTTTAAGGCCTGAAAGCTGGATATGTAAGTAGCACCTTTTTGTTATAACTGAAATACATCACCCATGCAATACTGTTTCATTGCCAGCAGTAAATAGCTAGGGTGCATCTCAACAGGTTAGCTTTGCTAGGTGGTTTGGATATGCTGTGTTGATTGTTTGAATAATTCAGTGGTTTTCTGTTGTTGCTGTTTGTTTTTGTTGTTGTTGTTTTTGAGGTAGGGTATTGCCCAGGCTGACCTGGAACTCACTCTACAACCAGGCTGGTCTCAGACTCACAGTGATCCTCCCACCTCTGCTTTCCAAGTGCTGGGATTAAAGGCGTGAGCCACCACCTCTAGTAGTTTAGTTTTTAAGTAACATTGCTCACATATTTCTGTATTTTAAAATGCTCTTATTTGTCTGATTACTTGTTTGTTTTTAAGCTAGGAGAGAAGAAATAGATTTTACCTTAAAGTTTAGGTGGTGCCCTCTCTGTATTTGAAACTTTGAGTTAATTTTTAGTAAAAGTCCCACTTTTCTTGGACAGGATCTTACTATGTAGCCCCAGTGAGCTCAACTTCTTGATCTTCCTGCCTTAGACTCCCGAGTGCTGAGATTATAAGCATTCGTCACTGTACCTGGTTGACTTTGTACTCCTTTCTCATTTATCATGTCCAGTCAGAGGCAGAATAAGTTTCCTGATCAGCTGGCCATGTGAGCAGTCAGCTATAAGATGTTATAAAATCCTCTGGAATGTGAAAATCTCACTAGTCCTTAAATTTTAGAAGGTTCAGAAAGCTGAATTCATCAAAACTTCTGTCAAGAAAAGATTAGGATAGGGTTGAAAAGAATACTTAGGGCTGGAGAGATAGCTTAGTAGTTAAGGCACCTGCCTGCAAAGGCTAAAGACCCAGGTTCGATTCCCCAGTACCCATGTAAGCCAGATGTACAAGGTGGCACATGTGTCTGGAGTTCATTTGTATTGGGTATAGGCCCTGGTGTGCCCATTGTCTCTCTATGTGTCTCTTTCTCTCTCAAATAACTAAATAAATAAATAAAGATTTTTTCTTTTTAAAAAAAATACGTAATAACCCTTCCTTAGGATAGGAGCTAAGGTAGTGAGGATTTGAATATCAAAAAGTGGTTCAAACTGTCTTTTAAGGAAGATGGATCAAAAACTTCTGTGCCATTCCAGAATAGGATTGAACCACAAAAGAGATGAATTTATACTCAGACCCTTCATGTACATATCAACAAAAGTAAGTTAAAGAGTAGAAGTTTGGAAGAGTCACTTTATATGAACTGATTGGGCTTGTCCCTTCTCTTGATCTGGCTTAGAGTATATCCAGACTTTTGTAGAAGAGTTCCCTTCAGGCACAATGTGGCTCAGTGGTAGAGAGAATGCTAGAGTATATGCTTAGCATGCACAAGGCCTGGGTTCAATTCCCAACACCAAAAGGAAAAGAAAAACTCCTGTGTACTAACAGGTGAACTGTCCTGAGTCCTGTGTGCTGACAGATGAACTATCCTGAGCCCCCTCCGATCTTCACTGACTGCCCTCTTCTGCTGCTTTTACTCTCTGTAGGGGGTGATGCCTCCATGAAGACCCTGGAAACACTTCAGCAAAGAGTTCGACGCCAGGAGAATCTGCTTCAGCGTTGCAAGGAGAGCCTGCAGTCACGGAAAGAGCAGTGCACGCTGCTGGCCAGTGAAAAGGAAGCCCTCCAAGAACAGCTCGAAGAGAGGCTCCAAGAGCTGGAAAAGATGAAGGTAAAAACGCAGTGAGTTAGTTGTGTTTCGTCCTGCAAAGCCAGCTCCACAGGCCCCGTGGCCTGCACCTCCTCTGCCAAACCTCCGCCCTATCCTGTCCACAGACAGGCTGGAGAGGGTGTCCTTGTTTGGGGCCCATGTGCCCAGGGTTTCATAGCATTTTCAGACATTGGAGGTTTCCTGTATGCCTTTTTTTCCTATTATAAGATATGTCTAGATTAGATAAGCTTCATAGAGTTCTCATCTGAGGAGAAGCGTTATTAGAGATGGAAATGAACTTTTAAAACTCTTTTAGGAGCTTCATATGGCTGAGAAGACTAAACTTATCACTCAGTTGCGTGATGCAAAGAACTTAATTGAACAGCTTGAACAAGATAAGGTAAAACCCCGAAATTTATAATACTAAAATTAGTTGGTTTTGAAAGCAGTTAGAAGCATTAATATATACTTCTGCTTTCCAAAATTTTTGCAGCTGTTTCCATGCACAATATTTTTAATTAAATTTGTATATTAGCATTAGTTTTGTATCATGCCTGATGGTCAGAAACAAGGAAATCCATGTTTGTAGTAGATACCTACTTTTCAGAGAAAAGTTGAATTATTTAAATTTAAGATATTCTAAATGTGACTGGTCACAGTATTTCACACAGCATGGAAGCAGACTAGTCTTTCAGATAAGTTGCTTGAAAAGTAGAGACATGATAATGTATATATTAACATAAACAAAAGTTTCTACAAGTGAATTTGAGAATATGCAGTGATATTGGAAGAGTGAGGAAGGCCTGAGTTTTTGCATGAGCACTTTGGGTTGGAGCAGTAACATAGCTTAGCATAGCAGACAGCTCACTTTCCACCCCAAGTTCTTGACCCCCCCCTTCAGAAACAGCTCCCAGCTTGTTCCACAGTCCGTCATTGTCTGTAATATGTTGCTTTATAACTACAGTATTTTAACCTATCTTTAAAACAAAACTTTTTAAAATAAAAATATAACCACCTTGTCTTTACATCTCTGATTTTGATAATAATTCCTTCATATAGTCTGCTATCTATTTAACTTTTCCTTATCATCTCATACATTTTTTCTTTTTATGAGTCCAGTAAAATTCTTTAATTGCAATTGTTTGGTATGATTCCTAAGATTTCTCTTAATCTATAGATTCATTTTCCTTCCCCCCTGTCTTTCTTTTTCCCCTTGTGCTTTGATTTTTGACGAAAATGAGGTTCACAATTTTGTTTGAAATTTCTATAAATGGTGCTTTCCTTGCCTGGTTATTGTCTGGTAATATTAGCCATCTGGAAGAGTCATGCTCTAAAGCAGGGCCAGCAAACCCTGCATGTGAGGTGACAGTTTTGTTCAAACTAGAAAGTTGCTACCATAAAGTTTGAACACCTTCTCAGGAGACAATTGGATCTACCCATTTTTTGGTTAGTCATAGATGACTGATTCAGTAGATGACATGATGCATCGATGGCATTTGTTTCCAGTGTAGATTTTCCTCAGAGGGACCAGAAGTAGCCACACACTGGAAGGATGAGGGTGCTGTGCTTCCTGCAGCCAACAGAGGAAGGAGAAAACCAGGCTCCCATCCACTGTGGCAGTAGGCACTTTCCCATCTCAGCCATGTCTGAGACTGTGAATGTCAAAGCACACACCAGTAATTGTAGCTGACTGTGGCCCCGAGTCAAGTTCAGAAGGCTTTATTTTGTTCAGTATAAGCTGTTTATTAAAATGGGAAATTACAGCATATGATAAGATTATAAAATAAGTCTTTAACATGTTCTGATACTTAAAAGTACTAAACTTACTATTAAAATATTTTTAATATCAAAAATCCTGATGATACTACATAACAAGCTATGCAGCAAAATACAGACTTGAGTTTGTGAAATACTGAAGAAATTCTTATACTTTCCTTAGTAAGAAATACTGTTTCTGCCTTTCAAATTATTTGAGCTGTGTTCTGTGTATGCAAACATGCTATCTGTATACAAATATGCTGTCTGTATGCAAATACTTTAGAATCTGCACTTCTGTTCAGGGAATGGTAATTACAGAGACAAAGCGTCAGATGCATGAAACCCTGGAACTGAAAGATGAAGAGATTGCTCAGCTTCGAAGTCGTATCAGACAGATGACAACCCAGGGAGAGGAACTGCGGGAGCAGAAAGAGAAGTCTGAAAGAGCTGGTAAGAGCTCAGGTGACCTGATTGACATTAGAGCTCAAAAGTCCTTTAAAAGTCCTTGACCAAGTTATGAAAAGTTAAATCTTGATTAAATGTACACGCTGATTAGAGAATACCTAGGTGGCTTCTGGTCCATAGCCTGTGTATAGATAACCCTTACCTTAAGCAAAGAGTAATTTTTATACTTGTAAACAGTTGAAAAAACAAAGAAGAAAATGTCAGAGATCATATGCAGCAGACTACAAAACAAAATATTAACATCTGATCCTGTACAGAAAATGCTGATCATTGCCTTGGAATATCAAAATTCAGGTTTATGGAACTAGTAGGCACTGAATGGGGCTTATTCAGTAATTTCTAGATGTGTAGGATAAGCAGAAAACATGAGATGTAACCTGTTGCCCATTTTTAAACACAGTAGCATTATGTTTTTAACACAATTAGTACGGTGCTTTAAAGAATAGATACCAGTAGATTGTTCACTGAGGTGCAGAACACTCATGCTAGGAAGGGAGCGCTGTTAAGAAGAAAGCAGGAGCGCAGGTTAGGAGGAGCTCAGTGAAAAGAATGGACCCAGGCCAGGTGAGGAGCGCACACATTTCAGTTGTTGAAGGTTGGAAACAGGCATACTGACCATAGAGGGCAGGCGAGTTCACTGGAAGCCACTTTTGCTGAATGGGAAATGGAGTTGGATTGTGAAGGAGCTGCTGGAATTTTAAAAGGTGAGTAGCTGCCTTTAAACCTTAGTTTATAGGAAAGTGCAATGTAGTGGAAGCTAATGTTTTGTGTAGAAAAGAACTGAGTGAGAAGTCAAAGTTGGAAGGAAAAGCAGAAAGTCCAGGCTTGAAGGAGAGAAAGCTTTGGTGCCTTGACTAGCATGGTGGCTCTGGGAAAGAGGGAAAAGTAGAGTCTAGAATTTGATCAACTTAGAGGAACAGAAGAAAAGTAGGACTCTAAGTTGACCCCAACATTTCAAGCCAATAAAGTGGGTAATAGTGAAGAGTTAGAATAAGAAATCTAAGTTGAGACAGAGTTGGAGACTTTGAATGTGAATCAACCATGAGCTTTCCAAGTGGAATTGACTTGGAGGCATTTGGAGATAGAAATTGGAGCACCTGTTAGGAGTCACTGGTCTAGGCCAGAAGCTTGTGGTTCAGCCTGGCGTGAGCGGGGGGAGGGGAGGCTGATTGCTCCACATGGTCTTTTCACAGAACTGACAGTGATGCTAACACCTTTTTTTTAAAAGTACCTGCTGCTTGTTGCCACTGTTCATTAATACTGCTGCTGGCCAGCAGTCATGTCAGCAAGGCTCTGTTAGTGGTGTCTTCCTTGTATTAATCCTTATTCTTCTGTGAAGTGGTTCCTTCCATTCTTATCCTCATTTTACAAATAAGAAAACCTAAGAACATAGCAAATAAACTTACCAGTATTCTAGTACAGAGAATCAGTATGTAGTTAGGATTTTAATCTAGGCATTGTGGCTCCAGAGTCTGCTTTAACCCCTGAGGTCTTAAGTTTTGTACAGAGAAACTCATGAGAAAAAGAACTTACCTTGGGAAATCACAGTAATTGTGCACGGTTAAGTTTGGGAGGAGAATGCAAAAGATATTTCTGGAAGTGAGGAAGGTAGGCTGAAGATTTTGAAGAGATCTGTAAATTTAATGAGAATTTGGTTCCAGGAACATAGTTCTGAAAAATTACTTTAGAGAATAGATTGTAAGGGGTTAGAGAGGGAAATGGATGCAGATGAGAGAAAAATGGTTGGTTGATACCATCTGTGCTCATGGTATCATGTTTATGTCCTTGCAGTTGTTTTATGAATGAAGTGATTTGGGAGTTTTAGTTAATAAATGTGTTCTCATTAAGAGAATTTCCCTTCAGGGGGAGTTAATAAGTAGCATATTTGAGGATATAGTCTCTTGAGATTTACTTCCAACATTTTAAGAGTTGTGAAATACTGTTAAGCACGTCTGCTGTCAGAGAACAGAAAATCCGGACTGTAGTGTCAGCGTCTGTTTGTAAGCCTTCTGTTTTAGAACTGCTTTTCCTTGACGCTCATAGCCAGTCAAGAGGGAGTAATGTTGATCAGGGAATTAAATTTTCTCTTAAAATTGGGCTATACTTTGTTAGGAGGTAGAAACTGATGAGTAAATACCAATTGAGCATGACTAGATAGAAAAAATCCCCAGTTGGCTCATGATGACTCCCAGTCAGATCTTTAGTAATAATTTCCTTCTTATGCCTAGAACAGATGCTGGTGTTAAGTACCTGCCTTCCTTTTTCCTAGTAGAGTCTCTGGACACAGAAGGGAAACATTAGCATTATTGCAGCTTCTGCTACTGCTGGGATTTTAGAAATGGATATGTCTACATGAAACTGTTACCAAAGGAAATAAGCGCTCCTCATATATTTTCACTTGTAAACATTTTCATTTTGATATTATTAGCATTTTTCAACATATGGAGATTAATAGACAACTAATTACATTGACTCAATCTGGATATGAAAATTGGCTAAAGAACATTCTCTACTACATTTCTCGAACCATCTATTACATTGTTTCTCTTATTATTTTTTTTCTGTATAAACCCTAAATTATAATACCTCCTGTATGTAGGATTAATGAAGTCCAAATTGTCTCCAGTTAAACAAATCTGTTATAAAATCCTGTTACAAGTATAGCAGTGGGCTGACCAGGGCATCACAGTCAATCTCTACTACTTGCACAGTCTCTTAGAAAAGGAAGGCATGCTTTTTGAAGTATCATGCTATAGTGTTCTTGTTAAGTCATCTATTTTAGTGGAGAAGGAAAATGTAAGTGCTGTGGTCCAACTATAGATTTCCTGCCTTTCTGGATGTTATTTAAGGTCAGTAGAGAGTCATATCCTACAAAAACCTGACTTTAAATTTGGAGAAATCTAATGACTCAGTTTCAGTGCATGATGCTGTATTTTAGATGCTAGGAAGTACCTAAAATGGTCTTGGGAATTAGATCCTCACCAATGTAGAATGGTAATTGATGCTGTTGAACTTCTTCTTGCCTTTGACCCTGTGTGTGGGGGAGGAGGAGGGAGAAGGGAGGGTTGGAAAATAGGGAAAATGAAAGCATACTATGTTTCACTATATTTCCATTTAGTCTCATCCAATCTGTATTTTTAAAAATAGTTATTTATTTGGGAGAGAGACAGACAAGAGAGAAAGAGAGAGAGAGGCAAAGAGATAGAGAGAGGGAAAATGGGCATGCAGAACCTCCAGCCACAAACAAATTCCAGATGCATGCACTACCTTATGCATCTGGCTTACGTGGGTCTTGGGGAATTGAATCTAGGTCCTTGGTTTTGCTGGCAAGTGCCTTAACTACTAAGCCATCTCTCTCTGGCTCCCCAATGTGTATTTTTATAATATTGTTCATATAATTTTGTATGTTCTTTATACTACTACTTAGCACTATAGTAGGAATACTTTTACATGTTGCTACAGTATAACATGTTTTAATGGCTGTGTCACAGTGCATGGACATCACTTCCTTGGTAACCATTTCTCTGTTGCTCAACAGCTAACTTGTTTTTTGTTTTTGCTCTTGTGAATACTAACAATTTTACAATAGCTTCGTTTTTTTCCCTCATGATAAATTTTTACCCCTGGACTTTAGCTTTGTTGTTGTTACCCCTAGGTGATTATAGCCATTACAAAAAAAAAAAAGAAAGAAAGAAAGAAACCGTACCAAGGGATTAATTCCTACCCCAATTAAAAATTTTTCTTTCCTGCACTTATGCAAAATGAGTAAAGTATTCTGCTTTGATTGTAGTCTCCAGAGTGAACTCACTTGATCAGCCTTGTTTGCCTTCTTATCCTGTCTTTGTAAACTTCCTGTTTTAAATGATTGGCTGCATGTGAGAACTTGAATTAACCCGTCCTGTCTTTACTTTTTTGATATCATGTTGTGTTGTGCAAGAAATCATCTTTCACTCTTCTGTATAGTGTAGACCTGGGGTGTTCCAGAGACAGTTGGTAGAATGCATGTATTTGGTATTTGAAGGACCCTGTAAAATAAAAGTTAATACTCATAAATATTGCATAAAATTTATGAAACTTTATATGATAAATCAGAATCACATATGTATTTAAGTGTTTTGTTGGTTGCTGGTAATTTATGTAACAGTTTTCTGAGATTTTCAAATCTTACCATACATCTTGTTTTTATGCATCTACACATGCCCATAAGTGAGTCATGATGCCTTTCCCAAGCCTTGTATGAACAGGACTGGGGTAAGGTCTGGTGTTTCTGTTTTTGTTTTTTCTAATCATAGCTTCTTAGAATAAGCTTTACAAAGAAAATTCCATGTTTCTCAGGCAAAAAACAAGGTATGAATTAAAGTAGATTTTAAGTATGTCAGCTTTGGAAGTAATTTGTAAATATTTTGGCACTAAATATTTTGTATGTTCTTTATACTACTACTTAGCATTATAGTAGGAATACTTTTACATGTTGCTACAGTATAACATGTTTTAATGGTTGTGTCACAGTGCGTGGACATCAGTTCCTTGGTAACCCTTTTTCTGTTGATCAACAGCTAACTTGTTTTTTTGAATAAGCTAGTATATTAAATGTACTTCCATGGATTTTTAAATGCATTTATTTACTGGAAACCATCAGCCTCCAAGTGAACACATTTTTAGCTAACTTTAATTAAATTTTCTTAAGATTAACACTGCTTATAAGGTATTTGATAGGTTACAGTGTACAAGGATATCTTCCACAGATCCACAACTCTTTGCAAGCAGAGTGAATAAGATAAACCTTTTTCCATATTTCAGAAAATGACTAAAGAGTATATTTTTATTGCAAATGTTATGCTTGTTAAATTTCTGAAGGTCATGATTTATATATGAGCTTTGCACTATCTAGTTTATGCCTCTGGGTGGTAGTATTTTCTTGCCATTTACATAAACTGTAAGCCAGTATTTTTCAGACTTCAATATCAGAGAGGGACCTCTTTGCACTTTTAAAAAATATATATTTATTTATTTATTTAGAGAGAGAAGCAGATATGTAGAGAGCGATGGGCACGCTATAGCTTCTAGCCACTGCAAATGAACTTCATATGCATGTGCCACCTTGTGCATCCTGCTTGATGTAGGTGCTGGGGAATCAGACCCCTGTGACACCTTTAGCTTTACTGGCAAACTCCTTCACCTCTAAGCCATCTCTTCAGCCCCTCTTTGTACTCTTAATACCTATGGCAATTCCGTAGAGCCACATCTTTTTTTTTTTTTTTTTTTTTTTTTTTTTGGAGAGAGACACAGAGACAGACAGAGAAAGAGGGAGAGGGAGACAGATAGAGAATGGGTGTGCCAGCAGCCTCTCAGCTGCTGTGAACGAAATCCAGATGTGTGTGCCTCCTTGTGGGCAAGTGTGGCATTGCACCCTTGAGTCACTTTGCATCTGGCTAAACGTGGGACCTGGAGATTGGAACCGGGTTCTTAGGCTTAGCTGGCAGGCGCCTTAACCGCTAAGCCATCTCTCCAGCCTTTTTTTTTTTTTTTCTGGAGAGAGAGAGAGAGAGAATGGGTGCACCAGCAGTCTCTCAGTCACTATGAACAAACTCCAGACGTGTGCACCCCCTTGTGGGCAAGTGTGGCATTGTGCCCTTGCATCACTTTACATCTTGCTAAATGTGGTACCTGGAGGTTTGAACAGGCGTTCTTAAGCTTGGCAGGCAGGTGCCTTAACCACCAAGCCATCTCTCCAGCCCTAGAACCACAGCTTTGTGGGTTCTGTAGATTGCTGTTTCTTTGTATTAGTAATTAAAACTAAAAATCTTAGATTTTTTAAAAACTATTTTCAGAATAAAAATATACATTTATCACACTTGTTTTTGGAATTACCTATATTTTTCAAAATGCAAACTTGTATTTGCATTGGTATTTGTTGTTTGGTATAATAGAACACACAGGGATGTCTTATCTATTCAGTCTTTTGACATGTTCTTTGTTTGAACTATATGAGGAAAGAAAATTTGTTCTACACCGACCTGTTTTGTAAAGGGAAAGGGCGACCCTCACAGATCTTGTGAAAGGATCCATGACCCCAGGTTCTTCACAGTGCACACTGAGAACTCCTGCTCTAGATTTTCAATTTGATTCACAAAGTAGCCTTGATGATTGGATGGGAATGTCAGTAAACAGAATGCTTTTTGTTGCTTTTGATGTTAATTTGTGCCTCACCTATTTTGCAATGGTTTTTTTGGGCTTAATGTCATATCATTTTAGCTCCCCCACGCACACTGAGATAGAAACATAGGCATCAGCTTTCTCATTGCTTTAAAGTCTCATCAGCCAGCCGCATAGCCAGCAGTTAGTCTAGGGATTTGGAGCCTTTCCACATTTGGGCATCTTTATTCATCCCCTGCAGTGGCGGGAGTAGGCCTCATGATTATTTATATATATGTATGTATGTATAGCTCTCTAGGACAGGGCAGTCAGGCAGTGCTCTCTGTGGAGCCTTGGAGTCATGGCACTAAAGAGGAGAAGAGATGGTGGAGTGCCCAAGACAGTGCTCGAGCTGAGTCTATTCTGCAGTTTCCCTCCCCCTTGCTTGTTCTGTGGTCTTCTTATGAAGCAGTTTTTGTCTGTTACTCAATATCTAGCAGGCTTGACACATGGTAAACATGCAGCCAGTATCTGATTACTGGCTGATTTAGCTGTCGAGCTATAGACTGCCAGCCTTTCTCAGCTCGTAAAGTGAGCATCTGTCCATTATTACAAGTCTCAGGGACCTCAGCTGAAGTGGAAGGTGAAGACTTAGCCTCAAAGCCCCGTGATGCATGTTAGGTAGCCAATGGGATCTGACTTTGGATTGTCAAATTTTGCCTACAATATTTTGAAAGTATCCTAAAAGTGTGTGTATCTGTTTGTTTTTAATAAAAATTGCCTGAGATACATTGAATTTTGCTTTGGAAGAACACAATGTGTTCTTGCAATGTCCTGCAGCCATTCATGCTTAGCCTGCCTGCCCATTGTGTGCCTTTTCTGAGGGTCTCTACACTCTTGCATGCTGGCAGACAGATGTGTTAGCTGTGCTTGATGCACTCTCTCTCTCCCTCTCCTCTCACATGTGCTTTGTTGGTAATTGAAAAGGAATTGTAAGCCAGGCGTGGGGGGCACACGCCTTTAATCCCAGCACTTGGGAGGCAGAGGTAGGAGGATCACTGTGAGTTCAAGGCCACCCTGGGACTACATAGTGAATTCCAGGTCAGCCTGGACTAGAGTGAAACCCTACCCTGAAAAACAAAAAAAAAAAAAGAAAGAAAAGAAAAGTCATTGTAAGTCAGTGTACTCTGACTTGGGAGTTCAGTGTTAGACAGTTAGAGGATATGTAGACATCCGGAGCCCATTTCTGTACCACTGCCATTGTCCCGCAGTGCACTTACCCTTGGGAAAGAGCAGGGGTCCTGTTTTTAGACTGTTACAGGCTGTGGCTGCCATGTAGTGTGTGCAGCCAGGAGGTGAGGTGCTCAGTTTCCTAAGTGAGCTCTCACTCCGTCCTCCTGAACACTGAAATGGGCTCACTGTTGGAGGCTGACTTCCTGTGAGGAAGTGGCTTTAGATATGGAACTGTGTAGACGCTATAGTGGGTTTGAACAATGTTTCATATATGTTGAATATATATGTGGATACATGAAATGTTAATGCTTTGGAGAGGGATAGTTAACATTTCTTTAAAGCAGGAGGGAAGTACAAAATAGTTTTATGCCTGTCAGACGTATAACATGTTCCATTTTGTTGTAAGTGGTTGGACAGCTCAGAAGCTCTGGCTTTGATGAGGTATGTTCATACGTGACTGAGCTTGCTCAGTGCTGTCATTAATGAGATGGGTGGCTAATCAATTCAGTGAAATGTGCTACTGTGCCACTGAGCTTTCTCAGTACCAGCTTTTATAGGTCTTTAAGATATTGGCAGGCCAAGGACTATTTCCTAATAGTTTTAAAGTTCTACCATGGGAAAATGTGGATGTGGCAGTTACTGCATTTGAGAAGTTTCTTTCTAGGCATGAAATTGTTTGATTCTCTGACAATAATAGAGAGGGATAAATTTAAATGAAAAGACTGAAACCAAATCTATCTTCCTTTAATCATTTTATTTAAATTGGAAGGATACTAAAACTGCCTTCATGCTCTACAGAGCCTGAGTGAGGACATCTCTGTGTCGTGAAGGAGAAGGCTGGGTGAGGCGGCTTCACTTGCTGAATGGCAGTAGTGGCAGGTGCTGTCCTCGCAGCTGTCAAAGCATGGCACTCTTCTCCACTGTTTCCCTGTCAGTTCCAGTCTTCAGCTAAGCAGTGACCACTCGGGCTCTCTTTCCCAGTCAGCGAGGAAACTAACTCTGTGGTAGTGCTGAGTGCATCATTGCTGACTACTTACACTGAATTTATAGCAAATGCAAAGCTAAATGAAACAAAGACAGTGCTTTTCTTTCAGTAATTTATCCAGCCTATGCATGTCTCAGGATTATCTTGGTGTTTGTAGGAAATTGCTAGTAAGGTTAGACAAAAATCATGTCAACTAATTAAATGGTTTTTTTTTTAATATAAAACTCATTGAGCATCAGTGTTATACTTTGATTATGAAAGGAATAACTTGGCTAGATTCATGTTTAATATCAGAGAGTTTTGGTTGCACAGAAGTTAGATTTTTGTCAGTTGGGCCCTAAGCTGTTTCCCAGTGGTTACCAGAACTCAGTCCTCTCTCGCTTTCTGTACTGGGTGCAGTTTACCATTAGAAAATGCTTTAGAATAGATATCTGTGCTCAGCTGTGCCGTTCCTGTGCCTAAATCACTGTCTGTGAAGCCAAGCTGTGGTAGTAAAAGGCCTCATTTTACTGAGATACCTTTCATTGAAGTCCCCTCATTTCCATTCAACTTAGTTGGAAGTTGTACAACACGTAGTCCGTCTGTCAACAAACTCTCCATGCTGTTTCTTGATGGGATTGAAAACCCTTTTTCAAAACTGGGCTTTGTTTATAACCTGTGTCTTGGGACTTCAGTGAGGTCTAAAGGAAATGATGCAGGATGACAGCAGCAGTAAGATTTCCACAGTGGCGTGTGGGTATATCTGCTCATATGTATACAGCCCCCATGCATACATACGTGCACGTACATAGATCCACAGGCACCCATAAAAGTACATGCACATGTGTTTTTGATACCAGACTCTTCAGCCATTGCCCCCATCCTGTCTGATTTCACTGCATGCTGGACAAGCTGTTTTGTCTCATTAAAGATGAGGTAGATGATTATTTCTGCAAGGTGTGAGTTCCTGTTTTACCTCATCTGTGAACTCCATTTGGTATTGCCTTTCTGGATACTGTTGAATTAGATAGCTTTTTCTTCCCCTAGGCAGCTGAAATAGTCCTATATTAAAACTCATATAAGTTGTAGGTTTGATTTTATAAGTACATTGTTTAGATGTGTGATTCTCCCAGTAAACGTTTCAAAAAAAGAAACAAAAACCTCTTGCTTTTTAATTTTGTGGTTTAAAAATCTTTAAAACTAAGCCTTGCCGGGCGTGGTGGCACACGCCTTTAATTCCAGCACTCGGGAGGCAGAGGTAGGATCGCCGTGAGTTCAAGGCCACCCTGAGAATACAGAGTGAATATCAGCTCAACCTGGGCTAGAGTGAGACCCTGCCTCGAAAAAAAAAAACAAACAAAAAAAAAAAAAAACTAAGGCTTGCCAAAGAATTATTTTTCCATTCTTAAAATGTTCTAGTAAGCCAGGTATGGTGGGTCATACCTGTAATCCCAGCACTTGGAAAACCAAAGCAGGAGGATTGCACTGAAGCCAGCCTGGGCTACACAGTGAGAGCAACTCAGAAAACACAAAGAAAAAGATCATGTCCTAGTGAGAACACATAGTATCACCTCATTCATGGTAGGAACCACGAACCGCATTGCAAATGCAGAACAGAGGCAGTGGCCTGTCTGTTTCTTTGAGTTTGTTATCCATAAGGACACTGGTGGGGAGTAGACGTTATAAATACTTTTTAAGTCCTAAGCTTGGGTTCACATAGGCAGTCCTGATATCCTAATCCAGAACCCAGCAACACTGGTTTCAGTGAGCAGGCACCTCTTGTGGCTTTGTTAGACCGCTCAGAAGTCTCTCGGCTTAGAACAAGGGGGCATCTCCTAACCTATCTTGCTGTGGCTGCTCTTAGTTTCTGAAGTTTATTGTAAGACACTTCAGTTTTGTGATAGTGTTTCTTGAGATGATTGTTATTTGCTGTTTTCATTATAGCTTTTGAGGAACTTGAAAAGGCTTTGAGTGCAGCTCAAAAATCAGAAGAGGCCCAGAGAAAAATGAAGGCAGAAATGGATGAAAAAATAAAGGCCATTGAGAAATCCAGTGAGGAGGAACGAGCCAGTCTACAGCACGAACTTAGCCGGGTGAAGCAGGAGGTCGCTGACCTGATGAAAGTAAGGATCTTTCTGGAAGAAATGCACTGTGGTAACTGTGAACGCTAAGTCTGATGTTCTTCAGTCATCTGACTATAGGGAAGGGTGAATTTGTGTTCTAGACCGTGATCATTGTGTGATGCTCAGGACACAGTAAACAAGCACTTTGGTAGAGAAATGAGTTTAATAGTTAGATAAATCTCTGCATCTTTGTAAGCTTTGCCCTCTTTCCAGCTAAGACATGCCTTGCCAGAACCCTGACATGAGGCTCCTTGAAGGCCGGCTGCTTAGCTCCCTCTGCAGACTCTCCTCCACAGAACTTAGCCAGGAAATTTTGGTTTGTTTGGTTTTTATTCAGTGCTAGGGCTCCAGCATAGGGCCTTACACATGGTGAGCACATATTTACCACCGAACAATGTTTCCAAGCCCTTTAACAGTTCATTATCTTGTTACTCTTAAAAATATAAATAGGCCTCATTTTCCAAATTAGTTAGATTTGTGACAACTTGTCTTTAGAAAGTAAGGAGCATCAGGCTGGGGAGATGGCTCAGAGGTTAAAGGCACTTGCTTGCAAAGCCTGCTGACCCAGGTTCAATTCCTCAGTACCATTCACCCATGTAAAAGCCAGATCCAGAATGTGGTGCATGTGTCTGGAGTTCATTTGCAGTGACAAGAGTTCCTGGTGTGCCCATACACACTCATCACATTCTCTCTCAGACAGAATGAGTGAGTGAGTAAATGAATAAAATCGTTTTTAAAAAATGGTAGCAAACGTGAACATGTCATTATGACCCCTTCCACCCTAACGCCCCTCCTCGCAGGTTTTCATCTTCATGTGTTCACCTCCGGTGAAGTGTTTTGCCTAGTCTGAGTGTGTGCGGCATGGATTTCAGAGCTGCCATGTGTATGTTTAAAAGCTTTGGGAAAGTTTTTGTGATCTTACTTAATAGTGCATAGGAGCTACTATGTAAATAATTGTATTGTGCACAGAGTTTTCACACAATTTTTTTCTGCTGGCCTCTAAACATCTTGCAAAGTAGCAACTAATTCGGATCATTTGTTGACTATACAAAGTCTTGGGTATAACTGCCTGACTGCATTCTAACTTTTAAACACCATATGATGTGATAAGTAATAATGTTACTATGGACTCTTAACAACTTAGAAACAATTTATGGATATTTTGAAAGGTAAATATATGGATGTATAGCATGAAAATCAAAAGATAAAATGTATCTAGTGAAAAGATTTCCTTCTATTTTTGACCTTTTCAATTTCCCAAAAAGACAGCAATCACAGTTTCTTTCTACATCGCAGAGATGGTCTGCATACAGTTTCTCACTTTTGTTTATAATGCCCTCTTTCATAGTTTTAATACAAAGGAACAAGCCTTATATGCTATATTTTCTTTTTCTAATCAGCTGTCTAGATTGTTGCATGTCCGCTGATAACTGGCAATAATGCCTCATTTGTCTGAAAGGTTTCTCAGGACTGCATTGTGTGCATCTCCCATAACTTACTCAGTCTCCTGTTGATAGATGCTTCCAGCGTCTGGCACTTGCTCGCCTGTGTATTTCCTTAGAACAGGTTCTTGGAGTGGATTATTGCTCAGGCAAAGATGATTTGTATTTCTGTGATTATCTACATGCCCTCTAATGGACAGTTTACATTTTTTTGTTGTTGTTTTCATTTTTCGAGGTAGGGTCTCACTCTAGCCCTGGTTGAGCTGATATTCACTCTGTGTTCTCAGGATGGCCTCGAACTCACGTCGATCCTCCTACCTCTGCCTCCCAAGTGCTGGGATTAAAGGCGTGTGCCACCATGCCTGGTTCAGTTTACACTTTTACAAGGCTTGTGTTGGAAATGTTTCCCTTCCTTCACAAAGATGATGTTATCTTTATCTTTCTAAGCTTTTAAGTAAAAAAAAAAAATTAGTGTGGTTCTATTGCATGTTATTTTTCATTAGTGTGCTAAACATTCTGTGCATAAAAGCACTCTGCAGTGCTCCTTTTGGACGTGCGTGATCAGCCTTAGGTCGTGGATTTGGCTGGTCTGTTGTCTTCCTCTTAGTGATTTGTAGACGCTCTCGACTCACAGCGAAATTAGCCCCTCAACAGAGGAGGCTTTTATTCAGGTGACCTCAGTCTGTTGTTAGCTCGCTTTATCCCTAGTTTGTGTGTACTTTCCTCCTCCTTTTTTCCTCCCTCCCTCCATTCCTCCCTTCCTTCCTTCCTCCTCCTCTCCTTTCTTTACAGTTCATTCCTTTTCCATTCAGAAAGTTTTCTTTTTCTGATCGTTAGAGTTACTAGCCTTTCCCTTAAACGCTACCTCGAGTTTTGTCTGACTTAACACACAGGTGGGCTGAGGAAGTAGAGCTCATGCCTCTCCTATGGAGACTCGGGTTGCAGCCCCAGGACTACAAGACAAGAGCTCTGCATACGCTTAATTCTTAACACACAGGTGGGCCGAGGAAGTAGAGCTCATGCCTCTCCTATGGAGACTCGGGTTGCAGTCCCAGGACTACAAGACAAGAGCTCTGCCTACGCTTAATTCTTAACACACAGGTGGGCCGAGGAAGTAGAGCTCATGCCTCTCCTATGGAGACTCGGGTTGCAGTCCCAGGACTACAAGACAAGAGCTCTGCATACGCTTAATTCTGAGACCATGTTTTGTCTTGTTTTGTTTGTGTGTTTGTTTTTGGAGGCAAGTTCTCTATATTACCAGGCTGGCCTCCAGTTGACCATTCTGCTTCAGCTTTGCAAGTGCTGGCTTAGAGGCATGAGGCCCCACTCCCAGCTCAGCTCATTGTCTCGTGTTCTGTTTTTGACACTGATGCTTTTATTCCGTAACAGTTACATCTTTGGTTCAGCTGAAAGTTTGGTGTGAGGATTGAGTAGAGATTAAAACAACCCTTCTACGTGACTCCCACATAGTTTCTAAATCACTTGTTTAATATCCCACTCTGCCCTCTGATATGCCATGTTACTTGGTCACATAGTAAATTAGTGCAGTATTAAATGTGAATCTTCCTTCTGGACTCTGTGCTCTTCCATTGTTCTGACCACATACTGTTATCATAGTGCTCTGCTTAACTCTAGTTTTATAGTATGTTTTATTTGGTAGCCTCCCAACCACTGCTGTGTGGTGGAAGAGTATTGGCTAGTCAAGCATGTTTGCCTACTGAACCCCTCCCGCCACCAATTCTATGATGGTTTGTTTTGATTACATTAATTTCTTAGATTTATATAAAGAAATTTGACATTTTTATGAATCTTGAGTTTTCCTAGCCAACAAAGAACAAGGCCAGTCACTCTAGGAAGTCATGCCTTTCTAGAAAGCATAATTAGTTTGGTGCAGGCAAGGCAGCTGACCACAGGGAAGTGCGTCTTCCCCTGCCTCCTCCCCCATCTTGCCTATGCTAACT
Source organism: Orientallactaga sibirica (assembly GCA_036365145.1). Classification (NCBI taxonomy): domain Eukaryota; kingdom Metazoa; phylum Chordata; class Mammalia; order Rodentia; family Dipodidae; genus Orientallactaga; species Orientallactaga sibirica. The sequence continues at coordinate 4,868,688 of JAEOAD010000009.1, forward strand.
GCTGGGATTCCCTGTGCAACGGCAGCTCGGGTCCCATAGGACCTCCTGCCGCGGCAGCACTGAGAGTCCCACCTGAGAGAGAGCTCCACCTTTGTTGCTTTGAACTCCACATCTGCGGTGACTCGGTCGGTCTTCAGGAGGGGCACGTCCTAGTTGTTCTCTTCACAAGGTCTTTATCTTGATTAAATTATAAGAAAGCCTGACTGGATTGTGGGTGTTTTCACTGTGTCTGTTTGGCTGGTTTTCAGAAATCCTCAGAGGAACAGGTTGTTAAACTCCAGAAGCTGCATGAGAAGGAGCTGGCTAGCAGAGAGCAGGAACTGACCAAGAAGCTTCAGGCCCGAGAACGGGAACTGCAGGATCAGCTGAAGATAGCTCTTGTAAGTGCCATTGTGTTAGGCTCTAGGTGACTTCACAGAGAGTTCTCATCCACACTCCCCGCCCAGCGAGGGCTTGAGTACTGGCATCCATGCTCCCCTCCCAGTGTGGACCTGACTGACATACTAACATCCACGCTCCCCTCCCAGTGTGGACCTGACTGACGTACTAACATCCACGTTCCTCTCCCAGTGTGGACCTGACTGACATACTAACATCCACGCTCCTCTCCCAGTGTGGACCTGACTGACATACTAACATCCACGCTCCTCTCCCAGTGTGGACCTGACTGACATACTAACATCCATGCTCCTCTCCCAGTGTGGACCTACTCAACATCCACGCCCCTCCCAGTGTACGTATTAACATCCACGCTCCCCTCCCAGTGTGGACCTGACTGACGTACTAACATCCACGCTCCCCTCCCAGTGTGGACCTGACTGACCTGACTGACATACCAACATCCACGCTCCCCTCCCAGTGTGGACCTGACTGACGTACCAACATCCACGCTCCCCTCCCAGTGTGGACCTGACTGACGTACCAACATCCACGCTCCTCTCCCAGTGTGGACCTGACTGACGCACCAACATCCAACATCCACGCTACCAACATCCTCCCAGTGTGGACCTGACTGACATACTAACATCCATGCTCCCCTCCCAGTGTGGACCTGACTGACTAACATCCATGCTCCTCTCCCAGTGTGGACCTGACTGACATACTAACATCCACGCTCCTCTCCCAGTGTGGACCTGACTGACATACTAACATCCACGCTCCTCTCCCAGTGTGGACCTGACTGACATGCTCCCCTCCCAGTGTGGACCTGACTGACTAACATCCATGCTCCTCTCCCAATGTGGACCTGACATCCACGCTCCCCTCCCAGTGTGGACCTGACTGACATACTAACATCCACGCTCCTCTCCCAGTGTGGACCTGACTGACGTACCAACATCCACGCTCCCCTCCCAGTGTGGACCTGACTGACATACCAACATCCACGCTCCCTCCCAGTGTGGACCTGACTGACATACTAACATCCACGCTCCTCTCCCAGTGTGGACCTGACTGACATACTAACATCCACGCTCCTCTCCCAGTGTGGACCTGACTGACATACTAACATCCACGCTCCCCTCCCAGTGTGGACCTGACTGACATACTAACATCCACGCTCCTCTCCCAGTGTGGACCTGACTGACGTAACATCCACGCTCCCCTCCCAGTGTGGACCTGACTGACGTACTAACATCCACGCTCCTCTCCCAGTGTGGACCTGACTGACTAACATCCATGCTCCTCTCCCAATGTGGACCTGACTGACATACCAACATCCACGCTCCCCTCCCAGTGTGGACCTGACTGACTAACATCCATGCTCCTCTCCCAGTGTGGTCTTGACAGACATGACTTTGTTGTGTGCAGAGAGGACGGAACAAAAATGACATGTTAGCTTAGTGCTTATTGTATATTTTATTTTATATTTATTTAATTATATTTTATATTTATTTACTTATGAGAGAGAGGCACATAGACAATTGGCACTTCAGAGCTTCTAGCTACTGTAAACGAACTCCAGATACATGTGCTACCATGTGCTCCCAGGCCAGCTCGCTGCAGGTCAAATGTAAGGCAGGATTCTGTTGAGGGCTAAGGAATTACGTGGAATTAAGATGGTATTAATTGTTTTTGGCACAGGAAAAGAGTCGATCAGAATATTTGAAGCTCACCCAAGAAAAAGAACAGCAAGGATCATTGGCCCTGGAAGAGTTAGAGTTGCAGAAAAAAGCAATTCTTACAGAAAGTGAAAATAAACTCCTGGAGCTTCAGCAAGAAGCAGAGACTTACAGAACTGTAAGTTTAAGTGCTATGCCTATCCCAGAGATGATGTGTATGAAAACTGTCACTGTCTCTCAAGTCAGCACAATGTGTGTCATATCAGCATTGATCTCCTGGCGTAGGTTACATGTGCTTCCCTTTGTTATGAGGCCATGGAAGCTGTTCATGTGGATAATTTTGCCTTTGGGCTCTGGTTGCTGTGTGGTGCTTCTGGTTTTGTGTTCAGCTGGCTGAAGTTCTGCAAGTACCTTGCTCTGTGCGTCACTCCTGCTTTGCTGCATCTCCACTCCTTATCTCGAGGGTTGGCCTGACGCCTTTCTGCTGGGGCGTCTTCTCCTACCGCGTGCTGAGTGTCAGCCCTTCTCTGCTTAGGCCACTGTTGAGTTATGCCAGTGTCCTGCTCACATGTGGAAGCATCCCCTGCTTTTCTATATTAATAGAATGAAATATTTGTATGCATGTCTTAGTGTGCATATTTTAAAAGTCCTCTGGCCTTTTCTCTCAGCAGTATTTGACATGTGCTTCTTTTTATTTATTTTTTTAAATATTTATTTTTATTTATTTATTTGAGAGAAATAGGCAGGGAGAGAGAGAGAGAGTGAGTGAAGGAGAAAGAGAATGGGTGCACCAAGGCTTCCAACCATTGCACACGAATTCCAAATGTGTGCACTTCCTTGTGCATCTGGCTTATGTGAGTCCTGGAGAATCAAACCTGGTTTTTTTTTTTTTTTTTTTTTTTTTTTTTAAGGCAAACACCTGAACCTCTAAGCCATCTCTCCAGCCTGACATGTGCTTCTTGTTTTAAATATATACTAGTGGCATTTAGACATCTTAGTCTTGAAACAGCGAAAGAATCATACTTCTTCCCAAGTTCTAAACTCTGCTTTACTCTTCCATGACCAGTGTTTATAATAGGACTGAACTGGGCACTGATGCAGCCTAGATCACTCTTTATAATATGTGATGTACTGGACTGAACTGGGCACCGACACGGCCTAGATTACACTTGCCACCTTTGCAAATTAATTTTTCTTAATTTCCTGGTCAGTCACATAAGTTAGATTTGGCAAATTCTTTGGACTTTTCTAACTCTGCCTTTCAGAATAAAGATGGATATTTTGTGAGCTAATAGTAACCCTTGATAAAAGTTTATTTAATGTTGTTGCAGTTACCTTCTCATTGCTAGGACAAAATACCAGACCAAAACCAGCTGATGGGAGGAAAGGGGTTACTTCAGCTTACAGTTTGGATGGGTAGCTTGACCGTGGCACAAAAAGCATGCCATGAGCAAGCTGTCAAGGAAGGAAGTAGCCTGAGCTCCCTCTGAACACTCAGTGGGCTGGACGAACAAAGACCTGCTCAGCGGCGCCTCCCCAGCCACGTCAGCCTCCCAAAGGCTCTAACAGCGTGTCCCAGGTTGCCACCAGCTGGGGACCAAGTATTCAAAACACATTCAAACCACCACAAGTGCTTTCTTTTCTTTTTTTAATTTTATTTTTGGGAGAGAGAGAGAAAGAGGCAGAAAAAAAAGCAAGAGAATGGGCGTGCCAGGGCCTTTCAGCAGCTGTGAGCGAATTCCAGATGCATGTGACATTGTGTGGTTGTGTCACTTTGCATCTGGCTACATGAGACCTGGAGATTTGAACACACACTCTTAGGCTTTGCAGGCAAGTGCCTTAAGCACTAAGCCATCTCTCCAGCCCAACAAGTGCTTTCTTTAATAATAATAATTTTGGAGGCAGGAAAATGAGATACAGTGTTGTTTTTTTCCCAAAATTGAATAATGAAAGCAATAAGCTACAATTGTAATCCTCAAAATGAACTCAAAGTTGGAGGATTCATCTTTCTACCAAAAGTTACTATTATCTGTTTTGCGATTATTTCTTTTTGAGTATTCAGTTAGAATCTTAAGAATCAAGGCACTTGAAATGTTTACCCAAACAAGTAAAAAGAAGGTGGAATTGTGTGTTGTGGTGTTAGGTGGTTCCATTAGTAGTTTAGCACAGCATATTGTTTGTCCTTATGAAGTTCTTTAAGTAAGTATTTAATCTGTCAATTATTGTTCATAAACAAGTATGTACTTTAGTAAAAATACATCTATTTTCACTAACAGAGAATTCTTGAATTGGAAACCTCTTTGGAAAAAAGCTTAGAGGAAAACAAAACTCAGTCAAAGCAGTTAGCTGTTCATTTGGAAGCTGAAAAAAATAAGCACAATAAAGAAATTACAATCATGGTTGAAAAGCATAAGACAGAACTGCAGAGCCTGCAGCATCAGCAAGATCACCTTTGGACTGAAAGACTGCAGGTCTTAAAGCAGCAGCATCAGAGCGAGCTGGAAAACCTTAGGGAGAAGTATGAACAGGAGAAAGAAACATTACTGAAGGATAAAGAGGTTCTTTTCCAGGCTCACATTCAAGACATGAACGAAAGGACTTTAGAAAAGCTTGATGTGAAGCAAACAGAACTGGAGTCCTTATCTTCTGAGCTGTCAGAGGTGCTGCAAGGCCGTGACAGGCTCGTCGAGGAGCTGTCTGTCCTCAGGGGTCAAGCAGACAAAATGAAGCAGGAACTGGAGGCCAAGCTGGATGAACAGAAAAGTCACCACCAGCAGGAAGTGGACAGTATCATGAAAGACCACGAACTCTCCATGCAGAGAACTGAGGCTACATTAAAGGACCAAATCCACCAGCTGGGGCTTGTCCTGAAGGAGAAGGACGAGCGGCTGGTAGAGCTTCAAGCTCGGCTGGAAAGTCTGGAGGCGCACAGCCGAAGGTGTGAAGAGGAGCTCCAGCAGGCATCTGGTCAGCTGAGCGCTTTCCAGTCATGCCAGAGCACCACTCACGAGCAGGCCAGAGCGTACGAGGAGCGGCTGGCCCAGCTGCAGCAGACGGTGTTAGACCTTGAAGCAGAAAGAAGTCTTATTACCAAACGGGTAGCCAAAACCGAAGCAGAAAAGAAAGGTGTTTGTGTGGCGTTGGACACTCACAAAGCCCAGGTACGGCAGCTCGAGCAGCAGAAGGAGGAGCTGGAGCGGAAGGTGGAGTCGCTGAGCCAGCTCTGTGAGTCGCAGCTGAAGGACAGGAGCACAGAGCAGGAACAGGCCAGACAACTCCTGATGGAAAAGGAAAACGTGATTGTGCAAATGAGAGAAGGACAGAGCCAAGAAATTGAGATGCTCAAGCAGAAATTGTCTTCTAAGGAGGATAGCATTAGTGTTCTGCAAGAGGAATATGAAAGCAAACTTAAAACTCAAGAAAAGAAGATAGAAAAAATTAAGCTGAAAGTGAAGGAAATGCAGGAAACAAAGAAGAAGCTGCTGGACCAGGAAGCCAAGCTTAAAAAGGAGCTGGAGAACACCACCCTGGAGCTCAGCCAGAAAGAGCAGCAGTTCAATGCCAAAGTGCTGGAGATGGCACAGGCTAACTCGGCTGGACTCAAGGATGCAGTGTCAAGGCTGGAGACCAGCCACAAGGAGCAAATGGCAAGTGTTGCTTCTGGGCACCAGCGAGAACTCAGCGATGTCATATCAAGCTGGGAACGGAAGCTCAGTGAGCAAGCCGAGGAGCTTCAGGAGAAGCATGGACTCCAGCTGCAGGAGAGAGACCGGGAGTTAGTGGAGCTGAAGCAGCAGGCCGTCCTGTGTGGACGTGAGAAGGAGGAGATGAGCAAGGAGATAGCGGGGCTCAAGGAAGAAAGAGTCCGTCAGGGTGCAGCCTTGGAGGAGCTGCAGGAGCAGTTCCGGCAGCAGTCTGTCCACCTGGCTTCTCTGGCACAGAATGAAGCAACCTTGCAGACACACATGCAGGAGCTGGAGGCCGAGCGGACTCGGTCTGTGACAGAGAAGGCTTCTCTCCAGGAGGAGCTCGCCGCGCTGAGGATGCTGGCAGAGAGAGAGGAGACCTGGAAGCTTCAGGTCTCCGAGTTGACTGGCAAATTGAAGAGCACCGAGGAAGAATTCCGGAGTTTGAAATCTTTACATGAAAGAAGTAAGAAAAGCCTGGAGGGCAAAAGTTTAGAATTCAAAACACTGCTGGAGGAACTGGTCGTCAGGAAAATTGGAGCTTTATTAGAGGCTAAAACAAATGAGCTCATCGCCGTCAGCAGTGGTAAAACCAGTGCTGTTCTCTCTAAGCTCTCCTGGTGCCAGCACCAGGCGGCTGCGGTGAGGGAGGCGTTGCTGGTCAGAACCCGCAGAGTCTGTGAACTAGAAGCCCAGCTCGAGGTGCTGACGGAGGAGCAGCACACACTGAAGAGCTCTCTCCAGCAGGTCACCCTTCAGTTAGAAGAGAAGGAGGCTCAGATTAGGAGCCTAAAAGCTGACATTAAAGGGCTTGTCACAGAGAAAGAAGTCTTACAGAAGGAAGGGGGCCACCAACAGCAGGCTGCCTCTGAAAAGGAGTCTTGCATCACGCAGTTGAAGAAAGAGCTATCAGAAAACATCAATGCTGTCACACTGATGAAAGAAGAGCTGGAAGAAAAGAAACATGAGATTAGCAGTCTTCGTACCCAGCTGACAGAAGTGAGCGCCCAGCTTCAGAGTGAGAAGGAAGCGGCCATTTCATCCCTGAGTGAGCAGCACGATGGACAGCGGCGCGGGCTGCAGGAGCAGGTGCGAGACTTGTCCCTGAAAGTTGCTGCTCTGAGTCAGGAGAAGACGTCTGCTCTCGAGCAGGTGGATCACTGGTCCAGCAAGCTCTCAGAGTGGAAGGCAGAAGCGCAGTCAGAATGCACACAGTATCAGAGCACTATTCAAGAGCTGCAGGCACAGCTAGAGCTAAAAGCAAAAGAAGCTAGTGAAAAGGAGGGGCAGATACATTTGTTGAAGGAAGACCTTGATCAGCAAAGTAAGAGGTTTGAAAGTTTACAGAGTGAAATGGAGGATAAGAAGAGCAACATGGAGAAAAAGGAGTGCAGCTTAGAGACCGAACTAAAGACCCAGACAGCGAGGGTGGCCGAGCTCGAGGACCATATCACTCAGAAACAAGTGGAGGTGGCGTCCTTGAACGAAGCCCTCAAAGACTACACTCGTCAGAAGGATGCGGAACAGAAGGAGTTGCTTCAGAAACTTGCGCGCTTCCATGAGCAAGGAGAGGAAAAGGACAACAGGGTCCAAGAAGCTGAGGACAGAGTCTCAAGACTTGAAAAGCAGGTTGCTTTTCTGGAGGCTGAGCTGGAAACGAAGACGAAAGAACTAGATCAGGTGAGCTCCAGTGTGAAAAGCAAAGAGGACGAGCTGAAAGCCTTGGGGGAGAGACTTGAGCAGGAGAGTGCCACAAAGTTAGCCGAGCTGAAGAAGAAAGCCGAGCAGAAAGTCGCCGCCATCAGGAAGCAGCTCTTGTCTCAGGTGGAAGAGAAGGAACAGCAGTATAAAGCCGGGACAGCAAACCAGCTGAGCAAGCTCAGTGCAGAGCTGCAGGAAAGAGAAAAACAAGTTCACATCTTGGAAGAAAAACTCAAGGCCCTGGAGATGTCCCCACAGTCAGAAACACCCGTTGTGTCTAGATCCATAGCAAACGAGGCAGCATGTGCTGAGCAGGAGGCAGATCCCCCAGGCTGTGTGCAGAAGGCATGTGAAGGAAACTTACCTGAAAAAGAAAGTGTGGCGCAGAAGCCCGAGCAGGGCAGAGAAGAGGCTGCTTGGCCTCGTTCTGAACTGCACTGCAAGTACCGGGAGCTCTCAGTAAAGCTGGAACAGGCTGAAGCGAAGCAGCGGGAAGATCAAGATTTGATAGACCACCTTCGAGAAGAGCTTGAAGAAAAGAAGAAATACTCCTTCATTGTGTCACAGCATGTGCCAGAAGAGGGAAGTGAAAATAATACAGGAACAAAGAAAAACTGGGAAAATGTGGTTGATGGTTTCCAGAAAACCCTCAAGGAAAAAGAACTCACCTGCCAGAACCTGCAGCTAAAGATAAAAGAGCTAGAGTCTGACTTAGTAAGAGAGAAGGAAGTGCATAGAACTGAAATGGAAGAGCTGACTGCAAAATTCAGAAATTTGCACACTTCACAGCAGGACAGGCGTGGAGAAACCAAACCCACCAAAGTTGTGGAAGATAGTCCTGAGGAAAAGTCCAACTCACATGAGATCCAACCCAAAGTGCTGAGTCCCACGGAAGCCCAGCCCAGAGACCTGGAGATTAAATTAGCAGGGGCAGAGCGGGAGAAGCAGAAGCTGAACAAGGAGATGGGCAGGCTGCAGAAAGACCTTCGGATGTTGAGGAAGGAGCATCAGCAGGAACTAGACACACTGAAGAAAGAGTATGAACAAGAAATGGAGGAAAAGATCAAGTAAGTTTTGTTTCCAGCACTCCTCCTCATGTGGTCTTTGTTTTCCTAATTTTATTTATTTATTTTTTTGCTGGCATATGTGTGGGAAATGGACACATCCCTATGATGGCTGGAGAGAAGCATTGGGAGCCCCGCTCCTTCCCCCTCCTTCCTGGCCTTGTTCTGAGCCAGAGTCTCTTCATGGGTTCTGGAGCTTGCAGGGCTCTGATGGTTCTCGGGTCTCTGCTCACCTGCAGGAGTGGGGTGACAAGCGTGCATGGCCGTGCCCAGGAGCTTGTGTGGGATTTGGAGGTTCAAACTCAGGTGGTCTCAGGCTCCTTCATGCTTGCACAAGAAGCATACTTAATGGCTGAGCCATCTCTCCTGCCACAAGTGTCTGTCGTGTGTGTGTGTGTGTGTGTGTGTGTGTGTGTGTGTACACCTAACACATACTGTGAGTTATTTGAGTGTTCACCCACCCAAAGTGTTCAGCATAAATACTGAAGAGAAATAACAGTTTGGGGCAAGAAGCAATGTTATCCCATGCCCTTTTAGAGAAAAATCTCTTCTTGTTTATAAGATTGTAGTTATAAGGTATGTGCCCAAGTGATTACTTTCTTTTTCGGTTTATTATTTTTAATGGTGTTGGTATTGAGTAACAGAAATGCATATGGTGGAAATTTAAATCAGAAAAGAAAAATGTTAGAAATGATAATAGTTTATGTATCTTTCTATAATTTTCCATGCCTGGACATACACACACTCATCCTCACAATTGTGGTCATGCCAGTAAGTTCACATTGCATGCACTGTTTTGAATTCTTGTCCTTTGAGAGGCCACTGCTAACTTGTGTGCCTTTGTTGCTCAGACAGGAGCAAGAAGACCTTGAGTTGAAGCACAGCTCCATGTTAAAGCAGCTGATGCGAGAGTTCAATACCCAGCTGGCTCAGAAGGAGCAGGAGCTGGAACGGACCATCAAAGAAACCATCGGTGAGTTCAGTTTTATCCACTAAGCAACACCTCTCAGCTGGCGGAGACATCATTTAAGCTTATTCTTTTTTGTACTTGTGGTAAGTGCTGTAAGCCATTAAACTAGAGGAACAATGATATTTTCTCAAGACAGTTCTTACTTTGAAAGGAACTTACTTTGCCCTAGGAGGAGAGTAACATGTGAAAGAGCCCCAAAGCACTAGCTAGTTGACCGCCTTGCCAAGACTTTGTCTCTGAAAGCATCCCACGTGCTTGTACTAAGTTGAATTTAAGATTAATTTACAGTGATTAGTCCTACTACTGTCGTGATAGAGATATGACTAACATGTTTTCTTCTCTGTGTCCATTTCTATTTATTAGATAAGGCACAGGAAGTGGAAGCTGAACTTTTGGAAAGCCACCAAGAAGAGACCAATCAATTGCATAAGAAAATTGCTGAAAAAGATGATGATCTAAAAAGGACAGCCAAAAGATACGAAGAAATTCTTGATGTACCTAATTTTCTTTCTCTTTTGAGATGTAGCAATATTTCGTGGCAGTGTTAAATACTTCTTATTTTTCTGATGTAGAGTTTTTTTGTACAATACTGACCATATTAGTCCTTCCATACTACCTGCATGTTTGCAATCCGATTGATGTCTGCCAGGAGCAGGAGTATGCTTCCAGATAGATTCCACTCCAGGCATAGCCTGCTTCCGCATTTGAAGTGCCTGGGAGTAACCAAGGGAAGAAGATTCCCTTCTCCTTCCTGCCCACAGATTCATGCTGAAGTGAGAGAGAATTAGACCAAGGACTAAGTGCTTGTGCATGGGCCAAGTCTAAGTGCTAAAGCAGTCATTATGTACTTGAGTGTGGCTGCCCAGCCTCTGGTCAGTGTCTTTCCAGGAGAGCAAGTTAACTTCACTCCATCTCAACTCAGTCTCAGAGTTTTTGCTGATCTCCAGAGGGAAGAAAAAGAAAGAAACAATGGAATGTGTCAGCCACATGTTTTCTGTTCAGTGAGGCTATTTCTTGGTGCTTACTCTGACACAGTGCACTAGTACTGTAAGGGAAGCATAAATACTAGTTAGAACTTGAAACCCCAAGAATGTTTCAAATACAAAACAATTAAATTATTCTCTGTTAAGTTTTTATTCTCTGAAAGGTCACTCCCAGCATCTTTCATTATTTGCCAAGAAACATTTGATGTTCAGAGAAAATCCTAACCATAACTGTCTGTGTCAGCAGATGTTTGAGCTAAGAACAGATTATCAGTATGATCATAATTAATCTTAAAGGTAATTGAAATGGCTGAAATTCCAGAATATGGAATGCCTCTTTATATAACTTGTAAGTTTTAAATTTCATTATGAAAAAGTTGAAATAATTTCACATTTTCTTGTACTTCCAGAGTATATTTATACTAAGTTTTAAAATACACAGCCAGGGGGCTGAAGAGATGGCTTAGTGGTTAAGGTGCTTGCCTGTAAAGCCTAAAAACTCATGTTCAAATCACCAGGTCCCATGTAGCCACCAGTCACCCAGTTATGCAAGCACAAAATGTCGTATATGCGCCAGAAGGGAGCGCACATGTCTAGAGTTTATTTTGCAGCAGGCTGAAGGTCCTGGCATGCCCATTCTCATTCTCTGTCTCCCTCCCTCTCCCTCTGCCTCTTTCTCTCCCCAAAATAAAAATAATTTAAAAAATATATACAGCCAGGCATGATGGTACATGCCTATAGTCCCAGCAATCTAGAAACTGAGGCAGAAGGATCAGGAATTCAAGGCCAGCTTTGGCTGTGTAATGAGGTGGAAGGCCAGTCTGGGTTACCCAAGAAATTGTCTTAAAAAGCAAACATGAAAGGTGGCTCTGACACAGTGTATAGTGCATTAGACTTCTAATGATGAAAACAAAACAAACATGTAAAACTACTGTTACTTCTTGAGTGCTTAGAGAATGCTGGAGTTGGAGTTTATCTTCTGTTTGTTGTCATCTTTTTGCTTTTTATAAGAAGGGCAAGCAAGTTCAGCACTTTTTTTTGAGAGAGAGAGAATGGGTGTGCCAGAGGCCTCTCAGCTGCTGTGAATGAACTCCAGATGCATGTGACCCCTTGTGCACATGTGTGACGTTGCACGCTTCCGTCATTTCTGCATATGGCTAAATGTAGGACCTGGAGTTTCGAACAGGTGTTCTTAGGCTTCACAGGCAGGCACCTTCACTGCTAAGCCATCTCTCCAGCCCTCAGCACTCTTAAGTGTAATACTCTATAGCAGTGTTAGAGCAGAGACTCGCCATTGTCTTTACGTACTCCCTAAAGACAGACTTCTCCCCAAGAAGGGAACCACAAGAAAGCCGCAGTTGCCATAGCTCATTAAGTCAGAGAGTTTGATCTGCAGGCGTGAGCTCTTCACAGCCCTGGAGTTAGTTCTCTCTTGTGAGCCACTTCTGTGTCCTGTCCATGTAGGTAACAGGTGGTAAACTGTTCCACGGTCATAGCAAACCTCTAAGGTCTAGGGGTGGGGGAGCAGGAAGAATGGAGCTGTGCGCATGCTGACATGGTTCCTTGGAAATGAGCTGAAGATAAGGGGGCTGAGAGATAGTCCTCCAAATTTATATTTGGAAGGTAGAACAGCTGGGCCAGGGAATGGAGTGGACTCTTACCCAAGTTCCTTCAGACCAGCACAGTCCTTTACAGTTATAACAGAAATCATGTTTGTAGGCACATTGTAATCTAAATTGAAAATTACATTTTAAAAAATGAACTTTATTTTAATAATATATTGTAACTAAGCCAATCAAAATATTTTCATTTCAACATAAGAAATCAACGTAAGAAGTTTTGATACCCAGAAATACTCCCTCTTTTTTCCCCTGTGTTTTTCTTTTTTTTTTTCCTTGAGAAAATACGTTGCCACATTGTTAATTTTTCTCAGTGATAACATTGTAGACTGCTGCATTTCCCCATCAGTTGAAAGCCCCTTGCCTATCGTAGGCGTCCACGTGTCACAACAGGAGGTCTGCTTGGATCTGTTTACTCAGTACAGTAGCTAACTTGGAGCTGATTCTCAGGACCTGGTTTGCCATTGCTTTCTATCTCACAGTGCTCTCCTTCCAGCTGCACTGCTACTACCATCATCTTGCTGCCACCTGTCATCTGGCCCAGACTGTTTTTAATTTCCCTTCCTCCCCTACATCACACTAACCTGTTTCTGTCAGGATGGTTTTCTGTCTTGAAACAAAAGTCTGATCATAATAGTTCTCTTAAATATGTCCTATGGCTTCCTGTGGTCCCAGTGTCACCTCCTCCAATCCAGTCTGTGCTCCAGTTCCAGTCAGCTGTGGCTCGCTCTTCCCCATGCTTTACCTGTGTGCGTGCTGTGCCTGAAGTCACACCTCACACTGCATGAACAAGTGCACATGCTCTCTTTTGGAACTTTTATTTAGAAAAAAATTGAATCAAATCACATGACTAAAAGATCAAAATACAAAATGTATTTGAGCATGCACATAATGAAAATTTCTCTTACCTTGTTCTTTATTTTTTTAAGAATAGAAAGCTTTACAAACAGCATTAGGAATTCTGGTCTTCTTTGGCTTACTGTTTTCTTTAACTATCCCAAGGATCCAGCAGTCACTCTACTACCGACAGCCCCAGAACTGTGTTTTAAATTAGCAGTAACTCATCAAGGATTCCCCTTTAATCTTAGAAGGGTCGCCTTAGCTTTTTTCCTGCAGCCCAGTGGAGAGCAGACAGAGCTATATGTCAAAACTGAATAAGTACCTGGGGCGCCTTGGTCACATGGACACAGTCAGCCTCAGGGACTTGTGGGGGAGAATGCAAACAGTAAACCCAGAGCAAGGGCAGTCATTCACAAGGATTTCTGAGTGCACTGAGTGATTTCTGAAGCATTGAGGTTAGACACCACAGATCCACTTTGCTGTAGAGAAGGTGTTTTTGTTATAGTCTTAAGAAATGTTCATGACAAGTAACTGCTTTTTAAATTAGATTGTCGGGCTGGAGGGATGGCCTAGAAGTTAAGGCACTTATCTGCAAAGCCAAAGGACCCAGGTTTGATTCACCAGTACCCATGTAAGCCAGAGCACAGGTGGCACTTGCGTCTGGAATTCATTTGCAATGGCTGTAAGCCCTGGTGTGCCCATTCTCTTTATCTATGTGCCTCCTCCTCTCTCAAATAAATTAAAAAAATTTAAATAGAAATCTTAAAAAAAATTAGATTGTCCAGGTAACCTGTGGCTCATTGCCTTATTGTGTCCACACCAGTTAAACTGTTAAAGTTCCTGTTGTAGTTTTTCCTGTTTAGTCTCTTCCTCAGCAAACACTTGTCTTCATTTCTCATTTTTCCAATTCTAAATGTTCCTTTAGCACAAAGGTTATTGCAAAATTTATAAGGCTGAGGAGAGTCTGGATTGCTGTGTGCATTAAATCTCAGCCGTTACCACAGCAAATGAGGAGTGTGAGGTGGGTGGCAGCCCCTCACCTGGGCAGTCACATCAGAATGCTGATTTGCATGCCAGATTTTCCAGGTAGACCATGGGGCTGAAAAGTCAGGCATTGCCCTTTTCAGTTCAGTCTTGTTAATTTCTTCAAAGGTTGGGCAAATGAAGAAACAGCATTGCAGACCTACATGGTGGCAGGTTATCGTTGAGTATTTTACTCTGCGAACTCCTGGTTTGGTTTGGGGATGGATGTGTACACAATGTGTAGGTTTACCAAGCTAGAACAAATGACCCACTGTTGACTTAACCCACCCTATCCAAAGACGGTGAAGAAAATTAATCCAAACAGTTCCACAGCTGCTGGTGACCAGTGAATTGTGAGCTATGTAAGAAAATGCGACTTTATGAATTTTTTCAGGCAGTCACACCCACCATAGAAAAGGACAGCATCTTAAAACAGGATGTATATTGTAGTTCTGTTTCAACACTGTTACACTCCCCATACTGAACACCTGATAAGAGTTTAGATGAAACAGCTTGCTACACATTGCCAGGTAAGAACAGAGGGGTGAGGGCAGAAAAATGACATCCTGGAAATAGTGCACAGCACTGAAAAAGACATAAGAGTTCAATTGGGACACAAAGGAAACTTCCGAGCATAGTAATAAACAAAAATCAGAACTGTATGTTTTAAAAACTCATTTTTCTACATCATATTCCCGCTACAGTTTTTTTGATATCAATAACATATTTTCTTATTTTTAAATTCTTGAGGCTCGTGAAGAGGAAATGACTGCAAGAGTTACTGACCTCCAGACTCAGCTTGAAGAATTGCGAGAGAAATACGAACACAAGCTACGGCAGGAAGAGCAGGCCGGCAGCCATCACGTGAGTGGGCTTTGAGTTCTTTCTCATGCTTCTAGAAAGCATTCCTGTGATTTGACTGCCTGTACTAACGTACACACTGAGCTAGCTCATCCAATTCCAGCGGAAGCTGTCAAGGTTCTTGCTTTCCTTTTAAAGAACACAACTTAGGTTCACAAAGGTTGAATAAGATGCTCAAGTCTCACAGTAAGTGCTGTGACAAACGTAAACCCAGTCTCCCAAATTCAGAGTCTAGACTCCTCTGTTACGCTGGTGACTTTGGTCTTTTCCATGGGAAATATAGCAGAGAAGAGTGAACCTCGGAGCTCTGGGGCAGAGCCAAAAATGGCCCACAGCAGATAGGATCATTTTAGATTCTTGGGTTTGCGCTAAAAATTCTTGGTTCATTTATATTCTGCTGTATGACATCTCCTTAGTTGTAGTGGCACAAAAATGTTTTAGGTAGTTCTGTGCCTTCTACCTTGTCTTGTTAGTGACCCAGGTGCGTGTGCTATGGGATGATTTGGGACGTCAGACTTAATCCAGAGAGAGCTGGCACTGCATTTGTAGGCAATTTGTATAACCCCAGAGTTCAAGTACGTGGATACTCAAGATAGACCATGCACACCACCATACGGCTTCTAGTCCTGCTGTGCACTCTACAAGTGTACACCCAGCAAGCCTGGGGGTTCCAGACTGAGAACCCTGGCACTGTCCCGATCTTATTTCTAAGATGTTCTCACTGGTGTAGGCTGGTCTTTCCTTAGCATTGTCATGAGGGTCTTGGGGAAGCAAGTGAGCGCTTTATCCTTGAGAGCACTCAGTTCAGAGTGTCACTTGCCACACAGTGGTTTTCTCAACAACCACTTCCGTGGGTCTCCTTTCCACAGTGCAGAAAAGTGGTGCTTAGAAGAGGACTTTGCTGTGTAGCACCCCTTACTAAGTGTGTCTCAGTCACAAGCACTGAGCAAGTGGAATGGACCAGTTCTTTTAAAGGGAACTGTTCTGTTTGTTCATTTACCCTTTGGTCATGACCTGACTATACCTGGTTACATATTACTACAGACTACTTTCTCTGAGATACAATACCTGCATTTGACCAACATGAGTGTCCCCTTAGTATTAAAGTTACTGTTGCATACAGTGGTTCTTCAGCTAGTGTCAGGATGCCACAGAGCACTGAGCATTATGAAATTCAAGTCCAAAAGATTCTCTGAGTTCTTGTATTAACAGAAAGGAGGAAAAATAATTTTTATTTCTACTATAAACAATATTGCTTTTTGTTTATTCTTTATGAAATTTTATTCTTTTCCTTCTTGGACATTTTTTCATGCTTCTAACTTTGATTTTGGTTTTGTTTGAGGTGAGGGCACCACTGTGATGCCAAGGCTTGTTTGGAACTGCTAGTCTCAGAGAACAGTCCTCTTGCCTCGGCCTCACAAGTAGCTGGAGCTGCAGGCATGCTGTGCCGTAGCTCTAGATGGTCTTGGGTTGCATACACCCGAGCAGTGGTTATGCTTATAGCGCAGAGACAGTGCTTCGGAAATTTCCCTAAAGTACCAACAGATGTAAATATGTTTAATTCCAAAAAATCCTACAAGCGATACATGAACACGCTCCTGAAAAAAGGCCAGTTGAAAGCAGGAGCGTGCAGAATACAGGCCATGGGGCAGGCAGCTCCCCTTCCTCAGGGGTGATCATTGTTAGAAGCTTGGTGTGGGGACTTTCACTCTTGTTCTTTTGTTTGTCTATGCTTGTGTGTAGATATTTTATGTAACAAAACAAACTGGGTTTAAAAGGAAATAATTTTAAATTGCCTTATCTCAGTTTGGCCTCTCTGTCTACATATGTATGTATGTCGTAGCTGTGATGTGTGGTGTGGTGTGGATATGGTGTGCATGATCATTCAGAGGCCATGGGAGAACATTGGGTGTCCTCCTCTTTGCACTTACCCACGTGTTTCCTTGACGTGGAATCTCTCTGAACTGGGAACAACTGGCCAGACTGAGTGAGCAGATAGCCCCAGCAATTCTCTCAAGTAGCCCCTAAAAGACTGGGCTTATAGGCATGTGGAGCCATGGCCAGCGGTTGCTGTGGAGCTGGGATCCAGCTCGCAGGGCAAGAGGCCTCATGCTCACGCTGCAGGTGCTCTTACCGGCTGAGCAGTCTTCCAGCCCCTGCCTAGTCACTCCTTTGAGATGAGAAAATGACTGCTTGGCTTCTTGTAATTTCATACTGTTAGTTTTATTGTTTTCTTGTGAATATAATTCTATACACTCCTTCTTCTTTTCCATTTTCAGGTGACAATTATGGAACTACAGGTAAAATTCATTTTTCATTGAATTTGACTGAAGATGCTGCATTTTCGGACATGCTGCTTTTATAAATTAAAATATAAAGACACGTTTTAACAAGATAAAAAGTGACAAGCAATACAGAAATGTGTTTGGGCAGTGTCCACACCCATCTTCATTTAGGATCTGACTTTGTTTTTCCAGACACAACTAGCACAGAAGACAACTCTCATCAGTGACTCCAAGCTGAAGGAGCAGGAGTTCCGAGAGCAGGTACAGGCTCGTGGGACTGGTGTGGAACAGGCGCAGGCTCGCGGGACTGGTGTGGAACAGGCGCAGTGTCTTGTGACTGGTGTGGAACAAGGCTCGCGGGACTGGTGTGGAAGCGAGCAGGAGTTGGAACAGGCGCAGGAGCGCGGGACTGGTGTGGAACAGGCTCGTGGGACTGGTGTGGAACAGGCGCAGGCTCGCGGGACTGGTGTGGAACAGGCGCAGGCTCGTGGGACTGGTGTGGAACAGGCGCAGGCTCGCGGGACTGGTGTGGAACAGGCGCAGGCTCGCGGGACTGGTGTGGAACAGGCGCAGGCTCGTGGGACTGGTGTGGAACAGGCGCAGGCTCGTGGGACTGGTGTGGAACAGGCGCAGGCTCGTGGATCTGATGCTGGTGTGTACTTGTCAGAGAACAGGTGCAGGTTCGTGGATCTGATGTTGCTGTGTATGTGGATCTCAACCATTTTTAAAAATTATTTAATAGTAATTCAATAATGGCTATGAAATTCTTTGGTCCTATATAAGAATTTTTGTTTGTTTGTTTGTTTGTTTGTTTTGTTTTGTTTTTTCAAGGTAGAGTTTCACTTTAGTCCAGGCTGACCTGGACTCGAACTCACAGCGATCCTCCTACCTCTCCCTCCCAAGTTCTGGGATAAAAGGCATGCACCACCATGCCCAGCTTGTACAGGAAATTTTATTTTCATATCCAGAGTGCTGGTGGAAATTTGTATAAATTTATGATTACATATACTTACAAAGAACAGTTGCGTCCTATTATTTCTAGTGATTAAAATTTATAATAATTTGCATGTAATTATATTATTACATTATATTATGCAGTTCTATATAATAAATACAATGGTTTTTTTTTTTTTTTTTTTTGGTTTGTCAAAGGGAAAATACATTGACATAAATCATCAGTGCTTTATTCTAGTGGCCAACTTATCCTAATTTAATATGATTTGTTCATATAGTATCCATGAACAATATATATGTATATATAAATATATATAACTATATATATAACTGTTTATTTGCCAGTGTGAACAACTCCAAGCATATAGCAGAGGCATGCACACACAACTGTGTGTTTTTGTGGCATGATCCTTATGAAGTATTTCCCCAAACTCTGGAGAAATATAGCTCAAATCAGTAGGCTTAGTTTGTAGACTAAATTTCCTGGTATGTTCCAGTTCTCTTAAAATACATACAGATGGAAATACTGATAATCATTGAAACTGGGTGTGTGTTGAAAATTTTCATGATGTTTTTAAAGTGCATAAAGAGAGGTTATTGGTTGTAGTGTTATTTTATTTTCTCTTACTCTGTTGTAACTTGTCAATTTTATTCTCGAATTTATTGCTTTAAAATTCATTCTTTAAAAGCATCTTTAAATCTTCAAAACAGTCATAGCATAGCATTTTTTAAAATGCACGTAACATAAAATGTGCCACCTTAGTTAATTTAAACCTCATGCCCATTAAGCATTCATTCCCTATTACCTCCTGCCTTCAGCCCCTGGTAACTGCTAAGCTGCTGTGTGTCTGGATTTGCTTGTTTGGGGGTTTTCCTGTAACAGAGCTAGGCACTGCATGACCTGTATGTCATCTTCAGAAGTGAGACTTAGAATCCTATCTTTAAGACCTACCCTGTTGTTTATTGTGCCTGGTCCCTCTCATAAGCAGTGTCTGAGTAATACCCTGTTGTGGGAAGCATCATTCTTCACGTAGCCCTTCTTCAGTTGGCCAATACTTACGTGCGTTGTTTCTGTCCTTTGGCTGCAGTGAATAGTGTTGCAGGCGCACTGGTGCACATACTTCTGTTTGAACTCTTGTTTCCAGTTCTTTTGGCTGTGTCCCTACGAGTGGCACTGCTAGATCACAAGGCAGTTCTGTGCTTCACTTCTTGAAAAACTGCTTTCCAACTTGTTTTCTATAGCAGCGGCACTGTTTTTAATTACATCAGTAATGAGGTCCCTAACTTTTCTACCTCCTTGGCAGCAAGTTTTATTGATGACATCTGTCTGGCATGAAGTCGTTTCTGTCGTGGTTGGTGACATGAACATGCTTCCATCTGCCTGTGACCCTGCCGCTTCTCTCGCCTGCGCCAGCCCCATGTGTGCTCCGTGTGGAGTCAGGTTGTCTTGTGACCGGCTAACCCTCCACTGCTCTGTGTAGTCTGGGTATCACGCAAGTGATCTGCAGTATTTCCCCCCATTCTGTAGGTCGTCTTTCACATTTTGTAAGTTCTTTATATGCAGAGTGTTTTTGTAATGAAAGTCAGTGTGTGAACTTATTCTTTTTTTGTCTGTGCTTTTGGTACCTATCGAAGAGACTGTTCATGTTAATTTTGTTTGCTTGTACGCTGTACTAGCCACAACATCTCTTTTCATATATGCAGTTCCCATGTGAATTTCATGATGTGGTTTGAATATTATTTTTAGATTCACAATTTAGAAGACCGTTTAAAGAAGTATGAAAAGAATATATATGCAACAACGGTGGGCACACCTTACAGAGGTAAGAATGATTTTTCATTTCATGTTACCTGTGGTTTCCTGTTCTTATAGATTTATTAGCAATTTTTATTTTTGTCTCTGCTAAATTTATATTCTTAGTTATTTTTTATTTTTAATGATTTTACTAATTGACCAGTATTATATACACTCATTGTTAGCAACATATTTTAAAATACAAATTCACTGTGAAATGCTTAAGTTGAGCTCATTGATTTCCATTACTTCACATACTTACCCTTTTTGTAGTGAAACCACTTAAAATCTGCTCTCAGTGATTTCCAAGAATGTGATATTAATACATGTAGTCATGATATTTGTACAACAGGTCTCTTGAACGTATTTACCCAAACCAAAGTTTACATCCTTTCAACAAATGCGCCTCCATTCCTCCTGTGCTCATAGCTCCTGGCCACTACTATTCTGTTGTGTTCTTTGAACACATCTTCTTTAGAGTCCACTTGTAGTGAAGTTGTGTGATGTTTATCTTCTTAGGAGTTCATATGGTCTCCGTTAGTTTCTTCCATGCTGCCCAGTGTCAGGATTTCTTTCCTTCATTACGGCAGAAAAAAGTTCTGTTCTGACTTCTCTGTGGTTTTTACAATCTTTGTATTTTGCCTTCATAAAGTCATTGATAACAGTGAGTTTTAAGGAAAGAATGACAGTAATTTAAAACAAAACTCAATTCACAATTCTTTAAATAAAATGGTACTACAATATACAAGTGAAAGTACAAATTTCCACTTTTCCCACTCTCCAAAAGGACCCGGTTGGCTCTTTGTGTATGTGTTCCAGACTGTATGTATGTCTATACACAGTGTGGAGTGTTCTCTGTGTGCACACACTCTCACATGCTTTCTGTATGCTTTTCTGCTCTTTAATTACAATGATGCTTAATTACTTTTTTTTTTTTTTTTTTTTTGGTTTGTCGAGGTAGGGTCTCACTCTGGTCCAGGCTGACCTGGAATTAGCTATGTAGTCTCAGGGTGGCCTCGAACTCTTGGTGATCCTCCTACCTCTGCCTCCCGAGTGCTGAGATTAAAGGCATGCGCTACCGCGCCTGGCTCATAATTACTAATTTTTAACCAGGATTTAAGGAGAAAATAATTGTATAGAAATTCGTGGGGTTAGGGTGACAGCTCAGAGGTGTTAAAGGTGCTGGCTTGCAAGCCTACCAGCCTGAATTCAGTTCCCCAGCTTCCAGGTAAAGCCAGACACAGAATGGCACGCACCCACCCACCTACCCCTTGGTCTCCAGCACTATGGCTGTGGCAGTAGCCAGGAGAATGCAGGGGCCCTGGCCAGCCAAACAGGTGCACACAGCAGCAAGGACACCAGACCCTGTCTAAAGAGAGAGAGATTCAGATATTGTCCTCTGATCTCCATGTGCACCCATTATACTAACTATCCATCCATATGTGCACAGAAATGTTACAAAATTAAATTCACCATGGAGGAGGGCTATGTGGGAATACTGTTTTATCTGGGTTTAGAGAATGTTACACTTAGAAAGTGTTCTAAGGATGAGTTTGCCTCTTTTTATATAGTGAGTTCCCGGAGGTAATCATGATCATGGAATTATCCTCTCTCTAAATTTCATCTTCAGTAACTCACTGTTTTTATTTTGCAGATGTTTGTAAAACTTTTGGTTTTTTTCATGGGAGGCATAAGGACATCAATCACTTTGGTTTAAACATTCTCTTATGTTCATGAAAGCTTCCGGCTATGAAATAACATAAGCTACCATGCCATTTTTCATGAATTCAAAAGATTTGTTTTAGTTCCTGAAGTCATTCTTGTAAAGCAGTGAAAAGCACCCTGCAGCTTCCCTGTGCCTCCTGTGGAGGAAATGTGCTGCAAGGCAGAATTCTTGTTTTATAGTAAAATCATAGTTTAGTTCTGTGTTGCAAGGGCCCTAAGCTAGTCTCTAGTTTCTTATAAAACTTTCACTGTGGCTGCTACCCTCAGAACCCCACATTCCCATCTACCTGCCTTCTGTCTTTCATTTGACTCTGATTTTCCATCCCTTTAGGGATTTCCTGTGATCATAGAATATTTTTATATAATCATCACTTTTTTTAGTGAAAGAGGCCTTGTCAGAGTACTTGCTGTACCATCCTGCTAGTCATTACAAGAACAGATCCAACTAATGTGTAAAGAAATTCATTTAACATTTATCAGTGCACACCTGAACTGCATTAATGCTTTACTTTTAAATTGCAATGTTATTTTATGAATAGATAAATACTACTTTTTTATGAGAAAGTGAGAGGCAGAGAGAACTGGTGCACCAAGGCCTCAGCCACTGCAATCAAACTCCAGATGCTTGTGCTACTTCGTGGGCATGTGCGGCCATCTGGCTTATGTGGGATCTGGAGAGAGATCAAACATGGGTCCTTAGGCTTTGCAGGCTAATGCCTTAACTGCTAAGCCATCTCTCCATCCATGATGTCAGATCAGAAATTCTTTCTTTAGTACTAGGAATTGAAATAAAATTTTGCAAATGCCAGGCAAGCACCCAACCATGGAGCTACATTTCCAAGTCTCTTATTTATTTTTTTATTATGAGATATAGGCCTACTAAAATTGCCCAGGCTGTCCTAAAAATCACTGTGTAGCCATGTTGACTCACATTCATAATTTTCCTGCCTCAGCTTCACATTTAACTGAGACATGTGCCACCAGGCTCAAATTAAAATATTTGAAAACACAAGGCATTCATATTTTACATACTTTCATGTTATCTTAGCCATCCTGTATTTCTTTTTGGGGGGAGTATCTGTATAGTATGTGTGGTATGTGGGTATCGGTATGGCGTATGTACTTATGTCTGTAGATGTGAGCACACAGGCACTTGTGTGCAGAGGCCAGAAGAGGACATTGGCTATCTTCTGTCATTTTCCACCTTGTGTGCTTGAGGCACAGTCTCTTGCTGAGTTGGAACCTCCCATTCTTTGTTTGAACTGGCTGATCAGCAAACCTAAGTGTTTCTCCTCACTTTGGCCAGTCAGTGCTGGGATTACAGGTGTGCACAGCCATGCATGAATTTTTTTTTTTTTTTAATGCATGCAGTGGTAATTGTACCTGGTTCTCCAGGCTTCTGCAGCAAGGGCTCTTACACTAAGCAATCTACCCAGCCTCATCTTGTATTTAAAAAGACTTTTTAAAAAATTCTGTTCAAGCCAAGTATGTAGAGATTAAAATAGTTAGAAAAACTAGAATGAGTCTGGTATACAAAATCCTTAATGAAATAAAGATGGTAACTGTGGTCATGATGGACTGTCTGCAGCCATGTACAGGACTCTTGCAGAAGAGAAATACCATCGTTAAGGGAACGTGTACTACCCAGAGTCATTTAAAATAGAGGTGCCAGAGGAGAGGAGGAAGAGGTGAGAAATGAATTTGTCATAGTTATTCTAATTTTCTTCCCCCACATACCTGTTGCAGTGTTCAGTGTGAACGGATGTACACAGCACAGAACTAAAGTCATCTTGAATATATATTACAGAGAGGGATAGATCACTCACAGTAACTCAACATGTATCAAAGCAATGCCTTGATTGTTTTCTAATATGTGTAAGTTCCTTGTTTTTGATTTTATAATTTGATTTTTCTTTTATTTGACAGGTAGCAATTTACATCATACTGATGTCTCACTGTTGGGAGAACCTACGGAGTTTGAGTACTTGCGCAAAGTGCTTTTTGAATATATGATGGGTCGTGAGACTAAGGTATAATTCATGTGTGTTGATGTGATTTGATTCTGTATTACTTTTAATATGCATATTGATACCTATGCTCACTACTAGATCATACATGCTAACCAGAAATAGCTAACTTATGTTATTGCTCAATTAATAGAAATGAATTAACTAGAACATATTGCTATATTTGTTACATTTATTAACTATTTATGTTAAAGTACTGTTAGATGACTATAAGTACTACAAAAATGAAACTTCCATTAAATCAAGAATAAGTTCTTAAAAGGAATAAGCTGTGAAACATGGCTCTTTTCCTTTTGTCTTCAATGTTAAAATTAGAAGAATAGAGGTAGGGGTTTTGGGGTATGGCATTAAGGTAGGTCTCTCTCTAGGCCAGGCTGACCTGGAACTCACTATTTGGTCTTAGACTGCACTGGAACTCATGACAATCCTCCTACCTCTGCCTCCTGAGTACTGGGATTAAAGGCGTGCACCACCATGCCTGGAAACAGATGGTATTTTTAAGGAGAGTTTAGGAGACTGTGGGTAGCCTTATGAATCACTACAATTACCAGTGGCCACTAAGGACTATTTAGAGATAATTTACTTCTTATTTTATCTATTATTCAATCCATCATTCTTCCTGATGTGGGTATTGATCATGTTTGAGTCACCACATTGTATAATTAGCCTCTGTGTTTTCTAGAATGTAGTTTTTCCTGTAAGACGCTTGATTATAGTCTCATTTGTATCCTCTGTCATGTTTTCAAAAAAGCCTTTTATTCTATTAGACATTGATGATGTATCTTAAATGGAGTTAAATGATCTTATGGAAATTCATCAACAAAGGTTTTGTGTTTGTTTCTGACACTGTTGCAGCTTCTGCCATCATGGAATTCCATGTCGTCTGCCTTCCACATACCTTGTCTGACTGTGACAGTGTGTTTTCTGCTGGATGCCATCAGTGTTCCGATGCTCAGCTCTGTGCTGAGTCTTGGATGCAGGGCCAGTTCAGGCATTGTTTTGGCAAATACATTTAAAATCAAAACAGAAAGGGCATAAGAAAATAACTTAAAATAATGTGAACTTCTAGATTGCAGACTCATGAAACACCAGGAGTCATATTACTAGAAGTCATTTGAGTCCTTAGTATTTATAAAAAGTATGTTTCCTTACATCAGGTAGGCTTGGCAATGGATATTTTTGTGTTTGAAATTTTGAGATAAGGTCTTGCTCTGTAGCCCACCTGTGTTCCCAAAAGCTGGCCTTACAGGCCAGCACCACCACACCTGGTCATCAGTTTCAAGTTAAAGCAATACAAAATGGGAATATGTGTCACAGAGAGATGTTAATTCACATTCTGTGTCTTTATTTTTCCCTTAAGCACTGTATTAGTTACTATTCCATTGCTGTGAGAAAATACCTGACAAAAACAACTCAAGGAAGGAGATTCATTTTGGCTCCGAGTTTGAGGGTCCAGTCAGTCCACCATGGCAGGAAGTCATGGCAGCAGGAGCACGAAGCAAGACCCCCCACCCCATTGAGGGTGCCCCCCCCATATTGTTTGGGTCTTCTCTCTTCAGTTAGACCTTTTTGGAAACAGGTGTATTTCACTGTCTGTTCTTCTGGATCTTGTACATGTTGGTGAATTGACATTTCTACATAGTTCCCATACCCTGGAAGAAGGCTTTCTGAGTCCTGCAGTTCATTTTAGGGAATGGCAGGGAGACGGCTGAAAGGGCTGTCCTGTGGTCAGGCACTCCCTGTGGAGAATGTCTCCTGCCTCTATTTTCTGTTGTGCTTTCTTGGCTGATGAAAGTGAAGAACAGTCTTTAATCCTGTCGTTGCATTGCCTGTCTAAGCAGTTTAATTATTGCACATTTATTAAGCACTTAGTACACACGACTGTTTATCATCATCTTAGATAGAAAAGCGGAACTGGACACTATCTCTTGAGTTTAAAATCCAAAAGTGGCCTTGCTCATAGGTAACTGAAGTGGCGCATGCTGAGAAAGGACTGCACCAGGGATCCACTGGTGGGGAAGGGTCAAGTAGGACATCCCGAGAAGGTGCGTGCACCCTGGCTTTAAGCAGGCAGGGCGGGAGGGCTAGAGCTTAACCAATAAACCGGGACGCGAGGGGCAGCCCACACAGGGCTGAGGCAGAAAATGGTGTGCACGTTTTTGTAATGACAAGTAAACTCATCCCAGTGAAGCCCTGGATCTATGAGGTAGAACTGAGGGCTGCACAGTCTTGAGGGGTAAACAGTCATGCCTATTTTCACAGCTTTACATGTATGTCTTGCACACAGAGTAGTTGTAAAATCTTTGAGCAAGGCTGACAAGATTAGAGCTGGTTTTAGACATCTTTTGCTGATTCACTTAATTTCTGTACATTAACAAAAAGCTTGAAATAGAGACAAAGAAACACTCCTGTCCGAGCCAGGATTCTGTGACTGGATTACTGTCTGATTGTGTCTGTCTCACCCGTTTCTTGTTCATTCATTTATGCATGAATAAACACCTTGCTGTTTCAGGGTTGGTTCTCAGTCTAGCCCAAGCTGACCTGGAATTCATGCTGTAGTCTCAGGGTGAACTCGAACTCATGGCAATCCTACCTCTGCCTCCCAAGTGCCAAGATTAAAGGTGTGCGCCACCATGCCTGGCTTTCCTGTTTCTTCATCTGCTTTTGGTCACGGTGTTCCTTTGAGACAGTTTCTAAAGAAGACCGCATATGTATGGTACACACCTTCTTCCAGTGCCGGGTTCAGTAAGCCCCGTGCGCTCCTCTTGCTCTTTGTCATAGTTGTTGGTCTTCCTCTCTGTTGTTGACACTGAAGTCCAGCATGCTATCCCTTGGAGTACGAGGCATTTGTTTCTCTTCCTAAACTGTATGCCCAGGACTGCTCCCTAAGGAACAACCACAGAAGAGGCTCCTTCTGAGTCAGGTGGCTTGTTTGAATTTTGCTTCTCCAGGCCTGAAGAACTGGTTTGGAGAGTAGACAGTCTGACTTCTTTCCCAGCATGTGGCAGAGAGCCTGGCCTTCTCCATTAAAGCTTTTTCTGACCCAGTTCAAGACCATACTAGACAGTCAGCTATAAGTGCTAGGCCACTAGTGAATTTTAGAGGTAGAATTACTATTTAATGGTGTCTAGAAATGTAAAAGCAACTAACTGCAGTTCATTTGTTTGTTTTTGCAAACATGTTTGTGTATGCATGTATATGTGCCTTCAGAATGAATATAAGTATGCTTCATGGGACTTTGAACTTGGTGCAGTATTTAAAATTAGTAATCTTTAACTGTGAATCTCTTGAATATTAGATTTCTGGTAGTTGTTAAAAATACTCTTCATAGGTAATATACAAGGATCTGGTTCCATGTGTTAATAAAAAGAAAATACTAAAATGGTTACTACTTCCTATTTCTCTTGGCAATTCATGCTACATATATGTGATTTCTGGACTTCAGTCTAGCTAGATGTTTCTGTTCTATCTAGTTAATACCATTTAAATGAAGGATTGTAAAATGCCTTTGGAATGCTCCAAGAATTCTGTTGTTTTAAACAGTAATTTAGAATTTTACTTTTCATCATGAAATGGCAGAGACAAAGATAAAAGGAAGAAGATGGCTGAAAGTAAATGGTTGCCATGTGTTAAGAATGTGGTTCAGAACCAGGATTAGCTGATCTGTTGGATCTGTATATTAGTTTTATCTGTATATTAGTTTATCTATAATGTATTGCCTATGCCTTATACCTAATAGTCTTAAAATCTTTCTAGATTTTTTTCAATTGTTATGAGTTTCCAAACCTTTTGATTGTCTATATTGTGCCAATTTTTTTCTTAATGACTTTCCTCAGAATATCACCACCAACACATACCCGTGCACACAGAGTACATGTAACCATGAACAAGGGATGTCAGAGACACTTTTCTGGGCTCCTTGCCCATCCCCTGTAGGAATCCCCTGCAGACTCCTCCCACCTGACTTTGCATGTAAGCACTGAACTTGTTACCTGCTTATTTCATAAGTGATACCTTCTTCCTCTCTGTCTTCCTCAAAACATCCCATCTTGGTACAATATAGGGAATTTCAGCCTTTGAGGAGAATTTTCCAGGAGCTCATGGGTGACAGTCTGACTTCCGGTATATTTACTCAGATCTGCACAATTTACGATCCTATTGTGCCAACCACCATGTGTAATGTTTTGATTCATCACGTGTTCTCCCAAACAAAGCATCTGTGTCTCTACTGTGTGATTTCTGTTAGGCTACTGTGCTGCATGTCTTGAAAACCACTGATCAAGCATGTTCGTGTCCATGGAGTAGCCCGTGTTTATGAGATATATGATGTGATTTAGTTCACGTGGAACATGGTGTATCTGATTCTGATTACAGAGTGTATAATCACCATATGGTTTCCGCAAATAAAAAGTCTTTTCAAACAAATAAGTCATGAAGTTTTATCTTAATAAGACCAAGAGCCAAGAACCTTCAATCTTTGTATAGCTCTGTGCTACTGGAAATGCATCATAAGCTGCTAGGAGGCCAGACATTGTGAGGAGTCCTGTTAGCGCTGGCCATTGTCTCTTGGCTGATGCCTTCACATCATACTTCTTTGTCCGTGGCTTCATTGAGAGCACTAACGAACCCACCAGCAGAACATGCCTGAGCGGATTGAGGCTCCATTGCCTTAGTGGTCTGTCATTGATCATCTTGTCCTTTCTCTTACAGACCATGGCGAAAGTTATAACCACTGTGCTGAAGTTCCCTGATGATCAGACTCAGAAAATTTTGGAAAGAGAAGATGCTCGGCTGATGGTAAGCTTCCTCAGTGAAGGATGGCTGTCTCGTTTGTATGTATGCTGTTTCATTCACAAAACCTTCCAGCTGATAAAAGAAATGGACAATCTTAGAGTCTTTTTTGTACAACAGCTTGAAAAGTGACAGTGAATATACACTAAGAAAGTTCTGCCATGGGCAAATGCCAGTGTATGCCCTGAGGGAGAGAACAGTCTTATGTACCAGTGCACATGAGTGACAGTGAATATACACTAAGAAAGTTCTGCCATGGGCAAATGCCAGTGTATGCCCTGAGGGAGAGAACAGTCTTATGTACCAGTGCACATGAGTGACAGTGAATATACACTAAGAAAGTTCTGCCATGGGCAAATGCCAGTGTATGACCTGAGAGAGAGAACAGTCTTATGTACCAGTGCACATGAGTTGGTAACAGCATCCGCAGGATAGGGTCCATAACACTTGCGCTATCTATGGAAAGAACAGAAAAATAGTTGTTTTGTTATGTCACAATACAATTCATAAAATAGTTCCTTGTTCTATTTTGATTGATTTTCATATATGTTAATTCTAGGTAAAAGAATTCAAGCATTTTTAAACTTTTACTAGTTTAAATGGAAAGGTAGGCAGTCCAATTTATTTTTTAATGTTAAATAAACTGTGATTAAAAAAACAAACCCAACACTTCATAAATGATTCAAAATTCTCCATGCTAGTGTTTCAGTAAGGAGACCACATTGGGCAGATGTAAAGCATGTGAATTTGGGCCCCACCCCTCGTACTTTCTCTTTCTTTTCCATGTCAGTAGAGGCCTTCTGGGGCTTTCAAGACCCTTTCCCAGTCTGCTTACCCATCTTGTGACCACAATCCTGCTTTCTCTTCTCTCTCGGTGAGGCAGCAGACACCTTCCTATAGGCTCCCTGTGTCTGAGACTGTCCATAGAGCCTCCCACTGTGTGTCTGCAGAGCCTCCACTGTGTGTGTGTCTGCAGAGTGTGCTGCTTTCAGCAGTTCTTGCTCAGCCCAGATCTCCAAAGTCGCGTGAGCGTCAGTTTTGGCTTATGACTGTCATCCATAAGACTCAGCCCACATCAGGACATGGCCCAGGTGGGAGGTTTTCACCCTCCAACACTTTGCACAGGGCCAGCCCAGGGAGGACCTCAGGACCCAGGCAGATGATGACCATTTATTCTTCCCAAGGTCAACCTGGCATCACTGATCTTTGTCCCAAAATCAACATCCCATTATATGTTTGGATTGGCAGGAGATTAGGTTAGGTTTGTTTTGTTTTGTTTTGTTTTGTTTTTGAGGTGTCAGGGATCAAACCCAGCAATTCATATGTGCTACACAAGTGCTGTACCACTGAGGTGTATAAACCCCTAGATATTGTATTATATACCTCTTGTTTATTTTGTAGGCCAGTTGATAGGATGTTGGTTGGCATCTATTTTTGTAAAGCACCTTTCTGACATTTAATGGACTGTAAAGCATGGGTTGCCCCTTTCTGGGTATAATTTTTTTGATAAGTACATTCTTATAATGATGCCATTATCAAGAGAGAATGCCATTTTCAATTGCAGCAGATTTCTGATTCTACACCATATCATTCAGAGTTGATCTCTCCCTCACTCTGTCTCTGTCTGTCTCTCTCTCTGCTCCTTCCCCCCCTCCCTTTCTCCTTCCTTTCATGGGTCAGGAGGCAGTACCAGAACTCACTCCATTCCAGGAGCTCATGCATGCCGGCAATCCCAAGGTTTCTGTTGTTGAAGAAAGTACCTGTGCCTTGGCACAGTACCCTCCAGTGCCACTTAGGACTGTGAGCACGATCCTGCCGTGATGGTTTCAGAAAGCATTGTTCAATGAAGGCCCTGGCATGCCCAGTCTCTCTCTCTATCTCTTCTCTCTCTCTCTCTCTCCCTGCTTGCAAAATAAATAAAGTAAAAAAAAAAAAAGACTTTTAAAAATGATTAGTGAGGCTGGGGAGATGGATCAGCTGTTAAAGCTGCTTGCTGGCAAAGCCTGCTGGCCCAGGCTCAGTTCCCTAATACCTCCATAAAGCCACATGCACATCCCCCTCAAATAAATAAAATCAAGTTAAAATTTTAAAAAATGATTAGTGACCACAAACAAGCAGATGAAGTAAAGAAGACAATTTGACCCAGGGCAAAATTCAATAGAGACAGATTGTGAAAAAAGAGACAAAGTCTTAGAAATGAAAAGCTCAGTAAATCAAAAATTTTAAAACCTCAGTATAAAGCATTAACAGTAAAGCCAGTCATGGCAATTCATGGTTTTAATGCTAGCATTCAGGACACAAGGCAGTAGATTATATTCAGGTAGCAACAAAAATGAAAGTAAACCATCATGATCTTAGCCTTCGCGATGTCTGGGACATGTCTCAGAAAGCAAATCTGTAAATGTGCTCCATAGAAGAGGGAGCTTAGACACACACTAAAATCACGAAACCTATTCAATGAAATTTTTCCAAATCTAGGTAAACATGTATATCCAAGTTCAGGAGGCTTTTAGAGCCTTGAATAGACATGCAGAAAAGAACTCCATGTCATTTTATAGTTAAAATGCCAGGGCTCCAGAATAAAGACACAATGCCAGAAGCTGCAGAAGAGAGAAGTGCCTAGTTACTTAGAAAGGGAACCTTAGCAGAGTAACAGTAGATGGGCAGGGAGAACATGGACTGACATACTGCACGTCCTGAAACAAGCCAAGGTAAATAAGCCAGCCAAGTTACCCTTTAAAATGGAGTGAGAAAAAGAAAAAAAAATACATTTATGGTTTTTTAAACGTATTTTTTAAATATTTTATTTTATTTACTTATTTGCAAGCAGAGAGAGAGAGAATGGGTGCTCCAGGGCCTCCAGCCACTGCAAACAAACTCCAGACGCGTGAGCCCCCTTGTGCATCTGGCTTACATGGGTACTGGGGAATTGAACCTGGGTCCTTTGGCTTTGCAGGCAAGCACCTTAACCACTAAGCCATCCCTCCAGCCCTTAAACGTATTTTTATGTGTGCACCACTTTGTGTGTCTGGCTTTGCATGGGCAGTGAGGAATTGAACCCAGGCCATAAGGCTTTACAAGCAAGTACCTTTAACCACTGAGCCATCTTTCCAGCCTGAGATCACCATTTAAATGAAATAGGTCAGACTCTGACAAATACCACATTTTTCTTTCATATGCAGAATTAAGATTTAAAGAAAGACTGAAAACGGAATGGAAATTTTGGGGGGAAAGGAAACGGATCTGCAGGAGTGGGATGAGAGAACAATGGGGTGAATGTGATCAAAAAATGTGTGTGTGTGTGTGTGTGTGTGTGTGTGTGTGTGAAAAATGTCATAATGAAGCTTGTTATGCTGCATAACTGATACACACTAAGAGAAAGTAAAATAAACATTAAAATACAAACGTTTATAAAATAAAAGGGAAATAGTTTGATAGAGAAGAGTTTGATTTAATGACGTATATTCATCTTCTTTGTGTGTTGGAATACAGCAAGGTCTTCTCCGTTTCTTCAGAACTTGCTGTGAGGACAGACTCACTGCACTGCATTCCATGCACATGTGCAGTCTGCTTGTTTGCATTAGGGAAGAGTAATGAGAGTGGGAAATACAGACGGTGAATCATGTAGGAATCTCTTAAAGCAGATGAGAAAAGTTTTTAAGCTTAAGTAAAAAATCACTGGAAAGCATTAGGCTCTTTATTTCCAAATAAAAAGGTATATTTATTTTTGAGAATAGTAACATTTGGATGTAATTATCCTTTGTCCCTGAAGCTGACCTGCTCAGACAGGATGGCTCACTTCTCTATTGCTCTTCTGACGAAGTTGTAACCCTGTGCTGGCTGAGTAAATGCAGTCAGCAATCACCTAATTCTCTAGTGGTTTTTATAGGGGAGGTAGTGCGTGTTGGCCTTGTGGAGCCTTTCGTTTTAGTGGTGAAAAGTAACGTCCTTCGTCTGATACATGAATAACAGATATGACTAAGTAGTATGATTCAAGTAATAAAAAATAGATGCTTAAGAAATAGGAAGTACCTGGCTTGGAGTGGGAAGAACTCCCAAATTAATCAAAGTGAGACATCTGTCCATGGACAGAGACTCTTGGTACTTGGTAGAGTGACTCGGGCCTGCTCCATGTGTGTTGAAAGGAATTCCACTGAGGATGCAGAAGGGAATCAGTTGATGACTCATTTCCCACAAAGAAGTGATTCTTTGTTATAAAGAAGCCTCCTTTTTTTTTTTTTTTTTTGGAGAGAGGGAGAGGAAGACAGATAGAGATGGGCGCGCCAGCTGCCTCTGAACGAAATCCAGACGTGTGTGCCCCTTGTGGTCAAGTGTGGCATTGCACCCTTGCATCACTGCATCTGGCTAAACGGGGGACCTGGAGATTGGAACCAGCGTTCTTAGGCTTAGAAGGCAGGCGCCTTAACCACTAAGCCATCTCTCCAGCCCCAGAAGCCTCCTTTTAAGTTTCTCTAGAAATACACTTATTTTAGTGTGCTAGCACAACGTAAATGTACATGTCTATAACTATTGAACAAAATGCTACTGTTTGAGTGTCACACCTCATCAAAGTCAGGAAGCAGAGAGAGAGAGAGAACACAGGAAGTTGAGCCAGTACCTCAAGGCCTGTCCCCAGTGACACACTTCCTCCAGGAAGGCTCCACCTCTTAACAGTTCCCCACCCCTCCCAATGAGCATGTTGGGGACATTTTACAGTCAAACCCCCACAGGTGCATAGCTCCTCCCCACTTTGTTCTACATGTCTCGTTTTCCCGTATGAGATATTCTATAAAGAATGAGAGTGCCCACAGGCTGCTTTTTCAGTTCTGTATCTTCATATCTTTGCACCTCGTTGCAAATGGCAGTCTTCCATGTTTGAACGGCTGACTGTTGATTACATGGGTATCCTACAATTTCATTCACCATGTCCTCCTCATCCCATTCACGGTTCTTGAGGACCGACGAGCAGACATGGGCATCTGTTTGCTTCTGGTTTGCATGCTTCTGCAGGCTTTCCTACAGGACGGCCACCTTCCATGCTCTGTGTGTTACAAAACACTCTGTTATTTTGTCTTTTGGTTTTGCTGCTTTTACTAACCTTAGCCTCACATTAAATATGAAGAACAATGAGAGTGATACTTCATAGATGGTCATGTGATCCAAGACTCGACTCAGCTTTCATACATTACTTTTGGTATTTTAATGCAAAGCATGAACCTAGTTAATGATTTTGGATAATGGCTGCTGAAATTAGGGCATAGAATTTATTTAAGGTTTGCCACAGTAAGAACAATATTTGAGATTGAGTTCCTTTAAACTGAAATTTTAGTTTGGTTCTTCATTCTTTTTTTTTTTTTTTTTTTTTTTTTTTTTTTGGTTTTTGAGGTAGAGTTTCACTCTGGTCCAGGCTGACCTGGAATTAACTCTGTAGTCTCAGGGTGGCCTCGAACTCATGGTGATCCTCCTACCTCTGCCTCCCGAGTGCTGGGATTAAAGGCGTGCACCACCACGCCCGGCTGGTTCTTCATTCTTTAAACCATTCTTGATATTATGAAAGAGTTACTCAGTAATAAAGTTGACATCTTTTAAAAATGCAAATTCAGCATATAGATAGATGTACTGTGTTTCAAATTCAGCATACTTCCAAAACTTTTTGAGGATAAACAAATGTAAATCAGATTTTAAAGTATACTTTGATAAAGCTATGAAAGAAATCAGTCCTTTTATAAATAACTACCCTCTCATTTATTGGGCAGTTAAATACATGCTACACGTGAAGGACAGTGTCCATCATGGTGTTTAGACTTGGAAATGGAAATCGACAGGAAGCACAGGCTTAGGAGGGAGGGTTCCATGCTCCTCATGCTGTGCCTGAGCCCCTCACCTCGGGGATTTAAACACAATTGAATCTGTGTAATACTATAACCTTCATATACGCATGAAAGCTGTATTATTTTGTCTTAGAACTAACCCAATAAGCTTTTTTTCTTCCTGGCTTTGTAGTTTCCTTCACCTCGCAGTGGTATCTTCTGAGTAAACCACCAGTCTGTGCTTAGTTAGCATGTGGTGAGTGGAGAATAATGCCTCGTGTCTTTTATAAAAAATCAAATATGTTGCATGATATTAACCATTTTGTTAGAGTTCTTTTGTTCTTGTTTAATGAATTAATGATTATGACATGGGTTAATATAATTGCTTTCTGTTGATTCTGCTATATACATTAATAATATGTAGATGAACAGTCACCAAGAATGGTTTTTGAATTACTGAAGACGGAAACAAAAAAACATTCTCTAGATAAAAGTGAAGTGATAGGTTTCACACATCCGGATTTGAAAACATGCTAAAGCTTAATGAGAGTCAACAAGTTGGAAATAATGAAAACTCGTAAGAGTGATTAAAATAACTCTAGCTGTATTAGTCAATGCTATACTTAAGGCTAGCTGTCTACCTGAAACATTGACCTCAGGTTTTGCCATAACTTTCACAAATAAGTTGAATCACAGCTAATGACATAATTATGCTTTACTATTGCAATGATTGGATCAGCTAGTATTCAGCCAACAGTGTGCACCTTGTTAAGCTTTAAGATTCCTCTGTGTCTGCATGTGAATCTTTGATTTGCTTTTGTCGTTTAATTTGCCTACATGATTATTTAGTTGACTGCTTATTGTTCCTGTTTTCTACATTACAATGGTGGTGGGACACATACTTTTAAAAGTTACTTTTATAATAAACATTTGAGAACTGAGACCATGTCTAACTCATTAAGTGTAGTTTCCTTTGCATAAAAACATTTCGTCACTCATTTTATTGCAGATAAATGCTATCATTTATCACTGGGAATGTATACTCACAATCTTTTGACATTGCAATATAGCATTGTCATCTCCAGTGTGTTGGGCCACATTCCTAGCCATCCTAGGATATAGGCCACAGGTTGGACATGCCTGTGTAGCTTTTCTGTTCATTGATTGCTTTTCTACTCAGTTTTGTACTGAAACATTTTCAGACATAAGATTTGCATAAATAATACAATGAACACTTTCTTATCTGCCCTTCACTTAGATAAGCCAGTTGTTAACATTTGTTGACTGTCCCCCCCCTTATTCTCCTTAGTTCTCTATTTCCCCTATTTTATTTAGCAGTGCCTTGCAAATATTGTACTTACAAGCGTTTGACAACTACACACCAACAAATACTTTAAAATTCATCTTTAAGATAGAAGGATTTCCCTACGCACTATAATTATCACACTCAGGACACTCACTAAGGTATTACTGTTATCTAGTATATTATAACCTGTTGTTCCTCAGTTTTCAAAGAATATCTTTCAAAATTGTCTGAGCTCCAGGTGCCACAAGATCACACATGGCACAGTGGCCAGGTTGTCAGTCTCTTTCACTAGAGAAGTTCTTGGTACTTTTGTCTTTCATTGACAGAGTGCCACATCATTGAACCATTCATGAATTTTTTTTTCTTAGAATTGCTGAAGCTAGGGTTTCAAAAAAAAAAATAACTGACAAAGGAATAATTACAATAGATGGCCTTTTCCATGTCTTCTTTAGGTTCCTCTGGCCAATGTGATTATTGAGTAGATAGTACTTTGCATTTACAAATTGAGAAGGCCTTTAAACTTCCCTGTTTTACCAAATGTATATGAAAACATTCTATTAATTTTACTTGATAATCTATGTGTCTAACATTTTAAACTTCATACTCAATCTAACATTTAGCATTTTAGTCTGAAAAGCTTTCTTAGGAAGATTTTGGCTTTGTTTTCTCATAGCATTTTTCAGTTTTTAAATTGTTTAACCCCAGATGAAACGTGTCCTCTCAGCACAGTGTTGTTTGTCTTTCATTACGATGCCTGTCATGCTAAGCAAAGTGCAGTATGTAGGCAATCAACACCCTGGAAATGGAGCTGCCCTGTAAGCCCGATAGGAAGAGCTACAGACTCCACATCAGCTACATAGTGAAAAGTCACAGCTCCAAAATCCACATGAAAATGCTGCTTTCCAGGAGTACCTTTCGCTTGAATCACCCCAAGAACATGAGTGTCTAGAAGATTCCATTAGCATTTAATATTTATAATATTTTTACCTCTTTACTACCCTCTCTAAACAATAGAATGCAAATTTTACGTTAACTTGAAAAACAAATCTCACAGAATCTCACGTACAAGATTCTCTCGTTTTCTTATTTACTCCTTTTTTCACGTCCGTTTCCTCTTTGTCTTGCAGTCGTGGCTCCGACCTTCATCTTGAAGAAGTGGGGACAGTGAGGTGGGGTGACTGCTGCTGCTTGCAACACTGTCTGCGCCTGCTCCTCGTGGAGAGTGAAGCTGTTGTTCAGGGCCACTTGTATCCTTAGCAGACACAAAACGCCTTGCACTGGCCACAGATACGCTGCAGGCAATGCTGAAGTAGATTTTTTTTTTTTTAACCAGTGGAGAAATGGCCATGAGTTTTCCTTTTTCTTCAGTTTTCTCTTGGGAAGAGTTTTATGTTGTTTAAAAAATATTTTGAATTACCTAACCTGATTTATTAGATCACTCAGTGTTCTTCCATTCTTCTTGTCCCTCTTTTTAAAGAACTGCTTGTCTTTCTTATTTATTTATAGGGTGATTTTTTTTCTTTTCTAAGGACTTGTGCAATACATTTTGAGGTGAAACTTAGTGGACATTTTTCTGATGAATATAAAATTTAATTGACTATTGCCAGATTGATTTTTTTCAAATATTTGTTAAAGACTAATTCATGAAACTATGACACGGGGAAGTCCTCAGTGGCAGCACCTCATTGTTTACCGAGCTTTTGTACTTATATTTTTCAGAGGAAAAACACTACTGTAAATTGTAAATAGCCAATACCTAACTACTGGATGCAGATCTGTGACTGTTGGCAATGGCATCTCAGAGGAACAGATAAATAAAGTTTATTTCCTATATAATACGATTTCATTGGGCATCTTTGTAGGTTGAAATCTTCTTCAAGACAGTTCTGCTTCCATCTTTTATTGCTGATATAGTAAGGAACTCTCAGGAGAGTTGAATGCAGAGCACCTAGAAAGGGGGAGTGTGCGTGTATGTGTGCATAATTAGTATTGACAAGTCAAAATGAGTATAAAACACTCCACAGTGTGTCTTTTAGGATGGTCTCTTCTCTGTGGAGTAGATAATCCTTTGATTCTTCTTAAATAGTGAGAAATTTCTGGACAGGAGTGATGGGAACTGCTCGTCACGTAATTCCATGTTCTAGGAAACACAGGGCTCAAGTTCTAGGGCTGCCTGACCTGTGCTCAAGATGGATCAAGTTATCCAGCCAGCCTGGACCCCAGCTATGCTGGAGTCTCTCAGTCTGTGATAAACAGTGCCGAGCTCCACAGCCGACTCAAGCACTGCTCTTAAAAGAAGACAGATCTTACTGTTTCTTCCTTTTCTGTTTTGGTTTTTATAAATAATAGTTTATATAAATTGGCAAAATATTGTCCCTCTGAAGGGTTTTTAACATCAACATAATTATAAGGTGAACTTTTACAAGCCTGTTTCTGGAAAAGAAATGGTGGCCTCCATGAACTCCATATGCAATTTCCTGTCGTTTCTCCTTAACCCTTAACCCTCCTTAAATTATGGAGACAGACAAAGACCAGCAGACTTTTCTGTACAGGACCAGATAGTAAGCACACTTGGTCTTACTGGCTATATAGTTCAACTTCCATTGTAGTGCAGACCCAGGTAATGCATAAATGAATGAACACAGCTGTGTTTCAATAAAACTTTATTATAAAAGCAAGTGGTGGGCTGGGTTTGGCTGAGACAGAAGACAAGCCAGATTTTAAGCATGGCATCAGGGGTAGTGGCAGTCAGTTCACATGTAGGGGTTGCTTGTTTTTCCTCAGTATGGCATATATTACATCTTTCAGAAATGGATGTGGGAAGAGTTGTGATGGCATTTTCTCAGGTTACTTTTCGCAGTGAGAAGGAAAAACTTTACAGTGTAGCATCTTGTGCTCAGACCTGTAACTGTTTCTGATTGACAGCTAGGAAATGCTGGTTTTTTCAACAGTGGTTCAAAGGACATGTTGACATCACAGCTTACTGTTTGATGGGTTCTTTCTTTTCCACTTTTGGATCCTTGCAGACAAGAAAGAAAAGCTTATGATGGCACTCGGCCATTGAACAAAACTGTGATGCCAGCACTGAAGTCTAGACCTGGGCTCTGAACCCAGGGCTGTGTCCAAGAGATTATGACTACAGTACACAAAAACGTTGATACAGTAAATTTCTTCCAAGAAACCAGCATTTCTCTTTGAAAGTGGTAGATGCCAGTAAGTTATTTTAGCCAAAATTTCACTTGAGGTCAGTGGAATTTGTAGCGACTTTGTTCTGGTTGGATGCTTATGAATCTGGTAGAGAATGATTGTGCTTATTATTGATAATTACTGAATTGGGCATTCCTAAATTAAAGGGCAAGAACATTATTTCTGATTTTCTGATGTATATATAATAGCCTTCTGCCCTCCCCCTTTCAAAAACCCACAGGCCATGAAATCTGTGTCCATTGAGGGAATAGCACATAGGCCATGAGGGTAATGGTACCTCCTCTCCCTGCTGCGGGCTCTCAGATGACCCTGGCTCATCTGTGGTCTCCTCCTCGTCCTCAGTGTCAGAATGCTGCAACTAAAATACTGTGCTTATATCAGTTTTATTCATCTCTGAAAAACAAAACAAAAAACTTTTTTCTTATTCTGGAAGTTCAAGGCCATTGTAGACAATATTTCTACATTTAAAAATGTCGGAAATTTGGCCACCCCTTTTAGCTCTCTGCTTCCTGAATATAGATGCGATAGGACTAGCTGGTTTGCCGCTGCTGCCTTCCCCACCATGGTGGACAGTAGGAAAGTACCACTAGAGTTGTTACATGAGAGTAAGAACCACTTAGGAGAAGCGTTGTGACCAACTGAGCTGCCTGCAGCTTGAGCTCTGAGCTCCGGGGCTGCAGCTTCCTTGAACTTTGTCCACTCTGTTCCCCACGTGCTACCCTGTCTTGAGCAGTTTCTTTTCCCTGTCTGGCTGTCAGAGGCAGCCACCACTGAGCAAGCCTGTTCATTCTAGATTCCCACCCTTCAGTGTTCTGGTTCACACAGGCCAGAGCTAATGGTCCCTCAAGTCCCCAGGAGCAAGGAGACCATCTTGCTTCTTGACCCTGGAGCC
The DNA here is from genome assembly GCA_036365145.1 of Orientallactaga sibirica. Lineage (NCBI taxonomy): Eukaryota > Metazoa > Chordata > Mammalia > Rodentia > Dipodidae > Orientallactaga > Orientallactaga sibirica. The sequence continues at coordinate 4,908,287 of JAEOAD010000009.1, forward strand.
AGCAGGGTTTGAGGTCCGTGAGGTGAGCCACTACCTTGGAATCTTACTTGCCAGTGTTAGAAGAGTGGATCTGGATGCGCCTTGTTCCGCTGAAGTCAGCCTTCACCACCCGGACCAGCCTCCTGGGCTCTCTCCTTTACCTCCACGCTGCCCAGTCTCGTTTCTGCCGAATGAATGCTCTCAGGGTTGGACTAACTCCACTGCCATAGTTACGTGACTGTCATTCACAGTCACGCCCTGAGCAACTACCCTACAGAATCATCCTGTGTGATCTGCGCTTGGATCCTGGACTCTGGCCCATCACAGGTCCCTGAGGACTATCAGGGAGGGGATGGAACTGGTTGTGGGACCTCACCTGTGTATTTGAGGCTAAGCCTATCCTTACAAAATGAAACAACGTGGACTGCCCACCTCCGTCATGGCTGACTCAGAGTTGATGCCATGAGAGCATGAGTGAAGCCCAGATGTGTCTGCTGCAAGCTCCTGGCCCCTGTCTGATAAGGAGCTAGATGTGAACTTCCTGCATAAACCCAGGGACCACCACAGGCTGTCCATCCATTCAAGCACACATAGTAAAACTTCTCCAACATGGGAAAGAAGCAGCAAGACTTGGCCCATGTAAGTAGACAGACAAGCAGCCCATGAGTGATTCAAAGCTGGGCTGCCACTGTGAGTATGTGGCCATCACCATTGGAGTGATACCAGAGCCCCGTGCAAGAAACACAACATAGGGCTGGAGAGATGGCTTAGCAGGTTAAGGCATTTGCCTATGAAGCCAAAGGATCCCGGTTCAATTCTCCAGGACCCACATAAGCCAGATGGGTGAGGGGCACATGCATCTGGAGTTTGCAGTGGCTAGAGGCCCTGACATGCCCATTTTCTCTCTCTCTCTCTCCTCCCTCCCTCCTCTCTCTCTCTCTCCTCACAAATAAATAAATAAAAATTTTAAAAGTTAAAAAAGAAACACAGCATAAGCCCTGCTCTAGAACCATCAGAAACCCAGCTCGGGCAAGCAGGAAGCTCCCCTGTAGAGATGTCTACCCGTAACACGCTGGGACTCCCTTAGAAAGTCAACCTGCTGATACTCAGCTGCTCTCCCAGCTCATCAGCAGCAAATGCACAAACAGAATTACGAGTCCCTAAGCGAGAGAAGATGAACCACTTGGGAGAGATGTCAGTTTACACGTACAGAGGAAAACACCAGCATTAGGAGAGTGAAAGGGAGGACCAGACTGAGTGGGAGGATGGCCCCTTGACTCAAGCCATAGAAGACGTCCATGGAGGAAGGAATAGCAAAGTACAGGCAAGGGCCAGGTGGGTTTGTGTGTGAACATGAACTCGTAGCCCATGAAAGCTGACGGTATTGAGGGCATGAAGCACTGTGCGGTGAGGCCAGAAGCAGCATGCCAGGATGCCCAAGACCACACTTTTCTTGCTAGTTTCTTCATCCTCGGGTATAACAACAACTTCAGCACAGTCCCAGCTGCTTTTAGCTCAAAGCCATTTTCTCTTTCTTGAAATTCTGGGGTCACTTTTGCAGCTGGAATATTAGAACGGCAGCTTTTGCCAATGTACGACTCAGAAAAATGAAAGGCACACAGGGTGTTCAGTTGGTCATGCGGAATGCAGTGGGTAGAGTCATCTGGACTTCTCAGAGGGAGGACAGAAGCTATCTGTAGTTCAGCTTGTTTGTTGGAGGTACGTGCTCCCCACTGCTTGCTGCCTGAATCCAAGAAAATGAAGTCACAGCCAGATGGTCTGTGCCACGAAGCTTCACAAGCAGGGATTTGGGCCAACCCTCAGGCCTTTTGGCCCATAGCTCAGTTCTAACTGAACTAATCCATAAATGGATCCCACCCAGGACATGGGACAGCTGTGCTACATCCAGCTCAAGGTGTGAGTGACTCCTCGTGAAATCAGCTGAATGACTGGAGAATGGCCTACAGAAGGAGCGTGTTGTCTTTGACTTTTGAGACCGTCTCAGCTCCCCTTTTCTCCCTCTACCTGGTTTTGGATTGTAGAATGATTGCTGAGAAGCATGTGCCAAAACCCGGCTTGCTCCCTCCGATAATGTTCCCTGCATCCAACTAGAGCTCATGCAAGGATTCACCACCACAGGCTCTACTGCAGGAAGGCTGATCTTGGATGGCTGTCTGGCATGGCAAGGCTTTTGTCTACGATATGTGATGTGTATGTAAAAAGGCTAGGGCTATAAGTGGGGATATAGAAAATGGTTTGAGAGCTGGAGAGATGGCTTAGTGGTTAAGGTGCTTGCCTGTGAAGCCTAAGGACCCATGCTTGACTCTCCAGATCCCACACAAGCCAGACACATAAACTTGAGGCAAGGTCGCAAATGCCCACTAGGTGGCACAAGCATCTGGAGTTTTCAGTGGCTGAGACCCTAGTGTGCCAATGCTCTCTAAAAATAAAATTAAAGCCCATGGAAGCCTAAAAAAATGAAAGAAAAAGAAAGACAATGGTTTGAAACCCCAGCAGTCCCACTTCTCTCAGAATGTCTTGCAGAGAGGCAGCTAGCCCCTACTGGTTTCTGTCAGACACACCTATCAACTCTTGTCTGAATTATCTGTTGCCATAAAGGCTACATAATTCACTAGAATTCAGTAGTTCAAAACAAGTATCTAACTCCAGAGGGTCTTCATGTCTGTGTTTCAAAGTGGCGTAATCAGGGGGTATCGGGCATAGGTTCATGGCTTGCCTGTTGGCATCAGCTGCTTTAGGACAGTCTGCTGGAGAAACTCAGTAGCAGACATATCTGTAATCTGCATACGTCAGCCAGCTATGAAATGGTGGCCTGTGAGCCTCTTTGACTCTTGTGCTGTGTCTTATCCTTAGCCCAACTCAGAATGAATACCATCTCCTGATATAAAACCACAAGTCATGGCATATGCAACTTCCAGGGTTAGATGGCCAGTTAGGAGCCGCCTCCATGGGACTCTGAATATGAATGATCAGGATAGCAAAGGAAGGACTACATTCTGAAGAGAGGACGACGGGAAGAGAAACAGCGCTAGGAGGAGGTAACAGGACATCTGAGAAGCTTGGAGAATCATGAAGTTACCCCAAAGTGGTAGGAAATGGTCCACAGTTCCAGCCCAGGCTGTCTACTGGGCAGAGAAAGCCATAACCACAACCACAGATGCACATGTCAACTCTGCAACAGGAAACACGAAAAATCAAGTCACCATAATCCCTCCAAAAGACCATGGCTCCTCAGCACCTGAACCCAAAGATCCTGAACAGTTGAAATACCAGACAAAATTTTGCAAAGTTTGGCTGTAAAATGATCATTTGGGCTGGACAGATGGCTTAGCAGTTAAGGTGCTTGCCTGCAAAGCCAGAGGACCCAGGTCAATTCTCCAGAATCCATGTAAGCCAGATGCACAAGGTGGCGCATGAGTTTGGAGTTTGTTTGCGGTGGTTGGAGGCCCTGGCGTGCCCATTCTCTCCCTGTCTCACTGCCTCTTTCTCTCATAAATAAAACATAAAAGAATTTTTAAATGATAATTTATTTCAGAGAAGATACAAACAGGTAAATGAAGTAAGGATGTTAACTTGGGATCAGGACAAGAAATTAAACAGTATGAATGAGAAAATTCATCAAAGAAGTTGAGATGAAAACAAAGAGACATATGTTAGAAATGAAAAACTCAAAAAATCAAACAAAAATAGCAGGAATATCACCAACAGGCAATATGAGCAGAAGAAATAATATCAGGGATTGAAGACAATACAGGGATTGAGGAAATACAGTGCTCAATAATCATGACCACAACTTTCAATAATCCAGACAAAGTCAAGAGACTAGGTAAAAGAATCTGGAGCTGGAGAGATGGCTTAGAGGTTAAGGTGCCTGCCTGCTAAGCCTAAGAATGCCCGTTCGATTCTGCACGTCCCACGTTTAGCCAGACGCACCAAGTGACACAAGCACGCAATGCCGCACGTGTCTGGCGTTCATTCACAGTGGCTGAGAGGCTGCTGGCTCGCCCATTCTCTATCTGTCTCTGTCTCTCTGTCAAAAAAAAAAAAAAAAACTGCTGGACATAAAGGGATAGGTACTTCATGTCATCCATACACAGATCATGCAATAACTCAAATTCAAGGGTAAACTTCATAGATCAAATGGACTTAACAGACATCTCTGCAATATTTCAACAGCTGTGTAATATGCATTCTTCTCAGAACTCAGAAAACTTTCTCAAAAACATCACATTTGAAGCCACTTGCTTTAGCAAGTCCTAACAAATACAAAAACAAGGTTGTGCATTTTGTCAGATCATAATGGGAAACACAAGAGATCAGTGGCAAGAAAAGCCACAGAAACTATAAATGCAGAACAGATTGTGCAAAGCACTCCTGAAACCAGTGCCTCACTGAAGAAGTCCCGAGACTCTAATGAAAATGAAAGCCTCGCCTCTGAGAGCCGTTGGGAACAGCAAAGACCGTTCCACAGGGCGAGTTCATCATGATGAGTGCTTCCGTAAAAATATCAGAAAGCCGGAAATGGTAGCCTAGGCCTGTAATCCTCCTAGCCCTCAAGAGGAGGAGGCGAGAGGATCATGGCCAATTCAAGGTCCCCAGTCAGCCAGGCTTACACAGCAGGATCAGGTTTCAAAACAAGCGCAACAGGTTAGAGAGATGGCTTAGCAGTTAAGGCACTTGCCTGTGAAGCCTAAAGACCCATGCTCAGTGCACCAGATCCCACATAGGTCAGATGCACAACGTGATGCATGTGCAAGGTTGCACATTGCATACGATGTGGCACAGATGTCTGGAGTTCAGTTACAGTGGCGAGGCTCTGGCATGTCAATTCCCTCTCTTTCTCTCACTCTCTTGCTCTCATTTTAAAAAAAAAAAAGTCTGTTGGGCTTGCCTCAAAAAAAAAAAAAAAAAAAAAAAAAAGCCACAACAGAAAAAGAATATTCAAAGAGAACTCAAATGAATAATGTAATGACGCACTTCACAGTCTGAAAAACAAAAACAAGCTAAACTCAGATTAGCAAAATGAAAGGAATTTTTTTTTAAAGGAAGAAACATATTAATGAAATAGAGACAAAAAGAATACAGAGAATCAGTGAAACACATAGTTGATTCTTTGAAAAGATAAACAAGATTGACAAATCTTGGTCAAAGGACTATAAAAGAATAGGGGCTAAGGACATAGCTCAGTTCCTAAAAAGTTTGTCATTCAAGCATGAGGACTTGAGTTTGATCCACAGAACCCATTTTTATTAAAAGCAGAGATCCAGAGGCTCCTAAGAGCTAGTCACTGAAATTGACTTAAAACTCACCCACCACAGCTTGGGGAATTTTGTGGAAGAGGGGGTGGAAAGATTGTAAGAGCTACAGGTTGAGACATCTTGCCCAGAGGCATTCCCTCCTCCCCCCCCAAAAAAAAATAACTGACTGCTGCTCCCACAACGCATAACACACAACCCCGTGGGGAATACCTGCAACCCTACTGAGGAGGGTCCCCAATGGAATGAGGGCAGGGACAAAGGAAAAGAAGGTTCCAATACATGATGTATCCATACAAAATATGTTGTTAATAATAATGAAGAAAAAAATTCAGGCATGATGGTGCACTCTTGTAACCCAACATCGAGCAGGCAGAAATAGGAGGACCCCTAGAGCTTATTGGGCAGCCAGTCTAGCCTATTTGACAAGTTTCAAGCCTCTGAGAGATGTTCTCTCAAGAAAAGGTGGGTGACACCTGAGATTGTCTTCTGACTACACTGTGTACATTCACATGCACCTCCACACACATACGCCACACAAACAGAAGGAAGAAAACATATAAATCAACAAAGCCAGATGTGATATGGAGGGTCATTACAACAGAGACCAATGAAATGCAGAGAGTAATTAGGAAACACTTTGAAAATGTATATTAAACAACTTTGAAAATTCCACAAGAAGTGACTATATTCCTAGGAACACAATGTACCAAAATTAAGCCAAGAAACCGTTGTATGACTAACCATAAGGTTGAAGCAGTAATGGCCTCACAACAAAGCCCAAGACAGTATGGAGCCATTGCTTGACTCTATCATTTAAGAAGACTCTGATCCTCAAACTGTTCCCAAACAGAAAAAGTAAAACGCTGTTAGCAAATGTATCTTATTCAGTTGATATTACCCTGATACCGAAATCAAATATGAATACCACAAAAAAGAGAAAGGGGAAAGGGGAATGGGAAAGAAAAAAAAAGAAGGAAAGAAAAGAAAAGAAAGGGAAATACTACAGATAATATCTTTATTGAAGAGATAAAACCATTCTAAATTAAATGCTGGTAAACTGAATCCAGCAAGACTTTTAAAATGTCCTACATGACCAAGTTGGATTCATTCCAGGAATGCAAGGATGGTTCAACACACTCAACAAATGTGAGAACACAGTTAAATAGATTCAGGGATATACATCAATTGATCCTCTCTCTTCATAACTGCAGGGAAGGCCACCAACAAAGTTCAACACCCCTTCATAACAGGCCCTAAGGAAACTAGGAATAAAAAAATTACCTCAACATAATACTCTTCCTGTAAAAATCAGGAATGAAACAAAGCTATCCACTTTCCACTCTTGTTCAATGTGGTACTTGGACTTTTGCCGGAACAATAAGGCAAATTAAATAAATAAAAGATATATTGGGGCTGGAGATGTGGCTTAGTGGTTAAGGTTCTTGCCTGTGAAGCCTAAAGACCCATGTTTGATTCCCATGTACCCACAAAAACCAGATGCACATGGTGGCACATGCATCTAGAGTTTGTTTGCAGTGGCTAGAGGCCCTGGCACACCCATTCTCTCTATCTGCCTCTCTCTCTCTCTCAAATAAATGAATAAAATATTAGAAATAAAAGATAAAATAGGAAAGGAAGATGTAAAAATACCCCTACTTCCATATACTTTAATGATCCTAAAGACTGCACCAGAAAATTTTTAGATTGTATAAACCCTTTCTGCTATGTAGCAAAGTCAAATTCTGCACACAAAAACCAGCAGCTTCTCTATATACCAATAACAAACATGAGAAGGAAATCTGGAAAAGAATCAAATTCACAGTAGCCTTAAAATAAATAAAATGCCTAAGAATAAACCTAACCAGGGAAGAGAAAGAAAGAATGCGATAATGAAAACACACTGAAGAAAAAAATTGAAGACACTTTAGAAGGTAGAAATACCTCCCGTGCTCACAGATCCACATAATACTGTGACAAGTGCCACTATATCACCAAAAGTGATCTTCAGCGTCAATGCAATCCCTTAAAGTTGTAGTAACATTCTGTACAAACATGGAAAAAATAGCCCTAAAATTCTTGTGGAAATACAAGGGACTTTGAGTCACCAAAGCAGTCAGTCCTGAACAGAAATTACAATGCTGAGGGTTTTGCAATATTTAATTTTAAATTCTATTACACAGCCATCATAAAAGAACCATATGGTAATGGCACCATTGATTAATGGAATAGGCCAGAAAGAAACCTGCATGGCTACAGCCAAATGATTTTTGAGATACATGCTCAAAACATATACTGGAGAAAAGATAGCTACCTCCAACAAATGATGCTAGGAAAACTGGATATCTACAGGTAGAAGAATAAAACTGGGTCCAAATATCTCACCCTGTATACAATTCAAAATGCATCAAAGACCTTAATCCATGACCTGAAACTTTGAAACTAACTGTTAGAGGAAAACAAAGGCAAAACACGCTAAGGTCTGGATGTGAGGACTTTCTGAAGTGAACGCTGTACCTCATGAAGTAGCCTAAGAATTCACAAATGCAAGTGCATAATAGTCAGAAGCCTCCGCACAAGCAAAGAAACAAAAGACATTTTCTCCAGTTTCTCTAGAATTGGAGAAAATTGTCACCAGGTAGTAGAATACGTAACGACCCGCCAGCTTGCACAGCTCCTGCACGTCTCCTTACTGCATTCACCTGTTTGTTGGGGTCCTCTTCAAAGGCACTGGTCGCTTTCAGAAGAGGGCTTTGAATTATTTGGCATCTCAACTATGTCACTGACTTTGGATTCAGTTATTGGGGAGTTGTGAGCCCAGGAGCCATAAGATGATGAATTTGTGGGGTTGCCTTTGGTTTTGTACTTTTTGTTTGTTTGTCTGCTTGCAGTTTTGTGTGGATTGAACCCACAGCCTCACAAGTGCCAAAAACACACTACTACTGAGCTACATTCTTAGCTCTACCCCCTTTCTTTTTAAGTTTTGAGGCAGGATCTCACTAAACCATCCCAGCTGGCCTTCAACTCGCCTCTTGATTTCAGCTTTCTGAGTGATGGATGTACACTACCACACACCAAAGGGACATGGAGGGTAGATTGAGAAACAAGCATGGACTGGGAGTTCTAAAGGAGAACTGATGCAATGGTTCACAAAGAGATGGGCTGAGAATGTTCCAGATCCCAACATTCACATAAGTAAAGATCAAGGAGAGACAAAGTGACTTAAAAATAGGCTGGGCGGATTGTTTTAGCGGTTAAGGTGCTTGCCTGCAAAGCTAAAGGACCTGGGTTTGATTCCCCAGGACCCATGTAAGTGAGATGCTCAAGGTGGTGCATGCATCTGGAGTTCGTTTGCAGTAGCTGGAGATCCTGGAATGCCCAGATTCTCCCTTTCTCCCTCTTTCTCTCCCTCTCTCCCTCTCTCTCTTAAATAAATAAATAAATAAATAAATAAATAAATAAATAAATAAAAAATAAAATAATGACTTAAAAAATAAAGAAGACCTAGCTATCAACTGGAAGTGCCAAGATCAAGGCATAGGTGACAAGATCACCAGCAAAGGTCAAAAAGCCCCCAGAGGCACCTACAGTGTGGGAAAATAGCCAGCGAGCAGACAGCAGACACCCTCTGAGGATGGATGGCAGTCACCTCTTCCTGCCCATGTAATGTGGAGTCTGAAACACATCACGGACAGCCTCCTTGTGTACCAGCTGGTCTGGTGGCCTCAAGGGTGGTACAGCCCAGGGCTCCATCTTCACACTGAGGAGTGAGGTTGTTCAAGCAGAAGAGACGATGAGGACTGTCCTCCTCCTCCTCTTCCTCCTCCTTCTATTTCTCCTTCAGGGATCTGGCCTGTAGCTTTCTCTCCCTCTCTCTCCTTCCTTTCTTCCATCTTTCCTTTTCTTCTTTTCTTGTTTGCTTTATCTTCCTCCTGTTCCTTCTCCTCCTCCCTCCTTAACAAGGGTGTTTCTGTCCCTCGTGTTTGCAGGGATCAACACGGCAATTGCCTCAGGGTGCCCACAGAGGGCACTGCTCTCTAAGAGAGGAGACTTGGGGACAGCTCCGAGGCTCTTCACACACGGCCTGGGTAAGCCCTCCTGACGATGCAAGTGACATCCACATTTTACGATAGTTAATAGCTGTTGTACAAAGTTAAGACCAGATTTTATTGAATAATGACAAAGATGGAAATTTCAATCAGAAAATGCTCCAGGATTAGAAAACGGCAGGTACCTGGTGCTCTGCTGTATCTAACACGCAGTTGGATCCTTTGCCTAGGAACAAGGAAGTGTGGTAGAATTGCCCAATTGCGCAGGGTTGGAGAGAAAAGAGAGAGCGAGCACTCAGGCATGAGCAGTCAGGAGTCAGAAAGAGTTCTTGCTTTGATAAGATGTCATCGAAACACGTTTGATCCTCTGGAGTGTGACCCTGGACGTCCCTCACTGTATGCCAGGCATACATGTCTCATTTTCTCTTTCATTAACAGCCATAGTTAAGGAATCTGGGTCACCAGAGAGGTCAAGAAGCATGCCAGAAGCTAAATGGCCCAAACCTAGGAAGATGGGAGTGGAGTCCTGGACTAATGGATGCCATAAGGTTCCCCTGGGCCCTCTCAAATGCATGCGAAGTCAGGCCCTATGCCATCCATCTCTGTTCTGAACTTTTTTTTTGCCTTACGGCTTTACGTGAACAACACACCCACCCCGACACCGTGATTCTGTGCAGCTCTCTCAGGGTCCCATGCGGGTGGGGAGGACCATGCCTTTCTTCCCACTTGTGAGCCCTCAGCTGGGCTCATGGATACTACTGCAGTTCACGCCTCTGTTGGATGAGACTGGCTCCTCCAGGCCCAAGGGTGCTTGGCATGGTCCACTGTCAGCACTCTAGCATGGACTTGTTGCTATGGCAATCCAGAGGGCTCTGAGGGTACAAGTTGACAGTGCACAACTTCTTGAGCTAGCATCCCACACTCACTTCCTCTAGGTTCTGTCGAGCAAAGCTAGCTATAAGGATAGCCCAAATCAAACTTAGGGGTAAACAATTACATTTCTTTTTTTTTAATTTATCAAAGTTATTTATAACACTGAACACATTGGAAAACATCCAAATGCATTGTACAGTTGAATACCCAATACTCCGTGTCTTCAATCGAATTTATGAGCCATGAAAATTAATCATTTCAAAGAATACTTACAGCAATAAAATTTTTCATAATACATCATTGTTGCAGTCAGGTTCACATTGCTGGCAGAAATCACCAGACCAAAGGCAGCTTGTGGGGAAAAAAAAAAGTTTCTTTTGGCTTACAGACTCGAGGGGGAAGCTCCATGATGGCAGGGGAAAACGATGGCATGAGCAGAGGGTGGACATCACCTCCTGGCCAACATCAGATGGACAGCAGCAATAGGAGAGTGTGCCAAACACTGCCAAGGGGAAATGGGCTATAACACCCATGAGCCCCTCCCAAACAGTACACTGCCTCCAGGAGGCGTTAATTCCCCAATCTCCATCAGCTGGGAACCTAATGTTCAGAACACCTAAGTTTATGGGGGGAGGGGCACCTGAATCAAACTACCACAATCATTAAGTGGGAAAAAGCAATCTATAAAAAAATGCCACAAAGCCGGGCATGGTGGCGCATGCCTTTAATCCCAGAACTCGGGAGGCAGAGGCAGGAGGATCACCGTGAGTTCGAGGCCACCTTGAGACTACATAGTGAATTCCAGGTCAGCCTAGGCTAGAGTGAGACCCTACCTTGAAAAACCAAAAAATAAAAAATACAAAAAATGCCATAGAGTATCACCCAAACTTAATAATATAAATTATTGAATTATCATATAGCAAATACATAACAATATACAGCAAAATATAAATAGGATTGAAACACTTCCGTTTCTTAATGTCAAGGTGTGTGGGTACAAGAAGGAAATGACTCACCATTTTTATAAACACTGACCACACTGAGTGAGTGCGCAGACCACCAGACTGTCAGCCAGGACTGTGGGAGAACTTTCCGCTTCCGTGCGCCGTCACGTTTTCTGGTTTCTGCAGGTTGTGGACTGCCACTCTCCTTTGCACCATGGAGGTTCTGTGGGCCAGACTACCCTGTCTGAGTAAGGTGGCATTCTTCCAGACTGGCTCCCCAGAAGTTCTTGGAGGCATGTTTTTGCTTCTGGGCCTCTGCTTCTCCTGGTCAGCTCTCCTGGCTGCAGCTCGCTGCAGGGCTTCAGCCATTCATCTTTATTCCTGTGAGCTGATGAATGGAGGTGGTTTTGCTTTGATTGTCCCTCTGTGGCAGCCTGCTTCCCTGGCCATGGTAGGGGCAGAAGCTACTAAAGGACTGTGGCTATTAATGGACAGAGTCCGAGCCTCACTGCTCATTCCAGGATGCTGGGTCTGGAGACAAGAGGCATTTCCTTCTCTGTGAGGTTGGCCACCATTCCAATCTCCACCAACGGCCTCCCTGGCCTTTAGAAATTATGAGGTAAGACTTTTTATTTTTTTTAATATTTTCATTTTTATTTATTTATTTATTTGAGAGAGAGAGAGAGAGAGAGAGATACAGAAAATAGACAGGTAGAAAGCTGGGTGTGGTGGTGCACGCCTTTAATCCCAGCACTCGAGAGGCAGTGGTAGGAAGATCACCATGAGTTCAAGGCCACCCTGAGACTACATAGTGAATTCCAGGTCAGCCTGGACTAGAGTGAAACCCTACCTCGAAAAACCAAAAAAAAAAAAAAAAAAAAAGAAAGAAAGAAAGAAAAGAAAATAGACAGGTAGAGAGAGAATGGGGGTGCCAGGGCCTCCAGCCACTGCAAACGAACTCCAGATGCGTGCACCCCCTTGAGCATCTGGCTTACGCGGGTCCTAGAGAATCGAACTGAGATCCTTTGGCTTTGCAGGCAAAGACACTCAACCTAAGCCATCTCTCCAGCCAGACTTTTTATTTTTCATGAAGATATTTTTATTTATTTGAGAAACAGAGAAATAGAGGGGGGAGAGAAAGGGAGACAGAATGAGTGTGGCAGGGCCTCTTGCCACTGCAGACAAACTCTAGATGCTTGTTTCACTTTGTGCAGCTGGCCTTAAGTGGGTACTAGGGAATCGAACCCAGACTGATAGGCTTTGCAAACAAGCACCTTTAACCAGTGAGCCATTTTATTTTTTATTCGTCATGTACATAATGTGAATACAGTCATGTTGGTACCATCGTTAGCCTCCTCCCTGTCCTCCACCTTCCGAAGGGACCCTTCTAGTTGGGGAATGTGGGTCGTGCATTGTGGGGGTAGCCATCAGTTATGGGGAAGAGACAATGTCCCTGTGATAATGTCCCAACTGTGGCTCTAACCATCTTTCCGCCCCCTCTTCCATGAATTTCCCTGAGCCATGTTGGGTTCGTTTTAGGTCTACTTCAGTGATGAGGTCTTGGGAGCCTCTGTGTCTCTGGATCTCTGCTTTGGTAGGAGGCGAGTGTTCTCTGTGTCTGTCTCCTTCACCCTCGTGCTAGTGTCAGGTTCACCAAGAAAGCAGCACTCTTGCTTATTTCCCCCATTCCTCTATGGCTTCAGCTGGGGCCCTGGTGAGGTGCAATGGGCTGATTCTCTCCTCAGGTTCGGCGTCCATCTTTCCTTCCCCGCGAGGTGAGGCGTGGTTAGGTGGAAGCCATCTTGACCGGAGGCTTCCAGAGAAGACCTTTTCACTTGCCAGCACGCTTACGCTTCTCTCCCAGATCACTGCTGTCAACTTTCGGACATGCTACTGCTGCTTCTATCTTAACCCATGGGCCATCTCTCCACTCCACACTCCCTCTGGGGAGCGCTTCCACCTCTGTCCTCCTCCTTACAGACGGGCTCTGACGATGACTGCGTGCACCACTCCAGCTCACACCTCTCTGCTCAGCGCCCCATTCTCAAACTACTTTTGCCAAGACTGATGCCAAGGCCAGCGGGCATTCTCTGTCCCCAGGTAATTATCCACAGGTGGCCACTTTCTCCTGCAGAAACCCTACCTTTCTTTACTTGGCTTGGTGGCTCATCCTTGTCAACGTGACTGGATTTGGAATCACCTAGGAGACACCCCTCTGGGTATGTTCATGAGACTGTTTTAACAGGGCCTTAAGGGACTGGGGGTTCTGGACTGAATAAGAAGGAAGAAGTGAGCTCAGTGCCAGCATGCCCCTCCCTGCTTCCTGACGGCCACGCAATGTGACCGGCTGCCTTGCGCTTCAGCTGCCCGCCTTCCCTGCCATCATTGCTGCACTTCTCTGAACTGTGAGCTAAAACCCTTTCTCAGGTATCCGGTCACAGTGATAAGAAAAGTACTAATGCCCAGCTCTTGCCTTTTTTTCTTTCCTCACTGAACATCTCACCCTCATTCCCCTGGACACTAAACACTAGAAGCTCCTAAGAGCTCAGGCTTTCTTCTTGGTTACACGATTTCATCCTGTCATGGCACCAGCTGTATGCCAAAGACACCCACACTTATGTATTCAGCCTAACCTCTTCCTTCTTCTAAATCCAGCTACCTGTTTAACATCACCACTTCAATGGATGTTTATCCAGCATCTCAAATTCAGCCTGCTCAAGCCCGAATCCTGGTTGTTCCCTCATGTCTGCTTTTCCTACTATTGCTTCTAGTCCGGTTAAGGACAAGGTTTTCACCCGAGTTTTTCTTCTGCACTCCTCTCTTGCTTTCACGTTGTATCCAAGAACCACCAAATCCTACAGCTCTCCTATTTCTGGAATTTGTATATATTTATATATTTTTTTGCTTTCTGATTTGAGACTATTTTTGAATATACAAAAATGACATGGTTTAGGGGCTGCAGAGGTAGCGCAGAGGTTAGAGGCACTTGCTTCCCAGGCCTGATGAGCAAGGTTCTATTCCTAGTACCCATGTAAAGCCAGATGCAATAAGCGGCACATGCATCTGGAGTTCGTTTGCATGTAAAGCCAGATGCAGTAAGCGGCACATGCATCTGGAGTTCGTTTGCATGTAAAGCCAGATGCAGTAAGCGGCACATGCATCTGGAGTTCGTTTGCAATGGTAGGAAGCTCTGCTGAGCCCATACTCATTCTCTCTGCGGGCTTCTGTTTCTCTCACTCACTCTGATAAATAATAAATAAATCATTAAAAATTACATGGTGGCACACGCCTTTAATCCCAGCACTTGGGAGACAGAGGTAGGAGGATTGCCATGAGTTTGAGGCCAACCTGAGACTATATAGTGAATCCCAGGTCAGCCTGGGCTACAGTGAGACCCTACCTCAAAAAAAAAAAAATTACATGGTTCAAAGCCAAAAACCATTCAAATGAATCCATTTGTTTTTTTTTTTTTTTTTTTTTTTGCTCTATGACAGTGTTTTGTTTCATTGTCTATAACCCAGGCTGGGTTTTCATCATCTGTTTCTCACTCAGCAGCACATTCCCGAGACCGCTCCAGTTCATGGGCATTTCCCTCATTCACTTAGCATTTGTTCTGTTGCCTAGATGTGCTATAGTTGGTTCAACCAACCAGAATAACATCCCATGAACACTTGAGCTGTTCTGGTCTTTTGCTATTACAAATATGACTGCAACTAATGTCTGTACATACATGCTTTGTACTTTATCTTTGGGGTATATTTCATGACTGCCCCATGACTTCTGTGGTGGTTTGAATCAGGTGTCCCCTGTAAACTTATGTGTTCCGAATGCTAGGTTCCCAGCTGATGGCAGTTTGGGAATTGGGCCCTCCTGGAGGCCACCAGTATATTGTTGGGCTTATTAGTGTCATAGCCAGCTTCCCCTTGCCAGTGTTTGACACACTCTCCTGCTACTGTTGTCCACCTGATGTTTGCCAGGAGGTGGTGTCCACTCTCTTCTCATGCCATCGTTTCCCCCTGCCATCATGGAGCTTCCCCTCGAGCCTGTAAGCCAAAATCAACCCTTGCGGCGTCCACACAAGCTGCTCTTGGTCGGGGTTTACGGTCAGGAATGTAAAGCTGACTACACAGCCTCCTTAGAGATAGAGTGCGTCTTTCTAAGTTGAATATCATCAGGAGAGTGGACCGTGGTATTATTATATCGTCTTCAAACTCTTTTTAGCTCTCTGTCACCCAGGTCCTTGGTAATTGTACCTCCTCGTGCTTGTGACTGGTGAGCCACAGGACAAGTTCTGGACGGTGGGTTACGAGTAGAACGGGTGATGGGTATACATTCAGGGATGAGGTGATAGTTGATGTCGGGCTCTTCAAAATTCTCCTGTCACTCCTGTCTCTATCTGTCTCTTCAGTACTTGCCCACTGGCATGTGTGCCTCCACAACTGGCACAGAATTCTTTTTCTTTCTTTTTTTTGTCTCCCATGATCACCCACTTTCTTTCCTCCACTGGTTAACTAAATGAGGTCGTGTGGTACAATGTCCACAGCGGACAACCGTTTCAGTGAGAGAGACATCTCTTTGGTTTAAGTCTCTCTGACCTTAGACCTGTTTATAAGGCAACATAACACAGCCTGACCTGGCTGGTGCCCCTTCTTCAGTGCTGGACTCACACGTTTCCTTTTCTGAAAAGCCTTCTCCACCCCCTACTTAAAAGTGCACTGGGGACAATGGAACACTCAGAAGTCATAGGTTGTTACTAGAAAATTCTCAGTGCTGGGGACGGGATACCTTCCAGAGAGTTGTTGGCTAGGGAGGTCACAGATACCCCCAAAACATTATAGGCCATTGCCAAGGCCCTTGGTTTCCCACCAGGAACAGATGGTAGGACCCTGTTGCTAAAGACTCCACATACTTGGGCTGCAAGGTCACTGAGAAATTCTGCTGGACTGAGCTGAAAGCCTCTTCCATGTGGACCAGCTGACAGAAAGCTGGAAAAAGCTACACTGCATGCAGGTCAATGGAAGAGAGAGAAAACACCAGTGAAGATACTCAACAATGAACACTGCAAGCCTTAAATTTGGCCAACCAGGCCAAATGAGCCAATGGGTGCAATAGTGGCATGTCTGTTATGGGGGAACCAACTGCTCTCTAATTGAATTGGAGGCCCGCTCCATGGGAGGGAATACATCCCTGATACTGAAAACCTATGACAGGGGTAGTCATGAGCCCTAGGGGTGTAACGTCTGCTGGTGTCTGGCTAACTGTATATACTATGCTCACCAAACTGCCCAGTAAGCACTTCTCTTAATGTCTATACCCATATATTAATGCTACTCTCACTTTTGGTTAGAGAAGCTTCTCTTTTCAGATAGTGGCAACCTTGGAATGACTCAGAAGGCACCATGGTGCTGAGAAGTGACAGAGGAGTGCTCAGCACTGAAACATCTCTAACAAACCTTCCAAGGCTCAGGGTCTATTGCGGAAGAGGAGGCAGAAAGAATGTAAGAGCCAAAGGAAGAGTAGGACTCCTTACAATGTGCTCCTCCAGACACAAAATGGCCTGGATATCCATGATCTCGCAGTGCCTGACACTACCTACACATAACATAACCATCATAACAGGAGGAAAAGATCATGACATCAAACTGAAAAGAAAGACTGATTAAGAGGGGGAGGGGATATGATAGAGAGTGGAGTTTCAAAGGGGAAAGTGAGGGGAAGGAGGGAATTACCATAGGATATTGTCTATAATTAAGGAAGTTGTCAATAAAAAAGTAACAAAAATGTTTTTTAAAAAAAAAGTGCATTGGGCTGGGGAGATGGCTAAGTGGTAAAACACTTACTACACAAGTACACACGAGTACTGGCTGTGGGCTACCCCCTGCTTTCACCCTAGGGGTTTAAAACCAATCATCCGCTCGTGTCTTCACCTTTTTCCACAACCAGTGATCTGTTCAGGGGTGACACATGACCCATTTGGACTATGAGAGAAAGTGAATTCTGAAGAGCTGTTTCTCTCTCTCTCTCCCTGAGTGACATAAAACAGGGATGTGAGCCCTGAACGGCAACCATGGGGAAGCCTGGAATGTGTGTATTGACTGCAACAAACCCAAGGAGAACATCAGTAGAAAGCAGAGAGGCAAAAAGAAGCATCTAGGCCAGCCGTGGTGGCGCACACCTTTAATTCCAGCACTTGGGAGGCAGAGGTAGGAGGATCGCTGTGAGTTCGAGGCCAGCCTGAGAATACATAGTGAATTCCAGGTCAGCCTGGGCTAGAGCGAGACCCTACCTTGAAAAACAAAAATAAAAACAAAACAAAAAGGCATCTAGGCATATGGAGACATCCCTGGAGCTGCTTGAGCAAGTCTCACTGGAACTCAAACTAAACCTGGGCTTTAACTGTTACACCGACACCTTCTTTCACGTTGGGAGTCACTCGGAAGTCCTCACTGGCTTTATGAACCACATACGGCTTGTTTCCAGGTTTAAATGAAACAGCACTCAGCAAAGCATGGCGTACAGGTTCCGTCAGCCAGTGGTAACCAATATCATTAATATGGTGCCTGAACTTGGCAGTTTTGTGACTATTTAATCCCATACCCCCTGTGGTGGTTTGAATGAAAATGTCACCCTTAGCCCCACGTGTTTGTTACCTAAGCTGCTGAAGGAGGGGTGTTGCTGAGGGTGGACCTTGCGCCTAGCCCTATTGGGTGTTCAGAGCTACCTTGCTCTCGCTGCAAGCCCTCTCCCTGCCCCCTTCCTTGATGGATGAAGTGGTAAGCCAGGTGCCATCATTTCTCCACCATTATGAAGCTTCCTCTTGAAACTGTGAACCTGAAATAAACCTTTTCTTCCCATAAGCTGCTCCTGGTCGGATGAATTGTCCTAGCAAGGAGAAGCAAAGGGCTCCACCTCCACATTGGCGTGTTTCTGTTTTTGCTTCCATATTCAATTTCTCCCCCAAAGACAAGCACCGAGCGGACTGTCCAGACCTCACTAGCCTTGGCTTCAGGCTCCCCTGGCACAGCCACAGGGCCTGCTCCGTGCCATCTCATTCCCCCCACGGCTCAGACTCTGTTTTGGGTGATGTTCATCTGCCTCGAGCTTACATGTTCGTCTGTGTTTCCAGGAAAGCAGTCCTAAAGCCCCTTCCCAGAAACCCCATCCACGCAAACAAAGGCAACGAAAAGAAGGTGTAAACTTCTCACAGCAAGCTGGGATTAAAAATTGTGATAAAGAGGTTATTATGTGTCCAGACTTTTTACACAAGAATTGGAAGAGATACAACCCAAAGAATAATAAACAGAGGGAGGCTGGCTAATGCAGAGCAGATGGGCTGGGCTTGTGGGGCCTCACTAAGCATTTCAGCGGCTTTCCCTTTCGACCTTTGGACTCGGGATGACTGAGCACCGCCTTCCTTAGTTAAAAATAAAGACGCGTCATTGGGAAAAACCATACATACGACTGATTTGATTTATAGGGTGGTAGTGGAGTACGTTTTCAAGAACCTGCTATATTTTGTGGCAAATATTTCCCATTTAACTCTGGCCACAGCTTTGTGTGTGTGTGTGTGTGTGTGTGTGTGTGTGTGTGTGTGTGTAGTATTATTCATGTTCATGTATGTACATATGTGTGTACACGTATACATGTACATGCACATATGGAGGACAGAGCTCAACATCAGGGGTCTTCCTCAATCACTCTCCAACTTGTTTCTTGAGACCGAGCCTCTCCGTGAACCTGGAGCATACCGATTTGGCTAGAATAGCTAGCCAGCAAGCTCCCCAGTGCTCAGGCTGCAAGCACGTACCATAGTGCCTAACTGTTACCAGGGTGCAAGGGATCCAGACTCAGGTCCTCATGTCGCATGACAAGCACTTTACCAACTGAGCCATCTCCCTAACACATGAAAACTTAAGTTCTGAAGGGTTTGTTGCCCAGTGAGGCAGGCACAGCCAGTGCACAGGAGAAAGGGTCATGGCCAAGTGAATTTGAGTAATACTGATGCACACACACACCACACAGACACACACATACCCACACACACTACACACATACACACACAACTATACACCTAGTATATGTCCAATATACTCTACATAATTAAAGAGTACAACGTGGTAAGTTTTGACATGTTTATTCCTAGGAAATCTTCATTATGAAAATCAATCAAGATGGTGACCATCCACCAAGCGACCTATACAACCACCCAGCCAAGCGAGATGAACGCACTGGGGTGACAGTGGCATGACTGTAATGGATGACCAACCACTGTCTGGTTGGATTGAAGTTCTGCTCCACAATAGAGGATTCGCACCTGGTACTGAAAACCTAGAGGCAAAAGCTATGACCAGTGTGTGTTGCGGGGGGGGGGTGTCCTAGGACCTAGTAAGGAAGCTATTACTCCTTATTTGCCTAAATGGAGACATCGTGCCCATCAAATTGCCCTCTAAATATTTCTATTTCTTCTGATCTTTGTACAGAAAAGCTTCTGTTTACAGATGGGGGAGGGGAACACTCAAAAGCAGCCAAGGTCCTGAGTACAAGAGTCTGTATGGAGACATTTCTACTGTGCCCACCAACGCCCAGGGAACACTGCAGAAGAAAGGGCAGAAAAAAATGTAACAGGGCTGGAGAGATGGCTTAGCAGTTAAGGCATTTGCTTGCAAAACCAAAGGACCCAGGCTCGATTCCCCAGGACCCTCATAAGCCAGATGCACAAGGGGGCACATGTGTCTGAAGTTTGTTTGCAGTGGCTGGAGGTCCTGGCACGCCCATTCTTTCCTTCCCCCTGCCTATTTCTCTCTCTCAAATAGATAAATAAATAAAATGAAATATTAAAAAATGTAATAGAGGATGGGGAGGAGTGCTGTGGAATGCTGTCTTCTGGACATGAAGTGGCTGTTACGTTCAGGACCTCATACTGCTGTCCTTATCTGTCCCAGACCTGTACAATGGTGGCCCCATCAATGTTCCAACATGGACAGTGTTGCACGTACTTCCACTTTGCTGGGATAAAGCAGCTGATGGGAGGAAAGCATTTATTGTGGCTTACAGTCTCGAGGGGAAGCTCCATGATGGCAGGGGAAGCATGGCACGAGCAGAGGCTGGACATCATCTGTGTCATATCAGGTGGACAACAGCAGCAAGAGGGAGAGCGGGACTCTAGCAATAGGGAACTGGCTGTAACATCCCTATCCTGTACCCAGCAAAACATCTCCTCCAGCAAGACTCTACTTCCCAAATTACCATCAGCTTGGGACCAAGCACCCAAAACACCTGAGTCTACAGGGCAGACCTGATTCCAACCACCACAGATGATGAAGAAGGGACAGAAAAAAATCATCAAGGGCTGGAGAAATGGCTTAGCCGTTAAGGCATTTGCCTATGAAGCCAAAGGATCCCGGTTTGATTCTCCAGGACCCACGTAAGCCAGATGCACAAGGGGCACATGTGTCTGGAGTTTGTTTGCAGTGGCTAAAGTCCCTGGCATGGCCATTCTGTCTCTCTATCTGCCTTTCTTCTATCTCTCTCTCTGCTGGCAAATAAATAAACACAATTTTTTTTTTTTTTTTTTTTTTCGAGGTAGGGTCTCACTCTGGCTCAGGCTGACCTGGAATTAACTATGTAGTCTCAGGCTGGCCTCGAACTCATGGCGATCCTCTTACCTCTGCCTCCCGAGTGCTGGGATTAAAGGCATGTGCCACCACGCCCGGCAATAAACACAATTTTTAAAAAATCATTAAAATAAAGAGGGACTAATCAGAAAGATGGAAGGGGGCGGGAAGTGGGGAGACAACAAGAGGTAATGGGAGGAGATTATGATCAACATACATTATGCTGAGAAACACTGATGCACAGACACACACGTGCGCGTGCACACACACACACACACACACACACACACACTTGCATATTTACATAGCAATAGCCTTACTGAGATCTAATTCATGTTTGACAGTTATCAATAAACGTTAAATTTTAAAAATGTTGAACATATCCAGTTCTTCCAAAAGCCCCCGTGCCCTTTTGTAATCCTTTCCTCTTCCACATTGCTGCAATGCCCTCCTAACCACCGGCCTGCTCTCTGTCGCTACACATCAGCTGCAGCTTTGTAGAGGTTTGTATAAATGGAATCACCATGTGTTACTTTCTCTGCCTTGTTTTACATTTATTGCCTTGAGATTCACTCATATTATTGCCTGTTTATTGTATTGTTTTTCTGTGGTTGGGTAGGTGCGGTGTTTTGAATGGGAAATGTCCCGCTATAGGCTCATGTGTTTGAACACTTGGGTCCCCAGCTAGTGGTGCTGTTTAGGAAGGTGAAAACTGTAGGCGGAGGAGCCTTGCTGGAAGACGTGTGTCACTGTGGACGGGCCTTTAGATTTTATGAGTTAAGACCCCAACATTCTCCCCTGGCATCTGCCTACACATACGTGGGGCACACATATCTGTACACACACACACATAAAAAACAAAAAGGAAGGGCTGGAGAGATGGCTTTTCAGTGAAGGCGTTTGCCTACAAAGCCTAAGGACACAGGTTCGATTCCCCAGTACCCACTTAAGCCAGATACACAAGGTGATACATGCATCTGGAGTTCATTTGCACTGGCTAAAGGCCCTGGTGTGCCCATTCTCTCAAATAAATAAATAAATAAATAAATAAATAAATAAATAAATAAATAAGATATTTTTAAAAAGTAAAAAAACAAGATTGGTGGGAGAGAAGGAAAGTAAGGAAGGGAGAGGGGTCTGTTGGAGCAGAGGTCAAGACCAGGGAGCTAGCCTTCACCGAGGCTGTCTCGGCATGCCGAGCAAGGGCGCGCTTCCTCAGCCTTACAGACACCGAGGGCTGACAGCCCCTCTTCGTCTCTCTTCAACCGTTTAAAGGAGGCATCTCACTTAAGTTCTGGAGCCTGGTGACTTGTCATATTGTAGGAGGCCTACAGGAACAGGCACAAGCACAAAATCAAGTGGAATGTCTGGGTACTTCCCATAAAAATGTTTTCTAGGCCGGGCGTGGTGGCGCACGCCTTTAATCCCAGCACTCGGGAGGCAGAGGTAGGAGGATCGCCGAGAGTTCGAGGCCACCCTGAGACTACATAGTTAATTCCAGGTCAGCCTGGACTAGAGTGAAACCCTACCTCGAAAAAAAAAAAAAAAAAAAAAAAAATGTTTTCTAAATCAACTTGAAATGTAAAAACGATCTCAAAATGTCATAATCTGGGAAGTCACTTAAATAAACAAAGGGCCGAAGGACAGGATAGCATGGACCTTGTCCCCCAGGCCTGAATGGGGGACACTCTTGGTAACATGAGGTCAGACTGGGTAGCTGCAGTGTCGGCTGTTGGGCTTTTGTCTTTGAACGTACACCTTCTGTTTGGGTGCCCCTGGTCTTCCACGAGACTGCGGCTTTGGGTGTTCATTTCTGCTTCACTTCCCCTCGTGACTGACGCAGACAGTTCATCCCAGCTGTCAAGCTGATTGGATCAGGAATCAAGGGATGGACGAGTGTCTAGGCCCATCGGTGAGAGTATTTCCAGGAAGTACCAACTGAAGGGGAAGACCACCCCCCCACACACACCCAGAGGGGGCAGCACCTTCTGGTGGTCCACAGACAGAGAATTCCTAAGGAGAGGCGGGGCTGGCCTCCTTCGCTCCTTGCTGGAGATGCATCTTCCATGTCGCTACCATCCTTCACGGACATCTGAACCAAGCTTCTTGGCCCTTCCAGCGCAGCCTGAAGACAGCGGTTGTCCCCAAACCCACAGACTTTCAGTGCTGGATTGGAACTGCCGAGGCCTCTAGCTCAGCAGCCTGAGCAGCTATTTATTGGGTTTTCAGACTCTCCAGCCTGCAGACAGCCGTTGTTGGACTGCCCAGCCTGTCCTGTGTAAGGCAGCCTCATAAATCCCTTTAGAATACATGTTCATTTGATCACTTCTGTTCCATCTAGGAAGCCTGACTCACACACTGTCTTTCTCTTCTTTTTTAAATATATTTTACTTATTTCTTTATTTATTTGAGAGGGGGGGAGAGAGAAAAAGGGAGGGAGAGAGAGAATGGGCTCCTTAGGGCCTCTGCAAACGAACTCCAGACACATGCACCACCTTGTGCATCTGGCTTATGAGGGTCCTGGGGAATCGAACTGGGGTCCTTTGGCTTTGCAGGAAAATTCCTTAACTGCTAAGCCATCTTCTCCAGCCCCACACAGTGTCTTTCTGCAGAGGAATAATTGAGGGACAGCAATGGCTCTCAGGCCTGGCAGTCTGAGACCAAGTAGATCAGGAATCGGTTCTGGCCTCAAGTCTCAGGCTCCAGCGAGGTCAGTTCCCTTAACACAGAGCCATCCCAACAACAGGAAGCACTGGGTCTCCTCAGCTTCATTGTAGCCCGACTCAGAAAGACAACCTTGGGGCTGGAGGGATGGCTTAGTGGTTAAGGCACTTGCCTGCAAAGCCAAAGCACCCTGGTTCAATTCTCCAGGACCCACGTAAGCCAGATGCACAAGGTGGTGCATGTGTCTGGAGTTCGTTTGCAGTGGCTGGAGGCCCTGGCATGCCCATTTTTTTTTTCTCTCTCTCTCCCTTTCTCTCTGTCAAATAAATAAATAAAAAAAAAATTTTTTTTTTTTAAAAAAAAGAAAGGCGAGTGCGGCCATGCACCAACACCATCCACTCATCACCAAGGCACGGAGGCTAATGTCGCTTGGCTGCTTCTCACATGTGCCACTGGCTTTATCACTTTCAATCTTCACGACTATCTGAGTATGATCCCCTGTTTACAAGCGGGGAAACTGAGCCCTAGGTTGGCTATCTTTTCAAGGTCACATGCTCAACGTTCTGAACAGAATGCGCGTGTTCCCTCAAAATTCCCGTGTTGAAGCCTTCACTCCCAGAGTGACTAAAGGGATGAGGGTGGGGTGGTGATCTGACACAGTGAGTGTCTTTTATAAGAAGAGTTGCCAGAGCTCAGTCACGTGGACTCTTCCCTTCTCTTTTCTTTTTTATCCCCTTGTGTAGCTAAGAATTAAGTCCAGGGCACTTAATATGCTAGATCAGCTCTCTACCACTAAGCAACACACACACACACACACACACTGTCTCTCTCCTCCTTCTGTTTCTCCCTCCCTCTCTCCCCCTCTTCTTCCTCTCTCCCTCTCTTCCCCCTCTGTTCTGTTCGTCTTTTCCCTGTCTTGTCCTCTCTCTCTCCCTCTCCCCTTCCTCCACTCTCCCTTGCCCTCTCTTTTCTTCTCTCCACACTCTCCCTCTTTTCTCCCCATGCAAGTCCAAATAAAAGGCCCTTTGAGGACAGAGCAATGTTCCAAACATCACAGCTCAGTCTAGCCTCACTGCAACATGTTCAGACACTTACATGAGCCTACGGTTGGGTAAAATCCTCTAACCAAAGCCTATTTTACAAAGAAAGCACAGAACTTCCCGTGTAAGCTACGGAGCTCTTCCCTGGAAGTGAAAAAGCAGGCCCGTTGTGGTACAGATAGTCTTCCATGCCACTGTAAAATCTAAAGATCGTCATTTTCATATTTTTGTGTTTTGGCAAGTGGTAGGCTCGTTTTAATCTTTAAATTGAGATGAGGGTTTTTTTAATCTTGGCTTTTTTTTTTTTTTTGATTTTCAAAGTAGGGTCTCGCTTTGGCCCAGGCTGACCTGGAATTCACTATGTAGTCTCAGGGTGGCCTTGAACTCACAGTGATCCTCCTACCTCTGCCTCCCGAGTGCTGGGATTAAAGGCGTGCACCATCACGCCCGGCTTTAAATCTTGGCATTTTAAAATGCAAATGTTTACTCTAACACGGATGTTTGATACTTAAGGCTGTTTCACTAAATTTAGATCTCAGGAGGAAAACATTTTGAGCATGGAAACAGGTTGGCAATGTTCTACCCAATAGTAGCAGTCGGACTTTTGGCTGTTGAAGTACTTCAGTGGGAAAGTATTTGCTCAGGTCTCTGCTATTATAGTTGAAGGTTTGGCGATAAGTGTGTGACTTCCCCTTGAACTTTCTGGATGTCAAAACCATGTGGAAGCCTCGTTACTTTATGTGCACAGAAATGAGGCCAGGCAACCTGTAAAGAGCTGGCATCGGGAGCAGCATGGAGCTACGTGCCAGTCGTCGGGGTAACGGCTGGCTGCCCTGCGATGATCTGGATGTTTTTATTTCTCTCTCTCTCTCTGTCTTTTGGAGCCGTCTGGACAAATCACTTCTTCCACATGTTGGCTGTTGTCCTTAAGCTTTGCTGGCAAAGTCCCTTCCTAGGAAGTGGATGTCAGCCCCTCCCCAGAGGCCAGTGCTGCAGGGCCGGGCTGGTCAGGAGATGGGCAATGATGGCTGCTCTTGGCTCAGCTTTCTGTCCCTGTACCTTGAGAGGAGAACAGATGGCTTTGGGTGCACTGCTCCTGATGTTTCCCTCCCTTCCTCTTTCCTCCTCTTATTCTCTTCTCTCTCCTCCTCCTTCCTCTTTTTTTTTTTTTTAAATTTTTATTTACTTATTTGGGAGAGAGAGAGAGAGATAGGGAGAGGCAGCTAGACAGAGAGTTGGGCTCGCCAGGGCCTCCAACCACTGCCAACAAACTGCAAACGCATGCGCCACCTTGTGCTTCTGGTTTACGTGGGTCCTGGGGAATCAAATCTGGATCCTTAGGCTTCACAGGCAAGTGCCGTAACCACTAAGCCATCTCTCCAGCACGCCCACCTTGTTTCAAGACCATGTTTCACCATGTAACCCTGACTGACCTGGAACTCACTGTGTAGACCAAGCTAGCCCCAAACTGGCAGTGACCCTCTTGGTTCATCCTTCTGAGTAGCTGGGATGACAGTAACACAAGACCAGGCCTCTGATGGAGTCCTGCTACCTCATCTAGGCTGGCCTGGCCTCCTGCCTCATGAGGCCTCCTGAGTAGCTGGGCTGGGTGAAAGTGTGCATCACCACACCAGCCTTTGCTTCCTTATTGCTGACAGGAATTCATCCTCCGCAGTGTCTGCCGTGGTATGGAGGTAACAGCTTCTGCACACACTGAAGGCTGTCTCTAGACAGGTGAGGCAACACCAAACTATACATAGATAGATGACAGACAGAAAGACGGGGAGATAAACAGATGGATGATAGATAGACGGATGGTAGTTAGATGACAAAGAGATGACAGGCAAAACCAGCCTACAATCTCCACTATAACTACTGTGAACGATTGAGGCCAACTTCCGGGTATCTCTTCACATGCTCATATGCGTGTGCATGTGCACATGAGGGTTTGCAGATGTAAGGGCACACTGGGCACATTGTTAAGGATCCTGAGTTTAGGCCCTACATAAGCTGCAGGGATGTTGCCTTGCAGACACGTGAGACTGAAAGCTGCCCCTTTAGAAACAGCCTTTTGTAAGGTGCTGACTCAACCAACAGGTAGCTCTAGTATAGTCTAGACTATTGTGGGGGTTTTTGGTTTGTTTTTGTTTTTTGCTGTTTTTTTTTTTTTTTTTTTAATGAGAGACGGAGAGCAAGAGAATTGGTACACTAGGGCCTCCAGCCACTGTAATTGAACTCCAGACGTGTGCGTCACTTTGTGCACATGTGCAACCTTGCATATGGGTTACCTTGTGTGCTTGGCTCACATGGGATCTAGGGAGTCAAACATGGGTCCTCAGGCTTTGCAGACAAGCACCTTAACCACTAAGCCATCTCTCCAGCCCTCTTTTTTTTTAAAAAAGTATTTTTTAAATCTATTTATCTGTGAGGAGAAATAGAGGGGGAGAGAAGAAGGGGGGGAGCATGGACATGCCAGGGACTCTTGCCAGTGCAAATGAAATCTAGAAGCATGCACCACTTTGTGCATCTGACTTTATGTGAGTACTGGAAAATTGAACCTGGGCCAGCAGGCATTACAAGCAAGTGCCTTTAACTGCTATGCCATCTCCTCAGCTCTAGATGTCAATCCACAAGACTCTTGTTGTTAAATTCTTTGCTAACTTCAAAGAAAACCCCTCTTGGCTTGAGACACGCTCACCCAAGAGCAAGACAGGATGGACTGAGCTGCGGGGGTTGACTTTCTGGAGGGGCTGGAACAACAAAGAGGTCACTCTGGGAGGCCCATAGTGATCATGAAGAGAGTCTGATCTGACCTTCACATTTCAGAGCCCCCCTTTCAGTATTCTGAAATGACATTAACTTCCTTATACACAAAGGGAGTAAACCATGATTAGGGTTATTTCAATGATTTAAAAATTCCTGAAGTTTTCTTTCTGGCAATGAAGCAGAATAAATGCTTATATGTCTGGAGCTGTTTTTTCCAATAAAATGCCTAAAAGTGCTGAATTCAATATAAAAGTGAACAAGGGATGGTTTGGCTAGTAAGAAATAAAGTAAATATTCAGAGGCCAAAAATAATGAAAAAAATTCTAATGTGGAGGAAAAAATGAGTGAAGTCAACATTAGCCTTGGGCACATCTGGATGTAAGTGGGTCTCTTCCATGCCAGGGACAACAGACAAAGCCAGGGACCCAAGGCTGGAGTGCCCAATCAAGTTGACCCCCTTTAACAGATAAGTTAGGATAGCCTTCCCCATAGAGGGAGTTTGCAGAAGTCATTTCTGTTTTGGTCTTGACTCTTGGTGGAATGAAAAAGAACAGAAAAGAAGCAGCCTGCAGGAGGACCGGACCACAAGGCCATGCTGTGCTGTGTGTACTGCAAGAACAGTCATAACCAGACATTAAGTTACAGCGGGGCGAGTCAGCAGTGTGTAGGCACTCGGCAGAACCAAGCTCAAATTGTTTGTGGATGAACATATTCTAAACAAGGATAGCATTCCAAGGAACACGAGTTTACAACACACCAGTGAACAGGCTACCACGAGACACAGCAAGCAGAAGCTACAGGTCACAGAAGGACATTTAGACTGCACATTGAATGGGCATCCATCTAGAGACGTGAAGGAAGAAATGGGACAGAAGCCATGTATGGTGGCACACACCAGAAACCCCAGAGCTGTCTACAGCCGTACCACCCTGAACACCCCCGATCTAGTGTAAAACCCCAGAGCTCCGAAAGAAAAGGAGGGAGGCAAGGGAAGGGGAAGAAAAGGGAAGGAGGGAGGGATAAAGGAAGAGAGGAAGACTGAGTAGAAAAGAACTGGCAAGGCAGGAGGACCGCAGAGCAGGGGATGGAGCTCAATGATAGGGCATGTGTTAGCTCCTGCCAGGGCCTGATGGATTTCTAGCACAACAAAAGACCCATGGAAGCCGGGCGTGGTGGCGCACGCCTTTAATCCCAGTACGCGGAAGGCAGAGGTAGGAGGATCGCCATGAGTTCAAGGCCACCCTGAGACTACACAGTGAATTCCAGGTCAGCCTGAGTTAGAGTGAAACCCTACTTCGAAAAACCAAAATAAATAAATAAATAAATAAATAAAGAAAGAAAGAAAGAAAGAAAGAAAGAAAGAAAGAAAGAAAGAAAGAAAGAAAGAAAGAAAGACCCATGTAAAATTTTTGGACTATAGGTCTGGGTAGATGGCTCAGTAGTTAGAAGATTTTGCCTACCAAACTTGTTTGTGAAGGTTCGATTCCCCAGTACCCAACATAATGCCAGCGGCACCAAGTGATGCATGCATCTGGGCCGGGCTCTGGAATGCACATTCATTCATTTATTCATTCCCTCCCTCCCTCTCCTCATAAATAAATAAATAAATATCTTCAGAAAAAGAAGTTTTGGCCTATGAATACAAATGACAATCATCAGTTCTAAGAACTGGTTAAGCAGATGACACAGAGCTAAAGAGAGAATTAGCAAACCTGAAAGCACAACTGAAAGATGAGCCTAAAAATTACAAGGCAACGTGGAATGTCACATGTTTAAAGGTGTGGAGACGGGGCATGAAGGATCACAAATAAATATCTGGAATTCTAGGTAGAGAGGATGGAGAGAACTGAGACAGGCAGTATTCAAAGGACAGCTGAGAACTTTCTAGAATTAAGGAAAGATGCCAGTCTTTCAAATCAGGAAGCTGGGTGAATTTTAAGTATATCCCATGATAATAATAACTAAACTTTCCTAATAGCTCTCACCTTCTCAGTGGCCTCTTCCTTTAGAGCTGCTGTGACCAAATACCTGACAAGAAACCATTTAAAGAAGGAAGGCTTTATTTCAGCTCACAGTTGTAGCAGCTACGCTCACTCCCCTATGTCAAGAAAGGGCTGGCAACAGGAGTGGGAAACTGGTCACATGACATCCATAGTCCTGAAGAGAGAGCAAACAGAAAGTGGGACCAGGTTATACAACCGCAAGGCCCACCCCGCAGCACCCCACTTCCTCCAGCAAGACCACCTCCTCAAATGTCCCAAAGCCTTCCCAAACAGTGCCACCAGCTGGAGACCAAGTGGGCTATTTCATATTCAAGCTACAACATTGAGGGGATTTTTTTTTTTACTTAGGATTTTCTTTTTCTTTTTAGTTTATTTTTAAAAAATATATTTTATTTATTTATTTGAGAGAGAGAAAAAGGCAGAGAGAGAGAGAGAGAGAGGACAAAGAGAGAATGGGCGCACCAGGGCCTTCAGCCACTGCAAACGAACTCCAGATGCATGTACCACCTTGTGCATCTGGCTTTTGTGGGTCCTAGAAAGTTGAGCCTTGAAACCGGGTCCTTAGGCTTCACAAGCAAGCACTTAACTGCTAAGCCATCTCTCCAGCCCACTTCAGATTTTCTTATTCCTATACCCCCAGATTCTTGAATAGTGTCTGACTCAGAACAAACTCTGAACAAACCTGTGAAAAGAACCATTAAAGAACAGTTAATGTGTGTAGTAGATTCCTTGAGTTCCACACAGGGCTATTCCAACTGTTGTAGAAATTATAGCAATCTTTTGGGGCGGTTACTATTTGTTATGGTTTGAATCCAAAATGTTTTCAATGCTCAGCCCTCCAGCCTATGGTGCTATTTTTTTGGGGGGTGAGGGGAGGGGAGAGAGACAGAGAGAGAGAGAGAGAGAGAGAGAGAGGGAGAATGGGCATGCTACCAGCCTCTCAGCCACTGTGAACGAACTCCAGGTGCATGCGCCCCCTTGTGGGCAAGTGCTGCATTGCGCCCTTGCATCACTTTGCGTCTGTCTAAACTTGGGACCTAGAGAATCTAGCAGGCATTCTTAGGCTTCGCAGGCAGGCGCCTTAACCACTAAGCATCTCTCCCTATGTGCTATTTTGAAGACTGGAGCCTTTGTGAGATGGGATCTGGCTGATGGAGTGGGTAACTAGGGACTGGCCTTTGAAGGGTATACCTACCTTTCATTTTGTCCTGATCTCTGTTTTCTGGTCTGCACCATACAAGGATCCACCAGGATAAGTTGCCACCACCATGCTCTTGTCAGGCATTTTGGTCACAGTGATGCAAATATATAGATATAGTGAATACACTATATATATATATGATGAATACACTATTTATATGTGCCTTTGCATTCACCTTTTTTTTGTGATGAACATTTTTTCTTCTTATTATTATTAACAACGTATTTAGTATGGCTAGACCATGTGTCTTACATTCACCTTTCTGTGCCTAGTTTGTTTGTTTGGTTCTTTTCTATGTGTAAAGTACAGCCAGAGATGGGAGAGCCAAACACACTTTAAAAATTAAAAAAAGAAAGAAAGAAAGAAACTCTGAGAACTGAAAAATTGTTCCCAAATAATTTGTTAGCAAATTCTACTCAGGCTGACTAATTACAGTAGCCTTAGCACTTCACAGAGTTACGATGTTACAGTCTTAGAAGTCAGACATCTCTGGGGGCTCTAGGGGAGAATCCGTCTCCTCACCTTTCCCAGCTTCTAGAGATTGCTATGCTCCTTGGTTGTCAAGGACGCGTCACCTGAACCCCGTTTCTGACTCCACGTTCATTGTCTGAAGCCCCCTGAGATTCCACTGGCTCATATGGATGATCCAGGACCAAATTCCCATCTCGAGACCCTGAGCACAATTAGATCTTCAGACTGCTTTTGTCACGTAGGGTTAGACATTCAGGTTTGGGGGAAAGTGGGGGGAGGAAGGGAAGTACCATGGGATATTGTCTACAATCAAAGAGCTCTCTCTCCCTTTCTCTGTCTCTAATAAATAAATAAAAATAAAATCTTTGAAAAAAGGAGGGGGAAATCAACCAAATACGCTATAGATTTTTTTTCAAGGCTTGTGAAAAATTGATGTTTTCCCTTGGACAGTTAATCATTTCTGAGTCCCTCTCTGCACTAGGTAGAGAGGGAGCTCAGCTACACGCCATCATCAGTGCTTTTGATTCTTGTCTGACAGATCTCATCACCATAAGAAGTCAGGTTTGCCCTGGGGAAACTAAAGACAGACTCCAGAAAGTGTGATAGGTAAAAAAGTAAAGGAAGGAAGGAAGGGAGAAAGAAAAAGAAAGTGTGATAGGTGAGTTGACTGTGATTGCTGTTCAGTGCTCAACCACTGTGGTTAACAGAAAGCTTTCAGGTTAGTTTTTAAAGTAAGAGAATAACAAAGGGGCAGCCTTAGATTGTCATTTCAGAAAGGAAAATGAACAAGAGCTACAGTTCCTTAAAAGACAAAAAAAAGTCTACATCCTGTATGGACATATTTGAAACGGCATGCTGACCTGCCTGAGATGGTTAATCTTTTGTCAAGTTGGCTGGGTTTTAAATCACCTGGGAGACACACTTTTTTGGCTTTGTCTGTATGAAGGCATTTCCAAAGAGGTTTAACTGAGGTGTGAAGACCCACCTTGAATATCAATGACACCATCTCACTGGCTGAGAATCCAGGCAGACTAACACAGGAGAAACCAACTGAATGCCTCCAGCATTCATGTCTCTGCCTCCTGGTCTGCCCAGATGGAAGAAGCCCCCAGGTGCTTGCTCCTACCGCCATGAATTCTACCACAGCTTCCCCGCCATGATGGACTGGACCTTCTTGAACTGTGAGCCAAAATCAATCCTCCTACAGTTTCTTGTCGAGTATTTTGTCACAGCCATTAGGAAACTAGTACATCACTCTTAGCCAGTCATCCTGAAGACAGAGAAGTTTATTCTGGCAAGAAGAGAGTCGAGTTCACTCCTGATGTCAGATTATATGAATAATTAATAGACATTCAACTTTACACTTAAAAAAACTTCTGCCCCAAGCAGTCTGCCAATAGCTTTCAACAGGTATATCAGTTTATTGGTGTCTCTGTTTCATCACTTACCAAGATTATGGAGCTGATCAGATCTGAGATGAAAAGCCTCTTCTTCTGATGCCAGACACCACAGTTTTCCCACCGCACTATGGTGTTAGCTTGTTCAGGATCAGAATGCAGAACTTGGAATATCTTTCCTGTAGGATGGGGCTTCCCAAAGCTAGTTATTTAACCTCTAGAGACCCTGACCCAGTGCACTTTATTTATTTTTATATTTTTAAATAAATTTTTCGTTATGACATCTTCACATGTTTATCATGCACTTGACTCTCCCATTACTGACCTGTTCCTGTCCCTTCCCATTAGTCCTTCTTCCTTACTGCCCCTCTACTTCCATGTCCCTATGTATATGTATATATATGCATATCTGTATTTTTGTGCACATGTAGGTAGTATATGTGGGGTGCAGATGCTGTCACATCCATGCATGTATATGCAGAGGCCAGATGCGAATGTCAGGTGTCCCTTCTCCGTTTGGCATCCAAGCGTTTCCTTGCGATGCAGTCTCTCGCTGATTTTGAGCTTGCCATTCTTGAGAGCCTTGGTGATTCTCTGACTCTCCGTTCTCTGCTCCCCACAGGACTGGGGTTACAGGTGTGTGTGGCCACACCCAGCTCTTCATACTGGTCCTGGGGAATCGAACTCAGGTGGTCTCAGGCCCCCTCAGGTCCTCATGATTTGCACACAAGAGCTCTTACCTGCGGATCCATCTCTCCAGCCTCCATGTCTGTATTTGTAGATGATTGCCCCGGAGTCTGTCATACAGCCAGGTTTGGAAGCCAGTTTTATGGAGTCAAAGACCAATGCTACAATTTATAGCAACATCATTTAGAATTTAGTTTTAAAGGCAGACATCAGTCTTAGATCAGTGGGTTCTTGGTCTTTTAAAAAATTGATCTTACATTTTATGAATATGTTGAAGTCTATGAATCTTTCCCTGAGAACCACATGAACGCATGCATGCACACCACATGGGATTTTAGGTGGGTTTAAGCTTTTCCTTGCAGCTTGAACAGTATTACGATTTAGGAACATAAAACAACAAACGGTGACCTTACAGTTCTGGAGGTCAGACCTTGGATGTGGCTCTCCCTGGACTAAAGCCAATGTGTCTCTGGGCTGTGGTCCTTCCTGGAAGCTCTAGGGGTGGGGGGGGGGGTTAGTCATCTTTACTGCCTTTTCCAGCCTTTAGAAACAGCCTGAATTCTTTGGCTCATGGACTCCTTCCTCTAGTAAAAAAAAAAAAAAGTATGTGTGTGTGTGTGTGTGTGTGTATGTGTGTGGTGGGGGGTATGTGTGTGCCCACGCATGCATGTGGAGGTCAGAAGACAACCTTGGGGTGTGAGCTTTGAGAGTCTTCTCACTCAACCTCCCTTTCCCATAGCTGTGTGGCTTTGTGTGGATGCTAGTACTTGAACTTCTGTACAACAAGCACCGTTAACCACAGAGCCGTCTCCCAGCCTCTCTTCCTCCTCCTTTCTTTCTTTTTCTTTTTTTTTTTTTTTTTTTTTTTTTTGTTGTTTTTTTGAAGTAAGATCTCATTTTAGCCCAGGCTGACCTGGAATTCACTCTGTATTCTCAGGGTGGCCTCGAACTCAGGGAGATCCTCCTACCTCTGCCTCCCATGCTGGGATTAAAGGCATGCGCCACCACACCCGGCTTCCTTCCTCATTTTTAAAAGCAGCAATATAGCATCTCTGTGACCCTCATTTGATTGTCAACGTCAAATAATTAGATAATAATCAAATAATAGAAGAACATGTCCCCATCTCAAGGTTCTTGTGCTACGGAGAAATGTCTGATACAGGTTATTTAGAATGAAAAGGCCCAAAACAGAGCACATGCTTAGAATGAGACATGCTTGGGAAGCAGATTGGAGAGGAGAGGGATGGAAGGGAGGAGGAAGAGAGAGAACAAGAGGAAGGAGAAGGACAGAGAGAGACACTGAGAGAGAAAGAGAGACCCAGCCAGCTGAGGAACAGCAGAGGAGATGCAGAGTATGAGGAGACCCTGGATGTGGGGAGGTGGGGCAGCAGCCTTAGGGGTCCAGGAGAGGGGTGGTGGGGAGGTGGGACAGCCTTAGGGGTCCAGGAGAGGGGTGGTGGGGAGGTGGGACAGCCTTAGGGGTCCAGGAGAGGGGTGGTGGGGAGGTGGAGCAGCAGCCTTAGGGGTCCAGGAGAGGGGCGGTGGGGAGGTGGAGCAGCCCCTAGGGGTCCTGGACGGCTCGGTGGTCCCGGGCGGGTGCACCGCGGCGCGTTGTGCAGCAGGTGGCGCTGCGCCGCCGTCCCTCCGGGCCGCTCCGCCCGGGCCGCCCACCCCGCGGGCGCGCCTCTCTCGGCCGCGAGTCCAGCGCCGCCTGCCCGCCGGGCCGGGGGGACGAGGACCGGCTGCTGGCGAGCGGCTCACGCAGAGCAGACTTCTCCCCGGGGCGGAGGACGCGGTGGGCTCGCGGCCGCCCGGGGCTGTGCTGGGCTTGCTTCAGCCTCCGTGGCTGGTTCCCGCGCGGCGTGCGCATCCCGCCCCGGCGCGGACGGGCGGCGGGCGAGCGCAGAAGCAGCCCCGCGCCCCGCGCCCGGGACCAGCGAGCCCAGGGCGGGCGGCGTCCGGCCGGTCGGGCCGGGATGGGCGGCGCCGGGGGGCTCGGCGCGCGGCTGCTGCTGCTGCTGCTGGCGCTGCTGGCCGCGGGGCTGCCCGCTCGTGCCTACAACCTGGAGCCGCGGCGCCCCGTGCGCTTCCAGGGCCCCGCCGGCTCCTTCTTCGGCTACGCCGTGCTCGAGCACACCCACGACAGCACACGCTGGTGAGTGCCCCCCATCCCTCCTCCTTTAGCATCCTCGGGCCCCCAATGCCCCGTCCCCCTGGCATCACCACCCCTGTCCGGCCTCGGTCCCCAGGACTGCGCCTCCTCTCCCCAAGGGACCGGGATGGGCGCTGCCCCCACCCCGGGGAGGGGTGGGTATCCCAGCTCCACTCGTCCAGATCGTAAAGTTTCTTGGCTGTCTGCAACCTTCCCCACCCCCCTACCCCCGACCTCCAGGGGTCACCGAACCACATAGGCAACCCCCAGGAGACCAGGGGTCAGCTCTTGGGGACAGCTTCAAGTTTCTCCAAAACCGATGCATGACAGGAAGCGGAGGAATGGGGACACGAGGGAAGTGGGGAGTCTCCTCCGCGGAGAGACGCTCACAAAGCCCTCCCTCCGTGGAATTGACAGGCTCCGGGATGCAAGGAAGAAGGGCAGGGAGGACCCTCCCCAACACACACACACACACACACACACACACACACACACACACACACACACACACACGGACAGTCTGTGGCTGGTGGGAAGGTCTGGGGCAGCCGGGGCCTTATCCACTCTGTGTGTCCCCAGTCTAGAGACAAGCGCCTGCCCCACTAGAAGGATGTAGTTCTGTTTGGAGGCTGAGACCCAAGGTTGCACCTAAAGAAATGGGGGGAACCATCCTTCATTTAGCACCATCAGCTAACTCAACACTTCCTCTGACCCTGAGAGAATGCACCGGCCTCACACACTGCGGTCACCTTTTTCTTTTTTCATGGATCCTAGGATAAGGCTGTGGCTGCGTGGAGTTAGCACCCATCTCAGTTTCAGATCTCCTCTCTGTGTGGGCCCAGGTGACAGCTGGTGGCATTGTGGATTGGACAGAGAGAGAAGTAAGAGGCACAGGCTGGGAGATGGAGACCTGTGATGTGCGGGATTTCCTCATGGAGGGACCCCGAGGAGCCACTGCTCTGAACTGGACAGACGGGTCCTCAAGGTCCCCGAGGAAGGGGACCTTCTCTGAGAGAACCAGTTTCAAGGTCCTCGTGTAGCTTGTGTTCAGGGACATGCACTCACTCACTTTACCTCCAGGGTGCACGTAAGGCCAGACTAATTCTCTCTGCACTTGCTGTGGGCTTTGGTTTTGATACAGCCTGGGGAGAGACCTTTGAAGAATGTATCCCAGAATCCCATGCTGGACTCCCAGACCGTGTGACCTTGGCATTGAACATGTCAGAGAACTGTCAAGAAATGGAAGGGCTGCTCAGGGCAGGGGGCTGCTGAAGAAGGGCAGGTGGCTGAGGGTGTCAGAGTGTTGTGTGTGATCTGCGGGCTGTAGCTGGCCCGTGGGCCCTGAAGCTCTTGGCTATAGGGAGGGGTGCCAGGATCCTGTCACCTGGATTTGGATACACTACAGGTCACCGTGTCCCTGGCTGGGAACAAGACAGAGTCAAGAGCAGACCTGACAGAGACGAAGTGTTCAGCTTGTTTGTTTTAAAAAGGGAATGTTCATAGATTTTGCCCAGAAAGTTGCTTTGGCTTTATGTTTGGCACTGGGGCTGAAGTATAGGGAAGAACTGGGTGGCGTTGTTGGGGTTTGACCTCGTCAGAAGAGGATCAGATGTCTCTGGGGTCCACGGGAACCCATGCAGATGGACTGCTGGTCTCAGAAGTGCCCCTCTTGTCCAGCTCCTCACTGTTGCACAGTGTTTGTCCCAATAGTTCTTCAGGCAACCACTAAATTAGTTTTGAAGCAGGTTTTTTCTGCCCCATATGACCTTCATTTTTTTTCTTCGTTTTTGCCACTTCTTGAGTTTTTATCTCTTGCTGCCTAAAAAAAAAAAAAAAAAAAAAAAAAAAAAAAAAAACCTCTCCATCCTTCTTGTCTTTTCCCTCTTGTTCTCGACATTCTTTGTCTTGGACCTTGTGTGTGTCTGTGTGTCTGTGTGGTATATGAATGTGTACATATAAGTCCAGGTGCATGCACCACGTGTGTATTTGTGTGTGTGCACACACATGTGCATTCGCACACATGTTCGCAGGTGCCAGAGGAGGATGGTGGGATGTTTTCTCATGTCACTCTCTGTCTTATTGACCCTAGAGCTTGCCTTTAGTTTTGGGCAGGGGCTAGGCTGGCTTGCCAATGAGCCCCAGCAATCTTCCTGTCTCCACCACCCCCAGTGTTGGTGTTACAGGCATGTGTGCCACACCTGCTTTTTTTTTAAAACAGAAGCTACCTTTATTAATTTTTTAGATTTATTTTTATTTATTTATTAGAGACAGAGAGGGGGTCGGGGGGTGGAGAGAAAGAGAATGGGCATGCCAGGGCTTCTAGCCACTGCAAACAAACTCCAGATGCATGCACCACCATGTGCATCTGGCTTATGTGGGACCTGGAGAATCCAACCTAGGTCTTTAGGCTTCACAGGCATGTGCCTTAACCTCTAAGCCATCCCTCCAGCCCCATACCTGGCTTTTTACGTGGGTGCTGGGGATTGATCTCAGGTCCTCATGCTTGTGCATCGAGCTCTCTTATTCAAGGACCCATCTAATGCATTTTCTGCAATCCTGCTTTATCACCAGGGCCCTGTCTTTGAAGTAAGCGAGACTTCCAACGTCACTCTGTAGTAGACCCGGGTGAGGCCAATGAAATTTAAGACAAAGGCTTCTCACTTACATAGGCCCATACGAAGGCCCTGTATTTAATTTAATCCTGCAATTTTCTAATAATCTTCTTAAAGGTAATCGCCTTAAATGTGTAAGATTCCGGCCTTGTGAAAATCGCATCTACCCTACTAAGCTTTAACTCTCAGCCCTGCGGTTGACGGCCTGGCGTTGTGTCTGATTGCAGGTCCTTTACTATTGGACAGTCCGTGAGCCCAGGATCTTCTAGGATCATGTCAGCTGTTTCCGGTTGTCTATGATTGTAACAGCACACATAAACAGCCTTCTAACTAAATACTGTGGACATCCTTAATTGTTTCCTTCCAATCAATCCCGGGCTCAGAATTACTGGGTCAGGGAGGAGGATGGTTTTATTATGAAAGTGAAGCTACAGGGGAATGCAGAGTTCATTCAGGCCCTGGAGTTTGGTGGCTGTTCTGATATAATAGGACAGCAGAAAAATCTATGTGGCGTGACTTAAAATCACAGACAGGCGGTGTAAGCGAGAAAGGTACACGATTGACACCCAATGCATTGAAATTTG
This sequence comes from Orientallactaga sibirica, assembly GCA_036365145.1. Taxonomy (NCBI): domain Eukaryota; kingdom Metazoa; phylum Chordata; class Mammalia; order Rodentia; family Dipodidae; genus Orientallactaga; species Orientallactaga sibirica. The sequence continues at coordinate 4,946,599 of JAEOAD010000009.1, forward strand.
GGTGGAAATTAACCGTTGTGTCTTGTGTCTTTCTTCTGGAAGAAATATTCCCTTTTTTTAAACAAGTGTTTTTGTGTGTGTATGCATATGTGTGTATATGCATGATATATATGTATGGGTGTGAATGTGTTTGGAGGTAAGAGGACAACCTAGGGGTATTTCTCCTCACTTTTCATATATATATATGTTTTTCAAGGTAGGGTCTCGCCCTAGCCCAGGCTGACCTGGAATTTACCACGTAGTCTCAGGCTGGCCTTGAATTCACAGTGATCCTCCTACCTCTGCCTCCCAAGTGATGGGATTAAAGGTGTGTGCCACCATGCCAGGCTTTAAAAAAATATTTTATTTACTTATTTGCAAGCAGAGAAAGAGAGAGAGAGAGAATGGGCATACCAGGTAGGTCCTTCTGCCACTGCGAACGAACTCCAGATGCACATGCCACCTTTGTGCATCTGGCTTTATGTGGGTACTGGGGAATTGAACCCAGATCATCAGGCTAGCCCCTTAACCATTGAGCAGTCTCTCCAGCCCTTTTTTTCCGTTGTTGTTTGTTTTGTTTTTGTTTTTCATGGTAGGATCCCGCTCTAGCCCAGGCTGACCTGGAATTGACTTGTTAGTCTCAGGGTGGCCTTGAACTTATGGCGATCCTCCTACCTCTGCCTCCCAAGTGCTAGGACAAGGTCCCTTGCTGCTTCTGCTTGAGAGCTTCTAGATTTTCCTGGTTCCTCCTCCCATTGCCATAGGCGCATTAGGATTGCAGACCTGTGGACCACTTTTCATGTGCCTTTGAATGGACTCCATGAGGAGGCTCAAACTGCAGGCTTTTGTGCAAATATTTAACCACTAAGCCATCTTTCTAGTCCCTGGAAGAAATACTTTTTAGTTTCCTTCCTTCCTTCCTTCTCATGCATGTGCATGTGTGTGTTATGGTGTGCATATGTAAACTGTATGCACATGTGTGCAGATATGTGCCCCCATGCATTTACTCCACAATTCTTCCACTGTTCCCTTGAGACAGGCTCTGTCACTGAACCTGGAGCTATAGTGTTTGGTCAGGCTGACTGAGCCCCAGGGAGTCTCCCACCTCTGCTTTTGTAGGACTGAGGTTACAGACATTATATGGGCATCCTCAGCTGTGTTCATGGGTGCTGGGGAATCAAACTCAGGGAGGATTCAGGCCCTCGTGCTCCCCTCAGCCCTTCTTTAGCTTCTCAGCTGAGTATTTGGTGGTTCAGAGTGTTTGTTTCATGCTAATTCACCACCTCCTTTGCAGGTGAAAGGACACGCTGCACGTAGGGTAGGGGATGCGCCAGAAGGAACAGGAAGATCCTGGGCACCAGGTGGCCAAGTCGAGGGTTCCATGTTGGCTTAGCACTCTGTTGCTGTCATTAATACTTGGAAAATCAGCTTAAGAAGACAAAAGGTTTATGTCTGATCCCTTGACGGGTTGGCCCTACTGCTTTTGGGTCTGCAGTGGGGGAGTCCATTGAGGTGGGGGAGTATATAGAGGGACAAAACAGTGAGAAAGTGGAGGGGTGGGGTCCCACTGTTCTCTTGGAAAGCTTGCTCCCAATAACTTCCAAGTAAGCCTCACCTCACAAAGCTTCCACCTCCCCAGGAATGCCAAACTGGGGACCAACTGTTTAAGCCCACAGGCAGGAGGGCATGGCAGTCCATAGCGTGTTCTGTGAGCTCCCCAGAGTGTGGGAAGCATGCTTGTCGTTGGTGGAGTTGGCTGCCCCAAGGCCTGTAACTGTGCCCTTGGAAAACCCTGGTTGTCACTGACCAGACGGGACCAGATGCCTTCATAAAGGAAGGGGGTGCGTGTTGGGGGTGATCTTGTCTTTCTGAACCCCTTGCACTGAATACAACTCCTGTAATCATATCACGCTGAAGACAGATTCTAGACTCAGTGGATTCATTACCTTCTTCTTTTCTTAATTTTTAAAAAATATTTTTATTTAGTTTGATGTCATCATCTTTTCAGGTGAAAGTAGGGGAGGGGATTATCATGGTTTATTGTCTGTAAGTATGGAAGCTGTCAATGAAAAGGAAAATATTTTATTTGTTTATTAGAGATATAGACAGAGAACGAGGCAGATAGAGAGAGGGAGAATGGGTGGGTCGGGTCGCCAGCCACTGCAAATGAACTCCAGACACATGCGCCTCCTTGTGCATATGGCTTATGTGGGTCCTGGGGATTGAACCTAGGTCCTTAGGCTTTGCAGGCAAGTGCCTTAACCACTAAGCCATCCTCCAGCCCTCATTATCTTCTTCTTGCTGGGACACAGCATGTGAAATAAAAAGGAGGAAAGGTTTATTTAGGTTTGTAGTTCAAGGTTACAGCCCACTGTGGTGGAGAATTCACGGTGGCAGGAGCACAGAGCTGAGCTGGTCAGCCATGGTCAGAAGGTGGAGAGTGGTGATGCTAGGGCTCAGCCAGTAGGACCCCAGCCCATGGAATGGTACCTGCCACCTCCAGCTAAGGTGTGTCTTCCCACCTCCATTAACCTAATGAAGATAATCCCTTGACAGGCATAAGCAGAGGTGTGTTTCCTTGGTGATTCTAGGTCCTGTTAACCTGATAATCAAACCATTACATCCAGCTTTGCTTAAAGTGCTCGAATGAAGCTGGGCATGGTGGTGCACGCCTTTAATCCCAGCACTCAGGAGGCAGAGGTAGGAGGATTGCTGTGAGTTCGAATCTACCCTGAGACGACATAGTGAATTCCAAGTCAGCCTGAGCTAGAGTGAGACCCTACCTCAAAAAGCAAATAAACAAACAAAAATATGTTGATTATTACCTCCTTTTACCATGAGATATGTTCCTGCATGAGTGTGCATGAACAAGATGACAGTTTGAAGGTGAGAGGTTATATAATAACTATTTGTTCTAGTCATGTATAAAACTTGTATAAGACCTGCAAGCTGGTTATGGTGGCACATGCCTTTAATCCCAGCACTTGGGGGGCCATGGTAGGAAGATCACTGTGAGTTTGAGGCCAGTCTGAGACTACATGGTAAATTCCAGGTCAGCCTGGTCTGAGTGAGACCCTACCTCGAAAAAACAAACAAAAGCCAGGTGTGGTGGCGCATGCCTTTAATCCCAGCACTCAGGAGGCAGAGGTAGGAGGATTGCTGTGAGTTCGAATCCACCCTGAGACAACATAGTGAATTCCAGGTCAGCCTGGGCTAGAGTGAGACCCTACCTTGAAAAACAAAACAAACAAAAAATTAAAAAAAAAAGTGTGTGTTTGACATTCCTTCCGTGACCATGCCATGGGCAGTGAGAATTATCCCTGTGGTAGGTGGACAAGAATAACCTGATGTCACTTTGTATCACTTGAATGCAGTCACACAAATGACTGAGTTTCCTTTTTTTTTTCTCTAATGGTACCCAGAGAGTGTCTGCACCCAGAGCTCTCTTGTAAACCCCTCTACCCATCCTGAGTCCTTTGGCATCCTTTGAACAACAGCAGTAGGTGCCAAGGAACACAGATAAAGCCAATTTCTGTCCCCTTCCCTAGCAGTTCCTCAGCTGCAGAGCCGAGAACTGTTCACTCAGTGATATAAATAAACACAGCCGGGCTGACGTCTCCCCCCAGACGCCCTGGAGTCCGAAGTGGTTGGGTGCACTGGCTTCCTTTCTGGCGACGTGCTTCCTGCCTCTCCTCCCTCCTGGGACAGTCAAGACTATTGCACTCGGGCACGGAGCAAGCCTTCGGAAGTGGAAGGCGCAGTCAGCATTCGCTCTGTCAGAGTCATTCACCAAGGAATCGCGCAGGAAGCTCACAGTGTTGACTTGCATTCCGGTGGAGACTTGAGAGAACATGCCAGAAAGCTCTAATGAGCTGTCTGAGGCCGGAGGTATTAACCTCTTAAATTCAAATAAACTCAAGCTAAACAAAATTAAGAATCCTGTCCCTCGGTCACACACAAGTAGCCACATGTGGCTACTGGTTGGAAAATCCACAGAGGGAGGGTCGGCAAGATACAGTGAGTCGGGGGCTGGAGAGATGGCTTAGCAGTTAAGACACTTGCCTGCAAAGCCTAAGGACCCAGGTTCTATTCTCCAGGTCCCACATAAGCCAGATGTACATGATGGCGCATGCATCTGGAGTTCGTTTGCAGTGGCTGGACACCCTGGCGTGCCCATTCTCACTCTCTCACTCTCTTCCTCTCCCTCTCTCTGTCTTTAATAAACAAAAATAAAATAAAATCTTTAAAAAAAGATATAGTGAATCAGAGTAAGGACTTTAGCCTTTACTAAACATCCAGTCCTTAGCATTTTGGGTATTAAAACCAAAAAACAGGTACTTACATAAAAAAAAATTGTGGGGGCTAGAGAGATGGCTTAGCAGTTAAGGTGCATGCCTATGAAGCCTAAGGACCCCAGTTCGATTCTCCAGGTCCCACGTAAGCCAGATGCACATGGTGGCACATGCGTCTGGAGTTCGTTTGCAGTGGCTAGAGGCCCTGGCATGCCTGTTCTCATTCTCTCTCTCCCCTCTCTCTCTGTCTCTAATAAATAAATAAATAAATAAAATTTTAAATCTTTTTAAAAAACTGTGGACTGGGGCTAGGGAGATAGCTTAGTATGTAAAGTACTTGCCTTGCAAGCATGAGAACCTGAGTTTGATCCCCAACACCTATGTAAAATGCTGGGCATGGTGCTGCCCACCTGTAATCCCTGCGCTGGGAAGGCAGAGACAGGGGCATTGCTGGGGCTCTCTGGCCAGCCAGTAGTCTAGGTTCGTTGGTGAGCCCCACCCGATGAGAGACACTGTCTCAGAAAATAGGTGGATGGTTTTCCTGAGACTTAACACTCAAGACTGTCCTGTGGCTTCCACACATGTGTGCATGCACCCACACATACATGGATGCCCACAGAATATGAATATGCCTATGTCCATGCATGCAAAAATTGTGGTGCAGTTTTTCTTCTGTGAAACATCGCATGGAAACTTCACCACTCTGTTGACTGCGCAAGCTTTGAGGTTCTGGTTTGTTCAAAGTATTAGGTACAGCCTGGGGCTAGTTGCGGACCCTCTGGCAGGCACTGGTTGTTTGAAGGTGAAGGACTGAGAAGAGAGGCCACGGGAATTATGGGCCTGGCTCCCGACACTCAGCAGTCTTTGTGGGGGAACACCTGAAAGTGGGGATGGCAGCCTGGCTGTCTCATAAGCTGAGCAACAATGTTGGCTTCATGTGTGCAAGCTGGCAGAGCTCGGGTACCCCGTGCAGGGCTTGTAGGGGACTGTGTGCGTCCAGCACCGCACTAGGCTTGTTTTGGAAATGTGGTGCTCAAGTGTGGTTCCCCACCAGCACAGCCTGGGCTGTCAGGTTTTCAGGAGAGGGAGGGGACAGCACGTGCATGAAGTCCAAGTTCTAAGGAGACCCAGAAAGCATCTGTGGGCGTTTCCAGGATATTTCCCTTTGGATCCTGAGAAGTACGCAAGGGTGCTGTTTTCTGAGCTAGTGCTGAATCTGGCTGGGAAAGAGGCAGCTGTCTTTGCCCAAGGAGAGAACCTTCGAGGGTCAGAAGACAGGCTGACTCTTCTCCACCAGCCGCGAACAGCCCCAAGTGTGAGCGTGTGAAGGGCCAGGCCCCAGCCAGCTCCCCATTTTCCCGTTCGCCCAGGACCACTACAGTTCAGGAAGTCATCTCCTCATGATAATTTCTGCCTCGCTTTGTCCGAGGGAAATGTTGCTTTCATGTTTATTTATAGTAGCCACGGTGTTCTTTGAAATAATTTATTTTCAAGGAAGCTGCCTGTCACTTTAAATACCAAAATGAATTCCATCAGAGAGTGTTTGCTGAACATGGCTGAGCGAGGTCACAAGTGTTACACCCTTCAGCTGAGTCTCTGTGGGAAATGGGTGAGTGGTTTCTAGGTCTCTGATTATGAAGCTAGAACTGCTGGGTGTGGTGGTGCACACCTTTAATCCCAGCACTCGGGAGGCAGAGATAGGAGGATAAATATGAGTTTGAGGCCAGCCTGAGACTACATAGTGAATTCCAGGTCATCTTGGGCTACAGCGAGACCCTACCTCAAAAAACACAAAGCCAGGTGTGGTGAGGCACGCCTTTAATCCCAGCACTTGGGAGGCAGAGGTAGGAGGATTGCTGAGAGTTCAAAGCCACCCTGAGAATACACAGTGAATTCCAGGTCAGCGTGGGCTAGAGTGAGATCCTACCTCCAAAAACTAAAACAAACAAACAAACAAAAACCCCCAAAGCCCCACACAAACAAAAACAAACAAAACAAAAAGCAGCAGCTAGCTATAACAGGTCACCTGCCTCCCAGCCTGAGGAATCAGGGCTCATAAATGGGGGATTGAGTTAGCTTGCATCTAAAAGAAGCTGAAGGTGAGACAGGAGTGCCGGGCTGGGACAACTGTGGCAGAGAAGGAGGGAAGCGGCAGGACTGGCTGAGAGCTTCAGATAGCGTCCATCAACTCCATGGGCCCCACTGGACAGAAGTGGCCATCCCCTGCCATGATGGTCAGTCATGGGATAGAGCAGCTTAGGAAGAGTGTGGTGCCAAGTGACCGACTGCTGCAGACCTGGAAGGTGCCACAGCTGGAGCCTGTCAGCCGGCTCCCCGCTTGCAGCTGTGGAGGGGGAACCCCTCTCCATGGCCACCCCAAGGCTCCTACTGCCCAAGCTGCCATGCTAAGAGAGGAAAAGTGTCCTCAGCCTGTACGTGTGGCTCAGGGACTCTGTGTCCTTGCCCTTCCCACCCCGGTCAGCTCAAGAGAGTGAGGCCTGACCTTGGGCCTTTGGAACCGACCCGGAAACAGAAGCCAGAGCGCCAGCTGCCTCTCAGGGTGTCTCTTTCTGATGTCAGGAGTCACAGGTGAGGGATTTGGGGGAGAGAGCACAGTTGGTAAAGTGTTTGTCTCATAAGCATGAGGTCCTGAGTTCAATTCCCAGTCACGATGTAAAAATGCAGAGTGTGCTGGCAAGTACGTGTCAGCCCAGTGCTGGGAAGGTGAAGACAGGAGGATCCTCGAGGCTCCATTGCCAACCAGCCTAGTTTGTGTGGCAAGTTCCAGACCAATGAGAGACCTTGTCTCAAAAAATCAGTGCATGGTGTTCCTGAAGTTAACACCATCGTTGCCCTCTGGCCTCTGTACAGAGTCCTCATGTTCACACACGTGCACTCACACACATGAACACATGTACACACACGCATGAACAATAACAACACACATGCAGATTTGCAAGGGAGGAGCTTCTGAAGCACAGATCTCTCTCTCTCTCTCTCTCTGAACTATTCAACCCTCAGAACTGCAAATCCTTGTAGCCAAGTGGATTTGGCAGTCAACCCACAACAGAATAAATTGTTTTATCCCTACCTTCCTTTTTGCCAGAGGAAGTCTTAGGAAGTGAAAATGAGTCCAAGATTGGGAAAAATCGAGCATCTTTGAAACCATAGGGCTGTCTTGGTCCCCAAGGTATGCTTTTGAAGAGAGCAAAGGACTTCTGTTGTACATTCCAATTGTGGGGTTGGGAGCGATGGCTTGGTACATAAAGTACTTGCTCAGCAAGCATGAAGTTCTGAGCTCAGGTTCCTAGCATCCACATAAATTCCTGGGTGTGATGGTAGCACCTATAATTCTAGGGTGGTGGAGGTGGGTACTGGGAAACCTTGAGGCTTTCTGGATAGTTTAACAGAATTGGTGAACTTCAGGTTCAAAGAGACCCTGTCTCAGAGAATAAGGTGGAGTGTGACTGAGGAAGACCCCCTATCCCAATATCATCCTTTAGCCTCTGCATGCAAACACACAGACATGAGCAAGAATACTCGTGCATGAACACAATATGAGGGCAGGAAAACACATACATGCACATCATACAAGAGCAAGAACACACACACATGCATAGCTTCCATATACATGGAAAATATGTGTACCAAGCACAATCTTAACAGGTGAGTGAAACAACAGCACACATATACACATGAGCAAGAATACATACATGCACACCATACATACACATGAAAGAAAATGAGTTAATACAGACAATATTAAGAGGTGTTGGAGGTAAGTCCCAGGTAGCCTTAAATGCACCAGCATGTGAGTTAAATTTCTTACTTTTTTGTTGTTAATGTGTTTGGGATAATATGTCATCTTCCAGCACATATTGTCAGCCATGGAGCCAGCTCAGTTATTGTCAGAACAAAGCTTCCTTAGTAAGGAGTGAGGAGCTGGAGGACTCAGAATGGGGTGGAACCAATGTAGCCAGAGGAGGCTGGGTGAATACATACTGTATTTCAGAGGCATGTCTTCTAGGTGAGTCTAGATCCAGACAAGCTGACAATCAAGGTGAACCATCACAGTGTGTCTCCAGGCATTTCCTTCAGGACCTTTCCAGCACCCCACCACCTTGCACCTCACAGATCAGCACCCTTATTTCAGGTTTATGGTATTGGTTGGTGGTGAGATTCTCTGGTGGTAGGTAGGGGGAGGTAAGGAGACAAGATAGTGAGAAGAGCCATGGTAACTTTTATCAGTTGCAGATTGGATGATTGGTTTGGACTCCAGGGCATTGGGGGAGTAGTAGAAATACTGCTGCCCAACTCCCCTCAGAAGCAGCAAGCCCTGCTTCCAACCACCCTAAAACTCAGCGGCTTTCACCAACCACCGTGCATTGGCTCACAATTCTGTAGCATAAAGGGTTGGGCTCAGCTGGGTGTTTCTTCTGTTTGAGCCAGGCTCCCCTCCTCATGTATCTGTGGTCAACTTCTGGGGTGCCTGGCTGGCTGAAAGGTATAAAATGGCTTCAGCTGGAATAGCTCATCTCTGCTGCATGAGTCTTTTACTCTCCTGAGATGGACACAGGATGACCAGGCAAGGTACCAAAATAATTGGCAGAAGCACACATGGTCTCTTGAAGCCCCAGCCTAAGGCATCAACCATGCATCTTCTGTTGTTTCCTATTGGCCAATGCTAGTTTTAGGAAGGAGGAAGCAGATGTCACCTCTTGATGGAAGAAGCTGCAGAGTTCCATGGACAGAGCAGGGATACAGGAAGGGTGGAGGACCATGGCTGTTTTCCTAATGTGACTGGTGGTGAAATCACCTTGGCCATCCTTGGATTTCTGTGTCAGCTGAAATTCAGACTCATTTCCTGCCTAGCACAACAGAGAAGGTAGTGCAGTTCTGGGGTCCTATGAAGAACTCCTGGGGTGCTGACCAGAGTTGGAACTGAGACAGGTTGGGTGTCAAAGTGTTTGGCCCACTACTGCCCAGCAGTCTAGCATTTCTTTGAATGCCTACTTTGTACCAGGCTACATGCTGGGTGCCTTATAAACATTCATTCTCTTGCCCAAACATCACAAGAACCTTTCATAGGTATCTTTTTTGTACATGTGTGTGTGTGGAGTGCATGCATGTGTATGTGCATGTTTTTTGTGTGTGGGGTGTACATATGTGTGCATGTGTACATGTGGAGGTCAGAGGTTGATGTTGGTATCTTCCGCTTTCACTATCCACCTTATTTTTCTGAGAAAGGGCCTTTCACAAAGTGTGGAACTCACTGATTTGGCTGGACTAGTTAGTCAGCAAGCCCTGGAGATCCCTCTGTCTCCTTCTTCCCTGCACTGGAATTACAAGTGTTGTAGTCAGCTCCACATTGCTGGGATGAACGTCCAAATAGACACGGTTTAGGGGAGGAAGGGATTTATTTCAGGCTTGCAGATCCAGGGGAGTTCTATCTATGGCAGAAGAAGCTGTCTCTCATTCATAAATATGAGGGGGTAGTGAGAGAGGGAGGAAGGGAGGGAGAGAGAGAGAGAGATCACAAAACAGCCAGCACCACAAGCAAGCACAAATGAGCAGCAAATAACAGGGAACTGCAGCAAGCAAGGGGACCCTGGCAGGCCTCCAAACCTCTCTGCAGGGCCAGAGAGATGGCTTAGTGGTTAAGGTGCTTGCCTATGAAGACTAAGGACCCAGGTTCAATTCCCTAGTACCCACATAAACTAGATGCATAAGGTGGTGCATGTATCTGGAGTTTGTTTGCAGTGGCTAGAGGCCCTGGCATGCTCTTTCTCTCTTTCTCTCTCTCTCTCTCTCTGCCTCTTGAGTAAATGAAATATAAAATAATTAATAAACCTTTCTGTGCTGGACATGGTGGTGCACACCTTTAATCCCAGCACTCAGGAGGCAGAGGTAGGAGGATCATGGTGAGTTCAATGCCACCCTGAGACTACACAGTGAATTCTAGGTTAGCCTGGGCTAGAGTGAGACCCTATCTCAAAAACAAACAAACAAACAAACAAACAAACAAACAAACAAACAAGAAAACCAAAAACCCACCTCTCTGTGTACCTTTAGGCTGGAAATAGTTTTGTCCCCAAACACACTCAGGGCTGGACCCCAGGATCCACCCACAGTGACACCTCTTCCAGCCAGGAGGCTAGAAATCCAATTTATAAGCTTTAATGAAACACCTGAGTCTGTTGAGGGACATTCATTCAATCTACTGCGATGAGTATGCGTCACCATGGCTCAGCATTTTATGTGGGCGCTGGGGATCTGAATTCAGGTCCTCATGCTTTCACAGCAAGCACCTTACCTACGAAGTTATCTCCCCAACTCCTGTAGGTATATTTTTATTCCTCCTGTTTGACAGCAGAGGAAAACTGAGACTCAGAGTGGTTGAGAAATATGTTTGAGGTCACAGAGCTTATCAACACAGAGGAAGAATATGGCCTGTACATCTTACACTTTCTCCTGAGTAACTGGGCCCCAAAGCTTAGACTCTTGGTGGTGGGCTGTGGATGCAGCTCAGTGGGTAGAGTGCTTGCCTAGCATGTACAGAGTCCTGGGTTCGATTCCCAGCACTTCCTAACCTGGGCACGGAGGCATGCACCTGTAATCCTAACACGTGGGAGGCAGAGGCAGGAGGATCAGGAGTTCGAAGTTACTTTCAGGTACATAGTGAGTTGGAAGTCACCCAAATTACATGACACTATCTCAAAAACAAACAAAACAACAAGCAAAAAAATAACTGCTCCAGATGGAGCTGTTAGCTTAAAGTGCCTAGAAAGCTCACTGCTTACACATCTGGAGCCTCAATTTCCGGAAATGTAAGGACTGCCCAGGCTTTTGGTCCATGGCTCTAGTCAGCAAGCCCTGGTCACTTGCCTCCTCTGTGTAAGAGTAAAGCCTTTCCTGTGTCAATGTGGTCAGAGGGCTGTAGCGCCTGCCATCCCTTGCTTAGCTGTCTTGTGTTGAGTGAGGGGTAGGTAGTGGCTTTTGCGGTTTCTCTGTGGTGGACACACAGTTATTGAGTTTCATTCATGCAATTCAAATGTGGGTCCCTGGGGAAAGTTCGGGTTTGGGATCAAATACATGTGACCAAACCTAATGGGTTTTAAAGTTTGTAATCTCTGGCTGCTGTCTTCAGTCCAGCTGTAATTTGGCCTTATGGAATGGCCTCTGTGTGGTGCTGGCCTTGGTGGACATGGGCTCTGAGACACTGCTGGATCCTGGCCTTCCCCAGGGAGGCAGCTGTGGCTCAGCCTGGTAATGGCTGTCCTGGGAACTGTCCTGGTGGTGACAGAGGGTGGGAAGGGAGAGCCTTTGCAGACAGCTTGATCTTACTGGAGGCAGAGAGGTGCTTACACTCACACTCTAAGACACCATTTGGGGGGATTGGTGTAATTAATTTATTTGCAAGCAGAGAGAGATAGAGAGAATGGGAATGGATGTGCCAGGGTCTCCAGCCACTGAAAACAAACTATAGACACATGTGCCACCTTGTGCAGCTGGCTTATGTGGGTCCTGGGATATCGAACCTGAGTCCTCAGGCTTTGCATACAAGCTCCTTAACCACTAAGCCATCTCTCCAGCCCCATTTGGAGGATTGGACAAAGCACTGGCATGGGCTCTGGGCTCAGCACCACATCCTGCATGTCCAGCGGTATAACCCAGCTCCCCAGAGAGGAATGCCCACAAAAGCTGACTTGCTGGGATCTCCTAGAGCAAGCAGCCATGTTTGGTCTGGGGAGATGGCTCAGTGGGGAATGTACTTGCCTCGCAAGCTTGAGGATCTGAGTTTGATCCCCAGAATCCATATATTTAAAAAAAAAAAAAAAAAAAAAAGCTGGTTTTGGTGGCACATGCTTGTATTCCGAGGACTGGGGATGATGGAGACAGGAGCACACCGGGCCACACTGGTTAGCCAGGTTAGGCTACTTGGTGAGTTCTACACAAGTGAGAGACCCTGTCTCAGAAAAGGCACTTGAGTAATGATAACCAAGACTATCCTCTGGCCTCTACATGGTGTGAGTGCCACGTGCGCACGTGCACACACATGCACACAAAGAGATCAGGCTCTCGCAATCCTAGCTGGTGCTGATGGCTGAGCAGGCAAGCACACATTTTCAAAGAGGTTTGTAAGCTACTTACTTAGTTAGACCTTGGATTAGCATCATGGTAGCAAGGTAAGTGTTTTGGAAAACGAAGACAGTGGTTAGAATTCATCTCTTTATGTTTCTGTTGCCATCCTGTTGCCCTTTGTGACTCCATATTGGGACCTGTCAGACCTAATACTGGAGTGGTAAGCCAAGTTTTATGGACTGTTCTGATGAGAGTTTGGGAATACTAAGGGCAGACAGTATTGAGCTTTGAGGCTTGGCTTATGAGCCTTCTAAGGGGAAGGAAAGACTGCAGAGAACTCTGTTGGAACTGGGCTACTGGAATGAGGGATGGCTGTGTCCTGCTGCCCAGGCCCAGAGAGTTTGATCAAGGTTAAATTTGTAATGGACTGATGTGCTTGGCTAAAGATATTGGACTGAGAGATTTAAGATTTTAAGTTGGAAAACCTCAAGCAAGTTAAAATTAACAGACATTGAGACTGGTTTTAGGTTACTGAAGCTGCTATTGTCAACACATTAGCAATCTGAAGGAAGGTGGCCCAACTGCTTTACATTAAAATAATGGAGAAGATGCCTGAGGAAAGACTGTTAGAAATGCAAACTCTTTTGGAAAGAGTTGACTGGAGAAGGAACCTGCTTTTCAAGGCTATGATTTATTTCGTCCCTGGATTAAGAATATGGCTGTGACCTACACACCCGGTATTAGTTTTAGAAACATGAAAAATGCATGAACTGGGTCAAGAAGTGCACACGGTTCCAGGAGTTGCTGCTGAGATGCGGCATGAGGCAGGGCATGATGCCCTAATAAGCCGAGAGCCTTCGGAAGATGGACCGTGGTTTGCATGGAGACCTGAAGACGTTTTGGATATACCAGGACTGTGCAAGGGCTACCATGGAGTGCACTGTTGGCCTGAGATGGAAGTTCCCCTGGCTACTCTGCCCAGCGGGAGGGGTGGAATTGGAAAACCTGGAGACTGTCAGTCTCTGGTTATATTGGACTTGAACTGCAAAAGTTTGATGATTGCTTGATGGTGGTTGAGTTTGCATTGTTCCAGTCTCTCCTTGCTATGCCTTAAGCCAGTTGAAAATGTTTACTCAGTGCCTTTATATGTTGAAAGTATATAACTTGTTTGATTTACAGCTAAGAGACAATCTTAAGTTTCAGATAAGACTTGGGGCTTTGGAACTATCAAGTTGATAAAGATTGTGGGGACCTTTGAAATTGGACTAAATATAATTTACAATGTGTGATGGTTATGAATCTTTTGGGGGCCAGGGGCAGAATGTGGTAGTTTGAATAGATGGCCCCCAATATATTCAGTGTTTTATTAGTTTATGGTTTGCATTTGCAGCCTCCTGGCTGGAGGCAGTGTCACTGGGTGTATCTTAAGGTTTGGTGGTGGGTTTAAGATTTCAGTGTAAAGACATGCAGTGTGTCTGGCTGGAGTTCCTGATGTGTGCTGTGCTTTGTGGCTTCTCTCTGTGTGTTTGGTCCTGTGAAGACAGTCCAGCTTCTTCTGCCATTATGGAACTTCCCCTGGATCTGTAAGCTTCAATAAATATCCCTTCCAACATTAAAAAAAAAAAAAAAAAAAGAATTCATCTCCTTGATTCCTTGGTCCTTGAGCCTGAAGGGGAGACTCACTCTTTCTTCCTTCCTTCCTTCCCTCCTCCCTCCCTACCTTCCTTCCTTTCTTCCCTCCTTCCTTCCTCCCTCCCTCCTCCCTCCCCTTTCTTTCTTTCTTTCTTTCTTTCTTTCTTTCTTTCTTTCTTTCTTTCTTTTTTTCTTTCTTTGGTTTTTCGAGGTAGGTTTCACTCTAATCCAGGCTGACCTGGAATTCACTATGTAATCTCAGGGTGGCCTCGAATTCACTCGAATTCACAGTGACCCTCCTACCTCTGCCTCCCGAGTGCTGGGATTAAAGGCCTGTGCCACCACGCCCGGCAAACATTTTCTTTCTGTGCCAGACCCCACACTTGGTATGATGGGCTCCCAGATCTCAATCCTAACCCCAGAGCTGCCACAGAGCCTCACACTTCCCTGGGTGAGGTTACACCTGTGAGCAGCTGGCAAGAGAGGGAGCACTGGGTACCTGGTGGTTTCCTTTTCCTCTTTTCTGGCTGGCATGGGCTGAGTAGAAGAGGTGGCAGGTGAAACACAGCTGTAGCATGCACACTGCAGGAAGATGCTGTGGGCTTGGCCAAGTCCCAGGACCCACTTCAATAGCCTGCTGCCCCATCTATAAAATGGGGATAATATTAATGGCCTTTTGGATGGCTGTGAAGACTGAATTCAACGCCCATAGTGAGCTGAGTCCAGCATTCACACACTCTTTAACTGCCTGCTCCTCACTGGTTTTCCTTTGTTAGAAACCCAGAATTCTGCGCTATTGAAAAGACTCTGAAATGCCCTTGAAGTCTGCAGTTTTGTGTGTGTGTGTCTGTGGGTGCATGTACATGTGTGTGCACGTGTATGTGGAGACCAGAAAACAGCCTTCACTGTTACTTGTTAGGAATTCCAGCTAGCATTTAAAAATTTTGCACTGGGCTGGGGAGATAGCTCAGTGGTTAAAGGAGCTTGCTTGCAAAGTCTGACCACCCGCCTCAGGACCCACATAAAGCCAGATGCACAAAGTGGAGCTTCTATCTGGAGTGTGTTTGCAGAGACAGGAGGCTCTGGCCCCCTCACGCACACGCACACACTCTCTCTCTTCTTGCAAATAAATACATTAGAAAAAAAGAAATAAACAAAAATCCTTTACATTTTTTTCTCTGTGTGTATGCATGCATGTTTGTGTGTGAGTGCAGGCATGCATGTGCCACAGCACACATGTGGATGTCTGAAGACAACTTTCGGGTCGGTCCTTGCCTGTCTGCCTCATTGAGGAAGGGTTTCTCTCTGGATTCCCACTCAGCTCTTCTTTGCTGCGCTCACCACCACACGAGCTTCCTTCCAGGAAATTCTCTTGTCCCTCCCTCCCATCTTGGCTGTAAGTGTCAGAGTGCAGTGGGGGCTGGTGGTTGAACTCAGTGAGTCTAGCTCATGTGTGAGTGCATTTTCCATCTCCTCAGCCTTTTTCCTTCCTACCTTCCCTCCCTCCCTTTTCCCTCCCTCCTTTCCTACTTCCTCTCTTCCCTTCCATCTCCTCTCCTTCCCTTTCTTTTTTTCTTTTTATTATTATTATTTTTTTTATTGACAACTTCTATACATACAGACAATAAACCATGATATTTCCCTCCCCTCCTCCCATTCTTCAGAACTCCACTCTCCATTGAGACGATGACATCAAATTAAAAGAGAGACTAATGGAGAGAGGGAGGGGATATGATGGAGAGTGGAGCTCTCCTTCCCTTTCTTATTCCTTTCCTCTTCCCTCCCTTTCTCCCTCCTTCCTTCTTCCCTCTCTCCCTTCCTTCTTTCCTTCCTTTTTCTTGAGAGAGGGTCTCTCATTGGCCTGCAGCTCACCAATTAGGCTAGACTGGCTGCCCAGTGAACTCCAGGAATCCTCCTGTCTCCTCCTCCCCAGTGCTTGGATTCCAAGCACACACCACTACCCCTGGCATTTTCACAAGGTTTCTGGGGAGTGGACTTGGGTCCTCGTGCTTGCATGGTAGACACTTAGTGGACTCAGCTATCTCTCCAGCCCTGCAGCATCTTTCAAATCACATTTTTCTTTACTTGCTCATTTGCTGATACAGAGTCTTATTATGTAGCCCAGTCTGGCTTGACACTCAAGTCGTATCTCAGTGTCTCAATGTTGTGGTTATCAATGTGAACCACCGTATGTGTTTTTAGCATGTTTAGCTGGGGATAGGACAGGCGGAGAACTCCTCCTTTCAAGGGCAACCTGCCTGCTTGCTGTGGTCACTGTAAGAGGCTATGCAATGCTCAGACTGCAGATCTGGGGACTTTGATAAGATGCTCATGTCGACGCAGGTGAAAGGGGACAGCCTGACATTCTGCATTTCCATCAGGTGCCTGGTGTTCTCCACACTCCTGGATAGAGGACCATGTTTGTAGTAGCAAGTAGAGGTTTAATAAACCAGCTTGATAGTTTATTAATAGACGCCTGCATCTATAGACATGCAAGCTCTCGGTACCGGTCACAATACAGAGGAAAGACGCTGTGTTCCCAAGGGTAGTGGTTGGAAGTGGTTGGGATATCGCTTTATAACTCAGAAGACAATGAAATGAACAGCAGCTGGCATCTTTTCCATGGCTCGTCCTGAACTCTGAGCCATTGAAAGCTCTCTCTATCTCTCAGGATCACCCTGGCGAGCAGCCAGCTGAAATAGCTTCAAGCCACGCTCCTGGGCTGGCCCGAAGCAGCCAGCCGTCTTGCGGCTCCGTGGCCTCGGTAAAGAGCCAGCTTTGAGGGACTGCCGAGGAAGCCACTGTGCTCTGTAAACACAGATGCAAGCGTGTTCTCCAGCGTGAAACCCATGTGCAGCAGGCACGTGTACACACACGTGTCTATTTATCTCACACATTGTTTCCCCATCACAGGATTAGGGGAAAACTTCATCTGGCCAGCTGGTTAGACATTTGAACCAGAGGGACATTATCAGGGTTGGAACCAGTCATTGTGATTAGAACCAATGACTGTGTTGGGTTCGGAAGATCATGGCAACTCAGCCGCTCCCATGTGTCTCTGCTTTGGATTGTTCCTTGTTTTGCTTTGAGGCAGGGCCTCACTCTCTCCCAGGATGATCTGTCTGCATGTAGCTTACTCTGTGTGTAGCTCAGGCTGGCTTTGAGCTCACAGCACTTCTCTGACCTCAGCTTCCCTAGCGCTGGGATTAAAGGTGTGTGCCACCACACCCGGCTGCTGCTTTAGAGTTTGAGTTCAGCGTTGGTTCTGAGAGCTTGCCCCTTCAGGTTCCTCCCTGCCTAACCATCTGAGTCTGAACCAGAGACACCATCTGAAATTTCCAAAGTTGCAGTGTCAGTTTCAGGGACACACAGCAGAGGTACAACTTGCTTTTTAATTTTTTTGTTTTGTTTTTTTTGAGATGGGGCCTTGCTCTAGTCCAGGCTGGCCTGAAATTCAGTCTATAGTTTCAGGGTGGCATTGAACTCATGGAGATCCTCCTACCTCTGCCTCCTGAGTGCTGGGATTAAAGGCGTGAGCCACCACACCTGGCTCTTTAATTCTTTTAAACACCCATTTCCAACTTAAAAAAAAATATTTTTATTTTACTTTTTTATGCCGGGGGGGGCACAGAATAATTGATCCACGCTTCTTGCCACTGTAAATGAACTTCAGATACATGCACCACTTTGTGCATCTAGCTTTACCTATGTACTGGAGAATCAAATTCCGACCAGCAGGCTTTGCATGTGCGTGCCTTTAACCTCTGAGTCATCTCCCCATCTCCATTTGCCAACTCTTTGGAGTGATACATTTTCACTCTTGTTTTTTTATTCTTTTGGCATACATGTGTGACTGCATGGATGTGTGTGTGGGCTTATAAGTGTGGGGATGCATGTGTGTGTGTGTGTGTGTGTGTGTGTGCGCGCGCAGACGCGTGTGCTTGTGGAGGCCAGGATAACCTCAGGTGGCACCCTCAGGAATGCCTTCCATCACTTTGAGACAGGGTCTGTCATTGGCCTGGGGCTCACTGATGAGGCTAGACTGGCTGCTGGCCAGAGAGCACAGGGATCCTTCTCACACTTCCCTGGGTGAGGTTACACCTGTGAGCAGCTGGCAAGAGAGGGAGCACTGGGTACCTGGTGGTTTCCTTTTCCTCTTTTCTGGCTGGCATGGGCTGAGTAGAAGAGGTGGCAGGTGAAACACAGCTGTAGCATGCACACTGCAGGAAGATGCTGTGGGCTTGGCCAAGTCCCAGGACCCACTTCAATAGCCTGCTGCCCCATCTATAAAATGGGGATAATATTAATGGCCTTTTGGATGGCTGTGAAGACTGAATTCAATGCCCATAGTGAGCTGAGTCCAGCATTCACACACTCTTTAACTGCCTGCTCCTCACTGGTTTTCCTCTTTTGCCTGCTCCTCACTGGTTTTCCTTTGAAACCCAGAATTCTGCGCTATTGAAAAGACTCTGAAATGCCCTTGAAGTCTGCAGTTTTGTGTGTGTGTCTGTGGGTGCATGTACATGTGTGTGCACGTGTATGTGGAGACCAGAAAACAGCCTTCACTGTTACTTGTTAGGAATTCCAGCTAGCATTTAAAAATTTTGCACTGGGCTGGGGAGATAGCTCAGTGGTTAAAGGAGCTTGCTTGCAAAGTCTGACCACCCGCCTCAGGACCCACATAAAGCCAGATGCACAAAGTGGAGCATCTATCTGGAGTGTGTTTGCAGAGACAGGAGGCTCTGGCCCTCACGCACACGCACACACACTCTCTCTCTTCTTGCAAATAAATACATTAGAAAAAAAGAAATAAACAAAAATCCTTTACATTTTTTTCTCTGTGTGTGTGCATGCATGTTTGTGTGTGAGTGCAGGCATGCATGTGCCACAGCACACATGTGGATGTCTGAAGACAACTTTCGGGTCGGTCCTTGCCTGTCTGCCTCATTGAGGAAGGGTTTCTCTCTGGATTCCCACTCAGCTCTTCTTTGCTGCGCTCACCACCACACGAGCTTCCTTCCAGGAAATTCTCTTGTCCCTCCCTCCCATCTTGGCTGTAAGTGTCAGAGTGCAGTGGGGGCTGGTGGTTGAACTCAGTGAGTCTAGCTCATGTGTGAGTGCATTTTCCATCTCCTCAGCCTTTTTCCTTCCTACCTTCCCTCCCTCCCTTTTCCTCCCTCCTTTCCTACTTCCTCTCTTCCTTCCATCTCCTCTCCTTCCCTTTCTTTTTTTCTTTTTATTATTATTATTTTTTTATTGACAACTTCTATACATACAGACAATAAACCATGATATTTCCCTCCCCTCCTCCCATTCTTCAGAACTCCACTCTCCATCGAGACGATGACATCAAATTAAAAGAGAGACTAATGGAGAGAGGGAGGGGATATGATGGAGAGTGGAGCTCTCCTTCCCTTTCTTATTCCTTTCCTCTTCCCTCCCTTCCTCCTCCTTCCTTCTTCCTCTCCTCTCCTTCCTTCTTTCCTTCCTTTTTCTTGAGAGAGGGTCTCTCATTGGCCTGCAGCTCACCAATTAGGCTAGACTGGCTGCCCAGTGAACTCCAGGAATCCTCCTGTCTCCACCTCCCCAGTGCTTGGATTCCAAGCACACACCACTACCCCTGGCATTTTCACAAGGTTTCTGGGGAGTGGACTTGGGTCCTCGTGCTTGCATGGTAGACACTTAATGGACTCAGCTATCTCTCCAGCCCTGCAGCATCTTTCAAATCACCTTTTTCTTTACTTGCTCATTTGCTGATACAGAGTCTTATTATGTAGCCCAGGCTGGCTTGACACTCAAGTCGTATCTCAGTGTCTCAATGTTGTGGTTATCAATGTGAACCACCGTATGTGTTTTTAGCATGTTTAGCTGGGGATAGGACAGGCGGAGAACTCCTCCTTTCAAGGGCAACCTGCCTGCTTGCTGTGGTCACTGTAAGAGGCTATGCAATGCTCAGACTGCAGATCTGGGGACTTTGATAAGATGCTAATGTCGACGCAGGTGAAAGGGGACAGCCTGACATTCTGCATTTCCATCAGGTGCCTGGTGTTCTCCACACTCCTGGATAGAGGACCATGTTTGTAGTAGCAAGTAGAGGTTTAATAAACCAGCTTGATAGTTTATTAATAGACGCCTGCATCTATAGACATGCAAGCTCTCGGTACCGGTCACAATACAGAGGAAAGACGCTGTGTTCCCAAGGGTACCAGGGAAGATGTTGGAAGTGGCTGGGATATCGCTTTATAACTCAGAAGACAATGAAATGAACAGCAGCTGGCATCTTTTCCATGGCTCGTCCTGAACTCTGAGCCATTGAAAGCTCTCTCTATCTCTCAGGATCACCCTGGCGAGCAGCCAGCTGAAATAGCTTCAAGCCACGCTCCTGGGCTGGCCCGAAGCAGCCAGCCGTCTTGCGGCTCTGTGGCCTCGGTAAAGAGCCAGCTTTGAGGGACTGCCGAGGAAGCCACTGTGCTCTGTAAACACAGATGCAAGCGTGTTCTCCAGCGTGAAACCCATGTGCAGCAGGCACGTGTACACACACGTGTCTATTTATCTCACACATTGTTTCCCCATCACAGGATTAGGGGAAAACTTCATCTGGCCAGCTGGTTAGACATTTGAACCAGAGGGACATTATCAGGGGTTGGAACCAGTCATTGTGATTAGAACCAATGACTGTGTTGGGTTCGGAAGATCATGGCAACTCAGCCGCTCCCATGTGTCTCTGCTTTGGATTGTTCCTTGTTTTGCTTTGAGGCAGGGCCTCACTCTCTCCCAGGCTGATCTGTCTGCATGTAGCTTACTCTGTGTGTAGCTCAGGCTGGCTTTGAGTTCACAGCACTTCTCTGACCTCAGCTTCCCTAGCGCTGGGATTAAAGGTGTGTGCCACCACACCCGGCTGCTGCTTTAGAGTTTGAGTTCAGCGTTGGTTCTGAGAGCTTGCCCCTTCAGGTTCCTCCCTGCCTAACCATCTGAGTCTGAACCAGAGACACCATCTGAAATTTCCAAAGTTGCAGTGTCAGTTTCAGGGACACACAGCAGAGGTACAACTTGCTTTTTAATTTTTTTGTTTTGTTTTTTTGAGATGGGGCCTTGCTGTAGTCCAGGCTGGCCTGAAATTCAGTCTATAGTTTCAGGGTGGCATTGAACTCATGAAGATCCTCCTACCTCTGCCTCCTGCGTGCTGGGATTAAAGGCGTGAGCCACCACACCTGGCTCTTTAATTCTTTTAAACACCCATTTCCAACTTAAAAAAAAATATTTTTATTTTACTTTTTTATGCCGGGGGGGGGGGGCACAGAATAATTGATCCACGCTTCTTGCCACTGTAAATGAACTTCAGATACATGCACCACTTTGTGCATCTAGCTTTACCTATGTACTGGGGAATCAAATTCCGACCAGCAGGCTTTGCATGTGCGTGCCTTTAACCTCTGAGTCATCTCCCCATCTCCATTTGCCAACTCTTTGGAGTGATACATTTTCACTCTTTTTTTTTTATTCTTTTGGCATACATGTGTGACTGCATGGATGTGTGTGTGGGCTTATAAGTGTGGGGATGCATGTGTGTGTGTGTGTGTGTGTGTGTGTGCGCGCGCAGACGCGTGTGCTTGTGGAGGCCAGGATAACCTCAGGTGGCACCCTCAGGAATGCCTTCCATCACTTTGAGACAGGGTCTGTCATTGGCCTGGGGCTCACTGATGAGGCTAGACTGGCTGCTGGCCAGAGAGCACAGGGATCCTTCTGTCTCTGCCTCCCGAGTACTGGATTGCAAACACATGGCACCATACCTGCTGGCATTTACATGGGTATTGGGGCTTGAACTCAGCTCCTCATGCCTGTGAGGCAAGCACTTTACCAAGTGAGCCATCTCTCCAGTCCTCTTGTTTGTTTATTTATTTATTTATTTATTCATTTTTTTTTTGAAGTAGGGTCTCGATCTAGTCCAGGCTGACCTGGAATTCACTATGTAGTCTCAGGGTGGCCTCGAACTCAGGGCAATCCTCCTACCTCTGCCTCCGGAGTGCTGGGATTAAAGGCGTGCGCCACCACCCCCGGCTCCTCTTATTTATTTACCGTGACCTTTTTTTTGGTGGTGGTGCCAGCGATTAAACCCAGGGCTTCATCCACACCAGGTGAGCTCTCAACTGCTGAGCTGTACCCCAGGCCCCTATTGTAAAATGAATGACCGATGACATTGGCTCACGGCGCTGATGTGAGTCTGGAGTCAGTAGGACATCTTGGATCGGCCCGTGTCACTGGGGGTTTCCAGGGGACGAGGTCTGTTTACACTCCCTGGCTTTCTGGACTTGCCATGTGGACAGCTGCAGAGGGTTCAGCAGTCTCGAGTTGCCAATCTGCTGATTCTTTTCACCTGTGAAAACAACTGGCCTTCTCGGGAAGACTCCTTCGTTCGCCCCAGTGACTCTCAAACTCAGCTCAGAAGCAAAGGAGGAAATTGATCTCTTCAATGAAGCCTTTCTTCTTGGGGTTTCCTTCTGAGTCTCATTATGTCTCTGTGTTAGAACAGCCAAGGGCCAGCCAAACCACCCTTGCGTGGGTGAGCCAGTGAGGTCTGCTTTGGGAAAGCCCTTGCCTAGATTTGTACAAGGCTTCTGCTTGGGAATCCTGCAGCTGGGACCCACTTGGTGAGGCCCAAGAGTGTGGGCTGCCCCCAGTGGAGACAGTACAGGGCTGCTGGGGTGGGTGCCCTCAGTGTTGGGGTACTGATTTCTCTTGCACCCTAGCAAAGCATCCTCACAGAAGCAGATACAAAACCTCCATGACTGAGCCGGAAGGAGACAGTGCTGTGCAGGGCAGGGAGGTATCCTGGTGTCCTGGGGGCAGGGGTCTCCAGGTCTGGGGCTGGGAATTAAGATGAGAACCTCATTGGGCCTTGACACCAGGCCTCTGAGCCAGATTAGTGAGGGTTCCTCTGGGATGTCTCCACTCGCCTTTGCTGAGGTCTTCTGAGGGTCTCAGACATCTGCTCCGTGACACGGTTTCCTTGAGTACCGCTCTCTCTCTCTCTGCCTGTCTGGAGCATTGATAGTGAAACAGTGGCATAAATTCAGAGGGTGGGGGACTGGGTCAGTGACCATGATCACAAGATCAAGGTGGCTGTTGGAGCTTGGGTCAGCTTCCTATATCCCCAGAGAGGCTGTTTAGGATCTAGGATCATTCTAACATAATAGCAAATGCATTTTATCCCAAGACCTAGGGGAGAAGAGAGATAGATAATAGATAGATAGATGATAGATAGATAGATAGATAAATAGATGATAGATAGATAGATGATACATAGATAGATGATAGGTAGATAGATAGATGATAGATGATAGATAGATAGATGATAGATAGATAGATAGATGATAGATAGATAGATGATAGATGATATGATAGATAAATAGAGATAGATAGATGATAGATAGATGATAGATAGATAGATGATAGATAAATAGATAGATAGATGATAGATAGATGATAGATAAATAGATGATAGATAGATGATAAATAGATGATAGATAGATAGATGATAGATAAATGATAGATAGATGATAGATAGATAGATAATAGATAGATAGATGATAGATAGATAGATGATAGATAGATGATAGATGACAGATAGATAGATAGATGATAGATAGATAGATGGACATTTTGCATGTACGTTGGTGTGCATGCATGTAGGCATGTCCATATGTATGTGTACATATGTGCAACACTTGCGTTTCAGGCCAGAGGTCAATGTTGGTATCTTCCTCAGTCAACTGCCCACTTGATTGATTGATTGTGTGTGGGGGGATGTGGTGTGGTGTGTTTGATATATGTGTGGTTTATGCACATGTGTATGCAGATATAAGTGCCCCATACCCACATGTGTGGAGGGCAGAAGAGAATGTCAGCTGTGTCCCCTCCATTGCTCATCCCTCACATGTTTCCTTGAGACGGCGTCTCCCACTGATTTTGGACCTTGTCATTTTCACGTGCCTCAGCAGTTCTCTGCAATCTGCTCCCCACGGGCCTGGGGTTACCAACATGCATGGCTATGCCCACCTGTTTTGATGGGTCTGGGGCAATGAACTCAAGTAGTCTTGGGTCCGTTCAGACCCTCGCGCTTGCACAGGAAGTGCTCTTACCCACGGAGCCATCTCTCCAGCCTCTCTAACTTTTTTTTTTTTTTTTTTTTTTTTTTTTTTTGAGACAGGGCTTGTGGTAGTGTGAATATATGGCTTCATTGACTCAGGCTTGAATTTTGAGTCTCCAGTGGGCAGAGTCCTACTGGGGAAGAGGTGTCACTGGGTGTGTCTTGGGGGCGGCTGTGAATCCCAGTGCAAAGGTCCGGGGACAGCAGTGAGCCCTGGTGGTTCCTGTTTGCTGGTGTGGGCGTTTGCTTGCTGCATTTGTTTCTCTCTGCTTGTAAGCAGTCTCTTCCGCCATTAATGGTGTTCCCCAGAACTCTGTAAGTGTAAAAATAAACCCTTTCTTTCCATAAGCTGTGTCTGGTTAGATGTTTGTCCCAGCAACAAGGAGCTGCCTGCAACAGGGTCTGTCATTAAACCTGGAGCTCATCCATTGAGCTCAACTCGCTCACCAGGGAGCCCCAGATATCCTTCCGTTTTTGCCTTCGCAGAGCAACGAAGAGATTATAAGCGCATAGTGCCATGCCCAGCTTTTTTTTTTTTTTTTTTTTTTTAAATTTTTGTTTATTTTTATTTATTTGAGAATGGCAGACAGAGAGATAAGGAGGCAGAGAGAGAGAGAGAGAGAGACAGAGCTACAGAGAGAGAGAATGGGCACACCAGGGCCTCCAGCCACTGCAAACAAACTCCAGACGCATGCGCCATCTTGTGCATCTGGCTTACGTGGGTACTGGGGAATGGAGCCTCGAATCGGGTCCTTAGGCTTCACAGGCAAGCGCTTAAACGCTAAGCCATCTCTCCAGCCCCACATGCACAGCTTTTATATGACCGGAGATCCAAACTCAGGCCCTCAAGCCTGTGCGGCGAGCACTTTACCAGCTGAGCATCTCCCCCAGCCCTAGGTGACAGGCTTGTCATGTAGCTGCTGTCCCAGTGGGGTGAGCTCCAGCCCCCCGGCCGCTGCCGACAGGGAACAGCTCAAGTTCTCCTTGGTCAGGGGCTTAAGGCATTCTGCTCTTGGAACAGCGGTGTGGCTTCTTCTCCTTGTCCAAGACCTTTTCCCAGTGGCTCACACTCAGCTCAGACTTTTCCTGATTATCATTAGTCTTCACTATAGACTGCTTCCAGAAACAATGGATCCAATTCTCGGGCAGATCATTTTGGGGACGCTTGGAGGGGAGCTTAGTGCCATCGCCCCCACCACCCAGGCTCACTCCTGACTCTTCCATCCTGGTGGCTCTTTTCCTGCGGACAGGGAAGGCCCAGCTCCCAGCAGCTTTGCAGGTCAAGATGAGCTGAGGAGTGTCCTTCACGCCAATGAGCATTCATGACTTCTTACCCTTGTCTGGGCAAGGGTTGCACCAGCTCCCTCCCCTTCTCTGGTTCTGCCTTGTGACAGAATGTCTTTTCCTCTTCATCTACAGGGTCCTTGTGGGTGCGCCCAAAGCAGATTCCAAATACAGCCCTTCAGTGAAGTCCCCTGGGGCTGTGTTCAAGTGCCGCGTCCACACCAACCCTGACCGGAGGTGCACCGAACTGGACATGGCTCGAGGTGGGTGGATGTGACCCTCAAGGTGTATGTGGGGGTCTGCCCCTGCATGCTTCCCCACCCCCAGGATATCCAGATCACTCACCTACCTGTCCATCCATCTGTTTGACCATTTGTCCATCCATCCTTCCTACCTTCCCCACTGCAATATATATTGAATTGCTATTAGTTTTTAAGTACTGGGCTATGCCACTGAACAAAACAAGGATTTTGTCATCTTGAGCCTTGAAAGTGGCAGTCAGTAGAGACATTAAAATAAATAATAGAGAGAGAGAAGACCAGAGCGAAGGTGGGTATTTGATTTAATCTAGATTGGCAGGCCAGGAGAGGCATCTCTGGGGACCTTTGTACGTGACTACAAGAAAGCATTGTACTTAGCTAGCTGGGCAGAGTCAGGAGGTGGTGTCTCTACGTAGAATAGGGATGGTGTCGCTGGGGTGGTGGGAAAGGAAGGGTGGAAGTGGAGGAGATTGGCGTTGGGTGGAACCTGAATCATACAGGGTCTAATGGGTCAGTATCAAGTGCTGCAATTTTATTCTGTGTGCTAGGTTTTTTTAATTTATTTTATTCGAAGTGCTAGGATTTTATTCTAAGTAAGGAAATGTATGATCAGATGGCTGTTTCTTAATGCTGCCTTTGATCTAGTGGAAAATACATCGTTAGCTTCAGATGGATCTGACTGAGTTCAAAGCCCAGGTGGGTTGTTTTGGGGATGTCCGCTAGCTAGCTTCCTGTGTTTCAGTTCCCTCATGCTGCAAAATCGAGATCAAGATATGTACCACAGGAGCTGGCGGGATGACTCAGTTAAAACACCCAGTGGTTAAAGGCACTTACTCACAAGCCCACTGGCCCGAGGTCAGTCTGCCCCAGCACCACATAGAGTGAGATACAAAGTGGTGCCCATGTCTGCATTTCTCAAGGCGCCTAAGGCAATGGGAGGCAGAGCCGGAAGAACCCAGAAGTGAGCAGGCAGCAGAGCCTGGTACACAAGTGCAAGACAAGAGAGCCCATCTCCAAAAGAAGGTGGAAGAAGAGGACTAACACCCTGAGGTCATCTTCTGACCTACACACCCATACACCCATACACACACACACACACACATACACACATGCGGTATGTGTGCATACAACCCATGCACATATATACACACAAATGCATTTTATTTTATTTTTATTTTTATTTGAGAGAGAGAGAAAGAGGCAGGTAGAATTGGCACACCAGGGCCTCCAGCCGCTACAAACAAACTCATGTACCACTTTGTGCATCTGGCTTACGTGGGTCCTGGGGAATCGAACCTGGGTCCTTTGGCTTTGCAGGCATGCACCTTTACTGTTAAGCCATCTCTCCAGCCCGACAAATGCATTTTTTTAAAAGATACCTACCACACATGGGCAGCCTTAGGGGGTAATTGAGGTCATGGATGCAAGCTTCCAGAACAGGGATTGACAAGTAAGAGCTTTTAATTACAGTGACTCCAAGCTCTTTCTCATCTAGATCTCTTCATTATTGCCTTTTATAATTATTTATTTACTTTTTTCTTTATTAGTTATGTACATACTCAGTGTGTGAATAGCACATGTTGGTACCGTCCTTAGCCTCCTCCCTGTCCAACCCCCTCTGAAGGGACCCTCCTCATTGGGGGTGCCATTTATCCCCATGGGGACTGTGGATGGTTCACAGTGGGGGTATCAATCAGTTATGGGGAAGGGGCAATGTCCCTGTGCATCGTGTCCCAACTTGTGGCTCTAACGATTTTTCCGCCCCCTCTTCCGTGAGTTTCCCTGAGCCGTGTTGGGTTCGTTTTAGGTCTTCTTCAGTGATGAGGTCTTGGGAGCCTCTGTGTCTCTGGATCTCTGGCACTGTTAGGATTTTCTTGAGCCAAGAGCACCTTCAGAACATCGATGAAGACACTATTTTCTTTCTAGAGAGTCTTGCGATGAAAAGGAAAGGCTGCCTTAGATAGCATACATCATAACAGAGTCAAATTACATTTCATCCCAAGTCTCTACGGAGTTGATTGACTCTTTGTTACAAGTTCCTTACTTCTTGGCACGTGGCATAGATTTGAGCCCCAGACCATCCTTTGAAAAGCAACTGGAAGCATCATTCCTTAGCCCACATCTGACTTGTCTCTTCCTCCTCCAGGGAGGAGTCGGGGCACACCCTGTGGAAAGACCTGTCGGGAAGACCGTGACGATGAATGGATGGGGGTGAGCCTGACTCGGCAGCCCAAGGCAGATGGCCGAGTGCTGGTAAGGCCTCTGCGGGGAGGGGCGCTTGGGCAGGGGTGGCATACTGAGAGAGAATGAACCCACTGATGAGCTGGCTGGCACAGGGGCTGGAGCAGGGCTTTAGGGTATGCATACCCAACTTTTTGACATTATAACACAACATTGTCACCTACACAGTTTGCACTCCAGAACCACAACTGGACTTACAAATAAAAACTCACAAAAGAACCTCCTAGCACTTTAAGTAAGTTTATGAGTTTTTATTAGGTTATGTTCTTATTTTAAATTTAAAAATATATTTTCTTTATTTATTTGCAAGCAGAGAGAGAGAGAGAGGGGGAGAGAAGAAGAGGGACAGAGAGGGAGAGAGGAAGAGAGAGCGAGCGAGAGAATATGGGCATGCCAGGGCCTTTAGTCACTGCAAATGAACTCTGGATGCATGCGCCACTTCATGAATCTAGCTTTAAGTGGGTACTGGGGAACCGAACCCTGGTTGTGAGGGTTTGTGGGCAAGTGCCTTACTTGCTAAGTGCCCAGCCTTGGGCCACATTCTTAATTATCCTTTGCCATACATGACCCATGTGCCAAGGTTGGACACACCTGGTAGACAACAAGTAGTATTTTAAAAAATATTTTTATTTATTTATGAGACAGAGCAAGAAAGAGAGAGAGAGAGAGAGAGAGAGAGAGAGAATGAGAATGAATGTGTGTACCAGGGCCTCTTGCCACTGCAAATGAACTTCAGATACATGTACCACTTTGTGCATCTGGTTTTATGTGGGTACTGAGGAATTGAACCTGGGCTAGCAGGAACTGTATCTTTACTTTCTTAATCTACCAGATATTATTGTGTGTCTCAAGGTGCACAGATGTGGCTTCTGAAATGACTTGTTGGCCTGGGGCCGCAGCTCAGTGATAGAGTGCATGCCTAGCCCAGCATGCCCAGGTTCCTGAGTTCAGCTCCCAGACCTGAATAAAAAAAGAAAGAACGTAAAAAAAAACATAGGGAGAAAGAAGTTTGTAAACTTCATTTATTACCTAAGTACTTCTTTTGTGTGTGTCTCCAGGTCAAAGTATAATATAAAATATTAAATATATGTCATATAAAATCTATATAAATGACACAATTTTAAGGTTATAGCTTGTTTTTCACAATTGTACACATCTGTGTCACCTACTGCCAAGAAAGAATATTTACGATATAGAATATTTCCATCATTCCAAAATGTTCTCTGTGTCTCAATCCTCTCAACTCCTCCCACCCCTGAGGCAGCCACTGTTGGATAGTCATCGCTGTCACCTTTTCTAGAACCTCCCATGATACAGGGCTATGCTTGGGCTATTTACCGTGGCCT
The DNA here is from genome assembly GCA_036365145.1 of Orientallactaga sibirica. Taxonomy (NCBI): domain Eukaryota; kingdom Metazoa; phylum Chordata; class Mammalia; order Rodentia; family Dipodidae; genus Orientallactaga; species Orientallactaga sibirica. Next base: position 4,975,862 of record JAEOAD010000009.1, read on the forward strand.
TCTTTCACCGCAGATGTTTCTGAGAGTCATCCATGTTGTGTCAGCAGTTTACGCCTATTACTATATGTTATTTATTTGTTATTATTTTTCAAGGCAAGGTCTCACTGTAGCCCAGGCTGACCTGGAAATCAATCTGTAGCTCCAGCCAAGCCTCAAACTCATAGGAATACTCTTACCTCAGCCTTCTAGTGCTGGGATTAAAGGCATATGCCACCACACCTAGCTCATTAAAAATAATTAGTTGGGGGCTGGAGAGATGGCTCAGTGGTTAAAGACACATTTTTATAAAACCTAATGGCCTGGGATTGAATCCTCAGTATCCATATAAAGCCAGATGTGCAAAGTGGTACATGCATCTGGAGTCTGTTTGCAGCACAAGAGGACCTGGTGTGCTCATTCATTCACTGTCTCTTTCTACTTGCAAATAAATAAAAATATAAAAATATTTTTTGCAGGCAAGTGTATGTATACATACACACATATATACATATATATGTGTGTGTGTATGTGTGTGTGTGTGTGTGCTTGCATGCATGCACCGGGGCCTCTGGCCACTGCAAACTGACACCAGGTACTTGAGCCACTTTTTGCATCCTGCTTATGTGGGTGGCTTGGGAACTGAACCTAGGCTGGCATCCTTTGCAAGCAAGCACCTTTAACCATTGGTCCTTCTTCTCAGCCCACAAGAGTACATTTTAAAAAGATAGGTTTTCTCTGTGTCACCCAGGCAAGCCCCGAATCCCTGTGCTTAAGTATTCCTCTTGACTCAGCCTCCTTAGTAACTGAGATAAGAGGTTTGAGCCAGCTTGCCTAGCTTAAGATGCATATTTAAGGACTGGGAGGCAGCACCATGGGTTAGCAAGTGTCTAACATGCAAGCAGGAGGACCTGAGTCCAAGCTTTAAGCACTCACATGAAAATGCTGAGAATGGTGGTGCATGCTTGTCAGCCCAACGCTGGCGAGGTGGAGACAGGAGCATCCCTGGAGCTCGAAGGCCAGCCCGCTGAGCCTGACTGTTGAGCTCCAGACCAATGCGGGACGCTGTCTCAGAGGAAGTGGGCTGTGTTCCTGAGGATGAGACCCAAGGCTGTTCTCTGGCTTCCGCCTGCATGTACACCCCCATGCACACATGCACTCACCCACACATGAATGTGTGTGCATGTGTGCGTGCAGGCACACACTCACATACACAAAGATACATGTTGAGTTGGTCATATACTTGGCTTCCACAGTGCATATGAATTATTCTTTTTAAAAAATTTATATTTATTTATTCTGAGGGAGAAAGAAAGGCATATAGAGAGAATGGGGGGCACATCAGGGTTTCTAGCCACTGTACACAAACTCCAGATGCATGCGCCTCCTTGTGCGTCTGGCTTACCTGGGAATTGAATCTGGGTCCTTACGCTTTGCAGGCAAATGCTTTAACTGCTTAGCCATCACTCCAGCCCCTCATATGATATATTCTGATCTGTCAGGTGCTTTGAAGCAGATACAAAGAAAGGGAAGGCTTTGCAATGAAGTGCCTGATGGCCCAGGTCTGCGTGATCTTCTAAGGCAGGCTATAGGCAAGTTTAAATTTATTGACGTTTATCAAAATTCAATTAAAAATTCAGTTCTTTAAGTCACATTTACAACACTTTGGAGATCAACAACCACATATGTTATAGCTTAACAAATTTGGTAGCATGGAGAGAAAAATCTCCATTGCCAAAAGTTTGGACTTGACACAAAAGCAATCTACTGCCCCAGAGACTTTGCTGCGGTCTGTCTTACACTTCTCAATGGAGCTGTGATGCTAAGGTGCTTGGTAGCAGTTAGCTTCTCGTCTTGAGGACAGAACACCCGACCAGAAGCAGCTGATGTGAGGAAAAGGGTTACTTCCGCTTACAGTCTCCAGGGGACCTTTGGTCATGGTGGGGAAAGCACGGCACGAGCAGAGAGCTGGGTGGAAGAAGTCTGAGACCTGGGCTTTGGGTTGAGCTAAAAACCTCAAGGCCACCCCCACCTCCAGCAAGCCTCCACCTCCCAAACTGCCACCAGCTAGGGATTGAGTGTGAGGCTCAACGACAAACACATGAGGCTGTGGGGGACATTTCATAAACCACACAGTGCTTAACATGCAGAGCTTACAACTCATTACACACACACACACACACACACACACACACACACACACATATTCAGGCATTCCCACAGGCCTCTTGCACCCTCTCCCATCCCACCAGTGCTCTGGCCCTGACGTGACACTCTTCTGACTTCATAAGCATCGTCTGTCTGTGGCTTTGCTTGAAGGCTGTAGGAAGGTTTTGTTCTAAAAGGACAACAAAAAGGGACATAAGTCAACTGTCACTTCTTGAAGGTTTTATGGATGTTCAATCCCAAGAGAAATGAGGTTTCTTTGACGATTCAGGCGAAATGTTTCTGTCCCCTCTGAGGAGCCCACTCTGTGCTAAGCTTCTCTACCCCCTCCCCTCACACACTGAAGAATCTCCCCTCACTGGCCCCTTGAAAGGGAAGGAAGAAACAGCTGCACACTGTCACCAAGCCTTGCAGGGCCTCCTCCCAGGATACCCCTGTAGGTCTCCTCTTGAGGCTTCCCCTCACTCCCTGCCAGCCTTAGATCCAGTCCTTTAGTCCCTGTCGCAGCAGGCCATGGGATCCTCACCAAGTCACCACATTCCTCTAGGCAGGGTGGCCTGACCCCGGCAGAATGAATCAGCCCCAAAGGACCAGAACTCTGCTCTGCCATTCTTGGGGAAAGAGAGGGTGGAAGCTGGCCATCTGTCAATCACAAGATGGCCTGAAGGGGCTGGAGAGATGGTTCAGTGGTTCAGGCACTTGCCTGCAAAGCCAAAGGAACCAGGTTTGACTCTCCAGTACCCATGCAAAGCCAGGTGAGCACATGGTGCATACATCTGGAATTTGTTTGCAGTGACTGGAGGTCCCGGCATGCCCATTCTCTCTCTTTCTGCTTCTTCCTCCTCTCTCTCTCTCCCTCTCTCTCTCTCTCTGCTTCCTCCTCCTCTCTCTCTCCTTCTTCTCTCAAATAAATAATAAAAAGGTGGCCTGAAGTTGTCATCACTCAGCAGTAAAGCATCGTATCTAGAGCCGGAGTCATCTCCTGTGAAGACACGTCCTCTTCTCATGGACAGGCAACCTCGATGAGACCCACAACTCCTTTCCAAAGGGGCAAACAGAGTCATCTCCTGTGAAGACAGGACCATCTCTGGGGACATAAGCAACAGTGAGGACATCTTCTCATGGACAGGCAAGCTGTGGATTGTGTAGATAAAGGTGCTGTGGAGACCCACGGAACTGATTTTGTCAAGCCCCTCTATGTTGGGTGCAAAGGGGGCAAACAGAGCTTCTGACCAAAAATTGTGCCAATCGCAAGTGATGAAACTTGCAGGGAAGTGGATGGTTCTGGAAAGCGTTATACTAAGCAGGACCAGGACCATCTCTGGGGACATAAGCAACAGTGAGGGACATGGGCAAGATCTGGCAAAGGAAACCATGAATGTGGACAGGAGCAGGCAGAATCAACACAAACAAATTTTGTTGTGGAATAAATAAAATATTAGAAAATAAAGGTCATTAAAATGAAAATGCATACAATTAAAATTGACAGTAGCCCTGTATCATCTTAACCTTTTAAATAATTTTTAAATTTTACTCAGGGCCAAATGCACAGATGCATGGATCTGCATGTGGCCTCTTGCCATTCAAATACCACTCCAGATTCATGAACCATCTCTCCAGTCATATATATATATATATATATATATATATATATATATATATATTTTGTGTAGCTCACTCTGGTTGCTGACCTGGGGTTCTCCCAAGTGCTGGAATTGAACTTGGGTCCCATCTTAACCTTTATAAGTCCACGATACAGCCATGGTTTTGTCAAGCTAGCCCCAGTGATAACCATGGACACACTCCTGCCCCTCAGATCTCTAGAACTTCCCCAGTGCATTCTCCCTTTTCCTTCTGGAAACCAAATTTCTAAGACTGCATTTTGTTGTGTGGTGTGTGTGTTTGTGTGTGTGTGTGTTGTGTGTTTCCTGTCCCTTTAAACTACTATATATTATTTATTTCTTGCATGTGTACAAGGGGCCTCTTGCCATTCAAATACCAGAACCTTTGTGCTGGCTGGCTTTGTGGGTTCCTGAACTTGGGTGTTGGTCCTAGTCATTCTTTTTCCAGCTTGTTTGAGACAGGGTCTCTCTTGTAGCTGGGAAGGCCAGACTAGCTGTCCAGTGAGCTTCACGCCATACTCCACCCCCATTACATGTGGGCATTGGGGTTACAGTCATGTGTGTCTCTGCATGGGCTTTACACAGGTGCTGGGGATCTAAGCTCTGACCAGCAGGCTGCCAAGCAACTGCCTTTAACCACTGAGCCATCTCCCCAGCTCTGTTTTTTTAAAGGCCAAGTAAGTAATGTTTTGTTGTGTGTGGACACTGCATTTTCTTTATGCATTCAGTGATAGGTATTTAGACACACACACACACACACACACACACACACATCTCCAGAAAGCATCGCAGGCACAAGACCAGCATTGGAAATTTGACCAAGAGGGATTCTTTGGGAATGCATACATAACCTCAAATAAATAAAATGCTAATGAATTTTCTTATTTCACAGTCAAGCCTGGATTTTGCCCCACCCACCCACCACACATTAAAAAAAATTGTTGTCACCATTTAATGGAGTGATTAAGGCTCTAAATGGGCCCAGTGAGGAGTGAGAAGGCGTGTGTTTCATGAGGTCATGTCTGTCTATCACATATGTCTATCATGACTCTCTTTGTGGCTCTGCCCTCCCCACTCCCTTGGCGTGGCTCTTTCCCCACTTTCATAGAACTACTTGTCTTGCCTGCTGGTCTGTATTGTCCCCCAAGGGGGCATTATGGGTTCTGTGGGCATTGTGATGCCATCCTGTTTCCTCCCATAAAACAAATGATCTGTAATACAGATGCCACATCAAGACTGCATTCCTGGTGTGCAGAGATGCTGTTTAAAGAACCAGTGGGGGAGTAGTCAGGTGTGGTGGTTCACGACTTCAGTCGTAGCACTGGGGAGGCTGAGGTAGGAGGATTTCTGTGAGCGAGTTTGAGGCCAGCCTGGGCTACACAGTGAGTTCCAGGACAGCCTGAGCTACAATAAGACCCTGCCTCAAGCAAAACAAAACAACAACAAAGAAATTGGGAAAAAGGGCTGGAAAGATGGCTTGGTGGTTAAGGTGCTTGCCTACAAAGCCTAAGGACTCAGGTTTGACTCCCCAGAACCCACATAAGCCAAATGCACAAGATGGAGCTTGCATCTGGACTTCGTTTGCAGTGGCTAGAGGTCCTGGTGTGCCCATTCTCTCACTCTTTCTCTCTCTCTCACACACACATAAATAAAATATTTAAAAAATTAAGGGCTGGAGAGATGGCTTAGCAATTAAGGTGTTTGGCTGCAAAGCCAAAGGACCCTGGTTCAATTCTCCAGGACCCACGTAAACTAGATGCATAAAGGGGCACATGCATCTGGAGTTCGTTTGTAGTGGTTGGATGCCCCGGCATGCCCATTCTCTCTCTCTCAAATAAATAAATAAATAAATAAATAAATAAATAAATAAATAAATAAATAAAAGTATTAAAAAAATTTAAAGATGAAATTGGAGAGAAAAAAAAGCAGTTCTTTTTTTTCTGTTCTTTTTTTTATTGACAACTTCTATACTTACATACAAAAAACACATGATATTTCCCTCCTCTCCCCCCATTCCACTTTAGAACTCCAATGTCCATCATATCCACTCCCTCTCACCATTAGTCTCTCTTTTCATTTGATGTCATCATCTCTTTCAAAAAGCAGTTCTTGTACTAACCCCTGGACAAACCTAGTTTTTGCTCTAACTGCTTCTTACTGATCTTAGCGGACAGCCCAGAGTCTACAGTCTTTCATTCCATCAGAGTTGCCAAGGCTCAGATAACAACTAATTCAAATTTAGAGATTATTTCAGGGTGGAAGTAGCATCCTCTGGCTCTATCTCTGCCATTTCCTTTTGACATGTCAGGCCTGTCTCCCTATCAGCTCTCCACTTCCCTTGCGTGTATTTTCTTCAAAGCCTCAGGGTACATTCCCCATGTTCATCTGTTGCCATTTCCTGATTTCTTGTGTGAATGGGTGAGCTTCTCACTGAGCTGTAACACATGCGAAAATGTGCACAAACCATCAGATTACGTGTCAGTGGTCTTTTCTACCAGGAGAACATTCCTGCACCCAGCACCCTAAAAGCTTCCTGCACCCCACGAGCTCTTTTCTGGTGCCTCCCTAGCAACTACCTCCTCCTTGCTGAAGTAGCTTCTTTGGGGGAGTTTGTGGCATCCCAGCCTTGATTTGCTCCTGTGCCTACCGCACACTGATTACGTGGCCAGAGCTTGGCCTGGCTATGTTGCTGTGGTCCTGGAAGCATAAGAAAGGGTTGTCCTTGTGTACATGGACGCTGGCGTGGGAGGGTGGAGCAAGAGTTGACAAGCACTGGTGATCACCTGGAGAGGCCATGACCCACCTTCCAAAAAGGATGCCTTGTACCACACAACAAGAAAGGCCCATGAATGAAGTTGATTACGTTAAATCGTTCCCTTTTGTATTCCTGGGGAGGAAGCAGTTCCTTCTAACACGAAATATGCAGATTCTAAGATCTGCAGGTGGGGATAGGGCCTACGTGCCTTTCTTCAGGATGATTTGCAAGATGACTTTACCTAAACAAGTTATTTTTTTATTTTTATTTTTATTTTTTTTTATTTGAGAGAGGAAAAGAGGCAAAGAGAGAGAGAGAGGGAGAGAGAGAGGGAGATTGGATGGGCACACCAGGGCTTCCAGCCACTGCAAACGAACTGCAGATGCATGCACTACCTTATGCATCTGGCTTATGTGGGTACTGGAGAATCGAACCGAGGTCCTTTGGCTTTGCAGGCAAGTGCCTTAGCCACTAAGTTTTCTCTCCAGCCCTCCTAAACAAATTTTATTTTTTAAAAAGATTTTATTTTTATTTATTAGAGTCGGGGGGGGGAGAGTGAGAAGGGGCACACCAGGGCCTCCAGCCACTGCAAGTGAACTCCAGACAAATGCACCACCATGTGCATCTGGCTTATGTAGGACCTGGAGAATCAAACCTGAGTCCTTAGGCTTCGCAGGCATTCGCCTTAATTGCTAAGCCGTCTCGCCAGTCCTGCTAAACAAGTTTGTACTGCTGCCTCTTCCATCTTCCTCTTCTTCTCCTTGGCTCATCCTCCTTCCTTTTCTCCTCTCCTCCTTTACCTCTTCCTCTTTCTTCTCCTCTTGCTCCTACATCTCCTCTTCCTCCTTCCTCTTCTCTTAGTTTCCCCTCCTCCTCCTCCCCTTTCTCCTTCTCCTTTTCTGCCTTCTTCTCCTCTTCCTCCTCTTTTTCCTTTCCTTCCTTTTTCTCCCACCCAGGGCCTTATGCATGTACTAAGCACACACGCTATCATTGAGCTACACCCCTAACCCAAAGCAAGTCCTGCTGTCTCCAGAGAGGGCGCTCTTTCTCAAGTCCTTTCCCCACACAGCTCACTCCAGAGCCTGATGGTGTGTTGATGCTTTGCAGACCATTCCTTAGAAATCTCTTCTATTTGTTTAAATTTTAAAACTTTTATTTGTTTACTTGAGAGAGAAGGAGAGAGAGAAATAGGGAGGGAGAATGGGCACACTGCAAATAAACTCCAGATGCATGTGCCACCTTGTACATTTGGCTTACGTGAGTCCTGGGGAATTGAACCTGGGTCCTCTGGTTTCACAGGCAAGTGTCTTAACCACTAAGAAATCTGTCCAGTCCTTTTCTATTTTTTTTCCTTTCCTTTTTTTTTTTTCTAGGTAGGGTTTTGCTCTAGCCCAGGCTGACCTGGAATTCACTATATAGTCTCAGGGTGGCCTCGAACTCACAGCAATCCTACCTTTGCCTCCCGAGTGCTGGGATGAAAGGTGTGCACCACCACACCCGGCTTCCTTTTCTGTTTTTTAATGTAAGGACAGGTCAGGTTGATAGGTGTTCATGCTGATAATCAAGCTAAGCAGAGTGTTTCCTTTTAGAATCCATTTAGAGCCTTTCCTGTTGTTTTCCTGCCTGTGACATCTTCATCTCTGCCCTCGCAGAGTGCTGGAATTTTAGATTAGTGTTAAATGTAGTTTTGGGGTGTCTTGTGCTTTCTAGGATTTCAAGGAGACAACATATTGCACACTGAGTGACACAGTTGTGCCAGTGTGTGCAGCTGGTGGGCAGACAGCACTGTGACAAACTCAGCCTCTGTAGCCCAGATTGCAATAGCATACAGTAGCCCTCAAAGCCATCGGCTGAGTCCTTAAACTCAAATACCGCTAATTTACTCATGATCTAGGTGATTTAAGTTCTGCAAGTTTGTAAGCAATCAGAACTGAGTCAGAACTTGAAAGTTTAAAAAGCCATTAATGGGTCTTTCTGTATCCATGGATTTAGTGTCTTCAGAGTCAATCAATTTAGATTAAAACCCTTTATTAAACATGTATTTAATATTTATACATGATGTTAGTTTTCTATCACTATTAAAAAAATGCTGGAGGGGCTGGAGAGATGGCTTAGTGGTTAAGGCGTTTGCCAAAGGAACCAGGTTCAATTCCCCAGGACCCACATGAGCCAGATGCACAAGGTGGCACACACGTCTGCAGTGGCTGGAGGCTCTGGCGTGCCCATTCTCTCTCTCCCTCCCACTTTCTCTGTCAAATAAATCAATAAAAATAAAATATTTTTTAAAACTACCTGAGATAATCAGTCCATACAGTGGACAGACTTATCTTGGCTTTCCTTCAGCCCATGGTCACTTGGCCGTATTGCTTTGGGCCAATGGTGAGAGAGCATGTCATGGTGGGTGTCACGGGACAGAAGCAACTACTCGCATGAAGGAGACATGCAATTGTTGATGTGTGGGTTGCTTCACCACTTTAGTTCAGATATCAGTAGCAACAGCAGTCAAAATTAAAATGGTCTGCAGCCCCTGATGGCTCCAAGGCCGTGTTCTGAGCTCTATGATCCCACTGACCTATAGCAGCCAGGTGCCCCTACCCAGCAGCACAAGTGAGAGACGCTACCTCCAGCTTGGTCAAAACCACTATTATTTTAATGTTTTTAAAATTTTTATCATTATTTATTTTGAGAGAGAAAGAAAGAAGAGAGAGAGAGAGAGAGATGGGCATGCCAGGGCTTTCAGTGACTGTGAACTCCAGACGCATGCGCCCCTTGGTGCACATGTGTGACATTGTGTGCTTGCATCACTGTGAGTCTGGCTACATGGGGCCTGGAGATTGGAACATGAGTTCTTAGCTTCACAGGCAGGCGCCTTAACTGTTAGGCCATATCTCCAGCCCCAATTTCTTAGACAAATTATGTGTGAAGCTGGGTGTGGTGGCCCATTTGGGAGCACTTAGGAAGTTAAAGTAGGAGGATGTCTGTGAGTTAGAGACCAGCGTGAACTACAAGTCACCTAAAGAGATCCTGCCTCAAACAAATGCATGTACACTAAACTTAGACGTTTTCTTGTCATTATTCCTTAAATAAAATAGTATGATAACAATTTATATAATATTCAGATTGTGTTGTATGATAAGTGATCCAGAGATAACATATGTATGAGGTCATATACCAAATTGATCATTTTATATATGGGATCTGAGTTGCTGCAGATTTTGGTACCTGAGGGAGGTTTTGCATACACACCCTCATGAAACTGAGGGATGTCCCCGTGAGAAGAAATGGGGTAATAATCTGCTTCGTGACTTTTTTGTATGTTTCTTCATATTATTTCCATCTGTTGAGAAATGTGCTATTTTAGCACAAAATAGTACCAAAAGGGGAGGAATGCAGGCGGCTGCAGTAGAAGGGTAACAGTGCATTGATTCCTATAGTTTAATGTCTTCAGACACAAGTGTGAGCACAGTGTGAGCAAGTTCTGGTCTCCAGCACCATTCTTAGTGGGTTCTCTTTTGTTTTGGGGATGAGCACTGTGACAGGGATCCTGGTGTTGGTTTACTCAAAGCTTAGGGGGGCTGGAGAGATGGCTTAGTGGTTAAGGCGTATGCCTGTGAAGCCTAAGGATTCTGGTTCAGTTCCCCAGGGCCCACATAAGCCAGATGCACAAGGGGGTGCATGCGTCTGGCGTGCCCATTCTTTCTCTTTGCCTCTCTCTCTCTTAATAAAGTTTTTAAATTATTTTTTTAAGAAAAGCTTAGAAGACAATGACCTCATAGAATGTGTCAGGATGCCCTGGCAATCAGTGACCTTGGGCATCCCATTCCAACCAGGGGGATTTCAGGTCCTGGACCCTCCTCACAAAGGTTGCTTCAGGGGACAGCAGGTGTCTCAGACAGGACTCTGGAGTTTTAGTATGAAAGTGCTTTACAGAGAGACAGGACTCAGACACCCCACATTCCAGTCCTGTTTGCCGCATCCACTGACTGTCTCTCAGGGCACAGTCTGCTCCTCAGTGTTCCCATAAAGAAAACAAGAGTTCTAAAAACACCCTTCCACCTGCCTTCCACGGCTGTAGAAGTCAAAGGTGGACCACCAGCATTCTGAAAGCTATTAACCGTGGACACAGTGTGCTTAATGAAACCAACTAAGACGGTAACATAATGGGAACTGACTAAGATGGTAACATCTCTGTTTATTTTCAAGTTCAGTATTTTAAGAAAACACAGGTGAACGTAATACAGAGGTGAGTGGAGCATGCTCAGGAGATGTGGACTCCGGCCGGCACTGCATGCCTTCTGAGAGAGCAGCTGTACACTTATCAGTATTGTGCATGGCATGAATATGTGGAGACATGCCAAACTGGGACCAGCTGTTACATCCAAGTATGAGGCAGGGGCATGTTTTGTCAGGTGGGATGAGCCATGTTTGCACACTGGCTGGTGGTTTGGAGTGTGCTGATAGGAATCACCCACCCTCACAGTATCTCTTAATAGTTTGACCCCCATACTGAACAGCTGCTCTCAAAAGCCTGGTTGAGGGGCTGGGAGATGGCTCAGTGGATAAGGCAGTCATCACGCAAGCATGAGGACCTGATTGAGATCTTAGGCACCCGTGTGAGAGCCAGTCAGGGCAGCACGTGCCTGTGAGCCAAGTGCTGGACGGCAGAAATAGGAGAATTCCTGGAGTTTGCTGGCCAGCTAGTCTAACGAATTAGTGAGCTCCATGTTCAGTGAGCGACTGTCTCAAAAAATAAGGTGATGAGAGATTGAGGAAGACAGCTGAGGTTGATCTCTGACCTCCTCACACATGTACACAAGCACACGCAATGCATCTGCACGCACATTCGCACCCCCACATTTACAAATATCCACATACACACACACACCACATACACATGCAAAAAATAAAAATGCTGACTGAGGGGCCCATTCATTCCTGACAGTCTCACGGCTGCTTCGTATAGGCTGCACTCATCCACCCTGTGCCCTGAACCTTCCCTCTGCTCCCCATACCCCATTCCCTCTCTGTCTCAGGTCTCTCACCTCTCAAAGCTCTCTGACCAGTTGGTCAAAGGCAACCACTCCATGGGATACCGGGGAACTTTTGGTGAGCTAGAAGTCTTGCACTGGGGTTTGGTGACATGGGTGTGTGCATTTGCCAAAGTTACTGAGGGCTCCATCTGAGACCTGTGCTTTTTTTTTTTTTTCTTGCATATTTGGATTTTTGAGATAGGGTCTTGCTGTAGCCCAGGTTGACCTGGAATTCACCCTGTAGTCTCAAGCTAATCCCGAGTGCTGGGATTAAAGGCCTGTGCCACCAAGTGCAGCAAGACCTGTGTATTTTTGCCGTGTGTAAATTCCCTCAGCAGAAGAACTGTCCACATGCATTTGTTTTTGGTTGAGGCCCACGCCGCATGTCTCTGCGGATAAAACAATGAAATATGGTTTCTTTCCTGCTGTCTCTTCACTTGGCAATTCCTCTAGCCTGTGAGCTCTACCGTCCCCTTCTTTCTTCTCCATGCCCCTTCCAGGTCCAGGTCAGTAATATTTTTTCACGGGAATGTCCACTTCTTGTCCTGCCCACATAAGGTCTCTGTGTGGCAGCTGAGGGAACCTTCCAACTGTAAATCCTATCACTCCGCTCACTTGTGGGAAGCTATCCTTCAGCTAAGATCACAGTCATTACCACGACCCCTCTGGGTCCCTCTCAGATCTCCTCATCCCACCATAGCCATCCCCACTGTCGCAGTCAGGTTCGCATTGCTGCCAGAAATCACCCGACTAAGAGCAGCTTGTGGGAAAAAAGAGGTTTATTTTGGCTTACAGGCTCGATGGGGGAAGCTCCATGATGGCAGGAAAAACGATGGCATGAGCAGAGGGTGGACATCACTCTCTGGTCAACATAAGGTGGACAACAGCAACAGGAGAGTGTGCCAAACACTGGCAAGGGGAAGCTGGCTATAATACCCATAAGCCTGCCCCCAACAATACTCTGCCTCCAGGAGGTGTTAATTCCCAAGCTGCCCTCAGCTGGGGAGACTAGCATTCAGAACACTTGAAGTTTATGGGGGACACCTGAATCAAACCACCACACCCACCTACCTTCTTTCTTCCCCTTGAAATTCCAAGCCTGTCTTGCCTCATGTCCTTTGCGCTCAATGCTCTTTCGAGAACTCTTCCTCACGTGCTCATGTGGTGGGTGGGTGACATCTCACTATCCTTGTGTCCCCTGGCCTCACCTCCACCTAGAGATTCTCTCCTGCTCTAGGCTCCAGCCCACAACCCTCCTTCTTGATACTCCAGTGCTCAGTATGAGCTCCCCTCCTCCCTGTGGGTCTATATGCTCTGCCACGTCCCAGTGGCCTCCCAGTGGCCTCCCAGGCACGCCCTCTCCTTCATGCTGTGCTCCGCTAACCTGCTGTGAGAGTGTGGCTGGGCACTAGAGCAAGCGGATTCCTTCCCGTGTCCTCAGGTCTTGGGGCTGAACTTCTGGCTCTCATCTCATCTCTGTCCCTCCAGGCCTGTGCGCACCGCTGGAAGAATATCTACTACGAAACCGACCACATCCTGCCCCATGGGTTCTGCTACATCATCCCATCCAACCTCCAGGCCAAAGGCAGGACGCTGACCCCTTGCTATGAAGGTGAGTGTGGACGATTCTTTCTCAGTGCTCTGCCCATTGCAGGACTCCAACGGCCTTCATCCAGCTCCCTCCGCGCCACCACCCAGATGTCTACACCATAACTCAAAGGGAGTGTTGTTGGCCCCAAAGATGGCCTCTGGTCCAAGGTCGCATCTAGGCAAAAGGCAGAAACAAAGGGGATAGTCATGCCATGTCTCTTTTTCTTGCCTTCCTCCTTTCTTTCTTCTTCGTCTTCTTCCTTTTTTTTTTTTTTTTTTTGTTTGCTTTTTTGAGGTAAGGTCTCACTCTAGTCCAGGCTGACTTGGAACTCACTCTGTAGTCCCAAGATGGCCTCGAACTCATAGCCACCCTCCTACTTCTGCCTCCTGAGTGCTTGGATTAAAGACATGTGCCACCAGACCCAGTTACCCATTTCTTCCACAGAGCCCATATGGGATGCTATGAGAAGCTTCACAGATAAAATTCACCTCAGTCAAACAGCTTCTACTGGTTCTGGGCACTGCCAGAGGCTGTGGGGGCATTGAAATATTCCTTCTCCCTGGACCTCCCAGATGGTCTCCACAGTGCTCTTGCAGCACAGTCCCGATGGTCACTGGGCCTTCACATAGCTCCTGGCCGCACTGTGGACAAATGTCCTGGGCTGGGGAAAGACAAGACCCAACATTCAAACAGCCAGAGTGTGGTAGAAATTGAACAACCCCACTCATTCAGCTCTCCTATGGCCTCTGTATTGATCTGGGTTCTCTAGAGGAGCAGAACTGACAGAATGAATTGTATTAAAAAGGGAATTTACTGGATTAGTTTACGGCAGTCCAACAACAGCAGTCTGCAGGCCTGAGAGTCAAGGACCCCGGGAGCCGCTCGGTCTGGAGGCCTCCGCAGTCCCCACCCCGCTGACGGCCTGGAGGCTCCTGCAGAGCCGCTGCTCCTCCGTCCCCGCTGGAAGGCTGAGGACACGTGGTTCCGCCGCCGAGGGAGGAAGGAGCGGAACCGGACAGCCGCGTGCGCAAGGGAGGCTCTCACCAGCAAGCAGCCCCGCAGCCAGGCCCGGGAAGGGGCTGTGTTCTCCTACAGCTTCCTTACAGGAGGCTAACCTCTGGGGGAAGGACTTCCTCCTCCAGGCAGTCCTCCTGGAAGCAACCTCAGACACCGCCCAAGAGCAACGTGTGTGGATTCTAAAGCAGAATCCAGTTGACAGCAGAGCTTAACCGTCACAACATGAAAGGTCTGTCTGTTCTCAAAATGTGGCCCTGGAACTGGACAGAGCCCAGAGACTGGGTTCATCTTTTGGGTACAACTTGAAGAGCTCCCTATATCAGTCAGCTATCGCTGTGTAACAACCACGAATCTCCATGGCAAATACCAGACATCAATTCTTCCTTGTGGAGTTGCACACAGGCTGGGGATGAACTTCTCTGGGTGGACTCTGACTGCAGGTGTATTTCAGGTCAGCCCCATGGGTTTCTCTTTTGGGATGTGCTGTGTGGGTGCAAGGGGAGACGATCAGGGGTTTGAAAGGAATATTCCTCTTCTCTGGCATCTTGCTTAGACCTCAAGTTCTTGGTCACTGGGCACAGCTGAATTGACCACTGGTAAGCCAATTGATTTTTAAATTTTTAAAAATATTTTATTTATTTATTTGCAAGGAGAGAGAAATAGAGAGGAGAGAGAGAGAGAGAGAGAGAGAAAGAGAGAGAATGGGTGTGCCAGGGCCTCCAGCTACTGCAAACAAACTCCAGATGCATGCACCACTTTGTGATCTGGCTTTATGTGGGTACTGGGGAATTGAACTGGGGTTCTTAGGCTTTGCAGGCAAGTGCCTTAATTGTCGAGCCATCTCTCCAGCCCAAGCCAATTGATTTGGATCATTAAGGGTTCTTCAGTTTGGTGCCCTGTCCTCCCAGGTTTCCTCAGCCTATTTGGTGGCTGGGACTCACTCAGTGAGGGCTGTTTGGTTTGTGACTACCCCCCTCATTCATATGATTGAACAGAAGTCTCACTAGCTCACGCCCACATTGCTTTTGGGCTGCCCTAGGATTTCCCAAGTTTCAAGTTTGTGGCCACCAAAAAGGGTTCTGAGAACCACTGTCTTGATTACATTTTCCTGCCTCATGGAAGAGCCTCCAGGGCTCTTTGGAGACTCAAGGAATTCAAGCAAGATGCTCTGTGAAGTGTTCCCTGCAGATGAACCAACAGGGAACCTGCAGAGACGCACACCTTCTCCTCCCAGGGGGCACTTCCATAGTCTCATTCTTTGTCTGTTTGAGCATCTGATTGGTTTTGGCTGTGCCATATGGGGAGACTGGACTCTGATCTTATTTACCACCCAGTTGTCCTAGTGAAGAAAAGTTTCATCTTAAAAATGGATGGTCATGGGCTGGAGGGATGGCTTAGCAGTTAAGACATTTGCCTACAAAGCCACAGGAGCCAGGTTCAATTCCCCAGGACCCACGTTAACCAGATGCAAAAGGTGGCGCGTGCATCTGGAGTTCATTTGCAGTGGCTGGAGGCCCTGGTGTGCCCATTCTCAATCTCTCTCTCTCTCTCCCTCTTTCTCTCTGTCAAATAAATAAACAAAAATAAAATATCTTAAAAAATGTTTAAAAACAGGATGGTCATGGGCTGGGGAGATGGCTCAGTGGGTAAAGTGCAGCATGAGGACCTGAGTGGAATCCATGTAACAGCGGGCCGTGGTGGCGCACATCTGTAATCCCAGTGCTGGGGACGTGGAGACAGGAAGATCGCTGGGGCTTGCTGCTTGGCTAGTAGAGCTGAATCAGTGCGCTTCAAGTTTGGTGAGATTCCCTGTCTCAAAAAATAAGGTGGAGAGGGGCTGAGACTCAAAAAGTTGACCTGTAGCCTCCACATGCATGTGCATACACATATACTCCACACACATACACATGTGCATACACACCACACTCATTCACATGCAAAAAAACTATAGTCATGGGCTAGAGAGATGGCTTAATGGTTAAGATGCTTTTCTTTCTTTCTTTTTAAATATATATATCTCCCAGAAAATACCAATGTGTATGTGGTAAAAGAAAGAAAAAAGGAAGGCTGCCTTTGAAGGACGCTACCCAGAAAATGACCAGCATGGCCCCTGGAGCGCAGTCTCAGTGGGGCTGACAGCGTGGAACACACACCTGAATTGCCTGGCATAGGGTCTTCATTGACCTGATGTCCTGTTTCTCTGTCTCTCCCTCTCTCTTTCCCGTGTGTGTGTGTGTGTGTGTGTGTGTGTGTGTGTGTGTCTGGGAATGCCTTTAGGCACAGAACTAAAGATGGTGGTTATCAAACCATGTCAATGAAATAGAGAGGGTCAAGGGCACAGGATGAGCTGACGTCTCTGTCCCCACATTTCTCCTGTGAACAAGAAAGGAATCCAAGACTCAGAGTTGAAGTCAAGTGCTGACAGTCACTCAAATAATAAATGACACAACTGCCTTTTAAATTTTATTAATTAATTAATTTATTTATTTATTTATTTGAGGAAGCAAAAGAGAAAGAGAGAGAGGGAGAGAATGGACAAGCCAGGGCCTCCAGCCCCTGCAAACAAACTGTGCACCCCCTTGTGCATCTGGCTTACGTGGGTCTGGATTGAACCCAGGTCCTTTGGCTTTATAGGCAAACGCCTTAACCACTAAGCCATTTCTCCAGCGCCAGAACTGCTTTTTAAATGCCATGCCTGTCTGACTCAGCAAACCACTTTGCATCCTGGCACTTATTGATACTTTCTGTTCATTTTAGAGTCTCCAACTAAAGTGAGAATTAATTGATAGCTAGTCAAGAACTTTCATAAAATAAGAAAGGTTGTAACTGTTTGAACTGTCTGAAAGGTGGGAACAGACACAAGATGAGAGGAATGTTCTAGAACAGTGTGGGTCTCTCTAGTCAGGCCTTTTCTGTCTTCCCTTTCCTCTGTGCTGGAGGCTTTGTGTGATGCATGGCAGGAAGTAGACAACCGTGTATGCTAAGCAGCAGGGAGCAGCTGTGGCAGGTTCAGCTGGAGTCTGTCTATGTGTCCCTCACATTAGCGTGTGAGCTCCAAGCCAGACCATGCGAGACAGCATGCTTCCACCCACCCCTCAGTGCTTCTCCCATCCCACAGAGCTTGTGACCCTAAAAGAGAAAGACAGAGCAGAACTGCACTCAGAAGTCAGCCTGTAGGTGTACAATTGCAAAAACCATCACTTATTATTGTTTGCCATGAAATCTGTAGTTGTTACACAGCTATAGCTGACTGACATAGGACTCATGTTAGAACCCCAGACTGTAGGCTGACAGAGGGCTCATCTCAGGAAGCCTCATACAGCATGCTGTGAATTGGGCACAATTCTATTAGTTTAGTTTAGTTTTTTTTTTTTTTGTTGTTGTTTTCAAGGTAGGGTCTCACTCTAGTCCAGGCTGACCTGGAATTCACTATGTAGTCTCTGGGTGGCCTCAAACTCATGGCGATCCTCCTACCTCTGACTCCCGAGTGCTGGGATTAAAGTCGTGCGCCACCACGCCCGGCTCTATTAGTTTTGATTGTCCCCTAACTTCATGATGGTCCAGTGGGACTGGAGAAGAATCAGCAAAATGGTTAGCTTCCACCCAATTCCCTTTCCTCAAGGGTGCACTTGCATGTTCTATTGTGTTTTGGCAGAGGGATCAGCGAGGCGTAGGGCAGGTATGGGGAGTGTTGGGGAACAAGAGCAACCCCTAAGGAAACTGAGAAATAAACACACTGCTTCTGCGTTCTGGAACTGTGAGGAGTGTGGCAGTGGCAGATGCTCAGATTTCTCTAGATAACTCGTGGGGGTGGGTGGGGTGGGTGGGAGGCAGGCCATGGTGAGAGCGCTCTTGTCTATGCTGTTGGTTTTGGAGATCTTTACTTCCTTGTTTCGTGGTCTAAACGAAACTAACCTTGGCTCTTAAAACAGCCATTCTTTTCTCTTAATGTGGAAAAATCTCAGTGACGCAGGCTCTCTGTTCCAGGTGAGGACCACATCATGCTTAATTACAATGGAAGTGTTTAGAGTTTGATAGGACCTTTCAAATGTCATCCAGACGAGCCTCCTGTCTGTGGCAAGGTCTCATGAGATAAGTAAGGCTGGAAATTCTCATGTGGCCATTCTCTCGCCACACAGTTTGGAGGCAAAGTGATCCAGTGGCAGGAACAGGACCCAGAACTGCCAGTGTTCAAGTCCCAGTTCTTGCCACTCCTTCTAATTACCAGTGTGTCTTCAGATGAGTTATTTAGATTCTTTAGGCCGCACCCACCTCACGAGGCTGGGAAGAGGATTAAATGAGTTCTTAACATATATCTGGCATATATCCGCCAACATACTCTACACTGAGCGAGTCTTGCTAGTATGCTATGATATACTTTGATATACTGGAAGGTAGGCAAGGTTTGTTAGTCACTGTAATGTGTGCCAGGAAGAGAGCCCAATCTATTTTATTAAGTGTTTGAGAGACAAAACCCAAGTGACACAGCCCCATTATTAAAAGAGGGTAATGCGGGGGCTGGAGAGATGGCTTAGCGGTTAAGCGCTTGCCTGTGAAGCCTAAGGACCCCGGTTCAAGGCTTAATTCCCCATTACCCACTCAAGCCAGATGCACAAGGTGGCACATGCATCTGGAGTTCGTTTGCAGTGGCTAGAGGCCCTGGTGTGCCCATTCTTTCTCTCTCTCTCTCTCTCTCTCTGCCTCTTTATCTCTCTCTCAAACCAATAAATAAAATAAAATTTTTAAAAAGGGTAATGTGGTGGGTGGGGGTGCTGCAGAGATGGCTCAGTGATTAAAGGTGTTTGCTTGTAAGGCCTGATGGCTTGGGGTTGATTCCCCAGTACCCACATAAAGCCAGATGCACAGAGTGGCACACATAGCTGGAGTTTGGATGCAGTGGCAGGAGGCCCTGGTGTACCCATCTTTCTTTCTTTCTTTTTTCTTTCTTTCTTTCTTTCTTTCTTTCTTTCTTTCTTTCTCTCTCTCTCTCTCTGTTTGTAAATAAAAAAATCTTTCTAAAAAAGAGGTTATAGGGGTGCTCATTGGTGAAAGGTACTTGCTAGCAAAGCCTGCTAATCTGAGTTTGGTCTTCTCTCGCACCCACTTAAACCTGGATACAAATTGGCTCGTGCATCTGTGATCCCAAATGCATATGACAGTGAGAGAAGGAACCAGGAAGCTCTCAAGCTCATGCCATTCATCTACAGGGGCAAGGGGCTCTGTTTTAAAGAAGGTGGGACAAGAGCAGACCCCTGGGGCTTGCTGTCTTCTGGCCTCTACATGTATGATGTGTCATGTGCATGCTCACACATATTCCTAAATACAAATAAGACGGGGGTAGATAAAAAGGGAAGAATTTCTAGAGGGAGGAAGGGAATAATGAAGATCATGGAGAGTCACAGGAGGGTCACGAGGGTGCATATGAGCAAAGTACAATGTGTGTGTGAACGCGTCAGCCTGAAACCCATTATTTTATCCACCCATTTTCTCTCTCTCTCTTTTTGTTTTTGTTTTTTGAGGTAGGGTTTCACTCTAGTCCAGGCTGACCTGGAGTTCACTATGTCGTCTCAGAGTAGCCTCGAACTCACGGCGATCCTCCTACCTCTGCCTCCTGAGTGCTGAGATGAAAGGCGTGCGCCATCATGCCCAGTTCTAAAAGGGCATCTTCAATAGAGCAGACACCATGTTTAAATGTCAGTGCTGTGTGAGAATAGTTCCCTACCCTGTATGTTCTGCTGGGTGCCTCTCCCCAGGGACTTTGAGCTGCATCCAAGTGCCAGGGCATGAAGTCAAGGACATTTTGTTTAACAACGGACAACCAAAATCCTCTTAGAATCTGCAGCCTGCCGAAGGCAGGAAAGAGAGGGATGGTGGAAGTCCACTGTGGGTCATGCAGCAGGCACAGAGCAAGGGTGGAAGGGATTCCTGCCTCTGGGCACACTTCCTATACAGTGTGGGCAGACCACAGGAGGGCTGAGGGAGACATGGTTGAGGCCTTGAGACCTTGATGCAGGTGACTTCCCTGGCTCTGTGGTGCAGGTGGACTCTGTCCTGCCTTCTGTTTGGGCTCTGGAGAATATGCAGGCGGAAGTGATCAGAAAGCTGGGGGACTTGCTGGGCCTCATGAAGGCCCGCTGTGCTCTCCTGAGAAGCCTGCAAAGGTGGTTTAATTGAAGAAACCCATTAACTGTGCACCACCTTTCCAAAACAACTCAAGGTTTTTACTTACTATGTAAAAAGAATTGGTCTTTGGTTTAGCACAGGACTTTTTTTTTCATGGCTTCTCAGGTGCTTCCTGTTGGAAGCTTCTAGAATATCCCATTGGAAACAGGAAATATAGAGGAAACTGGAAATAAAAATGAGTTTAGGATGTAAAATAAGATGGAGTCATGGTACAGACCCTTCAGCGACACAACGACATTTGCATTTGTGTCATGAGGACACCAGCTTTCATCACACACGTATGTTATTTGGTATCATCAGAAGACGAAGGCTTCAGTGAGACAACATGTGGAAAACTACCAGGTAACTCGCATGAGCATCAAGACCCCTCAGTTTCTGCCGGGGTGTCTTAGGACTCCCGACATGTTAAGTCAGTGCATGTGACACCACGTCGAGCACAGACCCTTCTTTCACCCTTTACTCTGAAGCCCGCTGAGGCAAGATGCCAGAGTGCGGCTGTAAACAACTTATCTTTTTTATTGTAACAGGAAGATCTCATGAGCATGGGATGATCTGGGAACAGCTTGGTGAAATTAGACACAAATTTTTCAAGATAAAAGCCCTGATAAAGAAATGTCCATGAGTTGGGATGGGGAGATAATTGCTTTTAGCAGAAAATTGCCCTGTAATTAAAATCTCAGATTTTTTTTTACTTTTTTTTAAGGCAAGCCCAACAGACTGCCTTTTTTTATGTGAGAGGGAAAGAGAAGGGGAGAGAATTGGTACACCAGGGCCTCTAGCCATTGCAATTGAACTCCAGATATGTGTACCCCCTTATGAGCATGTGCGACCTTGCACACTTGCATCACTGTGTGTCTGGCTTATGTGGGACCTGGAGAGTCAAACATGAGTCCTCAGGCTTTGCAGGCAAGTGCCTTCACCATTAAGCCATCTATCTCTCCAGCCCTCAGAAACTTTTTAAAACTGTGTATAGTTAAAACCTGAAAGTCATAATGAATTGGATGAGTATCTGACTGCTGACGAGGTACCTTAAATTCCTGATGATGTTCTGTTTAGGAACTGCTGTTCAAGTTTACTTCCAGACCTGTTTCCTTTTCCTATTAATAGTGCTGCTGAAAGTGTTGTGGGATTCAATTTTTACACATTTCTATACATTTAACTATTTCCATTGAGTTTCATTTGTATTTTGATGCTTTTTACCTTTCTTTTGTTATCATTGTGTACATTTAAATCATCTAATAAAATTTTAAAAATCGGCTGGAGAGATGGTTTAGTGGTTCCTGCAAAGCCTAAGGACCCCAATTTGATTCCCTAGTACCCACATAAGCCAAATGCACAAGGTAGTTCATGCATCTGGAGTTCATTTGCAGTGGCTGGAGGCCCTAGTGTGCCCATTCTCTTTCTATCTGCCTCTTCCTCTTTATTTCTCTCTCCCTCTCTCCTTCTCTGTCCAAATAAATAAATAAATAAATAAATAAATAAATAAATAAATAAATAAATAAAATTAAAATAACCAGTTACACTTCAGGATGTGGCTTTACCACTTATTCCCATGTTGAACCTATACGCATCAACTTTCTGGCTTGGTGACCTTGGGAAGTCCTCAAAGCCCCAGTGTCTTTATCTATAAAATGGGGAGATGAGTACCTATTTAAGAGGCCTTTCAGTTATAATTAAGTGCCTAACATAGTTCCAAGCTAAAAGTATCAGCTCATTAAATGTGATTTTTCTGATTAACTTTCAAATAATTTAATATTCTTAACTGTTCTCAGAAGATAGTTACTAGATTATTCTCTTCAAAATTAGTAAGGACAGGGTTGGAGAGATGGCTTAGCGGTTAAGGCGCCTGCCTGCTAAGCCTAAGAACCCGGTTCCAATCTCCAGGTCCCACGTTTAGCCAGATGCAGTGACGCAAGGGCGCAATGCTGCACTTGACCACAAGGGGGCGCACGCATCTGGATTTCGTTCACAACAGCTGAGAGACTGTTGGTGCGCCCATCTCTATCTGTCTCCCTCTCTCTCTGTCTGTCTCTCTCTGTGTCTCTCTCCAAAAAAAAAAAAAAAAAAAAAAAAAATTAGTAAGGACAGGAGCTAAATATTATTTTAAAAAATTTAAGAGCTCTTGAACAGATTGTAATTTTTTTGTTTGTTATTAGAGGACTGGATTGGCCTTAAATTCTCAATCCTCCTGCCTCAGTCTTCCTAGTCCTGGGCTTGCAGGCATGAACCACTATGCCTGGCCTATAGTTTCTTAAGTAGCTTTGAAGATCACACTTGTACAATTTACTTGTTAAGCTCTCTTGCCCTCTTCTTTGTATAGGATCTAAAGTTTAACTCATGCCGTGTTTAAATGTTCTTAGGTTTGGAGTTGATTGGGTCTTAATTAATTAAATTTTCCTGTGGTTTAAAATTGCATTATTGATTCTAAAGATTTCTGTAGTACTTTATTAGGGAATGGCTGGCCTTTCTAATGTTCATTTCTCAAGACAGTGGTCACTTCTAGTGAAGGAACTAGATGGCGCATTCACATGTGGAGACATTTTCTCCTGTAATGCAGAGGCTGCGACTCCCCCAGAGGGGTAAAAACCAATCCATTTACAAATGAAAAGCAATTGAGGTTTTGTTGTGTTTTTGTTTTGTTTTAGAAGGAGCCATGAAAGGCTACGTTGATTCATTTAAAAATTCAAGAGCAAGCCTCATAAATTTTTATTAAATAAAGGCTTCTGCTTTTATATGGGACTTTATAGTTTCCTAAGAGCCTTCATAAACACGATCTCATTTGAATAAATGCAGCAGATTAAAAAAAAAAAAAGAATGCTGTTCGGCATTATGCCCAGTGAAGAAGAAAATCATGAGAGGAGAAAAGGAGGGTGGCCTAAGGGGATAGTCAGTGTGGCGAGGAGACCACGGGTAACTGGCAGTAGTGCTTTAGGGGGCTCAAGGTATCATGTTAGGTTTGCCCCTTGGAGCCAAGAACTTTAATCGTAGGCAAAGAAAAAAAATGAATTCCATACTTCAAATATGTTCTCATAAATTGTGGGAATTACTGACTGTTTAAACTATATCTTCTAATATTTCCTTATGGCTGTGTGAATTCTATTACTCGTCCTTCTCAGATTGCCTGCTTGTGTGGTCACGAGCGTCTTGGGGTGGGGAGGGGTTTGCTCTTCGTTGAGAAACTATCACGTTCGGATACACCAGATGTTTACTGAGAGACCGCTGATCAGGAACAGGTCCTCAACTTTGTGCTCTTATTGTGTCATCATAGTATTTGGGGGGGGGTCATTGTTATTTTTAAAGCACGCACCTTTAGCCACCAAGCCATCTCTCCAGCCCTGTGTTATTATTTTGTGTGTGTATGTGTACGCGTGTGCACACATGTTCATGTGTGTGAGTGCAGGCACGTGCATACCACAGCATGTGTGTGGAGGTCAGAGGATGACTTTGGGTGTCAGCCCCCACCCCACACCTTCTTCGAAGCAGGGTCTCTCATTGTTCATGTCTGAATTCACCAGGCTAGCTGGCCTCTGACTTCCAGCTGACTCTCCTGTCTCTGCCTCCTTTCCTGCTATGGGCGGGCCGGGTTGCAGACGCCCACCACAGCATAGTGTCTGGCTCCTCCATGGGTTCTGGAGATCTGACCTCAGGAATTCCTGTTTGGGTAGCAAGACTTTATCCACTAAGCCATCTCCCCAGGCATAGTTAGTTAGTTAGTTTGTTTGCGTGAGCCACATTGTGCATCTGCCTTTACGAGAGTCCTGGGGAATTGAACCTGAGTCCTTTGGCTTTGCAGGCAAGCGCCTTAACTGCTAAGCCATCTCCCCAAGACTTGTTAGTTTGTTTTTGGAAAAAGGTCTCTGTGTATCCCTGGCTATCCTAGAACACTCTATGTAGACCAGGCTGGCCTTGAATTTATAGTGATCCTTTTGCTTTTGCCTCTGGTTGCCTGGGATTACAGGTGTATGTCACTGATCCCAGCTGGGGTGAATATATATATTTATTTATTTAATATATATAATACATATTTATTTATTTAAGAGAGTGAGAGAGAGGCAGAGAGAATGGGCATGCCACGACCTCTAGTCACTGCAGACGAACTCCAGACTCATGGCTCACCTTGAACATCTGGCTTATGAGGTTACTAGGGAATCAAACCCAGGTCCTTAGGCTTTGTAGGTAAGCACCTTAACTGCTGGAACATTTTTATCCTATCGTACAGGTGAGAAAATTGAGGCACAGGGGATGTGGTGAGGGTTGGAGGTTTCTAAGCAACGTTTGCTGACCTTGTCAGTTCAGCGCTGGCTTCCCTGTGGATCCTGTTCTGTTAGGTGTTGGTTTTCTTTGTGATTCCTGGTGGCTCCAAACCATTACAAGGAAAAATCTCGGGGTTTTGATGTTATGACTATGAGTTTTCAGGACATTATTCATGGACTTTTAGGGTCCAGTTTCAGCTTTGCTCTGTTATACACAATCTACATCCTGAAAGTACTAGGGGCAGACACAGCCCAGGCTGGTCTGCTCTGTGCTGGGGTCTCTTTTGCTCCACACATTTGGTTTTAATATCCGAACAGCAGTTCAACTGTTTGATTTTAGCTCTGGTTGTTCATGAGTCACAAAAATTGAATTCTGCTCAGTTCTCGGCTGGGGCTCTCACTGAAATGTTACTGTCCCATGTCCAGGGCCCCCTTTTTTGCTGAAGGAATGCAACGTGATCCAGTGTGTACCAAGTTGAATACATGCACGTTATTATATGGGGCTGCTTGCTACTGGAGTGGGGGGCAAGCAAAAAAGGTTGCTAAATTCTGGGTGAAAGTAGCTGCTTAAAGGTTTCAAAATTCTTTTGTTTCTTAAAAACACTTTATTGTTTCAAAAGTACATAACATAGTTTTTATCATTGTAGCCATTTTTAGAAATATTATTTATTTATTTGTTTGAGAGAGAGAGAAAGAGGCAGGCAGACAGAGAGAGAGAGAGAGAGAGAGAGAGAGAGAGAGAGTATGGGTGCACCAGGGCCTCCTGCCACTGCAAAGGAACTTGAGATGCATGTGCCACTTTGTGCATCTGGCTTTTTGTGGGGGCTGGGGAATCGAACCTGGACCATCAGGCTTTGCAAGCTGGTGTCTTCACCACTAACCTATCTTCCCAGCTTCATCGCAGCCAATTAAAAATGTTATTTATTTACTTATTTATAAGAGAAAGAGAGTGTGTGTTTGTATGTATGGGTGCACCAGGTCCTCTTGCTGCTATAATTGAACTCCAGATACACACACCACTTTGTGCTTTACATGGATACTGAGGAATCGAACTCAGGCCATCAGGCTTTGTAAGCAAGAGCCTTTAACCACTAAGCCATCTCCCCAACCCAGCAGCCATTTAAAAAAAAATTACCATGTCAAATAAAACTTTTACTTTATTTTTTAAATACTTAAATATTTATTTATTTGCAAGCAGAGAGAGATAGCTCCTGCAAATGAAGTCCAGATGCATGTGCCACTTTGCGCACCTGGATTTAAGTGGGTGCCGGGGAATTGAATCTGGATTGTTAGGTTTTGCAGGCAAGCACCTTAACTACCGAGTCATCTTTCCAACAGCCACTTTTTAAGTGTGCAATTTTGTGCCTCAAGTGAATTCACACTGTGTAATTGTAACCACTATCTAGTGGCAGAACTGTCATCTTTCCATATGAAGACGTCTGTACTCAATATGGATCCTCCATCCCCTACCACCCTAGGGCCCGGCAACCACTAGTTGTGTGTGTGTGTGTGTGCGCGCGTGCGTGCGTGCATCATACCATGCATGTGGAGGTCAGAGGACAACTTCAGGTGCTGGTTCTTGCCTTCTACCTTGTTTTAAGGCAGTCTCTCCTTGTTTGCTGCTCTGAATGCCAGGCTTACTGGCCCACTTGCTTTGGGGCCATTCTCCTTTCCCTGCCTCCTTTCTCGGTCTAGGCACGCTGAGATTACAGAGGCCACCACTCCAGGGCTCAGCATTACATGACTTCTGGGAATCCGAACTCAAGTCTTCACACTTGCACAGCAAGCGCTTTGATCCACTAAGCCATCTCCACAGCCCCACAGTGGAGTTTTATTTGGCCATAAAGGGTGAAAGTATGCTATTTACAGGGAAATGGATAGAACTCAAGACCCTATTAAGTAAAATAAGCCAGATGCTTATTTGTCTTACGTGTGGGCCCTAAAATTATTTATAGACACAAAACCACACACACACACACACACACACACACACACACGACATTTAAGTACAAGACGGAATGATGAAGGATGAAGAGTGGAGGGGAAAAGGGGAGAGGAGACTAAGGGAAGGGTGTGAATATGGTTGAAATACACGATTTACTTGAAAGAACTTTGTTTATATGAAACCCAGTGCTGTAATGAATATGTGCCAATAAAAATGGTGTCTTTGGGCTGGACAGATGACTCAGTGACTAAGGTACTTACCTGCAATGCCTAACTACCCAGGTTCGATTCCCCAGTACCCACATAAAGCCAGATGCACAAAGTGGCACCTGCATGTGAAGTTTGTTTACAGTGGTTAGAGGCTGTGACATGTGCATACACGCTCTCTCTCTCTGTCACTCTCTGCTTGCAAATAAATAAATATTTTTTAAAAGGTATGGCCAAAACCCAATACTATGTATACTGAATATATATCAATAAAGAGGATGACTTAGGAAGATGGAATTTCTTAGGAAGATGTGTGACAGGCAGCAAGATTCCCGGGATGAGACCATGTGCCGTTGGTCGTACGCTGGTCTTTCTGCAGGATGGTTTGCCCTGGCGTCCAATTCCGTGGCTTTCTCGCATCAGTTACAATTGAATGAGTGTCAGGGAGTGGGCTGCGAGCCACTGGAAACCTCTGTTTCTCTTCCTCTCTGAATGGCCTTCTGTCTAGGTAGGGTTAATGAAACCCGCAGCTAAACCAAGGAAAACACTACAAGTTTGGAAGGAGGAGTCCTACGACTTAATGAATTAATGTGTGTGACTCGAGCCAAGCAAATCAAACCCACCCATGGCCCAGAGGTCTCCGCCCTGCTTCTAGGTCCCCTTGTTCCACCCCATCTTTGCTGACCAGACTCAGTGTCCCCCAGCTCAACAGCTGACCTTGTTACAGAGACCGCTGGCCGCCGTCATGTAAACCCTGTTTTGCCTCGATGCCTCCGAGATGGTTAAATGCTTTATTCCGTATTGCAGGTCACTCTTTGGGGCCATCTGGGGGACCAAGTAGGACATGCCGAGGAATAGCAAGCTAGTGGACCCCACAGTCTCTGTGTTTGTATGATGAAAGATTTTCCTGGTAATGTATGAGGTGGAGGCCACCCCCAGCCCCTCCCAGGTCCCTCCACCCTACACTTCCTGGACTTCTCAATGGAGGCAGGGGGTGTGGCTCATGTTTCTGGAATTTTCTATGCCAGAGTCAGACCCTTGTTTCTGTCTCCCTCTCCCATACCTATTTAGTACAGGCTGTCCTGCCCCATCTCACTTCCAGGCCAGCAGAATGAAGTTTTCTTGTTGTTGTTTTAAGACTGGTGGTAGCTAGGTATGGTTGATTGATGCCTGTATCTCAGCACTTGGGAAGCTAAAGTAGAATTGTTGCAGGTTTGGGGCTAGCCTGGGCTATGGAGTGAGCTCCTGTCTCCAAAAGCAAAAAAAAAAAAATAGGGGTGGGCTGGGAGCATTTTGTAAAATGTTTATCTTGCAAGCATGAAGACCTGAGTTCGATCCCCAGAGCCCCTTAAAAAAAAAAAAAAGACTGGCATGATGGAGCAGTGGTGATCTAGTGCTGGGAAAGCAAAGACGGCCGTTCCTGGGCTCGCCTCGCTGGCCAGCCGGTCTAGCCTGCTTGGCAAGCTCCAGACCACAGGTGGGTGGTACCTGAGGAGTGACACCTGAAGTTGTCCTCTGGCCTCCACACACACGTGCACTTGCACACATGTGAACACGTACCTGTCCACAAAATAAAGCCATGAAAAAAGAATTGTGAGTATGTGAGCAAACCCCGTGTACTTGTCCCCCCAGTGGCTATACAGGGTTGCTTCCAATATACCTCTCTGGTGCCAAAATCCTGGGCTGCGCAAGCTTACATATAAATTGTGATATTTGCATATAACTTCCCCAAGGACAAAAGTATTTCTAGATTCCTTATGTTACCTAATAGAACGCATATAGACACTCTGCTATACTGTTTGGCAAATAATGACCCCCCCCAAAAAAAAGTCTGACACAGTTAATACAGACACAGTTTTTTCCGTGTGTGTGTGTGTTTTGAGACAGACTCTCCTGTAGTCAAACTGGGTTAAACTCAGCCTGACAGATTGGAGGTAGGAAAAGCAGGAGATGGACGTCCCTGGGGAAATGGATTATGGGGTTTAGGACTTAGTGACCGTGGTTGTACCTTTTCCATTTCTACCTGGTCTTCTGGACCGGGCGATGTATACACCTTCATCACACCACGCACTGTCAGCAATGGAGTCACTGAGGTTCCGGGGACACTTAGCTTGGCACTGGACCAACTCTGTCATGAGAAATGTGTCATTTATCTTGACCTGCAAGGTCACCTGAATAGAGAAGCCGAGAAGGTATCCCTATAGGGCTATGGAAGCCCATAACATCAGCGGAGTTTCCAAGCCACGACTGCCCCGTGTGTGTGTGTGTGTGTGTGTGTGTGTGTGTGTGTGTGTTGTGTGTTGAGGGTGGGGGCAGGAGCTGGAAGGATTAGGGCAACATCCTGTTCCACACTGAAGAAGGGATTCCTGACAGAACCGCTGAGGTTTCTGGGAGGCCGGTGCATGCCCTTTCCTTCAGCCAGAAATGCCCCAGCTAGTGGACCAGGCTTGTGCTGGCTTGTGTGTGTTCTGAGCCCTCAGCTGGGGCAGAGGCAGCCCAGAGAGGCAGCATCTGGCCTCAGACAGTGGCCCCTGCTGGCAGAGGATAGATTGTCAGTGAGGGCTTCTCCCTGCAGGCCTGAACCCTGAGGGCCTCTACCTGCTTCAGAAACCCTGACTCCCAGGGTGGGAAACACTTGTACAGTTTGGGAGAGGTTGAGAAAGGCTGGGTGTCCTGGTGTCTGCTATTAGAGCTCTTGTCATAAAGAGACCTCAGACCCACTTTGAGAAACAGCATCCCCGTATAATTAGTATTTGCGCCGCATTTATGAGGGTGAACTGGTGTGTGAGGCAAGAGTATTTCATTCAGGTCTTGGGGTCTGTGTTTCCTTTGTGTTGCATGTTTTAAAGAGTTACGCTTGCAGCTGGGGAGATGGCTCTTTGGGTAAGGTGCTTTCCAAGCGTGAGGACCTGATTTCTATCCCCAGGAACCAGGTCAAAATGATACAAGCCTGTAATCCCGGAGCTGGGGAGGTGGAGACAGGAGGATCCCTGGGGCTCTATGGCCAGCCAATGTAGCTTACTTGGCGACCTCCAGGCCAATGAGAGACTGGTTCAGTAGGTGAATGGTGTTCCTGAGGGTCAACACCCAAGGGTGTCTTCTGGCCTCTACATACAAGCGCGCACACACACACACACACACACACACACACACACACACGTTAAAATTGGATATTTAACCCTGAGAGTCTAGGGAGAATACCTTTTGCCCGATCCTTCAAGGTTAATATATAACTTTTGCTTAAGTTGGACATTTAAAAAAATTATTTATTTATTTATTTATTTATTTATTTATTTATTTATTTGACAGAGAGAGAAAGAGGCAGATAGAGAGAATGGGCACGCCAGGTCCTCTAGCCACTGCAAACGAACTCCAGACACGTGTGTCCCTTTGTGCATCTGACCAGGGTCCTGAGGCTTTGCAGGCAAATGCCTTCACCGCTAAGCCATTTCCCCAGCCCTTAAGTTGGACATTTTGATCTTTCTTGCTTTTGTGCTATTTGATGCAGGATTTAGTTTTACTTTGTATTGTTTCTTGCAGCTCTGTAGTTTGATGCATATGCCCTCCACCCCCAACCCTGGCACGAGATTTTGCATTGGTCACTGGCTGCTTTATGACAATCTGGAGGTCCTTCTTATAATAACAGGACAAGGGCAGAGGAACTGATTTAGCCTGGCAGGGAAGAGGAGTAGCTCAATTCACATTCTGTTGTAATTTAGTAGTCCATTAATGGCCACTTACTGGAAAATGTTACTGGGCTCTGCGGTGAGTGTTGTTAGAAACTGAATTACCCTGCGTGTTTCCCCAGGGCCGTGTCCCTCCTCCGCCTGGAGTGGACACTTGGAGCTGCAGGAAGTGGTGCTATGTTGTAATCACAGCCTCATTGTTCCTTTATATTATTTATATTGTGCGTCTCCAAGAGAGTTATATTGTTTTTAATGGAACTAGAGATTTGGCCAAGAGTCTCTGGTGGTACCAAGGGGTCACTGGGTGATTTGCTGGGTAGACCTCAGCTTGAGGGTACCCAGGGATGATCTGAGTGCCAAACGGAATGTTTAAGTCACACTGGGCCTTCCCACTGCCTTGTCTTTACTCTCAAACAGTCAGTCACAACTCCTGGTTTTGTGACATCACTCTGCAAAACCTCAAGGCCACAGAGGTGAAAGAACTGTGCGACCCTGGGCGATGCTTCACTCTCTGAGCCTCGGTTTTCTTACCTGTTGTGAATGGGGGGGGGATGGGCTCCCTGGGACAGGAGATCAATGAAATTATGTGAAAGGCATCAAGTTACACACAGCCTGGAACACTCCCAGCAGCCATCGACTTTCCCTCCCTCTCTTCCTGGCTTAGTAAAACCAGAGCTGGAGAAACGGCTCTGTGGATAAAGCACTTGCTGTGTAAGTGTGTTATGTAGGATCAGATCCCTGGTACCCATGTAAAAGCCAGACACAGTGGCATGTATTTATAAACCCAGCATACAGGCCTGGAGAGATGGCTTAGTGGTTAAGTGCTTGTCTGTGAAGCCTGAGGACCCCGGTTCAAGGCTTGATTCTCTGAGACCCATGTAAGCCAGATGCACAAGGTGGCACATGCATCTGGAGTTCATTTGCAGTGGCTGGAGGCCCTGGAGTGCCCATTCTCTCTCTATCTGCCTCTTTCTCTCTCTGTGTCTGTTACTCTCAAATAAATAAATAAAAAATAAAACAAAAAATATTTAAAAAAAACACCCAGAATACAAGAGAATGGGAAGCTTGTAAGCCAGTTAGTATGGTGAATGCAACATCAAATGACAGAGACCCTGCCTCAAACAAGGTGGAAGGTGAGGGCAGACTGACATCCACGGGTGTCCTCTGACCTCCACTCGTATGCCATGGCATGTGCGTGTCCCACTCCCACATACAAGGAATAAGGAAAGAAGTAAACGGTGACCACAGAGTGGACCTTGGGAATGGAGTAGCCAGGTACACCGGCTTCCTCTTTGGACTCACGGAGCTCCCCTCCTTGCCTTCCCCCAAGCCCGATGAGACACAAGCACTTCGCACAAGTGTGACCACATGCTGGGGCCGTCCCTGGGCCTCCTCACTCCTGCCGTGGACGACTTGCTCCTGGTTGCCTAGGAGGAGGCATATTGCCTGCAGCTGTATGAGTGGTTTTTCTTGGGAGGGTTGGTCTCCTTCCAGGGGGCTCCACACAAGGATGTCCACATTATTCCACTTCTGGATCACGTTTTCAGTTGCTGGGGCCCCTCTAGGGATCTCTGTCCTTTCTGAAGTAAACGGAATAATTGTCCCCAGCTTCCCACTTAATGACTGTGGCCGCCACTCCTCTCTCTCTCCCCAACACCCCCCGCCCTTCCCCCGTGAGTGGAGGAAGTCCTCTGGACACTCGGCAGTCTTGCTACCTGATGGCACCGGAACCTGGACTCTTGAGGTCTGGTGGATGCTGAGACATCCCTTCTGCATCCCAGCCTGGATGGCGTGCCTGGGCTCAGCCCACGGTGGCAGGGGAGGAGGCCAGCTTTGCACACACCCTGCTCACGCTGACATGGTTATGGTCTGTTTCCTTTTCTTCCCTTCCCCTCCAGAGTATAAGAAGAAGTACGGGGAGGAACACGGCTCCTGCCAGGCTGGGATAGCAAGCTTCTTCACGGAGGTGGGTATCAGCCTTGGGGCATGTACTTCTTGACCTGTCTTGGTGTTTGCTTCCTTGCTTTGTGTGATGGGATGACCCCCCAGACAAGGGACTTGAGTGTCCCAGGCACTCAAGCCGGGATGAATGGATTCTGGTCCTCATCTCAGGGAAGGTTAAACCCGATGGAGGACACCACTGTCCTGGGGATACTGGGTGGACGAGTCTGGGTGGGATCACCTGGAGTCTCCGCTAGAAATTAGCTTGTTTGGAGAAATAGAGGGGGAACTGACAAAAGAGGAGCAAGAGGGACAAAATCCAGCCCAGTGCTGCCTTGTTGGTGGCAGTGTGAAGATATGTCAGACCCCTCACAGCACCCTGTCTCCTTAGACAGTTTATGTGCAACACTGGCTGTTCCTTTCCCCAATTTCTGAATGAGCCTACTCCTTTTTCTTTTTTTGCATGTGTGGATGTGCATGCGTGTGTGTGTGGGTGTGTGTGTGAGAGAGAGAGAGAGATGGTATAGGCACATGTGTGTGCAGATGCTTGTGGCCTGTGTGCAAGTCTGCACAGACCATAGAAGAATGTTGGGTGTTCTTTATTGCTCCTTTGCATATTTTCTTGAGTCTCTCCCTGAGCGCAGAGCTGCTGTTTTCGGTCAGGGAGCCCCAGTTACTCTCCAGCATCTGCCCTACCCCGCCACGGGACCCGTGTGCTAGGGAATCAAACTCAGCTGATCTCAGTCCCTCATGTTTAAGCAGCGAGTGCTCTTACCCACTGAGCCATTTCCTCAGCCCCCTGGGACCCGACCCTTGAACGTGGCCAGGCAGCAGCAGCAGCAGCAGTGTGACTACTGACTGACAGGACAGTTTCAGGGACTGTTTTCTTGTGCGAGTCTCCTCTGCCAGTAGTTTTCTTAAACGTGCTTATGGCTGCCACATGCAAAGTTTCATGTCAGGCTCTGAAAGGGGAGCCACTGTCCATTTGATTGCTTAGGTCAAAGATCCAAAGCACTTGCAGGTCATCTGAAATCATTTGTTTTTCAAATATTTTATTTATTTACTTATTTGAGAAAGAGAGAGAGAGAGGAAGATACAAAGAATTAGCACCCCAGGGCCTCCAGCCACTGCAAATGAACTCCAGACTCATGTGCCACCTTGTACATGTGGCTTTCGTGGGTACTGGGGAATCAAGCCTGGGTTCTTAGGCTTGGTTGATAAGTGTCTTAACTGCTAACCATCTTTCCAGTCCTGAAATCTTTTATTTTTATTTATTTATTTGACATAGAAAGGGGGAGAGAGAGAGAATGGTCACACCAGGGTCTCTAGCCACTGCAAATGAGCTCCAGACACACGCGCCTCCTTGTGCATCTGGCTAATGTGGGTCCTGGGGAATTGAACCAGGGTACTTTGGCTTTGCAGGCAAACGCCGTAACTGCTAAGCCATTCCTTCAGCCCCTGGAATCTTTTTTTAACCTCCGACAAACATCCCACACAACCACACTACTTTTTTTGTTATTGATTTTTATTTTTATTTATTTGATGTGCCACTGCAAAAGAACTCCAGATGCATGTGCCACCTTGATCATGAGTCCTGGGAATTGAGCCTCAAGGGACCTTAGGACAAGCAAACCACTAAACCATCTCTCCAGGAGAGAGAAGGGCACGCTGTGCAACTTCCAACAAAAGAACTCCAGATGCATGTGCCACCTTGTGCAAACCATTGAGCCTGGGGACCTTAGGCTTCACAAGCAAGCGCTTAACCACTAAACCATCTCTCCAGCCCCACAACCACAGTTCTTTATTATCACCTCTCCTCATGATCACCCAGCCACTGTGCTTCCAGAAAAGCCACCGACCGTTGTCCTCTGGAGACAGACACACCTACCCCAAACTGATCTCCTGTTGCCCTTTTATAAAAGAAAATTACAGTCAAATATATATAACAGGAAATTCTCCATTTTAACCCTTTTGTTATTTATGTGTTTATTTGTGTGTGGTATGTGTGCGTGTCTGTGTGTGCACATGTGTGCGTGTATAGTGTGTAGCCCGGAGGTGGACATCGGCTCTTCCTCAGTCACTCTCCACTTGGTTTCCTGAGACAGGGGCTCTCACGTGAACTCAGAGCTTGCCAACTTAGCCAGTTTAGCTAGCCAGCTTGCTCCATTGAGCCCCTGAACCCCACCTCCCAAGTGATGGGATTACAGACAGGCCACCACGCCCAAATGACATTTAAATGGGTCCTGGGATTGAACCTCCAGTCCTCAAGCTTGTGAGGCAAGTGCCTTATCCACTGATCTGTGATCCCATCCCCATTTTAACCATTTTAAAGCGTACAGATCAGGGGCTTTGGTGCATTCACACTGTCAGGCAACTGTCACTCTTGTCTGGTTGTGGAAGGGTTTCTTCACGCCAGCCTGAGTCCTTCTTGAACAATACCACGTGTTTCCTGCAATCAGTGCAACGCGTCATTCTGACCCTATGGTTCTCTGAAATATGGACTACAGAAGCCCAGGCGTTGTGTCTTGGCCTGAGAACGTGAATCCAAGGGATCCTCTGTCTTTCTTTCCTGGAGGAGAGGAAAAGACAGATTCTCTGGTTTCCAGCACTTTCTGAAGAGTCCCTTCAGAGTCATCATTGAAACTGTCATTGGTGCTTTCTGAAACTGTGGTTGAAATTCAAAGGCAAAAAAAAAAAAAAAAAAAAAACAAAACAAAAAAAAACAGACACTTGGCGATATAGTACCTTTTCTAGAAAGCCGAAAATAAGATAGAAAGTGAGAAATTTTATTACCCTTTACTCTCACACCAGCACACACAAGACACCTTGCTCCAGCACAGCTCTCGGTGACTTAAGTCCATTCATGCCAGCGTCATTTTTTGTGACTGTCTACACAGAATTCTATGCTTTGTTGCTTTGTTCTATGAATGGTGCCACCAGTTGTCATAGCTGTTGAGGCTAAAAATGAAAAGGATTCTTGTCTCACCGCCCCCACCCTAACCATCAGCATCTGCAAGTCCCACTTTTGTGCCCTGAGAAAGGGTCACAATGACACACTTTCTCTCTGTGTCCTTGGCTACTCCCTAAGCCAGACACGGTTGTCTTCTCCTGTCCCTCTTGTTCCCCTGTTCCAAAAGTTCCTTCCTGACTGAGGAGCCTTAGAACCATCGTCTCCAAGTCAGAGCAACATGCCGCTCCTCCCTCAGAACTTCCCAGCATCTGCCCACCCACTTGTGATGAAATCCAGATGTCTTCCCTGCCACAGCCTCCCAGGCCCTCCTGCCTCCTAACCTCAGCTTTCCTTGGCCTTGCCCACCACCACCTCCAGCCACTGCCACGTTCTCCCTGCAGCAAGGCACCAGAAAGCCCCCAGGGGATCTGCACCAGTGACGCAGAGTAGGTTCCACAGACATTCAACAATTGAAATTGGGTCCATTTTGACAAACTGCATTTTAAAAATATTTACCAATTGCCCTCTTCCAATTACGTCTATCCCGATATTCTCTTACCAACATTTAAAATTTCTGTTGATAACAAGAAACCTGCTCTTGCTGGGCGTGGTGGCGCACGCCTTTGATCCCGGCACTCAGGAGGCAGAGGTAGGGGGATCACCATGAGTTTGAGGCCACCCTGAGACTACAGAGTGAATTTCAGGTCAGTCTGGGCTACAGTGAGACCCAACTTCGAAAAACAGACAAACAAACAAACAAACAAACCAAGAGACCTGTTCTTGTATGGCTGTTCACTTATGTTGAACGTCTAGGCCCCTGCTCTGGAAAGCGCCCCTCATTTCAGCCCTCCTGGGAAGAGATGGGGGGCTCTGCTCCCATGTAGGTTCTCTACCCACTCCTGCCTTCCACATGGCAGGAGCTGTCTGTATTTCCTCTCTTAATCCAAAAGAGTCTCTCAGAACCTTAAAACAAAACAAAAAAACTATTATTCATTCATCGTGTAGTGTGTGTGTGTGTGTATGACACCGTGCTCACGTGGAGGTCTGACTACAGGCTTGGGGCGTTGGTCCTTATCTTCTCCCTTGTTTGAGACAAGGTCTCTCTTGTTTGCCAGCGGGAAGGCCAGGCTTGCTGCTCTGTGAGCCTTGGGATTCCTCTGATTCTGCCCCCATTGCCGCAGGCAGGTAGGAATCACAGACGTGTGCAGCACTTTGTGTCAGGCTTTCCTGGGGCTGAGGATCAACCTTGGACTGACAGGCTCGCAGAGCAGGGTCCTTTAACTATGAGCCACCTCTCCAGCCCCTCTGTTTTAATGTCCCATTCTTGATTATTGGTATGGTTTACTATCTTATTTATTTTATATTTTATTTATTTATTTGAGGGGGGAGGAGGTAGAGAGAGAGAAAAGAATGGGCATGCCAGGGCCTAGCCACTGCAAATGAATGCCAGGCACATATGCTACCTTGTGCGTCTGGCTTACATGGGTCCTGGGGAATCAGACCTGGATCCTTAGGCTTCACAGGCAAGTGCCTTAACCACTAAGAAATCTCTCCAGCCCTAGTATCTTTTAAAATACTGGCCATGTGTGTTTATCTTTCTGGAAGTTTCTTGTGTATGTTCTTAATCCAGTGCACTGCTTTGGGTGTTGTCTTAATGTTGTTTGAGGACTGGTCATATATTGTTCACACTAACCTCTGGTTATATGTGTTATTTTGATGTCTTCTTAGTGTGGCTGTGAAACATTCGTGTCTGTCAACCTGACTGGTATTCTTCTTTCTAGATTTCAGATTTTTTTTTTTTTACTTAGCAAGGCCTTCTTTTCTCTGAGAATGTGATTCACCTATAGCTTCTTTCAAGTTTTTAAATTTTATTTATTTTTTTAAAAAATGTATTTATTTATTCGAGACAGAGAGAGGGAAAGAGAGAGAGGGAGAATGAGAATGGGACTCCAGGGCCTCTAGCCACTGAAAACAAACTCCAGATGCATGTGCCCCCTTGTGCATCTGGCTTACGTGGGACCTGGAGAGTTGAACCGGGGTCCTCAAGCTTCACAGGCATGTGCCTTAACCACTAAGCCATCCCAAGTTTTTTTTTTTAATGATTGGTTTCTTAAATTCTTCTGGAATTGATTTCATGTGAATTGCAGGGTAGAAAACTAATTACATTGCTTTTCTCGATGTAGAGCTGCTGTTTGGATTCTAGTTGGTTAGACACCCTAGTTGGTCATCCCCCTGTCATACACTGACTTCTGTCTCCTCCGTCTCATGTATATGGTGTAATAATGGCTGTAACCGGGTGCAGTAGGTTGGGAAAGTATGACCGTAGCCGGCAGGCCATGAGATCCACTCTGCGTGAGCAGATGGCCAACATGGATGACACAGGAGAAAGGTTATCTGGTGTGGGCATGCCCCGGACTTGGGATGAAAAGAACACTAAAGTAGCCCAGGTGGAAGGCCATACATGTTCCAGCCAGGAAGCACTGGGGCAGCTTGAGTCAGATTGGGGGAGTCAGATAACTGGAATGAGGTATCTGGTGGTTAGAGCATTGACAGGTAGAGAAAGGAGACTTGAATCAGGTTTCTGGAGGAAAAAGAACCCTGGGGTAGGGGATGGAATGTGGCTGTGTTCAGGCGTGAGTGTGAGATGTGGGGCTGCTCACAGAAATGCTTCCAGAATAAACTCGGACACAGAGGTTTCCCCCTGACCGGAGCTAGGAAGTTTTGTTTGCCCTTGCTAGCAGCTCTAAGGAGTTGAAGGTGCTCATTGTGGGGCTGTGGGGAGATGTCTCCCCTTGGAGGGTAGACGGAGTTGCTTCATGGCAGAAACCAGAACTTACTGAGATATTGACCAAGAACTGAAGGAGGGAGAGCATGAGTTTCGGGGACAGAGTTGTCTTTGTGGCTTGACTGGCTAACAAATTAGGGGAGATAAGACATTCCACCCATATGGAAAGAGGTCTT
This sequence comes from Orientallactaga sibirica, assembly GCA_036365145.1. Lineage (NCBI taxonomy): Eukaryota > Metazoa > Chordata > Mammalia > Rodentia > Dipodidae > Orientallactaga > Orientallactaga sibirica. The sequence goes on from JAEOAD010000009.1 coordinate 5,014,144, forward strand.
GGAAAGGCGAGGCAGTGGGGTGGGCAAGGGTATGGAGAGGCACAGTGGGCTGTGCAAGCTGAGGACGACAGGAGGAACGAGAGGACATGGTGGAACCCCAGGCTGGTAGAGCCCAGAGGGAATGCAGCCTCTTGTGCTGTAGTCCTCTCACCCTAGCCGCTGGCTCCCGGACTGTGTGGGCCGGAGCCTCTGCTCTGGTTCCCAGGCCTTTGGCCTCCTTGAACAGGAGGTCTTTGAACTCACTGCCTCCTTCATTTCGGGAACTTCAGCTGTGTGCAGCTGAACAGGAAACGGGGCCTGCAGGGGTTAGGCAGGCACCAGTCCCCTCCTCTGTTCACCACCCCCACACACTGACCTCAACACCAGACTTGCCTTTGCTGTGAACTGTAACCTGATGGCCATGACCATGTTGGGCCAAAATATTCCAACCCGAGTGCCTACTTGACCTGCAGGTCAGTGGCCCTGAGGTCATCAAAATGCTGAGTTATGGATGCCATTGAGGAGAAGGGAGAGATTCCTGGAAACATTGTTTTCGTAGATTAGAATAACAGAGGAGGGCTGGAGAGATGGCTTAGCGATTAAGGCGCCTGCCTGCTAAGCCTAAGAACGCTGGTTCCAATCTCCACAGTTCCAATCTCCAGGTCCCACGTTTAGCCAGATGCAAAGTGACGCAAGGGTGCAATGCCGCACTTGACCACAAGGGGGTGCACGCATCTGGATTTCGTTCACCGCAGCTTAGAGACTGCTGGCACGCCCAACTCTGTCTTCCTCTCCCTCTCTGTCTGTCTCTATGTCTCTCTCCAAAAATAAAAAAATAAAAATAAAAATAAAAAAAGAATAACAGAGGGTATGTCCACCTAAGGGGTTAGAGAAGACATGGGCCAGCTCACTGCGGACATGTTGGATTGACTTCGCCTTGGCGCAGTTTTCATTGTAGATCTCATAGTGACTTGTGGGAAGGTAGAGGTCTCCTTTCATGCATCGGGTGATGCCTCTGTACCTCGGGAGACTCTGCTAACAAGTGCATCCTGGGAAAAGGTGTGTACTGTTAATTGAGAGATGAGCTGTGAGCAGCCATGGCTTTTGCTTGTGTTGCTTGCATATGCACATGTGTGGGTGACATTGGCACTGACTGTAACGTGGGCGACGGAGTGCTGAACATTGATCACGTTTTCCTGACATCTCTGAAGAACACCAAAAAGGACACAAGCATCACCCATTATGAACAGAAAAAGGCAAACTCAAGGCCTTCCAGGAAGACGCCACCCCTTTCCCCTAAGCCGTCTCTGTTCTGAGGGTCAGGGGTTCATCTCAGTTCACCCCTTTAAACTGACAGGAGATAGAAGTTGTGAGCACTCAGGAGAGGGGAAGAAAACAAGAGTTTTGCTGTCAGTGTTTACATTTTTTTTTTATTTCTTGGCATGTATGGGCGAGTGTAGAGTTCGCATGGTGTGCTGTGTGATGTGATGTACTCAGTGTCTGTGCGTGTGCGTGCACATGCAGATGTGCACATTCAGTGCACACACGTGCCGAGGCTAACGAAGAAGGTCGGATGTCCTCCTCGTCTCACTCACTGTTTCCTTGAGATGAAGACTGTCACTCAACCCAGAGCTGCTGTTTTTGCCAGGGTTTTTATTTGTTTGTTTGTTTGTTTGGTTGGTTGGTTGGTTTGGTTTTTTGGTCAGCAAGCCCCAGTGATTCTTCAGTCTCTATCGTCTTCCCCCAGGATTGGGGGAGCCTCACCCAACTGTTTACATGGATGCCAGGAAATCAAGTCCCCTAGGTTTCCATGGCAAAGTGTTCTTAACCACTGAGCCCTCTTCCCAGCCCCTATTTCTTCAGTTTTCTTTTCTTTTATTTTTGGTTATTGTTTTTGGTTTTTTCGAGGTAGGGTCTCGCTCTAGCCCCAGGCTAACCTGGAATTCACTATGTAGTCTCAGGGTGGCCTCAGACTCACGGTGATCCTCTTACCTCTGCCTCCCGAGTGCTGGGATTAAAGGCGTGCGCCACCACACCCAGCTTCTACAGGTTTTTAAGGAAAGGGATGACTCTGTCTTCTCTCCTTTGTAATACTTGAGAGGGGATATGGAGATAGCATTCATTTCTCAATGTTCATTGTGAAGCAATGCACCATGCCCCATGCCTGGTGTCCTGCAAAGCCTTTATTATTGCGTGCTGACACTCAGAACTTTGGCTTAGAGCGAGCTACAGATGGAGAGAGCTCTGTGTTGTGTATACAACTGGTCCCGAGGGCATCACTCATGTTCTTCGGTGCCCTTTGGATTTGGGCACTGATTGCAAATTCCTTTCCAAGCTCAAGGCACAGCGGGGTGGGGGTGGGTGGAGTCTCCTCTTAGGAACTCATGATTTTTCTTTCTCCTACCTCTGAGTCCCTCACACCAAACAGGGGAGTGTAAGTGAGCAGAAGGGTAAATTGAGAGTGAATACACGTGCATCCCACTGCACATTTTCCCCCAAAGTAGGGGTGTAACCTGTTCTTATGAATCAGAGAGCTGGGCGTGGTGGTGCATGCCTTTAATCCCAGCACTCAGGTGGCAGAGGTCGGAGGATCGCTGTGAGTCTGAGGCCAGCCTGAGGCTACCTAGTGAATTCCAGGTCAGTCTGGGCTAGAACAAGACCCTACCTTGAAAAACCAAGACATAAAAGAAGGTAAAGAGAGAGAGAGAGAGACCTCACAGAGTCTATCATCAGTGCAGCAGCTTCCTGTGAACTCCAGTGAAGGTCTTAGCCTCAGACACTTCTGGTCCATGTTGTCCCAGGGATCAGATCAGAGGCAAGGCTTTCATGCCCAATGCCACTGGTTTTGCTCTCCTCCGAGCTGAGCTCATTTCCTGGTTTTTGTAAAGGTCCTTTCCCTGCTTGGGCCCCAGAATCCATTGCTCTCTTACCCGCAGCCTCATCTAGAATAGTGTCACTTGTTGTCATTTCCTTGTTTAATCTCTTCTCTTTCTGTGTGTGTGTATATGTGTGTGTGTGTGTGTGTGTGTGTGTGTGTGTGTGTGTGTGCATGCCTGTGTGTTTGAGGTGACATGAGTGGTCTTTCTCTATTACTGTATTACTCTTTGAGGACAGGGTCTTTCACTGAACCTGCAGCTCACTAATTTGGCTGGACAAGCTAGCCAGTGAGTCCCAAGGATTCCCCATCTCTGCCTTCTCAGTGCTGAACCCCAGGCACACTGCATTCCCTGTACTTCCCTGGTTCTGAGGATCTGAACTCAGGTCCTCATGCGTATCTAGGCAGCACTTACTGACTGAGCCGACTTCCCAGCCTTCCTTGCTGGATCTTGATGCCAGGCTGAGGAAATGCATGTTGCCTCCTCAGTGGCTGGAAAAGGGACTGGGCCTGTCACGTGTTCTGCCCCCCCCCTCAGTAAGTCATTTCCTCATCTTTAGTCTTGATAATCCCAGACATAAGATAGATTCCACAGTGCCGTGGGTCTGCTGTCGCATGTGTGTCTACACTGAGACAGAGCACTGGCGATTTGAAACTTAATTCTGAGTTCTCACTGCATCTGCTAACCTCTTTTCTCTTTCCCTGTCTGCCTTTGGATTTCTTTGTCTAGGAGCTGGTGGTCATGGGTGCCCCAGGCTCCTTTTATTGGGCTGGGACCATCAAAGTGCTGAATCTCACGGATAACACGTACTTTAAACTGAATGACGATGCAGTCATGAACAGGCGGTATACGTACCTGGGTAAGTAGCTGGGGGAGATGGAACAGGGGAACCCCGAGTGACCCCCACCAGGTCATGAATTTCTGCATTACTGTTGGGGGAAAAAGGTATTAGATGGTGCTTACATCTGTTATTGTCCTTTCCACATCCCTCCATTTCCCAGAAAATTTCATTTTTCTTTATAGCTAAGTAGAACTCCATTGTGTAAATTTACCACATCTTTATTATCCATTCATCTGTGGAGGAACATCTAGGCTGGTTCCATTTCCTAGCTATTGTGAATAGAGCGGCAATAAACATGGTTGTGCAAGTAGCTCTAAGGTAGTGAGAAGATTCCTTCGGCTATATGCCTGGGAGTGGTATAGCTGGATCATATGGTAAACCTATTTTTAGCTGTCTCAAGAACCTCCACACTGATTTCCACAATGGCTAGACCAGATTATATTCCCACCAACAGTGTAGAAGTGTTCCTCTTTTTCCGCATCCTCGCCAACACTTATTGTCATTTGTTTTCTTGATGGTAGCCATTCTGACAGGAGTGAGATGGAATCTCAAAGTAGTTTTAATTTGCATTTCCCTGATGGCTAAGGATGTAGAACACATTTTTAGATGTTTATATGCCATCTGTATTTCTTCTTCTGAGAACTCTCTATTTAGTTCCATAGTCCATTTTTATTTATTTATTTTTTTTTTGGGGGGGGGTTTCGAGGTAGGGTTTCACTCTGGTCCAGGCTGACCTGGAATTAACTATGTAGTCTCAGGGTGGCCTCGAACTCTCGGCAATCCTCCTACCTCTGCCTCCCGAGTGCTGGGATTAAAGGCATGCGCCACCACGCCCGGCTTCCATAGTCCATTTTTAAACTGGGTTGTTTGATTTCTCATTGTTCTGTTTTTTGCATTCTTTGTATATTCTGGATATTAATCTCTGTCAGTGTATAGCTGGCAAAGATTTCCCTCATTCTGTAGGTTGTCTCTTTGCTCTATTCACAGTGTCCTTTGCTGTACAAAAGCTTTGTAATTTCATGAGATCCCAGTGGTTGATTAGTTACACATCTGGCTAGAGTGTACAGGGAGGTTGTCACAGCCAGCTTCAGCTGCTGGGATGAACCTCCAAACAAGCAAGGCACAGTTATGGGAGGAAGAAATTTCTTGAAGCTCACAGATTCAGGGGAAGTTCCACCATGGCAGAAGAAGCTGGCCCCCTTTCACAGATCCATGCAGAGAAAAAGAAGCAACCACCACCAATACAAGAAAGCTCACTCCAGGAAGTGCTCAGATGCTTTGCGTCTCTTTAGACTGGACTTCAGATCTGCCCCCATTCCTTAGGGCTGGACCCAAAGATCCACCCACAGTGACCCCAAGTTACAAGCTTGAATAAAACTCCCAGATCTATTGGGGGACATCCATTCAAACTACCACAGAGGTGGAAGGAAAAAAAATACAGCTGTGTGATTTAATTAAAAAGTGACACTTAGCCGGGCGTGGTGGAGCACGCCTTTAATCCCAGCACTCGGGAGGCAGAGGTAGGAGGATCACTGTGAGTTCGAGGCCATCCTGAGACTACATAGTGAATTCCAGGTCAGCCTGGACCAGAGTGAGAGCCTACCTCCAAAAAAAAAAAAAAAAAAAAGTGACACTCGAGTCTCCAGGGAAGCAAGCCTGTGATCGCCTTATTTTAATAGTCCCTTGTGTTCGGTTGGTCACATTCAAAATGAATGCAACAGAATCCTGGTGTTCCTTAAAGGCCACTTGGATGGGCCCCTGCTTCCTAGTCACAAACAAGGGTCAGGAGTTACCATGACAGCCACCTCACGCTGAAGGTTACTCGAAGTCTCAGAAGATGTCTCTTACTTTCTAGAAGATAGACACACTTTAATTTAGCAGACATCATGCAAGCATGGTGTCAGGCAAGGCACATTGGTTGTTCAGTTAGTTTGAGAGGATGAAGCAGGAGGGTTGCTTGAGCCTGGGAAGAGTGAGGCCAGCCTGAGCATAGTGAGACCTGGTTTCAAAAAAGAAAATAAATAAATAGTCCTGGGCCAGGGTCATGCCCATTGAAGAAAAGAATTAAACTGGCCATGGTGGTGTCCAGCTATGATGGTGGACGTGGTGTCCGTCCATGAAGCTGGACGTGGTGATGTCTGTCTGTGATGCTCATGGTGGTGTCTGTTCATGATGCTGGATGTGGTGGTGTCCATCTGTGATGCTGGACGTGGTGGTGTCCGTCTGTGATGCTGGACGTGGTGGTGTCTGTCTGTGATGCTGGACATGGTGGTGTCCGTCCATGATGCTGGACGTGGTGGTGTCCGTCTGTGATGCTGGACGTGGTGGTATCCGTCCGTGATGCTGGCATTCACAGAGGCTGAAGCAAGAGGATAACTTTCAGGGCCAACCTGAACTATATCACAAAACCCTGTTTCAAACAGCAAAACATAAAGCAAAACACAGTGAAGCTGTATTAAAAATTATTTATTTATTTATGAGAGAGAGAGAGGCAGCTAGAGAGAATGGGTGCGCCAGAGCCTTCCGCCACTGTAAACAAACTCCAGATGCACGTGCCAACTTTTGCATCTGGCTTACATAAGTCCTGAGGAACCAACCTGTATCCTTTGGCTTCACAGGAAAATGCCTTAACCAGCCCCTACAAAACCATTTTTATTATTTGCAAGGAGAGAGAAAGAGAGAGAGAGAAAGAGAGAGAGAAAATATGAATATGGGTACACCAGGGCCTCTTGCCAATGCAAGCAAACTCCAGACACATTCACGACATTGTGCATCTGGCTTTCTGTGGGTACCAGACAGTTGAACCCTGGGCCGCCAGGTTTTGCAAGCAAGTGCCTTTAATCATGGAGCCATCTCTCCAGCCCCCAAAGCTATCTTTGCTTTTATGAAAGACTCTTTGCTTCACTTCATACCCTAAGTGAACTGAAAATGCGGCAAAATTAGAAAGGCCTAATGATGATGAAACAATTGTCTTTCATTCTCACCGCATACACGTTGAGCCAGGGAAAGCCCCTGACCCACTTCGTGCCTAAAGAACAGGCATTTCTTGCTGGGTGGGTGTAGAGAATTGGTAGTTTGTGCTTCCCCCTCTGACTGTTGTGGGCACAGCACACGACCAAGCTTTGGGGCATTTACGCCTCGGCTCGCCCACCTCCTTCCTGCAGTCCTTTGTTAAGCATTTACTCCATGCCAGGCTTTGTCAATTATTTCCTTTAATTCCTGAAACCACCTCGTGAGGCAGCTATTATTACCATGGTCCACATTTTGTAGATAAAGAAACTGAAGTCCAAGGAAGTTGTGTAACTTGCCAAGGTCACGGCTGATACGTCGCCAGTCAGGTAGAAATCTATGGTTTCGATGCTGACATGTCCCCCAGCCTCCTTGGGGCATGCTGATGAGACAGCGCCCGTCACTGGTACTGACTCTGTCACTGAGCTATGAGCATCTCGCAGGTGGAGATTTAGTATATATATATAATATATTATCATATTATAATGTATATCATATATGTGGAACTCAACATTGAATCAGAAATTGAATAAAAGACAGACAGAATTTGTTGGTGGTTTTAAAGCCTAAATCCTGAGAACTCTGGAGCCTGTAGTTTCTCCCTCTGATGAGATCAGAGGCGGTTAGCTGTTGCCAGGATTAACAAGGAGCAGTGAAGGGCGGCTGAAACAGATGACCTGCTTGGGCAATGAGAACCTCTATATTGAGAGGCATCAACCACATGGAGAACAAGCACTAGTCCTGATGGGCAATCGTGGGTGATATGTGTGATCAAAGGTGATGCAAAGGCTTGAAAAACATGTAGCAGCCTGCACAGAGACTCCTCGGTCCAGAGGAGCAAGGCGCACAGAAGGCTGGAGTCACTTAGACTAAGCTCGGACCACTTCCCTTGCTGTTTTCAAAATTTCCCTTCATCCAGATTCTTTTGACTGTCTGTCTGTCCATCTGCCCATGCATCCATCCATCCTCAGCTTCTTAGACCTTCTCTTTCAAAATGTTATGACTGGGGCTGGAGAGAAGCCTCAGCACTTAAGGTGCTTGCTTGCAAAGCCTAAGGACCCAGTTTGATTCCCCAGTACCCACATAAAGCCAGATGCACAAGGTGGCACATGCGTCTGGTATTATTTTGCAGTGACTAGAGGTGCTGGCATACCCATTCTCTCTCTCTCTTTCTCCTTCTTTCTCTCTTCCCCTCATACATATATATATATATATATAAAATGATAGGACTTAGTGGCTAACTTCAGGGGCTCTGTAGTCACACAGATGAGATCCAAATCTTGCTTGTGGTCTTGGACATGTTGTCAAACTACGATTTGTCTATATATAAAAAAATAAAGTGCATGATGGAATTTTTTTTTTTTTGTACTGCTAAAACCCAGGGTTTCATAAGTGTTCCTCCATGGAGCCACATCCCTAGCCCTTACTTTCACTTCCTTGATCTGGATGAGGAGCTGGGACATATGTGCTCATTCATTAAGTCTGACATTCACTGTGTTCACTTTGCTGTGTGAAAATCCTGTCCCCCAAAAGTAAAACACAAAATGTTTCTGTGCGATGAGCCATCTGTCCCTGGAGGGATTCATGCTCTGGGAGTAACTGGAACAGAGCTGTCTGGGTAGGACACCTGTTTGAGACATTTCTTCCAATGCATGTTTTTCTTTCTTAACCACATTCTTGCTTTCTGCCCATCCCGTCAGGTTATGCAGTGACCGCTGGCCACTTCTCTCACCCGTCCTCCACTGACGTGGTAGGAGGCGCCCCTCAGGATGAAAGCATCGGAAAGGTGAGGAGAAAAGCCCAGAGCATGTCAGGGCATCAGGCAGAAGAGGGAAGCTTGCCACCTCTGTTGGAAAGGCTTGCCAGCTTGCTTTTCCCTGAGCATTTTCCTGGGCGGCTCACGGGCGAGCGATGAAGTGAGGAGGGGCCCACTGTCTCTTTCCAACAACTCGAGATCCTGTCTTAATCAGAGTGGGAACACTTGGTGGTTCACACCTATAATCCCAGCACTTGGGAGGCTGAGGTGAGATGATGGCTGTGAGTTCGAGATCAGCCGTGGCTGCGGAGTGAGTTCCAGATAATTTGTGGGGCTAGAACGAGACCCCACCTTCAGACAGCAACAAGGAAAAGTTACAGAGTGTGAATGCTAATCACGCTGTCCGTTGTGTACACACTGTCTCCCGAGGCTTGCTATAGCTGACTCAGTTCATGACAACGCTTGGCATCGTGGTGCCCACCAGAGGAATGACATTGAGGGCTGTCCAGGTTCAAGTGCCTCACCTTTCCGAACCTTCTCTGGTTTGAGTTTGATCCAGTGGAATCAGCTCTCATTCCACATACCTTTAGAGCTCTTTAATGCCTGATTTTCATGTGTTTCCTGAATGTTTTAGAAAAACATCAGGTTTCCAAGACAGGTGGAGTTCAAGGCTGGCCTACGTATGTGGGTCAGACTTTCTCTTAAACCATGCGCCCAGAAGGTAAAATAGTCTGTGGGACAAGGCTGTCTAAATCCCTTTGGGAGTCATGGCCTCTAAGGGTTTGAGTCAGAGAATCAGACTTGTTGGTCTTTTAGCTTCAGGTCCATCATGGGGCGGTCCATGTAAGTCTGCATTAAAATGCTTCTTTCCTTTTGTCTGGCTCTTAAAGCCCCAGTAGGACTGAAGGAAGAGGTGGAAGGAAGGAAGCCCTTTTCCTGATCGTTAAATTCTTTGCCAGTAATTTGGAAGTCCTTGGGTCTTATCGTGTACGGAGAGCTTCCACAAGCTGTGTATCCGGAGCCCATTTTATTAAAATTGCATTAAACTTTATAAAATCAGATGTATGGTTCACTAAGGGAACATTTCCTTACAATCACGATTAATTAGGTTAAACGCACGAACGTGTGTGATTTGTTCAAATCACAAGGGTGGTGGAGGACAATGGATGATGACAGACTGTGATAAAGGAACGTTGTGGATCCAGGACAGTCATTTCAGGATGAAGGACACTTGCTTTTGTGTGGTTGGTGAGACAGGAGTTCTGCTGACGTCTTCTTTGTCATTAGCCACTGTACGCACACGTGGCATGTGGCACCCAGGAAGATGAAGAGAAATGTCCTTGGTCATTACTTCCAACCTAATTGGCATTTATTTTCATTCCCTAGGTGTACATTTTTAGAGCTGACCGAAGATCAGGCACCTTAATTAAGATTTTTCAGGCATCAGGTAAAAAGGTGAGATTCATGGTGTGATTCACGGGGGAGTCAGTTCCCCTTAGAAACTTGGTTCCAAGGCCCTAGCTGTGCCTTGAGCTTGTCTGTACGTTGGGGCGCTCACTCTACCAGGGATGCATGTTGCTTGCAGATTTCATGGGATTCGTGTTCATTTGAGACAATGCTGTGTAGTGAGATGAGATTGCTGTGTATGCATGCATTCAAAAAGGTCTGGGGGGAGGGCCTGGAGAGATGGCTTAGCAGTTAAGGCACATGCCTACGAAGGCTAAAGACCCAGGTTCGATTCTCCAGGACCCTCATAAGCCAGATACACACGGTGGTGCTTGCATCTGGAGTTCATTTGCATTAGCTAGAGGCCCTGGCATGCCCATTCTCACTCTTTCTCCCTCTCCCTCTATCTCTAATAAATAAATAAAAATAAATCTTTTTTTTTTTTTTTTTTTAAAAAAAAAAGGTCTGGGGGGATAGTTCAATGGGTGAGAGCACTTACCAATCATGGCGGACTGAGAACACCTGAGTTCCATTCCCCGAGACCCACATAAAGAGCTAGGCATGGACACACATACCTGTAACCTCAGCTCAAGTCTGAGATTAAGCCAGTTGCTCTGTCCTTTGAGTCCTGATGTCTTTTCCCCCTCGGTTTCTCAGTGCTGCTGTCTTTATGACATCAGCAGGACAGTGTAGCTGAGCCGCACCGTGGGACAAGAGGCGTGGGGCCATCTGGAGTCTGCTCTTCTTGGTGGAGGCCATAGCGGGCTCTGGGAGGAAGCATAGCAATGTGGGATGTAGGAGACAGATGCCAGAAGACAGGCGAGTGCCCGGTGGGTGTTTTTACCGACCAGTGCCCTAAGAAAAGGGGGGAAATGATTGTTTCTTCCTGACCCATGTTCCCTGGCCCCTACTCTGTTCTTTCTCTGAATTAGACTCACCATGCACCAGCCTGGGAACGTGCCATATTGCGCCCGTGGTGAGCCGAATGTGAGCTCCAGAAATCCTACTTTAGACATAGACTGTTTTGCAATTGTAACAACCTTACTGTGTGCACTTAGAATATAATGATCATAACCTTTTTAAAATATGTGTACCCACAAACTTGGCTCTGCTTCCCCCTCCTCAGAACTGTACTGGCTCATGTTATTCTAACATTTCCAAAACCCCAAAACAACATTGGAAAGTGAGTCTGAGCAATTTTGAAAAAAAGTTTCCCAAGCATTCTAAAGTTAAAAAAGCAATTGCTGCATGCTATTTGTGGTATAAAAAAGAGTCTAAGGGGTTGGGGAGATGGAACAGTGGTTGGAGGCGCTTGCTTGCAAAGCCTGCTGGCCTGGGGTTCAATCCCCAGGCACCCACATACAGCCAGATTCACAGAGTGGAGCATGCATCTGGAGTTTGCACCAGCTAGAGGCCCTAATGTGCCCATTCTGTCTCTCAAATAAATATTTTTAAAAAAAGAGTCTCAAAGAGCAAGTCAGGTGTGAATGCTATTGAATCTAAGATTTTATTCATTTGCAAGCAGATAAAGACAGGGAAAAGAGAGGAAGACAGAAAGAACAGGCACTCCAGGGCCTCCAGCCACTGCAAACAAACTCCAGAGGCATGTGCCACTTTGTGCATCTGGTTTTCCCAACACATTTGCCATGAGAAAGACGTTCAAGCAGACATGTGAACCCAACTGGCCTGAAAGGTGGGCATTGAGTCCTCAGGGAGTTTAGACAAAAGTTCTTAAAAGTTACCCTGAGCTGGGCGTGGTGGCACACGCCTTTAATCCCAGCACTCAGGAGGCAGAGGTAGGAGGATCGCCATGAGTGCAAGGCCACCCTGAGACTACATAGTGAATTCCAGGTCAGCCTGAGCTAGAGTGAGACCCTACTTTGGAAAAAAAAAAAAAAAAGTTACCCTGTTTCCCGTCATTACCTGCTCTCCAACCTACACAAACTGACCAACTTGGATATAGGTGGTGGTCCCGTTATTTATTCTTAAAACCCAGAGAATTTGCAAGACAGCAAGAAGAATACATCCAGGTAGGTACTGCAGGGCCCAACATGGCACCCCAGCTCCACATCCACACCATTCCTTTTATTTTTCCCCCTTTCTCCTCTCCTTTCCTCTTCTCTCCTCCCTTATCCTTTTCCCTTCACTTCACTTTTCCCTTCTTCCTTCCCTTTTCTCTTTTCTTTTTTCCTTCCTTTCCCTTCCCTTCCTCTTCCTCCCCTCCCTTCTCTTCTCTTGCTTTCCTTCCTCTTCCCTCTCCTTTCCTCCTTTTTCCCTTCCCTTTTTCCTCCCCCCCTCCCCTTTTTTCCGGAATCTTTGTCCTACTCCCAAGCTATCTCTTCATCCTGCCACACCCTCATGATCATGTGCCCTTCACTCTCTTCTGGAAATAGTCCCAGCTAGCTTTATGTTCCTCATGATCCCTCTGACTTTAACATAGGCCATTCCCTCCTCCTCCCCTTCCTCCTTCTTCTTACTGCCAGAAGAAAAGAGACATGGCAGCTCTCTGACTTCTTCATTAATCTCATAGGACCCAGGGCTGTCAGAGGAGGCCTCTGGCTTTGCCCCTTTGTCTAGGGCCACACACAGAGGGGTTCCACCCCAGCAAGCCACTTCACTTTGGCTTTATTTATTTTTGTTTTGCCTCAGTGTGTCTCGTATCCTGACTTCTTAAGAAACAAACAAGAAAACCAACCAAAAAACACAAAACACTAAAAAAGAAAACCTGCTCCTGGTTTTTATTAATTGACATATTATAAATAGTATGCATAAGAAATCATTAATAAATTTGCAATTCAGACAGCCCCCACCACCAAACACACACACACATTTCCAGGCTGGTGGAGAGCTATGGTTAAGAGACTGTGTGGCCTAAAAGCCTGTCAATGCCATATTGAGGTTTTATTGAATTACCTCAGAATGTGAAGCGTTTATATTTTAAAGAGATTTGAAACTTCATATACAAGGTTTCTGATTGAATTCCCTTGACGATGCTGAGTTAACTAGCCCACTGGTATTGAACAAATAGTCCCCTGGGGCTCAACCTGTGAGGGCAGCTGTTGACCCTGCTCTTTGGGCCTTTGACTCAGCCCCAGGGGACAGGCATCCACTCTGTCTTCCGCCCGGGGCCCTGCCTGTGGCTTCCGGTTTCTTTTCCTGCATGCTCAGGTGGAGACGTTGAAAGGCCGATGATGAAGTGACTGGCACTTGTACTGCTGTCCTCCCCTCTTCTGAGATTCCAAACCTCAAAACCATGTCCTTGTCCCTTGGGGAATGGGGTGGGGGGTGGAGGTTGGCTTTGCTGTGGGACTGAGGAAGGGGTTCCCACGTCCCCCAGGGCCAGTGTAAGCTGCCCGAAGTGGATTGGAGTGTCCTCCACCTCTCCAACTCCCGGAAGAAGGAGCCCACAAGAGAAAACAAGGCAGCAAGAGAAAATGCTCCTTCCAGTTCCTTCCATTTGACAACATTCACTTAAAAATTGTTTTAAAAAGATAGCGCTTTCTCCCCTCCCTATTTTGGTTAGAGGTTTTAATTCACGGTCTTTAGAGAGGACACAGCCTGCGAGTTTTTGTTTGCTATGTGAAACGTTTATTTATTTGCTCTTTTTTTTTTTTTTTAAAGCTAGGGAGTGTGTCTCGGGCCTTACGCTTGCTAGGCAAACACTCTTATCATTGAGCCACATGCCTAGCCCCCCTTTTACTTCAATTTGCCTGTGTATGACGTGTGCATGTGTGTATGGATGTGTGTGTGTAGGTGCATCTTGTGGGTATGTGCACATGTGCACACATGTGTGTGGGTATGCAGAATACGTGTAGATATGCATGCATGCGTGTGTCTGTCACCCTCCACCTTATTGTTTGAGACAGGAAACGTTACTACTATACATGAAGCTCGCTGATTCGGCTAGATTGATTGCCTGTGAGCCCTGGTGATCCTCCTGTTTACATCTGTCCAGTGCTGACATTATAGGTGCACATTGTCACGCCCACATAATTATGTGGGTGCTGGGGATCCAAACACAGGTTCTTGTATGTTTGTGTGGGAAGCCCTTTACCAACTAAGCCATCTCCTCAGCCCCTATTTTTTATTTTATTTATATTATATTTATTTATCTGGTTTTGGTTTTTTTCAAGATAAGGTTTCACTCTAGCCCAGGCTGACCTGGAATTCATTCTGTAGTCTCAGGTTGGCCTCAAACTCACAGTAATCCTCCTACCTCTGCCTCCATAGTGCTGGGATTAAAAAAGGTGTGCGCCACCACGCCCGGTTATTTTATTTTACTTTTAATAAATATTTTTATTTATTTGCAAGTGGAAAGGGGAGTAGAGAGAGACAGAGAGTTGGATGGATGCACCAGGGTCTCTTGGCCACTGCAAATAAACTCCAAATGCATGTGCTACTTGGTACATCTGGCCTTTTTACGTGTATATCGGGAAATTAAACCAGGGTTGGCAGGCTTTGCAAGCAAGAGCCTTTAACTAGTGAGACAGCTCTCTAACCCAATCCGTACTTTTTATTTTGCGACAAAGTCTTACCAAGTTGCAAAGGTGGGCTTTGAACTTGTATTTATCAGTCTCCTGAGTAGCCAGGATTACAGGCCTTTGCCAACAGATCAGATCTGGCTCATTGGTCATTAAAAAAAATTATTTATTTATTTATTCATTCATTTATTTATGAGAGGTACAAATAGAGAGAGAGAGAGAGAGAGAGAGGAAGAAAGAATGGGTGTGCCAGGGCCTCTAGCCACTGCAAACGAACTTCAGACGCATGCACCACCTTGTGCATCTCTGACGTGGGTATCGTGGGTATTGGAGAATCAGTCCTGGGTCCTTAGGCTTTGTAGGCAAGTGCCATAACTGCTTAGCAATCTCTCCAGCCCTCATTGGTCTTTTTTTTTTTTAATGTATATATTTTATTTATTTATTTGAGAAAGAGAGAAAGGAGCAGAGAGAAAGAGAAAGAACGGGCATGCCAGGGCCTCCAGCCACTGCAAACGAACTCCAGATGCATGCGCCCCCTTGTGCGTCGTTATTCTGCCCCACAAGGCAGTTTCGCTGTCGCAGTTTCTGAGTAGCTGGGCCCTGTGTCTGTAACGCCTTAAAGCCTGCTGGATGAAGGCTGGGGCCTCGGTGCATAAGGACAGACACTGAACACTCTTGTGACTCAACTTGGTTACAGATGGGCTCTTATTTCGGCTCCTCCTTATGCGCAGTTGACTTGAACAAGGATGGACTCTCCGACCTGCTCGTCGGAGCCCCCATGTTTTCTGAGATCAGAGACGAGGGGCAGGTCACCGTCTACATCAACAGAGGAAATGTGAGTACACCACCAGGTGGCAAAGGGGTTGGGAGGGAGGGACATTTGTCCAGCCACAGTGACTGGTATCCTGAATGCTTCATGAAAAAATATAATGCTCTGTCAATGGAAAATGATATGTAAGTCACAGCTAGATTTTTTTTTCTTGAGAGAAAGAGAGAGAGAGAGACAGAGACAGACAGACAGATAGAGTATGGGCACAACAAGGCCTCTTGACTTTGCAGACTGCAGAGGCATGTGCCACTTTGTGCATCCGGATTTACATGGGTACTGGGGAATTGAACCTAAGACTTCGAAAGCAAGCACCTTTATCCACTTAGCCATCTGCCCTGTCCCATAACTAGAATCTTAATAATTGTTGTTTGAGGGCTGCCACGTGCCAGGACGTGTTTTTCCTGCTTTTTTTTTTTTTTTTTTCTGAATGACTTCAATTCAGTGTACACATTTTTAGTAAGGGGTTCCATTTTCTTCAGATAAAAACTCTGAGGCCCAGGAAAGTTGACAAACATACGCTCTGAATCACACAGCTAAGAAGTGGTAAGGCTAGGATTTGAACTGGCCAGCCAGCTCAGAGCTAGGTTATACTGCCTCTCTGGGAATTTATATGCATCTGCCCGGAGAAGCAGAGGCCAGAAAGTGTGGGAAGAATTTTGAGGAAGGAGCAGGAGTCAGACAGATGCAGGATAAGCTGGGGCAGAGCTCCCAGCAGGGAGATGGGCAAGTGGGTTGAGGTCTGAGGTAGCAGGGCCTTTCCTTAGTTCAACGTGGGTACGAGCTGATAAAGTGGACGCATCACGATGTCCCCTGTTCTGTGGAAACACAAAAGGGAGGGGACTGGGGGGAAAGGTGCCTCTGCCCCTCTATCTGATGGAGAGCCGGCCAGATGACGTCTTGGGGTGTCAGGAAGAGTAGTAACTGGTGGAAGCAGGAGACCCATGAGAAAGCAAAAGCCTGTCAGGACCTTCAAGTTCAAGTTCAGCTGGAAGGAAGTGGTTCCATGAGTACATTCTTGGAACTATCTGCCTTCTAGCTAACATGCAGAAAAAAATGCAAGATAAAATGTGCCATTTCTTTTGCTCAACTTTCTACCAAAACCAGGCGATGGACATTAATGGAAGGAAATAGATTGATTCAAGGATAACCCTGAGGAAAATCAAGGACACTTTAAAAAAAAAGATTTTATTTTATTTATTTATTTTTTAGAGACAGAGAGAGGGAAAGGGAGAGAGAGAGACAAAGTGAGAATGGGCATGCCAGGGCCTCCAGCCACTACAAACAAACTCCAGACACGTGTGCCCCCTTGTGCATCTGGCTTACGTGGGTCCTGGGGAATCAAACCAGGGTTCTTTGGTTTCACAGGCAAACGCCTTAACTGCTAAGCCATTTCCCCAGGCCCCAAGGATACTTTTCTGTGTCAAATGTCCACTCTGGGGCCGGGGCTCAAGAGTACGAAGGGCTTTCATGGAAGGGAAAGGTTGCAGTGAGGCATTGACTAGGAAATCTTGTTGGGCAGAGAGAGGCTTTCTCTCCAGAGCCTGTCTCCTGTCTTCCTGCAGTGGACCTGGAACCTAGGCTTCCTGGCGGGCATCTGTGTTTTCTCTAGGCAAGCACAGTGTGTTCTGTAGGTCCGTTCATCCGAGCTGAGGAGAAGAGAGTCTTACAGAGTGGATTCAGCCAACCACAGACTGAACAAAGGATGTGTCTGTGCTGAGTGTGGTCCGGACCTTTCTCCTCATTGTTCCCTAAATGATATAGCATAACAACTGTCTGCACATTGTTTACACTGTAATAGCTATCATAAGTAATGCAGATGTAGTTTAGGTATAGGGGAGGGTTTATATAGGTTGGATACAAATATTACACTCTTTTATAGATGGGACTTAAAAACCATGTGAAAGAGTTGGGAGATTAAAGGATCAGGGAAGGGAGGTTGGGAAGATGATGCCACAACAGGTAAGAGTACTTACCACACAAGCACGAGGGCCTGACACAGCCTCACTTTGATCCCCAGCGCCCACATAAAAACCTGGGCATCGGGCTAGAGAGATGGCTTAGTGGTTAAGGCGTTTGCCTGCAAAGTCAAAGGACCTGGGTTGGATGCCCTAGGACCCACGTAAGCCAGATGCCCAAGGTGGCACATGTGTCTGGAGTTCATTTGCAGTGGCTGGAGATCCTGGTGTACCCATTCTCTCTCTGTCCTCTCTCTCTCTCTCTCATGAATAATATATATATAAAATATATAAAGATGCAGATATATTTATATAATATATTATATATAATACATTATTATATATAATTAATATAAATAATAATATGTATTACATGCAATAAAATATATAAATATAAATAATAATATATAATATTAAATAATTTTTAAAAACCCAAAATAAGTAAATAAATAAAATTTGAAGGAAAAAAAGCTGCTCCTGGGCTGGACAGATGGCTTAGCAGTTAAGTCTCCTGCCTGCAAAGTCAAAGGATCCAGATTCAGTTCCCCAGGACCCACATAAGCCAGATGCACAAGGTGGTGCAAGTGTCTGGAGTTTGTTTGCAGCATCTGGAGGCCCTGGTGTACCTATTCTCTCTCTCTCTTTCTCTCTCTCTGCTTCTTTCTCTCTCTGTTTCTGTCTGTATCAAATAAATAAAATATAAAAGAAATCTTTAAAAAAAAAAAAGAAAAAAGCTGAGCCCGATCATGCATGCCTGTGGCCCCAGTCCTATGGGAGCAGAGACAGGACAGTTGCTGAACTTCACTGGTCATCCAGTCTGACTGAACATGGCAGCTCTGGATGCAGTGAGCCATTCTATCATTCTGTCTCAGGGAAATAATACGGACGTGTGATAGGGAATCATGGATAGTCACTACCCACGTTTCTGTATCATGTATGCCTGTGGGGTGCG
The DNA here is from genome assembly GCA_036365145.1 of Orientallactaga sibirica. Lineage (NCBI taxonomy): Eukaryota > Metazoa > Chordata > Mammalia > Rodentia > Dipodidae > Orientallactaga > Orientallactaga sibirica. The sequence continues at coordinate 5,032,268 of JAEOAD010000009.1, forward strand.
TGCATCTGTGCACAGACTTGCACACACCACAAACACCACACCATACCACACATGCACGCTCACATGAAACAGATCTGGAAGAAATGAGGGGTAGAGGTGAAGGTGACAGTTTCCTCCTGCTCTGTTGCACTCTAAAGTGACTTTGGAGGAAGAGTTAGGTGATGAGGAAGGCTGCGAGGACCCTGTGGGGTCCGGGAGGTGGGCAGGCTTGCTTGTCTCTATGAGGTCAGGTAAGGTATGGCCATTGGCCCACATAATGTTCCCCTTTGCCTTTAAAACACCTCAGGCGTTCTGGGGAAATGGCTCAGCAGTGGCCCCAGTCGTTTGGGAGCAGAGAAAGGACCCTGGTTCAATTCCCCAGGACTGGTCATCCAGCTGCACTGGGGGCACAGGGCAGCTCTGGATTCATTTGCCCTGGCTATCAGGCCCTGTGTGATAGGGATTCATCTTTCTCTCTATCTGCCTCTTCTCTCTTTCTCTCTTAAATATATATTTAAAAGCTGCCAAAAAAAAAAAAATGTTAAAACTGGGCATGGTGGTGCACGCCTTTAATCCCAGCACTTGGGAGGCAGAGGTAGGAGGATCACCTTGAGTTCAAGACCACCCTGAGACTACATAGTTAATTCCAGGTCAGCCTGGGCCAGAGTGAGACCCTACCTCAAAAAAAAAAAAAAAAAAAAAAAAAAAAAAAAAAAAAAAGGCCGGGCATGGTGGCGCACGCCTTTAATCCCAGCATTCGCGAGGCAGAGGTAGGAGGATCACTGTGAGTTCGAGACCACCCTGAGACTACATAATTCCAGGTCAGCCTGGACCAGAGTGAAACCCTACCTCAAAAAAACAAAAAAGGCAACCACAGGCCCTCGTGCTGCACAGATGAAGGGACCTCACCGGGAGACAGGAGTCAGGGTGTTTCCTCCCTGTGGGTGTGCTCTCGGAGAGTGCTAGTCTGTGTTCTGAGTGTTCATTGTGCCTTTCTTCCCCTCCCTCATGTTTTGTTTTGTTTTGTTTTTTCTTTTCTTCCATCCTGCTGCCCAGGGAGCCCTGGAGGAACAAGTGGCTCTGAGCGGGGACGGCGCCTACAACGCGCACTTTGGGGAGAGCATGGCGAGCTTGGGTGACCTTGATGACGACGGGTTCCCAGGTGAGTGGAGCCCCCTTAGGGTGCGCAGTCCTTCAGGGTCTAAGAGCCAGCCCCATGCTCTAGCTTTGTCTTTCTCTAGTGAGTCACTCTTGGATCTCCCAGAAGGTCCATCAAAGTCCCACGAGAAAGGACAACTAGAGGAGTCCTCCACGTGAGTGCTGAGGACGGAGCTGCGACCGCACTGCATGTCTGCTTGTGCAGAACCCCTTCTCCTCAGCCTGCGTCTGTACTGGGTGCTCGTGAGAGCTGACTCTGAGGCTGGTCCGTTAGTCACTTTCTTTATGGCACAGAAGTACGACCAAGCTTCTTCCCAAGCCCCACACTCTATACTGTGTGCTCGTGAGAGCTGACTCTGAGGCTGGTTCTTTAGTCACTTTCTTTATGGCACAGAAGTACGACCAAGCTTCTTCCCAAGCCCCACACTCTATACTGTGTGCTCGTGAGAGCTGACTCTGAGGCTGGTCCGTTAGTCACTTTCTTTATGGCACAGAAGTACGACCAAGCTTCTTCCCCAAACCCCACACTCTATACTGTGTGCTCGTGAGAGCTGACTCTGAGGCTGGTCCGTTAGTCACTTTCTTTATGGCACAGAAGTACGACCAAGCTTCTTCCCAAGCCCCACACTCTATACTGTGTGCTCGTGAGAGCTGACTCTGAGGCTGGTCCGTTAGTCACTTTCTTTATGGCACAGAAGTACAACCAAGCTTCTTCCCCAAACCCCACACTCTATACTGTGTGCTTGTGGATGCTCACTTTGGGGCTGGTCCGCTAGAGGACTCTTCATGGCACAGAAGTATGACTAAGCTTTCCCCCTGCCCCATACTCTACACACTGATGCATCTGGGATGCTCTGCCGTGTGATAAGAGAATTGGACATGCTCTCCTCTGAAAGGCAGCCACAGCCTCTCGGCTCCTCCCTCAGGCCTTCTTATTGCCTTTCCCTTCACTCTGCACAGATACTAGGACTCAGGGAGCCACCAGGGCTCTCCAGGGCTAGCGTCCTGCTCTTGCTGAGGCCAGATGTCCTTTGAAACCTCATGCCACTGGCCACAGATGGCTTCATTCAGAGAGAGGACTGTCATCTCGGGGTCATGGGAATGCATACCCCTCACCCTTGATCTCACTTCTTCATCACATGGCTTGTTAAAAGCCATGGGTTGAGCGAGTGGGTCCAGGCTTTGTTCCAGGAGTGGTCATTTGTCAGCATGATGTTGATATTCTTAGTGAAATGAATGCTATCCTATGCATTTTCATTTCCTAGAAATAAAGTATATTTTCTCACCTTTGCGGTAACCACCGCTTATGGAATTCCTGCTCTGGCCCATGAGATTAGGATGGGCCCGTTACATTTCTGTTTCTGTTATTGATTGTTCTAGTGTTTTCTTTTATTTTTTAAAGAATATTTTTAATAGGGCTGGAGAGATGGCTTAGCGGTTAAGGCGCATGCCTGCAAAGCCTAAGGACCCCAGTTTGATTCTTCAGGTCCCACATAAGCCAGATGCACAAGGGGGCTCATGTGTCTGGAGTTTGTTTGCAGTGGCTGGAGGCCCGTGGCATGCCCATTCTCTCTTTCCCTCTCTCTGTCTCAAATAAATGAATAAAATAAAATAAAATAAAATCTTTTTTAAAAAAGAACATTTTTATTATATATATGGGGGGAGAGAGAGAGAGGAAGTAAGTATAGGTACACCAGGGCCTCCTGCTATTGCAAATGAACTCCAGATGCATGCACCACCTAGTGTACCTGGCTTTCCATGGGCACTGGGGAATCAAACTCAGGTTGTCAGGCTTTGCAAACAAGTGCCTTTATCCGGCAAGCCATATCTTCAGCATCTTTTCATTTTTAACATTTTATTCATGTATTTGAAGAGAGAGACAGAGAGAGAAAGGCTGCAATGTTTTTCTAGGAGGCTGAGGAAAACACTGCTGGGAATAAACTCTTCCTGCAAAGTACAACTTCCCACCTTTTTTTTTTTTTTTTTTTTTTTTTTTTTTTGTCCTATCAGGGGATTCAGACGTGTTAACTGGACTTAGGGAAGCCCCACTTCTATGATTCCATATGCCTTTTCTAACTCAAAGCTGTTTTTCCTCCCTTCAGATGTGGCTATTGGAGCACCCAAGGAGGATGACTTTGCAGGCGCGGTCTATATCTATCATGGTGACGCCGACGGCATAGTCCCCCAGTACTCGATGGTGAGTGATCGTGGTGGGCAGTCAGGGTACGTGCTCACGCAGGCATTCCGTAAGCAGGCTTGGAAACTCTGTTATGCATCAGGTCCTGGAAAACCACATGAGACCTGCTTTTAGACTTCCATTATCTACTGAAAAAGAGGATTGAGAGACTCCTAAACTTGCACCCATGCAAGGATATATCACACCTATAAAATTAAAATTAACATCCATGTCTTACTTCTTTTGTACATTTTTTTTTCCTTTAAGGCATTCTAGCCCAGGTTGATTTGGAACTCACTGGGTAGCTCCACCTACTTCAGCCTCCCAGTGCTGGGACTAAAGGTGTGTGCAGCCACACCTGGCAGCATCCGAATTCTTATCTGGAGTTAGAACTACTTAGTTAAGAGAAGATGGGCTGGAGAAACGGCTCAGTGATTAAGGTGTTTACTCATATAGCCTAACAACCCGAGTTTGATTTCCCCAGTACTCACGTAAAGCCAAATGCACAACGTGATGCACGAGTCTGGAGTCTGCAGTGTCAAGAGGCTCTGGTGCACCCATTCATTCATTCTCTCTTTCCTCATCATAGTGGTGCATGCCTTTAAGCCCAGCACTCGGGAGGATAAGGTAGGAGGATCACTGTGAATCTGAGGCTAGCTTGAGACTAATAGTGAATTCCAGGTCAGCCTGGGCTAGAGTGAGACCCTTCCTCAAAAAAAAAAAAAAACCAAAAAGGAAGGAGAAGAAAATTTTCTTTTTGGTGACCCCTCTGCCAACCACCCATGTACTAAGCCAAAGGAATACGTTTTGCATTGCAATCTAGGGGCCAATTATTCACCAAGGAGGGTCTGAAAGTCATTATGGAGATATTGACAGAATTGGCACCAGAACCAGGGATTGGTCAAAGCTCTGGCCTCAGACTGGAGACTTGGGGACGTGGAAGTGGCGAGTTCTGTGTTTTCTTGCCGTGTAAGCGTAAGCGTGGTGTTCAGTCTTGCTGACGGCATCCAGCCCAGCCCGTGGGAAAAAGGAAGTCAATGGTCTCAACAGAGGCCCAGTCAGGTGATTTGTAGCTGTATGTAGCATGCTGCTGGTTTGTGTCTTTTTCCCAGTGGTCAGTGACTGAAAGGGACAGAGTGCACGCCGAGAAGTTCCCAGTCAGCAAGTGTTTATTTTTATTTTTATTTTTTGGTTTTTCGAGGTAGGGACTGACTCTAGCTCAGGCTGACCTGGAATTCACTCCATAGTCTCAGGGTGGCCTTGAACTCACGGTGATCCTCCTACCTCTGCCTCCCTAGTGCTGGGATTATTCGACTCTCATGCCGAATCCGCCCTGCTCATGTGTGTACGTCCAGGCTTGTATTTTAAGAGGCCGCGTGGAAATGGAAGTGTACTTTCTCCATTCATCGTTGTCTTTCCAGCAGGTTCAGGGTGGAGAGCTTACTGCCATTTGAGCCCTCTGCTGACCTCCTGCTCAGCTCAGTGCCTGGCCTGGGAGGACAGATGTTTAGGGAAGTGTTTGGACAGGAAGAGGGGCTATTTCTGGAGGGCCAGCTCTGTCTTTTACTTATCCCGAATCCTCCCGAGATCCATATGATCCACCGGCTTTCCCTGTTCATCTGGGACCTATGGCCAGTGGAACTTCGCCATTGCGTCTCCCTAAACTTTGATCCCAGCCGCCGTTCTCAACTCCACGGTGGCAAGAGTCGCACTCAGGGAATCCTGGTGGGAGTAGTAACCACTAGGGCAACTTACTCCATCATGAGGTATGCGAACTCCAAGAAGCAGCTGTCCCCTTGGACCATCCTGTTTTCATTAGACACGAGCGACTTTGGGAGCAGAAAACGCGTAGGTGATTCGGCCAGTTTCAGCACAGTATGGGGGCCACGTGGTCTGGGGCAGGGATGCTGTGCTTCGTGTGATAACTTGCAAGTCATCTAAGGGGCCCGTCCTCAGGCAGGGGGTCAGGGTCATTCTCCATGCATCCTCCTGGAAGCTCCCTCCTGGCCTTCAGAAGCTAATCATGCGAGAGGCCACCTGCGGGAGTCCCTGCTTTCCTCCTCACACCGTGGCTCTGCAGTGTTTTGTTTGGTTGCTGGGCGGGATCTCTGACCAAGCTGCAGCACACATTTGTGGTTCACGTGGAGTGTCTACTAAGGAAGCCGCAATCAGCGGTTGGATGCCCTGCCTCGGTCAGCACACACCCTGGCTCCTCAGCCCCAACAAGGAGAAGTGGTTTGAGGCTCTTTAAATAAAAAGGCGCACAGAGGAAAAGCTATGATTATATTTTTCCAAGCTGCTAATATGTGTGTGATAAGATCAGTGACTTAAAAGGGGGAAAAATCCTTTAATGACAGGTTCTTCCGGGCCTGGTTCCCTGACAGAGTGGGCATTGTGTGTGGGAACTAGAGGAAGAAATCAGAAACGAATCTAGGCTATGGGGTGGCTTTTCTTTGGCCCAGATTGGTATTATTTCTGCTGGAGGAATTGTGAGATCAGAGCCTCACCCCCTCCCACATTACTCTTCAACTCTTTCCTCCTCCGTGAAAAGTGTTGATTTTAAGATCCCCCAGTGCCTTTCTCAATTCGAGAGCCCTCTGGGCATGTCTTGGCGGGGTAGAGGTTGGGGGGTGGGGGGGGTCCTGTGATCTTTCTCCTGCCGTAACAGACACTGCGCATAAACCTGGTCAAGTGGGGGTTTCCACAGTTCCTGGTTTCCATTTTGGGTTATTAGCACCGCACAGCCTTATCTTCCTGGCTTTATAGTATAATGACCTGCAGATGTCGGTGGAGAACTTAAGCCTGCATTGCCTCCCTCCCCAAGTAGACCACCCCTTGCTCTCTCACAGTCCCAGCCATGGCAGATCTTAGAAACGCAAACCCAGGGCAAGCTGCCGTGAGCATTTCCTGGCTTTCAAGAGCTGAGATTTGCGCTGCGTCAAAGCATGGCTGTTAAGAAGTCTGTAGGCACACACGCCAGTGTGTTTGGACAGAGCCGTGAGGGAGGTGAAGCCCAGCCCTGTTAGCAAACAGCATTTCTACCAGCGCTGGCTGCAGGGTTCAAAGCTGTACTTCAGTGCTCACGAGCTTCCTGTTGGATGGGCAAGCTGCTCTCTCAGATAATTTCTGGAAGGGTTATTTGCAATTATCAGCTGCTGGGGGCAGGGTCCTTGTCCCCATCATTAGATCCTGTGGAAACTCCCCTGACCCCACTGTGACTTCTCCACAGCATGACTCAGTAAGGAGAAACGTGAGGGAAGAAAGGCAAGAGTGGGGGGCTGGATGTCTGGGAACCTGGTCCTTTGTGGGGTTGTCTGCACTTTTTGTAAAGAAAGCCTGTCTCTTGTCATCTATAGTGAAGGCATCCTCCGGGGAGCCTCCCCAAGGAGGCTGTGGAGGAAGTCCCAGGAAACGAGACTTTCCTGACGTAAGACGTTTGGTACCTTTGAAGGAAGCTGAGCCGCACAAACATAGACTCCGGCCTTGTTAGGATGATCCTGGCTGTGTGACAAGTGCTCTTGAACGCGGGCTGCCCGTGCTAGCATGTGATGAACTTGTGATGAACGCAGAGTAAGCACAGGGGTGTGTGCACACGTGTGTATGTGCGTGCACACACTAAGGTCGTGGAGCCGTCAACGAGACTGGTTGGTTGAAGGCTTCCACATTTTAGGGAAGAATGCTGATGAGTTTTTAAAACTTTCTTTTATTGTTTGGTGTCTGTGTCGAGTATATGTGATGTGGTGTGCATAGTGTATGCGTGTGCAGATGGGTACACTCCATGCGCATGCACGAGAAGGTCAGAGGACCTCAGGTGTCCTCTCTTTTACTCAACCACCTTGAGGTGGAGTCGCATTCAACCCAAAGCTGCCATTTTGCCATTTTCCCAGTCACCAAGCCCCAGGGATTCTCTAGTTTCCATCCTCCTGCAGGACAGGGATTACGGACACGTGTGGCCTTGCCCGGCGGTTTACACTGGTGCTGGAGAATGGGGCTCGTGGGGTCTCAGGTCCACATCCACTGATCCATCTCCCCAGCCCGCGGGGTGGTTTGTGTGATTTCATATATTTTATAGAGGCTCAACCTTCTATAGTGGCCGTACACTTGCTACATGACACTGTTTAGAGCTTTCTGTGGCTGGACACTGCAGTGGTTTCCACATGGTTGCCTTTCCAGATGGACAAGTTAATGGCCTGTCCATCTAGGGATACATTCTCTCTACCATGCATATCTTAGGAGAGGAGAGTTAAATAGCACCTCTTTGCGAATTAAACATGCTCCTAGAGTCCCAACCAGCTGTGCCTGTGTCAAAATAAAAGAGAACCTGTTAGAAATAGAAGTCGGCCTTTTATTCATCGTGACTTCAACATGTCAAAATATCACACAAGTTTGGGGGTATATTTTATCAGCACTTAACCAAATTCTTTATTTTATTTTTATTTATTTATTTATTTGACAGAAAGAAGGAGAGAGAGGGTGTGCCAGGGCCTTCAGCCACTGCAAATGAACTCCAGATGTGTGTGCCCCCTTGTGCATCTGGCTAACGTGGGTCCTGGGGAATCGAACCTGGGTTCTTTGGCTTTGCAGGCAAACGCCTTAACTGCTAAGCCATCCCTCCAGTCCCACTTAACCACTTCTTAAATGATGACATTGAGCAAAGGCAAAGAAGGAAATAAAGAGGATGTGGTCAATCACCTGCTAACGACCTTGTCGTCAAGTTAGGCTTGTACTTTTCCCTTCAACGAGTTAAGACCAGGTGCCCTAGGGAAGCTGGGCTCAAACAATCCCAGGTCCTTGTTTGTCATTCTGTCCGTTTCCTGTGACTCCATTTCCCTATTGTCTGTTTCAGAAACTGTCTGGGAGGCAGATAAGCCCCGTTCTGCGGATGTTTGGGCAGTCTCTCTCAGGAGGCATCGACATGGATGGAAACGGCTATCCGGGTAAGCTGTTTCTCTTGAAAGGCCTGTGAGATAAACTGAGAGAGGTGCAGGAGATGGACTCATTTTCAATCCAGTAATCAGTTGTTCCATTCATCTAGGTTTAGGGTAATTCACACAGTAGAATGGTGATTGATTGTTAAGGCAAAAGGTGGCTTTTGAGCCTTCAAATGATCTTCTGGATGGATTTTAAGTACCACGAGAGCAGATTGTTAATAATTTCTGTAGCAGTAATTATAACAAAGATGGTGAGACCTTATGATTTTTCTTTAAATATTTATTTATTTATTTGCAAGCAGAGAGAGAGAGAAGAGACAGGCAGATAGAATGGGCGCATCAGGGCCTCCAGCCACTACAAATGAACCCCAGATGCCTGTGCCACTTTGTGCATCTGGCTTTATGTACGTACTGGGAAATTGAACTTGGGTCCTTAGGCTTTGCAGGCAAATGTCTTAAACGCTGAGCAATTTCTCCAGCCCTGGTTTCCTTTATGTTTAAGTGTGTCCAGTGGCTTCTCGCCCTTGAAAGGGGAAAGGAGTAATCCCCCTTGCCAAGACAATTACTGAGAGAGACATTAGGACAAGACGAGAGCCAAGCCGTGCCCTCTGGTTGTAGGTGATGGGTCTTTACCATTCACGGCTGACTGCCTGGTCTTCATGCATTGGGGGAGTTGAGGCAAAGTGAATAACTTTGTACAGTCCTGAATCCCAACTACAAGTGGTGCTTAGTTTAGGTCAAATTGACTGAGTGGTAGAATAGTGGTTCTTTGCAGATGAAGCCAAGATGCGACTCTGAAAAGATCTATAATCAGCACAGAGTTCAGAAAACCCTTCCGGAAATACCTAAGTATCAGACCATCTTACTTTTGAGAATTTTAGTATTATTGCTTACTACCTTTTTGTTTTTTCCGAGGTAGGGTCTCACTGTAGCCCAGGATGACCTGGAATTCACTATGTAGTATCAGGGTAGCCTTGAACTCATGGCGATCCTCCTGCCTCTGCCTCCTAAGTGCTAGGATTAAAGGTGTGCACCACCACGCCTGGCACTACCATTTTTTCAAACTTACTTATGAGACAGGCTCACCCATGTACTCCACGCTGGTCTTGAACTTACTATGTAGTGAAAGATGACCTTGAACTCCTGATCTTCCTGCCTCCACCTGGGATTATAGGCATGTGCCTCCAGGCCTGGATAAAGAAATTATTTCCTTTCACTTAAAAATCTATAAAAACTGGGGCGAGGGAGCAGGCTCAGTGGGTAGGCATGCTTGCCGCACAAGTGTGAGGGTCTGAGAAGACCTGAGTTCAACACACAGGACGAACGTAAAAAGCTGGGCATAATCACACACCCTTGTAACTCCAGTCTTGTGGGGGGTGGAGATAAGAGACCAGCTGAGCTCATTGGTGAAAAACACAGCAGCTGTGGTTCAGTGAGAGACTCTGTCTCCAGGAGGCAGCAGACGGGCAATAGAGGAGGACACCTGATGTTCTTTGCTGGCTTCTGCATGTATATGTGTTGGGTACATACATCTGTACACGCATGTGCATACACTATACACACATACTACAACACACAGACACATGTGCATGTGCCCCCGAAACTCTTTAAAAATGGACACAGTCCTATAGGAAGGCACCCAAATTTCTGTTCCCCTGTAGTCAAGAATTGTGCACACCCTTGAAACCTTACAGCACTGGGGGAACAGGAATGGAGAGGGGTCAGTGCTAAAACTTTTGCCCCAATATAGAGACCCCCAGGAGTCTTTTTAAATTCAAGAAAGTATTTTTTCTTGTTCTTGGCAATTTAAAACCATCTCCAAATAATGTTTTGTGTGGGTTTAACACTTCCTGATATGCAAAAGCTCCCACGTGGATTTCCCACTTCATAATGGTGCCCACTTGTCGATAGTGAGGAGGAAGGGAAGGGCGCTGAGCCTCAGAGTCCTGCACTTCATAATGGTGCCCACTTGTCGATAGCGAGGAGGAAGGGAAGGGCGCTGAGCCTCAGAGTCCTGCACTTCATAATGGTGCCCACTTGTCGATAGCGAGGAGGAAGGGAAGGGCGCTGAGCCTCAGAGTCCTGCAATGATGCGCTGGGGTTCAGGTCTCCTGGTGGCTCAGCTGCTTCTCTGTGAATGCAGGTGAGCAGGTGTGTTCACATTCCACGATGGAGCTGAACTTCAGTTCTTGCTTTTTCATGAGAGAAATGCCTTACTTGACCACCCAGGTGGGGATATGTTAGAAGAACCATAATTAGTGGAATTTTTTGTTCGGGTTTCCTTATGAGAGCATTGTGCAGGCATTCTCATTTAGCGACCGGCTGAGTGAGACTCTCTTGGAATTCGATGCTTGACTCTGTGAATTGTAACGGAGCCCCAGAGTGAGGGATTTGTGTTAGGATGGAAGATGGACAGAGAGCTATCGGCTGCACAAATATTTCCTAGATTAAAGTCATTCAGAAATAAACATTATTATGAGCTGGGAATGTAGCTCAACAGAAGAACTCATGTTTAGCATGTGTGAGACCCTGGGTTTGATACCCAACATGTTTTTTAAAAATATTTTATTTATTTGAGAGAGAGAAAGAGAGAGACGGAGGGAGGAAAGGAGGGGGAGAGAATGGGCGCACCAGGGCCTCTAGCCACTGCAAACTCCAGACACATGTGCCACCTTGTGCATCTGGCTTTATGTGGCTACTTTGGAATCAAACTCAGGTCCTTAAGCTTTGCAGGCAAGTGCCTTCACTGCTAAGGCAGCGTGCCAGCCTCCCCCACATTCTTTTAAAAGCAATCACTAAATCACTAGCTAAATCAATGTCAATGTGTTGCTTACGCTTTACCAGGTTTTTTGTGAATTTTCTGTTATATGTGTGTGTGTGTGTGTGTGTATGTATATATATATATATATGGTTTCAATACACCTGATAAATATTTACATAAACATGTGATATGTTCAAGGATTATTTAATACATATAGCTAATGAGTATTTAGCAACTACATTTGGATTTAAATATTATAAAATATTGGCAGCTGTTTAAAAAGGCCCTGGGGATTATAATCCATACTTTACACACCAAATACAAAGAGAGACCCTGAGGGCACATAGAGTAAGAGGTTGAAGGTGAGGATTCTTATGTGGGACATCCTGGAGCATTTGTCAAGAGTAATTTGGGACTCACTTCAGTGCACTGATATCCAAATAGCAGCAATAGTAGGAATAATAATAGAGCTATCTAGGCAAATGCATGTATGCTAGTAACCATGGAAAATAAATATGTATAAAGACAAAGTGAAGTTAATTTTAAAACATTATTTTTAATGTATTTTATTTATTTATTTATTTGAGAGAGAAAAAAAGCAGAGAGCGCGAGCGAGAGAGAGAGAGAGAGAGAGAGAGAGAGAGAGAGAGAATGGGTGCACCAGGGCCTCCAGACACTGCAAACAAACTCCAGATACATGTGCCACCTTGTGCATCTGGCTTACGTGGGTCCTGGAGAATCGAACCAGGATCTTTTGGCTTTGCAGGCAAATGCCTTAACCACTTAGCCATCTCTCCAGCCCAGTGAAGTTAATTTTAATGTTTTAGCCCCATGTAACGAACCTATGATGATTTTAATGTGTAAACAATACAAAAGTTATGTGTGAGCTGGTTAATATTTTACCATTAGGTCATTGAAATCTGGTTTGTATTTTGCACTTCGAGCTCAACTCCGCTCCCACCAGCCTCATTTCAAGGCCTCGGTAGCCCCATGTGGTTGGCTGCCATTTGGGACAATGGGACTCTCATAAGGTCAGAGAGTAGCAGGAACGCTCAGGCCACAAGTCTGGGCCTCCATCTCTGAAGAGCTAAGAGGCGGCTGGGAGTGGCTTCCACAACTTTCTGACTTCGGTGACTTCTTGTTTTTCAGATGTCACCATCGGAGCCTTCCTGTCCGACAGTGTGGTTCTTCTCAGGTGAGACACCTGGCTTTTGCTCCCTGGGTCACATTCTTTCTCCGTGAGGGATGGGATTTGGTGGTGGGGGTGGGGAGGCACAGCGTGTCATCTCCATCAGTCAGCCCTTCCCTTTGTCCTGCTCCCCGCAGCAAGAAGGTGCCTGGAGGCTGGAGAGATGGCTTTTAGAGGTTAAGGCGCTTGCTTGTGAAGCCTAAGCACCCATGTTCGATCTCTCTCCAGATCCCATGTAAGCCAGACACACAAAGGTGAGGCAAGTGCAAGGTTGCACATGCCCCCTAGGTGGCACAAACGTCTGGTGTTTGATTGCAGTGGCTGAGGCCCTGGCATGCCAATTATCTCTCTCTCTTTCTCTGTCTCTCTCTCGCTCTCTAAAAAAATATAAACAAATAAGGTGCCCAGTCAATGGCAATGCTGCTTTATTTTCTCAGTCTTCTCCACTCCCAAGTTCCAGCTGGTGGGCCTCGAATAGCTGGTAGGTGGGAGGTGAGCCCTTCCTTTCTGGTAAGGTTTGAGGAGACACCAACCCCTAACCCAAGGGCTGTTTGCCCCTTCTGGTAGTGTGCAATGGAAATAGTCTCATTTCCTATGGATGCCATGACTCTAAAGAGCGAGGAAACCCCGTCCATCCTGTCTGGGTCTCGTCCCAGCATCCTCAGCTCCACCCCAGGACCTCTCAGGTCTTGTGCGCGTCCCCTGAGGTAGCGGAGGTGAGGGGTGGATGCTTAGGCCCAGTTCCCGTTCAAGCCCATGCCGTCTGGATCTCTCCTTCAAAGCACCATCACTACCTCAAACCACCTCCAAATAAGACTGTGTGAGTCAGAGGAGGCAGAAGTGCACTTCGTGGAATGGGAGCCAGCAGTTAGTTTTCTTAATAACCTGATGGCAGAATGTTCTAAAATAAACTGCCAGGGTCTCGCAGCTGGAACACATCCCAGAGGCCGTGTAGCTCCACACCTCAGATGCTTCTCTTTGAGCCTTGCCTTCTCTGAATCTCCCCAGAGGGACACATGGCATCTTCTTGAGTGAGGTATTCCATGCATGGGGGATTGCTAACTCCAGGAGAACAAGCTGACCTCGGGGTGACTGGAAACTTTGAATCGGGGGTTGAGGAGATGGCGCGGTGCATAAAGCGCTTGCTGTACAAGCCTGAAGACCTGAGTTCAGAGCCCGTGTCAAGACAGGCATGTTAGTGGATGTCAGTAACCCCGGCATTTCCGTGTCAAGATGGGAGGTGGAGACAGGAGAAAGCTCATGGACTCCTTAGCCTGGTGAACAACAAGGAGACCCTGCCTCAAGGGTGGTGGGAGGCGAGGACCACCTGGAGGCTATCTTCTGACTTCCACACATTTCAAGACACACATGCATACAGAGAGAGAGAGAGAGAGAGAGAGAGAGAGAGAGAAGGGGGAAGGGAGATTAAAACACCTGGAATATTAAAGTGGCAGAATAGGTTTGAGGTCAAGTATGACCTGGAGGCCAGGTGGCCTGGGTTCAAATTCTGCCTGGGCTTGCTTTGCATCTCTTCAAGGACCCTCCTCTATGAAAGGGGCTAATATAGTACTTACCAGAACACAGTGAGTTAGTCCACGTGAAGTGCCACAGCAAGGTCTGGTGTATGTGCTTAGTAAGTATTGGCAAATCTTACACAAATCTGATTAAATGTGCCTCGTCAACATTCTGTGCCCTGGTTCTGCATAGCCCTGCTGTAGCAGAAGGTGACAGCTATGTCCCCAGAGAATGTCTCACTAAAGGGAAACCCCCCTGGCACCTCAAATTATTTCCCATATGACTCTCTTTTTCTCATTGCCTCTTCCTAGCTTCCCTTTTGAGTGAGATAGCTTTTGAGGCTCCATGTGATGGAGGGGAGACTGTGGCATGGGGAGCTCTAGTGGCGCCTTTGTGGTGATGTTTGTCCTGACTCCACGTGCTGAACAGCTCACTGTGGCTGTTGGGATTGTTCTCCAAAGCAGTGCCTTCCTTGGCTTCTTGTAAGTGGGAGCAGGTCCACATAACGCTAAGAGCATCTGGTTTCGAGGTTCGTAGTGTAGGTTCTGCCTGGTCTCTCTCTCTCTCCCTCTCTCACCTTCATGAGCTCCAATCCAAAGAGACTTCTATTATTAAATGGGTGTAAGTGTGAAATGAGGTGACTTCCCAGTGGATGGGAGATCCCAGACTCCAGCCTGAGCCGAAGGCCGAATCAGAGGAAGTGGATGGTTTCATTTGAAATGGGATCTCATGTAGCCCAGGGCTTTAAACTCATTCACTATGTAGCCAAGGACGACCTTGCACTTCTGCTTCCTGGCGCTGGGACTGTTGTACCATGCCAGGTTTTATGCAGTACTGAGGATTGACCCCAGGGTTTTGTGTATGCCAGGCAAGCACTTGACCATCTAAACTAACTCGACCTCCAACCCAAACTGAGGTAGAACTTAACTCAGACAAATGTGAAGTCTTGGGGAGAACGCTAAGGAGGACACACATGGGGACACGGAGGAGAGGTGAGTGAGGAGGCCCGGAGGCGACCTGGGAAGAGCAGCGAGGCTGCAGAAGCTGCTTCAGAGGAGGGTGTGTGAAGGCGCCGTCACGTGGGTCCCCTTCTTACTCAGCTGAGATACTTGACAGGTTGAGAAGTAAGTGTGGACAAGTCAGATGCGGGAGACTGAGCAGACAGCATGACACACCTAGTGCTTGGCCTTCCGTTCTAGCCAGGGAGTTCTGCACAAGCAGATAACGATGTCACTGGGGGTTGATGAACACCTGTCGCACGCCAGACATCGGTGGAGCATCTCACATAGATTCATCATTGCTGAGTGACAGGGAGACATTCAGAGGGATGCTTTTTGCTAGGTGATGTCCTGGGTGGACATCATGGCATGTGCTTACATAAGCTGAGACAGTGATGATGTCACTGGGTGACATCATCTTTGGGACCTCCATCATCCATGTGGTCTGTCCTTGACCCAAGCATCACTATAAGGTACATGACTAGCCCACCTTTCTGTGCCATTGTTTTCCTTATGTGTTGAGTTACAACCTGGGTACAGTAAGACGCACCAGCGTATGGACCGATGAGTTGTGACGGGTGTACGTACCTGTGTAAGGGCACCGTGAAGACAGCAGTTCTGCCTCCTTCTCTTGATAGACTCCTGCCGGGTGTTGCTTCTGCCTGTGCTGTGATTCACATGGCGCAGCATGCACTCCTGTCTGATGTTTCCGAGCCTCGCCACGTCACTGTATTCTGAACACGCTCTTGTTTACTGTCCTTCCTCCACTTTCACAGGGCAGGGCTCAATGCCTGGTGGTCACAATGACCCCATGGGTATGCATGGTTATTACCCTGGTTTCTGAAGACCAAGGGCAGGTTTTATTGGCTTAAAAGGTAATTCCAGGTGGTGGTACATGCCAGGAAGACCACAAATCCAGCTCATACGCTCAAGGATGATGGTGTCACAGTCAGCAGAAAGGGTCTGGTGGGGCCCTGTCGGAGGTGACAGTGAGATGTCACTGGTGCCTGTGACCATTGAAGCTCCTGGAAGGGATGGGTCAGAAGCCAGATGGCCATGGGTGGGTAAGGAAGGAGAACGGAGATCAGCAGCATGTGTGTGTGTGTGTGTGTGTGTGTGTGTAAGGAAGGAGAACGGAGATCAGCAGCGTGTGTGTGTGTGTGTGTGTGTGTGTGTGTGTGTGTGTGTGCATGCGTGTGCTCCTGTGTGTGAGTGCAGGTGCACGTGTGCCACAGTGCGTGTGTAGAGGCCAGAAGACAACCTCAGGTGTCCATCCTCATCTTCCACGTTGTCTGAGGCAAGGTCTCTCCTCCCAGTGTCCACGGGCCAAGGCCCCAGGCTGGCTGGCCCATGAGATTCTGGGATTTCCACCTCCCTCCTGCTGTAGGAATCAGAGGATTACAGACACCCACCATAGCGTTCATTGAAGCCCCCAGGGTTTCTTGTTCCCTGTCATCCACCACGTCCCAGCACCGGATGGGTAGATGCACTTTAGGTGTCCAGCCTCCATGGTCGCTCCTTTGATTGTCTCTCCTTGCTCCCTCTCTGAGGCCCGTGGCTCTTCTTTGACCCTTCCCTGAGTGTGTATTTATATGGGTTCTGGGGATCCAGACTCAAGCCTGTGCTGTGAATGCTCTATCCACTGAGCTATTCCCCTCCCCCCGCAGCCAGAAGCAGTGGGCTTGACTGCCTTTCCTGAATGTGGGCCGCAAAGGAACGCGTGGTGTCTGCAGATGGTTCAGAGAGGGTGTTAGAAGGACCGGAGGCTCAAGATTATTGATTAGGCCAACAATGTTTTTGAGACCTTTTTATGTAAAAAAAAAAAAAACCAAAACCTTTTTATTGATACCCTCCATACATATAGACAATGTACCATGATCATAACTCTCACCAGCTCCAACCACCTCTCTCCCTTTGACCCCTCCCAGATCCCCCCTCCACTGAATCCCTTCTTCTTTCTAGCTAGTCTGCCTTCTATTTCGATGACATCATTTTCCCCTCCTGTTATGCAGGTCTTGTGTAGATAGCATCAGCTGCTGTGAGGTCAGGAATACCACGGCCACGTTGTGTCTCAAAGACAGTATTGTAAGCACTCCTCCCCTTCTTTGGCTCTTACATTCTTTCTGCCAGGTATTCCTCAATGGTCTCTGAGCCTTAGAGGGTATAATAGAGATGGGAAGGCCTTTTTTTTTTTTTTTTTAAATTATTTGCAAGGAAAGAGAGAGAGAAAAAAAGAGAGAATGGGCATGCCAGGGCCACCAGTCATGGCAAACAAACTTCAGATGCATGTGCCACTTTGTGCATCTGGCTTTACATGGATATTAGGGAATCAAACCTGGGTTGTTAGGCTTTGCAGACAAGTGCCTTAATCACTAAGCCATCTCTCCATCCCAGGAGACCTTTCTTAACTGAAGTTCCTGACCCTCCTAGAATACTCAGAGTGGCCACACTCATCCACAGGAACCCTCACATCCTGACCTCCTCTCCCCTTGGGAGACCAGAGGAAGGAGGGGAGGCTGCAGTGGGGGTAGGACTTGTTGGGAGACAGAGAATGTGATCCCCAGGCTGGGGAGGCTTTGGGGCCTCATCTTCTAAGCCAGGCCCCAAGAAGGAATGAGCAAGGTGAGCTCTGGTTTGGCATGTGGACAAGGACGAAGCTGAGTGTGACTCTCCCTGGTCTGTCCCAGGAGAGCAAGGGACTTGGGAAACAGGGAGGGTCAAAGAAGAGCCTTGGGCCTCAGAGAGGGAGCAAGGAGAGACAATCAAAGGAACGACCATGGAGGCTGGACACCTAAAGTGCCTCTATCCATCTGGTGCTGGGACGTGGGTGGATGATAGAGAACAAGAAAACCTGGAGGCTCCGATGAACAGATAAGCAGGGGCCATCAGGTGCTGGGGCGTGGATGCCTTTAATGCATAGGGAGGCAGAGGAAAACCTGAGTTCGAGGCCACCCTGAGATGAACAGATAGGTCAGCCTGGGGCTCAGGCAAAGCAGTGGCCTCACGACTGGGCAAATCAGTCAGGTTTTGAGCTTCCTCAGATTTGGGGTAGAGCCAGCCAAAGGAAGGCCCAGGACGACGCTTGTCAGTGTGCACATAGATTGACACCTTGTGTTCAGTGTCATCAAAGGCCCCAAGCGAGAGACTGCAGAGGTGTGGGGGGGGCAGGGGCTGAGAATTCTTCAGCTCGCATTTAACACAAAACGGGACGGGGAATGTCTTTGAGTGTGTGAACCTAAATAAGCATCTTGGAGAGAGCCAGCCCTATCACAGAGGGTGAACGATCTCGATGCGTCCTCCTGGCTCTGCCTTGCAAGGGGCCAGGGAAATTGGAACAGCGTGTGAAAGAGGACCCTGAGTGCTTTTGTTATTTACCTGGAAGCGGAGTGTCAAGATTTGTTCTGTTGGCCATCAGAAAGGTGCATTCCAGCTACCTGCTTCTTTGAAGTCCTAAAAGCACTTGCAGTGTTGTCCCTGGGTGCCCCTGTGCTGTTATCTCAGAGGCTGGCAAGTGTCAGGTGGGCCTATGAGAGACAGCCTCCACCCCAGGAGCGTGGGATGGCCGCAGCTCTCCCCTCAGGAAGTTTGGTCAGGAGGGGCCTGGTCCTGTGTTAGGGTGATAGTCGCCTGGTGCTCTGCCATTGAGGGGCAAAGGAAATGATCAGAGAGGCTTATGAAAGATTTGCTGGGCTTTTCCCAGTCCAAAAACAATACTTGGAGTGGGAACAAAAAGTTTGAGGGAACTAATGTGACAGATGTTGGAAGGAGATGGACTGGGGAGGTCCTCAGTTGCCCTTTCAAAGGATTCTGTTTTGGCGACCTTTGTTGAGGTCATTTTCTCCTAACTGCTCACCGCTGCCTCCTCCTCGCCTCACTCTGCCCAGCAGAGCTCTCTGAGAAGAGGCTTCGGCCTCCTCCCTGACCAAGTGGTCCCTGGGGCAGAGGAAGGGCTGGATTTATCCTCGGCTCCACAGTCAGATGCAGCAGGGGTTTCCTGAGGTGGGGTGAGGGCAGGCTAGCACAGAACAGACTCCAGCTATCCCTGGGGCTCCTATCTGTCTGTCTGTGAAATGGTGGGTACTCCTAAGAGCGGGACAGAGAGAGGAAAAAAACAAACAAACAAGAAACCTGGAGGCTACACTTGACAGATAAGTGGGGACCCAGGCATGGCCTCACTGTTGGGTGAGTTGGTCAGATTTTTGAGTTTCCTCAGATTTGGGGTGAGACCAGCCAAAGGGGAGGCTCAGAATTATCTGGTGTGTATGCCCACATAGATTCACAAACTGCATTTGTCGTAGACTGCCCTGAGGGAGGGTCTCCCCCGCATCTTTTCATTTGTCATCTTCCTCCTCTCTCCCTTTAGGCAGAGATAGGCCTGCAGAGCCGAGCCCACAGGGGAGGGAGCCGGGGGGACTAGGGAGGCGTCCCTCGAGGAGGCCAGCGATGGCAGTGCTGGTGCTCTCCTCATTCCCACTGGCTGGGGGACCCCATCCACTTTCTAGGCTATTTCTAGCATCCTCTAAGGATGACCCCAGGGAAAATGGAGAGGCCAGGACACTGACTTCTTTCAAACAGTATTGTCACCTGACTTCCTTTTGCCTCACAACTGGACTTGCTCTGAGAGTCGCACAGTCCCACTGTCCTGGTCACTGCTGCCTCTCTGTTGACCCTCCTGTCCCAGCAGTGGTGACACCGGTGGGATCCCCTCACACCATCGGGGCTGTGTGTCTCGCTTCCTTTTTGCACCCAGGTTTTACTTAATGCTGTCTTGTCCTGGAGTTATCCGGTCATTCATCCCATCTGTCCGGCCACCCTGGGTGCTTAGCGAGGTAGTGTCACTCACAGGCAAGGTCATTATTCCCAAGGGGCTGACACCCCTCAACCTTGTGCATGAAGGCTAGGTCTCCGGCGAGGGAAAAGGCTCTCTTTGTGAGGCCTGGAGGGGAGGTCAAGCTAAGGCTTAGGTGATGCCTCCCTGAGCAGATGTTTGCAATGAGATCGGAATGCCATTCCTCCTCAGCTTTTGTCCCCTGCCCCAGGGGCATCCAGGGACACTGTCTGTCCATCAGGAACTGGGGGATGATCCATGTCAGGGAGGCCAAGAGTGTGTTTATTGCGTCTTACTCAGTTCTGAGGCCGGACAGGTGATTGCTTCTGATTTTGAAGTGCTTTGCTTGTACCAACTGGGACTCCATCAATTTCTTTTAGAAAAGTGCTCAGTGAATTGATAAAGATAAATGAAGGGGGAGGTTTGACAAATTGGACTGGGTTAGAACTTTGTAGTTCATGCTTACAACAGGAGACCGCCTGACTAAGCATCTAGATCAAGTCTTTTCTCCTTCCCTTCTCTCTCTTTCCTTTCTTCCTTTCTTTCTTATTTTTCCTCCCCCACTAGATTTTGTGTGTGTGTGTGTGTGTGTGTGTGTGTGTGTGTGTGTGTGTGAGAGAGAGAGAGAGAGGGAGAGGGAGAGGGAGAGAGAGAGAGAGAGAGAGGCAGGCTGTAATTCACTATGCAGCTCAGGCTGCTGCTGGCCTCGAGCGTGCTTAGAGATCATCCTGACTCAGCTTCCCAAGATCTGGAATTTCAGGCGTGGGCTGCTACGTTCACTTAATATCTACTTCTCAAATCAGAGCTTCTGTTGTAAGAACTCCTCTTAAATGCACTTATATCACCCCAGTAAAATGAAAACTGGAACTCTTTTGGTGAAATTTTAAGTAATCTCCCAGCATCTGGTAGCTGATTTATGGTTTTGACCAGATGTGTTTTATTGACAACAGCTCACCTTGTTATT
The DNA here is from genome assembly GCA_036365145.1 of Orientallactaga sibirica. NCBI lineage: Eukaryota > Metazoa > Chordata > Mammalia > Rodentia > Dipodidae > Orientallactaga > Orientallactaga sibirica. Next base: position 5,052,767 of record JAEOAD010000009.1, read on the forward strand.
GGGAAGAGAACCATTCGCTTTTTAGGAACGGGTCTACTTTCAAAACCAGAGAAAGGACTCCAGAGCACACTGCCCATCTCTCTTGGGTTATTTCCATCTTTAATTAAGTGCTGGCTAAAGGCCCAGGATCTACCCCGCCTGGAGAGTTCTCGCTGGATTCTGAGAGCTGCTACTCAACACAGCTACGTCCCTTCTTGTCCCGCAGGGCCAGACCCGTGATCACGGTGGAGGTCTCCATCTTCCTCCCAGCATCCATCAACATCACAGCGCCTCAGTGTCTCGAGGGACAGCAGCCTGTCAACTGCCTGAACGTCACTGCCTGCTTTAGGTTCCACGGCAAGCACGTTCCGGGAGAAATCGGTAATGAGTCACTGCGTGGGGGCTCGGGGTGCCCATCTGAATGGAAGCAGAACTGTAGCATGGTGGCATGGTCTCAGTTCCCTCTTGCTGTGCATCCCAGCAGGCTTTGCAGGCAGGAGTCCTTTCTCTTTCCTGCACATCTACATATTCCCAATGTCACCTTACCTCTGATATAGGACAGTAATGTTGGACCTCAGACATCCTTCACCCCAAATGTATAAGGAGCACATTGAAACTCCCCGGACCTGGGTGGGACAGGCTTTGGGCTGCTGGGGACGGGGAGTCTGGATCCTTGTCTCTATGGCACGTTCCACGCCGTTTAAGGAGCCATGGAACTCTAGAGGCTTCCCATTGAGTTTGAAGCATCAGCCAGGTGCCACTGACTGTGGCATTGGGCCGATGGGGAGTTTTCTCTCTTTCCTTTAAAAAAATATTTTATTTTTATTTATTTATGGGGGGGATGAATGGGCATGCCAAGGCCTGCAACACTGCAAATGAACTCTAGACACATGTACCATCACCATGTGCAGCTGGCTTATGTGGATTCCGGGGAATTGAACCTGGGTCCTTAGGCTTCGCAGGCAAGTGCCTTAACCGCTAAGCTATCTCTCCAGCCCCCCATTTTTTTTCTTGTTTTTTTTTTTTTTGAGATAGGGTCTTGCTCTAGTCGAGGCTGACCTGGAATTCACAATATAATCTCAGGGTGGCCTCGAATTCAAGGCAGTCCCTCTACCTCTGCCTCCTGAGTGGTAGGATTAAAGGTGTGTGCCACCACCCCAGTAAGGGAGTTTTCAAAGGCTTGGGGTTTCAAGGGCGCAACACTGCTTTGACAGCGCAGAGAATTGGGAAAAAGCTAGGTGTTAGCAGCCAGAGATATTTCTGTGATCTGGCAAGGCCAACTTGCTCTCATCTCCAGAGAGTGGACTAAGCCCCAAACGAGCTAGGATCTGTGTTGATTAGCATCCAGAACGTGGGGTCCCTTGAGGGAAGTGAGCTGGAGCTTTACAGATTGACAAGTTAATAGTAGAAAGTTCTAGCAAACAAACAGAAACGTAATCAGGGCCTAGACTCCCTGACTCGCTTATTCGGTCCAGAGTAACTTCTTCTTCTACTCAACGTGTGGTCCCTGGACCCATAGCATCCACGTCATCTGGGAGCTTCCAGAAATGTAACATCTTTGGCTTCAATGTTCTGTTTTTTAGTGTGCATGTGTACGTATATGTGTATGCATGCATGTTCATGTGTGTGAGAACTGGCATGTTCATGCCATGGCACCTATATGAGGTCAGAGGACAACTTTTGGGTGTTACCTTCTGCTTCATTTGAGACAGGGTCTTGTCTCTCACTCATCGCTGCTCCACTCTCCAGGCTAGCTGGCCTGTGAGCGTCTAAGAAACGCTCCCATCTCCTCCTCTCATCGTGCCACAAGTGTGGTAGGACTATAACTTCTGGCTTTTGTGGCATTCATATGGGGCCCAAGGATCTGAACTCACATTCTCTCTGTTGCATGGTGTTTTAGCTACTGTGCCGACTCCCTAGCCCAGGACCCCACTTTTAAAAAAATTATTTTTATGTATTTGTTTGAGAGAGAGAATGAGGCAGATCTACAGAGAGAAAGGTAGAGAATAAGAATAGGAACACCAGGGCCTCTAGCCACTGCAAACAAACTCCAGATACTTGAGCCACCTTATGCATCTGGCTTTACATGGGTTCTGGGGAATCAAACCCAGGTCCTTTTGGCTTTGTAAGCTAATGCCTTAAGTGCTAAGCCATCTCTCCAGCACCCAGGACCCTACTTTTGATCTCCGATCAGCATCTGCATTCTAACAAGATCCCAGTGAGGTTCATGTGCACATTGAGGTATGAGTACACACACCCCCAAAACATACCTACACATGCCACCTCATTCCTCAGTGGTGTCTAGAATGTTCTATCTTGTGATGAGAAAAAAATGCCAGTCCTTCCCATGTGTCTCACTGACCACTTATATTGATCTACAAGTAGACTAAATAACCTGTATAGTTAAACCTAATAAGCCGGGTGGGTGGCACACACCTTCAATCTCAGCATTCAGCAGGCAGAGGTAGGAGGATCTCAGTAAGTTCGAGGCCACCCTGTGAATTCCAGGTCAGCCTGAGCTAGAGACCTTACCTCAAAACAAACAAACAAACAAAAAAAACCCCTTCTTCATGGGTTTAATCTTTATCATGTGTGCATGCGTGTGCACATGTGCACACACAGAGGCTCAGCAGAGTGTGCCAGCTCAGGGTCATCTCCCAGGCTTCTGCATTAGGAATATGTATCTGGGGTTCTGGGCTACTCCTTTACTCCCACTGCTGCAAAGGAACCATGTTCATAGTTGATTTGTCTACAGAATGTCCATGAGTGTGGCCTGTGTTGGGGGGGGGGGTATTGTACTGGGCAGCCTCTGGGTGCTGAGTGTCTACATAACCCTGGACTGGTCAGCAGATCAGAATGCACCTGGCACTACCTTGTGAGCACCTGAACTGCTGCCAGAGGGGGTATCTTCAACCACGTGACCTCAGAGGATGGTCCCTGTGGTTTCTTCTCACCCTTGGGACCCCATGGGGACTGAGCATTTGTATAGTCTTATCAGTCATTTTCTCATTGCTGGGATAAAATACCCAACCAGAAGCATCTTAGAGAAGGAAAGGATTTATTCCAGCTTCCTGCTTCAAGGAGAAGTTTCATCATGGTAGGGAAAACACAACATGATGCAAACAGCGTGTGTTAAATCTTCATGTCAGCAGGCAGGAAGCAGCAAGAGCAAACAGGGCTGGGCTGTAACAACGCAAAGTTGGCCCCCAGTGATATACTTCCTCCAGTGATATACTTCCTCCAGCAAGGCTCTTCCCAAACAGTGCTTAAAGCTGGGGATTAAGTATTCGAACACATGAGTCTGTGGGGGGCAGTGTACATCTGAACTACCACATACAGAGAAGGGACGCCTATTGCCACTGTATTTACTGCTTTAGCAGTGGGAAACCACATTTCCCACTTGGCCACAGGCATATTCAGAGCTAGCTGATCAACAAAGCCACAAGGGCCACTGTAGCCCCTGGAAACACTGTGTAAAACACAGAGATTTTCTTTCTTTTCTTTTCTTTTCTTTTCTTTTCTTTTCTTTCTTTCTTTCTCTTTTCTCTTCTTTTCATTTTTTTCTTTTTTCTTTTTTGGCTGTTTTTCCAAAGTAGGGTCTCACTCTAGCTCAGGCTGACCTGGAATTCACTATGTAGTCCCAGGCTCACCTTGAATTTACAGCGATCCTCCCACCTCTGCTTCTGGAGTGCTGGGATTAAAGGTGTGCGCCACCATGCCTGGCTCGCAGATTTTCTATAGAGGACAAATCTGCGTTGGCCCCTGCAAAAGGCAAGATTTAGTCAGGAAAATAGACAGTTATCTTCACAGAGAATTGGATACCAGGCAGTGATGGAGCAGGTCATGGAAGGCCTGGTAGTAACCGCAGGAAGCAGCTGCCACCCCTAGGTGTGTGCCATTGGCTTGAACCAGCCTCAGATCTGCTGTGTCGTGTCACCGGGTTCTCATGAGTCAGACAAATTCAAACTGAATCAGACCTTTTGAGGCTGGAGCCCATGGACGTGTATTTCACCAAACTTGTGAGTGGTCAGAATTACACTTAGGATTTAGCACTTCCTTGGGGTCATCAGAACTTGCGAGTTTGAAGAAGGAACTTTGTGGATCTGGGATCTGAGCTTCTGAGCAGCTGTGATCACTCTCTGAGAGGAACAGTGAGGCTGGCTTTGGGGTCACAGGGTTAGGGGGACCAGAGAGTGGAATTAACTGATGTTGGGGCCAGCTGCTGTGAATAACTGTTTCCCGTTTAAGCAGATAGAAAACAGGATAGAGGGAGCAAGGCCTGTCTCCCATCTCTTGCCTCGTAGGCTCCTCTAAGCTCTCTGGATCACCGAGCCTTGCAAGGAATCACTGGCAGAAACCAGAAGAGTCTGGAAGGATCCCAGCCTCAGCTTCACAGCAGAGGGGAGGCGGACGGGCTTGGAACGGAGAAGCATCAGTTGTGTGCGGTTTCTAAAGCGCCAGGGCGACATTCCCGCTCCAGAGAGCGTTAGTCCTCAGAGGGTGTTTTCTGAGCCTCTTCCCATCTCTGGAGACTCACAGAGATGCGAAAATGAGACGAACCCATGTTATTTTGGGTTCTTCAATCAGCCAATAGTTATGAAGTTCTTCTAAAGTGTCAGGCACCTTGCTCGGCCCAGGGCCCAGAGCACGGAGCTTGCATTCTAGAGGGAGGGGGTTCCCTCTAGACACGTGCTGAATGCTTTTAGTGAGGCACGCACCCAGTGCAGTGCTGGCCGGCATGCAGGCTTCCCGTGCTGGCAGCAGGCTGTCCCCAGCGTTAGGTTTATCATGCATTTCACGAAGCCGTCTAAAACAGCAGCTCTGACTATCCCAAATAATACTCTCCATCACTTGATCCTTGGCTTGGGGTACGGGGCAGTGGCTTCTCACAGCCTCCTGGCTGCCTTAAAGAAATGGTGGCGCACACCTTTAATCCCAGCACTCGGGAGGCAGAGGTAGAAGGATCACTTGGAATTCGAGGCCAGCCTGAGGCATCATAGTGAATTCCAGGTCAGCCTGGGCTAGAGTGAGACCCTACCTTGTAAAACAAAAACAAAAAAGAAGAAAAGGGAAAAAAGAAAAGAAAGGGTGGTGAGTGTTATAGCCAAGAGAGGCTCTGCCCACTTACCCATAGGCTGCAGCTTACACTTCCTTAGCAGTCAGCCTAAACTGCTGCCATTTCTGGACTTTCACCAAAGCGCTTGGAAACTGGGAAGGTAAGAGTTGGTGAGATGGCTCAGTGGTGAGAGCACGAGGGCGGGAGACTGCCGAAGACCACCCAAGCTTGATGCCCCCACATCCGTGTAAACAGCTGAGCATAGGCATGCATGTCTGTAACCCCAGGCCTGTGGGGTGCAGAGATGGAAGAATTGCTGAGGCTCAGGAACTATGAAAGCAGAAAAAGAAAAAAAAAATAGCAGCTCTGGATTGACCGAGAGACTCTGTCAAGGAAACAGGCAGATGAATGGGAAGAGAGCACCGTAGGCCTATGGCCTCTATATGGGTGCACACAGGCTCACAGATCCACACACACAGGCATACACTACACACAGATCACTTCACACACAGTACCACAAATACTCTGCACACCACATGCCCGCCCTCAAAAGAAACAAAGCGGGAAGGGGCTGTGTGGTGTGCTCTGTTTATATTTGTTCTGGGGACTGACAAGTGCCCTGTCACTGAGCTATCCCCTCAGCCCTGCTTTTGCCCTCTGATCCGTCGCCCGTTGCCAAGGCTCACAGACAACCTGACAAAGCTGTGTGTGAGCAGAGACACCTGCCCTGCTGGGCAGCAACATGTGCAGCCCAGGTCCCGAGGAAAGGCACAGAGATCTTCCATACCAATAACAGAAATACAGCTGAAAGCAGACAATTTGTCCCCTGGTCCCTTTTCTGTCTTTTGGGGTGTCTTTCTGCTCTGGAGAGCTTTTGCACACGGACGACAGCCTCCCAAGCTGGTGGCCCCTCAAGAAGCCTGGAGAGGGGATGCAGGAAATCCATGTGCGGAATGGGAAGAGCCTAGACTAGTAATTCCTACTGCGTTCCTTGGAGAAAGGGGGAGAACATTTAGCAAGCTAGAAAAGTGGAAATATCCCTATTCCCCTCCCTCCTGGGATACTCTGCGGCAAGCTGAGTAACCCTGGAAGGAGAATGTATTAGAGTCTCACAGCTGAACCCTTAGTCTGATGGAGGATGGGGCTGATTCAGAACTGGCTGGGACAGACCAGGGCCTGAGTTGATGCAAGACAGCTGGCTCTCTCCCCATCCAGCCCTCAGGAACCAGCTGGGGGCAGGGCAAGGAGGCAGCCGATCAGCTTTTCCATCAACATGACATCATTGGACATAGCATGGACACGATCTGCCAGAAGAAACCTGAAGATGTAATGTGCTGTGGGAACAGGCGCTAGTCTGAGCCAGCACTCTCTCCCGGACCGGGCTGGCTGGGCTGGCTTGCATTAAGGGGCAGCTGTGGTCACAACTCTGCAGTCCTGAGGCACCACCCTCCCCCACCACCAACCAAGTGACCCGATTGGCTGCTTCCCAAACATGCTTGTAGACTTGGGTGGGTGCTATTTAAAACTACCAGTGGAGAGCCGGGGGTGGGGGGGGTGGGGGGGCGGACAGCTCAGTCAGGAAATGCTTGCCATGTAAGCACGAAGACCTGAGTTTGGAGTCCCCAGTTCCCATGTAAAAGCCAGGCATGGTGGCACACGCATGTAATCCCAGTGCTGGGGAGGCGGACAGGGGAGGATTCCCCCGGGCTTGCTGACAAGCTTTTGTCTAGCCAAATGGGTGAGCTCTTGGTTCAGTGAGAGACCCTGTCTCAAAAGAAAGAAGGTGGAGAGTGATTGAGAACACATACTAACACACTCGTGCAACACACACACGCATGCACGCACAGTAGTAGTGGCTCCAGAATGGTCTTTGTTACTTCTGGAAGCTCCCAAACCCTCCTCCTCTCTCAGCCGGGCGTTTCTCACTATGGATCTTGCCGTCTTCTAGCAGAGTCCGATACAAAGCTGACTCTTTGGGGGAGTAACTTCAACCATCAGAATAACGTTGATGTCCAGCAGCACCAAGCAGGCAGTTCTCGAGAAGAAATGCCAGCCGGTGACGGGGTCACTGGGTCTGGCTGAGGTGGGGTACTTGGGCTGGGGGAGAGCGCAGTAGATGAACTTGTTGGCGCGGCCGTGCCCCACCCAGAGCGGAGCAGTTGCCTGAACCTCAGCACAGTTTCTACGAACTGCAGCGTTTTCTCCCCTGAGCCCCAGAGTATCTCAGGTGATTTTACTGTTTGACCAAATATATGACAAGAAGCAGCTCCAGGAAGGACAGGGTTATTTCAGCTTACAGTTCAAAGAGATACGTCCCATCGTGGCGGGGAAGGCAGCATGGCAGCGGGAGAGGGAGCTACCTAATCACATGGCATCCACCGTCAGTAGTGGAAATCAAACAGGAAGTGGGACTGGGCTATGGAACCTCAAGCCCCATCCCAGGCCCGTGACCCCCTTCCTCCATCAGAGCTCCACCTCCTCAAGGTTCTGCAACCTTCCAAACAGCACCACCAGCTTGGGACCACGCGTTCAAACAGAGGACCCCAAGGGCCAGGAGACATTTCACATTCAAGCCACAACGTGGGGATATTTTCCCCACGACTGCCATGCATTGAATATGAAGGCGTGTGTGTGCCACGGGCCCAGTTCTGAGCACACACTGAAGGCTGAATTCATTTCCTGTACCCACATGCTTTGTATTAATTTGAGCCACCCTACCAAAAGATTCTGAGGATATACATATACTTTTTAAATTTTTTATTATTTATTTTTATTTTTATTGGCAAAAGAAAGGCAGATGATAGATAGATAGATAGATGATAGATAGATAGATAGATAGATAGATAGATAGATAGATAGATAGATAGATAGATGGGGGGAGGAAGAGAATGGGCATGCCAGGGCCTCTAGCCACTGCAAATGAACTTGGGACGCATGTGCCACCTTGTGTGTTCGGCTTTACAGCTTTATGTGGGTACTGGGGAATCGAACCTGGATCCTTTGGCGTTGCTGGCAAGCACCTTAACCTCTGAGCCATCTCTCCAGCCCCATATACATTTTGATTCAGGGGTGATCCCCAGTAGCACCTGTTGGGAAATAGGGGTGGGCTGCTGGAGCAGGGAGCACTTATTCACCAGACAGAGCGGGGAGGTGGGGGAGGAGGGGGAATTGGAGTGATGCCGGAATGTGGGATGGTTGCTGAATGTTAGGGGACTGGCTCATGAGATGGTGGCGCCAACAATCCTGAATCTGCAGGGTGGACCAGTTGGCTGGAGACACAAGTCTGAAGACAGGCTAGAAGAAGAATTCTTTCTTCTTAGAGGGATTTTTCATTTTACTTTTGTCTTCTGAAGACCTTCAGGTGATTGGACGGAGTCCCACCCGCATTATGACAGATGAATGTCCTCATTCAGGGCCTATTAATTAAAGCAGTAATCTCATTTTAGAGACACCTTCATCGTGACATCTCGATTGGTACTTGCCCAAATATCTAGCTACTGTGGCCCAATCAGATAGACACATTAAAATTAACTCTCCTAACAAGACAAAGAGAGTGTGTTCTGAATGAGCAGGCCGTCCTTGAGGGCAGCTCGAGCTTCCTTCTGCTGGGGAACTCAGGGAGTCAGCATGGAGCCTGCCTCGGAGCAATCCCATCCGAGGGGCAAACCAGCTCAGGTCCCGCCTGCAGCGGATCACTTGGAAACCCCAGTTCTGCCAGGCACTAGAGAAGGCCTCGGGAAAGGGAGTGTTAGTTCTGGTGTCGAGAACTGGTAAAGGCCGAGAGGATATGGGTGGGGGAGACGTACCATCCGCTCTCTCTTCCTGTGTTCATTTCCACCCATGGGGTTTTTTCCCTCTCTGAGCTGCCTATTTCATCTCTGGCAAGATAACTCAGTTCTTCTGTTCCTTCCATTTTCACCCTTCCCGAGGGACACAGGTAGCACCACTCTCTCACCTGGGAGGAGAGCTGGGCGGGACATGCCGAGGCTGCCACTCCCATGTAGGTTTATCCAGCCAAGACTCCAGCATGTTCCTCCGCGGTACTCATCTCCTGCAGCCATGATCCTGCTGCATGGGGCTTGGGAAGTCCATGTACATGTTACCTTTCATCCCGTCCGGCTGCTGCTCAGGAGGATTGTTAAGCAGTGGGAAGTACCTTAGCTGGAGTTCCACTCTACACCCCTCATGTGCTTGGTTCTGCCACTTCTTCATTCACAGAGTAAGAGGCTTAGGGTCAGGTTATATAAAAAGAAATGCAACAAGACGCAGTGCAGTAGGAATAGTCAGACTCCATGGGTCAGGAAAGTTCTCCTTTCTGCTGTGTGGTGGATGGCTCTCTGCCTTAGAGCAAATCTCTCCTCTTAGGGGGCCTCAGCCTCTTTGTCTTAAAAATGAAGATTTGGGGCTGGAGAGATGGCTCAGCAGGGAAAGACACTTGAGTGCAAAGCCTGAGATCCCAGGTTCGATTCCCCAGTGCCCATATCAAGCCATATGTACAAAGTGGTGCATGCATCTGGAGTTCATTTGCAGTGGCAAGAGGCCCTGGATGCCCATTCTCACTCATATTCTCCCTCCCTCCTTCTCTCTCTCTCTCCCTGTAAATAAATAGCAAATAAATTTAAAATGAAGGTTTTTCACTAGCTGGTCTTAGGACTGCCTCAAGGCCATGGCAAGGTCCGAGTCCACCCACTTCCACACGCGTTGAGTTGACTTGTAACACCTGTTTGAACACCTGTGTTTTCTGTTGAAGCACTTCCCCACACGTTTTCTTTTCTTCCTAATGGTAAAACGATCTCTGGGAATAATCCATGTCCTGGGTCCCTCCTTGGGATCCAGCCTTGCCTTGGAAATCACCTGTTTGCTGGAATGAGCAAGTCGGGACAGGCTAGCCCTCCATGGCTAGGAATCCACCTGCTCGGCCTGGCAGGAGCCCCGAGATGGCAGAGGCCCAGGGAAGCCATTAGATACAGCAAAAAATATGTTCTAAGGCACATGCAGAAGGTCTGTCCAGGTCACCCTCCACCCTCCCTGTTCAGACTTTCCCTGGTGGCTGGTCCCTTTGATGTTATTTAAGGCACAGCCATCTTCCTGGTTCAGCTTCCCAGACTTCAGTGCTGGCAAGCATGGGGCTGTTTTTCTCCGGTGTGGTGGCCCTAAGAGGCGCGTGTGAGGATGCCTTCCCACTCCTCAGCCATTTCACCTTGGAAATGCTGTATTACCAGAACCCACAAAGCAGCATGCATCAGTTTCTTTCTCATTGCTAAGACACAACACCTCGGCCAGAAGCAACTTAGAGAAGGAAAGAGTTTATTTCAGCCTACAGGTCCCCAGGGCAGAGTTCATCATGGGGGGAAAAACATGAACTGGCAGAAGCAGGAAGCTGGTGTCCCATTGTCACGTCCACAGGGATGATGGAGAGAGGGTGGGGGAACAGCAGGTGGGGCCAAGCTAAAATACTCAAGGCTTGCCCCCAGGACACACTTCCTCCAGCAAGGCTCCACCTCCTAAAGGTTCCACAACCTTTCCAGAAAGTACCACTTACTGGGGGTGAAGTATTAAAACACGTGAGCCCACGGGGAGCATTGTGTTCACGCCACCACACAGCGAAGAAAGGAAACTACGTACAAAGGCACAGAGAAGCAGTGAAATTGCTCTGTTGATGCTAAAGTTTATGTTTACCTGATAAAAACTCCTGACTGTTTACTTACAGACTGAAATAATACAGGTGAGGCTTTTTGAGTTTACCCTGTAGCATTCTTTTCTAAAAAAAAATTTATTTATTTATTTATGTATTATTTTATTTTCAAGGTATGGTCTCAATCTGGCCCAGGCTGACCTGGAATTCACTATGTAGTCTCAGGGTGGCCTCAAACTCACAGCGATCCTCCTACCTCTGCCTCCCGAGTGCTAGGATTAAAGGCGTGCACCGCCACGCCCGGCTTTTAAAAAAATTTTTATATCGCAGACTGTGTGCAGGTCATTCTGTCATCAAGCATTGCACATTTGGGTGCAGAGGATGGGTTTTCTTTTTCATGAGTGGAACTCAGTACAGGTATCACTGTGGCTAGAGCTTTGGTGGAAGGATTGACACAGGAAAGTGTGATCACCACGCTGGGCTCTCTGGGCTGGAGACAGCCCTGGCGGGCACCTGAATTTCCATTTTTGTGGGTTCTGTGAAGTTCATTTTTGCCTGTGGTTTTCACTGACATGTTGCTGTGTGTCTACAGCAGTGCCTGGCATACAGGCTGTGAGAAGAATAGAATTATGGGACATGATTGTTCCCATTGCTGGGCCCATGTCGCATGCCTCAACAGAGTCAGTGTTCTGTGATGTCAGCAGTGTCCAGCTTTGTTCTACAAATGCTACCCTAACGCGTGGCCCAGCTTGCTATTGGCATGCGTGTCGGTGGGCTCCACTGATATACTTCATGACGGCATGAGCTTTAAATCAGGGAGAGCCATGGGGTCTGACACTGGGCAGACAGACAGAGGGTAACCTGAGTCTGCCCTCCCCTCTCCCCAGCCACAGGCTTGTCTGAGTGAGGCTACAGGGTAGTTCTCTGTGCAATGGAGGCTAGGTAGCATGTAAAATGCATATAGATCTTTGCAGGACTATGGGGCTGGGCTGGTCTTGTCACTGAGTGTCCTGTCTTGGCAGATATTTTGACCTCTCATTTCTTGGCAGGTCTGAATTACGTTCTGACTGCTGATGTTGCCCAAAAGGAGAAAGGCCAGCTACCCAGGGTCTACTTTGTGTTGCTGGGAGAGACTGCTGGCCAGGTTTCAGAGAAGCTGCAGCTGGCCCACATGGAGGAGACGTGTCGTCACTACATGGCCCATGTCAAGGTCAGTCCCTTCTTTGTAACCCTCTGATTCTGATCTCTACAGATGTCCATGTGGACTGAGTGGAAATGTAGTTCGATTGTGTGTGCTCTGACCTCCAACATGCTATTCCACGAGGAGAAAGTGCATTTCTTGTTGAAAGCTGACAGCCTTTGATTTCTCTTCCTGTGCCGCTCTCACTCTCTGAGAATGCGATGGGTTGCCTTTGTTTAGGGCAAGCTGGGGACTCTCTTGCAAAAAAAAAAAAAAAACGGGGCCACAGAGAGCCAGCCGCAGCCCTGGTAAATGCACTCAGGGGACGGCAGTTGTGAGGTGCGGGCTGAGACAGGGCTGCTCCAGGAACTAGTTACAGTCTCTGACTGTACCTGGCTCTATCAGTTACTTTTATTGTTGCTGTGACCAAATGCCTGACAAGAATTAACATAAGGAAAAATAAAAATAAAAATAAAAATAAATTTAATGAAAAAAAAATAACATAAAGGAAGGAATTTATTTCAGCTCACAGTTCTGGGGGATACGGTTCACTGTGGCAGAAAGGCACGCTGGCGGCAGCATGAGGCAGCTGGTCACACAGCATCCAGAGTCAGGAAGCAGACAGTGATGGGTGGTGAACACTGGAGCTCAGCTCACTTCCTCCTCTTCATTCAGTCCAGAACCCAGCTTCCGGGATCATGCCATCCCATACTTAAGCTGGTTCTTCCCACCTCAAGCAATCTAATCTATGAAGTCCCTCCCAGTCATTCCAGAGATTTGTTACCATGGTGATTCTAAACCCTGTCAAGTTGACAACCGAGATTCACCGTCTCAAGAGGGTTTCTGGTCTTCAGTAGACTCACGGGTCTTGCCGAGGAGGGCCTGCGCAGCCCACATGCTGGGTCTCGATGATGCTTGACCACACCACACCTGATGCCTTTCTCCGTGGTCCATACCCCATTAACTCACAGTCAGCGTCAATGCATTTCAAAACTGGTTATACTAGATGTAAATTTTTAAAAAATATTTATTTTATTTGCAAACACAGAGAAAGAGAGGAGAGAGACAGACAGAAAAAATGGGCACACCAGGGCTTCCAGCCACTGCACAGGAACTCCAGATGCATGTGCCACTTTGCGCATCCAACCCCAGTTGTTGGGCTTTGCAGGCAAGCACCTTGACTGCTGAGCCATTTCTCCAGCCCTGGACTAGATTTTCTTTCCTGATTACTTCATGTTTATTTAGGACTGCATTTTTGGCACCTCTTTTCTTTCTCAATAAACTTTTTTTTTTTTTTTGAGGTAGGGTCTCACTCTAGACCAGGCTGACCTGGAATTTATCATGTAGTCCCAGGGTGGCCTTGAACTCATGGTGATCCTCCTACCTCTGCCTCCCAAGTGCTGGGACTACAGGCATGTGCCATTATGCCTGGCTCAAACTGTCAAATAGTTTTCTCCTCTTCAGATGGTTTTGTAAATACACTGTGTTGCTGATTTAGGAGGCCAGCCTTGGAGCAGTGACAAAGTGGCCTCTGTGCAGGGTGGGGAGTTCTGGCCATGCTTGTTGCTATAGTCATGGTCACTCGTTGGCCCACAGGCAGTGTCAGAGAGCAAAGGAAACGGAAGACACCACCATACTGGGTGGTGAGTGGAATGCAGGCAGGGTTTGCAGTCACACAGCATGGGCCTGGGTCAGGCTGGGTGAGCACTGGGTGTGGGTCTCTACAAAGTCCACAGCACTACTTATCATAAAATCATAAAAAGTGGCTATGAATAAGGAAGCTCAATTCTCCAGGCGTAAGCCAGATGCACAAGGGGGCACATGCATCTGGAGGGTTTGCAGTGGCTGGAGGCCCTGGCACACCAGTAATATCTCTCTCTCAAGTAAATAAGTAAATAATAAAATATTTTTTAAAAAAGTGGCCATAAGAATTCAGCACTGCGCAGGGCTTGGTGACCCACACCAGTAATCCTCCTGGTGCTTCTGAGGTAGAGACAGGGGGATGACGACCTCAGAGCCAGCCTGGGATACCAGGCCAACCTAGTCTATTTAATCAGACCCTGTCTCAAACAAACAAACAAACAAATGTCAGGGCTGGGAGATGGTTCAGCAGTTAAAGGCTGGCAAAACCTGCTGGCCCAAGTTCAATTCCCAAGCTACTCATGTAAAGCCAGGCAGGCTTTTTTTTTTTCAGTAGCAAGAGACGTGTGTGTGTACACAAACGCACATGCAAATTAAAAATTTTAAAAATATTTCATTTATTCATTTAGTTAGGTTTTTTTTTTTTTTTTTTTTTTTTTTTTTTTTTTTTGGTTTTGCAAGGTAGGGTTTCACTCTGGTCCAGGCTGACCTGGAATTAACTGTGTAGTCTCAGGGTGGCCTCGAACTCTCAGCGATCCTCCTACCTCTGCCTCCCAAGTACTGGGATTAAAGGCATGCGCCACCATGCCCGGCTTTAGTTAGTTTTTTTATTGACAACTTCCATAATTATAGACAATATCCCATGATACTTTCCTTCCTCCCCCCACTTTCCCCTTTGCAACTCCACTCTTCATCATATCCCCTCCCCCCTCAATCAGTCTCTCTTTTCATTTTGATGTCATCATCTTTTCTTCCTATTATGATGGTCTTGTGTAGATAGTGTCAGGCACTGTGAGGTCATGGATATCCAGGCCATTTTGTGTCTGGAGGAGCACATTGTAAGGAGTCCTACCCTTCCTTTGGCTCTTACATTCTTTCTGCCACCTCTTCTGCAATGGACCCTGATCCTTGGAAGGTGTGTTAGAGATGTTTCAGTGCTGGACACTCCTCTGTCCCTTCTTCTAAGCACCATGGTGCCTTCTAAGTCATCCCAAGGTCACCACCATCTGAAAAGAGAAGGTTTTTTTAAAAAAAAAAAAAAAATTTAAAAACATTGCACAGTGAATATGCTTTAAAAACTTTGCATGGAGTTTGATAGGGGCTGTCAGTATCATTATTATTTAGGCCATACATAATTTCCAACATTCTAATATTTCTAATACATAAATTGCAATTTCATATGGTTTAAGTCAATATCATTAACCAGTAGATTTCTAACAGATAGTAAAAATAGTCTTTGGATTGAAGTGTCTTCCATTATTGCATTGTTGGGAACAGCGTCAGCTATTCTTGGACTGTCTATAGAGAATTGCCTCAATCTCTTTGGCACTTGTCTGGCACAGAGCCTCTGAGCCCATGCCTGTGAGAAGCTTTGCAGTGGGGCTGGGCTCTGCCTTCTGCAAGCTCTCATGTCTGGACCTGCCCAGACCAGCTGCCCTATGACTTGGGCTTCTGGCCACTTATAAAGTTTCTGTCCATGATACTCATAAGCCTACTAGCCCCTGCCCCTTGTAGTCTTCAATTCCCCTGGCTCGTGAGTATCCTTGAGGGTGTGGGGCTGCTCAGGATGGGCTCATGTGCGAACCCTGCCAAGCCCTGGAGTCTTGCTTGGTGGCTTCACACTTCTTGCAAGGGATGGGACATCTGTCTTGAGCTTCCGCGTGCTAAGTCTGTTCCACGTGACATGTTTTTTTAGGGCTCTTTGCAACTTCTAAGTTAGCTTTCTAACTTTGTTCATAACCACTGGAGATCTCCACTGGGAGATAGGGCCACAGAGAGCCTGTGATAGCCTTAGAAAGTGAATGGAGATAGTGAGGTTTTAGACAAGGCTGCTCCTATGGTGGCCTCTCAGGGTCCATGGGGATGAGCAGGCTGCCCTAGGGCTAGTCTGGTCACTTCCTGCTATCTAGGAGTCCCAGATTTAGCAAAAGAAACATAGGACTTCCATCAAATTTGGACTTAAGATAAACCATCTTCCAGTATTTGTACAGGGATTCCCCATTTGTATTTGGTTTCACTTTCTGGGATCTTAGATCCCTGAGATCCAAAAGTAGTCAATAAAAAAATCCAAAATGAATTCATAAACCTTAACCGGTTTTTATTATAGGACATTGCTATAGTGATTCCATTTTATTGTTAATCGTGGTTAATCTCTCGCTGTGCCAAGTTTATGAACTTTGTCATGGGTGCATATGTAAAGGAAACACATACAAGGTTTTGTACTATCTGTAGTTTCATGCAGCCACAGAATATTTTGGGATATATCTGCTACAGATAAGGGGAGACTATGGTAAGTTCCCTCCCCTCCTCTTGAGATCAAGCTATACCCAGGCTTTCTTGGAACTCACCATCTAGCCCAGGCTGGCCACAAACTCATAATTATCCTCTTGAGTTCTGGGATGACCCGCATGAACCACTGCTCCAAACTTTTCTGAAATTCCCATTTTTCCAAATATTTTATTATTCATTTTGCAAGTAGAGAGAGAAGAAGAAGAAGAAGAAGAAGAAGAAGAAGAAGAAGAAGAAGAAGAAGAAGAAGAAGAAGAAGAAGAAGAAGAAGAAGGAGAAGAAGAAGAGAGAGAATAGGCTCACCAGGGCTTCTTGCCACTGCAAATGAACTATAGATGCATGTGCCACCTTGTGCACCTGGATGGGCACTGGGGAATCGAACTCTGGTGGCCAGTGTTTGCAAGCAAGTGCCTTTAACCACTGAACCATCTCTCCAGCCCTGACACTCACATTTGACTTAGCATCTTGTTGGCAGATTCAACTCCAGTGGTCTTCCTCCCGCCCTGTATAGGACTTCTCCATTCACACAGAACCTAGGAGATGGAGGTGGTGGCGAGATGAGCTTGGGGTCTGAGAACAGGGCTCTGGAGTGCAGGGTAGACCCATGCGTTATGTTTTTTTTTTTGAACCATTTCGGGGAGAACAAGAGACAGGCTTGCTTTAGAAGGCTGGTGCCATGTAGCTATTGCAGGGCCATTTTCATTATGCAGGCAGATGGGGGTGGTAGGATATAGGGGAGAGATAGTTCTGAGAGCCAACGCTGTGGTAAGGAACTAAGCTCTAGGGAGGTAGTACTCTGCTGCCACAAGGAAAGCTTTTTTTGTGTGTACTTCCTGTCAGCTCTTGCCTGGACCATAGCAGAAGACCCGGGTGAGTGGCAGAGTGCATGAGCTGTGAACGAACTAGCTAGCTGTGTGCTGTGTGGCACAGCTGGCCGCGGGGACTACAAGCCTGGCCTGCCGTGTGTATGGGGTTGTGGGAAAACAGCTGTGAAGGCTGGGACTTGTGTGGGCAGGGGGGGCCTGCAGCCCAAGACAGGAGGCAGGGATGGGGGAGGAGTGTGGCAGTGGCTGCTTCCCAGCCAGGCACTGGGGCACTGGAAGCTGAGAGTTGGGCTGGAGAGCAGGACATGTTCCCTACCGCAGGGGGCTGACGCTCAGCCTTGCAGACAAGTCGTGCAAGATAAATACGAACGCGCTGTCTTATCACACGCCATATGGCCAGCAGACAGTGAGGCAGGCACTGGGGCCAAGTAAGTTTTGTTTAGGCTGTCTTTAGGTGGTTTTTTTTCATTCTGTTTTTCTTTAAGGCTGTTCCAGTCTTTTCTTTTGTTTTCTTTTGTAAGTTTTTGCTCCATATATGGTGATAAGTTATCCACTGTAAAAAGCCCGCTTGCGCTGACACCTGCTTCCTGAGCGAGCTGGGCTGCACCACAGCTTACTCCATTCACCACCCTGGAGTGGTCTCTCTCTCTCTCTCTCTCTCTCTTTCTCTCGGAGGTTACAGTTTTGTGACAAGCCACATCCTTCTTCTCAAGGCCTGACTGTGCTCAGCAGTGCCGAAGCTGTTTCCAGTGGCTTCCTTGGCTTCTCCCTAGACTCCATGTACCCCTCTTAGCTCTTGCCTCCCTAAACCAGACAAACTTTGTAAACAGACCCCCTTTTACAAGTCAAGTGGTCTGGACATCTGTAGTGTACCCTTTGGTCACAGGGAAAAGTCAAGACATCTCCCCCTCAAGGCTCGTACCACTTAGCCTCAGTTTCCTTATCCAGCCTCACCTTGGAACAGCACATCACATGTGCTCTGCTGTTAGGAGCTGTCCCCTATCCTCCTAGAAGTCACCTCTTGTGCCTCACTCTGTGGACTCACCTTGGTGTGTCTAGTTCAATAACCTGGGGCCTGGCTCTTGTCATATCCATGTAAAACCATGTCCCACCCACATGAGTTTTTCCTTAAGAATGTACCTCCTACCATATTTTGTTTTATATACTCTTTTTAAAAAATGTGTCATTAGGGCTGGAGACATGGCTGAGTGGTTAAGGCTCTTGCCTGTGAAGCATGAGGATCCTGATTCAATTCTGTAAACCAGATACATATAGTGATGCATGCATCTGGAGTTCGTTTGCACTGGTTAGAGGCTCTGGCGTGCCCATTCTCTCTTTCTCTCCCTAATAATAAATAAATAAAAATAAAATTCTTATTTATTTGCAAGCAGAGAGAGAAAAGAGAGATAGAGAGAGTGGGCACGCCAGGGCCTCCAGGCACTACAAATAACCTTTGGATGGTGTACCACTTTGTGCATCTGGCTTTATGTGGGTCCTGGGGCATCAAACTCAGGTCATTCAGCTTTGCAGGCAAGTGCCTTAACTGCTGAGCCATCTCTTCAGCCCTCTTTATACTCTTTCTAAACCAGCTAACACTTAGTGCTACAAGCAAACAAGATTGGATGTGGAGCGACGGCTCAGTCAATAGTGTTTTTACACTCTCCTGTAAACAGAAAACCAATTCTAGCTCACCACAGAAGGTGACCACATGAACAAACATGGACACAAGTCACAATGGTGTCATTGAATTCTGGCCATTTTCATTGTCACTCATTCTCTGCCAAAGTGCCTGCGCTCCCTCTGTATTAAAATGGGAAATCAAGCTGGGCGTGGTGGTGCACGCCTTTAATCCCAGCACTCGGAAGGCAGAGGTAGGAGGATCACTGTGAGTTCAAGGCCACCCTGAGACTACAGAATGAATCCAGGTCAGCCTGGGCCAGAGTGAGACCCTACCTCGAAAAACCAAAAATAAAATGATAAAATAAATAAATAAATAAGTAAAATGGGAAATCATTAAGCCTGCAGAGCATAAAGACATGCTGGCAGTAAAGTGGAACTCTCCTTGATGGAACCAGAAGGACTGTTGGTGGGGAGAGAGAGAGACAGAAAATGCCATGGCCTCTTGCCCCTGCAAAAGAACCCCCCCCCACACATGCCACTTCCTGCATCTGGCTTTCCCTGGGTACTGGAGGACTGATCTTGGGATGTCAGGCTTTGCAAGCACTTGCCTTTACCTACTGAGCCTTCTCTCCAGCCCCCGTTTAACTTCCAGTAGTGGATGTGTCTAACCCTGACTTCCGGCTTCCTGAACATTGGACAGTGGGTTCTAGCCAACCTTCTCCAGCCAGCACACACCACTGTTGTGTTTGTCAATAAGCTGGGCTTGCCATTCAAGCCGTGCCTCACACCCAGCCATTATCAGTCTCTTCTCCTGTTCTTTTCCTCTGGCTTTTAAAGTTGATAACAGGAAAATTAATTTGTGGGCTTGGCTTAACCACCAGACCACAGCTTTTACATTTGTACATTTGGCTCCAAAGGGTTCTGTGTTTTGACTGAATTTGTTACACGGTGCAATAGTTTCCATCTAAAATAGTAGAAATGATTTTTACTTCAGTATGTTGAGAGCTTATTCCTCAGCCCGTGTGTGCATGTTGGGGTTCTGTTCAACAGCCCTCTGTGCATGAAACAGCGACACACTTCTGAGTATTGTGTGTGCCTGCACGAGGACAGGGGGCTGGGAAAGGAAAGACAGGACCTCTCATCTGACTTTAAATTCTGGAGAGTTCCTCAGCTTGACTTTGGCCGAGTCCTAATGAGGGTAGGGTGGGGTGGCTGTTGTTTGAGTCATGTTTTTGGCTCTTTGTCTTCTTTCTGGGTGTCTTGATCAAGTGAGATCTAAGTGCTGGTCTTCCCCAATTTTGAAAATCAGGGGCAGTGTATCAAGATATCCCTAATTGTACCATCATTCTTTCCATCACCTTTTCTGTCCTGACCCAAGGCATCTACCCCTAAGCTATCTGGGGAATTTGCTGGCCTCCTAAGTGACCCTTGCATGGCTTGAAGAGCAAAGACTTGCCCTCTGCATGGTAGAAGGGCCCTCAGTCTGCCTCCATGGGCCGCCTTGCCCACTTCCTGACCGCACAGACTCCAGGTGTGGAAGGAGCCCCGGCTGTTCCACTTTTTGCAGGTACAGCCTTTGCATCTGAGATTCATTGAACTTAATGTGGAAGGGCCATAGATGGTTCCTAAATAGGGTGAATGAGTCAAGTGCACTCAGCCACCACATGTTGCTTCTTTTTCTTTTGTTTTTAATTATTTATTGATTTGCAAGCAGAGAGAGAAGAGAAAGAGAATGGGCAACTCCCAGGTGCATGTGCTACTTTGTACATCTGACTTTATGTGGGTGCTGGGGGATTGAACCTGGGTTGTTAGGCATTGTAAGCAAGCACCTTAACCATTGAGCCATCTCTCCAGCCCATGAATACAGACTTATTGCTGCCCATATAGCTAAAGAAAAATTAGTTACTTTTCAGTGTTTTATGATCACTTTTTCCCCTCTCAGTTTGGGAAAAGATACTTTTAGGCCCTTTAACAAGAGTCATTTTGCCAGCAAGCATGTGATTGGCCTGAAGTAAAGTGAATAGGGGTACAAACATGGAAATACTAGATTAAAATAAATTTAAAACAAAGCAAACTTTGACAAAGAGCTCATGAGCATGTTCTCTGCCTACCTTCCTCTGTTTCTTTCTCTCTGCATGTGTGTATACATGTATGTTGAATCAATATTTTTATTTTGAAACATCAGACTCCAACATGAAAAAATTACTAGATTAGCTCAAAGAAATACCCTCAGTGCTTCACCCACATAGTCTGAATGCTAACCTTCTGTTATACCTGCCCTGTCATTATTCATACCTGTGGCCTCTTGAGGAAAGCTGAAGACAGGACGCCCCATTTCCCCAAAACACATCAGGCACAACTCCCAAGAGCCAGAATGTTCTTTTACATAATCATGGCACAGTTATTGAAATCAGGAAATTAAAAGGCAGTTACTGTTCGCTCACCTGCAGAACTTACTCAAACGTCTCCTCCTCTCCACATGTCCTTTGTAGCAAAAGAAAAATCCCAGATCACGTGTGCATTTAGTTGTTATGTCTCTTTAGACTGGAACACTTACTTGACCTTGATCTTCTGTGATCTCGACATTTTTGAAGAGAACAAGGTCAGTTATATTCTAGAAGGTCCTATGTTTAGATTTGTCTGTTTAATCACAATTACATTTCCTTCCTTCCTTCCTTCCTTCCTTCCTTCCTTCCTTCCTTCCTTCCGTCTTTCTTTCTTCCTTCCCTTCTTTCTCTCTTTCTCTCTCTCTTTCTTTCTTTCTGAATTTATTTTATTTGAGAGACAGAGAGAGATTGGGCACCCCAGGGCCTCCAACCACTGCAAACAAACTCCAGACGCATGTATCACCTTGTGCATCTGGCTTACATTACATGGGTACTGTGGAATTGAACCTGGATCCTTAGGCTTCACAGACAAGCGCCTTAACCACTAAGCCATCTCTCCAGTCCCAAGATGTACATTTTCTACAGGACCGCCACAGAATAACCGTGTCCTCTATATCTAAAAACATATGTACCCAACATCATGGGGTGATATCTATTAACGCTGATTTCAATGTGGATTTCCAAAGTCAGTTGCCATTCTCCAACGGGGGCTTTCAGCTGTTAATGGAGGTGATTATGATAATGGAATAGCTTACCACCTCTCTCCCCTGCTCCTTGGAACAGAGGTGCTTTCCAGCCCCTGGGAAACTGAAAAATCGAGTCCTTCAAAGGGCATTGAGTGCCATGGTGTGTGCAATGATACTCAGTTCTCACTGCAGTCTGAAAGCAAAACTTGATAGCTTCAGATCTCACTGAGCCATCAGCTAGGGATTCCATTCCCCTGCAGGAACTGAGACCTGACTACAGGGGTGTAGTGAGGGCAACATGAGTTGTCTTTTCTAGAGGAAGAGAATTTGCTTGTGTTGGTCCCCATGGCTCAAGGGTGTGACTCCATTGATGCTTTATTTATTCAGGAACTGTGAATTGTGTGCTGGACTGGTGGGCCCCAACTACACCCATAACAGAGAAGGATCCTTGTCCTGGAGGCTTAAAGCCCAGTGAAAGGATACAGATAATAAAGTCACAAAGAGTGTTATGAATTCGGACTGGAGAGATGGCTCAGTGGTTAAAGGCACTTGCTTGCAAAGCCAGACAGCCCAGATTTGATTCCCCAGTACCCATGTGTGTTCAATTCCCTAGTACCCATCTATAGTCACACAAAATGGCACATGCGTCTGGAGTTTGTAGTGGCAACAAGCCCTGGCATGTCCATTCTCTCTCTCACTTCGAAGTCAATAAAATATTATTTAAGAGAGAGTATGATAAGGTGATGAAGGAAAAAGAAAGACGCTAAAGCAGGACAATGCAGGCCAGGGGTGCAGGTTCAGGATCAGGGTGGTCAGGTGACTGTTGACAAGGTGAGATTGAAGGAACTGCGGGAGTCAGACAGTGGCTTCCTGGAGACAGTGGTTAAACAGGGCCCTGGGGCATTTGAGAATGTGAAGTGGAACAGGGATGCCAGGGTGAGAACAGAGAGAAAGAAGTGGACGTCAAAATGATGCAGGAATTTGGGGTGTCTTTGAAAGCGACAGAGCCTTTCTTGGGTCTTGGTTGGGCTGAAACCTGGGAGTTAGGGAGCCGGATGGTGTCAGTCACACAAACCTTCACTGAGTCATGAATGTGACAAATGAGAGCGGCAGACCATAGAGGGGTGACGCTGAGAGGGATTTCATTCTAGATCTCAAGAGAAGGAAAGAAGGCAGAGCTCCTGTGCAACAGGAGGGGGTCCCCCAGGATGGTGAAAACCCACCTAGTGACTCAGATTTGGGCTTCCAGGGGAAAGCGAAGTCCTTTACAGAAGGAAAAAGAAAGACAGATTAATCTGGTTTCTGTGCAGGGAGTCAGACTTCTAGGAAAGGGTCATCTTTCAGGAATCTCCTAGGAGCGGGAATGATCTTCTTAGAAGGAGGTTATCTTTTAGGAATCTGCCCAGAAGGGGGTAACCTTTCAGGAAAAAAGATAAGAAAAAGCCAGATTCCCCTCACAGGCTCAGGAACATTTCCCACTTTTAGCCAAGGGGGAAAAAAAAAAAAAAAAAAAAAAACGTTTACTCGGGGAGATCCCGTTACTGTCAGCTGCCCGGCCGGTTTCTGCCTTTTTCATTAAGAAAGCAGAAATTCAGAGGATGCAGAGATCAACAGCAAAGGTGACTTGTAACACGCCCTCCAAGGCTCAGGGAACATTGAGGAAGATGATGTAAGAGCCACAGGGTAGGACGTTGTATCCAAAAACATTGTCCCCTTTCTCCCCACTGAGACTGAACGTGCTTTCAGGAGCCCACAGTGAATACCAGCAACCCCACGTGGGAGAGGGAGTATAGCAATATATGATCTGATGGGGATAGGACCAATATGCAATATGTTCAGACTGTAAAGTTCATAATGGTAATTTTAAAAATATTTTATATTTATTTATTTAACAGAGAAAGAGGGAGAGAGAGAGAGAAAGTGAGAATGGGAGCGCCAGGGCCTTCAGCCACTGCAAACGAACTCCAGATGCGTGCACCCCTTGTGCATTTAGCCAACATGGGTCTTGAGGAATCGAACCTGGGTCCTTTGGCTTTGCAGGCAAACGCCTTAACTCCTAAGCCCAATAGTAATTTTTTTTTTAAGTGTATTGGTCCTGGGCAGTTCATGTAAGCCTCAAAGGACATGGGGAAGGATTATGCTTTTATTTCAAGCAAGATGATAGCTACATGAAGGGTGTGGGCAGGGCGATGACATAGTTTCACTTCCATGCTTCAATGGACGCGCCTGGCTGCTGGGTGGAAGTGGAGGGTAGGAGGCAGAGCAAAAACCCGAGTCTGGTGAGCAACGATGAGATCTGTCCAGGGAAGAGATGGTGGCTGTGCCTGGGAAGACAAAGCAAGGATGGCGAGAAGTGGTCCATCAGTCAGCTCTGTACACACTTTGAAGATGGAGCCTGTGGGATTCCCTGACAGTTTAAATGGATATCAAAGATGATTTAAGGGACAGAGATGCCACTGGGGGTTCAGGTGGAACAGGTTTTAAGGGGGACGATCTGGAATTTTCTTTCAAATATTTAATTTTTTATTTATGTGTGAGAGAGGTGGTGGGGAAGAATGGGTGCGCCAGGGCATCTAGTCGCTACAAACGAATTCCAGATGCATGTGCCACCATGTGCATCTGGCTTATGTGGGTTCTGAGGAGTTGAACCTAGGACCTTAGGCTTCGCAGGCAAGTGCTAAGCCATCTCTCCAGCCCCTGAAATTTTCTTTTAGACACACTGAGTTTGAGGGAGGGACATATTAGACATTGAAATAGAAATGTGTGCATAGGAGTCTTCAGACTGAGAAGCAATCTGGACGGGCACACGTGTTTTCTTTTTCAAGGCAAGGTCACTCTGTAGCTCCAGGCTGGCCTCAAACTCACAGATATCCTCCTACCTCTGCCTCCCGAGTGCTGGGATCAAAGGCTCGTGCCTCTACATCCAGGTATAGCTGGGATCTTGCCGGTTTACTCCTCTTGTCCCAGCATCAGCATTACTAGTCTCGCTGGTAATCACGTGTCCCAAGTTGGATGGCATCCAGTTGTTGGACTCGCCTCATGTCATCAGCTGTTGTGCGAAGCTCCAGGGAAATGCAGACCATCAAGACGCATCCCTCACTGCCATGGAGCTCTTGGTGGGCTAGCACATCAGTTCAGAATGTGGTGACCTTGCAAATTAAACTTGCCCTACCACTGACTTCCTCTTAGGACCCGTACAGCTTCCTCTTTCTCTTCCAAACTGATTCCCTGACCACCCCCCCCACCCTAGAATAATTGCTTACAACCCTGTTTCCTGTTTGTCCTCTGCCACCCTGTTGCCATCCTACTCCCCAGGGAACTGGCCTGTGGCTTTCTGACCCCTCAGCTCCCCTATACTTCTGTCTTCGCCAGGTGTTCTACCGCAGGGATCTTGTAACGTTCAGTACCGTCACTCTGGGCCGTGCCTGGGCATAGGAAACGGTTTGCATGTGTGGCGTCCCAGACTGGGGCTTGAATCTTGAGTCTCCCATTTGTGGAACCTGCTAGGGAAGAGGTATGTCAGTAGGGGCAGGTCTTGGAGTCCAGCCCTATGGGGTTTGGCAGGTTTGAGCTCTGGCTGTTCGTGTTTTATGTTGCCGGTTGTTTGGTATCTCTCTGCTTCGATCTGTGAAGGGGAGCCAGCTTCTTCCGTCATGGATGGAGTTTCCCCTGGAATCTGTAAGCCTGAAATCAGTCACTTCCTCCCATAAGCTGCTCTGGTTGGATGTTTGCCCCAGCAACAAGAAGCTGATGGAAACAGCATAGGACCCTAAAAATGTTTGTCAAATGGGCAGGTTAAAGTGCTGTTTTTCCCTTTACTGTCCATTTCTTTAAATATTTTTATTTATTTATTTGAGAGAGAGAGAGACAGAGAATGGGCTCACCAGGCCCTCCAGCCCACTGCAAACAAACTCCAGATGCATGCGCCACCTTGTGCAACGGGCTTACATGGGTCCTGGGGAATTGAACTTGATTCATTTGGCTTTGCAGGCAAACGCCTTAACCAGTAAGCAATCCTCCAGCCCCTTTGCTATCCATTTCTAAGGATGGATAAAGAACCGTTTTTTAAGCATGAGAAGAATTTGATGGACAAAACTATAAACAAGCATGTATAACATACCCATTCTGGAGCCAGTAAATGCGTGCTTCCTGGATAATAACTCTCATTGAGTAAAAATATAATACAGGGCCATACATGGACCCCCTGGGTCTGGTGAGAGGCTAATGTGAGCCGGTGCCCAGGAAGCATGAAGGCAGCATGCCGGGAAGCCTGTGACCTCAGTGAGCTTCTACGAGCTGCTCGGCTGCAGTTTCCAGGCAGGTGTCCCTGCTGTCTCTTGTCAACCTGGTCGGGTGAGCCTGACATTTGTATGTGTCTCAACAAGTCAGAGACAGGCCAGATGGCAGTTATGGAGGTGGGTATCATCTGTGGCACGTGTCTCCTTGGGCTGCTTGCCCTGCCTCTGAGGGACCAGAGGAGTGACCTAAACTATTGCAGGAAATGGTTCAAGGCTGTGTTACTTTTAAGAAAAACAAAACAAAACAAAACAAGCACCTGTGTGGAAAGGCAGCTGGCAGGCCTGGGGGGCAAACAGTGACACCCTTGACTTAGGTGAGGGGGACACACACGTGGGCCTTCCTTCCACCTGGGATAAGGCCTTTTCCCCACAGAGATCGCAAGAGCAGTGCTGTCTAATGTCATTTGAATGGTGTACCGTGTTGTAGTGTGGGGGGAGGCAGTTTTTTTGTCACCCACACTGGAAAAGCTAAACAAAGTTCTTTTCTTTCTTTTTTAAAAATATTTATTTATTTATTTATTTATTTATTTATTTATTTATTTGAGAGAGAACGAGGCAGACAGAAAGAGAGAGGAGGAAAGAGTGGGCACACCAGTGCATCCAGCCACTGCAAACAAACTCCAGATGCATGCACCCCTTTGTGCATCTGGCTTACGTGGGTCCTGGAGAATCAAACTGGGATCCTTTCGCTTTGCAGGCAAGTGCAATCACTAAGCCATCTCTCCAGCCCCCAGACATAGGTTTTCTTTTGTTGTTGTTGTTGTTGTTGTTGTTTGAGGTAGGGTCTCACTCTAGCCCAGGCTGACCTGGAATTCACTATGTAGTCTCAGGGTAGCCTCAAACTCATGGCGATCCTCCTACCTCTGCCTCCCCAGTGCTGGGATTAAAGGCGTGCGCCACCACGCCCAGCCAGACAAAGTTTTAATAACACATATATTACTTTGCCCTAACAAAGACCACAGACTAGGTGACTTAAACTGTAACTTCTCACAGTTGTGAGGCTTGAAGTTCCAGATCAGCATCTTGACAGCTAAGGGTTTCTTTCCTTGACTTGCTGTGGCTCCTTTCTCACGGTGTCCCCACATAGTCTTTATTCTTTGTCAAGGTAGAGCTGATATGCCTGCATGTGTGTGTGTGTGTGTCTCCAATTTCTCCTCACATAAGGACACCAGTCACATCTTTTAGGGTCCAACCTAATGGCTCCATTCTTACTTAATGTCTCTTTTTCTTTTTTAAGCCCCATGTCCAAATATAGTCATGTTCTTAGGTTCTGAGAGCTAGGAGTTCAACATAAGGATTTTGGGAGTGCACAATTCAGCCTATAACAGAATAGATCATTTAGCTTAAGATTAGTGGCGCATGCTTCTGGAGTTCATTTGAAGTGGCAGGAGGCCTTGGCACACCCATACTCACTCTCTTTTTGTCTGTCTCTGTCTCTCTCTAAAGTGAATAAAAACATTTTAAAAATATTAATGAGACATATACATTTTGTCTGTATTTTAGCTTTGATATCTGATATGTATTTTAGAAACATTTTTCAAAATACTTTATTTATTTGAGGGAGACAGTATGGTCGTGCCAAGGCCTCTTGCCACTGTGAATGAGCTCCAGATACACGTGCCACTTTGTGCATCGGGGGAATGGAATCCAAGCCACCACGCTTTGCAAGCAGACACCTTTAACTGCTAAGCCATTTCTCCAGCCCTATTTTAAAAACATGTTACATGCTCGTTCACAAGATCCATGTGGATAGTGTCTAACTAGAGTCAAATCTCCTCATCGGCTTGGAGGATCTAGGACTGGTGGCAGGGAGGCCCAAGTGGACTTATATATATACATATGCATTCCCTGCATCAAA
This sequence comes from Orientallactaga sibirica, assembly GCA_036365145.1. Taxonomy (NCBI): domain Eukaryota; kingdom Metazoa; phylum Chordata; class Mammalia; order Rodentia; family Dipodidae; genus Orientallactaga; species Orientallactaga sibirica. The sequence continues at coordinate 5,080,439 of JAEOAD010000009.1, forward strand.
TAACAGTAAAAGTGTGCCTTCTGTCAGCCGAGGTCCAAGAAGCTAGGTGGCCTTACAAAGCTTGTCTTTGTACCTGGCCAAGTTGGGAAGTATAGTTCTGAAACTAAGGCTTCCTGAGCCCAGGAAGTGAGTGTGACGATGAAGGTTTGGCTTTTATTTTTATTTTTTTAAGTTTTATTCTTTTTTAAAAAAAAAAGTTTATTTTTATTCATTTATTTGAGAGAAAGAGGCAGAGAGAGAAAGAGAATGGGCACGCCAGGGCCTCCAGCCACTGCAAACAAACTCCAGATGCATGTGCCCCTTGTGCATCTGGCTTATATGGGTCCTGGGAATCAAACCAAGGTCCTTTGGCTTTGCAGGCAAGTGCCTTAACCGCTAAACCATCTCTCCAGCCCCTAGGTTTGGCTTTTACCATTTCAGAAAGCCTTGCTAGGGTCAGAGTGATTGTTATCTGGTCCCCCAAGGGGTTGGCCTCATGACTTTCAGCCAGAGTATTAAGTCAGCACCGTTTGCTAGTGACCCCACGTGGATCAAGCTTTCTGCTTGTGTTTTGATGACATTTATAGAAATTTCTGGGGTCATGCTGAGTGAGGGCATACAGAAGTCCTTGGCCGATTAGTCACCCAAGAACTCAAGGACGGGCCTGGGGCCTCCTTTGTCAGCACTGCTGACACTCTCAAGGTTTTCGAAGACACAGTGGGGAGGATGGAAGAGGTGAGCGCATTTATGACCCAGTGCTTCCTGTGTTGAAGTCAGGAGAGAAATATTTCCTGTGTGCCACAAATAACGCTCTCCACCTGCACGGGATGCCTGGGAAGTGCAGTGCTGCTCCTGCCTCAGCCGCTCTGCTGACAGCTGTGGTGTTCCTGGGTCCTCATGGTCTCCACAGGGAGCCATGGATGGAGCACTGGAGGGTGTGCCGGGCAACCCTTAGCTTTCAGTCTTCTGGCTCTGGGAGAGTCCATTGTGCCCAGGCAGCCTGTCCAGTATTGAATAGTATCCATAGCCTGAAAGCGTCTCGTTATGCTTTTATTCTTTTGGAGGGTGGGGGGAGGTTGAAGGTAGGGTTTTACTCTAGCCCAGGCTGACCTGAGATTCACTATGTAGTCTCAGGCTGGCCTGGAAATCCTCCTACCTCAGCCTCCCAAGTGCTGGGATTAAAGGTGTGTGCCACCACCCCCAGCTTTCCTTATTTATGCTTTGTAATTACACCTCCTTTTTTAGTTCTACCCCCCCTCCTCCCAGCAGCTGCAGGAGGGTCTGCCTATCCCCTTACCAACTCCGATTTCCTGCCCCACCCCACCCCACCCCCCTGCATCCTGAGTTTCTTTGTGATTCCATGAGTGAATTCATCCATAGTTGTTATTTTTACTCCTTTCTTCCTCTGTGCTCCTGCTCACCTCTCCCTGAGAAAGTGAAGAGAAAATAAGTGAGAAAAAACTAAAACAAACTGACCTCGCTCCTCCTTACGAGGGTTGGATGATTTACAGGGACATTCAATGGCTGTCCTTCTTCCCTCTTGTTTGCCAACTCCTTGGAATTGGCTGGCATCATCCTATCACTTGGAACCCCAGCTGGCTGGATTCTTCTGCCTCACTAGCAGGTATATAATGGTCTGGATGACACCGTGGTGCTTTTCGCGGGGCTCTCCTGAATGGCATTTGCTTCTCCACGCTCCACTTCCCCCCGCTTAATACCCCCTTTTCCATCAGCCTTGTTAGCGACATGTTAGCATGCACCAGATTATAGCTTTACCTGATTGACTAATGAGCCAAAACATTCCACAAACTTGGGTTGCGACCAAAGTAGTACTGGCAAGAAACATACATGAATTCAACAAGGTATGGAGTGATTTTACTAATAATAAAGCAATACAGACACGGGAAAGATTTAAAAATACTTGACATCAGGGAAATCTCATTGGTCTCTGTATCCCTAACACCAAACAGAGTAATCGACATTGACTAATTGCCCAATAAATATTCACTGAACTTCAAGACACTGGACCGTGTCCAAGACGAATGAACCTCTGCTTAAGCTATTCTGTTAGAAGTTGTCCAGGGTGAGCCGTTACATGAGGTCACCGATCCATTTCAGTGAATTTTTTGTGTTGTGTCCAAGATGCTCTTGGACGGCTATGGAAAAAAGTGTGGTTTGCTTGTCAACATGAGTAGAGTAATGTAAACTGATAGCGTGAAATGCTGGGTCACCTGAGAGATCCATTTTAAGCCTGGCATCAGAGGCGGCAACTAGGAGTTCCCTCTGTCCCCTTCAATTTAGGATTGTCACCAAAATCTTGGTCTGAAGCAACACATTCATTTTTAAGCAGCCCTGAGTAGGGGTTGCAGTCTGAGCAGGAGGGATTTTCTGTCCTCCTCGTTCTGGATGTGCCACGGCCCCCAACCACTCAGCTTCTAGTGTTAAGTGTTAAGTTCTGTCTCCTTTCTTCCTAGGACAGTCTTGCTACATGGAGAAACCCTCTTTGGGTATCTGACTGTCATTTCTAGAGGACAGCTGTTACAATGACCTTCAACAGTTGTAGAAGTTGCTGGGCCAAAATGCCCAACCAAAAGCAACTGATGCAAGCTCATGGTCTCGAGGGGAAGCCCCATGATGGCAGGGCAAGCATGGGAGAGAAGAAGCTGGACGTCACTTCTAGCCACAGTAGCTGGCAGAAAGTAGCAAGAGAGTAAGCTAAGCTCTGGCAAAGGGGAAGCTGGGCTATAACACCCTACAGCCCACCCTCAACAACACACCTCCTTCAGCAAGGCTCCACCTCCCAAACTGCCATCGGCTGGGGATCAAGCATTTAAAACACACAAGTTTATAGGGGACAGCTGATTCACACCACCACAGTAACTTTAGCCTTTTGGGGGCCATGTTCCAGCTGTTGATGGGCTGTCAGGTGTCAGGTGCGGACACCGATGCTGTCTCTAACTCCACCGTGCCTACGTGAAGTCCCGTCTTGCAGCCATCTAGGACTGATTCTCACACCGTTCCTGCTAGTCGGTATCTGATGCCTTTCTCCTCCTGAGGACCACCAGCAATGCACCAGCCCGTTTCAAAAAAATTCTTTTTATTTATTTATTTGATAGAGCAAAAGAGACAGAGAGAGAGAGAGCACACACAAGAGAGGGAGAGAGAGGGAAGGAAGGAAGGAAGGAAGGAAGGAAGGAAGGAAGGAAGGAAGGAAGGGAGGGAGGGAGGGAGGGAGGGAGGGAGGGAGGGAGGGAAGGAAGGGAGGGAGGGAGGGAGGGAGAGTTAGAGAGAATGAATGGACATGCCAGGACTTCCAGCTGCTGCAAACAAACTCCAGATACATGTGACATGTTGTGCATCTGGCTTTCGTGGGACCTGGGTCCTTTGGCTTCACAGGCAAGCACCTTAACCGCTAAGCCATCCCTCCAGCCCTGTATTCTTGCATTTTAAAAGTGGATGGTTACTTTTCTCATTGCTGTGATAAAACACCTGACAAAAAGCAACTTCAGGGAGGAAAGGTTGTCAGCTCACAGTTTGAGGGTACACTCCATGACACAAGGGAAGGCATGGTAGCAGGAGGGTATAACCAGAACTCCGTACCTCACATCTTGTGGGGACAGAAAGCAGATAGTGGACAGGAAGTGGGGTCCAGCTATAAAACCTTAAGGCCCACCCTCAATGACTCATTTCCTCCCATAAGTCTTCACTAACAAAGGGTTTCACAACTTTCCAAACCAGCACCATCGGCTGGGGACCAAGTGTTCAAACACATGATCCCATGAGGGGCATTTCACATTCAACATGTTATGGGAAACTACGTCACACAGAGTCAGCACTGAAGACGGAGTGGAGAATCAGAATATTTATTCATGTTGACATGGACTCCGGGGAGTAACTTTCAAAGCCCTGAGTATCTAGTTCTGATATCCCTGGAGTTTTATATACAGTATGGCAGGCCGTTTGACATCCTCTTGAATTCTTTTACATTATAATGGTGGTCTACAAGTTTCTAAGGTTACGTGATTTGGGGGCCACAAACAGAAAATTCCTTAGCAATGAATCCATGATAAAGAAGTGTACAGACATGGACCAGAAAGCTGCTCACTCAGGGGCGTTTTTGACTCACCGTCTAATTGTACAAGCTATCTGACTGACTCAGGACAGCATGTGATGACACAGGGCGCATCTGCGTCAAGGCCTGATAAGGATAGGGCCTTACACTTTCAGTTTAGAGGGTTTGTGAAAGCTGCTCAGGGGCTGGGGAGATGGCTTAGCGGTTAAGGCGTTTGCTTGCAAAGCCAAAGGATCCTGGTTCGATTCTCCAGGACCCACATAAACCAGATGCAAAAGGGGTGCATGCATCTGGAGTTTGTTTGCAGTGGCTAGAGGCCCTGGTGCGCCCATTGGCTCTTTCTCTCTCTTTCTTTCTCTGCACCTCTTTTTCTCTCTCAAATAAATAAATAAATATGTTTTTAAAAAGCTGCTTAGCACAGAATGGGTGGAGGGGCCGTAGTTTGATTCAGATCTCCACCACAAAACTCCAACAATGGTGTGTTCATTCCCTTTCATATGGCTATGACCAAATATCTAATAAGAAGCAACTTAGGGGAAGGAAGGATTGGTTTGGGCTTACAGGAGCAGGTTACAGTCCCTCATGGTGAGGAAGGCGCGGGGCTATCAGGAAGAAGAAAGAGGCACACCCCAGACGCCCAGCTAGCTGTCCTTTTTATACATTCTAGTACCCCAGCCCATAGTATGGTGCTGCCACCTCAACTCACCTAATCTAGAAAATTCCTCACAGATATCCTTGCAGATTTGTTTCCATGGTGATTCTAAATCTTGTCAAACTGACAACCAGAGATTAACCATTGTTAAGTGTAACAAGACTGTGCCTCTGCAAGTGTACATGTCCACACACAATTATTTGAAAGTTATTCCGCATTTGAGCATTAAAAATTGTACTGGATGGGCTGGAGAGATGGCTTAGTGGTTAAGGTACTTGCCTTCAAAGCCAAAGGACCCAGGTTCGATTCCCCAGCACCCATGCAAGCCAGATGCACAAGGTGGCGCATGTGTTTGGAGTTCATTTACAGTGACTGAAGGCTCTGGCGTGACCATTCTCTCGCTCTCTCCCTCTCTCTCTTTATCTCCCTCTTTCTCTCACAAACAAATAAAATAAAATAAAATAAAATAAAATAAAATAAAATAAAAAGGTTTTCTTTTTTTAATTGTACTGGAAAGGCTCCAGCTTAACGGTTAAGGAGCTTGTCTGTGAAGCCTAAGGACCCAGATTTGATCCCCTAGAACCCTTGTAAGCCAGATGCATATGGTGATGCATATATCTGGAGTTCCTTTCCAATGGCTAGAGGCCTTGGCATGCCCATTCTCTCCTTCTCCCTCCCTTCCTTTCTCTCATAAATAAATGAATAATTAAGAATAATCATGCAAAATTTTAAAAATATCATGTCCAATATAAATTTTAGAACAAATTGTATTGAACATACCATATATCTATTTTTTTATTTTTTTATTTTAGAGAGAGACTGGGCACGTTTCTTGATTGTAGGATCTTGCAAAGCTTTAAAAGTCAGAACACTCAAGAGAGATGCACTGTATTCATTTTCCCCAACATCCTTGACCATGGCGTACTTGGTTTTTATTTTGAAATGTAGGTGCTACTGTTGTGAGGTGACTTGATTTCTCTAACTAATTTAGTTTTTGCCTTCATGGGTCTTTCTTTTACAAAAACTCTTTCTCATACAGAAATTCTTCTTCAGCTTAAAGCTTTAGTGATGGGGAAACTTGGTGATAGTTCATATCCACAGAACGTTCTGTAGGTTCTTCACGTTAACAAAAGCCTGTTTAAAGATGGTGCAGGCCCGAACACCGGTCTCCAGGGTCTGTACTATTTATAGATGTCCGCCAATCCCATGGTGACTTGTTTGGTTATATTTTTAGTGGGCTTTTATACCATAGGACTTTCGGAAAGCCCATATCTCATGCTAAATTTAGCTAAACTTGTAGCAAACTTGATTGACTGTTGGTCTTAATGGAAGAGAATATGATCCTTTCTCCTCCGCTCTTGTCACTGAGTTATTACTGATTTATGAAGAGAAGAAACTATCACTGAGTAAATGGGTGTCTTTAAAAAAATAATCTGTGTCACATCATCAAGGCAAATATATTTGCCTCTGGATTCAACAGGCACCTGTTGAACACTTGTGTGCAGGTTCTCTGCTGGGCTGGGTCCTGGGGCTCATCCAACAATGCAGTCCCACCCAGACTTCATGAGGAGAAAGAGGCTAAAAGAGGCCAAGTGGGATTAACAAGCATTTCGAAAGACCAGCTCTCGTGAGGAGAGCAGAGATGGAAGTTGAGATTATTCAAGATCTGTAAGGGTTCAGGGCTAGAGAGATGGCCTAGCAGTTAAGGTGCCTGCTTGCAAAACCAAAGAACCTCAGTTCGATTCCCCAGGACCCAGTAAGCCAGAGGTACAAGGTGGCACATGCATCGGGAGTTCATTTGAAGTGGCAGGAAGCCCTGGCATGCCCATTCTCTCTTTCTGTCTCTCAAATAAATAAACAAAAACAAAATGTTTTTTTAAACAAAAAAAAGATTTGAAAGGTTCAAGCATTTAGATAAAAGAGACCTGGTCCTGGGCTCCCCTGAAGTCTGTTGGTGGGAACTGGTGACCTGGGAGCCCAGGGGCAAGAGGGTGAAGCCTGAGCTAGAACCTGACTCTCTGCGCTGTTCTCACCAGCCCAAGACGCGGGCATTTCTGCCTCAGAGCCGAAGTTTTCTTCTCTGTGAAGTGGAAACAACATGGAATGGTGATGGAAAACTCCCTGGAGATAATTTATCCAGAATGCCCCCGAGAGCTAAGCTTCCCACATAGCTGGTGCTCCTTGTGGCTCCGTTTATTTTCCCTTCCCCGGGTTCCTGGGGAGCCTGGATTGTTCCTAGACTCTGAGGAAGGGCGTGCTGGACGAAGCTGAGCAGGCTGGGCCCTGCTCCTGTCAGCTTGTAAGGTAGCAGCAGTGGGCAGGCAGATATCCAGGCTCAGCTGGATTCTCCAGATGTGATCCAGCAAAGGATGAGAAGACAAGGCTGTGGGTGTCAAAGCACAGAAAGACAGCCACCACGGGCGTCATGTGCCATCAGTGAGCCCACACCGTGTGATCCTCTGTGAATGATTCTAACGCTAGAGCGGGCCCTCAGCCACCTGGGGCAAGTTAACATAGATTGTCAGCAGTGAGCCCCGAGTTCACATGGGAGGTTGAAGGAGTTCTGGAGATGGGTGGGGAAAACAGTGCCATAACAGTGTGAATGTACTCACTGCCGTGGAACTTTACACTTATGAATGGTTTAAAATGGTAAATTTTAAATTACACATGTCTTAAAATGCCCACCATCCCACCCCAGACAGACAGACTAGAATATGTCCAATTTCTGAATTTTGATTCTGAAGGTCTAATGTAGCACTTGGCAAACAGCATTTGTAACAAATTCCCACGTGGTTGTGACTGGTGCTAGTCTAAGAAACCATATCTGTCTATTCCCTCGTGATTGGACAGTGGGTAACCTGGGTAAGCCTTTCTCTAGAACCACAGGGACCTCTGAGTAGCAGTAGAATTTGTTCTGTCTTTTAGTAGTTCTCAGAGATGATACGTTCTTCAGGAAAATCTCCTCGTATCCATGTGCAAAGCCTTCCGTCATGGGCGTGTATCGTGGGTTCAGGGACCCTGGCTTCCATTACTTGGTTTACCTATGTATCTGTATCTGCTTTTGTTGTTGTTGTTTGTTTGTTTTTTGTTTTTGAGGTAGGGTCTCACTCTGACCCAGGCTGACCTGGAATTCACTATGTAGTCTCAGGGTGGCCTCGAACTCATGGCAATCCTCCCACCTCTGCCTCCTGAATGCTGGGATTAAAGGCGTACGCCACCACACCCAGCTTGTATCTGCTTTTAATAACTTTTTATTTCAAAATAGTGTCATATTTGGGCTGGAGAGATGGCTTAGCAGTTAAACACTTGCCTGTGAAGCTGAAGGACCCTGGTTCGAGGCTCAATTCTCCAGGACCCACGTAAGCCAGATGCACTAGGGGGTGTACGCATCTGGAGTTTGTTTTCAGTGGCTGGAGGCCCTGGTGCACCCTATCTCTCTCTCTAATAAATAAATAAATAAAATGTTTAAAAAATAGTGTAAGAGTCATACATTGCAAACATAGTAGCAAAAGTTTTCATATATCCTTTGCTTGGCTTCTCTCTTTGCTGTTCCTGGTCATATTATTAAAACTAAGAAACTGATGAGGGCTTAGCACTTTACACTGATTTATTCATATAAGTTTTATGTTTGTTCATCTATTTTGGGGGGCGTGTTGGGTATTCAACCACATGATTGCCAAGCATACATCCTTCTCTGAGCTATGTCCCCAACTCCTTTACATTTGGTAAAGAGTATTGACATCAAGACCAGTAATAGATTTTTAAAAATATTTTATATATTTATTTAAAGAGAAAGAGGGAAGAAGAGAAAGAGAGAAAGAGAAGGAGAGAGAATGGACACTCCAGGGCCTCCAGCCACCTCAAACAAACTCCAGATGCATGTGCCACCTTCTGCATCTGGCTTATGTGGGTCCTGGGGAATTGATCCTGGGTCCTTAGGCTTTGCAGGCAAGTGCCTTAACTGATAAGCCATCTCTCCAGCCCCAGTAATAGATTAACCACCTATACCCTTGTTTTAGCATGACTAGCAGGGTAAGGGCTGGGATTCTTAGGATGAATTTGTTACATGTCCAGCAAAGCTTGGTGACAAAGAGGAAAGACCAATCCCGGACCAGTTTCATGTGTGTGTGTAGAGAACCCAGTTTGTCCTTTACAACTCACTGTCTCATGAGTTTCACATCACTGGAGAGATCCGGGCACGGGCCATAGGATTTCTGTCCCCTGCACTGAGAGAGCCTGGAGCAGGTGCTTCCTGGGTGTCATGCCTTGAAAACCACATTGATGGCTCTGTCCACCTTTGCAGCTACTTTGATCAGGCTGTGAATCGACTGGCATTCCATATTGATGTGTGGGCACCAAGATGAGCACCTTCCAGGTTTCTAAGAAGACCCTTTGGCATGGCTTTTGGCAAAGCCATGGGCAAGCAAAAAGCTGGATTAGACTCAGCTACTGCTTTGAGAATACATATCATAGAGTCACACCAGAGAGGAGCTTTAAACCATCTGAGCATCACGCGTCTGTGAGAAACCAGCTCACCCAGCATAGGCGTGATCTGTGATTTTGCCAGGCCCCAAAGCAGCTGCTTTGATCCCTCAGGGGCCCAGCATTTCTGCTGTGGGTTTGGCTGCCCCTGACCTTGACTGACCCCTTTCTCAAGGGTGCAGCAGAGATTCTTCTGAATGCCCCTTTGAAATGCTGGGCATCGTGTTGCAGGACAGCTTTCACGTCACGGAGCTATTCTGGTTGCTACTGTTCTTACATGTTACGTGTTCTCCAAATTCACAATCAGACCTCAGGTTAGTGGGATACTTAAAGGTAGAAAAGGGAGAATGGAGTCAGAAGGCCAGGCTGGGTTACGAGTTTTTCAGACTCAGTATTTCTGGAAATTCGTAGCTCCGTGTTGCTTCAATCTGACAGGCATCTCCTGCCATCTTATGTTGGCCCTCACGCACATCGCTCAGACTCCTTTGGGGTGTATCATCAAGCGTCATGGGAGGTTCTGGGGGAGGAGAACCCACCTTTGTTGTTGATCTGGCTGAGGGCCATTGGGGACATTTGCTCCTTTTAAAAAAAAAATTGAGAGAGAGAAAAAGAAGCAGAGAGAGAGAGAGAGAGAACGGCACACCAGGGTCTCTAGCCACTGCAAACAAACTCTAGGTGCATGTGCCACCTTGTGCATCTGGCTTAGGTGGATACTGGGGAATTGAACCTAGGTCTTTAGGCTTTGCAGGCAAACACCTTAACCACTATGCCATCTCTACAGCTCCACCTTTTTTTTTTTTTACTTCTCTCTCTTTTTTTAAATTTTTATTTATTTATTTGACAGAGAGCAGGGGAGAGAGAGAGAGAGAATGGGCACGCCAGGGCCTCCAGACACTGCAAATGAACTCCAGGCTGATGCGCCCCCTTGTGCATCTGGCTAACGTGGGACCTGGGAAATTGAACCTGGGTCCTTTGGCTTTGCAGGCAAATGTCTTAACCGCTAAGCCATATCTCCAGCCCCACCTTTTTTTTTTCTTTCAACCAAATGTTGACATTTGAGAGATCTGGGCTTCTTTGGAGCATGGAGGTTGGTGTCTCAGAGAACAAGGGGGAGGTGGTATGTTATGGTGCCTCTTTGATCAGAGTTGACATATTGCCCAAGTTCACGAGAAAGGCGAGTATGCTTCCAGAAGTGTCAAGTTCAACGTGTAGGAAAGCAGGTGAAACATTTTACACTGAAAGAACAGAATCTGAGCTGTGTATGTGTTCTAGACCAGGGAGCCATAGGTGGGGATCCAGAGAGGAAGATAGGGCCCCTTAGGATGCAGTGGGGAGCAGATGCGGATGGAGTGCTGGGTCACCCACTCACCTCCATGCATCAGGACAGGCAACCTGGCAGTTCTTCTGGATAATCACTTCACTCAGGAGGCCCAGGACTTTGTCATGAATCCTCAACCTGTTGAAAATTAGACTTTACTGAAGACCATTATAAGATGTATTCCATTTAACACAAGCCCTGCAAAGTTTCATTTTCCAGAGTTCGTCTCGGCACCCTGCCTTGCTCATGTTTAAGTCAGATGGGGAAAATAGAGAAAAACAGTACCCAGTGTACATTGATATGAAATTTATTTTTTAATATTTTGTTTATTTATTTGCAAGTTGAGAGAGAGAGAGAGAGAGAGAGAGGGAGGGAGAGGGAGAGACAGAGAGAGAGAAAGAATGGGCACACCAGGGCCTCCAATTGCTGCAAATGAACTCCATGCATTGCTTTGTGCCTCTGGCTGTGAATGGGTACTAGGGAATCAACCCAAGTCCATTAGGCTTTTTTGGGCAAGTGCCTTAACCACTGAGCCATCTCTTAAGCCTTGAAATTTATTTTTGGTTCTCCATAGAGTGGATATTTCTTTTAAGACTGTTAAGAGCGTGTTTCCTTCTCACTTGCCACTCCCTACCAGAATAAGCTCACTTTTATTTTCAAACCATCTTCATGTACTCAGAATATCTAACTTTAAATAGTGGGTTGGAGAAGCTCCAGGTTTAGCAGAGAATAAAATCCCATTGCCTTTTGACCTTCGGGTTAGGATCGAGCGTGGTGTAGCAAAGAATTAGTCCCAGGAGTCACCTTGGCTGACTTTTTTTCCTATTATTCTTTCCTGTTATTCCATATTCATGCAAGTCTTGCAGCCAAGGATTGTTACATTAAGATCCAGTCTGAAATTAAAACTTCCATTTTCACCAGTAAGCTTGCTGTAAAGCTATGGAATTCCCACTGGGATGCGGTTACCTTTCCCTACACTTCCTGAGCTGTGTCTTCAGAGCCTCTCATTTGATTTCTTACCAAACCCTTGGAAAGTTCCTGACATTCTGTACCGTTTCCCTTCCGAGTGGGGCGTGGTAACTCCCAGTGTCTTAAGGTCACTGGATCTACAGCTGTGTTGTGTCATTGCAGGGAGAGGCACAGCTCTCCTGATGGGACTGGATTGGCCCTTCCTGGAGGTACAGGCCTCGGGTCACATCGAGAGCAGCTCCATGTTGGCAGTGAGGCTCTAGCAGGAACACAGCCCAGTCTTTCAGAGATGCAGCATATATTCTCAGAACCGTCCAGAACACCTTGCCCTGGAATTGCCTTCAAGGGTCCTTTGGATCTGTGCATAGAGTCCATTTCCTTGGCAGCACTTTTCCCGAGGGGACCCTGAGTCCAGGGCTCATGAAGAGGGAAGAGGACATCTGTATACAGTTGCATCTTAACGTCGGGTGATAAAACATAAAGCTATGGGTGAGAATCCTGGTGCTCCAAGGTGCACATGTTCCATGCCACCTCGTGCGGCACATGCCGTGCATTCCCGTTTGATGTGACAGATTTTAGATGGTGCTGGTTGCAAGTATGGAGGTGACACTGAAGTGGCAAGGAGAAGCAGCCAAGCTTAGCCATCTCACAGTAGGCATCTCACAGTGGGCATCTCACAGTAGCCATCTCACAGTAGCCATCTCACAGTAGGCGTCTCACAGTAGGCGTCTCATAGACTATTCAACTAGACCCACACTCACTAACTGTGTTCAGGCTGCTGTTGTATTTGGCCTTCCTTTATACCTCTTTATCTCTAATGGTAAGGAAGGTAGGTAAGCATTTTGAAGTCCTGTCATGGATGGTGGCTGGCCTTTATTGAAGGCTCACTACACCCAAGCACTCTCCAGCCTCTTCACCCGTGCTTTCTCTACTAACCCTCACCACAGCCCTGTGGAGCTCGTACTGTCACGCACCCACCAGGAAACTTAAGCCAGAGCAGAAAGTCACTTTGCCCAAGATCTCATAAGCAGAAAGCAGTGAGATCGGACCCACCCCCAGTGTGTCTGAACAGAAACCTGTTTGGCTATGTGCACGTGAGTGTGGGGTGGGGGAGGGAGCTCCGTGGGGGAGAAGAGATAAGACATAGGCTGACTCTTGTCCCTCAGGACCATATCTCAGGGGCAGTTTAGTCCCTGTCCTTTAATGTGGCATAGGTGACCAGTGGGTCCCAGGAGATTACTTATCTCCTGTGTTGCTTCAGGGACACTGCCCCCCTCCCAGGATGAGGGGAACACTCTCATGTTGCTAGCTGCAAATGGCTACTCCTTCAGCCCCACTGCGCTGCTTACGAGGAATCTGGCTGCACACGTAAAACCCAAATGATGCTTTTGACCTCAGCTGATCCAAGAGTTGTGTTCATGCCTTTGTGGCAACTATAAGAACAGTTGTAAGAACAGGAGGCCCTTTGGAGGCAAAGGACTTGGGCTCCTTGGAGATGCATCAAACATGACTGTATGAAGCTCAGGAACCAACAGTGGAACCAGCTCTTTCTGATTTCATCCAAATGGGTTTCCCATCACATTTCTAACTTATCCTTAAAAGGCAAAAGAAACGGCCAGGATGATGGCTGGAAAGATTAAGTCCTTTTCAATGCCTTCTGTAATTTTTTTTTTATTTGAGACAGAGAGAAAGAGGAAGAGACAGAGAGAATGGGAGTGCCAGGGCCTTTTCAGCCACCGTGAATGAACTCCAGGTGCATGCGCCCCCTTGTGTGCATTTGCGACATTGCATGCTTGTGTTACTTTTTAACATCTGGCTAAACATGAGACCTGGGGATTTGAACAAGCATTCTTAGGCATTGCAGACAGGTGCCTTAACCGCTAAGCCATCTCTCCAGCCCCTTCTTTAGTTTTTTTTTTTTAACAACATCATTACGATTTCAGTGTGAAATGTCCCCCCACAGCCTCATGTGTTTGAACACTTGGTCCCCAGTGGTGGTGCTGTTTGGGGTAAGGTACGGAGCCTTTGGGACTGTGGCCTGGCCAGCAGAAGTGGGTCATGGAGAGTGGGCCTTGACAGTAATACCCACTTTGGGTTATGGCCTGAGCTCTGTTTCTTGATCCCCCAGTTCCTGCCACTGCAGGCACCGTGCCTTTCCCACCATGCTGGACTGATGGCGCCTGAGACTGTGAGCCGAAACAACTCCTTCCTCCCTTGAGTTGCTTCTGTCAGGCTGACAAAATCACTGGTGGCTCATATACCATTAGTCGCTCTGCCTGAATCATCTGCGTCATCCTGTTTTTCATCAAGTTATGGCACGGGAGGAGCAATGAACAAAGCCTTCCATTACCACAGCCATTGGGAAGCTAAGCAAATCCTTCATGTGAAAGATGGATACGTGCACAGAACACGTCACACCTTAGCAAGCTTCTGGGAACAAAGTCATTCTTATCTAGTCATGAGTAGAGTATAAGCAGGGGCCTGAAGCAACTCACGTGTTGAGCTTTCTTCCCAAATAGTTTCAGTGTTGCCTTGTACTGACCTCTTAATGTTGTATTGGGGAAAACCTTAGGTTCCTTGTGTCATCTTTATTTATTTTTTAAATGTATTTTTATTAGTTATGGACATATTTAGTATTGTCATTTTTGACTTTGTAAAAAGAATATGGTTTTAAAGAATGCTGTCCATTTAATGTCAAGTCAAACATGGGTTTCTAGTGATGAAAGAATATTTAATAAAATTTGATATTTTTAGTTCTAGAAACAGTTACAGGGGTGGGGCGGCAGTCAAGAGGTGGAAGAAATGATCTGTCAGGGGAGAGTCTCTGATTCCTGTTACTCTTTTTAAAAACTTGTGTTCCGGGCTGGAGAGATGGCTTAGCAGATAAGGCGTTTGCCTGTGAAGCCTAAGGACCCCGGTTTGATTCTCCAGGTCCCACATAAGCCAGATGCACATGGTGGTGCATGTGTCTGGAGTTCGTTTGCCGTGGCTAGAGGCCCTGGCACATCCATTCTCTCTCTCTCTCTCTCTCTCTCACTCCTCTCTCTGTCTCTAATAAATAAGTAAATAAAAATAAAATCTTTAAAAAAA